>CM076414.1:26475711-27939601 GCA_038363315.1 Mugilogobius chulae
TTAAGTAATGCTACTTGCATGTATGCTTCGCCAAATCCTATATTTTGTTTCTCTGGAATTCAATAGTTATATAAGTATGTCGATAATATTCTTTGAAATAAGGTCACTGTAGGACATACGACCTGATTCATGATGACTTGTGTATATCTAGGTTCTTAGGATTGTTACTTTGTTGTAATTGTTAAGAAACATAACAACTTAAGTACCTGATTTTCGATTGAGCGCGAAAAGTACGCACCGCTGTAGCAGCATTTCTGGAGCAACAGTCAAGGCCGGATAAACCAAGAACTATGATATCGATTATACAAAGGAACTTTTCTTCAGGGGTTTGCATTTGGGCCATTTCTGTTGCTCTTTTCAATTACCTCGAGATTCCTAGGATCTTTCTTTGCCTCTTGATGGATGAGAGTACAAACTGGAACATCACCAGTTCATATTTCACATTTCTCAGGCCAGGTCGCAGCCACTGGAAGGACCCAACTCTTCATGTGGAGAACAGGCAAGGCTCACTTGCAGCCTGGGGCGAGAAGCGACAGATGTCGTTTTGTCCTTAACCTGTCACAAAGGTTGATCGGGCGGGCGACAGGGCTCAGATAGTCGTCTCGTGTTCGCCCATCGTGATATAGGTCCAGACATGCAGTCTTCCTGACTCCGCTCTTCACTGCAACGAGCCTCCCCGGTTGAGTGTTTGGGCCTTTCCTTGGTCATTGGTTTTTTCTCTCGTTGCCTCTTTCTGAGGCCTATCCCTTCCTTGCACCCTTCCTTCGTCATCCTGTTTGCTCGCTATTCGCCTCTCATGCGGTGGCAGAACGCTCATCTGATTTGCTGGAGGCATGGGACTCTAGTGTTGTGATGTGCAGGGTATTATACACGTGGTACTATTATTCTGTGTTTTTCATTATATCCTTTTTTTTCATTTTTTTTTTTACTTTGTCTCAGATTTTTATTTGATAGGGCACATCACATTTTCAGGTTTTAAAAATCAAAATGTATGTAATGTGTAAATACAGTATTAATGTGCAACAAAGAACATTAGTACATTCGAACATCTCCAACACTGGCTGGGAAACTCTGCACTGCTCAGGTTCACTAAAATTTTATAAAAATCACTAGGTGCTTGAATTTTGAAAAAAAAGAAGGAAAAAAAAAAAAACTGCTTGAAAAACCTTGAAATGCAACTTGCATTTTGAAAAATTATTATTCTAATTGTTGTTTTTGAAGTACTACTAAATAATAACTAAATCAATTTTAAAAAAGGCTAACTTGTAAGTAAGGTGATTGAAAAGTAGCCTAATGCATCAGTTTTTTCAATTCACTTGGAAACTGACGGGACATCGCATCTTTGGGTCTGTTCGCTCTTTGGTAAACAGGGAGTTTTTTTAATTTAAAAAATCAATGCTCTTTTGGTTGTTTCATAGTACAGAAGTAGAGCATAAACATGCCGTTCTTTGAGAATTCATACAGTTTAAAAGATTACAATACCATAATACGTTAATATTTGATACAAGGTCAAAGAAGGAGAACACATACAGTTTGCCATCTCAACTCAGGTTGGTTCTGGTCAACACGCCACACCTGTTTTCTGATTGGACGACTGTATTTTCGATGTTTGCTGATTGGAACCGTCTGCAGTTCTGCATTCTCTGACAGTAGTTGGTGGCCAGTCTGGCCATTTGAAAAGTAGATGCAAAGGTGTGTGAACCCTGATAATTGTAATTTAAATAAAATGATGTTGTACTGATAAATTAACACAAACATTGACTGAAACACACATTTTCCTTCTTTATACTTCTTGTTGTTCTTTCTATTCATATTAGAGCTTTAGGTACATTTACTATTACTATCTGCAGTGCAGGTTGTTGTACATTGCTCCTCTACAGTCCTCTTTGTACTCACTCCGTCTCCAGCACAGTGAAATCAATGCTCGAACACATGACAATAGTATGTACTGCACACTGCTGCAGAATACTTGACACAATAGAATCCCACCTCTAAACCCTGCCTCACACGGTGCAGAGGAAGTGATGCGTGTGTGTTATTTGAATAAAGATGCGGCCACAGGTGCACGCCTCACTTCTTCACTAAGTGCACTACACAGACATTGTTTGATCTGCGTGAACCCGATCCCTGAGGCATGCCGGAGAAGCCAGACGTGTAAATGTCAGGACAGAGGCAGGAGGAAATGAAAGGGGAGAGGAGGCGAAGAGTAATGAAGAGGAACAATGGTGGAATTTACTGAGGAAATCTAGAGCTGTTTGGGGCCGGCGCAGTAGGGCTGCTCTCTGATTGTTTTAGAGGAATACGAACAACACTAAAGTATAACAAGAATGATAAACACAACAAATGAGATCTCAAATGTTCTTAATTATAGTGGATTTCTGTTCGTATACAAAGGCAAATAAATAAATAACGCTGGATCTGAAGTGTAGAATAAGAATAGCTTGGATTGGACAGGTGAGAAAGTTAGTTTTATAATTATAGTTTTACAATTTTACCTCACTGATTATGTGTTGTTGCATCAGTCATCCTACTATACTACTAATAAAAATCACTT
The DNA here is from genome assembly GCA_038363315.1 of Mugilogobius chulae. Taxonomy (NCBI): domain Eukaryota; kingdom Metazoa; phylum Chordata; class Actinopteri; order Gobiiformes; family Gobiidae; genus Mugilogobius; species Mugilogobius chulae. Next base: position 26,478,266 of record CM076414.1, read on the forward strand.
TAATTATGTTTGGTAAAACATGAGCCATTGATTTCTCATGCTGAGTTAGACGTTCAAGCATCATAATAGTACATTTGGTGTCATACAATCTGTATGGCTGTTTTGATTCTCATTTATAGATTATGTCAATTAAATAAAAACAAGTTTATTAGTATGAGTAGAAAAGAAAGACAAAAGAACAAAGGCCCGGCCTGCCCTATTTTTTCCACAATATAAAATAGAATGTTTGTGATTATATATTTATGGATGCTGTTTTAATATTTGGTTATGTTTGGTTCCACTTTATTAATGTTTTAGCCTCTGCAGAGGCTTCACAGGATTTGCTTACGTTGGTATTGTTCAAGTCTCTCAAGGGATCAGACAGAAAAAGCAGGAATATTTGTCTTTTCACAATTGAGTAGAAAATCAGCTGTGGTACATAAGCAATCATCACAATATAAATAAATTTCAACTTTTTAACATGTATATCCCAAATAATGATATGATAGTTGTAGTAGGACCCCAACCGCTCACAATATTATTTAAACCATCTGACTCCCCTCTTTCGGTCCATCTTTTTCATGCTATTCTCTCTCAGTTTTTTCAGTATTTTCTATGTTTTTATCTTATACAAGCCGGGTCTATCATTGTGTGGTAAATGAAGATTTTGCATTTAAGTCTGAGGTTGTGTTATTTTCTTAATGGTTTATTTTAGAATTCTATAGACTCGAATGCAAAAGCTTATTTGAATGTGACCTGTGTGAAACATTTCTCTAACTCACCTCTCAGCGCTGACGTACTCATCCTCGATGGCACACATGGCACCTTCCCCAGTCTCACTCCCATCTGGATGTCCCTGAACTGCAGACCCAGGTTCTCTCCCAAGATGGTCACTCTGGTCCCCCTGGCGAGGCCCCGTCTCGGGAAACAACTGTAATACACACACACACAAGAAAAACTACTGGTTAGATTTCAGTCTGTTTACTCACATGTAATAAAGCATCCAGTTTACAGTTACAAGCCTGGACAAATTCAGGTAAGAGCATCTGAAAGAAGATGAAGTTTATTTACTAAATGTATCCAAAGATGTCCAACTCAAATCAGTTTGAAAGTGAGGCTATTTCGGAACTTGTAACAGTACTTATTGTGAAGCTATTTTTGTTCTCTGATGACAAACTTAATCCAATTATAGGTGGAAAGAAACTATAAGCACACAGGAATATCAAATGTCAAATTTAGATCCTGCATTTGTCCAAAACTGCTGATTTGACAAGACATTAGAATAGCAGTGTTTAATTTATCAGCCGTTTATATATTGTGCAATGATGTTCCTTCATCTTCTAAAAAGTTTGTGTGTGAGAATTTAATTTTATGCCCGTTTTAAATGTTTAGCCTGCCCAGCTGCTAGACTTTGAATACACCTACAAGTATAATCTTCCCTATAGCTAGTTTAGATTATTTTGGCAACCTGAATGCTAAAATCAAACTCATTATGAACTTATTAGCTTATCATTTTCTTCATATTGTTAAAGTAGTACAATATGTTCACTTTGCTGCTTGATTGAATATCTGAACAGTATCCAAACCTTTCCCAACCTCAGACTCAAATGCGACCATGTTTACCTTCCTGGACAATTAGTCTATAATGTGCATGCTTGCAAAATAAACTACCTACACATGTGTATAAGAATCACCGCAGTGTGGTGACCCCTAAATGCACGACTGCTCCCTGGACCTACCGTACACACACCATAAACATATCAAATAAAGTCATAATGAAGAAAAACGACCCACTTTCTCCTTTCCAACAAAAAAAAAACTTGTGACAAACCCAGCCGCCGCCGCCTAAACCATCACGCCACAGCATCACAGCCTCCTAATTGAAAGTCATTACGCGCTGGTCGGTGTCGGTGGCTGTAGCTCGGTAACGCTCGGTTGCGCTGAAACATAATGTGATTTATGTGGGCAGATTATGGTGCGTAACGGGGACAGGTGCGCGGTGACAAAACAAACGGCATGACGGATGGACGAGGCTGTCACACGCTCTCTACATGCTTATCCAGGACCTAACAAGCAGAGGGAGATGATTATGAGCTGCGGGCTTGGCTAGCCTTTAGCTCCACTGGCAGTGTAGAAAGAGAAGTGTAGGAAGAGGATTTCAGCGACTGGGTTTATTAAGAATGACAGATCAAGAAGCACGACTAATGATAACAGGAGATGGTGGATGTATGGAAAAGGTGTTGGGTTTTGGTCGAGCAGAAATTCCCAGGAGATGAATGCTTGTCTGTGAGCGTTTGCATTGTGTTGCTTTGGTATGGTTAATTGACTCATTAGACGCAAATCTCAAGGAGGCTGTACAGTTGTAGGTCTTGAAAACATAAATATAACAATCTTAACCAATGCTTTCTGTTTACACTCACTACAACTTCACTTGAGCACCAAACAAGTAGATGAAGTGCCAGGAGGAAAAAAAAAAACTTTCAGGGAAATACATAGGCCCTACTATATTATTAGACATGAATAAGCTCATTTTCACAAAAACAAAATAAAACTACATAATTCAGTAGAAATAGAAATGTAAAACCACGCTTTGTAACACCTTTATAATGATAATTATGCTATGTCATAAAGCAAAAAAATATAGCTAAAAGAACATTTCTACATTGCAAAAAAAAAGTCTTTCTTGACTAACCTAGTTTTCTTAAGAACAAGAGAAATCTTGTTTTGAGCAAAAAATACAAGTATCTTGACAATTTTTAAGCATTATTTTTGAGTCAAGCAATTATGGCTTATAAACTGATACAAATTTGCTTGTAGATAAGATAAATCAGGATCACGGAAACATTTCAAACAACTTTAGTCAGTATTCCAAGATGCAGAACCTCCTTTGGTCAGTCATCATTGTCCTATCAGTCCCTAAGCCTATGGAACACCACATGAGATTATCTCACGTACAGATTATAAAATGTTCACACGCCTGACCAAGCAATGGCTTTTAGACAAACAACATGTACACAACAAAACTGTCTTTATATGAGTGTAAATAATGTGAATAGTGTTTGGATGTGTGTGACAGTCTTGTATGTATTGCATTAAGTTTTATGAAATGAATGACTGGATGGGAGAATGAACTAACAACTTTTGTATGTAAATATGTATTTTGTTGGCATGTACGCCATTTTGAACAAGACTTGTTTTTATTGAGTAAAAAGATCTTAAAATGTGTCTTTTGAGATAAATATGCTTAATTCAAGTCATTTTATCCACATTAGATTTTCCTTTTTTACAGTGTACATGAAAATAAACAGGAAGAGGCTCCTCAAGGCCAAATAATGGTCCATTTGGCCATGCAAGCCCACTCAAGAGAAGACACTGATTTGTATTATATATTCACTGAATCAAAAATATCTAAATGAAAAAACTTGGTTTTATTCATATACAGTATATCTTAGAAATGTTATACCTTTAAGATGATGAACTTTTTTTCTCTAATCAACCATGTCAATTCCAGCACACTAATAACTAAAGTTAAAAAAAAAAAAAAAGATGACTTTGATTGATTAGTTTGTGTAATCCAATTCAAACTATACTCCAGAATACACCATATTTTGTGCCATTTTTATTTTTAGAAATAAATTACATAAAGGAATACACACAGGGTATTTAATTGTTATCCGTTGATTCGTTTGTGGACAGGAAAGATGTCTCAGCTATACCTACAACTTTGAAATATCTGGTTTTGTTCTGCTGTTCAACACTTCAAACGCTCAGTGTGAAGTACAGTACATGTACTTGTTCCAATGTCTTTCACTGAGAACATTTCCAGATTGATGTGTAGAACTCAATACAGAGTGTTATGTACCAGTCACAATGAAATCATAACACTAATATCATCCAAACCAGTCAATCCAACAGTCATGCTTGCCAGTGGGTTACTACTGCAGTTAGCACACTTCCAGAGCCAGTAGTGGTTGAGGAGATTCCAGACGGCACAAAGCAGAGCCTGGTCTAACCTGAGGGGAGCAGCCTGGATCGGGATAAGGCCGTTTGGAAGCTGACTCATGTTGGGACCTCCGGCGCCAGAATAGCCTCAGCACAGGAACACAAAAGCCTGGTAAACACTGACCACATAGCTACTACACTACCCATGACGCTTTGGGCATGATATGCACAACAGATGTCCCACTGTGGAATAGGGAGCTTTTTTTTTCTGATGGGTTAGCTAGGACTGGAGCATGGATGAGAGCACAGAAGTGAATCCCTCCGCAGGGCGTAAACAGTGGCAGAGGCAGACAGGCAGAAGAGCCCAGGGAGAGAGGTTCAGGCTGGTGAAGGGATTAGCACAATCATCACAGGGAGCAGGGGAGTGCAATTAAAACCACAACACTGCAGACATGAGCAGGGAGGACAAGGAGCATGCTACATCTCTGGTGTAACCTCAAATGCCATTGTGTGACGGAACAATACCAATATCATGATACTGTCTGACTGGAGGTCCGCTGTGAATTACAGGAAGCGATATGGTAGGAAAAGGCATTACACTTTTTTTTCCTCACTTTGTTGAATCTTGAGTTTTTGGTTTTTAATATTGATTTTGAAATTGTAACCAAGCTACTTAATTTAAGAGTAATTTTAACACAAAATAATATTTTCTCCTCCACAGTACAAACTCCAAACAACAGTTCACATTTTATTGGCATTTTACATTTTACAAAATTGCATTTGGAGTGAGCCCCTGGGCCGCTGCACCTTTTGTGCGCCGCTACTCGCTGTCCCGAACATGAAATACAAAGAAAACACATAGCAAAACATAGTATACATAGTTACTGTTTGGTTTTAACCAAAATTGTTTTGTGCATTGTTTTATTTTCTAACATTGATGTTTGCTAAATTAACAATCTTGCTGTTGTAATTTTGGGCTATACAATAAAATTTATTGATTTGACTTTGCTTGACTGGCATAGTACTGGCTGTAAACCACTTGATTTCAGAATTTTTAAACCAATATTTCAAATAAAATCAGACTGACTGGTTGACCAGCCATTTGAAAGAAATTTGATTTATTTTACTGTTATTTATTTATTTGACTTGGGAACGTGCATATTAATCAGTGTTTCAACAGCTTCAACATAATATGTTAGAGTTAGCAAGATTGCAAAATGTCATCCATTGTCCTAAGACAGGATAAAACAAGTAGACAAACAATAACATTTAATACACATACTTACATGCACCACACATTTCAGACATTACAAATGTGTAATGTCTGAAATAACAAGTCAGAGTTTAAATCTAGAATAGATCGCACTGATTAGTTATTTGTTTAGCTGAACCTTAATTTATGGATGATATTGCTTTTGTTACTTTTATTTCTGACAGAAATGACCTAAAATATGTACGTATTGCAAGAAGGCTCCTGGTTCAAATACAAGTTCATGTAGGCCATATAGGTTTGGAGCTGGCTAAGTCCTATTTCTGTTTCATATGTCCATGCTCACAGATACAGCAGAAGTTGGATTTTGATGAAGTTGATGCCTCAAAGCAGCAAACACAAATCAGTGTTTTGACCACAGTCATCAACAGCATTTCAAATATGTTCAGTTTCATAGAAACACTGAACAGATTTTCCAAAAGGACTCAATTCTTCAAACCCAGACTTGGCTCAGAATACACAAAACACACCATCTTTCAACCCTAACCAATAACTATAAAAAATATGTAATTATGTCCTTATACACAGCTTAACTATCATCGCTTATTTCCTGGCTTTTGCTGTGAGGGCAGATATTACCAATACCTCTCTGACTATGTGGCTTCTGTGGTGGACTGAAGATTGTGGAGACTGTGGAAAATCTAACCATGGAGCTGTGCGGCTGGACCTACACACGGATACCAGGCATTCTTCACAGTAAAGGAGAAAATGAAGTTATAATAACAGTGGCTTTGGAACCACATCCGGCTGTTTTGCTGTAAAATGATCCTTGAGGATCAGAAGAAAAGACAGAAGACCAACAAGCAACCAACAATATTGGATTTGTGTAGATTATTACATTTACTGGAGTAGAAAAACCGAGCATCCCTGGGGCAAACTGACATTTAACTCAATTTAAAGGTACATTATGTAACTTTTCTGGTGGAGGTCCATCATCTGCTTTTACTCCATGGAGTTGATGCTTGTTTGGAATGTCCCACAGTATGGCATTCAACTAATTTCAGTTTAGGTGTTAAATTATATGCATTTTAACTGTGAGCGGGGTCAGCTCTCCATAGATCTGAGCTGGCCTGATTGTGCCTCAGGGGAGACATCTTTATTGCCATGTGACGCAACATTCCAGGAAAACTAATGGCTTTTCCATGAGAAAAGTTACAGTGTCCTTCTATAATTTCTAGTTCAATGGAAAAAAATACATATATTGTTATGCAACAGATTGTCTACTTTTGCAGAATAATCAACTATTTACAAAGGAGTAGTGTTTTCAATCAAGAACAAGTTTGTGAGAAAGTAGAACAGGAAGTAAAAGGTCTAAACCAATGGCATCACACTATGGACTCGAGGACATTGTCAATTTTCTCATGAGAAACACTATAACCATGCATTTAACAACATTAGTATTTAATGTAATAAAAACAAAACAAAAAATATCTGGTCCAATATATTACATTCGTAGTATTATATGTCATCAATTATGAAAAGGACGTCAATAATAATAATTAAAAAACAAAATCCAAACTGGTATGAGATTTGCAAAACATTTAGCAAAAACCTATAACAATTTTTTTTTGAACTTCCAATGTTGTAAAGTGACAAGAACACCACCACCACCAACAACAACAACACACACCACACCACCACCACCAACAACAACACCACCACCACCACCAACAACAACAACACCATAATCAACAAGAACAAAAAACAAAACAACACTGCATGAAACCTCCACTATAGGCTACAGCACCATTATGTTGAATAGTAGCTCTGATTATGGCTTTGTACAGCGCAGCACACTATGATGCACAGACGTTTGTTGAATCACGATGCTTTTTCAGCAGATAACCAGGCAGTAACCACTCAAACCCAACATTATGTAAACTACCCACTCTGGTGTCTGCAAATAGGCAGTACAAATTGTGTAACCTTTCATTATGTTGCAGTGTAATGCAGGCACTGGTGAATGTGAGAGCTCTGTAAAACAGCATTAGATTCAATTATTGAACACATTGTTATTTACCGAATAATATCTGGTAAAATATACAAAAGAAAAACAAAACAAAAAATACTTATTTTAAGTCACCTAAAATAAAATAGATGTTTCTTGTGTATGGTATCTCTACACTTTTGGACTTGACTTTGGTGCTAAACTAAAAGATATGGATAATTTTAGGATATTAAAAGCATGAAACTAAAGTTTTCAAATGAAAAAAAAAAAAAAAAAAAAGTGCTGTGTACAAGGTGGAGAGCCTCACCTGAATGGTAACACTGGCTAATTAGTCAGATTTATTGGTGTAATGTAGGGCCGGCCCTAGCCCTTTTGGCACCCTCGATAAGGTTGCACTTTTGGTGCCCCCCACATTCCACCCACATAATAATTATCAGACTTTTTTGACTTAATACAAATTTGTCTATATGTTTATAATATTAGTGTTGAAGGCAGGGTATTTTTTTTTTCTTTTTGAAGAAAATATATGACATTTACAGTACTATAATCTGAAATGTTTTTGACCAATTAATGCATTTTTTACAATTCTTAACTTCTATGTAATTTTGTACTACCATATGTAGTACATCTCCTCTCCAAGATTCAAACTGACCCAAATTATAGTGGGGCCCCAGCCTCTACGTCCACTGTTCCCTTTCTAGTGCTGAACACAGACGATTAGCTTCTTTTCATGCAAGCTTTTGTGAACAGAAATACTAAAGCCTGAAATTTGTGTCAGTACAAATAGCCTCATGTTTTATGACACTCAATCGCTGTAGTAGTTTGTACGATTATCCTGCAAACGAACACATTCATTAACTGTTTGTGATCATAACTCATTGAATATGTCCTGATGCAAAAAAACAGACTCATAGCTTATAATTAAAGGCTGCAATTTAGCGTCCTCACCACCAGATGGTGACCTAAGCAACTGCCTAATTCGCCTGTGCCCAGGACCGACCCTGGTGTAGCGGTAATCGATCAGATACTTTTTCCTGCTATTATTCCTCAACTTTTCTTCTTTACAAATATGCCTGGTTTATAAGCAGACAGACCTATTGTATTTCCCAACTATTTAATAAGTAGAACATATGCAGATCAGTAATTTACCTTTTGTTCATTTTAAAACCCAAATTTTATCTAAAACAACTTGAAAATAGAAACAGGTCTATTGACTTTCTGTTCAAAACTGCAGAATTGATAAGTAATAAATAATAAATAATAAAATGCTTTTTAGCTCATATCATCAGCTCTTTTTGTGTTACAAAAAGACCGGGCATTCTCATTGCAAGACTATATGGCTCCATAATCAGACACTACCATCCAAAAACAACTCTTAACAAAGCGAGCCTGTATCACCATTGTGGTTATAATTCCAAGCTCATTATTGGAGTCACTTTGAAGTAAACCGGATTGTTCCTACTTTTTGCCCGGGCCCTGAATACCTCACAGCCTGGTTCTAATGGAGATGAAGTACAGCAGTGTCCTTGTGTGGCAGTGTGGTCGTTCTGATGCTAAAGTAACCACATCCAACTCTGAGGGCTGCCCCCGCGGTCTCCTGGTGCCTCTGTCTAACCACCGCTGTGATTACCAGAGTAAGTAATAGCACATGGCCTATGAAGGAACAGCAGCAGCCACCGCAAGGAATTATGGGAACGTACATTATAGTTGAAGTTCTGTTTCCAAACAAATTTGATTGAAATGTGTGAAAAGTAAAGTCTTAATCAAATAATCAATAGTCAAATAATGAAGTGATATTTGTAATGCGTCGTTTTCCCTCATGGTTTGGATTAATTTTCCATTTCATCCAATCAAAAGTGAGAGCTTTCTAATCACATAGTCAATGCTCCAATAAAAAACAGATACATTCTAACAGACTTGCAAATGATGTATTGATATTTCTGAACTATCAAAGGCCTAACAATTAGAAGCTGGATTTGGAAAATATAATCAGTGTCTCAAGAGAAAGAAAATATATTTGAAGATAAAGACAAATGCTTTAATTTGATTATGTTTTATAGTTATTATTATAACTTTTATAGCATAACATTTAGGCAGTTGAGACAATGTAACACTGCTACAATAGATTGTCTTCTGTTTTAAAAGAGGGTCCCTGACTAGAAGTCTTGTTATAATTTAGTGTGGAATTTGCAGTTCTGGCCGATAGGTTTCTCCAGTCAACTAATCAAAAAAACATGTCCATTAACCTACTATGTTACTGTAAATTTCAAGGTTTTGACAGCCACCTTAACCAATATTCCTCAAGTAATATTTGATTGATTATGCATGTTGGTTTTTGTTGTTTTTCGGCTTGAGCTCAACTATCTCCAGGCTGTTACCTTGACACCACCAGACCAACAACTGTTTATGTCATATCCAAAGCAAATACTCCAGGTATTTCTTTAAACACTTTAATAAACTACAAATATTTAGTTGTTATCCTTATTATATAATTGTATTATAAGAGTAGGGTAAAGAGATTCTGAATCTGTGTTCCTTTAAATAAAGGTCAAATTACTAAATATTTCATGTGCCCTCGGGATATTATTACTGATAGGTGCACACAAAAAGCACAGACAATTTGAACTACTTGCCCAGAATACACTGCAGTCTAACTCTGACGAGAGGAGCCACAATGGTCAGAATGGATAATAAGTCTATAGAAATATAAAGGCTTATATTGCTGAGATGTGACTATAAAATCTAAAATGCACTGGAATGCAGCAAATTGAGCTCACTTTATCCAAAATTCTCTTGGAATGACAGTATGTGCAATACAATATAATGCAATGTGTTACAATATAAAACTGGATTCACAGTTAATGACAATAAAGATTAACTTTACATTGCCCAAATGCCACATTTCATTATAACACAGAAGGACTAACTATAGGTTCTATTCATGTGACGTCACAGCCGTCTACAGGCCATTATTTCAATTAGGAGGAGGGCAGCTACGATAAAGATTGTTTAAATCCAGTAAAACGAAAGGTTAATGGGTCATTGTTTGAGATATTTCATGGCAAAGCACAATTGCTGGAAAATCCTGCTGCTTGCCTCCATCTGACGTTATTCCATTTCCAAATTCTAGAACGTGAATGCAACTTATTGATGAGCACAAAATAAAGTCAGTTGAACCTGCACATCTTTGACGTTTTTGACTTAGATTAGGGGGGCACTGGCTTGAGACTTGGCATGGACTTGCCTGTTTTCTATTTGCAACTTGACTTGGATTTGAGGCCAAAGACTTGAGACTTACTTGAGACGCATTAAAAGCACACAACTCCTCATCTTCCTCTTTTGCCTTAACTTCCTCTCCAATAAAACCCCGCAGATGTGACCCGCGCCGGCCTTCTGTACCTCACAAAGCCATATTTAAAACAAAACCTTCAGCAGCCAACAGCCTCTCCTCCTCTGTTAGGGTGCACGATTTGATGTAACTGTGAGTAATAAGAATATGTCTCAGTGCCAAGGGCAGACTCAAGGTCCCTGTACGCCGCTCCTTTAATAGTCACACATTAAAAGGTGCTGGGCTCATTGTGGGTGCGGAACACGTACAAGGAGGCTTTTCGGGGACCAAAGTGAAGTGATGCAACGGCCTATCAAGCGCGGGCAGGCCTGGCATCTCCACAGGTGACACGGCACGCTTCAAAGTGCACCCCCACACCGATAGGGAGGCATGGAGGAGGCTAGCTGCTGCTCCTCCTCGCAGGTGATGTCTGGAGAAGGGTGTGATTAGAAGAATTTATTTAGGTTATTGTGGGTTTTGGGGAGGAGAGCTTTGTGTGTTGAAAAATGAGGGTTTGTTGATGCAATGTCTGCCTGGAGTTCAATAGTTTAAACTCGGCAGGAAAAAGAGCAACTGGGTATCTAATGTTTTCTGGTACTTTCTTGGAAGTTTGTTTTAAATGTGTTTGCACACTGGGTGAATTCAGAATTTGGGTGTAAATCTTTAAACACCATTTGTCCTCTAGCTTTGCCTTTGAACTCAAACTGTATTCTGACCAAAGCAATCATTCAGGTCGGAAAAATAAATCTGCTGCAATGTCCTTTGAATAATAGATACCGTGTTTCAAAGTTGAAAATTTTGTCAGTGAAATATTATATTTAAATAAAAAGCACACTTAAATGGGATTTTTGGTACTTCTCAGAGGTGCTCATAAAAACGTGAACTGAATACAATGTCAGTCAAGACGGAGTCAGAGTGAGCAGTATTGTTCTGTTAGGTGTATTCTAAAAGTGGTTTAAAGAATTGAACTTAAATATAAACAACATCACTCAATTATGTGCAAAATGGGGTCACTAGTAATAGTTAATTGTATTATTTGTCAAATTTGGAGTTTCAGAAGCTATAATACATAATATATTTGGTGTAAAAAATGTTCTGTGTGTAATTTATTCAGCTACAACTGTTGTCTGGGCCTGTCCAGAGATTGCAGATAACAGTTGGAGAATTTTTTCAACAATTGGAAAAATGTGTACATCTCATTGAGAGTTAACACATGGCTGTGAGTAGTGGTACTGTAATTCAAAATAAAGCTGTGTAGGAATACAAATAAAGTACTTTTACTCTTTTTGGACAAGGTTTTTGATGAATTGAATGGTGAAACTTGGCTACTAAATCTACTCCAGAGCTGAGAGTCTCACAATCCAATATCCCGATATACAGGTATAGGTCATGATGTATTCTGATACATGTATATCCCGACAGTTTCCTCAATACAGTCATCATGATCTCACAAGTTTGTCAAATAGACATTTTGTTATGCTGAATAAAGAAATGCATTTAAATTTAATCTTTATCTACAATGTTCTTTTCAAAGCACAACTGAATAATTTACTGTACAAATAACTTCAGCCTTGTAATCAACGTTGTAATCTACAAAAAATAATCAACTGACCAAAATAAGAAATGTAGAAGAAAGAAAGAAAGAAAGACAAATATTGCATACAATACCTCATGGAATAACAAAATGCAGCATAAGTGAATTTTCACAATCATAATGTGAGAATTATCATATGAATAAGTTACTTTTCAGTTCAAAACTTCAGGCTCAATGCACCAGCCCAGGTTAATAAGTGTAAAACTAGGCAATTTATTTAGATTTTAGGTTGTTTAAAGGATCTTGATGTGCGTATAGCCAATAAGTCTGTCACAATATATTGCGGCACCGACACAGTGACAGCCCTACTACATACTATAATATAAACTAAACCAATCAACTTCCAACCTCACCAAAAGTTCTTGAGTAAATAAGAAACTTGATGGTTACCTTGGTGATCTTGGGGTGAGTACAGCGGCTATTTCCGGAGGAGGGGTGCATCCATCCGGGCTCGGACAGGGTCAGGGGCAGGTGTGAGTTTCCTCCGCTGGTGCATTCCTGTCTGAGGGAACACTTCTTATCCTGGACACACCAGCCACAGTCGAACCTGGGGTCGGCTTTCAGGCACATGCCACAGCTGTCCCGGAGGGCGCGGCACTTGTACAGGTGAGCTGGAGGGAAAACACACAGAGCAGTGTCAGAAGACTGTGGTACAAATGTGTAAGAGTGGAGGAAAGTGACGTATTTAAAAAAAGTATGCAAAAAGGGTTTTATTATGCTCCGAATTTACATCTTTGGGTCATTAAAGTAGACATGCATTCATATGACTTTAATCAACTTTTAAACAATATTTTGGTTACCTTGAAATTTCAGAATTGCTAACTGAAAAAAGTGTTTACATTTGGAAAACTATACTTCGATTTAAAATGGCGTTTTGGCAATGCAGCATTTAGGCAACGAGAAAGCTATGCAAATAAAGCTATGTGCTTGTTGTGAAGACAATTTGACAACATAATTAGTCTAGTGATGGTTTATGAACAGAAAAACTGCACAGTGAAAGACTGAGCTGTAACGATCAAACACAATTGTGAGCGGTAAAATGGTCTTGTTCTTTAGGACTTTTCCACGTTTCAAATCATTCAAAGAAGATAGAGAAGACAAGCTTGTACGTAAATAGGACTAAAACAAACAGGAAAGAAGCTAATTACAAGTGAACAGAAAGTGTTTTTTGACGGCAAATATGTTTTTTTTTTATTGTTTCTCTCTTTAGACATTTTAAAGAGAAAGTAACGCACACCAATGTCCTTGTAGAGGTGCATATGCAAGGAAAAGTAATTCAATGTAGAAAAAACTGCATTGCACACTCCAATGGCAGATGTCCAAAATGTATTTATTAACCAGATCAGATAACGTTTCGGCAACAGCCTTCATCAGATCATTTTTCTTTTTTCTTTTCTCTTGAACCACAGTGCACAAAATGGTAGATAGCCCAGGTGCTCAAATAGCCTCCAACGAGTGGGAGGTCTGAGAAAAAGTGCCACACCCAGTCAGCCAGGTAGCCCTCTACAAAGAGAAAAAAGATTTAAGATTATTAAAAATATTTACAATACATATATTATAAATAACATTTCAAATCAAAATCAACATTAAGTCCATGAGGAGTAAGAGTCTTAAGATGGTGAATCCAAAAATGCTCCCTCTTAGACAGGAGGAGTTCCAGATTCCCACCTCTCGGGGGCAGTTTTACATGTTCGATGCCAATATATCTTAGTGAAGAGATAGGATGGTTTTGTTCTACAAAATGAGCTGCCACAGGGTAATTCATATTTTTGCATCTTATAGTGCTCCTATGTTCGGCAATACGAGTTTTCAATGCCCTACTGGTTTTTCCAACATAAGCCTTACCACAAGGGCAGGTGATCAAGTAGATGACAGATTTTGTATTGCAGGATATTTTTCCCTTGATGGGTATTGTTTTTCCTGTGTGAGGATGTTTAAAGTTATTGCAACGATAAGTATAGTTGCATTGGCTACATCCACTACAGCGATAATTTCCATCAGGGATGGGAGTCAAAAGAGTTTGGCCTGATGTAGTTTGGCTAGGAGGAAGGTAAGAGTGTACCAGTTTATCTCTGAGATTTCTTCCTCTCTTGTAGACCACTAGGGGATGCTCTTTAAAAACTCCCCCCAATGAGTGGTCAGTTGTAGAATATGCCAATGTTTAGTTATTATATTTTTATATAATAACTAAACATTGGCATATTCTACAAACTGACCACTCATTGGGGGGAGTTTTTAAAGAGCATCCCCTAGTGGTCTACAAGAGAGGAAGAAATCTCAGAGATAAACTGGTACACTCTTACCTTCCTCCTAGCCAAACTACATCAGGCCAAACTCTTTTGACTCCCATCCCTGATGGAAATTATCGCTGTAGTGGATGTAGCCAATGCAACTATACTTATCGTTGCAATAACTTTAAACATCCTCACACAGGAAAAACAATACCCATCAAGGGAAAAATATCCTGCAATACAAAATCTGTCATCTACTTGATCACCTGCCCTTGTGGTAAGGCTTATGTTGGAAAAACCAGTAGGGCATTGAAAACTCGTATTGCCGAACATAGGAGCACTATAAGATGCAAAAATATGAATTACCCTGTGGCAGCTCATTTTGTAGAACAAAACCATCCTATCTCTTCACTAAGATATATTGGCATCGAACATGTAAAACTGCCCCCGAGAGGTGGGAATCTGGAACTCCTCCTGTCTAAGAGGGAGCATTTTTGGATTCACCATCTTAAGACTCTTACTCCTCATGGACTTAATGTTGATTTTGATTTGAAATGTTATTTATAATATATGTATTGTAAATATTTTTAATAATCTTAAATCTTTTTTCTCTTTGTAGAGGGCTAACCTGGCTGACTGGGTGTGGCACTTTTTCTCAGACCTCCCACTCGTTGGAGGCTATTTGAGCACCTGGGCTATCTACCATTTTGTGCACTGTGGTTCAAGAGAAAAGAAAAAAGAAAAAATGATCTGATGAAGGCTGTTGCCGAAACGTTATCTGATCTGGTTAATAAATACATTTTGGACATCTGCCATTGGAGTGTGCAATGCAGTTTTTTCTACATTTTCTCTCTTTAGACATGCCACTTTGGGATCATGAGTATTCATAATGCGTTTTTGCACTGTAGGAACTTTTTGTTGTTCCTTTTTAGTCTCTAGAAGGCCCCCGTGTTCCCACATAAGAAGGACCAGGAACCAGGGAAGCCAATGTGGGAACCAACTTAGCTTCTGCTCTGGGGCAAGTGCTTTTCTCTCATTGACGTACGTTAAACGCATTTGACGTTCATCACCAACGCCAGGCAAGTCAGAAAGTCTTTGTTAAAATAATAATAATGTCATTAAAGTTTGCGGATGATGGTGAGAGATGGACGGATGCAGAGGTATAAGCACCATTAAGTCCATACACTTACGAAGAGGTACAGCAGAGCTTTGAGGGACCCCAAAAAAAACTTCAGCAAGCTATCTGATGAGCTAGCGCAAGTCGGCATTTACCACACAACTAAGCAATGCCACGAGAAAAAAAAAATGAAACAGGACTAGCCTATAAGAGAATTAAGAACCACAACAGTCAGAGTGGGGCAAACAAAAAAACACAGAATGGTTTCCCATCCTCAACAATATTTTGGCGCATCGTCCTGCTTCCGCTTGCAAAGTAAGTGGCTGATGGCACATAATGTCCACATGGATCCTCTTTTGAGGAGTGTGAGCAGGTACTTGTTCCTGGGGTAGAATTGTCCCGGTGAAAGAAGGGGTTTAGGAATGTTCATGAGGCCTGGTTATTGGGACTTTCATGTGCGAAAACGCCTTTTAAAAGGGTCCTATTGTGGTAATATTTAGTATGAACCTAGAACATATGCAGATCAGTAATTTACCTTGTGTTCATTGTAAAATACAAAATGACTTCCTGTTCAAAACTGCAGAACTGATAAGCCTCGTCTCTTCATTTTAAAATGTAACTAAAGAGCAACAGATTTCTAAAAACGATTTTGTATTGTTGGAAAGTGTCTCTGGGACAGTATTGGATCAGACAAGCTTTACTTTAAGTAATAATGTTTTGAATTATAACAAGTAAATACAGACAAGTGGGAGGGGATAGGTGGTAGGTGAGAACGAGGCTTTCTCGAGCTGAGCTGCAGCTGAAGAACAATACAAGATTACTCCAACATGCAAGAATCAATTCAAATATAACTTTGAGCAAACTAATGATGAAGGAAGCCCATTAAGGTTAGAAACTAAGAAAAGTAACTTTGACATAATTGGTCCCCTTCAAGCACTCATGGCAGTCAAGTTTTTCCCACATCAGAAAGTCAGAACTCCATTTACTACATGTAAACACTGATATGCTAATACTGCAAAAATGATCAAAACAAGTCTAGATGATTTATGAATAGCTCACAAACAGAACTCTGGGTGTGTTTTTGATGAGAAAACGCACCTAGATATGGCAAAACCTTAAAAAGCTAATTTTGCATATTATGTGTCCTTTAACACTGTGCAACTTTCCCTGTGAAGGGTCAGCCATGATGTTTATTCATAAATTATTAAAACATTAACTTTAGTATCGTCATTTGATTGTGTCCAAAGTGAAACATTTCTTGCAACAATTAACCTTCCAAGCAAAAAAGGTAGTTGAACCTCCATCAGAAAAGTTACATAGTGTATCTTTAATGTTATATTCTTGGTAAGGAAACAATGACTCACATTATGCAACAAAACAAAACAAAACATGGATTCATTACAACATTCAACTCCTAAATAGTCTTTCTACTGAGGAGGCTGAAATGATTTTGTTTTAGCTAAATGACCAATACAAATCCAGTTTCTGTAAGATTAAAAAAACAAATTTAAAAAAGTTCCCTGATTGGCCTTTTTAATTCACATTTTTTGGGAGAAGTCTAGAAAGTAATCAGGAGTGTATATTTTGTCTGTGAGTTAGCAGCAGCATACATGAATGCTAATCACCTCTCACTGATTATTTCCACTCTGCTGCTGCCAGGACCAGAAAAAGAACTGTTTTTTTCTCGATAAACACAAATGCAACACGCCACCTCCAGCTATATTAGAGAAATTAATTCAACAGGTTATGTCTTCTAATGCCAATGGGGATTTGATAATTTGTTGTGTTAAAAAAAAAAAGTAAATATTACCCTTGACTCTGCAGAAGAGAAAGTCATTAAAATTGTCAAATGAATCTGTAATTTTGTACGTGGGTAAATATTGAGGAACAGCTGAGATAAAAGAGAGCAGAGCACGGAGGAGGGGCTGAGTGGAGTGCACAGAGATGACAAAAAGGAGGATAGTTGTGTTATTATAACGAAGCTGAAATATTTCAGAACAAAATCCACAGTATCCTTTTTATTACATTAAATATTTATTAGATTTCTAGATTTTCTACATATAAAGATTTCTGATTGTGGGAAAAAAAGATAAGTTGTAGGTAAATATTAAATAACTGACTATTAAAGTTAAAATAGATTTTAAAAATGCAGACACTTCAGGTGATTAGGAAAGCAATTTTAAAGATTGTATGGAAGATTTTATAAAGAAAGATGGTTCAGTTTTTTATTTTATTATTAGTATTATTATTTTTTTCTAAATATGCATGTGTTCTTCACCCAGAGCCACACTCTACCTTCTTTTCATTGGCTAGTGTTTGACTGGCCTCACCATGTCCACAGTTTGTATTGTTTATATTTGATTCTTTCTCTGTTTACCATAAGCCAAGGCTGTTACAAAACTATACAACAATTTTTGATCAAGACTGATTACACTTTTTGAAATCATCCCTTTAACTTTTAAATTTACAGCTATGAGTATAAAAAATTGGTATAGTTTACTCATAACTGTAAGAAAAATTTTTTTTTTACCAAGTTTCACAGAAATAATGCATTAAAAATGGCCCAAACTGCACATTACGTGGTGATTATGTTTAAATGGGTCCTATTATGTAAAATGTAAAGATGCTAACCTTGTTATAACGGCCTTCCTTCACCATTAGTTTACTCAGTTATATTTGAATTGATTCCTGCATGTTGGAGAAATCTTGTATTGTTCTTCAGCTGGATCTTAAGGCTCAGAAAATCCCTGTTTTCACCTACCACCCATCTCCTTCCATTTTCTGTATTAATGTGATATATTTCAAAAGATTAATAGTCAAAGTGAAGCATATGAACAAAAGGTACACTACTGATCTGCATAATATAGTTTCTTAATAAATAGTTGGAAAAAACACAATAGATCTCCTTTAAGCATGAGATACAAAGATTTTTTACAGGAGGGGCATTTGGACATCTTATTTAGTTTTGAAGTTAATTTAATTTGAATGAACAAGTACAATATTCCAACTTTGACACAGATTTAGACTTAAATTTATAGATCAGACATTAGATATCAATAAATCCTTTGCAAAATCCCTTCAAATCCTTGTTCAGTCCAAGGCTGTAAAGTTTGGCATGTGTAGGAGCTACTTTAGGGGGTGATAATGATCACCCTGTCAGCTGAAAAGCATTTTGAAAAAAAAAAAAAAAACAATCATTAACATTGCAATGTCCCACAAAACTGAAAGGATGAAGTGAATTAAACTAAAATGTTGTGGTTTCCAAATGAAAGCCTGCGTGAGAGCAAACTGACCAAAATACAGAAAATGGCAAATTTGCTTTGCCTGTAATGTCTTGCCTTAAAACTAAATTCTCACATAATTCTAAAATAAAAACAAAAAAACAGAATCCCTGCTTGGTATATTTTTTTCAAGAAACCTGCCATTGAACACTTCACATATTTTGTTCCTAGCTCCTCTCTTTCTCTCCCCTGCATCTTCCTCCGACTTGTGGGCTTCAAAAGCATTGCCCTGGCTGTCTCCATCTGTCCGCAGCTCCACTTAATCAGATTATCCACGGGCCGGGCTTAAAGGCAGCTCCGTGCTAATTAATCTGAAGCAAATGAATGATTGAATTAACAGGAACATCTCAAGTCTAAAGCGGGGTCGAGTCGCTGAGCCTCAGACAGCTCAAGAAGTTCAGAATGAAAAGAGAAGCAGCGTGAAGAGGAAGGATTAACACGGAGCAGAGCAGAGAGGAGGAGATTTATGCTTTTATAATGTGACTGTTCACAAGTGTGACGTCTTCAACACAATGGGAAGTGTCTTATTATGTGTTCAACTAATGCAAGTCGTTTATTCTACCACCAACAGATCATGTTTTTTTGTTTGTTTTTGTTGTGTTTTTTTTTAGAATTGCCTGTTCCAAGCCTATTAAAAAGTCAGAGTCCGATGGTTCCCAATTAAAATCTGCGAATTCTAGCATATTACATCACACTGGATTATCCAAATTATAGCAGATATTTGATGACCCTTGCCCCTTTAGTCCTCCAGGACAGAAGGGCAAACACAGAAACAGAAAAACACAGATGATTTTTATTTATTTATTTATTTGTATTTCTTTCTTTAGATTTACACTAGTACAAATTGAAAAGTATTGGTGTGAGTAAAAATGCCGCCCAGTCTCTGGAGAAAATGTACAGTAGATAAACAATGAAATGTATATTGTAACGTCAAAATGCACAACAGGTACGTATGATAATTAAGTAAGATAAGTACATACGATTCACACTTTTTTTTTTTTACTTCAATTGAAAAACCAAACCGTAAACGCGTGGCAACATTTTCTTTGGGTTCAACAAGTAAATCTTAACCTGCCCCAAGCCCCAGCCCTACACTTACCCATTTTATGTCATTTCATGTCATTTTATCTATCTTTTTCATTTTATTTTACATTTTGGCTTTTTGTAACAAAAATTAAAAGCGTAATAAGGTGCTTATCGAACATTTTTTAATTTATGCCTTTGCTTTTTTGTTGTTGTTTTTGTTTTTTTATCTGTTCATCGATTTCACACTTGTTTTGGAAATCCTACATAATCACATTCACATGGAGGTTGTTCATGTGACGTTATGAAAGAAAAGTAAACAGAAAGCTAAAGAAAGACATACCAGGTCTCGCTAGCATCACATTAGCATTTAGTTTGCAGCTACTGTTAGCAATGTTAGATATGTTTACATCTTTGGACAGTTGGATCAGTTTATTCATTTAAATATCTTTGTATCTATATTTGACACAATATGGCTTCTCAAGTCCACACCTGCTGTTGTAGTTGTTGAGCAGTGAGTGATAAAACTGTTGTTGTTAACCGACCACTCTCAATGTTATCTTTCACCCACAAAGGTCTGTTAGTGGGTGTGGCCTCTGATGCCAACTGTTTTTATTTAGTGTCCTGCCCAAAAAACACAACAATTCCCTGTAGCCATTCCACTATGGTTATTTATTCCACACAAATATCTCTAAAGTACAGAAAGTTCCTGCTAACATAAATGCTTTTTTGCCTCACTCAATCTTTACATAACTTATCTGTAACATTAACAGATACATCACATTTCAAAGCCCATTACACCCCATCATTTCCAGTGAATATCTTTCTTGTGAGGCGTCGTGATTCCAACAAAGGCCCAGCTGCTCGCATTCTGTCACGTCGGACCTGCCAATCTCAGCCTTCACAGCCACAACAGGAGAAACTGTCACACAAATCTGACATTCTACTTTAACAACATCAAATCTACATCAGAGCTGTCACATTCAGGCGCCACATCCCCTCAGACCGGCTGCTCAAGGCATAGAGCCCAATATAAAGCAACTTTCCTTTTTCTTATTTCAAACTCAAACTTTCCCATGCTTCAAAATAGCTTCCTCACCCCAGAACTCTACAAAAGGATATCAAAAGTGTGGCTGAGTAAAAGGTTTGGAAGAGAGTTGATGAGTTTATATTGATACAGTGCAGAGTGACAGTCGTATTTAGACAATGTGGAAATAGTTATTTACAAGCAGTTTGTAATTGCTAAAAAAGCTGTACTAGACAAAGATAATCCTTTTTGCTGTTCAGGCAATATTCCAACTGAAATGTGTCTGAAAGTTGTTTTAAATATGTCTTAGATAGTGCTTGTTAGTTGAGAAAATGCTAGTATTGCTTTTGTATCCTTAATTGAGATTCCACAAATTTGTTTTCTTCATTTTTATTAGTTCATTATTGTTTTTCTTCTTTTAAATGGTTTTGTAAACGTTTTCATGCAAATTTGCAATGCCTAGTTTACATTTAATTATGAACTCGTTTATGCTTTTAAAATCAGAAAGTCTGTAGCTTTACCGAGCAAGATAGTATAATAAGCGGTTAGTGAGAAAAACATGTTAACTGACAATGTTTATGCTTTAAAGATATGTTAAGAAAGGCCAGCTAGACCTCTTCATTCTCACAGACATTTAGATGTTATGCCAGTTGATAATAGCAAACTAATGCTGTGTCTGAATGTTTACACTTGTTTCTTAACCACTGAGTCACTACACAGTCCTGGCCCTGTTCAGTGGACTATTCAGTGTACTCATTCATATGGTCTTTTGGACACGAAGTGCACTACTCTTTGCTGTTCACGGGTCACGTGACTCTCCTGCTTGAATGAAAAAAAAAAAAAAAAACAGATGGTAAGAATCCAATAAAAATGAACTTTTGTAATAAATACTGATCAAGTCTGTCTGGCACGCACATATTTATGGACTACTAATCACCATACAAGATTGGTTTAACTTGAACCCCACGTTAAACAGCTAACAAACTAGATATTTCAACTTTTACAGCTCAAACTAAGGTAAGCAGCTAACATTAACATCTTTATGGCTTACAGCTTTAAAGAAAATCTTCCATACAGCTCAACAATGTGTTTAAGCAGCTTTTTATCATCTTTTATTCTGTCGTGTTGTTTCCATTTAAAGACCTGATGCTGTCCACACTGTTTTTTCTGATTTCGCAATGCATTGTGGTCTATATTGACCATTCTAAAGACCATCAATGTTCACTACTTTTCCATTTTGAGTGCACTACTTTTTAACCTGCTGGACATTTGGACACCACTAAAATAGCGTGACCCCCAATATAGAGCACTATATATTAGTTGGGCACACATTTGGTTGCATAAGAGTGTTGCCTAAAGAAACCATAACAGTACATATGGAGTAGCAACACTATAACTTGAAAAAAGAAAAAAAAAATCACAAAATAAGTTTAAAAATCCTATGTATTTAGTTCATAAAAAGAGAGAAAATAAATAAACAACTGAATCTATTAGGTTTATTAATTACAATGGAATAATAATGCACTTGTTTATGAGAACTGTTCTATACTGGTATGTAATATAAGTACATTCAACATTCTTCTGGCTTCCTCTATCAGCCCAACTTCTGCCAGAAAACTCTTTTACCTTACATATGATGATAAAAACTTTGAAGCCAGATGTTCACTGCTGCACTACTCTGTGATGAAAGATTTCAGATCACGGGAAAATCTGCCTCACACTTAATCTAGGGTCTGATATTTGATCGTGTGAACATCTTACAAATGAAATCCCTCACGTTTTGTAGTCTGATAAATCTTTCAGTGCACTGGACACCTAGTTTAAAGTCGAACACTCAGCTACAGTCACTATTTTTTCAGTCCATAGACCTGCTGGCCTCCGCTCTGCCACATTCCTCTGAGCTTAAAGTATTAGACGAGTTTGTAGTCCTTTGCGGTCTAAATTATAAGTCTGTGTTTAGTTGTATTTATCGACTGTGGCGCTAAAGGAAATTGGAGGATTTGGAGGGGCTTTCACACTGATGCCACTTGGTATAATGTAAGCTTAACACTGTTTCTCATTATGTGGGTGGTGGGACACTAGTCTATACAGAGGAAAGCACTGGCACCTGAAGAATGTGACAGTGAAGACAAGTCACCTAATACATTAAAGCCCCCAAACATGACCTGCTAAGTTAATAGAATAATGGAATCATGGAAAGTACTATGTAAATGTCCACCAGTTCTTATAGTGATTAGTCTTTTGTTAATACAAATACTACTTTCAATTGGATTTAGCAGACAATAGAGGAGTATCTAATCATATTGCTGAATTAAAAGTGTGTTGTGTGACATTTCTTATGGAAGATCTTCAACCAGCTTGACTTTGTCCAGAATGGTTATTAACATGCCATTGCACTAATAACTATAAGTTATCCTGCCTTATGTTCAGCTCGGGTTTTATTGTAAATATACTTTCTTTACACTGATGGGGAATGTTTAGTTAACACATCTATGCAAGTGAAAATTAGATTGCATTTACATGTATTCATCTAATTATAGAACCCCTTCAGACATGCAGGTGGTGCAATACTGTTACAGCTTTGCAGCAACACAGTCTTTGAAGAAAATGCAGATATACAACAAACGTCAAACACGTATGATGAACACATTTTTATGTGTTGTTTTACGTAAATATGTTGCAAAAAGCCAAAATGTAAAAAAAAAACATACATTTTGGTTGAAGCCACATGGTGACATTTTCTTTAGGTTTAACAGGTAAGCTTAGGGTTTAAGTTACTAAAATGAGTAAGTTTAGGTCTGGGGCTGCGGTAGGTTAAGATTTACCCATTAAACCCAAAGAAAATGTTGCCACGTGTTTCAACCAAAATGTGTGGTTATTTTGATGTTTTGGCTTTTCGTAACAAAGTTACTTTAAAAAAAAGAAAAAAAAAAGAAAAGGTGTGAAAACATGCTCATCATATGTCTTTGACATTTTGTTGTTTTGTTTTCTTCGGAGACTGGACTGTTTACTGTCACAGCAAAACTTACTCTGACTTCGGAAAGTTGTGAAAAGGCTTGTACGATACTTTTAAAGCAGGTGACTGCTGTAAAAAAGTAAAAAAAAAAAAATGTTTATGTGTATCTATGTTTCTGGTGCAGGCCTAAGTAAAATAACTATAGATCAGACTATTCAATATGCATTCAGAAGACCAGATCAGGCATTGCTGGTATAATTTAAGCTTTGTACTTGTTAGACCTGGTTTATTCTGTCAAGTCTAGCCCTCATTTAGTTCCTGTTTTGCATTCAAATGGCAATAAGTATTGTTGATGAAGTCTTTTTGTTGTGATTTTCCATACATATCTAATGTAACAGTTACTTTTACAATGTTCAAACAAATATAATGTTGAGGATATACTGTGTGAGTCCAAATTGTGTTAAAAGTAGTATAACAACACTGTAATAAGTTGAGTCTGCATAGTCTGTTAACTAAAGCTAAAGCCATGAGATTTTAAGATGCTAACTGCTAAGCTTAGTCTTAGGAGAATACTTACACTACAATAGAAAAATATATTTACCAAGACACAGTTGTTTATGAGGTGTTTTTGCTTACATTGTTTTGGTCATTATTGACAATTAACACATCAGAAGCAAACATGGCAGATTTCCACGGTAAAACATGTTTTTGACTTTCCATCCAGAACTCTATTTACATAACCTCTACCGTCATTAATGCTCCTTCGAGTTAGCTGTAGCATCACTTGAGGAAACTGTCACATCTGATTTAGTTACACAGCTATTTTTAAAAAAGTCACAACTTTTTTTTTTTTTTTTGCTCTCTCTCGCTCTCTCTCATTGAGACACAATCCAGCCTTTTCTTGGCAGCTACAATCATCTTTCTAAAGTAATCTTGTATGTGTAAATATTTGACTTGCAAATGACGCACCTCCATAACCCAGCTACCTGTCAGGCTCGCTCCAGTGTTGCAGCCGCATCCTAATCAAAGTGACACTGATACGCCGCTACAGATATTCACATTTAGGTCATGTTTACTCGCTAAATGCAATATGCTAGCACTTCCGGAGAGCTAATTTAGTCTTCACTCGAAACAGCACACGCCAACACGTGCCAACTACTTCTCCTTCTAATCCCCAGTGCCTGTTTTTCTGTCTCACTACCGGAAAAATCTTCAACGCGTTTAAATAAAATAACACAGGAATAAGAACTGGGTCATGACCGATAAGCAACTAATTTGCAGCTAATCTGGCAAATGAAGCGCATGTTTGACATTTATCGAAATGGGGTCAGATAGAAGACAAAGGAGGTGTGATTAAAATGTGCCGAATTGTGAATAGAGTTTTGCTATTGGGAAAAAAAAAAAAGACTAGCTAGTTAATCCTGATGCAAATTTGTAGCACTCGGGAGCTTATATTATCTTGTGTAATGGGACGTCTAAAATCATTAGCCTGTGCCACCCGTTTTATTAAGCTTGATAAAGAATTCGGAGTTGGTAATTGTTTTCCACTTCATGCACTAACAGCGATTAAAATAATAAATGCCATCCCTGGGTGTGAGCGTTGTTTCGCAATATCAATCCGTTCGCTCTAACTGCAGTCATTACCAACTCCATCCATCAAGCTGTCAACAATGCGTTCTCGACTTCTGCCAATCCCCTCTTCCGCTTTTGTTTACGACGCCGATTAAATTTTTTTGTTTGGGAATATTTGTTTGCTATCATCACCAGCCATCTATCAGTCAATCGCTGCCAGCTTGGAGATAACTATAGTGTTTTGCCAAAATAGATGCTACACTTTCACCCCTTTCCTCTGGTACCTGTCACAAACACAATTATGTATTTCTCAAGAAGGGTGGCAGAATTATTACAGCGGGTAAACAGAAGGAACATTGCAATTTAATGCTAGCAATATCGAAGAGATAGAAAAATATAAACAGGAGGAGAGTGAAGTGGTACCTTGGATGTTGAATGGGTTGTCAATGACGAAGTTTCCGTTCCATCACCACGGAGAGGTCGACGGGGAGGTTCGCTGATTGTCGCTGGCCTTCGTAGTCATACTGGGGGGAAAAAAAATCAATCAATCAGTCAGTTGATCGATCAAACTGTCACTTTAATTTTTTATAGGCACTTTGCTCATGATCATCAAAACTATGTAAAAAAAAAAAAAAAAAATATATATATATTATATATATATATTATATATATATATATACATTATAATATATTAATATTATATATATATATATATATAGCAAAAAAGATGTGTTTTTAAAGAAGACATAAATTCAAAAGTGATACAATTTGCCTAAAGCTTAAGAGAGCTCATCCCATAGTCTTGGGCCAATAAGGAAAGATTGATCCCATTGTTCTTTTTTTTTTATGTTCTGAGCACAAGAAAAAAAAAAAAAGAACTGGTCAGCTGACCTGAGAAAGTAGGAACATATAGGGCTACAACAGGTTAAACAGATACTGTGGGGAAAAGCCTTGAAGACTTAATATGATAATTCTTAAAAAGAAAATGAATGCAAAGAAACTAGTACCGAGTACAAACATTTTAAAATAGGAATCATGTGTTCTTGTCTTATTTTTTAACTAAAAGCTGAGCTTTTTAGACATGATGCAATCAACCCATCATGATTGCGCCCAACATAAAGTGCTTTGCAATGATCTAAACAATGTGTATTTTTTGCCTTTAGAAGAGAGGTGTTAGATGTCAATCAATCTGTCAATCAATCAAAGTTTATTTATAGAGCACTTACAACAACACAAAGACCAAAGTAAGTAAAAGATATCAAGTAAAATATATCAAGATGCGTTATATTTAATAGATAGATCACAAATGTTTTTGCAAAATGTATATAATCCAAAGAAAGATAGCTCAAGAATAAAGCAGAGACATTTAAAACTAATATGGAGTAAGAACTTGAAAGGTTGCAAAACCTAAAACACATTTATAATGGCAACAGGAAATCAGTTCTATGAACTAGACTTTGGTTGGATCAAAAGCACTTAGTTTTGAATGCCTGATGAATTGAAGTAACTAAAAAAAATGGTGAAGGAGACAATTTCTGTTCCAAAAAGAAGGTCCTTTTTGCATGCAATCTACCTTCCGTCTACAACATCCTCATTAAACCTAGAAGGAACTAAATAATATCTATCTCCTTGACAGCTGCATGGGAGAAACGTTCAGGTAACAATAGAAAACAACCTTGCGATAGATACAGTCAGAAAACAATGGGAACAATAGAACACAAATAAGATAAAGTACATGCTCAATGCTGACTAATCAAGCTCAGCAGAATATCAATTATAGTTCTGTCACACCATGAGCTTGATTGTCTAGAGGAGATCATTTCTACAGTAAACAACTCATGGACAACTGAAGAATTACATTGACTCACGTACATGTCCATTATCATTATCTTTTGTCAATCACAGAACTGACTATAAGCTGGACAGAATGGTTCCAAAATAACTTAGAACATGCTACACATTTAACCTTTTAAGAGCAGTGACCTTCTTGTCATGTGGCGACAAGCTAACCACTCCACCACTACGCCTTCACAATACCTGTCAAAACCAGAATAGAAACTCGATCCGGCGCAAAGTATTGAGTTTGCTATGAAAAGCTTCTGTATTAGAGTTCATTTGTGAAGCCAGTGTCTTGATGAGTGAGCTGCCAATCATGGTGTCAGTCATTCTGATGTGTGAGACCTCTGCAGGCTTTGTGGCAGCGGTTTCACAGTCGGCAATAATCTACAGATGGGACGTGTGAGATGTTTGAACCCTTGTCCAGGAGTCTTTGTCAATCTTGGATGAGACACTGTCACGCATGAGGAATACTCTGTTCTTTTTGAATGTCGGAGATTTGAGTCAGAGTTGAGTGAAAAGTTTGTCAGTAGTTGAAACTTCAATTTAGCAAATCTTTAGACTGAGGAACGGCAGCTATTCTGCGAGGACTTTCAAATGTCTTGATGATTTCGAAAGTGCACTATTTAACTTTTTTTAGAAGGCCTGTCAATTACTTGTCTCCAATTCATTTCGTGAAGACAAATGCGAGGGAAAAGTCTTGCCCCTACAACATACTACATGATGGAGATTGATTTGTGTAAAACGTTTGGCATCAACAAGTCAATATTGCATCAATTCTAAAAGATGTAGAGTGTATAAAACTTTTATATTGTTGAAATGGTGTCCTGAACTATACAACCCGAAGAAGGATTAGGCTTGAATGTGGAGTCAAAAAAACAGTAGAAGGTGAATAAAGAGTTTTGAATCGTAAAATCTAAACTAACAGCAACACAAAGCCGACATCACTAAACATTTGAAATACAGTTGGTTAGAAGAACACTGTAGAGGGTTTTTTATCACCAACTACTAAATGCAATCCTATGCAACAGCTATGCAAATGTGTCTGTGGCAGATAGCCAAGGACTCTTTAGTGTAGATGAAGCAGAGTGTCAGGGGAAGTACATTAAGAGCTGTCACTGCTGGTTAATGCAGAAACTCTGCTGATCATACGGCCCAAAGTCTGCATCTTTTCATTCTGTGTTCAGGTTATGTTCACATCCTCACATCCTTGTTTTAGGAAAAAAAAAATGATGGCATCAAGTGGTTTAAAATCACTGAGGAAAGGTTGGAAAGGAGGAGAAAGTGTCCTGTCTAAGGACACAACGACGTCTCACTCTTGTTTGTGTTCTAGCAGTCTCCCGTCCAAGAATTGACCATGCCCTGCTTAGCTTCTGAGATTTGATGAGATCAGGTTTTTTCTTGTGGTAGTGGAAATACTTTTTTGAATTAGAAAACACTAGAAAGCTGGAATCTGTATATTAGGTCTAGAATAATTCACAAAAGTAAGTAATTTAAGACATTTATAACCTTCTCATTTATATTCCTGACTTAGTCTTACAGCCACTAGGACAACAGAGACAGATGAGCTTCTAAGACAACTTTCTCTCTGCCTAAAACCAAAAACAAATTCACTGAAAACCTTTCTGTGCAAAGCTATTTCTTAATATAGTATGTATTGTAAAAAAAAAAAAAAAGTGTATATACAGAGTAATGCTGCTAATATCTATGTACAGTCTATGTGAACAAAAAAAAGAACTGGAAATGCAATGTTGCTAAATGCTAAGGTTAAACAAGTTTAAATAAAGAGTAAACTATTGACTAATCGT
The DNA here is from genome assembly GCA_038363315.1 of Mugilogobius chulae. Lineage (NCBI taxonomy): Eukaryota > Metazoa > Chordata > Actinopteri > Gobiiformes > Gobiidae > Mugilogobius > Mugilogobius chulae. The sequence continues at coordinate 26,507,178 of CM076414.1, forward strand.
ACGTTTTGTCAGTAATGTGCTTATGTACGATACTGCAAGGCTTTTACTTTAAGATTGGTAATTGTAGGTATCCCTAAAATGTATTGTGACAATATGCACATCAGCAAAAGCAATTAAACTTGCCTCCCATCTCTATTAAATACACAAAACCCATAGAAAGCCGTTAAATCACCTGAAACCCATCAATCCACCACCATTTTGACACAGCAGGGCTATATATTTGCGGACAATAAACCGCTATTCAAAATCATATTCACATATCCCTGCATTCCATAAACGTTATAGCAGCAGCAGATGGGATTCACTTGAGTGACTATAGGACCGAGCATAATAGAAGGTGGAAAAGGCAGTGGGCAGTGGAGTGGGAGAGGCGTCGGACACTGGCACACGCGAGAAGAGCGATTCATTTACCCGTAAGCTAAGTGACGGCATGAAGCTAAGGAAAAGATAAGATCCGGAGCGGAGCAAAGTGAAAATGGCATTTCCAATTTGCTCCCTGACACTGTGCATTTGGAGGATGGGGCAGGACTATCCCGCATGGGCAATGGGCCTTCACAAAAACCTACTCAAACAGACAAGCACGAGGTTTTTTTGCAGGCTTGATGCAGTCCACCGAATCAAATATTAAATACTGTATATAGCAGAAGTAAACAGGCTGTGAATCAATAGTGTTGTGAAGATGTTTTAAGCTGCTAGTTTTATGAAACATGTAGTAGGTGGTTTTATCAGACGTGATTGGTGGAATTTAGATGTGTTTGGGAAATGTCATGGCTTTGAAGTTGGATATTTATGAGAGCCAGTCTGGAGATAGGGCGGATTACAAATTTTAAGAAGTGAAGAAGCATTTCAAGTTTTGTTATTGTGCGCAATGAAACAAATGATGGAGTCTTTTTCTAGCTGGAAAGAAAATTATTCATGAATTATGAATGTGATTATGTTGTTGAATACAAGTTCTTTATGTTCTTTCATCATTAGATTGCTTAAGGTTAACCCTATTTTTGTTTTTCCAGCTGTCTTGATGCCAACATTGAAAAATGATACATTCAATTTTGCGACTGTAACAGTTAACTTTTACAGTGAAGAGACAATACTTATCAGTTCTGCAAATTTTACATAAAGTGTTTGTTTTACAATGAACAAGATGTAAATTACTGACCTACATACAAAATACAAAAACAACACAATACTGTATGTCTAGTTTAAAATACATACAAACACAAATGTAAATGCCTGCACATTTTGGACACATAAGTATTTTGCCTCAGCATGTTTAATCTTACAAAAATGTTAGTTATGTGTAATGAAATACTATGGCTGAAACTAAATAAACGGAGTTGTGAGGAAAATAGGAACTATTGATCACATAATATTATGTCTTCAGTCTAGACAAAGGAAATCAATAAAACCAGTCTGGCAACAACTATGTCCATGAGGTCACCTGATGGAATATAAGTTAACATGAGTCTTTTATGTTCCTGTTTAAAAGACAGTTTTGTTTCCATACAGATGACCTCTTGATAAGAAATATGATCAACCACAAAGAAGGGCTGTGACGAGAAATGTACAACTTCTCCAATACATTTACAAGATAAAGAACTTAAGCTAGAGTACCTGACTTTCATGCTAATAAGCAAAGTTAAGTATTTTGTAAACACATTGTAACAAAACAAACTGCTATGTTCTGTCAAACTCTAACTCTAATCCAGCAATAAAAAACTGTATTTCTCATGCAGCCCAAAGCAGCGCTCTGATTGGCTGTGCTTGGCTGGTCTACTCCAGGTTCACTTTAAGGTCCGTAAAAAGATGGTCTTATGCCATTATTGAAGCAAAAAAAAAAATTAACATGGATATTCAATGTGTGCTAAAGGTGAAGTGAGAACGAGGAAGTAGTTGGACAGATAAAACGTACTTCCTGATTTGCAGAAAATCAGGTATGCCAGCTTTAAGATTTGCTTGATTTCAGTACAAACAGCTATAAATCGTCATATTAGAAGTTGGTTATATTCACTGTGAAAGAACCCGAAAAACAGACTGACTTCTGAAAGCCCTATTTGTCCCGAAATCCAATATCTGCTAACAGAATAGTGCACTTGTAGCCTCTGTGTGGAGTCAGTAAAGTCTTTGATTAAACATGGGGATTGCAGGAGGTCAGTTGGTTAATGTCGGCGCAGCTCCAGCACCAAACCACAACACTCCATCTCCACAATGCCATGATTTACTGGTGCCACTTCTTCCCACCACTGCAGTTTGACCCCTCACATGAATCGTTCGTAAGTCGAGTCTATTAGCATCCCCACTGCAGCAGCCCACCGCCTCGGGCCCCAAGCGCCCAGGTCACACCACAACAGCCTCTCTGCGGTGTGGCCCCCCATTAAAGTTTAAGGGTTTGGAGTTGTCGGGTGTCCGCTGAACACTGGGTGAGTTTGTTCTCTGTCGCTGGCTGTGCCCACTGCTGTAGCCACTTCATGCTTTATTCATCGTGTCACATGGTCCGAGCTCACAGTCCACCACACGTCACAGCCACTCGCCCTGGGACGGTCCCGACTCAGAGCGGATTTAAGAGGATTTGAGGATGTGAGAAAGCAAGGAGGAGGAAACTGGAGGAGTAGAAGGGGAATTATGGGAGAATGTGAGGTAAAGAGTGAGCCAGACCCACTTAATGCATTGTTTTGCAGTGTGGGTTGGCTAATAGAATACGCTCTAATCCCGGTTGGTGAGTATTAACAGTGGGGACACTCAGGACAGTTTGCTGGACAGTTTCAGTTGTCAACAATAGATGAGGAAATTGAATTATATCAAGGTTTTTTCTTCAACATTCTAACAAAAATAATGCTTTCTGTTGGTTGTTCAATTTGAAGTACTGGGACTTTCGAGGACAATGGCGTTTATTTATTGTATTATTAATGAATTCTAAAATGTTTAAATAAATTCTAAGGTACAGCCTAATACATGAATAATATAATGATCTGCACTTTTAAAGAAAGTCGATATTCTTGAGCTTTTAACCATATTTTTTCATCAGGGACTTAACCCAATATTTTTTGTTAGTTGTTAGCATTGTGGCTAATTTCCATTAGCATATGACACCTCTCGCTTTTACAGCAGTGAAAAAGCTTAAAACACATCATGATGAACAATTCAAAGGCTCAGAAGGCACTTGGTAAGTTAGCAGACATTTGTAGACTAAATAATAAGCTTAAAATGAATATTCTGTTTATAATTTTAAAGAAGCCAAAATTGGATGTAGTGCTCATCAAAAACACATGGAGAAAGAGAAAAGCTTCAATAAAAAGTTTGATTCAGTAATTTCGTCCCTTGGAGCCTCATGAACGTGAAGTTCCACATTCTTCTGTTTTTAAATCCATTAGTCATCAGACTCGCTGAACATTTTTGTTGTCAAATCCTGTTCTTTATAGCTGGATCTAGCATTAGCATTTGGCTAAGTTTATATTTCCTTTGTAATTCCTCTGCTGCCGGATGAGGGAATTCAAGCACATTCTGATGAGACTTCCAATGAGCCAAAACGTCTTAAATCAAGATCTCTATCTTAATATTCCGCCATTTTCAATATTTTTTATCTTGATGAGCTAGATTATTTCACTCGTTCAGTGTCTTCTGTCTTGTTTTTAGTGCATTTTTCCTGTTTAAAGACAAACTATTTCAGTGGTCAGGACATTTTTACTTGCCCTAACTTTCAAATTGTTTATTTATCTTGAAATACGTAAATATGCTGCCTCACTTCACTTTTTGACCAAAGCTAGGAATATTAAGATGAATATTTTTATAGTCCTTCTGACCAAGACTAGAATATACCTTCCACAGTGCACAAAACAAAGACACTCCCATATTTATATCTAACCCCAGTCGTATCGTCTCCTCTCTCTACATCACACAACAGCACAGTGACTCATCTGACCTTTGACCTCTCAGTCTGGCCCGCTGCTGTCCAACACCACTGTCCCTCTGCTCCCCCCTAGAGGCCAGCACACCCCCCCCTGGAGAGGCTGGAGATGAGTAATCAGACTCATTACTGTAGCCTCTGGTCGGATCCTCTGTGTCCTGCATGTAATTAATCTACCTGAGCGGGGACTGCTGCGGAGGGTGTCCCCAGGGTCTCCTCCGGACCAGGGACAGAGCAGGGACACCGGAGAGACACAGAGAGAGAGGAGAGGGCAGAGGCGTGGGGAATGTACAGTTTGTGTGGAATAACTCAAGCATAATTAAACATGTGGAGCGGGGGATATGTATGAGGCAATTTCATGATAATGTGAAGATCAGCAAGTTAGATTTTGGTTAAGTTAGCACCCCTGTAAACAATAGTACTACTATGCAAGAAAAAAGGCTTAACTTATTTCTACAAATTAGAAAAAATAAATGACATTAATAAAAGTTGAGGTATTTAGCTTATTTAGTTTGTGTTTTCCACTAAAAAGCATATGATAAATGCAGCACTTTGTGAAAAATAGATCACTGAGTACTGTCTGAGTTGAATAATAAAGACTTTAAACAGGAGCGCTCTGATTGACTGTGCTTGGGAGGTGCTCTCCATTTTTCACTTTGTTGTTTGTAAACAGAAGTTTTAAAGCCAAAAAAAGAAACACACATAAAAACATGTTGATATTAAGCATACGTTGAATTAATCAGGAGGAAATTGTCAGATTTAAAACCTAAACCATACAGTGTAAAAATCAGCAACCTCACATTTAACTTGATTTTATTCTTGTTATTTGAATTTATTTATCCATTAATTCTAAGTCACTATCTATATGTCTGAAAAATATAAATACAAAACTATTTAAGTGTGACAGCTGACATGGTTAGCCTGGTTAGAATTCATCTAAAATAATACAGTGCAGCAGAAATACTGTATCTTTGTTATACACTAACATGTCTGTCAGACATAAATACGTTTGAATTATTTGTTTGCTCAAATCCAGGCTCAGAACGGTTTTGAAAAGATTTTGTCTCATCAATTTTAAAGTACCTTTTATATTGAATAGTTACACCTTCATTTATGCATATTGTGATTTCAATGTGTGTCTTCCTGGTCCATAAATCACTTTGAAATACTGAAACTTATCAAGCCTTTGCTCATGTGCAAAATCGGAAAGTTGTCATACCTGTCATTATTTCTCACACAGACACTAAAGATACAAAATCTGTGTTGGTGAATATCTGTTTTGTGTGATATGTTACATGTGCATGTTCCAATTTAAAATAGACTGCAAAGTGTTCACATATAACATGCTTTTTTTTCAGTTTGTACCCACATTTTAGCACCTGACTTGATAAATCAGGCCCTTTGTATTTACATTCTGTTTAACACAAAGACGTGTCTTGGTATAAAAACATTTCACTGGAGTTGGACGTATGCACTGTGTGAGAGGCTTTTCATTCAAATACTTTATATTTAGAACAATTCTTATACATGTTATGTATTTTACATCTCTATCAAATGTATTTTTTCCAAACCTTCAATAACAAAAACTAGCTTTTCTCAAAAGAAGACATGTTCTCCAAACTTTTCAAGAACACTTCTCATCACTCTATCAAAGGTAAAACCCATCTTAGAGCTTTTAGGTAGAAGTTTAGGAAAAAGCCATGCAGAGGACGTTACAAGTGGAGTTTGGATTAGAGGACAAAAAAACAGCAAAACACAGAAGGGAGCTTAAAATGGGACAAAAAGTGGAGGACAGACAAACGCAAGCTAGAGAGAGAGAGGCTTACACATGGAGAAGATAAGGGAGGAGGGGCGAGTGAAGGGGACGCGGAGAGAAAGAATGAAAAAGTACAAGGTGAGCACAAAGCCGTCCCTGGCCTCATTACAGTAACACTGGCACCGCGCTCCATCCGTTATCTCCACAGCCTCGTACGTTCTCCCGCTACACCTCACCGTCTCCGCGGACCCGAGGGCGAGAGACATGCACGAGCAGAGAGAGAGAAAGTGCCGACAGTGCGGACAGAGAAAGCAGCTGCTCCAGGAAAGGGGGGGTTGTTCATGTATGTGCAGGTCACCTCAGTGTAATTAGTCATGTTGAAGGATACGTACACCCGGGTGGAGGTAAAAATACTGCAGACTCGGGCACACGTATATATATAGTGCCGGTTCACTTTGACGAGGATGTGGAAACTAGGCGCTCTCACTTTTTCACCTGTTTGTGCACGTTGAGGGTTACCTTGCACTCTCGGATTTGTTCTCTTGAAAGGTGTACTGAGCAGCTTCCATCTCCTGCATGAGTCCACGGTGATGCTATTGATTTTTTGAGATTTTGTTCGAGAAAAGCCTTACATGTTCACATTACTTCAGTCCTCACACTTTCTTGTCTGTCTTGATGAAAAATCTCAAATATATTTAGCTACAAAATACATGTCAAAGTTAATCATTTAGGCTAATCAGTTTGTTGCCAAGAAAAGTTGGCGGGACAAAATAAGGTGAATAGCAAATATTTATTTCAGTATGGATGTTTTATTGCACTAAAAATGTCTAAAAACATGCTTCATTACAGGGAATGTGCACATCCCTCCACAGATCTGCCTGTTTGTTTAATGCTTGTCATCGTAGAGGTATATCTAAGTTTAAAGTCATAATCTATAGCAAAGCAATATCATCTCCAAAAAGACATGAATACAATTACAATTTTCCTGGAGCCAGAAGATGATTTAGATTTTATTAAATTTCATGAACTTTTATGTTGTTCATATTGTTTTAAAGATGTAAATTCTTGAGAAAATCATTGGTTAATTTCTCTCACATCATGACTGAAACTGACAATAGAAGGAATGTGTGTGCAATAGTCTGCCATTGAAAAGGCTGTGCTCATATTTTTATTGCAAGTAACTTAAAATTGGCTTTGCGTGAGCAACAGATTCTTTAAAACATGTCTATGGAAGAGAAATTAGTTCATAGAATGATCTCACAAAAAAGTACAGAATCATGAAATTGTGAATTTGTATCACCATATTACCATATCAGGCGTGGACAAACAGGGAAGTGGGAGTGGTTACAGATACTCTTAAAAACTGTGAACATGGCTCACAAGTTGTTCAAGATGTTGGCACGTTCTATTCTATTATTACCTACTGTTTTCTGTGTTCTAATCTTGATTTGTCTCTGCGAGGGATTCAGTTTGTATACTGCTGAAATATGATGCCCTGTCACACAATAGTGATACACAGATAATCAATACTAAAGCTAGTACTGAAACATGAACTCATTTGAACAAGTACTGAGTCATCTGACAAAATGTCACATCTCCTGAAAGTGGAGAAATAGATCATCAATATAGATTGCGCTAGAAAAATACCTATTTATTATTTATATGATTTTCCTTCAAAATGCAACCCTGTATATTTTAAACTTTCTCTTGTGAACCAAATGCACCGAGCTATCCCAACTGTATTTTTTTTCTTCAAACTGTTAATAGTGAACATTTTTCTATTTGACACAGACTGTCTGGGCCTGTGTATGTGCGGGCTCTCCAAGGAGAAGCTGGTAACATTGATTACCTGGTTACCATGACACCTGTCAGTTAGAGTGATACATGAGAGGACAGTGACTGATGGCCTAGAAAACCAACTGCCGACACCTTGAAGCCCATGTTAAACTTTGACAGTCCAGTGAGGTTTTTCTTGGCCATTAAACATAAATAACAGATTCAAGCATGCTGTTTTAGAAATGTAAATAGACCCTTGAAAATGCTGAATGTCCTCCTGTCTGTGTGGGACTTTAGTTCATCGACCAACCAAAACAAGAACATTGGGGAATATCTTTCAACTTTTGAGCAAATCTACAACAACCATAGCTCCTGAGAAGTTGTCCTATTGGAAGGACGGGTCAAATGCAGAGGACAGTTATACTTATGGGTACAGTAAAGTGTACCATAACCTAATCTAGAATGGGACAACTAGATAAGTCAACATATTTTCAATTATCAAGTAACATCATCAGACATAAAGTATACCTTTTGGTGAAGTGCGTACTATAAAAACCTATTTAAGCATTGTTCAGCATAGTTACTAAAACACTGTGTAATAACTGCATTAAAGATCAAAAAACAAGCTGCTATCTTGAACAAGTTAGTGATAGTCTGGTACAGAAGTGAGCTGCCATGGTAATAAGTTTATAACTGTTATATCTTTATCATAACCATTAACCAAACCTTTTCCCTAACCTTACCCATTACCCTATACCTTTTCATTAACTTACCCATTCTCCTAAGCTTGGTCACTGTCCCTTCAGATCCAAATATCTAACATTTACCTCTTCAAAATGAGCATGTATCAAAATTAGAATCCATGCAATCAAACATAAGTGAATGGCACATCACAGAAGTTAATATGTTTTCAATGGGGCAACAGCTTTAACATGGCTTCGGGTTCACAGGAGTCACTTTTGAGCAATGTAGACTTTTCAATTAATCTTTGATTTACCGGTCCCAGAAAAGTTCCACGGTGCATGCTACAACACATCTGCTGTATTTTCTTTTCTTTCTTTTCTTTGTCCTTCCTTCCTGCTGCTGTCAGACTGTACAACGAACACTGTTAACTCTGGACATCATCACATTTAATCTTGTGCAATACTGTGTTACCATGGAAACATCTCTGGTACAACTCACTCACGTCACTTTATCTGCTATTATTTATTCACCTCTATTTACACTTCCTTAAATGCTGCTCTGTACATAAACATCGTCATACTTTTACCTCATATTTATTACTGGTTATTTATTCTGTTCATATGCTGCAGTTGTACATAATCATAGTCATATATTGTACATAATACTATATACTATATACTGATGCCACTTATCTATTTATCCTGTCATATCCTGCACTGCGCCATAGCAAACATTTATTGTAAATAATAGTCTTTTAATTATTGTATCTTTATATATATTTTAAGTCTATTTTATTTCTATTATCTTATTTGATTGCATGTTCCTATTTTCCCTGCTGTTCTTAAAATGTGCGTTGCAACACTGGAATTTCCCCATTGTGGGACAAATAAAGGATATAAAGGATATCTTATCTTATCTTTTCTGTTTGAGATCATAACAATCATATTCTGTAAAAATGTCTGAAATGGCTATATTTTAAAAAAGGACTTGGCGACTATAGTCAAAAAGCCTATCCTTGCAAATTCTAAATCCTGCTTACAACTGCAAATTCATATGTATGACCATTTTCTGCTTAAACAAAGAAAGTGGACCATGTTCTAATTCCATGCAAACACCACATTTTTAAGTGAAGTCCTGCATATTTTTATCAATGCATTAGCAAAACCCAGTCTCACCCAATTTGTGCTTGTGGAACGGCGGCGTATATGAGGAAAAAAAAAGCTTGCGTGTAATAAATCATGTAAAGCAGGTTGGCTGGCTGCTTGTTGCTGATGCGACACTCTCCGTCTGCTCCACATGATTAGGGAGCGCCTCGTGTGGAGAATCCCCATATGTCTGCGGAGTGTTGGGGCCTCGGACCCCTGGGGGACGTGCCTGGGACAGTCCCGGAACATCACAGCGGGTACTCTGCGTGTTACGGCGGGGCTAGCGTATGGAGCTCTCTGGAGAATTCGGGACTCTTTGGTGAGTTTTTGGAGGAGCTAACTAATGCGACGGCAGACAGTAAGATGGAGAGGATGAGTGTGCATGTAGCGGAGGAGCTAATTTTCACGGTGATTTATGGTGCTGTACTGGCCCCAGCTGTGATACATGTATACACAGAGTGGGGAGAATGAATAGACAGGGCTAGACTCTCAATCATCCATGTTTACTGTTAACAGCTTCTTCCCTATATTACTGTTGCTAATTTAAATATGCCATTTATTATGTCTAAGCAGTCTCTTTACAGTATTTTCTGTATTTAAGCTAATGCTATACAGTGCTATGATGCTAATTGCTAATGGAAGTTGACGTCTTAATGTTAGAAGAAGAAATAGTTGAAGCAATTTGTATAAGACAACAGGTTTCTCATTAGGTCAGGGAAATGGCCACAAATTACAACCTTTTTTCAGTCATTCATTTTTAACATTGGTTTCAACCTTTACAGAACCTCTATGGTCATTTTCAATACATCTTCATACAATTAGCATTCACTGTCTCTCTTAAGTACTACTGGAGAATAATCAGCAGTGCACACAAAAGCATCATGAATGATAAGCTATAGTCAGGCCCTATATCTTTTTTTGTCAAATTTGTCAAAATAGGCTTCTTAATTTTGGTTACAATTTTCAACAGATACAGTATCATCACGTACAGATTTTATGAAGAAAGCTTCAAACACTCTTTGGACTGCTAATTTAACTTTTGAAAATGCTAAGAGTAAACTTGAAGCAATCAATTAAAAAAATGTAAAGTTTTGCAACATAATCATCTTCATAAATCGTGAAAAAAATCTCCAGTCACAATATTTTTAATGTGCTTATTTGCCGCTGTTTTTCTCTCCATGCCGTTTTCGCTGTGCGTATGCGCGCTACATTCATGCAGAATCGGTGTGAGTGGGGATTATAGGCTTTGCCAAGCTAAAACTTGTGCTTATAATGAAACAGAATGTAAAGAGTGCAGCGCATGGTCAAAGTTCACGCGGCATTTAAAGGTACAGCGACATCGATAAGGGGAGTCGATAGGAAAGAAGACGTACAAGTAGAACCGGTTCTCAATTCCCATCCCCATTCCTATTTCAATTGAATCATTAGGCTGAACCTGAATGTTAAATCATGGCTCCAAACATTCACACTCGTTCCCTAAACATTCAATCCCTATGTAATCTCGCCTTATTCAGTGGACACTACTTTCAGGGTCACGTGACTCTCCAGTTTGAATGAAAAAGTCGAAAAAAGTCATATGAAAATGAACTTTTGCAATAAATACTGATCAAGTCCATCTGACAAGCACATAGCTGTTTACTACTAATGATAATACAAGTTTGGTTTAACCTGCACCCACATTAAAAGCAAACAGACTGGATATACTTCAACTATTACAACCCAAACTAAGGTAAGCAGCTAGCGTTAGCATCTTTACGGCTAACAGCTTTCAATTATGAGTGTTTTGTTTAGTCTTCCACCGCGCGTCCAAGCTGCATTTGATCACCTTTCAACTTTGTTTTTCTGATTTTGCAATGCGTTGTGATCTATTTTGACCATTCTTGTGACCATCGATACTGACAACTTGTTATTTTATGAGCACTACTTTTTGACCTGCTGGACTTTATTCTCCTTCACATTCTACAAATTATAATCTATGCAAGAATCATTTGAAATCTACTACTGCAATGGCCTTTCAAAACAGTCATCTTGTTTCAGGCTAACATAAAATGAGAGCCAAAATAAAACAAAACTGGCAGAAGACAAACTTTCTCTCATTACAACTTCTAAAGGTTAAAACAAACCCACCTTTTGTCTCTTTAGTCAAGCCCATTCTTTTTTCCCTCAATATATGTTTTTTTTTCTTCCCGATAGCACAACCGCTGCTTCAAATACTTGTCCCAAAAATGAACTGTACTCATGTGACTTCATCTTACCTTCTCTCCATTTGCTTTGGGAAGATAATAAGTCGTCTCATCTCCTCATTCAAACGCGCACCTGTTTTCTTCACCTCTTTTTGCACACTTAATTCCCCCCCACTGCGCTTCCCTCTCGTCCTCTGCCTCATCATTGTTTGCTTCTTTTAATTCCCTCCTCTCCTCTCCTCCTCTTTCTCTGTCTCGTTTCCTGCTTCTGGCCGTTCCCCGGGTGTGTGTTTGTCTGTCAGTCGACTACACCGCCGCAATTCATCATCATTTTATCTACAGCTCCCTTAATTGGATCGTACCGGGGTCCCACCTGAGGAGAGGCGGCCCCACCAGCAGCTGCCGAGTCGAGCTTATTTACCGTCTCTGCCTGCCTCCCGTCGAGCTCGAATTTGGGTTTCTGGAGAAGATTAAAAGACAGCCAGGATTGGACTAATGGATGTGCGTTCGGATGAGAAGGGCAGAGATATATTTGCTGAAGAGGGTTTGTGTCTGTCCGAATCAGCATCTTTGAGCAGCGGCAGATATAATAATGAGGGCATTGGGTTTCAATTTGCACTGTCCGCATGTTATCCAATTCCGCAAGACACAATGCATTTTTACAATGTGTGTTTTGCTGGTAATTCTCTCCATTTACTGTCAAATTAAGCTCAAAACAATTCAATCTTAAGCTGTGCATATGACTATATAAAATGTTGTTTTATGATTCTTTGCACAAGCACAGTAGAGCAAGTCATATAATAGTAACACCACATCTCCCAGAAAACTAGTCTGAAAGGAACAAGATTCCTAGTAAAATATGTCAGGTGAGAAACAACCAAATACTTGAACTGAAGCAACAATAAAAACTCACATATTAACCATTTAAATTACACGGTATGCTACACTATCTCAGTCTAGGGTCTCCTTTTCTGATAAGTTTCAGTAGCTTGAAAAAATAAAAATAAAAAAAATGCTGACTGAACTCTGCACCAGGTTGTATACAGTGGACCAGATAGTACTTTGCATTGTCAGGGTAACATTTCAATTGTAAATGAGCATGCCTAAAGGTTTAAAGAAGCTTTCATTCATTTGTTCATTCATTTTTTCCCCTCTTGTTTCTGTTAGCGGTGGCAGGTGAATGGAGCCTCTCCCAGTGACTTTGGGCCTTAGGCAGGAGAACTCACTGGACACTGGCCGTGGTCGTTGAGTGGCAGGCTGATCATCATTCACCAAGGAAGAATTTAAAGTGTTGCCAATTGACCGAAACATGCATGTTTTTAGAGTTGTAATGGTTTCTTCTCTGGCTATGTCTAGATTGGAGAGCGTGTTCACCTGTTGTGTGTGTGTGGCTTGGAACATAGCAGCGAGGTGAGCTCAGAGGACAAACTTTCTGTTGGCTGTTGTCACAAACGTCTCCTTTTCATCTCTCCAGAAAGATGTGCATGTATGAGGCATCTTTGCTAAGAATATCTAAGAAAGTGCTGGATTTTCTTATATTACATCTTGGACCAATAAATGAACTAAACGCTTGCAATTGATCTGCATGACGCGTCTTCGTGTTAAAACCCCTCGTCTTAACCTGCCACTGCATTTTGAATTTTGTTTGGATGTCTACACGCAATACCCAGAAAGAAGCCACAGTGACATGGGGAGAACATGCAAACTCCACCTAGAGAGATTGTGAGTTGTTGATGTGGGCTGACTTGGGAATCGAACCTATGGTTACTTATGAGAAAACAAAAGCTCTAACAGCTCTGCTACCTACAATGCGAAGAACTTTCATTTTTAAATAAAATTTCTATAAACATATTGTAAATGAAATGTATTGTATATTACCGGTAGACTACACGATTGTATTGTTAATGGGAAACATATACTTAAACACATTTGATTACTATCTGAGCTATCTGATCATGTTTTATTGCATATTCCCCTGTTATTTAATTGTGCTCTGCAGATAAATGATCTTTGTCTCTCAGAATTATTCTGAACACTGCACTTGTGTGAGTGTTCTCCTGGGTCTAGTTGCTGGGATTTCCTCCAATCACTCAAATTAGTCTAATCTGTAATAAACTTAATGATCATTTTAATGTATTACAAAGCTACTGATTTTCATTCTTTTCTTAGTATGTTGCCACACCTTCCACTAAAACATTATCAGATTTCACCTACCAAAAAAGATACATTCTGTTACTTTTGCAGAAGTCTCAAAACATAATTCAGGTTTTCGCTGAAGCACTTTTTTAGAGTCAATCAAACTTTATTTATATATAAAACTAATTTCAACTCAGACAGCTATCAAATGTGATCATCAGCCAAATTTAATGTTAGTTTCTTGCAGGTCTCTCTTTAACATTTCTCATTACTTGAAATGTATGAATATCAATATTACTCTTCCTCTGACTCATAATCAAAAAGTGTGTTTTGGTTGACTTCCAAATGTTGTTTGTGTCATTAGAAAAAGTCATTTTCCTCCTTAACTGACCATGAATCATCTTTCTGGTTCAAGTTTGAAACATATTAATATTGTTGTCAACAAATGTAATCAATATATTTCCTCTTCTGACATGTTGATACAAATCTCAACTATAGGAGAAACTTAATAATAGATTTAAAGCAAAGATATATAAACTTTATTTTCTTCCATCCAAGTATGTCCTCAACATTCACTTTGAGAAAGCACTGACCAGACTAGACGTTCTTGAAGGGCTAAATCCACAATACAAATTATAGATTGATGTTAAATACTGTCTGTGCATACTTGATTTGGCTATTTTCCTGTCTTTGTAAATGCTAATTTTGCAGCACTTTCTTGCCCTTTGTTCATTGTGCTCCAAGTCGCCGGTCACTGATGAGACAAGTCCGGAAAGCTGTTATTATACGTGAACATTCTCTTTTGCATTTCAGATGCTAAATATGTGCAAATTACCTTTCCAAATGTGCACAAAAGAACTGTAGGAGCCATCATTAAGATTAGGACGAAGGGCTAATAATGTGCCCTCAAAACTGTTTTAACGTCAGAGAGAGTTTCCAAATGACTGGACTTTTGAGAGCGACTGAGAGAAGCAGACAAGGGAAAAGAACAAAAAAACTAGAGCGGTATGGGTCAGGTTAACAGTTAAAAACACAAGGGTTTATGGTTAGGTTAATGATAGCTTGATATTCTCAAATGTATTAATTTTGACTTAGAGCTAAGCTATGCTAACCCAAAGCAGCTCCTTTATCTGATATTTCCTTTGCAAAACACTTTGGTTGTCAAAGAGTGAAGTATTGTTTGAATAGAACAACTACACAATAATGGATGTATGTACAAATTTCTGCTAATAATCCCTTTATCATTACGGCCTATTTTCCTAATCACATCTGACTACAATCATCTAAAATTCTTACTAGAACTGTTGCTGTACTATTTAGAGCACAAGCACATGGCTGGAGTCTTAGTTAAGTTGCAATCCTGTAGGTTTAGCTTCTGATGACTAACAAGCTTTTTTTTTTGTTTTTTTGTAAAGTTGGTGTTGACAGCCAAGACCTGAATGACACTAGATTTGGTATATTTACATATTTTGAGGGGGGGGTTTTTTGGATTTTGTTTGTTTGTTTGTAAGTTTAGAGTACAGAGCCTGATTCATTCTGGATTGGCTGATTAGACTGTAAATAGGAGGTACACAATGTTTTTTATTAGATAGATATAGAAGAAAAGGGAATTTATTAAGGAAAAAAAAATATTTTAGGTGAATAATAATGTCCTGCAGTCTGTGTCTAATTAATGAAGCAGTACACTGTTAGAACGATAGTTGTTGCTAGCCTTACATGAAACACCATTATGACCTGTAGAAGTTGTGAAAAGTGGGTTAGGGGTGGGCACTTCTCTGATACAGACACCCATGTTTGGCAACTTTCTACTTTTCACAAAGGCAAAAACTTTGCCCAAATTAATATTCTAACCCAATACTGATCTTAACCTTACCCATGTTTATGAAGTAAGTTTTGGGGAAAAAATGCTTCCATCCTGTATAAGAGGTCACTCCCGGTCGATGGAGGGAGGTATGTGTCTGCAGCCAGTCACTCTTGAATTATTTGGATGTACAGAATGTATATTAGATCAGAGAGCAATACATTTTGAATCACTGCAACTGCACTGTTTTTGAAATGAAGGTAAAAATTCAGAGTGAGAACCTTAGGCTGAAATCTGATTAACTGGATTTATTTCTATAGCAATAGCACAGACATGTAACATGTTTTTTTTTTTTTTATTGTGCACTGAGAAATTAATATACTACTACTATTACCTATGCTAACTTTTTTTTCTTGTTTGGCATTAGCTTCCTCAAAATGTTACTCGTTATTGGTTTACCTGGGCGGTTATCTATTTCTATTGAAAGCAGCTACAACAGGTAAACTGTGAATAAGTGTAGTTGCACAGTAAAAAAAACACATCTTTCAAAGTGTAATTCTAGCCCAAATAAATGTTTAATAGGTCTGTGTGAAGGAAAGTATAAGACAGAAAAGTTACACCAGAACATTGGTGGCTCAATTTATATAGAGTATAAATGAGTGTGCTGGCTCATCTTAATCATACATGCTAAGTAATTTATAATTGTTGAATTTCAATCGTCTTCCTGCGCCTCGATTCCTGATTGGAGTCCAGGAAATTAACATTGGTGAACTGGCGGCAACATATTAGCGCTGACAGCTTGATTGAAAGCTAAAGGGTAAAGCTACAAGGCAAAACGGAGAGAGAGCAGAGTTTGTGCGTGTGGTCATTCATCTCATTTTAACTGTTCATTAATCACACTGTAAAGGTTACCACCAGTTAAACTGGTGTAGATGGACTGAATTGGACCTAGGCGATTTAGTGATTAGTTACAGTTCAGAATTCACTCTAAGACTGACATTTATAAATCAGCTGGATCTGTGCCGTTTCTTATAGAGATGCACTTTCAAATTACTTTTTCATCAGTGAAAGCCTGCAGATATAGAAATAAGCTTAATAAATCTCTGGAGCAATGACAAGACGACAATAATACAAACACTCACAGTGTTGCCTATTGATAAGAAAGAAAAGCAGGTGATTAGGTTAATTGTTCTAAAGAAGATTTGTGTTAGTGGCAGTGTCCATGTAGATAATCATGCAACTGTTGTAAGTAAGCTGCAAGCTATTTTTTTAGTAAAATATCTAAATAGCTAAAACTTAATTGATAGGGCCGATTGGTAAAGATGCTTGCCTCCTATTCCTTACAAATGCATGAACTTTAGCATTTCATTTTTCACTGCAAATAGTTCAAAGTATGTTTTAAAACTTCATAACAGACCATACTTGGGGTGGATAAAATGCTTTAACTAGATGCAGGCAGCCACAGTGGTGTTATTTTCACCCCCTTTACAATATAAAAAAAAAAAAATAAATAAATAAAAAATCAGAGGCAACCCCTTTGAATAAATGCATCATGTGTCTCTCTTGAAAAGTTGCATATCTTGCTGATAAAATGTATTTTTAAAAACAATGCAAATCAGCATAGATCCAGCATGCCACTAATGTTCTGGGAAAAAAGTTTTATTTTTTTATGTGGATAGTTTCTCCTCATATTCAACAATAAAATTCAGATTCAGAATAAATAGTGTGTCAAATACACACTCAAAACAGAGATTAATTGATTCATGGCAAAATCTGTAATATAACCAACAATATAAAGAAGCTGTGAGCTAAATGCTACATATTCTAGAGCTGCAGGGTATGTTCACATTACAAACAATCTGAAAATCATAAAAACTCATTAACACTGTTGTGACTTGACATAAATAGTTGTGCTTAATACATTATTTGCAGAAATGTTTACTAAAGCGAAAACATTTGTTTACTGATGAATCAACAAAGATCTTTCCCCCACAGCTTTCCACCTGTATACCACAATAACATTTCTACACGAACAGCCAAGTTTAAGCAGCTTTATTTGAACCTGAACCCATTTGCAAACATCTTCTGAACTACCCTCTCTCCCACCCATCCAGGCGCTCCTCTCACATCCCCTCTCGTGAGTCTGACAGGCCTTACCGTGGTCTTCTGACACTGGATGCTGCTGCTGTTGAATCGCAGCGCCGGGACACTGTGGCTGTTTCCCTGGATGTGGAAAATGCACTCGTAGTTTCTCTGTCCCGACTGCGGCTGGGGAAGGTTCTGAGCCAGCAGGGTGATGGGGCGCATGACTCCGGCCGGGATGTAGATCTGTGTGGAGGGCAGGATCTGAGGACACTCCTGTGAATAAAACAAACACAGCACTCAGGATTCTGCACCAAAGAGGAGCCGGGGGTCTTTGAACGGAGTGTGGAGCAGTGGGGCTCTCTTGCACTATGCATCACCCTCAGAAATATTTGATTTAACCAGTGCTGTAGTGGAATGTAATGGGACATACACTGTTGCATGGTTTGATGATGTGTTTTCATCATGGCACGAGATGCGGATTAGTTTAAATATGAACTTAACCAAGACCATTTTAAATTTAAGTTATGCTTTGGAGATATATATTTTAATATGCGACAAAAAACAAACAAACTGTACAATACTTAATTGTCAGTTACCAGTACTTGAAGATAAAATGTTATTCGTGGTCAGATGTGAATGTATTTGAAGACTTTTAGTATAAATCTTATGAAAACAAGGAGTACAAACGTAACAATTGATATTATTTCATGGGGAAATAATTTATTTTTCTAAAACTCGAAGACTTAGTGGACCTGAAATTACACCAGAAGCTGCAGCGTCAGTAAACACAGAAAAAAGCCCAATCTAAACTACTTGAGCATCTACACTTTAATACACTAAAAACTGCACACATATTATGTTTGCTTAAAACTTCATTCAGAGGTGTGATGATTTTTCAAAAGTACAAAAAAGTTGGTTTGATGTTGAAAGTTAGCAATGTGTTAGTGGCTGTAATCTTTTTAGTGTGACATATTTTGAAAGCGTATCAGAAGATATTTTTTGTCACCACGCGGCTATTTCCTATGTTTCTCCTGCTAAGCCTGGTTTTCTGTAACGCTCACCACAACTTACTGTCACTGTCTGATCTTCTGAGTATTTATGGTTTTAAGCTAGTGTAGTGAAAACCTCATAGAAATGAACTGAACAGGAAAAGCTTGTATGTAGAGGAGTATATTTTTAACATAAACAAGCCAACTGAAGTTTCTTCTTCTTTTATATTAAAGCCGGGCTACAATCCTGAAGTTGTGTGCACCAAGCCAATTGGGGGTGAGTCAAAATTCACTAGTACTTGGAACAAAAAAGATTGGAAACTTGCTGCAATACATTTATAGAAACCATACAATCAATTTACATCTTAGGTGAATGTTTACTTGTAATCTGAACTAAACTGTCTAAAATGTTTTGTTTTACAGAAGATAAGTGTCTCTTCTTTACCATCTCATGCTTCAGAACATCATGATAAAAATTCTTCAAGAAGTTGCCAATAGAATTACAAAAAAGACCAACTTTTTTATTCGACAATAATGGCACACATTAGTAATAAACGCAAGCTGGTCTGAAAATCATTCAAAGACTTTTAAAGAAAGCTAACAATTTCAGATCTCAAAGTACATCAATTCTTTGTTTTTTTTCCTGAGGCTCAGAGGAAGATGATTTTCTAAACAAGAAGCATCAAAACAGAGTTGAAGAAAAGGTAAGTTTGGGTAACTTTTTTTATCATGAAACAATGGTACAAAAAGCTTGGAAAGTATTTTACAATATACCCCATTACCTTTTTTTGTTTGTTTTTTTTTTTGCATTATTCTACTTAAACAGCGTTGCCAAATTGATTCTTAAATATGTAGCTGATTTTGCAGAGGAGTACAAGCCCATCACAGTATGCAAATGAGCTTCCCCACTTGTGAAGTTTGTTATTGAATATTTCTAACTGATGCTGCTCCCATCTGTGACAGTGACATCATCCCCTCATCTGCAGCCGCACCAATAGGAAGCAGCGTTTTCATACACTCTACATACAATGCAATATTCATTCTAATTGAGCTGTAATTGTCAATAAGAAACAATTGTAAATACGACATGGGAGCACTTTTGGCATAGCGGCCTCTGAGTAATCCATTATATCCTTTTATCCCTGCAGCTGAAAGCATCCAGCACATTAAACGCTGTCCCAGACGTATTCAGCCAGCTTTGTTCTCCGCTCGGAAACATGTTTGAAGATACCAGCCGCTCTGCACCGCTTTCTGCAAATGATCTCGTCCTATTTTTAAAACACTACATATTCAAAATGGAGCTGACTTGTCAAAATGCATCCATGGCATTTGTGAGTTTAAATCCGTGGGGTATTAATGAGGCGTTTATGGACATTAGGCCTGCTTCTGTCTGTCCGAGAACGGAGGATTGGTATTCTGTCGGAGTGGACACAAACGATGGCCCCGGGGCTGTGTCTCTGTGCGGATACTCTTGTTCCCATCACATTAACACACACTGTACTGAATGCATTACATCAGATGGAGAGGCAATTTTGTTTATGTATGTGGAGTATTTATGGGTTTGTTTTGTGCAGGTCATTAGTCACATCATGTTGGCAGAGGAAGGTTTGTGTTGTCCTCTTGAGAGTAAAGTGACATGTGCAGTATGGTGACTATAAGTTGAACTCACGTGACATCACAACATTATGGAAGACCTATAGAAGGATTTTCGTGGACGTAACTTTCCTTCCAACTGCGAATTTGTTATGCAGAAAGACCCGCTCTCAGTCTGTCTAGATGGGGAAACTTCTTAGAAAAAACAACGAAAGGGGATGAGAGCTAGCTGTTTGGATCAGGTATGGACCCGTCTGACAGACGTCTGTCTCCTGAAGCTTGTGTTTTTCTTGCAGTTTTTCACTCACCTGAATGAATTTTTAAGGTCAAGGAATGAATTTATCCACAAAAGTGGATTTAGCGGCATAACTTTTGTTTTCACACAGTGATAAAGGTCTTGTAGTTAGGTGAAACGGTGCTTTTTTCACTTGTTTCCACTGTTTGCCTATGAGCGGCAGCTCTTTTTGGAGGCGGGTGGATGCGCATCACACATGTTGATAACCAAAAAAATCTCTCTATTAGATGCAATACAAATTTTCGCAGTTTTAAAACATAAACATGAGTATTATGCACATTTAGTTCAAGTGAAAATCTGCTATCTAAATAAACTCATCATCACTTACTTTCTCAGCCACATATTTGTGGACTAAGATGTATTAGGAGCACTCTTCACAACTTTTAGAAGCCACTGTAAGTTGAGATGTGCTGACACAATAACATGAGTTTTCCAAATGTTAACAAAGGTAATAACTTCCTGGAATTTTGGAAAAAGAAACACAAACAAACCAAAAATATTGGATTATAGGATGGAGGTGGAACACTCAAAATTAATTTTCACTCAATTAGATACTTCGACAGTATAGCTGTGCTAATTCAAAAAAAGCTGGCCCTCTTTATTCAAGCATTTTGGTGTATGGGTGAGTTTCAAGCCTAACAAGAGACATTCAAGGATGGAAAAGCACAGAAGTAATTTCTCAGCAGGGAAAATAAAGTAGCTTTATAGTCTGAGATTATGGCATTGTCAAATCCTCATAAGGTGTATACAACCTATTACCATAGGAGCTAATGCTTTTAAAAACAGTGTGTAGACACAGTACAAATACACAGTACATATACTGTAACCTCAGCCGCAGTGAGTTATAGCTTGTGTCTATACTATATTATAACTGGGAAGGGAAAGGGGTGTGGCAGGGGGTGATCTACGTTGTGGTATAAGAAGTGGTCTGGGGAGGTCTGCGGTAGTACGTTATAGTTTCATCTGACACACAATAAAGTCCACTCCACTGAAAAGCTTTTGACACACACTGTACGCAGCAGCATGTCCAGACACCTCTGCAGATGAAGAGGCACTCTGGCATTTTTACAAAGAGCGTTTGTACACACAATTGTCTGAATGAATTGCCTGAATTGCATTGAATAATCAGAATAATAACCAACCCACATTTACAAACCAAAACGCTGTGCACATTCATCGCACATTACCAACTTTTTAAAAACATTTTGCAACATTTACTTATCGTGTTGGACTCATTACTTCTAGTTTCTGCCTTGTACATTAGCAAACATAAAAAGCTTAGACTAACAATACCGCCCCAAAACAATACGTCTCATTTCCTAAGTTGTATTACATAATTAAGAGCGGGGTTATGAATTTTGCATTTAAGCAAACAGATCTGCCTCTCTCCCACGCAGGCTCCCATTCATTAAAAAGCACACTATTTTAATACATGGCTAACAACCACTGAACCAGTTCTTTCATAACAGAACCCCTCGTATTGTGGCGTGAAATGAATTATATAAACGGATAAAAGAAAGAATGTTTTGAAGAATTCCGTAAGTGGATAAAAAGTTATTACAAAGACTTATTATGAAAAAGGAATTACCGCATCGCTCCTACACGCTCAAATGAATGCGTGCTATTTATTCGCAGGGAAGGTAAACAATCAAAGGCTAAATAAATGCGAAAGCGGAATTGAGAAATTAAATTGCATTCCGCTTTATGCCCTGTTAAACAAGCTATCATTTGGGCATTAGGATAGCAGCCTTTTGCAGCTTCTGTGATGAATGGAGGAAGGTGTGCGGAAGCTACTCAATGCGCATTCAGCACGACGAGAAAAGAGAGAGAGAGAGAGAGAGAGAGGTGTGGCTAATGGAGCAGAGTAATGACTTGAGGCTGGTCAGAGAGCAGCAAACAGAGAGAACTTTGAACCTACGTTGAGGAAATTGTCCGTTTGCTTAAATGACAAGAGGCAGATCTGTGGCCTATGCATGGAGACTTTGGTTAAATGTTAAATACTATGCAAACAGAAGACTGAGAATCTAGAACCACAGCAGGAGTCTCTATGAAACCATGTATGTTTTAGTCTTATGTTTAATGTTGCGTTTATTTATTTATATGTTTCACTTATGCTACTTAGACTGCTTGCTGCTAAAGTTTCAGCTGCATTTCACTGGACCTACGGTGTACACTTAGTTCAATTATGTGTCCTTGTACTATCTGTGCAATAACTTATTTTAATGTGATGCAGCTTTATTTTTCAGTGACAGTTATAAAATAGTACATTCTTTTGACTTCAAAATTGCTTTTCTTTGGTTTGTAAGTTGTTGTTTTTTTTTCACTTATTGTGATTTTTTTCTGTATATCAGAAACTATGGCATAAGTAGATCAATAATTCGTTCATTGCAAAACACAAACATTAGCTAAAAAGGCTCAGAAACAGAGACAGGGCCATTGACTTCCTGTTCAAAACTGCAGAACTGATAAGCTCCGCCTTTTCATTGTTAAACTTTAATAAGTCGCAGATTTAAAAACTACAATTTTTTTGTTGTTGGAGAGTGTCTACATGGTAATTTTAAACTTCACATGTTTCATTCGCAGTCCTAATTTTTGAGTTAACGCAAGTAAATACAGACAAGTGGGTGGGGATAGGTGGTAGGTAGGATTTTTTGAGCACTGGAGCATCAGCTGCAGGAAAATAAGAGTACTTGAACATGCAAGAAGCAATCCAAATACAACTTTGGGTGAACTAATGACCAGAGAACACTGTTGTAACATGGTTAAAACTGAGCAACAGGTCTCCTTTAATGTAGAATAGATTTTACATAACTTTTCCCACTTTGATTAAAACTTTTTGACAAGTACGAAATTGTGTTCAATCTTGGCCATTTCTAAACCTCAGAAACTGAAAATGTCTCGGGTGCTGTCTGACAACAATTTCCCTTAATTGGCAATACTGCAAATGTAGATAATATTCTGTTGGAGAGCCTGGAAGCTCCACAGCGAACAGGCCATGATGTGGATAAGTATGGACCCAAAGCAGAAGGGACAGAAAGGAGATGGATCAATGGCAATGTGTTCAGTCAAGCACTGTGTCAATTAGTGCGTCTGACAGAGAAAGTTTAGAGTATTCACACACACACAGGCACAGCTCTAATAGACTGGAGACAGACTGCAATAAGAGGAAGACATGCATGCAGGAACAAAAGAAATGGTTTGGAAGATAATGGTAAGAACTAAAGAACTTGAAAATCTTTAGATAAATTGTTTGGGTTTAGTCGCTGGTCAATGACGGTTTTAGTGTTCCTTAATAGCTGATTGTACATCTATTGAAGACATTAGGTTTGGGAGAGTTTTCTGGAGATAAGAAGGAAGAGAACTTACTTAACAAGATTCAAGAATCAGACAAAAGTGTACTGTTTGACCCATCTTGCAATGCTCTTGAAGTAATAGACTAAGCTAGAGACATACAAACTCTACACAGTGAAATCCCACATAGCTAGTACAAGCTATAAGTGTCAAACTTGCATGTCTTGGGGTCTTTGGGTAATTATGAATTAAAATTAAATGGTATAAGAGGCCTTTTCCCACTGTACTAACTTTTTTCAGTTCTTAGTACTTTTTTTTTTAGTTCCAGTCAAAATTTAGGCCACACTTTAGGGCTTTTTTTAGCTCCTGGTCTGGGGCAGGAACTTTTCAGTCAGATCAGGAACCTTTTGGTAACACATTTGTCAATGCTAAGTTTGTTGGAAACATGTTTTATATGTTCTCACATTTAGATAAACTTTCCTTGTCCTTAAGAAAAATGATTAAAAGCATACTCCTAAATAGTTGTTTAATTTGTAAATAGTAGCCTTTTATTTGGAATTCTAGAGAATACTGAAATTTAGTTTTATTATTAATTTAAGTGATGTTTTAAGTAGGGGTGTCAAATTAGTGCATAATTGAGATTAATTAATTACAGACATTTAATTGAGTTAATTTTTTTAATCGCATTAATCTATTTTGAAATCTTTGACTTCATTGTTTCCATGTGTGAGTTACAAAGTGACCATAAGGTTGTTCAACTTGACAACAAAATAATTCCTAAAGTCTTCATTTTTCGCAATATATTAATATTTCCCATCTGCAACAAGAATGTAATAATTAAATTGGATAAAAACAAAATAAAAACACTTAAGTTGAGTGTTTTTCTCAGCATTTTTTTAGGAGGGATTAAAAATAGATTAATTAGATTAATTAATTACAGATCATAATTAATTAATCTCTTCAATTTTAATCGCTTGACAGCACTAGTTTTAAGTTTTCTAGATCATAGTTTAATATGGAATCAAAAAAACATTTTTGTTTGCCTAACACCACTTAGCACTTATTTTAATGTTCCAGACTAAACAGATCTGAGCTAAAGCCAGTTATACCCACTTCAGAAACTGTTGCTTTGTGAACACAGTCTTGGGGACAGGTAGTTCCTCTGACTAAACAGGGACTGGAGGAATGTGGGACTAGTTCTTGGTACTTTCATGTGCAAAAACGCCTAATGTATCATGTGGTACAACACTGATTAAGAGTACCTATGTGCTTCTTAACTCTCTTCAAATAGGCAGACATCGGGAGACTTCTTCTTCCCAATAACTGCTAATCCTGTTCAGTTAGCTCAGCCTGACTGTGACTAGACTCCACCTCCTCTCATTTACCTCCCATGCAGTCCGCTCCCTCTTGACTGGCTCCTATACGCCACACATACATACCACATCCATATGCAGCTTCCAAGGTCTGCTCCTCATTGCGCATGCAGCAGAGCGGGGATAAAAAGAAGCGTCGCATTTCTCTAAGGATCTCTGTAATACGCACACAGCTCTGGCAGGAGGAGGGAGCTGACTCTCTCTGCACTGTACAAAGGCTTAATTGCGCCGACACAGAGTAGGAAGGGAACAAAGGGCTCGGGAGCAGAGGATTGTGGGAGCTGTTTCATTAGGAGTGGTGACAGGTGTCGGAGCAGGGAGTAGATCTGATAGTGTGCGGAGCTGCCTGAGCACAATGGGAAGCAACAGTGTGCTCACCTGGGGATTGCTCTAATCCACTGTTCGAACACACTTGATCTTTTTTACAGGCTTATGTATATGTTTAGATGTGTTGGGGTAATTATTTCTCACCATGTGGCGTACATGAGAAGAGTAGAGGGTGTACAGCGGAAGAGTTAGAGCTATTGAGAGAGTGGAGGCAGACAGTAGATGTGATGTTGCTGGATTCAAAATGTGCAAGCTACACACAGTATTTTGGATGTAAAATACTGTAAGAGTGGAAATAGCTTCAGTTCTTTGATCCAAAACCAGAGGGGGATAAAATAAAAAGTGCTGTCTATCATTTTTACAACCTATAGATAACACATTAAATAAAACTGTATGCCTATCAAACGGTTTTGATTCATAAACAACATTATTTTGAAATAATTTTGATCAACTTTAAAAGAAAGTGTTCCTTAACTTCCTGTAAAGTGATGCTTCCCAACTGTGATAAGCGAGCACAAACCTCCTCCTGGACAATGACATATGAACACATACCTAAGCAATTTTACCTAGCTTTGAAGGAGCAGCGGCTCTACTCTGAGTTTCTCTCTGACTGAGCTCCTCCAGCCCAGTCTCACAGAAATGTGTAAACCGTGCAAATTTAAATGCCAAAGTATACCCTTGTCATTTCTCCTTTATGCATTGCTGTCCCAGTTAATTTCTATGATGGATGTAAAATGTGCTACTATTCATGAATATTAACAAAATCTTAATCTTAACCAACTCCAAAACTTAGACATAAACTTACCCATTTTGCACTTCAGCTAAACTTAGCTGCCATATTAGGGCAAACAGATTTTTTATTTTATTTTATTATTTTTGTTTGCATCTTAAAAGCTTATTTGTAATAATATAGTGATAACATTTATTTTATTAACATGTTTAAGCAGAATAAATGGGATTTGGTGTTCTTAACACACTTGATAACTAAAAATGTAATCAGACAGACACTCCTAACAAATTTTACCACCTCTTTGGCCTCGTTGACTTTGGCCCCCGGGCCCCAGATATAAAATGCTAAGAAAAGAGCGTCTCTATTTGAAGCTTTTCACAGCAAGAAATGGGAGTAACTCATGATATGATACTACCTGTTTATACACTTGCTCTATATCAAAAGGAACCAGCCATTCTAGCAAGTGAATAACGGACAATTATTGGTGCCTTTTTGTCTTTTTGAACATTGCTCCAAATTCATGAGGACAGTGGGTTGACCAAAATTATTCAACAGTATTTGTATATTCAATGTTCTGTTGTATCATTTAACATCAATGACATTTTGTAAGATCAAAATCATAAAACAAGACAATATAATAGCTGTAAATGTAAATGAATTAAGATCAACCTTGCAATGAATAAAGAAACAGGTACGATATGGTTACTTTGAGAATACAGGAACTACTGCTAAAGGGCATTATTATAAAAGTATACAGTATTTGGACATATTTACATAGTTACAGTTTATTTCTTTAGGTTTTTGCTGTAACAAATTGGAACCTTTACTCAACTCAAAATCTATTAGAAAAAAGCAGAACCAGAAGCTCTCTATATGAAATAGTTTGTGTTTTCTTTTCCGTCCACAATGTCTCCTGTGCTCCTAATACATTCATCTTCACAGGGGCCACATTTCTGCATTTTCCAGAGCACTAATTGTCACCCGTGAACTCCTACTCCCACCTAGTCTTGTTTGGCTTCAAATTTATGGCAGCACAGGTCAAGGATGTTGAATGATGCAGAAAAAGGAAGTGATAAACATCGAGATAGGATGCGGGTGGAGGGAGGTGAAACAGCGAGGGAATAGGAGACGAGTTAGGAGGTAAGGTCTGAGGAGACATACAGTCATTTATTAAAGTGAAGGAGGTGAGGCGAGGAGGTCACGATCCCAGCCGAGTGAAGCAGCGCGCCACGGGAGTCGTAAACAGCACATCTGCCCAACAAAAACAAACTCTAACATGCTCCATCCAGGCTTAGCTGTGAGGGCTTTGGAAAGGTTCAAATCCTGCCCGTGGCTCGGAGCAGTCATCAGGAGCGGCCCGTGGAGCGGCGCGCAGGAGCCCAGGGGCCAAGCGCTCTCCAGCGATGATCAAACGACTGAGATGAGCCCACAGCACACAACCGTTCCCACTTTTACCTCCCGATTCCCAAATCTTTATTGCACTGCGGTCTACAGCCTCCAGCGACTCCACGATGCTCCGCTGTACCAACTCAAAGACCCGCAGGCGCCATGTTTCACCGGCTGTCAGATTTCTTCATAAGTGTGTTCAGACCAGAGTTAGCTAAGTGGAAAAAGATTTGGATCACAAGATGTTAGGTGTCGCTAAAATTTTGCTGGTTGGCCACAAATAAATGTATTTTCTTTTTTTTTTTTTTTTTTACTCTTTTGATCATTTCAGCATTTGTTTAACATTTGAGTCTGGATTTTAGTTATTGATTTATTTTCAATAGAGCTACTTAAATGAAAAAAAAATAAATAAATAAATACATCTCTCTGAATAAAAATGGATATGATGCCAAATTGATCTTGACTGTGACAATGACATTTGGCATCCACATGAAGTATATATTCCAAACCTGAGCAACTTGCGGCCCGGGGCCCAGATGCAGCCCTTGACAAGTTTTAGCTACTTATATCTGTCATTAATTCCATCACTAGAAACAAAACAAGTGGGTCGACAAGGTTTTGCTATCAGAAGGATTAACATTAGTTGAAAATAAAGTAGTACATTCCAGTATTGGCTTTTCTTTCTCCCATGTTTTATTAAATACTTAGACTATAAATTTTGAATCCAACGTTGTGGTACATATACAGTATATAAGACTGATATCTTGTGTAATAAATATTCATTAAGCGCTTTGTTTGATTGTTGTCGATTTCCCTATTTGTCTTAAAATGTTGCGTTGCAACACTGCATTTACCCACTGCTGGGATCCAAGTAGAAGTCTTAATCTCACACCGTAATCTCCATCGGCACCATATTCTGTCTTCGAGAAAACTTGTGAAATGAAGGTAGTGTATCCTGCTTGTTAAATTTTTTTTGTATCTTACTTTGACTTAAGCTTATATAGAGCAAATGCTTATCAGTGGTCACAAAATTTTGATATCCTTTATGTGTGAATTGAACAAATCAGATTTGCTTATCAACATAAATGTTTGACAGTAAAAATTTAAACTGATTCTTCTTTTTGTTGGGTTGTTGTTATTTTATTTTTTTTTTATTGTTATTATTTTATTTTCCCAGAAAAATGATGACAAATGTACTTTGTTAATCACATATTGTGATCTGTCACCCCTACTTGCCAACTTCAGTCTTTTATTCAGTTTAGTTTTTTTCCTATATCTTTGACCTCCCTCACCTGCCATATGGCATGTTCGTAGTCGGATATGGTAGAAGTCTCATGAAGAAGCCAGTGATTGTTGGATCCTTGTGGTGGACCCGATTCGAAAGGTTAGCTGTCCAAATGACAACTGTGAGGAATGGTTGTCTACCTCCGTGAGTGCAGCTCTTGGGGAACAAATTTTTTGATGAAGTATTCAACTTGCCTGTTGTCCCTGACCCTGTTAAATCATTTACTTGTGTGATGCTAAGACAGCCCAGAATCACAGCACAAACTGAGAACCGTACACGTGCTGGCATCAGAAATAGTGAATGGAACACCGTCGTCCAGGAACAGTCCCCGGCCTCCTCGTATTTGTGTTCTTACCCAATCCTATCCTGTGCCCATATCATCATTAGGTCTTTCGTCTTGCCTGATCGTGCATAGACAAGATTGTCAGTGCGCTTTCCTGGCAAACTGTGGTCACATCTGACATCAAAAATCACTGTACGCGTATGTCTCCTTATTGATACAAAAGACTCAAGTTCGCTTTGATTCTGTCATGCCTTTGTTTTTAACGCTTTTTATGCTTTGTGTGTTTTCTCTCTGGATGGATAAAATTTCCACCCGTTCGAGGGACTAACTATATAGCACTACTGGAAGTGTTTGCTTGGCAATGAACACAATTATACAATAGCTCTTAGATCGTTAGACTTCATGTGGATCCAGAAAAATTCCGATCTCTCGAGCTAGTTTCATGCGTTCATGCGTGCCTATGCTCGATTGGAACATAATACGAAGTGGCAATAATCTTTCGTTTTGCTCACTGCTCTTCATATATTATTTACGTTCCAACAGAATTAATGTGAAAGCGTACCTCGCATTCTGTTAAAGGTTGTTTTCTTTCCAAACCTCTTAGTTTTGTCCACATCGATTGAACATATCCACTCTAGTGCCTGTTCCTGAGTCATTAATTGTTACGATAAACGGTATATTAACAAGGGGGCCGCCGAATAAATTTGTACTTTATGCTATATACTTAACAATCTATATAAAACCTCACTATAGATGCAGGGCTGACTCAACTGGAAGAAATGTGCAAAAGGCAAATATACCCCCATTAATCATTGTCTGGCTGCGGTTTACCGAGACAGAGCATACTAATATGAGGCAAAAACCTGACATTTCTTTCCACCTCTTGCCATGTGCTGCCCGGATTATGATTGACGTTCCGCCTTTGTCTTGCGCGCTTATATTAACTCCCTAAAGACCGCGCGCGTCTACATCTCCGGTGATGTCGACGCTTTATGAACCATGAGCGGCTCCCATTGCTGTCACCATTAGGCCAGAGCTACGGTTCCGCGGCGCTGACAGGATCCAAGCTATGATGATGAGGCGAGGGGCGGAGTGGTTCTTTCCGGATGAGGGGGGTTATGAGGAGGTGGGGCCGTTGTGGATGGTTCCCCCGCGGATATGCGTTACAGGCCAATGAACGCTTCACAAGGAACAGGCCAGGCCTCATCGACGCGAGCCCGAACAACATGGAATCTGTTTAAGACATGTGGTTCATCAAGCTTTTCTATTCCAAATACTCCTCAAAACTTAGTCTCACACTTTGATAAACAGATACATTTTTAAATAACGGAGAGAGTGGTTGTTTGTGGCCACAAGTTCGGCTAAAAACACACACACAATCTCAATGCAAGATGATAATGTTCATTGTAGTCGCATGCTTATTGCACTATAATTGCAATGTGACACGTGAAGATCGTGTGTCAAAAAAAAGTATAAGGTTTCCACAATTATTAAAAAGATCCACATTACATAAAAAAAGACTAATACTTACTTCTTTTACATGCCAAATACCCATGATAATGATACGTCCACCAGGATTCCAATTTCCGGTTCGAAAACACTGTTTTAAGATATAAGCGCATGAAATGGGAATGTGATGTGTTGTAACAAAACAATGCTTTACTTCAGTTTTACCGAATTCTGGCTAACCCCTTGAACCCTAGATTACAAGTAGATAATAGGAGGGCTACTTGTGAAGTACTATTATCATATCATATAAGATACCTATGGGGATAAATTGAAAGCGCATACAGAGCTTTTTTTAGCGTATGTGTATAGCATAGACATTTGAGTGCCAGCACAAAACAAGGTAAATAGTATCAATTATACTTAGGTTATGAATTGCGATGATGTGTCGCAGTTCAGATTGGTATAAACTAGGGATACGTTATACAAGGACAAGCATTCTTTTTATGGACCATTACTAGATTCCAAAATAGTATATTACATTGCGCCCATAAGGCTATCGTCTTTTCTTCGACAGAGCTCAGTTGATTGTTACCACGTACTTTTCTTTGAAGTTTCTCTACCTCCTGAATCTTGTGAGTCGGAATTATTATTGATCGTCTTATATGCTTTTATCTAAGTTGTGCAGTGCAGAAAAAAAATGATCCAAGTAAGAAATACAAGTACACATTTCTCAGTCTATTCTCGGCGATTATTTGATACGACATTATAGGGCGGCAGCCACAATTCGTCTTGTACTTGATTAATCAGTTGAATCCATTTCCTACAATGATAACCTGTAATGTAGTAAATCAAACTGCTCAGATGTGTGGGCTTAGAAATAATTATTATTAGGATGATTCTCAAGCAAATTTTCTTGGTTCAAAACAGTGCCTTTGTGTATTTCTGTATTTAAGCACCTCATCGCAAGTGGGTTGCGTGTTAAAACTCCTAGACTGAAATGCTAACATACTCCAGATGCTGGGCATTTTTGATTTCGCTTAATGCGCCGTAGGAGAATGAAAGTTATCTTAGGCATTCACAAGTGATTTTAAATAATTAACTCTCTTTTGTTTCAAGACTCTATCAATCAGCCAAGGCCGATTAATTTTGTAAGGAATTGTTATTTTTGAGTTTATAAGAAGATGATATGTATATTATTTATTTATTTATCAGTTATTTTTTGTCGTTGTCCAATATATATGTTATGTTTGTTTGTCTTTTTTTGCTTTTTTGAGGGGGTACTTATCTAGTTACCATGCACTCTAGCCTGAGACGCGTATCAATAGAGCAAACAATTAGTTAAACAGGGCCTTTTCATACCTAAAATCATAGAACGTGCTCATAATCTTGTTTTTCTGTTTGTAGACTGGTTTCTGTATCATTTGCGTTTCACGATGTCCAGTTCAGATGTAAGACGTTTATTATTTACAAATACTAGCACAATTCTAATTCTAGTACTAAATGGATATACACTATTTTCATTCTCAAGTCGTGAAGATTATACTTTCTCCCTCCACAACTCTACAACTTTTTGCACACTCTGTCTTATTCATTAGACTTACATCCATTTAGACACCCAAAAACCTGACACCTAGCTTTATTGTCCCTACGAGACCATCGACATGTTTTTCTTTTGAGATATCTCCCTTGCAGAAAAAACGGGCATGTAGCTTAGCAGCTCGCAATAAAAATACTTCACAGGGCAGCGCTGTTGTGTCCATTATGAAACAAGCATAGATTTTGTTGATAGGGACACGCAATTCTCTATTTGAAGTGTAGTTATTACGCATCCATGAGTTTTTTCCAAATGGTTGGTTTGCTTGTTTGTTGTTTGGGTATTATGCTAATTCATTTTTGTATGCTGTAGGTTGCGTTTTGTAATTATATGTGATTGTTTCTATTTTCTCAGGTTTTGTGAATGGTTCTTAAAAGATTAATGACTTTGTGAGATGCATAAACCAGGCAGTAAAGCAACTGCGGACCAGTAAACTTAGAGACTGAAAGGGTGCTTTGTCTTAGTCATAAATGGTCAATAATCCTAGTTTATTTAAGCTAAGGCCGCCAAATGCAAATTGTTTAATGCTATCCAAATAATGTAACATATTACATATATAAATGGCACTAAAGCTGCTATTTTTAAATATATTACATCGAAATTTTGGTATAAACAGTTTTGTTCTTGGTCAAAAAAATGTTTTATAGCTAAATATTTTATTCTCCATATAACCTTAAGCACTTGTTAGCTTTAGGATCCTACAGTTGAGCTATTGAACCATACTGAAAATTGCTTTGACAGCTTTTGTTGCAAACTTTCTGTATATCTATTTTTTGTCTATGGTGTTTCCTAATACAATTTTGTAATTTTCCCACTTCCGCTTTTTAAAAAACTTTAACCCTTAAGAGGGGGGCCATTTTGTTTAAACGCGCTGAATAAATCGTCTAAAATTCAAATGTTAAACTGCTTCTAAACCCTTTGGAGCAAAACCAATTAGGCTGACTCTTTGTGAAGCTGGAGGTTCTGTAGTTTTAGCCTCTGATGTCTGACTGACTATAGTTTTAAGTGAGAAGCAGCTCTGGACAAAAGAACATCAAGTTTTTAAAGTCCGCCTAAAATATTTTGTGGAAATGTAAGAATTCAGTATAGCAGGTGTCACTAGCCATGGACAGAATGACACTAGATTCGGCATATTTTGGGTTTGGACAATTCCTCATCAAAAACTGAAGCTATTTTCACTAAAAAATAGTTTTAGGGACTTGTATTAACTTAAAAAAGCTTAGGCGGAGCTCATTAAAAATTCCTATTAAATTGTGGAGAATTTCTGAGGTATTTTTTATTTGTTAGTTTAGAGTAAAAATTGATTCTGATCCATCCCAGAATGGTTGGTTTGACTGTGAATAAGAGGGGTTTCAATTTGATTTTTAACTATAACATGCCAGGGAGCTTGAGAGTTGATTTTTATAACATGGTGGGCCAAAAATTAATTAATTGAGAAAAAGTGGGCGGGCCCGTGGCGGGCCCTCCACCTCATAAGGGTTAATATCTTTTTGGGGTTCTTTTTGTGTTGTTTTGGCAATAGTAAGTTTCTCCAGTAATCAGAGACACAGGCCTCCTTTCAGCACTACAATTTTCCCCTGGAACCGAAACATCCACAATAGTGTAATCAAGTTCCAGTAATAAGTTTTCAATTGTTTTTTTGTTGTGAAAGTAAAATGAAACAGTAATATACAACACATGTCCTAGAAACATCAATTTTCCCCTCTAAATATCTTTGTTTTTTAGCACATCATTTTACAATTAACTCCATTCGTATTTTTTTTTAACATGGCAAAAAAGATAAATAAAATACATAAATTCTACGAGTCTTCATACTTGCTATGTCATTTCCATTTCTGACCCCAACAATGAACTACTACAACCACATACTTACACATCCACAGTAATCTCCAGAGACTTAACCATTCAATCAAGTGCAAACTCCCTCTTCAGCTTCAGTCCATCCATCCTCACTGTCTCAGCCTGATTCATTTCATTTACCAACTCTTACTTCTCGCTGCCGCTGTCTATCGCTCATACCTTTAGAAAACAACGACAAGTCAAAAATAGAGAAACTTTCCTCCACATACATCACCACGTGTCCCATTTGTAAAGCCGAGAACATCGTACACAATGGATCGGCCTCCCTTGGGTCGCGGTGCACTTGCTTCAGTAGATTTATGTAGAAATCCAAGAAAGGGGTCAAGGAAAGGCCAGACACATAGCTATGCTCATCAGCGCATTAGCTGTTGCTTCTCAGCTGTAATGGTGGTAAGGTTTCAGACTGTTGGCACTGTTCCACTTCTTGGATCTAACGCGGCGTTATAAAGATTTGTCTAGTCAAGTATTGAGTTGTTGCCCTTTATTTTGCATAATAAGAAGAATAATGCTTTGTGTGTTGAATTTTACCAGCAAAACGAACATTTTTTGCTCAAACCTGATACAAACTCTATTCATATTTAAATCCACTTGCCCTTTGCATTGCCAAGAGAGAGCGCTCAAGCTGAAATGTCAATGATTGCAAGGTGTCTTTATCAAAGTTATTTCTCAATAGAACAATAATTTGGTAAAATTGTTGGCAAAGAAATATTGCACCTAGCACAAATACTAATAACAAAAAAAGACAACATGTAAAGGTATAGTATTTAGATTTGTACCTTTCCATTTACGCTTAAGGTAACGTAAGGGACATATAATGGCACTAGCTTACAAGTGGTTAGAGCTTTGACTTCCAATAAGGAAATCATGGTTGACCAAATCAACATGAGATGCTCTTTCTAGTATGTGTAGTTTGCATGTCCTCTTTGTCTGTGACAGTGAGTTCTCTTTGGGTATTCTTCCACCTCCCAAAACATCCATAGGCTAATTGGCAACACTGCATATTCCCGTAAGGACAATCCAGTAAATAAGTTATAAATCTGTACAAAACAGTTTTTAGGATGTCAATTGAATCAGTCTATTTTTAAATTGTTGACACATATAAATACTTCCAAAAATGTTCATTAGATGCAAGAATAAGATTGTACAGGATCGAAAAATTCACATCAACTTTGAGTTTGACCTCATTAAAGAAAGATCACCCCCTAAACTCTAGTCGCAAACACAATTCAAACACAGCTAACTCATTGAAAAACGTTGAGTTTGCAATTAGTGCTTAGTTTTGAGTGGACAATACATGCCGCTGATGTCAGAGGTCTAGAAATGACACTGGGTAGGCAACGCTATTCAAACAACATTCACAGTTTAACAGCCACAAAAAGTTGTTTTAGAGTTCAGCTTCACTTTAAAGCTGAATCTACTTACAATCAACATAATAGGCTGAGTACATAAGGTACAAATGTATTTAAAAGTTTAAAATAGCTTAAAAACATCCCACCGGAGTTGTATTTTATGTGTGTATCTGGGAGAAAGTTAGTTTACAGTGTTCCATCTATGTCTAATGCATCATTGTTCCCGCTAGGGGCCGTGAGTGATTGGAGTCTCTTTCAGTGACACTTTGGGCCATAGGCGGGGGAACACTCTGGACAGTGGCCAACTCATCTTAGGGTTAACACATAGAGACTGACAGAGACAGACTGTCACTCTTACATTCATTCTTTAGGAAAATTTAGAATCGACTTATACCATTAAAAGTTTGTTCACCAATACAGTATGGAAGTCAGCTTGTTACTGTTGTTAGCATCATGGCTACCTGTCATTAGCATACCAAGATGGTTTCTTTCTAAATGTTATGGAAAAGTGCTTAAAACACATTTTAATGAACAATTTGGAGGCTCAGAATGCATTAGGTAAGTGAGCAAAATGTGGACTGATGTAAAACAAACAAAAACTTAAAATTAATAATTCCTTACATATGCTTGTGCTTATGTTTTTTTTTTTGTTTTTTTTTTATGAAAAATTGAGTGATGCCATATTGTAGGATACTTATGGAGACAAGAAAAGTCTACAAAGTTTTCTAGAGCATTTTTAAACGCATAATGAAAAAAGAAAAAAAAAATCTATTTTAGAATTCTATTCAGTAGGACAAGTTTCTTTAGCTCTGACC
The DNA here is from genome assembly GCA_038363315.1 of Mugilogobius chulae. NCBI lineage: Eukaryota > Metazoa > Chordata > Actinopteri > Gobiiformes > Gobiidae > Mugilogobius > Mugilogobius chulae. The sequence goes on from CM076414.1 coordinate 26,543,264, forward strand.
ACTTTCTCCATTACCAACCGCTTGGAATTTGCTAGCCACAAACCCTCTTTCATTCCTTTGCAAAAAATATGATTATTCTAAGGTTATGTCAGTTATGTTTCATTTCATCCGGCGCTGAACCCTCTCTTGCATTTTATCTTCACCCTCTCGCTGCGTATCCCCACTGGTGCGGCTGCTGAGGAGTGGGTGGACACTCCAAAAGCCTTCTAACCCAGTTCAAAGGTTCTTTTATGGAAGAGGCCTGCTCCACCTGAGACCGCCGCTCAGGAACACGGCTCATTCCTACCAAACAGATGAAACGCTTCTGTGTCGACATAACGCACCCGGGATGTGAGCGCGCTACATGTGGAATAAAAGATAAAAACCATGAGAGCGTTCAAAAGTTTTGTCCTGATGTGACTGTGCATACTTACTCATATCTTTTGTATGAAGATTTCTATTTATTTTGTAACCTTGTCACCTTTTATTAGATAGTGTCAGAGCGGATTCTTGTGAAACTTGAAGAAAAGCAGGTAAGACAATTATTTTTACTCAACAACCAGAGTCCAACGCAAATACATTGCACATAGCTCTAGCTCACAGACATTGGTGTACCAAAACATCCTTATTATAATGAATGAATGAATGAATGAAAAATTGTATCTATATAGCACATTTACACAGACAATGACTTCCAAAGTGCTTCACACAGCAACCCACCCTCTCCCCTCAGTGATAGCAGCAGCTCTGGGCAGAAGCAATTCGCCTAAACACCTGGCGCCTCAACCTCTGACCACTACCAAGCGTTTCCTAACGTGCATGCTACTGGTTGGTGGGGAAACCGGAGTGACACAATAAGTCAATTTCTGTAAAAAAATAAAAAAACAAAAAATATGTATGCTAACGGGAGGTAACCACCATGCTAACAACAACAAGAAACTAAATTTGTTTAAAGTTTGGTGAACAAATGGGACATTATTAGACATAGTCAGGACAATAGTAGGGGGAAGATGACTTTAAGCTATTTTATAGTAAAATGAAAAAAAAAAATAAATAAAAACTGCTTATAAGTGAAATTGAAGTTACCCACCAAGCACTACCAATCAGAGGCAGTATTCGGCTCCTCATTAGAACTAAAACTCTTAATTATACAAATCAGAGCACTCAGTGATCCTCTCTTTTTTATTTCATATAATTTAGTGAAAGAGATTTTCAACTAAAAATTACTATTTAAATGGATACTCTTTGCCACAGTAGAGCATTTTGAAAACATATTTGGAGAAAGATAGTTTGGATTTGCTCCACAATGTTATAATGTTATAACAGGTATATGTTACTCTCCAAAACCATAGCTAATGTCATCTGGCCAGAGGCTCCTATAGAATGAACTCTGTATTTACACAGAGATCAGTCTGGTCACTCAGGTTTTCTTTTTACCGTGCAATAATCTTTATTTTAGTGGTTTGCTAAACATTTTGGAATCATATTAGGGGGAAGATAAAAATGGCCCACAAGTTTTTTATCAGGTACGTTAATTCAAAACATGCTAATGGTCAATGGTCAGGAGGTTCTGACTTAGGAGGTTTTAAATGCATTAAGAAAGTGAGCAAAACGTGTGGACTATTAAAAGGTTTTAAAAATTAAATGTAAAATTGTATTATATCATTATTGGTTTATTTTATTGGGGCCAATGCACATAAACTAAATACATAATAAACATTTATATAATTGCACCATGAGCTACATAGCTAGTCCTCAACAGTAGTCCCCGGGCAATTTGTCGGTCTTCTGTAATTTAAATTCAGCATCAGTTCAATCTTTAGGCAACATATTTTGTGCACATTTTTAGACAAGTCTTGTCAATATTATCACGAACAACTCCAAAAATACTGACAGTAGTTGGAATGGATGCCACTGCATTGGCAGAAAATAACTGCCAACAATTATTCTAAGTGAATTCCCAAACATTGCCAAGATATCTTCAAAATATGCAGCCAACTTGGTCATCACCTGTCCAGCAATCTCAAAACAATTCCTCATCCAAGTCCTGCTTGAATCTTTTCATGAATTAAGCATCTTTCTTTTAAACTTGTGCACTCTTGGACTTGGCTGAGTCTAGTTGGGTCAGACATCTATTATTATTCATTGGGTCATGGGCTAAAGTGGGTTGCAAGTCTCTTTCTGGTAGTTCCCTCATGACAAGACAAACTTTATTTCTCCTGGCAAAGTGTATTTCTCAAAGCTGGATTCCTGGTTTTAAAATGAGGGCAGCAGTCGCATTAGGCTGCCTCCTCACAGTGCCGAGTTTATCATTTGTATCATGTTCTGCTGTCTCAACCATACATTGAGGATGAGCTGGGATATCTATAGAGGTTTGTATTGATCTAAGGCGGATGGTTATCGTATACATCCTACTCTCTGACCGGCCGGCGCAGATAACATCTCGATAGACGTGTAATCTCTCTCGGTCATCACTGATAGCAGCCAGACACTGCCATTGTAATGGACTGAAGAAGTGTTCGAGAGTTATACTTAGACATGTATGTTGTAGCTAATAATAATATTCATTTGATATTGCATTATGTGTTCACTGTTGTTCAAAGCAATCTGTAGAGTTGAAAGGATATGACAAACACAAGGCCACAAGTTTTGGACACCAGAAAGTGGAAAGCTGTTTTTGGGCAGTCAAAACTATATTTTATTTTGCACCAATGACTTTTCTAACCCAAACAGGAAAGTATGAGCGTCCAAGCCATGTACTAGTGCATTTAAAATAACAAAAGTGTTCAGATCTACAGCTTGTAAAAGGTCAAAATGTCTCAGGTGCCATTGTCTAAAGCATCCCCAGACTCATCATTTTTGCCTAGATAAACGATATTCTGAATCCGACACAACAAATAATACTGTGGCGACTTGTCAAACAGGTCGATATGCAAGACCAGAGCCAGACCTTCCAATGCCCAGACTGAGTAGGGCAATGCATCTGTGAAGGCCCTGCCTTCCCAATGCAGATAGTTTTTTGAGTTTATGTCCGTCCATCAATCATCATGCCTGTTGGCTTCATCCTCGCAGTACAGAATACACCTAAAAAGTGATCACCCCTTCCCTCTTCTGTTCTTGTAACATAGAAAGACAAAGCTATGCTGCACTCTAGATTATGACAGAAGTAGAAACATTCAATCATTCACACCACAGCACGCAAAGACTCTGAGAACGATTTGGACAGCAAATATGTTCTACATCTCCTAAGCTATCAACCAATCTTTATTTTCGTCAATAGGACAAGTATTGACTGAACTATGCACCAAATAGCTGAACTGAACAGACAGCTGCAGATTTAATTGTGAAAATTACATTTTCTGCCCATTTCTCTTTGACTTTTTGAGAAGCAACATAAACATGAGGCTATTTGTCTCGAAAATAGTTCAGATTTTAGCATTTCTGTCCATGAAGTTCAACACAGCAGTACTTAAGAGTTCAAACACTACTTCGGACAAGAAGTGCTTCACTTGAAATGTGAAGTCACTGAAATATTGCTAAGTGTGTATTTACTTTTTTCATCACTTTTTTCAGCACACATACCCAAACCTTTTGGATGTCCATCTCTCTTTATGCACACTGCTGACTTATTAAACATAACAAAATAAACCAGTTGAATAGCAACCCTAATGATCAGTAATATGGTAAGCACTCAAATCACGGCGAAACGGTTCCTGAGTAGCAAGCACTCATGCTTCACAGCAAGACAATCTCCTGCTGCAGTGGTCCTGACCAAGCCTAGCAAGAAGATGTGGAGATGGGTCCCTGAGAACAGAACAAATCTGTTTCATTGTGTTCTCTCTGTCCAGTGGCACTAAAAGATGAACCAAATGCAGAAGTTGCCCCTGCACAAATACATAAAAAGTATTTAATACATATAATCAGGTATTAATACTCTAATGGAAAGCTTGTTAACATTTGCCAAATGAATGCAACATTGAATACTTAATCAGAAATCAAACTTGAACATAGACAAAAGGTTGAAATGCTTTACCAAACGTTTAAGAATCAGTGAGACAGACTGTATTCTGCCTTTGTCTTGCACAAAAACACCATTGATATTCTCTCCGGCACTATTTACAACATTCTACTCTAACTATTACCAAAAAACAGTGAGGTGAGCTAATCTAGCGTATTTTCTCATATCTCCGCCTCGGTGCATCGTTCTGAGATTTGCTAACCATTAACACCATCCACTGAGACTCGTGCACTATCAAAATGCTCTTCGAACTCATTTTCCACGTATGATTACTGGTGTGCCTTCAGAGTCGCACCGCAATGAGCTAGATTAAGTCTGGGGTCAATCAAACAGAATAGCATTGAAATTGAAGAAACAAAAAAGCATTTAGTCAAGTCTCAATGGGCTGCTATCAATAAGGCTTTTTACAGGCTTGGTTTATTACAAAGCTCTTCAGTAATTTCGACACCCTTGGCACAAAAAAGACGGTAATGAATGTGATTTGTCTTTTAACATTTTGATCTCTTGCATAGTCTCAACACAACCTTATTAAAATCTAATTGATGATAATTATAGACACAGACAAATCTAGCATTCGTATTCTGTGTGACAATCAGAAAGTAAAGTATCAAAGCGTAACTTGCATGACATTTGAGACATTTTGTGGACTGACTGTGTTGGTAATTTGATAAACTGACCTCCTTTCAGGACAATACAGGATTTTCCCATCATGCACCACATTATCCACAGTAGTGAGGAATCTACATTGAAACTAATGGCACTGGCAGTGATGATAAAGCTTAATGGGAGTTTTAGTGAATGTGGATTATTTTTGAAAACCAGGATTAGAAACAAAAGCATTTTAGTGGATTGACAAAGGTCGAGGTTGACGACAAGTGAATTTTTGCTGCTAAATAGAGTGAGTCAAGGTTTATATTAATAAATGGGAATGGTTTAACTACATACAATCTTGTGATTATTCCATCTAGATCAGACATGTCCAAAGTGCAGACCTTGGATAAATGTTTGTTGGCCCTCACACACCCTAATTGGCTCAATTTACTAAAATGTGTACATTTTATTGTGAAACTTGAACCGTTCTGCTATCAGAATTGAAATTAACCAAATGTTTTGCTAAATATACCTAAAATGAAATAAAATTAAAATAAAATCAACGGCAAGGTTTTGAATGCCTCACTTTATTGTTATGCATTATGTGGCCCTCTGTTCCATATAAGTGTCAAAATGCGTCCCTCTCTGAAAAAAGTTAAAAAATATTGATTATATTAACCATACTTTTATGGGTCACCAAAAAGTTAATCTGAATATAGGCCACACCAACTGGCTGGCAAAAAAAGGACATATACAAATAGGCCTCACTTGGATATAGTAAGCCAATGAGAATCTACAATTTGGCTGCACTGTTGTTGCATTGGACTTGCAAAGTTCTTTGCATGACACCAAAAAAGCTTTGCATTTTTGCTTATTCATTCACCTCACACTCAGTAATGGTAAACTACTGCAACCACATTTTATTTACTTTTTGGTGCCACCTGCCTCAGAGATCAAAATCACTCATTAAACTAACCAGATACATACCGGCAATATGGATAATGTGTCTTGCCTAAGGACACAAAGATACAAAGGCAGTTTCTCCTTTCACTGTGGCACTGGTCTCCCATCCAAGTACTGCCATGGCCCAACCTGCTTAGCTTTTGATATCTGATGAGATAACACATTATTAAGGTGATATGACCTCATTTACTGTCAGACAAAAACAATCTCTTGTCATCTTTTTTTTTTTTTTTTTTTTTTTTTTTTTTTTTTTTTTTTTTGTTAGTTAATAATCTTTTGTCAGTCTTTTGTTAATAGAGTCATTACAGCACATTAGATGTAGACATAGCAGTAGAGGTTACATAAGCTTCTATCCACCGTAGATGGGATAAAGTAGGCATATTATTATAATGAGGAGGAATTATTAAAGAGCTGATAAGGAGACACATAGAACAGAAAGTGTCATGACCCCCCGTATCTTTTCATCTGCTCAATGATTCAACATCAGGAACTGCTTCTGCTGGTCGTTCTCTTTTATCCACTAGAGATATGACTTTACAGAGTGTTTCAAATACTTTTATTATTGTCTTTTTAGGCAGTTGTGTGATGCTATAGAAGGGAGAAAGTAGACAGATCTTTTCAGTATAAATAAAAGAGAAAGCCTATATCTGTAAGTAAGATATAGCTTTTGTTTGAACTGCATTGTTGCTTGTTGATGGCAAACTTATACCAACACTGACTGGCATTTATTTTGAAAAAGAAAAAAAAAAAGGTAAGGTGGATTAGGGTCGCAAAACTGAATATTTACGGGCAATAGAAAAACGGAGAAGGACTAAAGCTGTACGCACATCTAAAAAGCTGAACGATTTGCCAAGTTCTTACAAGTTAGTGCCACTATCAGTTGGGTCTCAAACAGGAAAACTGGAACAAAGTGAGAGGCCCTGCTGTGAAGCTGAAATACAGTACGAGCAATAGACCAGGGATATGCTTTTTTGTGAAGACTGTAGAAGGAAAAATGCAACGGGTTCACAGACAAAGCCAAGAGCCAAAGAATGTCTGCAGATCTTTGTTAGTGAGTCATTGAGAGAAGAGAAGAACTGTTCTTATCCAACCCAGGAGAAGAGGCTTTTCTTATTAGAATTTAGCATCAAACATCAAAGAACTTGTTTTCTAATGGTTCTCAATCTTTTTACACCATTTTAAATCAATCTTTAACTATATGGCAACACAGACTGTACCGCAGCATAACTAACCAGGAAGAAACAGAAAAAAGTAAATGCTAGAATACTGAGGAGTACCACACCATTTATGAATTTCTTTGTTTATGAAATGCCTCTTAAGATGTCAAAACTACAATACAAAAGACAGAATACATCTTATCCAAAATATGACAAACTTGCTCACACTCACTCCTCTCCACACTCCTGCAGAAAACAAAGTTCACATTAAATCATTTAAAAAGTATATCAAAATGTAGAATTATTCTAAAATTAAAATGTAAGGCCTTCTTTTATAGTAAGACGTGTGATTGTAAATGTAACTGGAGAAATTGATATCAACTTATTCCAAAGTACATCATTTAGAGTTGGTCGTCCAGGAGTGATCCATGGTAGAAAGGCTTCCAGACGACAGCTTTAAAGGCCTTCTACTATAATGTCATTAGAATGTTCAACATTGAAAATGGAGATGGCTGAAGGCCAAAGTGAAACATCAGACTGACATCAGATGTACTCCTTATTAGTCTATGACTAACACCAAGATAGGTAGTCATGACAGTGATGTTAAACACTCACACCATCAACATATAACACAACAAACTACTAACAGACATTTCCAGAGATACATGGTGCCACATTAGTGAGCTAATGACATACTTTGCTGAGGATGGAGATGGCTGCTGGGACAAAGTTTCTATTGAAGAGAGATCTTCTCCATTTAAGAGTCAGGTACCTGCACCTGACGGCAGGAGCTGAAAAAGGTGGAAGAGACTATATTCCCTGTACATGATGATTATGTTTTATTAACTTTGGGGCTTTTTTTTTCTCTTGCAAAAGGTGCTCAAACAAACAATTTGTGTACATATAATATAGTCACCGTTGTTCATGCAAACAATAGTTTGTAAATGAGACTTGACACTTTAATCTGGAGAATCCAAACTGATATGTTATTATAAACAACTGCTGGTATCGAGTTGAGTTTGGAACAAAGAACCTTGAGTCTGAAGACCAAGAGCTGGAGTGACTATTTTTTTTTTTTTTTTTTTTTTAATAATGTTTTGTTCACCAGCATTCAAAAGGTCTTTATTTCAAAACAAACAGTTACATGATCCATTTTCTTTGCGTCATACCACATGTCCATACTAAAAAGTTTATTAATCATTACAGTTAAATTTAAATATCCTGATTAGAATACACGTTTCTTGGCACTGGAACCCAGTAAAATCACTCACAAGCACTTTTTCTTCCACTTTTATTGTAAGAGCTCCAATATTAGTGAAAGACACTGCAGTTCCAGATTTAGCCTGCGTCTCATCAACGTTACGTCTTCTTTCTGCGGAGTCTTTTAATGAAGCCTGCACCTTTCACTCCTCATCCATCTCCATCCATTAAGCAGCCAGGCCCATCGAGCAGCATCTGGGCTCGCATCTTTAAGCTTTAATACATTCTGAATAATTAAGACCTCCTCTGCTCTGTGCTGAAGCTGGTTCTGACATACAGCCACCGAGCCAGAGGGGAACGCAAAGGAACGCCAGCAATCTGCAAAAGCGTGCGGCACAGGGAGATCAAACCGACTGCACGAGTGGGGCTGCATGTGGCACTAGAAGCGAGGTATTCTGGGAGCTGTGGGGCTTGTGGAGTGTGTATAAATATGTGCATATTAACCCAGTTGCCGGCTTCACTGGGCAGAGTTATGGGGGCTCGCAGCAGTTCACTCGTCTTCCTGATTTATTTACTAATTAGCGACATGAAGGCTAACGCTGATTCACATATTTATATCCACCTTTAGTCATCTGGTGACTAACCCGTCGCTTAATGATTATCAATGATGCTAGGCTAACGTAGCAGCCGGATCAGGAGCAATGCATCATGGGTAGTTTACCCGGAGTGGAAGGAGGTCAGTTTGAGAGAGGATGGTAAGCAAATAAGAAAAGGTGAAGGTATTTCTCATGTGACAAATAAGAACAGTGTAGTAGCAGCAGTGCATTATGGCTGCTATTTATCTTTTACATGCTTCAGTCCACAGATACTACTATGGATGGAATCTAAAATGTAACCAGAGGAGATTACTTTTCCTGATGAAATGATCCACTTGCACATCGTAGTTAATCATCAGCTTTAAAAAAGAGCTTAATGGACTATTACTTTCTGTCAACTCTATGAGACATTATTACTTCAATGTTAATAAGTCATTCCACTACGTTGTCTGATTTCAACTCTCTATTCATTTGTTTAAAGGACACCTTATGTAACATCAACTTTTTTCCTGTTCTAACATGACACCACAATCCAGTTTGTAATGTTGGAAACACTTGACTGTCATGTCTGCTTTACTACACTTTTTATTGGATCTAATGCATGGGATTTAAAAGTGGTTTTGTTCAGGAGCACATTAAAGGATGTGGGCATTGCTAAGGCCCAAGGGCCAAATACAACCCCCAACAAGATTTCACGTGGCCCCTGAAAAAAATGGCGGAATGATAAAAGCACAACAATTTGAACTGCAGGTCCCAGAATACACTGCAGCTGACGAGAGGGAGTCACATAGACTAAAGGCTTATTGCTGAGATGTGACTAGAAAACCTAAAATGCACTGGAATGCAACAAATTCAGTACAATTGTCCAACATTCTCTTGAATGACAGTTTGTTCAATTATAAAACTTAATGTAATGTGCTACAATATGAATCAGAACATATTTGCTTTAGCTCAATTACATATTTGAAATCTATTTTATATATATATATATATATATATATATTATATATATATATTATATATTATATATATATTATATATATATAAATATAACTTAAGGTGCGTCCCCTGACTAACTCAAATCAGATCGATTTGGCCCCAGCTCCATTTGAGTTTTGCACTCCTGATTCATATATTTTGACACTTTTATCTTTGATGGTGTTAGCTACAGTATATTAATATGTAAAGCTTTAGTCACAAATGTTCATACAAATGTTTATTTCGGCTTCGCGATCTGGAACTTAGCACAGCTAATTTCATGTCTTTTGGACGGAGACCTATGTTGTTATCTTGATGAAAAGTAAACTATTGGCTAATAACTATAGCTTACATTTACACACTGAATTAACACATCTTGATGAAAGTGCATTAAACCTTTAGGCAAAATAAATACATAATAGGTTGCATAACTAAATACATAACACGTCCTTACTGTAACCAAGCTTGCAGGGACCTAAACTTTTATTGTCAGGTGAAGAAGACCTCCTTTTTTTAATGAAACATTGCACAAGTGACTTTCCATTTTACACTTCCAAAAAGTGACACAATGTTGCTTTAATTATATAAAAATACAAAAAAAAAGCAATCAATGTGTCCAAATGTAATGGCTTTCACAATGTTTGCTAACTACTAACAAATCATACAAAGTGCCCACCCATCAGTCTTATTTTAGATGTTTTTGTGTTGGTACAATAGCTAGAATAATAAAGTAAAAACTAAAAAAAAACTGAGTGATTGTTAAATTGATGGGGAAGCACTTTGCAAGTTTGTAAAATTCGTTTCAAATTTGCGATGACACATTTAAACCGAAATGACGGCTTTTCATAATCCGTTTTCTGGGGGCATCTTTCCATTGTGAAAGTGAGATTGTAATTACTGCTACAGAGAAAATTAACGGTTCAGTGCTACAAAAACTCCAAATAAAATAGTGAGTCATTACGCTGCAATCATTGAATCCCACATATGAGCGATGTGGGCGCAGATAACACATTCTGACAGTAACCGAAAAGGCTACAAAAGTGTAAGGAAGATAGTCGAAAAAAAAAAGTCCTGGGAGAATTTGCGAGCCTGTGAGTCACAACAGTGTGCGCCGCAGTGAAAAGGTCAGCGGCTGATAGTAAAATAAACAGTTTAATGCAGAATGAGGGCAAGATTATAATGAGCTGTGTCTCTGAATGCTAGCACAGGCTTCAGCGTGGCACCGGCTTAATGAATAGATCAGGCTAACGCTCTCTCAGGGCACACAATATGGAACAATACAATCAGCATGAAAGCAGAAGTTTACTTTTGTACTGTTGTTGCGTAATCGGAGTGATAAAACTAGAAGAAATGCCACTGATTATGTTTGCTTGGGTGGATATAAATCTCATTCACTGTTAATGGCACTGGGGCTAACTTTTATCACTGTAATGGATATCTACTGTGTTTTTCTATTTAGTACCAGTGCTTACTTTGTATCAATAGTTTACATTTTGTTCTTTGTATAACACATCGGTCAAAACTTGCTTAAAAAAGAAACAGTCTATCAACTTGCAGTTCAAACCTTACTGAACCTATGTTTACCTGGATTTTACAAAGTGGTTTGGGATATATGCAAATATGTTTTACTATTGTTCAATTATTCCTGGATTAACAATTATGCTAGACGTTAGGCCCATGAGTATCATTTCAGGATGTTTACATAATCGTACCTACTTTATCTAACTTAATGAACAATACACTGTAGGAAACAATTAGAGGACTTTTTGGGATAATGTGGCAGTGCAGAGATACAGTATGTTGATATGTCAAATGGAAACAGATCAAATGATAGGGCTTCAGGCAAGTGTCTAGTTTGAATGTTGACTTTAGGTGTATGCCATATCATGTCTAGTTTATAGTCTGTTTTTTCTTGTCCTATTATATATACTATAATATAGTTTAAATAAATGTACTTGACAAAATGTGTCCTCTTTATGTTCAAAGAAACACCCGTGTGCTATGCTTTGTGAGAGGAATAGCAGCTATTTCATGAATGATAAGGAACTATTTTCATCCAAACAAGTTCCTTGCTGAAAGAGAATTTAAGTGTTTTGGTGCTTGGTGAATGAGGCCCCAAGTAGTTTAAGATGCGTTGAATTTGACACGTGTTCTCATTTGCGTCATGACAAATTGTGTATCATGCTAATGCTTTGATTTTTCCTGGCAACACGCAATTTTGCTAAGGACACACAGGAGTTTTTTGGGGGTTAACTGCTAGGTTTAGGTCTGATGTTACAAAAATGGGTAAGTTTAGGTCTGCATCTCGAACTTGGTTAAAGTAAGGCTAGTATCTATATGCACATCTTTACATCCACCATAGAAATGAACTGGGGCACAACACGTGAAATACACACGCAAAAAAAATAGAAATTTTGTTCATATGACACACTGTTTAAATTGCGTAGTATAGAAACGCATATCTGTGAGAACAAGCTGAATGTGAAAGGCAGTGTGCACTTTTTTTTATAGCTGGTTTATCTTCCTATTTTCAACCAAAAGAATATACTGTATTTGACAATATTTAAACAAAACTGGAACATGCAACACAGAAAACGTAGATATACAATAAAACGTCAAAAACAACTTTTCTTAAAAAAAAAAAAAAAAAAAGTGTGAAAACATGCTCAATATGTTTTGGACTTTTGTTATATATCTATGTATTCCTCTGAGAGTGAGCTGGGGATATGCCTGAACTAAACTTGTTTCTGTTGTTGTTTAGTTTGTTTTTTGCTTTGAAACTTTCACCTGACATTCCACAACACCCAACAAACACTCACCATGCACCTCTCAACAGTGCAGAAAACAACCAAAGCTCTCCAAATGCTTATGACTTCAGAGCTGCTGCTAATCTCTGCTGCCTCTCTGTGTTGTGTGCCACTTAGAGATCGCTCTTGTGCACTTAACGGCCATTAAAACAGCTCCTCTGTGTTTACCACCCTTTATCTGTATTCCTTTGTTTTCCCTTATTAACCAGGGGCGCGCTGCTATGCAAGAGTGAGCTTAAATTGTAGTGTTTTAACACCTAAATGCACAAAAGAGAAAGCAAAAATGCACACTTCACTCTCCTGTCAGAGCTCCCATCTGTGCCCATTACTCTGCTGCTGTCAATCATCCCCTCCATTAAATCATTTTGGGGACATGAAACATCCTTAGTAAAAAACATGCAAAGTGAATGGATGGATTAATTAGCAAGTGGGTGGTCTACTGTCAGTCAGTGCAGAAATAGTGCTTTGGGCCGGTGATACAGCGCACATTTATGGTGAAAACGAAGGAAAGTTGTCTTAACATGAGCGCTGGCTTGGATTCTTTTATAGATTGTATCACTTTGGGGTTTGTGTTTTTTGTTTGTAGGTATTTATACAATGACTAAGCCTAAAATGTTTGATTTGTCTCCTATTTAGACAGCTTTGATATAACTACTGGCAAATTTAAGACGTTTTTCATGTAATAATGTACATATTTTGGCCCAGTAAATGAGAAATTAACATGATGTGTAGCTTAATTGGTCAAAATAAGACTGCTGTTTCCATTCAATTACAAAGTATATTATTATATTTTGGCCTAGTTGTTAGCATGTTATTAGCATTACTGTGACAACAAAATTTCACTTTGGCTATTGAAAGTTTTGAACCTCACAAATAAACTCGCCATATTTGACAAAAAAAAAATGTGAAGAATGAATATGGAAGGCTGCAATAAAAATGATAAAAATGTATTTTTTTCCCCACATTTTTTTTTCTACAAATAAATGTTTCAAATAGCCTCTGAGGTCAGCTTTAGGGACTTTAGTTTTGAAGGGGAATTGTCAAAACTAAATAGGCCACATCCACTGTCAGTAAGGCCCAGGACAGTGACACCAGCTATACGGATTTTAAAACCTGATGTTCTTTTGTGCAGAGCTTCTTACAATAGTGTGTCGATCAGACACCAGAGGCTAAATTGTTTGTGCTCTAAAGAGTTAAGAAATAATTTCAATTTGAATTTTAGATGACTTTAGCTAGGCGTTTTAACAAAAATAGGCCCCACCTCTTAAAGGTGTATACAAGCAGTGATGTAAAAGTGCCACTTATTCTCATTCTTGGCACTGTTAAAATAATGGGAAGTGCACGCTGAACCCCCAGAAAAGTGGTCAAATGGAGATTTTTTTAGAAGCTGTGTGGACCAGACTAGCAATAAACAATATCAAAAAAGTACCCCATTAGCCCATTTCCTGTTAAGTTCAGTTAAGGTAGTTAATGTGTTTGATTATCTGTCTTGCAAGGCGATCTCAAAAAGATATAACCACAGGTATAATAAATCCAGCGGCTGAATTCTATATGCTAACCACATGAAAAGTAGGCGGGGCAGAATAAGATGATTACAAACATAGATTTTGGTACAACTACTACTGCAATCTAACTTTTTTCTTTAAATTCCATGGTTTTAAACATGAATAAACACAACTGTCGCCACGGCTCAAATGAAAACCATCTTCTTCCTGTTCATCCCTGCGTCTTATTCCCACAGACATATTTACTCTAACGTGATTGGATGCTGCTGTTTTGAAGTCATCCCGTTTTGCTCAGGATTAATACTCATGTCCATCCGAGCGCGTCAGATTTGTTTCTTTCTAAATTTGTTCCTTATTGTTTTTGAGTTTGTGCACATTTGCGTTGATGGCCTTCTCCACTGCTCTGCTAATTTTCTGCCTGGACGCGTCTTCTGTGCGTCTCTGTTTATCTGCTGTCACGACAACGGCTGATTTATAGATATTTACACATGCAGCGAGTGGCAGCGGCGAATTAGATTTACTTAAGCACTAGACACATTAAACATTAGTCATTTTATTGTCTGTCTGGGCGAAGAAGACGCACAAGGATATTTTCACCCCATAATTGGCTTCAAGAGACACATTCTTGAAAAAATAATAATAATGGTACAAATGTTTTGACGTAAAGGACATAACACATAGTCCCAATGATGGCTAAAACACTGAATTTGGTTTAAAAAAAAATAATAATATGGGCTTTTAATCTTTGAATTGACTTTGTGCATTGAACGTCAGTTGGCTTGTTTATATTCAAAATAGCTCACTTCTGTACTCATGAGCATTTCCTGTTCTAATCTTTTCTATGTTTTTTTTTCACAACATCAGTCCTAAAAAAAATCAATATTAGGAAGATTGGACAGTGTGAGTAGTATTTGATGTCTCATAAAATGTGTTAAAGATCAAAGTGTGTTTATAAAGAGAAGTGTCTAAATGCTAACGCTAACAGGAAATACTCAAGTACACAACAATTTTTAACATCAAGCCAACTGAGATTCCATTCATAAAGCTTGTTTTCATACATTGTAGATCGTTCTGTGTAGATTAGAAGTGATTTTTTACACAATTTATATTTTTTTTTCCTCAGTTTGACTATTTCAGTGACACTTATAAGAAAGTTATCGTGCAACCATATTCATCTTATTCTGCCCTCTGGAAGCACATTTGATGCTTAGGTCTGTTAAGGTAGTTAGCATGTTTGTTTGTCTGCCTTTTGGTGCAATCTCAAACAGATATAATGACCCATTCTACAGCTAAACAAGAAGTGTGCAGCCCAGAAAAGAAAAGTGGACAGGGCGGAATAAGGCGAATAGCTTGGTCCAAATTCAAGTGTTTTGGATTTTGATACATTATAGGACCTCAATACATATTTTTGTTTAAAGGATTGCTTATAGTATTTTTGATAGAATGTTATTATGACATTGGAGATATAAAGATTCTATCCTAAACTCAGCCCATTATCCTGTATGTCAACTTGCAAATTTTAGTTTTGCACAGAGTCTACCCTACCAAAAGCATAAAAAGAAAGCTTTAAATGTTGTATCTCTGAGTTCATTATGCATCATTTCAACACATTTGATTATGCAAGTGTCTATTAAATCCAACATAATAGTAAACTAAATGCAATAAACAGGGTTCGTACAGATTGTATGCTATGATTTTCCATGACTTTTCCATGACTTTTCCAAAACAATTGTCAACATTTCCATGACTTATTCACACATACGTTTCAATTAAAGATTTATTATCATTAACTTATTAAGGCCTAAATATATTAATTTCACAGACTTCTAAATATACATAACAAATGAAAATGTTCTAAACTTGGGTCAGTTACAATATAGTCTGATTTCAACAGAAAATCTTTTATTTGTACACAGAGTGTGACTGTGTACCAAATTTCTTGTCATATCAGCTAGTTATTAAAAAGATAATAAAATGTAGCTATAAGATACGGAAGTATGTAATTTGTGACGTAATTTCAGTGCTTTTCTTCTAATATCGCTAAAGATTATAGAATCTTTCTAAATTAGAATACTAGCAAATTAATTTTTCCATTTTACCTTGACATTTCTGTGTTATCTTTAAACCCAATTAAAAGTATTTGAATAAAATGTGTGGTTATCTACTGAACTAACTTAATATAAAGTCCTGAATAATAACATTTCATAATATTTGACAGCAGCCTAGAATGATTAGTTTTTATTTGTGCTTGTGTGACAGAGGCAGGTAAACCAGGTGCAATACAGCAGCAGCACATCAGATTAACTTTAGCTGATTTAGCATCATGGTTAGCATCTGTTAACTCTTTACACAAACGGACTTCTGTCTGGACACGATGTGGAGTTAGTGGCGAGGAGTTTTAGCGCATTTAGTAACAAAGCTGCTGCTCAAATGAGTCGCACGAAGCCGTTTGACAACTCGGAAAGAGTTTTGATAGAAGCTAACGCAGCATTGGGCTAGCGGTACCGCTTGTGCTCGCGTGTAATTCCTTTTCTTAAAAACTCAAATGTGAGCAAAATAAGATGAATCCTGAATCATTATTCCCGTGGGTCACAAGTGTGGAGCACTTTGGGCCAAACAACAGACAGGAGTGGACGGAACACGCACAGCAGCCGAACTAGCATCAGCCTCCTCCCTCGCTCTGCTGAGGGGAGAGAGAGATGCAGCAGGCTGGAGCGAGCGACGCTCACTGACTTAAATAAATAAACTGTGGCACATTTAAAGCTCTTTTACTAGCAGTTATAATAGTTACGTGTATGCACAGACGCTAACGACGGGACAGAATTAGTCTCTCTCAAGTCCTGTTTGTTGTCGTTTTCCAAAACTTTTCCAACCCAATAAAATTCCAAAACTTTTCCAGGGCCTGGAAATTGGATTTTCAATTTCCATGACTTTTCCAGGTTTTTCATGACTGTACGAACCCTGAATAAACATCCAGTATTTGTCCCATACAAACAGTTCTTGTGTGATGGCCACAGCATCTGTTTACACCTCCGACTTCTGAAGTTTGTTTTGGATTCACCCAGCACTGAGAATACGATCAGATATGAAGTGAAGTCAGCTCCAAAATATGACAAATGCCTTTGGGAAGATAACCAGTGTAGTGTGAATTCAATCACTTTGGCAACCGACTACTAATGACACAGGGGGGAACTTTTCCAAGCAGCGGAGATGGGCAATATTGCTTTCAGCAGGGGCTACGAACTGGCAAATTGGAACAAAATCAAGGGCTGGGGCAGATAAACGCGTGATGAGAAAGACACATTACCAAAACCCAAACACTGACAATGACATAAGACTTTTAAGTCTGCCTCAAGTCCATAATATGACTAGTATACAATAGACAGATTATGTAAAACTGTATAATGTTTTTGACTGATTAGTTAGAAAACTGGAGTTGACATAATTGTGAACTATTTTGTGAATTTGAAAAACTCCAATAGAAGTGGTTCTGGGCCATATGGTAAAATAAATGAATATCACCATTTACTTGAAGCCAGATCACAATTTTGATTTCATCACAACTGTTATAGACGGTCTATTTTCCTGTTGTCTTTGAGGTAATGAAATCATCTGCTTTTGCAGAAAGTTCCTACTTAACTGGATTGACGAAATACAGCTCAGAGCAGGACAAAGGTTACCAGGAGTTGCCAGATTTGAAAGAAAGTGACCAACATTGAAGAAAAATAAAAAGAAGCCTTAAGTCACAAAGAAGTGGATTTTGTAACTCTGAGGCTAAAACTAATTGTGGGAAAACTATTTGTATTTGAACAGACATGCATTCATTCATTCATTCAGACATCTGCTTAACCAGGATAAAAACTCATTGAAAAAAAATGACAGCAGCACAACAATCATTTACAGTACAAAATAACTGAGCTTCACAATTACGACATTTAAAGAGGAGAAATGCGCAATCAAATATGACAATTTATCAAAAAAGCATACTGTCACAGAATAAGCTCATAATCAAATGTATACAAATTGCCCAGCCTACATAGAGTCGCTTGTGGTGATGAATAAGAAGGATGTCTGTGCTGAGTAAATGAGTCAGTGTCTGCCAAGAATTTAATGACAATTGACTGTCTTATAAAACTGTTGTTAGGAGAAAAATGTGTGGACTCAATACTTCAATATTTTTCCCCAAACAATAAATAATTGTACAATATCAAATTCAAGAACACCCTAATCACAACCTTATCCTCGCTGTAAAGATGTGCCGATTCTAAATACTGCTCACTCAAAAAGAAGCGGTAACCACGGCAACACTTCACAAAAGGAGGAGAGACGGAAAAAAAGAAGAGGAAAAAAAACATGGCCCCAACAGAATGAATGAAAGCGTGGATTGGTGTGTAGCACTGGTAACGAGATGAGGACGGATGTTTACAGGGGTGTAACGTGTTGACAGTCCAATCCTTCTACACACCAAACAGGCTTCAACAGCCACCATCTGCACCAGCCATTAGCATAAATGTGAATGAAGAGGTAAACACAGGCAGAAAGCAGCACGCAGACAAAGACATCTGGGCAACCTCTGTGCAACATGGACTCACTTTAGCAGTGCAAGTGAAGCTTCAAGTGAGGTCGTCACTCTTCAGGAGACGTTGGATTACAATGTGTTAAACCAGTAGATTGTACAATGCTGGGTAGTAATGTGTAGTTAAAATGCTCTTTGTAGTAGTGAGTTAGCAGTTGATCAAGTTGTTGTTAGTTTTGGCTAATGTATTTCAAATAGACGCTTAATGCACTTGCAGCAAACATGACAGATAATGGTCAATGTTTGGTGTGGTGGTGGTGGAGCTCTATAGGACGTCTGAATAAGAAGACAAGAAGGTGCTTTGTTTCATGAGACTAACATATTCTATAGACAAACAGTTCCACTTCTCTCAGATATCTAAATCTGTGTTAGTGAACTAGCTGTGACATCATTCATGCCACTTCACAGATGAATATGTTATACATCATGTATAATGCACAAGTGTGTGTTAGGCTGACCACAATAAAAGGACACTCTGAAGTGTTCAACTTTAGCAGACAGCACAATGTTACAATTAATATATAGTCATATTGACATTTATCTACATGTTTTATTCCAAGATTCTGATTTATATTT
This sequence comes from Mugilogobius chulae, assembly GCA_038363315.1. Classification (NCBI taxonomy): domain Eukaryota; kingdom Metazoa; phylum Chordata; class Actinopteri; order Gobiiformes; family Gobiidae; genus Mugilogobius; species Mugilogobius chulae. The sequence continues at coordinate 26,562,210 of CM076414.1, forward strand.
TGAGTGATTTGGAAAATCAATTCACGAGGAAGCACAATGTATGGAGTCAAACCTACAACCATCTACACCAGGCATGTCCAAACTGCGGCCTGGGGGCCAAATGCGGCCCTTAAACCAATTTGTTTTGGCTGTTAGCCTTCCTGCTAGATTGGCCAAAATTACAAAAGTGTAGTTTTTAATGTCAAATTTGAGCTATCTACTATAGTTTAAATAACAAACATTTTGATGTTATATAAACCTGCAATGAATGTTTAATGCTTTATTAAAATGTCATAGTTCATTAAAATGATGCCAAATGTAATATTTTGAATGATTCACTTCACAGCTATGTAATTTAAAAATGCGGCCCACTGTGAACAAAGTTTGGACAGCCTTGATCGACACACACATTCATTTTCACCCTGGTATGATGATTGTGGTGTCTTGCTCGAGAACCTAACATCAGATACAGTTGTCACACTTATGGTATGACACATTAATGCACATGAGTGAATGGAATCATAAGAGCGAAAAGAAAAAAAAAGAAAGCCATCTCGTTTCAAAGAATCATGGTGTCAAAACTCCCATGTTTGATTTAGAAACACAGTCACACAATGAGAGATATTAATGTTATATACAAAAACACAATATAAGTTAAACCAAGCCCTGGGAGAGGTTGTTAGAATCCACTTGCTGCAGTGACAAAAGTGCATTTGTTTTCTTATTGTGTGGAACAAACAAAGAAAATGATCCAAGCCTCCAACCAAGACCAGCGAGAGTTTTCATGCAAATCTAACATTTAGTGAGCCCCCACTGCCATTTGCATACTGACAGTTTCTAAGTGAATTCATTTGTCACTGTTTAGCCCCCTCGATACCGCTGGCTTAAAGATCACAACGTTGTCTCAGCATAAACCTGCATCTCACAGTCTAATCACACGAGCGGGTGACCTACCTCGGAGGTGTTGACGCGCCCCTCTTGGAAGGAGCAGTCGCTGGCGTCCTGGGTGCACATGTGGCGGTATTTACACCAGTGACAGGGGAAGTTTCCATTGACACAGGACAGGCATCTGCAACAAAACAAATACAGATATGTGAGTTTATCATCTGCTTGTCTCATGAACGTGATGTAGCGTCGCCTGTCTTTGTTGATTCAAAACTTTTCTTCTTTCTTTAAAGACATTTACTGGTAAATTATAGGTTTTAAGCTTGATTACTTTAAGATGAGTCACAACTGAGTTTCAGTGGAGGTTGTTGATGTGGTTTGGTCTTAAAAAAAGAATGTTGTTTTACAAATGTTAAAAAATTGCAGCTATTCTGGTAGGTTTAGGTTTACTAGCATACTTAGATATACACAAATTTGAGCAGTATGATAAATGTACTAATTGTCATGTCCTCGCTCACTTTTCTAAATCTTGAACAATGGATGATAGAGCTGCTGTTTTACATTAAAAGAATAAACTGATTCTCACATGATTTCTGTTAGTGGGTGTTTTCCTCACATGTTGACTGTATCTATATTTTATGTAACATATATTTCTTTACATATTTTTCATAAATCAATGATTGGATTTGTTGATCCAGGTGTTTTTGGATGAACAGATGTCCCCATTTACTCAAGACAGTAAGTCAGTGCATTTACATGATCAGAGAAATCAGACTAGGCTAAAGAAACAAACTCTATTTCATTATCTCCTGAAACCGGTCAGACCAGTCTTGCTCCTGTTTACATGTGAGAGAGTAAGCCGATTATCTGCTGGACTGTTTTGAACATTTAGAACCGTGCTAAACATGGAGTTAAATGTCAGATATGTGTGTGCCACTTTGTGCAAGGCGCTTTAGTGTTCTAAAATTCTTGTATTCTTATTGTTGAAATGTGGAGCAGGCAGTGGTTGTAAGCATGCTCAGTTACATTTGTCCAGCTGCAGACTGACTGTCTGTTTACATGACATATGAAATCAGACTACAATCGGTCGGGATCACGTGCACCAACTGGTTTTCCGAAAACCGGTTTACAGCTCCTCAATAGGTCTGCCCAGGTGCTTTGGTTTAAATCTAGTTTTCTGGATTTTCTGGGCTCCATGTAAACGCCCGGAGTCTCACTTTAGGACCGTGTGTCCCATGTCCCAGTTGATAAATAAAAAACACTGATTTGTCCCAGTTTTACTCAAGACATGTCCCGCTGTCCTGATTTTTGACCACTTTGATATTTGACAATACAAAAGGCAAAAGTAACATTTAATTATAAAAATGAAAACTGTGTTAAAACTCTCTACCTAAAATTGTGATCGTCTCTTTAAAGACCTGTATTATTGCATTGGGCAAATTACATTTTTTGTATTATTTATTTATTTTTCTTTTGAGAAATAAAAACAAGCAAGATAAAAATATAGCTAAATACAAAATCTGCGCCGGACTACAAAGCCACTGGAATCTTCATAAGTCATTTAAAAGTTATGTTGATAAATGTTGCTTTGGAAACTACATAAAAACAAACTAGAACAAGCTTTTTTCATCAAAGTTGTGCTTATAATAAAAAGTAAACTCTGTGAAAAACAACAACAACAATGAAATCAAGGACATTACTTTCAGAACTCCAGATGCCATATGCTCAACTTTTTGTTCTACTAACTTTAAGAAAATAAGTTACATTTCAATTATGTATACCTCCTGTGTATTCACCTATAATGGAATAAATAAAACACATCAGACATTTACAGTATTGTTGAGCAGCTCTTGTCATAAGTGAGGCGTAATGACATACTAATCAGTTCACTTCAAAGTGAGTCAGCCCTCCTCCCACAGACTGACTCCAGCCCACAGCCACTACAGTACACAGCACTCACACACAATCCCAACGGGACACTGGGACACTCCATATGAAGGAGCTAATCAGAGCCTCACACACTTTATAGACTATATATAGGTAAAGAAAAAACACATAGGTACAGGATATACTTCAAAGGAATGTACAGAAAAAGCATGTCGATCGGACTGGGTGAAGAAGAATGGCATGACTACATCGAGACTTAGCTGTGTTGACCTACAATACACTGATACTTTTAGTTTTTGACATAGATTACAGATGAACTGTTCAGATGCTTGACAATGTATGTGGCAAAGTATGATATATATTATTATTATTTTATTTTATATATATTTTTTTTTTTTTTTTTTTTTTTTTTTTTTTTTTTTTTTTTTTAGTATTTTGTACTTCCATTAGATTTGCAATTTCCGAATTAATATCAATTTTCTGTTCAAAGTTAATATTTATCCAGGAGGACTGACAAATCAATTTAATATTGCCTGGCAAACTAAAAAGAAGCACAGTTTTCAGAAATATTTGTATCTATAGTTATAATAATATTTAACAAATATTCATTTCTAGTTTAGGAAGGAAACAATAGTTTAGTTGTAAGATTTTGACAGATGACATACAGCACAAGGTAAACATGTTCAAATGTAATGTTATTTTACTAAAACCACTGTAAGCTGATCTTACTAATAAAACACAATAGGCAATGTTCATTAATAATGGATGCATTTAGTGTAGTGGTGGAACATGTTTGAGTTTGAACTGATGAACAGACACAACTGTCTGTGATAACGTCATGATGTTGTTTCCACACAGTTCACATGGATCTATACTTAGTTTGTGTCAGAAATTCATGTTGGATGCTGAACCATGACAGAGATGTGAGAGAGAGAGAGAGAAGAGAGAGAGAGAGAGAGAGAGGAGAGAGAGAGAGAGAGAGAGAGAGAGAGAGAGAAGGGTGTCTAAGAACTATCATCATTCATAGTAATTCTTGTTCCAAGTTTTTATCATTTCACATTTTGCAACCCAGTTCAAGTGATTATAGTACCCCCTAAAACCTGTGTGCATCTTAAGTTCTTTAAATTTAATTTGATTCTTTAATTGACCTGTAACCAGAAGCGTCCCTATTATACACTTCTATTGTAGTATTTGCGTCAAAATATGGTCACTAAAATTGCTATTTAAATTAGATTTTATCATTGTGCAGTGTTTGTAAATAATAAAGTCTGATGTGAGTGATCTGATTTCTTTGTAATTGTCTACTCTTGTTAATTTTATTATTATTATTTTTTAATATAGTTAAAATTTAAAAGGAACCCGAGAATGTTTAATGTTTTTTCATTTTCCTTATATCATCAAAATAAATAACATAAAAAAATCTAAAAATCTACCGTTATTAAACTTTACGAAATATTTCACGAAGACCCATCATGTTTACAACGCAGTGCATTATGGTAGTATGACGTCAATCGTTAATACGAGGAACTACCGCATTCTCGCCTCCAGACAATCACACCAAAGCACACATGTACCATTACAATGTTGTCGACGAAAAACTACTGACCCCTGTAACCAGATCAACGCACTGTTGCAGCTGTGTGTGGTCTCACGACTGACCCACTGCCAGTCGCCACACGATTCTGCGTCATCACCTCAGACGCGCCTATATCAGAGTTGTTGTAACATAACAATTTACGTCAACGCGATATTTGTTTACTTTATTCTACTTTTTTTACTACCGAAGTTTTTATCTATTTATGTAATATTCGGGTTCTTTTAGTACAATATTTTGCAAACCATGTTTTTCATCAAATCACTCACATTCACACATTTGGTTAACATATCCGTTTGGTTCTGACTGGACTCTGCTCTAGCTTAGCCACTGATTGATCAAGTTTAAGTTCCTGAGGTTCAAACACACACCATCAATCATGTTACCCATAAGGTGGACACATTTCCCTGCACAAGCTTGAACTCCATCTCCTTACCAAAGTAAATCTCAGACTCTCTTTAAATTGCTTGTTAATCCCTGCACTGCCTTCATCCTGTTGTCCTTGGGTTATTCCGGTTTGAGGGTTAACTCTTCAAGAGCCCGTTTCAATAATGTTTTGCCCCATAGTGATCTACTGGAGTGTTTCTAATCAATGCCAGTGGATTTCCGCAGGGAGCCGGTGGACTTAGGGTTATGCTAACAGTCCGATGTTTGTTAGTAAAGCTAGCCAGCCAGTTCCTTTCTCACTATTAACCCCAGGGTGTATCGATTCCACGTTGTGGCTGTGTGTAGCTTCTCCTCGCTCCGTGCTACACACAATAGCACGGAGGAGCTGGTCTCATGGTGCTGACCTGGTCCTGGGGGTCACCTGGGCAGTGGAGACTTGTCTGACAGTGGAGATGTCAATGCAAGACCCAGGGTAAGTGACTGCTGCAATGTGGTCAATAAAATCCCCTGCTATTTAACCAGCCCCAGCAGCACAAGCGGGGTCGAGCCGGCTTTTCATCTTCCCCTGGCGTTTGTTTCAGAACACGGACGATCGATGGAACAAAGTTATGCATGGGCAGGCTACAAGAGGAGAGCTACTGTTTGGTAAATGAGAGCTTTTGGTCAGTGTGTGAAGTTGTGAATAGATGTACAATTAAATGGTTTTGCTAAACAGAGCATGGAAACTAAAAAAGAGGAATCCGCTTGACGGTATGCGGCCAAGACACATTATCAAAGCTCAAACTAATACTTTTTTGTATAATACTTTTCCAGCAGAACTCAATATCTTTCAAGTACTTTTAAAGGAATGTATCAAATCTATGTTCCAAGTCAACCACGCTGAATCACAAATCATTTCAAATGCAATTACATAATAGGGATTTTGAAAAACAAACAAATAAATACATTGCCAAATTATAATAAAATGTGTGAATATGTGAATAACAACAATAAAACTAAGAATTCTATTTATTAGTGAATGCTGAAACGTCAGAGTTAGTAAAACTTTTTACCAAAATTGAAGTTTGACACATTTTTAGACTGGACACAGCTGCTGTCTCCTTCAAGCTTTTGAACTCTAAATAATAGAACTTAAAAAAAAAAAAGAATAAGAAATCTTGAACTTGAAAGTGGGAGGCGCTATTTGGGCTTCATAATCTAAAGGGAAAAATGGAAATAATTTTTTGTGGTTATAAAATAAAGACTTACATGACTCTAAACATAAGAAAAAATAAAAATAAAATAATAATAATAATCAGCCCATTTTTTATTGACATTTTGCTAGAGCCAAGTTCAATTGCAGTCACAATTACAGGTCCTCCAAATCAACCATGTAGCCAACTCGCACCCCCAAAGCAAAATAAAATGGATTTCTGTAATAATGTCAAGTTGGAAAAACAAAAACAATTGTTAAAATATGTTTATTTTAGTAGTTTGTCAAACATGATTCCTCCATCTAAAAAAACTGAAGAAATATCAATTGTAAAATTACATCTTGAATACATCTTTTGACCCTCAAATTCTGCTTTACGACCCCCACTTTCGCAACTAATGAACAAGAAGAAAATAGGTTGTCATGTCTATGTCTAATTATGTCTTGTTTGTTCACCAAAATGTATAAAATGTGTCTGTTGTTGTTAGCATTATTGGCTCACGGTTGCTAGCATGCCGATGTCGATAAAGCCTGTGAAAAGTGTTCAGAACATATCTGGTGAACAATTTGGGGTCAGAATGTATAAGTGAGCAAACATATGCTGATGTGGGAGGCTTTGCATTATTCTCTTTCTTTACATTTTAAGGAAGCTAAATATGCGACTAACACTGGCATAAAAGCAAAAACAATGGGCTAGTATTGGACAGCCACTAATAGTGCAAATTGTCCTCTGAAAACATGAGAATAATGTGTTATTTAAATCTTAGACAGCCTACATTTTAACTGTGAGAGACAGAAAATGAAAAACAAACAAAGATGAAATTAGATAGTATCATTTTAACTAATTTATCTGCACTAGCTGTCCGAATATCCTGCATTTTTGACCCAGTGTATTCCTTTCATTCTTCGAATCCCTGCCTATCTTTATGGACTCTGATTGTAGTTCACCTAGAGGGCGCTGGGAGCAACTGCAGAGTCCGTCCTGGTGAACGTGTTGATAGCCTTTGGTGTTTTAGTGCTGCTATTAACGCTAGGCCCAGGTCTGCAGTTGGGGATGCTCTGTCTTAGGAGATATAAAGAGGGCCAGCTCCTCTCTATTAATAGCCACCTTTGTGTTCCATCCAATAAAGCTTGGAGCAATAACACAGATATGCATACATCATTAAGTTATACAGCGCCCCAGCTAAGTACGTTTCCTCTTTAGGGGGCTAGCTATATTGTCTCTGAGAGGATTCAAAGTGCAGTCTGTAAATATCAACCCTCGCTTTCATAACCTTAATTAGGAATAGCAAGGGTTTCTTTTCAAAACATACACAGTTATCAGATAGCTGTTAATTAAAAGTACTTTTCTCTTTCAGGAAAACATCATTACGAAGTTGAAGCTACCAAAAAGCTTCCTCTTTCTGCCATTAAAAGCCTATTGAGTTTCATTGCAGGGATTCTGTTGGGGTAAATGGCTATAAATGTGACCACCACTGAATTAAATGCATTTGCTGGTCAACTGTTGCAACCAGTCAAGTGGAAAATTGCCCAATAAAACAGTCCATCTCTGGTTCCTACTGTATCCGGGTAATTGAAATAACATGGTTGTTGCTCTACTGGTCCAACAAAAGCGTATGTTATTGTGGAATTCAATCTGTTGGCTTGTCTGGTTTTACAAGGTTTGCTTGGTGTTCTCAACAATTGCTCCAAAAAAGCAATGCAGGTATAGAGAAAAAAATGTGCTACCTTCTGTCCTTAAAGGGCCTTCAAATCTGATTTTGAGGTCACTCAGCTTGTGTCAGTCTTGTATGAATACCTGTGTTTGTCTTGTATGAACTACATCTGTCATTTTGAAAAATAAATAACAGCAAGTAGCATGTGGTGAACAAACCAAAACAGCAGTCAGTTATCAACTAAGCAGTATACGTTTATGTTTCAGTTGTATTCGTAAAATTGCACAATTTCACTGTTCTTCTGAATCCTCTGACATTAAGACATTTACAAACAGTGTTATTCAAAATGAATGTACTAATGAGTTTTGGAACACTATTAATGCAAACTGAATAGGACAGTGTTTATGATTTCTAATTCTAACTTTATTTGATGATTATTGGGTGCACTGTAAATTATATTATTGAATCAGACAAATTTGTAAGCTAAAGATAAATATGTATCTATGCTGTATGCTGAAACTAACAGGAAGTACTGATGAGTTCTAAACTGATAGCACTGCATGGAGAGGCAAAGTCATTTTTCTCACGAGAAGCACACTTAATAACATCATGTAAGCATAATTTAAAGAAACTAAGAATGTTCTGATGTATTTTACTTAAATGGGTAAACTAGAAGTTTGGGCACATTGTACTGTTGTTTCTATCAACTTCTAGTGTGATGTCATCATCAGGAAGTTCATTTTTCTCTTAAAAAAAGATTAAACTGAAAGGACTTTTCTAAAGTAGCTTTTTTGACATTTTAATCCTGTTCTAACATTGTTTCCTCGTCAACAACACAGTTGATGTTTTGTCTGTGAAACATTTTTTTGTTCCCTCTGAGCCTAGAAAACATGTTCTGAATGTCCCTGATGTCATAGTAATCTTTGCCTTTTTAAGTCTATAAATGATCCACACTTGTTTTAAACATTTCTGCAGCATTAGTAAATCAGACAAGATTGATTTGATTATTTCCCCTGTGTAGTTTTCTTTACTGCCAGTAGATGAGCCTAACTCAATTGCTGATGTGGTGAACACATGCTTGTCATGTGTGCTTTACTACTTTGTTTAGTTCTGATGCATTGGATTCCAAAATGGTGTGCTAGCATGTTTGGGAAATGACAACAATACAAAAAACAAACAAATAAATACAAATGCACATTTGTCCACAATTTTTCTCAGTTAAATGAGTCCTGTCAGAGGCCCTATATTACTTACATAATAGTTGCATGCAGGAGCAAAATGTCTGCCATGCTCAGAAATAAAATAAATAAAACTACTTGACAATATGCAAAATACATCTCCTCCAGTGTCTCAAGTTGCCAGTTTTATTCTTAGCCCCTCATAAGGGATCACAATACTTCACACTTCTTACAACTACATTACAACTACCCAGAGGGTCACGATGTCATTTGTTAACTTGTAGCCCACTTCACCTTGTTGAAACTTTTGTAGGCGGTAACCATGGACCTGGAATGAGCGAGGAGTGCTGAGAGTGCTTCTTGACAGTGCGTGTGGGTAGCTGCGTCCCTGGAGTGTTTCTTTTCAGTCCTTTGATTGGAGCCCTTTCATATTGTAATGGTCATTGTGGCTGTGAGACGGGGGGCTGCTAACCTCTAGGCTGCCAGGGTTCAATTATAATCCATTCTCCATCAGCCCTCCTCCACCGCCTGCAATTAAACTTTCCTCACTCTTTTTAATGCTAATTCCGAATATGGTAGCGGTGTATGTAAATAGCCGGCGGTGTATTTGCGGTGCCAAGTCTGCGCCGTCTGTCTGCTGTGTGATCTGTGGTATAAAAGTGCACCTGTTACTGTATATTTTTGCCTTTGGATGCTAGCCTGGAGGTAGTTCTGTTCTGGTGCTGCTGGAGTGTGGAATGTGTGAGCAAATGTCTGTGTATTGCCTCAGTCTTCAGAAAATTGAATTCTGTCAACTGGACAAATGTTTTTAAAGGAATATTTGAGGATTTTTGAGGCCCAATCACAGCTGTAAGTTCTAGGATGGAGCTCAACAATAAGAGATCATTGTAAATACGGAAGTACTGATTCCCATTATAAATTCCCATAAAATCCAATAGTAAAATCCAAAAAAATAAGAGTTTAAAGTACAGGTGCCCAAACTGGGTCTCAGGGGCCAATCTCGGCCTTTGAAGGGATTGACACTGACCTGAGAAAGGTGCCGAGATTTTTTAAAAATGTCTGTTTGATTACATTTTAAGTAGAAAAATTGTCAAAGTACAACAAAAATCTTATTAAAAAAATAAAAAATAGGTGCAACACAAAATTAGGTTTGGCCCTCAGTACACTGCAAAGTAATTCATATTGGCCCTTTGAGGAAAAATAACATTTATTTTGGCCCGCTGGGGAAAAACGTTTAGGCATCCTTGGTTTGAAAGCATGTGGTGGGCTAGCCAGCCAACTGATGATCATAACATGTTTTTTTTTTTTTTTGCTGTTGTTGTTGTTTTTTTCAGTATTAACAGCAAAGAACTTAGCAAAAGTTTTAATAACTTTGTGGATTATAATAGTAAAACACATTTTAAATAAGTTCATTAATTACCAAGTATTGGTTTGCTCTTAGGAAGGTTTTGAAAAGCTTACTTTTTTTTTTCTGAATCCCTATATTTACAATAGGAGTCAGTACTTCCAGAGACAAGGGATGGGCTTCATGCATTTGTGTTCTTCTCTACACTTCTCTCGCTTTGCACAGACAATGGCTAAAGGTCACAAAAGGAAAGCTATGTTTGAAGAGGAGAAGAAATGCTTCTCCCCACTTTGATAGGCTCTGGATTAGCGCTGATGGAGGGGCAGGGAAATATGACTACATTTTTTATCACATGTATGATGATGTAAAAAAGAACATTTGCAATGACAATATTATTGACGATATAGCTTTAGCTGTCGTTTCTAATTTTTTTAACTAACGTTTCGGGCTATTTTTGTTAAAACTGTAAGACCTACTTCCACTCTTTTTTATTTCTTTCATTCTTCATGTTTTAGCTTCTGCGAGTCTCGACGTCTGGACTTGCATTGCTCCTGTTAAAGGTTTTACAGCAATTAGACAGAAATTGTGTGTTCTATCATGTGAATTTTGATAGCAATTTTGTCCAGGTTCATCCACAAAAATATAAGCTACGCATTTATGACAAAGATTTATACATTTAGCATATTTTCATGTCTTCTTTTTTCATGTCAGAAGCTTTTGTGGTTTAAAAAAAGTGGGGAGATTAAAATGAATTAGAACAGTGTACATGTTGTCTACAATTACTTCTTTCTCACTCATGCACCACATGAATGCAAGTTTGTACAAAGCAGCAAGGTTAGAAAAGATAGGATTCAGCTCATTCAGACGTTTTTTTGATGTAGTTTGTAAGTAGCTTGAGCTTTGTACAAACAATAGAATTTATACTATATGATCTGACTCTTGATTTGACTAAAACTGAATTAACCAATGTTTTTATTAAGCAAAAGTGCTATTTTTCTACTCGGCTTTCTCCCTGAATGCTCTAGCCTGCGGTTTTCTTCTGCTTTAGACTTGTGTACTAACATGAGTTGAGCAGTGCAAAAGGCTACAGCTCCCCACCAGCGAGGTCAGAGACACAGAGGCGAGAGGGGACGACAAAGGAGAGTGGTATGTACTTTGTAATATGGAGGTTTATGTTGCAGCGGCGCTAGTAATAACTGCACTTTAGTTTTACTGCCCCGAGGAGTCTGGAGAGGCCAGGACGGACAATATCACAGTCTTAAAACAGTAGAGCGGAGAAGGGACACAGCTGGTGAGATGCACGGGCCAAAACACTGAGCAAGTGTATGACAACAAGGTTTGATGATGGACACATATGCACATGTTGGTTTGAAATGCCATTCTGTATGTACAACGTTTGCTTTTCTGCCAAAAATAAATAAAAAGTGTTGGGCACATTTAATTATTTACATTTTTGTTCCTTGGGTTATACGTTTTGGTTCAAAATTGCTATGACTCTTGGAAGAAATACCAAACCAATATGCTCCTCTGGACAATTGAAAAAAAAAAAAAAAAACATATTTAACATGCAAAATATGTTATGTGTGGGCCTTGGCTGAGCATTACGCAAAAGATTGAAAAATTGCTATCCAGTCATGTCAAAATGTCAATTATTTAGGCGTCCTTTTTGAATCAGGAGCTCTGTCTTTCTCAGTCTTTGACTACAGCAACACTCAAGGACAAACATAGAATGTGCTATATTTATCATTTACTTTAATTATCATTTATATTTAATAAACTTAAGCAAACAGCTCAGAAGAGTGAAACTTCGAGATCAACTGACATTAAATAAAAGTGTTTTTTTTTGTTTTTTGTTTTTTTATGACTAATGAAAGTACAAGATTTCACATGATTTAATCAAAAATAAACATTATGAAACTTTCTTCACGGACTTATATCCCATGAGATTGACGATCTAATGCTGCGTTCCAGGAAACTGATATTTTCCACTTGAAAAATACCAGTTTCCAGTTCAGAGCAATCAACTCGTATGTAAACATTATGGCTAATGCTAACCTTAAGGCTAAACAAAAGTAACGCTAAATAACCTGTAACCAATGTTTACATACATTGGTTACAAAAGCAGTTAAACCCCTAGATTCATTTATTGTGGTGATTGTTTATCTTGTACCATGTGATGTGGGACTTCCTCGACCAGGTTCCAGTTCACAAGTGGAAATTACCTGTTTGAGTGGCGTTCCAGTACATTTTTACAAGTGGGAAGTGGGAAATATACCATAATGTTGCCTGGAACGCACCAAAAGGCTAAAACATTTTTATCTGTTTCTGGCACTTTAAATGAAAATATAAGCTAACTAGCACTATTGACTCTGATTAAGGAATGACAAGCTTCACTGCTAATTCTCTGTCTGTAAATAATTAATTATTTTCTATGTTAAATGGCAAAAATAAGATTAGAAGTCTTTTTAGTTTATCTCCCAGAAATCATGATCACAATTTTTTTTGTTTTGTTTATGTAAATACACAAACAAACACACACAATTGAATCAAAAATCAAGAAAAATTCAGATTTAAAAAAAAATGTGATTAGTTTGTTCCCTAAATCACCCAGCCGTACTCTTGGCTCACTAAAACGCATTCATTTTGACCCCTGTGAGGACAAAGTTTGGGCACTTTTGCTCTATGGAGATATAATTGTTTAGCTTGAAATGTTTCACGTAATGACATAAAACGTATATCTATCACCATGGAGACAAGCACCATCAAACCAAGTATGTTTTATCCATTAAAACAGCTTCAGAAAATGAACCAAATCTGCACAAAATATTCCAGCAAAACATTGAAGCGAGACCAACTAAAATATTTACTCTGCATGCTTAAATGTAAACAAAAAAACACACTAATCTGACATGTTTCCACAGAAGCACTGGACCTCTAATCCAACACATCCTTTGAGTTTTGTAAAGGGTAGAAACAGCAGTCTTTGTGCACTTTGACAAAATGAATCCATGGCATTGAAGTGTGCCTGCGGGCCGGAGGAGTGGGCCAGGTGAGCTCTCTACGCTAAGGACCATCACGGCGGCACAGGGCTACGGCTACTGCAGCTAATTAAGCGCCTATTACTATGCAGATCTATGCGCGGCCGAGAGCACTGCAGAGGCAATAAACGGCCTGATGAACGAGGCCGGGGTGAGAGAGGCTGAGGTGGTAGGAAGCGAGGGAAAAGGAGGAGGAGGAGGAGAGAAGGGGACATGGAAAGATGAAAGGGAACAAGAGAAGAACAAGTGCACTCCAGTACGGCTTTGTTCCAGCTCATGTAATGTTAGTGACACAGGCATAAAAGGACCGCACTCATCGACGAGAGAGCGGATTGTATTATTTTTCATTTTATTTAGTTCTTAAAAGCTAACCGCAAATAATGGAGAAATGATAAAGCAGTGCATTGAGGTTACTCCGCGTTCATGTTGAAAAGTGATTATGTTGCTAGAGCACCGACTTTCCAGGTGGATGGTCTGACAACTGCTTGTTTCCGTGGAGATGTTCATACTTTGCTTGGAATATTTCACAATGTAGTTTTAAATGTATCTATTTCATATGTATTAAAGGAGAACTACTGTGATATTTCTATATATTTAGGAAGAAACTATGGTATAGGTAGATCAAAAATTCACATTTTGTTCACTGCAAAACACAGGAATGAGTTGAAACGGCTTACAAATAAAAACAGGTTAACTGACTTCCTGTTCAAAACTGCAAAACTAAAAAGCCACAGATAAAAAATACTGTTGTTGTTGGACAGTGGCTACATAACAATTTTCCTTATTTCAATCCTTATTTTGGAGTATTTTGAAGTAAATACAGAAAAGTGGGTGGGGATAGGTGGTAGGTGAACACAGAGGTTTGCTGAACAATACAAGATTACTCAAATGTGCATAAATTGATCCAAATACAACTTTGGGTAAACTAATGATGAGAAAACACTGCTGTAACATGGCTAAAAATTCAGAAAAGTAGATTTTACACAATATGTCCTCTTGGTTGTGTCTGAACGTCCATAAACATGTCATTATGTAGCAGTGTTCGAATGTCTTAGTGGTCAAAAACTGGTGCACTCAAATTTCCCACAATGCATCTGGAAAAGTAGTTACTGGAATGGTAAACCACAACTCATTGCAAGAATCCCAGGTGTTTATATGGCTTAACAATCAAGTATTCTTTCTATAAAGAGCCTTATCACTCTGAAAATCTGAATAGTAAATCGGTACGTTTCTGTCAAATGTTAGTGTCCATGGTGATAAGTGCGTTTAGTGCTGCACTGTGGACGTAGAGACAAACAAGCTATTACATCTGAAATATTCTTGATTTCAAGTAAGTAATACTAAAATAAATTGCCAGATAAAAACGAAAAAAACGAATGATTCCATATTAAGTGTCAAATTGAACCCTACTTCTGGCACAGTATAATTTGCAATACTGTATATTAAGTTCATAAACAATTGCAAAAATGTAAAACTACATTTCAATTTCCACGTATGACTACAAGACCAAGCTTGCAAAGAGAAAAAATAAAATGTAGAAAGAAAAACGAGGGAAAGAGTTTGTCTAATTTGCTAAGGAAAAAAAAAAAAATAAAGAGAGAGAGAGAGAAAAGAAAGAAATCTTTACAATTACCAAGACTTCCAACATGTGATCATCTTTGTCTAAATTCAGAAAATCCATATGATCCACTGGCCTGGTAGCCTAGCATTAGCTCATGTAATGGGCAGATAAACACTGGTGGAGTGTGTGCCAGGTGGACAGAGGAGAACAGTGGGTCCAACGCAGCACCAGCCAACACTCATTTAGCCCAGCGCATGTATTTATTTCACTTAACCTTTATTTAACACGGCGGCTCAATTAGGGCCACATTCTTCATTCATTATCAGGCCTGTCTCACAAGCTGCTTCTACATGATCTATTCTGTTTACTGCTCCGCTCAGGCCGTACACAAAGGGACAACCTCAGCCTGGCATTTTGGAACTGGCCATGTGTCCTCGCTGATTTCAATGTAGGGAAATTACTATTGAATTATTGTTCACACTAAATTACATTTTTAATTTTAGTTATATTGGTGGAGTCTGTTGATAAATCATGCCAGGGTAAGAATACTGTATCAGCAAATTTTGTACATCAATATGTCAATTTTACTTTATCACTAAATTATTTGATTATTAGTCGAAGTCACTTTCCACTCCACTGCGCGTGCCTCCTGCAGAAAGAGATGCTGTCCATCTAGTTGGCTGGGTAAACTTCTTTAATAAAAACAACACCTGAATGTAAGATGTAAGGGTCGTAGGGTCAAATTTCATTCACAATTGTTAAATTAGCAGCAATAATTGTATTTTTCGCGCAGCAGTAAACTCTTGTAGTTAGGAGACAACAGCACTGGCTCGACTTGTTGCTACATCCTGTGTCAATCAGCGGCAGCTCTTTCTGCATTCAGAGTGTGGGCGCATCTCCCATGTTGATAAACCTGTTTGCATTGTTCTTGTCTTCTAAACATGTTCTTGTGCTTCTTGTGACACTTTTTTTTTTTTTGGCATATTATATGAATTATAACTTAAAAAAAAATACATGATGTGTTTCTCACATCAAGAATCATTAGCACTCCATCTTATAGGGAATTTTATTTTCAATCTTGCCTGATATATTACTCCTGCAGAAATCCTCAAAACAACTGTGGCCAAATTATGAACGAGTAAACAACCCAAAAGAGATCTACTTATGACAACAGAGATCTGGTAAACTCAGAGCAAGGTTTTCTGAGACTTAGTGAGGAAAGAATTCTATCTCACAGACAAAACTACAGCTGTGTTTTTGATGAGGGAGCCATGTAAGGACATGATTCAAATTAGAAAAAACATTTTGCACAATGTCTGTCGCTTCACTAAAAGCAGCCCAAATTACAAGAACGCCATCTGACCTGCTGACAGATTGACCAACATCTCACATTGGTCTAAAAGACAGATACTTCCCTCTTTCTTGTGTTTGCAAACAGAGCCAGCATTGACAACCCCTACAGTCTTGGACCCGAACAGTGGATTCATATTAGCGTTAGTTAGATCAGGGATAATTCATTTCTCCAGGAACAAGATGGATGTGTTTGAGTCTCCAAGGCTTGGCCGCTCTTCCACGTCCTGCATGCTTAGCAATCGATTTAGTATTACACTCACCAGTAGGCCCCTCATTGCTCACGATTTAATTAACTAATTGATTTGTAAAAAGCTTAAATACATTGAATAATGAATTAGCAGGGGTCACGTGAATGTTCCTTGCATTTTCCATTATGTGCGGGCCAATATTTTAGCACTATAGCTCCCGGGTAAAGGCCGCAGTCTCCGTTATTGATTGGTCTTTTCTACACTGTGGTGGAATATCATGAGGCAGCGCTTAACACATTGTAACAGAAATGCATTAATATCACTGGCAGTTCATGGCAGACTTACGATTGGTGAACGCTGCAGTTGTAGAAGACAAAGTCCACGCTGGCGAACTTCTTTCCGGTTTCTTTGGACTTCAGGTAGAGTTTTATGATCCGCTGGTCACCTGAGAGTAAAGAGAAGTGAATTTACAAACTTTAGTACATTAGAATAAGTACAAGATGGCTGCTGTTGTTTTAGGACTGACCCTATGAAGTCCTATATTCTGAAAAATAAACATTATAGACTTAAGCCATGTATTTTGCTCATCGAAAAAAGTTTCAATTTGGAGGAAAACCATTGCTTTCATGTAAATGCTTCCTCCATGTTTTTGTGCTCTAAGCTTGATGTGCAATGTATTATAACAATAAACACTTTAGATACAACTATTTTTATGATAGTTTACTTCTTGTCAATTTCAATCTTTAAAGTGATTCTAAACCCCTAAACTTTAACCACAACCACATTTCAAACAGAACTGGTGAACTGGGCAGAGCTGGCAGTGTAAAGGAGGGAGTGAAGGAAAAGGTGAGAGTGTAGAAAGAGCGGTGTTATTGGCTTGACAGCAGGTTTTAGCGATCAGAGGCAAATCCATGAGGATGTTACAAGCTAGAAATGGCACTGAAACGTGTAAATTTGCCTAATTATGATAAAAATAAATAAATATAATGACAGAACCATTTGGACCATTTTTAACCATTTGCATTTAGAGAACGCAAAAATGAACTGCTTTGGGGGGCCCTTGTTTGCCTTGGGCCCAACGAAAACTAGTACCATTTACCCCCAGTCCGAGACACCCCTGCACAGAACGGTAAACAATGCTATTTAAACATTATTTAAAAAAAAGTGCTTAGTATTTTTTTTTATTTAGGCCTATCTTAACTACAGGATAGCAGTTTTACAAAGATCCATGTATTTAGGAAGAAACTGTGACGTTTGCAGATCAATAATTCACATTTTGTTCATATAAAAACAGAAACAGGTCTATTGACTGAAAATTCCAAAACAAATTAGGCCATTTTCTTTGTAATAGTTAACTTTAAGAAGCAACATTTTTTTTACATGTTACATGACAAGTTCAACTATTTGACTCAGAATCTGAAACTTTAATCAATCACAAATAATTACAGAAAAGTGGCCGGAGGTAAGTGGCACATGAAAACCAGGAATTTTTGAGCACTTGAGGATCATCTGAGGGACAATACAAGATTACTCAAACATGCATGAATCAATCCAAGTACAACTTTGTGTAAACTAACAATGAGAAAACACTGCTCTTATTTGGTTAAAAACGAAGAAAAGTGGATTTTACGTAATAAGTCTCCTTTGAAGTGAAACTAAATCCTTAATTTTAGGGCAAATTATGCAAGTTAGCTCAAAAAAGTGCATCAAAGTTCACATCTAACATTTCCCGATAATAGATATTCAGAAGAGCTGCAGCTGTGTAAATGTTAGGGGCTTAATTTAAACCCCGGCGTTCAGTGAAGTTGACATTTTGCTTGTGTATGGCATTGCCTTTAGAATCAATACCAAACTCTATGTGTTCTCTCTGCATCACTGATCTGTTGTACTGTCAGACATTTACACAGCCCACAGAATAAGACAGACCAAGCATAAATTATCTTTTTCAAACAAAACTGATGATCCACAAAACTAAAAAATGCACTCATCCAATCTAAACTTTAGATTTGAATTGTCAGCACTGCAGTGTTGCTTTGCATCTGTGAGAGCGTTTGGGAAGTTGTACCTTGATCTTTCGTGATGGGGGCCACGTATTTTGTAGCTGGAGACAAGCAGAAGACACGTCCGCCGTAGATGCGTCCTTCTGTCTCCACAAAGTCCTCGAAAGAGCAGTTGACTCCTGCAGAGAGGCTTGGCACGTTCTGGGTTTGGAGGATCAGCTGGACAACAGAACAAGACACAGGTAAGTGACTAAAATGTATTATAGTGTGGTGAAATAAATAAACACCAAATGAGTGAAAATATAGTTGTGATGTGAGTCACTGTGGTGTAGGAGGCAGATGATTGTTGGCATGAAAGTGGGAGTTAGAAGCTAAAGGGAATAAAAACAATATACCCTGAACCATTTTTAGTGTTATGAAGACAAAATACGTTTTCTTTTACTTCAATTAGTTTAAGGTTGTTATAATAGTTTTTATTGGATTAACGTTTAGGTAAGGGGCTCTCAGACTTTTTTGTTTGGTGGGTCAAAATCAGCAAACATTTTTGTTGACAAGCCAAAATATTTGACATTTACATGTTTTAGTACGTTACATCTGAGTTCACGTTTATTGACATTGTCTTTTTAACACACAAATTAAGAAACAAACCTTAATACTACTTTGCAGCTCAATTTAGACCCCCTGGAGGGCCATTTGGTTTAGGTTTAGGTTGTCCATAAAGAACCAATGTTTGGGAGATTTTTAAAGTACATTTGTTAAATCAGCTCTTTTCACTTCATTTGTTCCCTGGACAGTGACCTACTCATCACAAGGTTAACTTTAGTAGCAAATTTAAAGGTAGGGTAGCTAATTTTCACACTGCAGAAACAATGTTGGTTTAACTCTGACAACTTCCATTTGACACATGGTCAATATCGACATGTACAGTAATCATTTTTTAGTTGCAGCAATGGCTTATGAACTTCGTTTTACAAACAACAAAGTGAAACTGGACAGGACCGCCCAAGCACAGCCAATCAGAGCGCTGCATTTGGCTCCTGATTAGCACTAAAGTGTAATATTCAATTCATACAGAACTTAGTCAGGTCCAATTTTTTCACAAAGTACTGCACTTATCACATACTTTTTTAGTGGAAAACACAAAGTTTAGTAATTTACAACTAAAAAGGTTAGCTTTCAAATTATAGGGGAAAAAGGGAAACCAAATAAAGAATTTTAATACAATCTATTAAAACGTAAATCTATAAATGTTAATGTCACATTAAGATTTTTTCATTTGGGAAGTTTGAGTCCTTAAAACTGATCACAAAGTTGAGGAAAAGTGACATGTTTGGTCCTGACAATCCTAGCTCCAACACTAATATTTCATATTGTTACGACACTGGTCACAACACAATATCCACAATGCTGAGTGTATTACCTGTACTTCAGACATGGTGACTGACACGTTGTGTGGCTGCACTGACAGGCGCACACACTGCTCCGCTCTGGTGGTGAACCTCTGAGGCTCCTCAGCTCTCTCACAGCGGTCCTTCCTCGAGCACCTTTAAAACATTCACAAAGAGAAAGGTCAGCCATTCATTCGCAAAACTTCTACATTTCCTATAAATAGAAACTAACTTGTGTCTCCTCTCCTGTCTCTAAACCAGTTTAAGATGTTAATGTGAACTCAGTGAACCTCACTTCGAGTCAGGTTAAGGCTCATATGACTTTTTTTTTTCATATGATATATATATATATATTTATTTTTTTTTTACTTAGTTAATTGGGATAGTCCATGTGGTATTCATCAGAGCCGTTATGTCGCAATTTACAAAGAAACAAACCAAAATATTGAATTTTATTAATTTATTATTTTTTACTTAAGTCTGCATTGTGCTCACTTATGTAATGCATTCTGAGCCAACAAATTGTTCACAACAATGAGTTTTAAGCATTTTACTGCTGTTAGGAGTTTGGCGTGCCGGTATGCTAGTTAGTCACAATGCTAACCTCAAGAACAAAAGATGAAGTTTATAGATTGTAGTGAACAAACAGCACATTGTATAGACAGCAAACTGCAGACTAGTTTTACAAATGTCGACACTAGGGACACATTGATTTTAAATTATTAAGTTAAAAATTAAAAAGAAAAATCAGGTAAAGTTTCTTTACGGTTGAAAATAATACTTTGAGTTTGAAAACATATTTGGTTTACATATATTATCAAAAAACGGCAAAATGCAAAGCCAATTTACACATAACTGCCACAGTCTCCTGTTAAACAATATTAATGTTAATATTAATATTAATGTACCAAGTTGTAACATGTGTGTCATTTATATGCATTTCTGTCCCTGTATACAATATGGTTGCTAGGTTGTGGAATACAATGCGATAAAATAATTTAAAATCAATTTCACCACAGCACAGATACTTTGCTAATCTCCGCAATTCCCTAAAATATCCCATTTGTTCACCAAGTTCCAATTTCTTCTGTTGTTGTTAGCATTAGGGCTAAGTGTCGTTAGCATATCGGCACATCTTGCTCTTAACAACTGTGAAAAAAGCCTAAACATGTTGTGATGAACAATTTCAAGGCACGCATTAGGTAAGATAATAAAACATGTGGACTGATGTAGAAAGTTTACGATTTATTATTTATGTTTACTCTTGTAAGGAAGCAAAACTTGGGTAGAGCACCTTTAAGCCAATTGAAGAATGTGATAGTCCAGTATTTTTCAAAATGGTGACTTCCTCTATCCACGCTCTTAGTCAAAAAGTATTTAATGTACAAAAGGTTACAGGGCCAGGATCGTGTTATTGCGATGTGCAAAATAATTGGTTTGGGAACATTTTCATCACTGCGGGGCTGGCTATAAGAAAACCAACTGTAAAGCTATTTGGTTTATGGCCAATTTATTTAAAAGCAGAGTTTAAGAGAGTGCATTTTTGCCCTTGTTAGCAGATTTTCTCTCTGAGTATTACAAGTATTTGAGTCAAAGTCTGGCATACAGCCTGAACAGCTGCTCTCATTAACATGCATGTATCTTTAATTAGTCTAATGTCTATAAAATAAAGACGTCTACAACCCAACAGTGGAGCTTCAAAGTGGAAGAGTAGGAGGAGAAGATGAACCTGCTTGTTCAGAAGATCTCTTTGGCTTTGTGTCATTATAGACAGCTAAAATGTTTTTCTATGTTTGTATATCCACAAGGCAAAAAAGACATAATGGATAGTGCTGCATAGGGTGTAAAATGTACACATGCAATAATTATTCTGCATAGTTAACTTTGTGCTGACTGTATGCAAAAATAATATTTGTCCCGAGGAGAGACAATATACTACATGCCAAGATAAGTGTTGCATTATCAGTAAGTCAATTTAACAAAGCGTCAAACTATTAAGTTCATAAAAAAGTAAATTTGAATCATAAATCTGGCAAAAAGTTGTTATTAGGATAAAAAACTAGATGTTGTGAGCAGTTACCATTATAGAACATGTTTTATCAGCTGATGGGATGCTTGTGTGTACTTTGAATACTGGCTGCTGTTGGCATTACAGTGAAACTCCAAAAAACCTAGATGCATGCATATCACTTAAAAGGGGCCAGGCTACTGCAGTGAATATAGAGGGAATATCAGTCGAGGTCACTTTACTACACATGACCCCTGCTAAAAAAGACGCTGTTCGTCTAATTGGCTGGGGAAACATCTTTGATTAAAACAACAAAATGAGACGAGAGCTAGCTGTTTGGGTCAGGTATGAACCACTATGACAGACGTCTGGCTCCTGAAGCTTGAGACAGTGTTTATCTCACTGTTTTTTCACTCATCTGAATGTGATATGTATGGGTTACAGGGTCAAATTTCATTCACAAATGCTGAATTAGATGCAAAAGTTTTGTTTTTGCACAGTGATAAACTCTTGTGCTTTTGTCCATTAGCGGTAGCTCTTTTTGCATTCTGCGCGTACATCTCCTCAGTCGATAAGTAAATAATCCCTCTATAGTAAAAGGAAACCGCTCACTCACTACCTAAAAACAACAATTAAATTGAACAGACGGATCTTCCTCAGGTCATAGTTTCACAATGGTGTGCCACTCCCTTATACACACTCAATGACTGACTGATTGGTTGGCAAATCCAAGAGCAACCTATTGGACTGACAAACACCATACAACACAATACAAATATTTTATACTCATGTATACACCATTACCCAGGTAGATTCACAAATAGTTGCATGTAATACCTACAAAAACATGATCATTAACAATATATACTTTAGGATTTTTTCTTTCCCATGTTCTTAATTTGGCTAGCTTTTAATATTATTTGTACATTGAATAAATCCAGGATGGCTCTTTTGTAAAACAACCCTATATCAACCACATTTTTATCATATTTTTAAATAACATTCTGGAAATCAAATGTCAATAGAATATCAAATCAAAGGTTGACAATCCTGTGGAAGATTATTAACCTTTTCATAGACTTACACACGTCATTATTAATTAATTTTAACATTTTGCCCCCAAATGTCTCTTTTGGATAGAATTTCTTGGCGACTTTAAAAGGACAAGGCGAGTGATGTTACACAGTTTGACTCATGCCCTTAGCTTGGTGTGCCCTTACTTTCCTTCCACATGGATTAAATACAGCGAGTGTTAACTGCAGCTGACACTTACACATTATGGAGCACACACCAACCGCAGTGAGGGTCTCCTGATCCTAGACACTCTCCACAGGACATGTACTGCTCACAGCTCTCCACTGGCACTCGAGTCACCTGCAAAACACACACACAAATGCAAATATTATTACATCTGTGCGCAAATCTGATGTTGGTTCACAATCTAATCACACTAATCCACTTTTCATAGACATTTTTGTCACAGAAATAAATACAAAATAGGAGGAAATGACTAACTACTGTATATTATGAAAAAGTTGCCTCATAAAATTTAAATGTATGTCCAAATAGAATGCCAAAATCTATTGTCAAAATAAATCGACACAGAACTTATGTTAAAATATACAAAATACAGTATAAAACAAGATAAGCACGGATAGTATGTCACACATTGGGGGAAATGCCAGTTTTGCAATGTGTAGTTCAAGAACAGTAGTAGGATAGGAACATTTAATAAAACAAGAAAATACAGTAAAAATATAACACACGTAGGTAAAGAAATAGACTTGTCTGAGAGCCATGACTTAGTTACATAAACATGTCACCACTTTTGCCAAAAATTAGGGTTGTACAAAATCCACATGTACAAGATGAGTTTCAGTAATATTAGGATATGTATTACTCTACAAAATGTCCAAACCAGCAATGAACCAGAATTAAATTAGAACTAGACAAGTCTGAATCAAGATAAACTGGCATCAGACCGATACCAGGGGGTCTCATTTACGTACAAAAAATGTTCCGTACATAATTTTCTATGTTAGTTTGTAATTTTTGTAACAACTTGACATTGAAATGAACAAATCAATCCCAAAAAATTGCAACTTTGTTCTTCTGAGATTTCAGATAATGTGGCAGAAAGAGATCTGTGCTGAGAGAAATGAGAAATTGGTCAATTTTATAATGAGATCCTAAATTTTATAAATGAGTCCTAAAGTTTTGTAAATGAGATCCCATCTTAGCCAGAATTGCACTAAAACAAAAAGTTGCAGCAAATTAAGTCTGCAAACAAGAACAAAAAAAAAAAAAAGAATATAAAGTTCTAGCATATGATGCTTACATTGCAAATGAGCGTGTTGTAGTCATGGCGTGAATTTTGAACACAGTGTACGAGTGTTGTCAAGACGATCAAAAATCAAATACAAATCAAATCTAAATCTAGTAACAAAATACTCATTACGAGATACTGCTTTGAACAAGTATTCATACTTATAAATACCATAAACAGAAAAAAAAAATCTGTTTTTGTTTGACGGGTTTTAGAAAAATCTTCAGCTTAGGCAAATTTATCTAAAACCAAATGTTAAATAAGAAAACTACTTGTATTTGGTGAAAGAGTCACTCTATTGCCAAATCTGACTTAGGCATTATAGTAAATTTGGACTTCATTAATTACAAAATCCTACGTGCGGCCCTGCTTGTAGGGTCACGTAAACATTTAGAAATGAGCATTTTACATCCCGACACTTCTAAAAGTTGTGAAAAGTGCTTCTAAACACACCATGGCCAATAATTATGAGTCTCAGGATGTAGAAAACTGATGCATGGCAATACTGAATATGCAACAAGCACTATCAAAAATATTTACACACATGCACGGTCAAAATGTGTACACAAATAAACTCCAAATCTCCACAGTAAACATCAGCACAACCATCGCCATCAAACGCCGTCCTCGCACAGTTCTCCGAGTGGACAGAGTGTAGCTCACAACTGATTAAACTCACTGTGACTATCAGGGGCACACAGCTCTGGAGGTATTGCTTTGGAGCGCTTCAGGGCATGGAGTTCAGCCTCTGACACATGTAAACAAATATACAGCCCCATTACACTTCCATGCACCGGTAATAGGCACACTGCTGACTCTCTAAAGTCACATGCAGGCTGGATCAGAGAAGATTAACAAAACAAGGTGGTGAATGGAGTTATTTCATGCTAATTGACAGTTCATCTAATGCAAACACAAATACAGAGAATGCTGTAAGAAAGAGGGATTTGAATGGCATTAGATATGAGCATCATTATTGCACAATAGATGTCTTTTCTAGGGTCTTTAGCATATTATTCTAACATTTTCTTCATTTTGGCTATTAAGATATATAAAAGTAACAACTAAGGAAAACCTTAAAGCCCATAAGTGAGGTAACTGCATTTGCATAAGTATTTATCTTAGTTTTACAGCAATACAGTTGCAAATTATGAATAAATTGACAAAAGTTTAAAAGAACAGAAAACTGAATTTCTTCACATATGTCATCAGAAAGTGCCAACATGCAAGTTATACACAACTGACATATAGTTTCCTGAATGTTGTTGTTTGTTAAATCATAACACATGTATCATTAGTGTGGAATTTGGCCCAAAATTACAAGGTGGTTGCTATAGGCAACAGTTGTGGATTTACCTCTGCATACTGTGTGTTGTATTTCCTGGACAAAAGCCAATTATAAACCCCATCAAAACAGACAAACAGGATGAAAACAGACTAACTATTTAGTGAAATTCAAAATATAACCATACTGGATTCATTCATTCATTTTTTTGAAGGACAATGTGCAGTTTTATAAAAAAGATGCACCCGATTTAGGGGTTAGAGGAGGCATTAATGGACATGTTTTTAGAGGCAGGGGAAACCAGAGTACCTGAAGGAACCTACACAGACACGGGGAGAATATGACCCAGGACCTTCTTGCTATGAGGCCAGAGCACTAACCGATGTGCCACCGTGTCCTGGGATTTTAATTTATAATTTTGCTATAATTTGGAGAGTACAAAATCCTTTTAGTCTGCATGTGTTGTCTGCCTCTCCAATCACAACCAATCATTCACACATACTGGCATTGTGGGTGAAGTGTCTTGCCTAGGGACACAACGACAAGCAAGAATCAAACCTCTGACCTGGGGTTGATGAATGACTGCTGAGTTACTGTCAGTCAGCATATAAAATACAATATCTGACATATCATAGCCTACTTTGATTTGCTGTAGCACTAATTTCACCACTGACATTTACATATATAGTTTAATCTGCTGTAATAGGTCGCAAACAACAGAGAATTCAGATGAAAGCCATAATCTATGCAAATGAATCCTCGCCTGATCGACTTCCACATTTTCCTTGATCCAATCACAAAAGCACAGGTTCCTTTCAAGTCTGCGTCGAATATAAGATTGTATTTACAGCTGCGGCGGGCCAAACATGGCGGATTACTCATCTCGTCTGTGGATCTCCTTCAGCGTGCGCGCCTGCATGCCGGAGATAAAGATGAAACTTTAATGATCTCTGTGGGGAAATCAGAGCCGCCATGTTAACAAGGACATCAAACAAAGACGCCCGAATGTACCTGCCCGTTCTGCAACACAACCCAAGAAATATGCACGTGTCAGTGAGGCGCCGAGACAGACAGGAAGCAGCGCGGCGGCCTGTCCATCCATCTACACTGTTATCATTAAACAGGCACGTTCTGCTGCCGCCTGCCTCTCTGCATCGCCATCTGTGTGTGCTGTTATCAACCAACGGATTTACTTTCAGCTGGGTTTAATACAGTAGGGAGTGATTGACAAGCAAGACTGACAGGAGTACAGGGAATTCTGAAGTCATTCTACAAAGTAACCGAGGTAAAGTAACAAGAGCTTAGCAAAAGTTGTGTTTTGTTTCATTTGAGTTTAAAAGATCACTTTGCAACTTTCTGGAAGAAAAAAAGTCAATTACACAATTCTGTAGAAATTGAGTTTGTTAAAACCAAACTTTGGAACATTGTTATTGGAGATAATTGTGTTTCATGCCATAATGTGCAAAACATTAACCCTTGTATTATGTTGAAAAAAAAATTACATTGATAATGTAAGGGTTAAAACAAAAAGAAAAGGTTCTCTTTCAGGCCAAATACGTACTTATATTGTGGCCATGCAAGCCTGCGTATGACAAAAAGACATACGCATTTATTTAGTTCATCAATTACAAAACTTGCTTTATTAAAGTTTATTTTTTATCAAAAAGTGAAACAGTGCACCTTTAAGTTGATGTGTGCCTCACTGTTATTTTTAAGTCCATAACCAGCTGCTTCCTAGCTTGCTTTTTTCTTGCTCGATGTAAAAATGTTGAGTCCAAGCCCAATCTGTTTGCACTAGACAATTTTCAAGCCAAGCTTTGAGATAAGTCAGAGCAATCCTTCATTGGTCCAAGTGATCCACAGTAGAATAAAAAATACTTCAAGCTGTGATCTTGACAAAGTTTTAGAAGTTCATATAGTATATGAACTGGTCAGGGCAGTTTCAACTTTGTTTGTTTTTTCAGATCAACTCCATCAACTTGAAAGTGACTTTGGAAGATGAAAGGTCTCAATCTTCTAAAACAGCAGATCCTAGCCTTTCTTTTGTGTAAGGATCAATACAGTCACAATTTTCTTTCCAGGGACCAGTCGAGTTTATAGTAATTAGCTCTCTTATTGCTTGAATTTGTTGTTATTGGGTTAAGTGAGACCGTTTCATAGTAAAGTGCAAGTAAGGATAGAATGAAAATACATTTTAAAAGATCATTTTGGCCTGGTAGCAGATGGCTCGCGGCCCGGTTTTAGACCCTGGTTCAGTGGTAACTCCTGTTCTAAAACTTTATCCAAATGTCAACTTTGAAACCTTTTTCTACAACAGGCTTAGAAATATTCACAAGCCCAGGTTTATTCCTGATAGGTTTGGTTTGATTCATGTTTTGTTACCAGTTCATTCTCTGCTTAGTTCCTAATTTGATGTGTTGTTTGCCCAAGCTTGCTATTCTACACTTAAACTAATTCATTAATTCTTTAGAGCCTTTAAAGTTGTTCTAAAACCAGTCACACTGCAACTAAATGCTACTTTTCAGTCAGCAATAATATATGCATTTTATTCCATTTTTTCTAACAGTATCTAGTCAGTTAATTGTCTTGTTTTAATGCCTAAATTATACTCCCACACAGTCTCCACAGATTTATAGTATTTGTTGCATTTCTTTATAACCAATAGCAGGTCCCAAAAGTCCAATAGAGACATCTTCCATCACCAGAGGGAAGGCCAAAGCGAAAAAAAAAAAAAAGCCTAATAACCAAAGCGATTATTTCCACAACGCACATGCACCACAACTTAAAGCACCTCATTTAACTCTTGTACTGTCTCTTGCATCTCCATGTATCACACCACCCTTTCCATTTCATCACTCCATAGGTGCGACCCATCATCTCGGCTTTTTAAAGTTGGCTGATCTGAGTGAAGTTTTCTGGGTCAGGCTGTGGAATGCATCAGTGGCCAGTGGAGATGAACGCTCCAGCGCACACATCTATAAGCAGCGCGTCCACGTGGAGAGGACATCAATAACCCAGGGAGAGCGAGGTTAGGCCAGGTGAGCCGGAGGTGCTGCAGCGAGAATCCTGATCACAAGTGCAGCCACAAAAAAACAGCACCTGCCTCTGCGCTCGACGCCCCGCACACCCGCCCGCCAACATAAATCAGGATTCATTTGGGGGACAACAGCTGCGTAGGTAAATAAAGGAATGGCGTCGTGAAGAAGATTTTGAATAAACATCTCGGCTTAAGGGAGTGAGAAGCTAAAGGGGTGCGGATACATTGATTAGACATCTATTTAAAGGTTTGGTCCTGCTTATAAACTGGCTTGTTGTGGTCCTGCTCTTCTCTGGAGTTGGGGGAAGAAGGAAGTTTTATATTTTTTTGTAAATTCTTATAGATTGGTCAGTGTAATCCCTCGTTCACCCAGAAGTGATCCATTGTAAAAAAAAAAGAAAAAAAAAAAAAGGTTCAAAGTTGACATCTGGACAGTGTTTTCGAGTGGACTTTGTTTACACTGATATGGTTTAGTTCTGCCCCTGGGGAGAAGTTAAATCCAAAGCCTGTTAGCCCAGTCTATAAATTGGTTTGGATGGTTCTAGTTATGACTGATACTCCCCCTCCTTTGTTTGTTTGAGCCCTATTGTTCTGACTATAACTGTATAGACCAGGAGTGCCCAAGTTATTTTCCTCAGCAGGCCAAAATTAATTGATTTTTTTTTTCTCAAAGAGCCTATAAAAATAATTTTGCAGCATGCCAAGGGCCAAATCTAGTTTTGTGTTGCATCCAAAAAGTATATTTGCAATAAGAAAATGAATAAATGTATTTATTAACATGTTTTTGGAGAATATAATTAATTTAGTGTATTCAACTTCTTAAAGGCCTGCACCACTGGTATAGACTGTGTTAAACCCATAAGAATTCACATGCTTGTCCTGGCTACCTGGAAACTAGTTCTGGTCTAACAGGCTTAGAATGTAGCTCCTTTTCAGGGGCAGCACAAAACTCCAGGTGCAAAGTTCAGTCACTTCCATCAGATTGAAAAGGACTTTCAGATGATAGTAGTTGAAGCTGAGTGATCAGAACAATTGTGCTTCACTGGGTTGACTAAAGGCATCCAACTGATTAGTCGGCTAAAAGCAAAAATAGCAAGGGCCTCTATAATCTGGCCAAATCTCTGAACCAAACAAAACAAACACAAAAAAAACTGCTAAATGAGATTTTTATGTAAATTCAGACAAAGCTTGCAATGTGCTTTGTAGCTAATACAATATTTGGTCAATTAAGAGACCAATGAGCAATTAATTGATACAAAATTTACCAACTTTATTTGACCATTTACAATGTGATTTTCTCAATGTGTTGTGTTTTTTTTAATAGCCTTTTTTGTTGCCTTTTTACTACAAATTCGGTATTCCATTTTTCCATATCTTCAAGACAACAATTACTATTTACAATTACATTTATTGCACACCAGTAGGTTACAGTCAAAATCATCTCAATCTCCAATAACACTGTCGAGATGACAACTTTGAAGCCATTTCATAGATAATGTTAATATCTAAAAGGTTTGTATTTACTTTTGTATTACAACAAAAACTGACTTATATAAGATTCAGTTTTGCTGCTAACCATGTGTATGAAATACTATTGGGCTGAATATTGTTGTGATGTCACAAGATTTGACGCCTATTTTCGGACAAATGTTATTC
This sequence comes from Mugilogobius chulae, assembly GCA_038363315.1. Classification (NCBI taxonomy): domain Eukaryota; kingdom Metazoa; phylum Chordata; class Actinopteri; order Gobiiformes; family Gobiidae; genus Mugilogobius; species Mugilogobius chulae. The sequence goes on from CM076414.1 coordinate 26,592,152, forward strand.
CATATTTATTTCCTGGTTCCCAGCATTTTTTATTTTTTTTCATTTACAACTTTTTACCAGCACAAATTGCACTGTGCCTCTATTTACATGTTAAAAATGGTTGAGTTGTAGTTATTCGAAACAACAAAAGTGATCAGTTAAAACATATTGAAGATTATACACACTTTAGTATGTTATAAAGAAGCCTTTTCTTTGAGCTATTTTTATCTTTCTCTTCTTTTATCCTAAAACGTGGCAGCATGAGCGATGTGGAGTGGTGTTGTAATCATTCCCTAACACAAAGCAGTAATAGGTGTCAGAGGTGAGAGCGATCAATACGGCCTGTGCGCATAAATGGGACAACTCAGCATTATGAGAAATCAATGACATATTAGGCCTGTGCATGACAAGAAAAGGCACACAATGTCTTTCAACAACTAAACTGCTCTGGGTACAACATATTTTAGACAAAGATTGCTTTATTCCATTTAGTGCATCACAATACTGTCTGTCATTTTGTTCTGGATGGACATGTCTGATAATCTTGCAGTGTAAAGTGTCTGGCAATGAATTAGAATGGAAAGAAAAAAAAGTGACATTCATAATTTTAAGTATTAAGATTATGATTTGCAAGTCACGTTTAAACATGTTTGTACAGATCAACAAAGTTAGAATATATTTTATGTAGTCCCAAGGGGCACACATAAAAATATATAGCAAAACAATGATAGAGAATAGTATAAAAAAGTGTATTTAGAATCTTGGTACAATGTTGTAAACAGGTTCTTGTGATTGTTCGTGAGGCAGCACTCTTGAGGTTGGGAGACCTTGCCACTGTCCCGCTTAGCTCCAGGTATGTGAACACATTTCTGGGTTTTTTTGGAGGACAGCGTGCCTGTGAATGCAAGAATGTGAACAAATAACAAACAGCAGAAATTCCATCAAAATTAACATAAAAGACTAAGCTTTGAGCAGCTTTAAATGTATTTACTATTTATCATTTGAAATACCTCAAGATTCAGCCTACACAGTCTTTAAGTTATGTCATTAGTGTCTGTGCTAAGGCTGTATACTCAGTACGTCAGTATATTGGGACAGAATGCACGTGTTGAAGCAGGAAAACTAATCATCATTAATAACTGGAGTACCTGCAGACTGCATGCAGTCTCAATCTCTGCTGGGCTGAAAAGTGACATATAACTGTTGTTTTTTTAATATAATGTGTATTCTAAATAAGCTTTTAAAAAGCTTTTAATCAATAACAATGTATCAGGACCTGTATTGTAACAGGGTTAGGGTTAGTATTGTGATCAGTGTTGTATCCTGGACCCTGTATAAAACTGCATACTGTCGTCACATACATTCCATCCAGAGGTTTAGAACAAAAGATTCAAACCTTGTTCTTTAGAAACTGACAAACATCTTCTGTGAGGCTTGTGCTCAAATAATAGTGGCCTGTTTTAGTTGCAAAAAAATTGAGCTAAGGCAAGATTTGTATTTATGTATTACATACAACCCCATACACACCAGTATATCCTCTACTGTGAGCTGCACAGAAGTAGGAGCACAGGTGGCCGGGGCTTGTGTCAGTACCAGAACATGTTCTAACCAGCTATAACATATTGAGAAGAAACATTATGCATACAGAGAGCTGTCATTTGTTTTTGATTCAAAAAGACACATGACATGATTATCAAAGAAAGAGCAAGAAACTGTCCTGAAAATCATCTTGGTCGGTTGCTCAAAACCAACTGTGAACTGAATTTTGATCACAAAACCGTAATCACAATCACACAAACACATTTTTCTCCTAATAGCCCAGCCTCAACAATGCTACTTTCTGAAACCGTTACATTGTGATTCCAACACAAACCCGTTTCTTCTTTAACCCCAATCACGCTCCCGTCATCATCTTCCAACCATTCTTGTACGTCTGACTTAAATTGTACATTTCAAACCCCCCAAACAACCCACGCGTTCGCCGAACCCTTCTTTTAAAAGCAATCTCTGCAATCTGCCACTCATCTCTGGCGCTCCATCCACAGGTTTCCCTTCCAAATCATGTGTTTTTCAATCCCTCCTCTCTCGCCGTGCCCTCGGTGTCACTCTGATGTACAGTTGCACACAAAGCCTTATGGTAGATTCATAGCATGATAATAGTAACTCCAGCCTGATAACTATTATAATACTACCATTACAAAGCACAGGCCTCTTATGGGACACCAAATAGCGGTAAATTGCTGTCATTATTCGCGCCTGGACAAATACCATACTAGTAATGCTGCGTATGTGTGTGTGTGTGAGGAGAGGATCTGGGGGGAAGGAAAAATATGTCAGCGCCTCACACAATAGTCCTCTGCACAAGTTTATTCAATAGCCTTTGTGATAGCGCAAGGATGATGTATGTCTATAGAGGCCTTCTGTTATTGAATGGTAGCAAACATATAATAGGGCCAGGAGATGGAGGATGCACACGCAGGGACAGCGGCTTTGTCTTATGGAGGTGGTTAGGAACTAAGTGAGAAGCAGCTATTAGTAATAAAAATGGCGTTTTCATTCCAGGGCTATTTGCAGCAAGGAAACGTATTTATCTAGAAAGAGGAAGTGAATTAGGAGGATGGGAAAGAATAGGAGGTGAAAATAGAACGTCAAACATTCATTTTACGTTCCCCGGTACAGGTAGAGTTTGTTTTGCTTTAATGAAGCTACTAAATTCTGACATCAATTATGCAACTGTGATTATAGAAGATAAGATAGTCTTTATTTGTTACATAAATGCTAGTGTTGCAGCGCAAAGTTTAAGAACTACAGAAAAAAAAAACTAGATAATGACAAAAAGAAGGGAGGGGTGTTCAGGTGGAGCAAAAACATAGTTACAAAACAAAAACTCTAATGCAATTCTAATATGAAAAGACAAAAAGTAGGAAGTAAAAGACAGCAACACAATGATGCAGTGGTTAGAGCTCTGGCCTCATAAGAAGGTCTTGAAATAGATTCTTGGGACTGTTTGCATGTTCCACCGTGTCTGTGTAGGTTTTCTCCGGATCCTCCAGTTTCCGCTATCACTAAAAATATGGCTAGAATCTGGTACAAGACTCTCTGTCATCATGCTTAATGTTGATTGTTTTAATAAAAACGCTCTTATTGTTAACTACAGCCAATAAAAAACTTAGACATTGTGCATAGTTCTGCACAAGCTAGAATTGTAGAAAATATCTTAGCATTATTCACTGCAGATGTTACAATGACTAGGTTATGTGTCTTGACAAAGAACAAATGGATAGACCAAGTATCCAAATGTCCCTTTGTAAATGTAATTTTCAGCAGGAAAGACATACTATGTGACATTTATGGTGGAAACTTGGAAAAAAAAAATGCTTTAATAGACAGTATGGGCTGAAACATACTGTATCTTTGTGGAGAGAAGCTGGTAACACCAGGTCATGTCTGTGGAGATGTGGCCACTGAAAGTACATAATGGCATTCTTTACAAATGCATGGTGCAGTGCATTTTGAAATCTCAAAATGATTTGGATTTATATATTTAGCTTTTAACCCTTTCTGTGCTTGTTCATTTTAAATACATTACATATAGAGAATTGAAGACTAAGAGTTTAATCTAGAACTTATTAGATCTGGAGAACATGGACTCTGGAGTCTGAAGACTTGCTATGTTAATGGTTAATGAACAAATTCAAGTTTTTTAAATAATTATTTTTTTCACTTGTAACATGATAATTTGATATTAGGTTCATGAAATATATACAACGTTCTAACTATGAGTGATAGCACATAACTTTTTTCAGTAAATTGTTAGAAATTTAATTCTACACTTTCTAATATTTTACACTACCTAAAACCATATATGTACATTAGACCACATTGAAATAGCTAATGCAAAAGTGAGACAAATTGACATTGTAGTTCACCCCTGTTGCTCTCTGAATTAGCCTGGGCGCTATCTGTGCAGCGGCCACGACTTGTAGCGAAATAAGGACTGAGTTTATTGCAAATAAATAAGAGCTACAAATGAGCCGCACTCATTTGGGTCGTGATGGAGGGCCTCTTAATTTGGCGAGTCGCAGATGAGAGTGTGGGGGGGTCAGGAGCAGGATGGATGGAAGACGCTCGGGTGTAATTGTGCCCGATGTTTCATTCGGCATATGGGGCCCGGGCGGTGGCAGCTATAGCCTCCACGACAGGCTCAGCTGTAATTGCCCCATCTGTAGAATATGGACAGGGATATAGGTGCCATCACAACACAATGGGCTGATGGATAACTTACTCCGCACGCTAACGTTTGCAGATTACAGCCGCTTCCATCATATGACACGGCTTTTCACACAGAGGTTAATAATTGGTGCTGCGTTGGATGGAAGATTTAGCCTGTTGGGTGAGCGGTGGGGAGACTTGTAGGAAAACTATGGATGGAGAATTTACAGATGCATGGTTAGCTGAGGTGCTAGCTTGTCAGAGATAGATTGTCAGTTTCTTCAAGATCAAAATGTGCTTTTAATTATTAAAGCAGCACTGTGAAGAAATCATCATATTTTTTCACCATTCAATGCAATGGAAGCCACACCTAGAAAAGGAAAAACAAAATACATATAGTATCTAAAGATCTCACTTGTAATTCTAAGTCAAAGAGAATCTGCAGCATCATGTCTGAGCTGCAAGGTTCAAAGTTTATAGAAAAAGTAGTGATCAATAATCTGGAAGACTTTCAGTTAGGACCAGAAACTAAGAACAGTTTCTTTCCAGGCTGTAACACCAAAACTATAACTGAGAATTTAAACTTAGTGTCTATGCAAATAACATGTTTTTAGTCTTATAATGCATGGTGCTATTTTTGTGTAAATGTATATCCGGTACTTGCTTTGTTGCACCTATGATTGGATGCTAAACTGCATTTCGTTGCATTGTACTCGTACAAGTTAATGACAATAAAGTTGAATCTAATCTAAGTTACCGTATTCATCATAAAAGTGACTTTTAAGATTAAAAAGAAAAATCAATGCATTGTGTTAACAGAATAATATATATAATAAATTTATTTTTCTGGCTGACATATGTTTCTATGCATGTTTTCTTTGGACAATATCTTGTAAAAAAAAAAAAAAACATTGATTATTCTATGAGGGATTTTTTTTGCTGACGCCATTGACCAAGCTGGAGAAAGCCAAGCCAGGTTGTTGTCAGCTAACTACAAGAGTTCATCGCTGTGCAAAAACTGCTGCTAAATCAACATATGTGAATAAAATTTGACCCTACAACCCATAAAAGTTACATTCAGTTGAGTGAAAAAAAGGAAAGTTCAGCCAGAACAACGTCTATTTCTATATAGACAGCTTTGTTGTTTGTTTTATTAAAGTTTCCCCAGCTAACCAGAGGAGGGCTCTTTCTGCATTAAGTGATGTCAACCAAAAATCCCTCCATAGCGTTATGCATACTTTGTTTATGTATTGATAAATACAGTCATACATTTGTCACTGGACATATTTAATATATGTCTACTTAATTTCTGTGTAAAATACTTATGTGAATGTTCTATGTAACGCAACCTCATTGTAATAGATAATATGTTGGGAGTGGGAGTAAATAAGTCCTTTTGAGCTTGACAGATACATGGAGTTATGGATGTTAATAACACCCATAACTACATGTTATGCATTGTTTCAGTCAATTCAGAGGAACATTGCTTATTGATGTTATATGAGCTTGAATAAACTAAAAATATATACTAAATAATGAATGTGGCTAGTAATAAAGCTACACTCTTAGATAGATCAGATAAATGATGATTATTCTGTGTGACAATATATGAATAAATATCGAAGCCCTTTTACAGAAACCTTCCCAAAAACAGAAATCTAATTCCATCATCTTGTTGCTGATGGTGCCATAGTTTATTCATATTTGTTTGTTGTTTTTACCAAAGTTTGCAGCCTATAGCCTTCTATCTCCATTTCATTCTAGTATGTGGGTTAGGTTTGCTCTTTTCAACAAACACATAGATTAAAGGCTCACTCTCATCTCTAATCACATGAATAAAGTTGTTCTGATGACAATGTTGGAGATTTTCTGATAATATTGTTTTTCTTTGATGTTCACTATTGCTTCATCCCTTTCATTTTATTGTCTCTTTGATGACATTGTTTTTGGGGAATTGTATTTGTCCAACTTTTTCATTGTCTCTCCTTGTCCATCTCTGGGCTGCACTCTCATCTGTCTTGAATTTGGCTGGACACGCCGAAAAACCAAGAAAATGAGGCCATAGATCACCAGACGACATGGACAGACCGACCTCACAGGGACTGGAAGGAGCACAAGCAGAAGGCACCCAACAAATGGTAACAAACACATTATATTATCAAAGCACTGCATGAAAATATATACATACATGTTTTAGGATGGTGAAATTTATTAATGTTGTCAGTCTATCCCAGCATGCAATCTGCCATGACAGTCAAGCTATGGCCTTTTGAATTGAATGAACTGTGTTGGCCACAATTATCAAACTTCATCAAAGTTTTATAAAAGGGTGTATTGTTTGCACCCTGGGATTTACAGAGGTAAGCCAACATGGATTTCTACATCTTAACAGGCAATAATTATATAAGCTTTATAAATACTAGCCTGATGTTTTTCTTTCACTTAGTAGAAACCATCTGGCATTTGCTTTAACGTTAACTGCTTTTTAGTCTGGACGAACACAGGAAGTAGAGTGTAAACATATATGTCAGCAATCGTTGCCGTTTCTGTGTGTAATCAATATCATATGCTAAGGTAATATTTGACACAAGAAAAACATACAGTTTGCCATCTCAACTGGGGTTGGCTCTGACCAACACACTTCTTCATCTCTGTTCACTGGTTGGCCAGTTGTACTTCCTGTTTTCGGGAGCAGTCTACAGTTCTGCGATACTTGACTTAGTAGCTGGAGTGAAATAAATTTAGCGGTGTTGTAAGCCTGGCTAATTGTTGCCAAAGTTTCATTTCATGACAAAGAAGTTCTTTGCCATTAGTTACCACAGTTATTCCCTGACTTATTGAGATCTAAGGCTGTAGTCGACCAAAGCAATTTGTAGTCAACTAAAGACATATTCTATCGACCAATTAATCAACTAAAAAGGGTGTGTGGCAAATGTTCTAATGCTAAAGTATATATTTTTAAACTATTCATTTATCCAAACCAAAAAGTGCTTAAAAAAACAAAAAAGACAAATGATTGGAAAATTGTCTAAAAAGGCATGTTATACCATGACTCAGTTCCAAATCTTTAGCTTTTTCTTTTTGTTGCTATTCATTTAAAATCTTTATAATTTAACCACAATAATACAATAATCAACTAATCAAAATTTTGGTTGACTAAAACTGATTAATCAACTTCACGACACACTAGGTCCCCAACAAATTTCGTCACATAGCCTAAATTAATATCATGCATTTAAATGACTCTAATACTGAGAATGACTTGTAAATACAGAACATTGGAGTATGACAGAAAATCTTATTCTATTCACTCTTCTGCAACAAGGCACATGATACATCTCCAAATGATCCTTAGCTTGAGGGGCATCAAAAAACTATTGTTGCTGCTTTTTACACAATCACAATAGTAATCTAACATTACAGTCTTTTTACTGTCTGTCTGCAGAAACTCTACTCAACTTTTCTAGCTCCATTAAGTGTAACATTACTTCACTGCATTGTACTTATCCAGCTACAATTACAAAGGCTCCACGCAATTTTACCCACAAAAAGCATTAGCTGGTGTTGGCATACACCTGCTCCATTGTACTACACCACCTGGAAGATAATGTGCGGCTAATCCACTATTCCAGAGCACATAAACCGCAACATTATGCTAGCTTATTTTGTGAACGAACAGCGTCTGAATGTAATAAGCTAGTAAACATGTTATTTATCATCACATATGTCATCGTAAACAGACATGCATAGTACAAATAAATAGTTATAGGGAATTCTGCCCCAGCTGTCAGTCTTTATAGCTCACACGATGTTACCCGTTTTACACAAATCAACTTAAACTGGCTTCCTGGTTCAAATGGGAGTCACGATGCTTCTCTCAGCCGCATTAAGTCGTCTGATGTCTTCAGAGCTGCTGCGGCACATCAGTCCATCACTACAGGCTGATGCAAAGACTGCACTTTTACTACATTTTGTATGACTGCTGTAAACGACCAAGAATTTGTAATACAGAATGTTTGAGGAATTATACAAACAATAAAAACTATTGTACTGATTTGTTAGCATTGTTAGCTTTTTCTTGTGAACATAGATCTGCAGACATTCTGTGTCAACCTCCAGTCACTCGTAAAGTATTTATCTTAATATATAACTACTGAGTTAAATACATTTTCCCCTTCATCTAAAATTCCACTACACAGTCTTCAACTACCCAATCAATCCACTTTGTGTTCTCGGCCTGGGTAAAGAATTATTGTAGATAGAAATTGTAATATTCTCATTTCCTGTGCCTACCTGATGCATAAAACATTAATGACGATGAAGGATCAGTCAGAACTGATAAATGTGAGGATGGGCTACTGCTTTAACTTAAAGAGTATAACTATATTTTCACAAGCTTTTTTTAATATTATTTATTTATTTATTTATAAAAAACAACTTATAAAATTCCATATGATCACCAAATATTCAATAAATAAATAAATACATTAAAGCTGACAAGCGAGTCAAAATGTTAATCGAGATTAATCGCATGATTGTCTTGAGTTAACTCACGACATATCACATTTAATTTAATGTTTGTTTGTTTTTTTTTATATATTTTTAAACTGTATTTTGCATTCTAATAACATTTATTGCTTTCATTCCGGTTCATTATTTCTTTAATTGTAGAAAGTATTACTCTTAAAGTGTAAAATCATGTTTTGTAGGCTTTCCCATAACATTAGGCCAAATCGTGGTATTGAGATGTCTCACTAACTAAAGGCATTTATTACACTGCTCTTTCACAATAAAGCACTTTCTGCAGCTGGAGATAATAAGACTTTTATTGTGTAGGAGTAACAGGAAGTGTTAGTTAGAATTACGTTTACCAGAGTTTGAAGCCTATTCTGTATACTGGATATTTCAAAACTTGAGTGACAAGCATCGTATTTAATGACCACGGCGTGACTTTATTGAGCAAGAGAAATACATACATACATACATACATACATACATACATACATACATACATACAGTTTGTACATTTTAAAGGTCACTGTATATATAATACATTATGAACTAAAAACGTCATATACAAGCAACAAAATCATTTCCACACTTATGTGTTTAAAACTGTAATTTCTGCCCTATTGAGCGCACATGAAGATAAGCCGCACCACTAGATTTACGTAAGAAATGATAAGTACATGTATAGGCGCACTTGTTAATAGTAAGTCTATGAGATTCTATAACTTTGCTGCATTGCCTTATAAGCCTCATAGTTCAAAGCTCATGAAAAAAGTAGCGGCTTGTAATCCAGAAATTACGGTATATTATGTTTGTATAGCACTTTGGTCAACTGTGTTGTTTTAATAAATAAGTTGATTGGATTGGAGATGGAAAAGAGGAGAAAAAGCAAAATAATAGTGTTTATTTTATTCTTTATTTTTTATATATTTTTTTATTTAGCACCCAAAAATATTATTGTGGATGATAAACAATTATGGCAAAAATATGACAAATCAATGAATGTTGCAGCCCACGAAATCCACATATCAACAATGATTTTGCATTCTCCCTTAATTGCTAATATGTATTTTGAGGAAAAAAAGATAAAATAAAATCTGCTGTGTACTTTTCCAGCTTGTGCAAACCCCTGTCCAGCTCGGTGCACACCCACCAGCCCCATGTAGACTGTTAATGAGCCTCTTCCACACCTCCTTCTCTGCACTGTCAGGCTAGCCCACCGCCACTTGTTTATATCCATTTGTGTTCATGCACAAATAATAGTCACAACACAGAAAGGTGCGCCAGGTCAGACCAATACATCGACTAACGTTTTTTTTCAGAAGACATTGACATTTTTGATGAAATAGTCTTGCTTTGTACAACGACGTTTCCAAAGCCAAAGACCGTTCTGTCAGTCATTTCCTCTGCCCACGCAAACAACTGCAGACACCAGCCGCTTCCAAACCCAACTCGGCCCAATTAGCTAATAGCGCCAAGGGCAACTTCCAGTAGATTTCTGTCTCCTCTCCTCCGCTCATTATTCGCTCCTCGTCCTGCTGTCTTCTCCGACAATTTTGTGACTTCAAAGTTGGACAAACACCAAAAGAAAAGTGGTTGAAGGAAAAAAAAAAAAAATCGGAAGCACACGCCAGGATTTCTCTTCCTGACCTCCAAGTCGCTGTAAACGCTGAGTGAATTGGAATATGAACCAGCTTTGATGCCATGCCAAGGCTAGGGTTTCTCCGACTGCCCGTTTCTGTGACAGCGGCTGAATCGATAAACGGAGGTACATCATGAGGACCGTTATGGCACGGTTTAGCGTCAAGATGGCGGCTACGGGGTCACCTTACACGCACCTGACCTTGGCCCCAGTGTGTGGAATTAAACGGGGAAATTATATGGTCATCAGAGCCCGGGGAACCTATTGCGCTCCCTCACTAAATCATAAGTCATGTTTTATAAGTCGGGGGACAGTGGCGCTTGGTCAATGGTCCGTCTCGTCCTGTGGAGTCGAGGTAGGTGCCCTGCTTGACTCGCCGTGTTTTAAGATGATGTTTTTATGGGGGAAGTGAATACGGAAAATATTGTCGTGGCGTTTTTATGATCTCCCCAGGCCTCGGTCGGTTTTTACAATTCATAATAAAAAAAATGGATTAACATTAAACAAGGTGCTAGGCTATGTCTGCCGTGCTAAGGTCGTGACCAACATAAATAGGTTGCCACAGTGTTTGAAGATGCATTTTTTGGTCATGCAATGCAGCATTTAAGGCTCATCATGCAGACGTTTTTAAGCCTGTTCTATCAATGCTTTCTCGTCAAAAACACAAATTAAGTTTTTTTTTTGTGATATTTTTTGTACCCCTCTGAGCCTCAGAAAACACTACTCTGAATGTCCCTGATTTGTGATGTCAGCTAATCTTTTGTCTTACTTTGATTTTATTTTAAAGACGTAAGCCTGATTATTTATCCACAGACCAGCTAATTGGAATCTGCATCATTTGAAGAGTGTCAAACTGTGTTTAAAATATCAATCATCTGGGACCAAAAGAAATCATTGACCCCCATGTTGAGCTCTAGAAGATAATTTACTTAATTCTTTCTGACTTCAAGACGAATTGCGACAATTCAAATTTGTGTGGATATTATTTATTTTTTTTTTTTTTTAAGTTTTATCCATACATGTATTGTCTTTGTGATAGCTATGCTAACAATAAAGCCACAAAGCTAATGCAGCATCAAATAAAGAAAAACATCAGAAGCAACAAGAGTGTCTAACTAAACACAACAATGTCATTCATTACTTGCTCTCGTAAACTTATGTTGCTGTATTTTTTGGTATTTGACCGTATTTGAACCTGGCTAGCCAGATGAGTTCTCTTGCAATATTTGTGCATTACAAACGCTTTGGCTTTCCACCAAAAGGACTACAATTGGTTTGGAGTTCAAAACAGTGGTTACCAGCCATCAATGCGCAGGAGGTGGTGTGAGTTTGTTAGCAAGACAACATCATAGTTCCTGATAAGCAAAAAAGATGGCAGCTCTATGGATATGTATTGCTTCTGTTTGAGCAGAATACTTCACTTTTGAAAGAAAGTCACTTGTGATATGTCATTAAATCATTTTTGATTGGTACCACTATTCAGCTAAGGAAATCAATTCCAGATGAATAGTGTGAAAGAACTCAAATCAGAGTTCAACACATATCTATCTGACATTAGCCAGTTTATGATAAATGTATTTAAAAAAGGTGTGTTGCTGCGTGCGCTACGTTGTTGCTCACCTTTGGCTACTTCAGTCTTAGCCTCCAGCAGATCATTAGATTCAAACTTCTTCCATGTTTGTGTTATGCTTTTGACTTTTTATTTCACTTTAATAAATTGCTTAATCCTAAGTAGGTTGTGGCTCTATACGTACGTACATGGACACTGACCAAGCATTAGTGAATTACACCTCGAATGAGAACATGATATAATTACATCAAGTGCAGTCAACTTTGTCCAAAAACATCTCGTAATGGTCCGCGTAAGTAACAGCAGCAATCTCCGGACGTCTCTAAAGACATAAGTGACTCATTTGCTACACAGATTCCTATAGCGACACAAGATTATGACATGCAATACACTTAGCCATTTATCATAGAGCAATCTGGTGATGTCATCCAGACGAGACATTCTTCAGGTGACGCCAGCGGTAGAGCGTGGAGACAGCTTGATAAATGTCCGACTCTGCACTTTCCGCTCAATGGGGACAGTTTAAACATGTAACAAAAGTGATTTAGCGCCACGGTTCGGTTTTATGAGCAAAAACGAGGTGATTTCACGATGACTTCATTTGCGAAAGAGATGCTTCAGGATGCAAGGAAATTATATGGCAGAGTATGAGTTTTAAAGATTTATCTGACCTTGTACTTTCATATGTATGCAAATGTGCGGTCAGGGCGGACAGTAGATGTAAGTTTAAAGATTCACCCGCTGCCAAAAAAAAAAAAACATGACATGACATGACATCTTAATACTAAAGTCTTCCACCACCACTGATAATAACCTGAGCTGTGGTATCAATAAACAGACTGTTGTTCTTCTAGGTTCAAGACAGGAATATTACTGAATAAGATTTTTGGCTGGCCTCAATAAAAAAAAATAAAAATAAAAAAAACAGGATATAAAAAGGTTAGAATTGCTGTTGCAATGTTGACAGATAATGTCTTGTGTGTCCCAATATTTAACAAGCTTCACTTTAAAACTTAACTCACAAGCATTCTAGAATTTTTTTTTTTTTTTTTGCTCCCCTACCCTATTTTGCATGTGAGCAAATGCTTAACAAAGGAGGCCCTTACTGTTAGTCAGCCAACATGTTTGTTGCCACACAGATTAATGTTACAAATTATATTGATAGTTTGATAAATCTACAGTACCACATACTTTCTGTGTCTTTATTTTCCCAAACGCAGTTATGCCACGAGCCGGTTAGTATACCTTTCCCAAATTCTTAAACTTAACAACCTAAGCCTAACCCTAATCCTAACCCCAACCTTACTCAAATCCCTGAAGTAAATATTTTAAAATATAAACTTTTGCTAGCATGGCCAATTAAAATGATGGTGTACGGCATATACGCCAGTTTTCTTGTCAAACTGGAGTAGTTCTAGCGTCTTGTAATGAATACTTTTAGGGAAAAGACTTTGGATCAAGTCCGTTGATGCCTTGTTGGCAAAAAACAAAACAAACAACAAAAAATCACATAGCCAAGAAAAATATCAAAAACAAGATTAAATTAAATTAAATCGAATAGCTTGATTCTGTTTGTTGAAGATTAAGAATAATATGATTAAGGTTGAGTTTACTGCTCTCATTGGAGAATTTCCCTGCTTTTGAATCTTAGTTTAATTCCTCTGGGGCATCTCAACACAACCCTACTGCATTGTTCAGGGACCCAGCTATTCATGTTAGGCTTGGTCAGAACTGCTGTAGCTGGAGGGTTACCAGTTATGCATCTTTAAATTAAAGTTCAGAATTATCTATCCTTGAATGGTTTTATTCGTTTGAATAGAAACCAAAATACTACCACGACAATAACACTTCAATAGCACTTGTCAGTATGTTATTTTTAAACCCAAACTTCTTCAGTCAATATTAAAATGCACACTGCCTCCCACATCCGCCCTCGAGCTCAAATATGAAATCGTCCAATATTATTAAGTCAAATCATACTTTTCAATTGAAAGTTATGAGTCTAGAAATGGCTGTTTTTCTTATGGATATGTATTATTTTTCTTTTACAAATGCAAAATGGCCTTAGCCCTTCATAATTAATGCAGCTTCCAGACAGTGCAGTGCTTGGGGGCCTCGCTGGTACGAACTCCTCCTCATCAATAAGACATCGACCAAGCTTAAGACTAAAGTTCAGTTAGTGTTCAACAAGGGCTATGGCAAAGGCTATAGGTGCTTATTTCTCGTCTCAAGAAAGCATCACGAGGGCACTTACTGCAGGAGGAAAAAGCAGCCAGAGTTTGGAGCAGACCAGGGGAGGAAAGTTGGTCCGAATAACCAATGATGCATCTTGAAAACCAATTATGTTTTGCCACTTGGGCTGCTCTCCCCGTCTGCCGTGGACTGGACTGTGAATATGGACTGGCAGGAGGAAGACCATTATGTACAGGCGAAAAGATTTTTTTTTTTTTCCATCTTCACTGTCAATGCCTTCCGCTGACTTCCAATTTGAATGTGACTATACATGTTTTCTGAGTATACAAATGGAAAAGATATTGGAAATCAAGAAGTAAATACTGTACTTTCTTTAATGTGGTTTGCAAAGTTCTGTCATGGTGTGTCTAATTTTACTAAAAATAATTAATTTGACACTTTTTTTTTTATTCCAGAAATTACATCATGTCTTACACTACACTAGACTTAAAATGACGAAGAATCAGAAAAATCCAGATTTAAACTTAGCTGGATAAAATGTAATTGCTTCGTAATGTAGAATAGTTACTAAGACATTTTTAATGGCCTAAATAAGAAGCAATGTCTTGAAATCATCAGAGTGCCTCTAAACCTTCGCCCTTCTTGTGCCAGTTTTACTGACCTTTTTTAGCTTTACATGGCTTTTGTGTCAATTTGTAAATAATTTTATGTCAAGTTCAAACACTTGAAAACAGGAAAATATGTATTAATATGTCTCTAACTAAATTGAAATGAGTCAAAATGCTTGAAATAGGTTTAAATTCTAGAATTAAGCAACTTTAACTTTCTTGAATACATTTTTTTTTTTTTTTATTTTTTTTTTGCAGTGTAGGGCCGAATCTTCTAATGTCAGAAAAACTTGTAAGTCTTTGTTGAGTTAAATTTGTATTTTTGTTGTCTTTTTGAACATGCTTTCTTTACTCAGTCCTTAGCATATATAGGGCCAAAATTGTGTTTGCGTTCCATCAACTAGCTGCAAAGAAAAATACTTAAGGAAAAAAATCATCTGATACTACAGAAATGATCAAAGTGAATCTGGTTAATTCATGGACTGATTTCAGATATTTACCTTCAGAGAAGTGTTTTCTGAGGCTCAGAAGGGAAAGAACAATCTTTCAGACAATTCTAGGTGTGTTTGATCAGGAAGCAAAGCTAAAACATAAAAAAAATGCATAATATGTGTTCTTATGTCTAAAAATGCATTTTCTCATCTGACTTTAAAGGATCACAAAATGTATTTGTGTTTGTAAAATGCTGGATAGGTTTGAGTCATTTTTTTCTGATTTCTTGATTTCTTTTTCTTTCCCAAACTACAACTTGAATCACTGGAGAACTACCTGCACAAATGTGTTTTGTCAAAAGCTAATTACTGTTACAACCTTCATTTTTTTGCTTCTCTGATTTGGTAAAACTGCCAATCAAATTGTATTAAATCTGCATTCTAAACAAACATCAACAAACTTTTAAATTAACAAATCCAGTTGTCACTGCTTATCGGCAGTTCATGTGACAGCCATTTTATTGTTTTGTTGAAAACAGAAAATATAAAGAGAACTGTTGACTGTGTTCCTTTATTTAAAAAAAATAATATTATGAAGCATTGAGATTCAAACACCTTCAGCCATAACAATTTAACAAAAATCTAAATGTGTATATGTACTCAGAAGGTGTTTATTAATGAAACTATTCTTGACACTGTTTGATGGATTGTCACACCTGGCTCAGCTCCTCCTTTTCCTCTCCTCTTCCTCCTCCAACAAGCTCGGATATGCACCGAACACATCCGCTCATCAAAAATAAAACGCTGCTTTAATATTTGAGAAAGACTTCCTGGTGGCTAAGACATGTTTCATGCACACTGAGCGCAGCTGACTAAAATAATGATCATCAAAATTATCATACTAATTGATATCACCACTTGGGTATATTAATTTTACAGCCTCTGGTCTATTGAAGATGATGTGAGACTGGTTGGCTCATGGCCCACTCTTTTAAGTCAAAGGATTTCATGCTATTTTGAGCTCTATAGTTTTTTTTATAGGTGCAAAAATGTGTGTCTATAAGCAAATATCATAAGGCTTACTGTTGACAATAACCTCGTGGAAATGTTGAATATACTGTAATTTGTTTTGAAATTAGCCATTTGTCATAACAACAAACAAACATCTTATATGTTTACATAGACTGCAGCTTACTGTATTGTTTCAGAAAGATAAGAAATTAGAACTGTGACTACAGCAGTTACAAGCTAACTTAACCCTATGTTCAATGGTAAAACATAGGCTAATAGTCTTAACCATTGAATGAATCCAAAGTAATATACATGTTTTTTTATGTTCCTGATCATATGTTTGTGCTTTGCTTATTCATATGATTCAATATGATGAAGTCAGTAAGCTAGTTCTAGATATTTTTGCTAGATGTGTATCCTGCATGGTTTTGTCCATGATAAATTCAATTGCATCGGATATGGTCAGTCTGGTCATCTGCAAAACCTAGGTTTTTTGATTTTGTAAAATTGCATTTTGGCATTGTTGTATCAATAATGACTGATGTCTCTTGTTGACGTTTCTGTAAATTATGACTTTTTTTTTTTCTTAATTGAACCACCTGGTGTTTACAAATAAATGAATAAATAAATAATAATACCAACGTTAGCTGTAAATATCATGTAAATAACTTAAACCTGTAAATTGAATAAATAAATAAAATACAATGTAGGTGAATATTAGACTAGTTATCTAATGAAATAATGACATTATACAACATAACCTTGATATGAAAGATGCATTACCCAGGTGTTTGAAAATGTCATTTTCCACCTCTGACATTCAATGACTAGTTCCTTACAATCATAAACGTTCTTCAATGAGCAATCATAACAATATCTCCATGTGCATTATGTTCTCTGCATTTTCTCCACACTTATTTAACTCGTACAAGGAACTTGTCACTGGTCTTCCTCTCTTCCTTTACCCCTCCCCTTCTTCATCGCTCCATTTTTCCTCTCTCCTCTTGCCTCGTCCTACCCACCCCTTGTCTCTCCTCTCTTTCTCTTTCACTTCTTCCTCTCTCCCCTCTTCCTCTCACTTCTATTAATCTCTCCCCTTATCCTTAATCCTCTTCCTCACTTCCCTCCTCTTCTCACTTCTGTTAATCTCTCCCTTTATCTCTCACCTCTTCCCCTCTCCCTTCTTTCTGTCTCATTCTTCTCTCTCGTCTTCCTCCTTCCCTCTCTCTCCTCCTCTCTCCCCTCTTCCTCTACATCCTCACCACATCTGACACGTGGAAGTCAATTAGGTCTAATCGCTGTGAAATTACACACCAGTGGTACGGCAGTTAGTGAATGTACAGGGGAGAGTGGCTGAAGGTTATCACAGCGTCGTCATTAGCTCTTATGAGATAACACAGTGGTGGATGGAACGCGGGGGAGAGGAGGAAGTGGGCGGGGCCAAACCCTGGTAAGAGCTGGAATAGAACATTGTATAAAAGGTTCATTTTTTATGTCTCTTGTCTTAGTTTTAGTTGGCAACTTTGACTAATTGCAGAAGGAAAATAAGAGGTGAAAGATGGTGCATAATAGTAAATACCTAATGATCAGGTTGTTCAGTGCACCTTTGTTCTGAAACCATTTTTTTTGGAATCGATACTTTGTCTCAGGGGTGTGCCAATATCGATACCAGTCCCAGCCAAATTTTGCATTGTAATGACTAAAGAAGTAAACTATATGTAACATATTTTACTCAAATTTAAATCAGTAATTGATAATAATAATGGTTTCAGCAAACTAGTCTCAAAAAAGTGAAATAAATACATAAAAAGAATACATTAATAAAATAGCCAATATAAAAACAGTAGCCTATTTTTTTTTTTTTTTACATTTAACCACAACCCCCATTTTAAAAATGAGTTACATGAAATATGACAGAGGTTAACATGCTTGCATATATGGAGTATTTTTATGGTTGAACTCAGAAGAGCCTCTTCAGAGTCTTTAGCCTTAGCCTTAGCATTAGCATTAGCCACAAGTAGAGAACAGCTGCTGCTGCTGCTGCATCTATGACTCCTCTTTCAGGACAATACAGCACAATATGAGATCGGAGATTTGGTATGAGTACTTGTCGTTATCGATACATTAGAAATGTGCGGCATCGGAGGTTATGCCGATACCTGTATCGATAACAGAACAACCCGAAAAAGGATACTTTTTTTTTTTTTTTTTTTTTTAAAGAAAATACATATTATGAACATACAAAGTAAATATGCCAGAATTAGCCAACTGTCTACTTTTTAGTCTCTGGCAGCTGAAGAAAGAAACATTTCAACATTTATCCCAAGCAACAAAATATGGATCACAAAAAATGACAATAAGTAAAACAATTTGCAACCAAATCAAACATCTCCCTTCAGATTACAATGTATTTACATACATTTTTTATACTTCAAAGTAAGCAGTTATGTTTAAAACAAACATGATTGGCAAATTCATCTGTCAATTATGTCGCCTGAAACTTAATAAGATAAACATAGTGTCCATAAAGATATATGGTCGTTTTTGAGTGACCTAAAAAAAAATATACATTTTGTAGTGAACTAAATAAACTTTGGAAAGGCACAAATATGATTACTAATGCAGAATCCCAGAGGCACAGCGACACAATCTGTTTTAGTGAAAGGTGTGCCATGGCTTCTTTTCAACGACAACAATTGTGTCTTAGGGATTTCTGCTGGAAGAGAAGTTTTGAATATTGCCAGACATTTCTGAAGTTATATTATAGACAAAGTCATTAAGAAATCTCACTCTACTTGACTACATGAAAAAATATTTCAAAGTTGCAAACCATTTTCAAAGCCATCTTGACATCATCAAATATGCTTAGTAGAGTCTGCGTTCTCTCATCTTGTATTGACTATTGAAACTATTTCCCCTGAGACAACACTGAACAATGTTACAGCATTATGTCATGTAGCCAAGCTTGACTGATGCAATAACGTGTCTTAATGCAATCAAATCCAGTATTGTTGTGCTCGGAGAAAAAGGATCACATGGCATGACATCATATGGATTGTCTAGTTTTTCTCGTACGATTAACTGAAGAATTAGAAAAAAGAAGAAGCTGTAGTTTAGTGACATTAACCCTCTGTTCATCCTAGGCCATTTTTTGTCTGTGTTTGCTGGATGGAGCTGGAAATGGTCTCAGGTTAATTGTTTTTGTATTTGCATATTTTTATTATATAATTTTCTTGAAAAACTCCATTGCTGGAGAAACAGAAAAAAAAAAATAGTGCTATGATTCTGAGTTTTCTAAAATGGCCTCTAGGGATAAGAGTGTGACTTATACACAAAATCTAAAAAAAAAAAAAAAAAAAAAAAAAAAAAACTGGGAAAAAAATCATTTCACAACCAATAATTGATCAATGACAAGGGCTAATAAGCAGATAAAGTTCATTCAGTTCTGAACAGATTTTATTTTTTTTAATTTTAATTTTTTTTTTTTTTTTTCATCAGCTGTACAGGGGTGTTTTGCATGTTTACTGGACAATAAAGGGTTAAAAATATTTGAAATATTACACATATTTGGTATGTAGGAAAAAAAGGTGAAACTATGATATGTAAAAAAAAAAAAGGCCACTAAACGGTCTCTAGGGATAAGAGTGTGACTGTTACACAAAAGCTCACTTTACAGAAACAAAAAAAACAAAAACAAAAAATTCAGAAGTTTTAACATTTTTTTTTTTTTTTTTTTTTTTACATTTTTTCATCAGCTGTCCAATGGTTTTGTATGTTTACTGTACAAAAAGGTTAAAATGTTTGAAATATTAGACATATTTGGTATGTACGTGTCAAGAAGAAGTAGCTCTATGAATCTGAGCTTTTAAAGTAGGAAAAATGATGAAAATATGACAATTTTAAAAAGCCACAAAACGGCCTCAAGGGATAAGCGTGTGAGTTTTTTGAGGGGTGAACTGAGGGTTAAATATACATTATGTAATTTAGAACAACTGTAAAAGTATCACCATAAACTACATCTTTCAAGCACTACACAAAAATATCTCATTTCACAGTGCATATTCAGTCATTTGATTTTACATGATTATTAATGCATTAAATTATTTCTCACAATTAGCCTGGACATTTTATCGTTCAATTAAAATGCAAAGCTCATGGTGTAATTTAAATATACAGCTGTGACATGCATCAGCCTTACATGACACCATTCATTATTCATGATGTTAATTAGCCCTGGTATAAGAGCGCTCATGTATGTGTGTGTGTGTGTGAGAGAGAAAGTCTGCCTAAACTGCACTGGGTCCACTCCGCATGTGGCATGGATGGATGTAATTAGCTTGATTACTCTCCCCCAGTGTACTGTATGTATAATGATTTTTTTTTTTTTTTTTTTTTCAAACTTACAAAAGTTCACAATGTACTGTACTTTTACATCGCCTCAGTATCAGAAGTACATGTACCAGATGTTGTTTTAAAATATAGCATTAGAGAGTGAGAGCTCCTGATTATGTTTATGATTGTGTTTTATAAATACCAATATATTTTACTAAAAATAACATGTACCACGATGCAGTAAAAACAACTAATAATATATTTTTTTAAATAAAATAAAATGACAACTGGACATTTAGGAAAAACTCCAAAACATTTCACTTTGAACAAAAACTTTAGGTAATTTCCAAGAGATTGAACAGTAGATTGAAAATAATCAAAACTTGTAAATAGCAGTAAGGATTTGTGTTATTCTGATGTATCTTTGGACAGTGTTATCTCTGCACCCAGGCAACATCCAATCCAATTAACTTTATTTATATAACAATTACCAATAAAATGTACCAATAAAAATGTTTCCAAAGTGCTGCTCAAAAACTACTAAACACATGCTCTACCAATACTCATACAAAAGTAAATATAGCAATAAAAAAAAGACACTAAAACTATAACCATTAACTAAAACAATATTAAAATACAAAGCTAAAATGAGAAAAAAAAGTATAAACATAATACAATAAATACAAGGCACAGACAACCACATAAATCACGCAGTGTTAAAAGCTAGAGAGTAATAGTGACTCTTAAGACAAGACCTAAAACACTCAACAGTGGAGAGACAGGGCTTAGGACCAGAACATTCTGTCCCCACTGCCCTGACAAATTGTATTGTGTAGGACAATCCACTTGAAAGTACCTGGCATTTTTTATTGAAAATAAGTCACCATGGTCTACCAATACGTATTTTGTGATTCTAACACTGCATAATTTATAATCATTATATGAGATGATATTATCATGTTGCTGGGTTCTGTCTGAATCAAATAAAATCTTTTGGCTGAAAGCAGCACTCTGATTGGTGGTGTTTGGATGGTCAACTCCAGCATTACTTTGCAGACTGTAAAAATGTGTTCTTAAGCCATAATTGCAGCCAAGGATGAATGAATATTAGCCATTGACAGATCTATATACTGTACCTACTTCCTGTTTTGCCACTTGGAAGTCATGCACCTCAATGATAACTCATTTAAAAGTAAGTGGCCACTATCTTGTAAGACAGTATCTTCCAGAAGGTAATTAGATTCTTCAGTAATTATTTGGAGTATCTTTATTGACAACTTGCAGATTTGGCTACTAATACAACTACTGTTTCTGAAGGAAAATCCACAAGTCAATACTAAACATTTGCAATCTCACCATAAGAAGGCCAAGCTGTTTCCATGAGAACTGCCCTCTACCTGCGTTTTAAACCACAGGTATTATAATGTGACATGAGCACAACCTCCACTATAACATGTCAGAAAAATCATTGCTCTGCTTTGTAAATGTAATGCAAAAAGAATCTGCAACGCCAGTCAATCCATTCTCTCAATCAATGCCCACTGTAACTGCTTATTGATACCCAGTTATTGTTTGCCCTGGGTGACTGACATTCGCTGTGTGCTGTGATCTGATTGGCCGGTTTCTCTTACCTGTTTGTCAGTGAGAGCGTAGAGGTACTGATGATCCGGGCTGAACAGCAGGTCTCTGAGGATGGGACTGGCTTCACTTACGACCACGTTCTCATACAGCAGGGCAGGCTGCACCACTGAGTTCACCAGCAGCTAAGGGAGGAAGACAAGAAAGAGACAGTAAATATCAACTTTGCTCACCTGAATGGGTGCAAACAGTTATTGTGCATACTTTTAGCATCTGTTATTCACACAAATGTAGCAATAATGCACATGAAACAGGTTACCGGAGATCTCAAATGGATATTACATAAACTACAATCGAACAATACATCTCATGTGAATACAAGGATGTAGTAATTCTTAATTCATTCTACTGGAATGGAAACCAATATTGATCATGTGTGGTTAAGTTAATTGAAGTTGATCAAACTGACAATACATAGTCATAACTCCTTCAGGAATAATGCAGTTTTTTGTGACTGGATTATTTTGAAGGTGCACTAAATTTGCTAAACTTTTTATTTATTATTATTTTTATGGGCACCACCTTCTTATTGCATGTTCACAACAACATTATATGAAAAGCATACACTATACAGTATAAGAGAGCATACAATTAAAAATGCCTGCCAAGCCACATGATGTATCATCCAGAATATCTGAAGACCGATCAGCAGGAATGATAAGGTAAATCATCAACAATAAGCAAGCATTTTCAGAGACAATTTACAGTCAAGTCATAAAACAAGCCCAATGGCCTACAGTGCTGTACAAAGGCAATATAAAGTGCAGTCTGATAAATATACAAGGTATAGAGCCAACCACAACACACAAATAACTTTACTACTGAGGCTGTCATACATAAAAAAAATACATCTTAATTAGCTTTAATAAAACGTAAATAAAACTTTATCATGAACAAATGATGAACTAAAACTAGTCAGGTACTAAGAAATACAAAGTTAAAACAACAGCGAAACAAATCACTCGTTTTACATGCATTGTCACTACAGCTTTTAAACTCAAAGTTCTGCTTTTGCAATGAATGTGGGTGAAACAGATTTGACTAATTACGTATGAGAAGACGTCTTTGCCAAAGCTTTAATAAGGCTATAAAGGTGTTATAAATTGGAATCAATGTCAATTCAGGTTTTCACATGCCTGTCCAAAAGTAACTCATTCATTTCAGACAGCTGAATGTAACCACTCTGCCACTCTGCACCCTGGCTATGTTTCAAAACGAGTCAAAATAATGTCCTCACACTGACCTAATTTTCCCCTATCCATCAGCTGCAAATGTTTTTCTTGAAAGTAAGCCTATCAACAGTTGTGTGGATATTATAAATCAGGAGCTGTGTTTTGATAATGCCTCTGTGAGCAGATGCTTCATTAAAAGACAGATGACGTCTCGTCTTTTCTCTTTGTTCTCTCACATCCACTGCATACAAGTCAAGTGCTCAGACAAACCTGCTTTGAGTTTCCCAGCAGGAGGCTAAAACCCGGATTTCACACTTTGAAGACAGAGCTGCAAGTATTGACATTCGTGTTTACAAGAGACAGTGGGAGAGATCAAGGTAGGGGGTCCTGGAGGGGCCAAAATAGGACACCCACTTTATGCTAAGTCTTGTCTTCCTTTAATAACTGTTACTGATATGTCATTATAGCTCTGTGTGTGTGAAGATAACAACATGTGTTCACTCTCAGCAGGTAAATGACATGACAAGTTCACTTAATTATGGACTAGTTATGGACTAAACACTTCATTTACATCAGTAGAATGGCAATATAACTTCAAACTGTTTTTTTTTTTTTTTTTGTATAGCCTACAGTGAAACTGAAACAGACCACCCAAGCTCAGCCAATCAGGGTGCTGCTTTCGGCTTGCTTTGAGGACAAAAAAGAAAGTACACAGTGATCTGATTTTGTCACTCAAGTGCTGTAAATACAATAATGATTTAAGTTGAAAAAAAAAAAAGTTATTTTTAACTAAAACAGCTTTGAGGCAATCCAGTTTGCTTCTTTGATGTGAATGTTGAATGATTAGCTTAATTGTTTCACCAAGTTGAAGCAGGTTTACAAAATGAATGGAAAGTATTTATTTATTTCAAGGGCTGAATGTATGGTTTTGTTTTGTGTGAATGTGCTGTTTAGTTGTTAGCATCAAAATGACAAAGATGAATTAAAAATATAATAATAAAATATAGCCTCTATTGTACAAACTCCATGAACTTTGGTCCATTTTCTTCCCATGTCCAACCAGAAAGCAAAACCATTATTTTTTTTTGGGCAAAAATTTGACAAACTAGTCCAACTACTCCTAATATTAACATTGTTAGTAATCTAATACCCAATGTTCTGAGAGTACTACAATCACTGCACTGCTTACAATCATACTTCTACAAGTGGCACTTTTCCAAACGGCTCTCAGTTGATTAGCATTGTATAGAAGTGTGCTCATTACACATAATTAACTGCATCTCCACTCTTCAGTAGGAACACATGCTAGGCTCCGACTCCGAAGTGTCGGAATGTAAATGTGTGGAGAGAAAGCTCCACATTTATCAAACTGATCTGTGCATGGGAATGAGTTGTATACTATAGCCATAAAAATGTAAACACCATTGCTGCGTTGGGTGGATCAACTGGAAGAGATTGTTATCCAGAAAGTGAATCAAAAAAAGCATGGGCAAGTGAATATTATAGGTAATTAGACTAAAGATATTCTTCGTCGACAAAACACATGTCTCATGGACCAGTTAGTCGACTAAACCTTTGAAGCTAAAAGGTATATTTGGTCTGGCCATGTATTTGACCCGAACTGTGCTTGAAAAGACAACAATTGCAATAGAGTCTATGCAAAAAATGGCATTTTAGAACTGTTAGTCTGCCTCAAATCCTTTTGTTGCTGTTCTATATAAACCTTTATAACTAAATTAAAGAATTTGTCGACCAATACGGACTTAGTGAATGACTGAAAGACTGAATATTTGGCCACTGTCCAGGGTGTTCCTCGCCTAAGGCCCAAAGCCACTGGGATATGTTCCAGTCAACCACAATCTGAACAAGGAACAAGCGCTATAGAAAATTAATGAAGTCTAATTTTGGTTGATTAAAACTCAATCAACCGATGAAACAACTAAAGGACTACAACTAGAGTTTTGCTTAGATTGTATACTTAAAAATGCTATCATAATAATAAAAATGCTGAATCTGAATCACTTTTTTTAAGCCCTAACAGACAACTATGGATCCACAGACGTCAAACAAGTCATCTTCCTAAATTATTCTACAAAAGACAGTGTAATTGTTGCATTCAAAATGACATAACTGCTCAAAATTAATTTACTTTTTCATCATTTTCCTGTGTTTCATTCTATGGGCAAAAGCTATACCCAAAAATCACCTATAGATTTGCCAGTGAACCACTCTTGACACTTTTCCAGCCTGTCAAACCCATCCCACTGTGAACACTGACCCCTGCTGCCCTGGAGTTGCTTCTTCTGCTTCTCTTCCTGCCTTTGCCCACAGTCGCACACTTCGCTTACACTCCTGACACTTGTGGAGGAAAAGTTTGTTCGGCCCCTTCGCCCTGCTGACTGCGGAGCTCTCTAGTGCTCAGTCCTGCCTGCAGCTCTGAGTAAAGGGCAGCTGGGGTGGGATTCGGGTCAGCCGGCACACAGGGGGCGCCAGACTGAGGCAGGTGACTGGACAAGTGCCATGTAGCCTCCAGCGTTTAGCTCTATCAGTGAGACCTGACTGTGGAAGTTATGAGAAGGACTGTGCACTAAAGACACAAAGTTTACTTTGACCGACCTACTTTCTATTGTTTTGTTTGTAAATTGATTTGCAAATTACTAATTCATCTTTTTTTTATTGTCATGTTAAGCCAACAATTCCTAGCATCCTACATTTTATAGTTTCAATACAAACAAACAACTGATTAAGCAAGTTGGTAGCAAGTAGTAATATGACAGTGTTGGTTGAAGGGCAAGACATTCTGCTTGTATAAATAGTAATGTGTGAGCAGAATCAAACTATTTCTGATTAAACAAAAGGGCATTTCAATAGAGGAATTTTTTTTTTTTTTTATCAACAAAGGCGATGTGCGCGCATCCAATATGTAGAAAGAGCTTCTGCTCATTGACCAAACTTGAACTAAGGCTGTTGTCAGCTAACTACAAGAGTAACCATCACTGTGCAAAAACAAAGGTTATGTCGCTAATTCAACATTTGTGAATGAAATTTGACTCTGACGACCCTTAAAAGTTACAGTCGATTGAATGAAAAAGCAGCATGAAAAACACTGTCTCACGCTTCAGAAGCTAGGTGTCTGTCACACCAGTTCATACCTGATCGAAACAGCTAGCTCTCTTCCCGTTTTGTTGTTTTATTCAAGCAGTTTCCTACGCTAACCAGGTGGAGAGCATATCTTTCTGCATGGAGCATGCTCAGTAGGGCGGAAAGTGACATAGACCGAAAATCCCTCTATACAAACAGAGGCTTGAAATACACAACCACAAAAGTACTTTCAGATTGTAGTGATAGTTTCCAGCCCAAAGTCTATGTAAAATCAGCCAAAAACAGCCCAAAAAAAAAAAAAAAAAAAAAATAAAAATTACTATTACAAAATTGTTGCAAAGGCAAAACCAGAAACAAAAAGCCTGCAACAGCCAGATTAACTACATAATGTTTCGATTCTAAACTGACACAGCGTGGGGGCGTCAAAGTTCATTATTTTCAACTAATCAGAGATCAATTAAACATTCTGACTACAATTGCCACAATCAATGTTACACAGTACTTAAATACATACATCAGTTTATTCAACAAAACAATGACAATGACAAACAAACCTGCCTGAGACATGTAAAGGACCAACACTAACTATGCTAAATAACCTTGCATTTTGAACAGTAATTAGGCCCAACATAATAGTCTCACAAACCATTACTTTCTCATTTATAAACAGCATTCTGACTCCACAACTGCAGCATTTAGTGTGTTGCATATTTGTACTTTGAAGACACCTTCATCTTTCACCTGGCAAAATGGCCAATAGAACGGCGGTTATTTTCACTATTATGCAAATGTGCTTAGCTATTGGACCCTTTTTCCTCTGGCCTTGAGATAACCCCAGCTCCACACCATATTTTAGTCCCATTTATTCAGTATTAGCAGTCTAGGGAGTGGACTTCCATGTGTTTATCTTGCTGCTCTACCTGCGGGACCTGCCTCCATAAATCGGCTTCCTCCTCCCTCTGTCTGCTCCGTAAATCCAGGGCCATAAAAGTGAGACATCGGGGCATCTGGAACTTTTTTATGCTTGCATTTGTCCACTCTCTCTCCCTCTTTCTCCCCTTCTTTCTCCAGCTGCATGGAACTTATTAGCAAAGTGTCCGGGTTCTGAGATGAAAAGG
Source organism: Mugilogobius chulae (assembly GCA_038363315.1). Lineage (NCBI taxonomy): Eukaryota > Metazoa > Chordata > Actinopteri > Gobiiformes > Gobiidae > Mugilogobius > Mugilogobius chulae. The sequence goes on from CM076414.1 coordinate 26,619,669, forward strand.
TCCCCGCGCTCCCTCTGCAAAGGCTGGCTGTTTTAAGAGGTGCTTATTAAATATGCTTTTACAGCCGCTCCTGGGACGGTTATTAAGGCTAAAAAAAACCTCAGGACTTTGATGTTACTGACAGCTTAGGACTCATTAAAGCGCACTGTTATTTCGCTGATTAGTTTACCTCTTCGCAGCAGACAATCATACATATTTTTATATTTCCCGATGGTGCCGGTCTCCAATGAGAGCAGCTAACGCTAATCGCTGCCATTTGCATTCAAATTATCTGCCAATCAGTGAGTTACAAAACACGGTGTTTGTATGGAAGGAGTGACTAATCCATCTTGTCACTGTCACTCCAACAGAATAGGAAATAATGTAGTCATGTGATTTAAACGGGCTATTTTGAGTTTAGACAACAGTGACGATGCCACAATTGTTTTGTCATTAGGATTGTCAACATACAACATCAGTAATCATTCATTTTCTAATGAAATAGGTATTTGTTGTTCCTGCTGCCATCCTAAGTGAAAAACATAAACCAACTGAAGATGACAAAATTGCATTATGTTACATAGAATCTTATAAGAAAGTCTTAGACGTCCATAGAACTTTTGCCACTTCTGGTACATCCACAAGAGTATTAGTTGTGGTTGAAGAGAAGCTGTTGCTGTAGATTGGTAGGCATATTTTCGTCAGTTTACTCCAGCATAGTTCTGGTTACTGTATAAGAATTAGTTATTGCTTTTCTCAGTCTAACATTTTTAGTTTTTTAACCCTCCTCCTCTGAAAACATATGCCGACTTTTCAATACCTCCAAGCCCTGTTGATGGGAAAGAAAAACTTCTCCTGCTTAAGACAGCCAGGTCTCCAGACTTTTCTTCCACATTTTGGGACAATTTGAACATTTCTATGGCAGCTACCACAGTATTGTTTGAGTATCACAGTATCAATCTTGTATAATTTATTTAACACCTGATAGGTTTTGCAGGATGCATATGATGCATTTTTTGTTGTTGATTGTCTTCTTTAACCCTGCTCCCGAGGCCTACTTTGAAATCTCATGCACTAAACCATAAAAAAGTGGAAAGATTATATGACAGTCAATCAAACCAATCCTGTCTGTTTAAAAACTCCCAAAGCGAGTTGCATGATTTATGGATTTAAAAACAGGACAGACTTTAAAGACAGACTCGGGGATCTACTATGACATCATAGATCAGGGAATTCAGAAATGTTTTGCAGGAATGCAAGGTATCTCAAGGCAAAACTTCAGCTGTGTATTTGACAAGGAAGCAATGATTAACAAAAGTCAATTTAGCATAATATGTTTCCTTTAATATAAAAGTGAAACAAGTTATTCAACGTGTGCTTATTCTAGGTAAAGCAATAACATACCATAGAGACAAATTCTAGAGATATTTGTTTATGCTTTACTGTGTTGATTTTTAGACACTTTCTTCCAATCCACAACAAACATGCTGTATACATTCACATATTGCCTGTCCAGCTTGTTAGTAATCCGGCGAGCATTTATCTGATGCTCTTTCCCGTGCTGACGCCAGGGAGGTCTAACGTTACTGCCACACTTGAGGCCAGTGTCATAAAGCACACATCACGACTGCTCCGACCTCTGAGTGAAGGGACAATCTCCTGGTCCACCTTGAGTCCTCAGACCCACAGAGACACCGAGCGATGAGAGGGGCCAGGGAGGAGCTGGAGGTGACTTTAGCTGAGCCTCGGAAAACTAAACTTTTGGAAAGACTCTTGTTCGTTTTACCCTTGTCTTGGCGCTAGCTTGTGTGTAGCGTCCCTTCTTTTGTCCCCCCACTGTTCTCCTGAGACCCGCTCATTACCAAACAATGCCACTAAAACCAAGGACGTTCACACAAAAGCCACACAAGCTGCAGACAAGTACAAGCGGCTCATGTACTTCTTAAATTAAGTGCCACCAGTCTCAAAACATACTGTAAATGCACTGTTTATGCTAAAAACAAGACTTGATGAGGTCGCTGAGGACATGCAGTATAAGGAAACTCAACTTTTCTTTTTAGCACTGTTAAAACTCTCTCATTATTAGTTTGCCCAAAGTTAAAATCTATAATGAAGAGTTTATCAGTTCTTATTTACATTATAGATATCTTAAATCAATGTTGGGTTTTACAGCAAAGAAAATGTAAATAAATTACGCATCTGCATACTGTATGTTATAGTTTATTAGTGCTTGAAATAAATACATTGTATGCCTTGGACTTCTTCTCAAAAGAATACAATAAAATAACAATACATTTAGCTTGAGGTCAAATTTTATGAGTTTGCATTGCCACCAAGTGGATCTGTTTGAAGATGTTGAGTAGTAAGTTCTAAGTAAAGAGGATCTAAAGCAGCCGGAGAAAGACAAATTAAACAAAGATATTATTTTAAATATAATGTTTTTTTGCAACTTAGTCACAGGAATCTGATGCCTAAGATTAAGGTTATCAATGTGGTCTTTTCACATAAGAACTAAGAAGAACACAAAAAAAAAAAAAACACCAAAACGACACTAGGGTATTGGATGATTTTTACCTGTAACCTGGGTCACACCAGATGGATCTGTGTTGAACTCTGATTTGAGTTCTTCCACAGTCTCCATCTGGAACGTGACTCGCTGAAAGCGTTCGGGAAAAGGTGAGATGTTTAGTTAAATACGTTGAGCTGATTGGATGAGCGGCTTATCTTATTTGAGCTTAGCCAATTACAGCAACAAATCATAATGATGTATTCAATGTTTGCATGGGATAGAACAAGTATGTGTCACACATACTGCTCTTCAAAAAGAAATTACTGTATTTCTGGTAAAACCGCATCAGACACACATACATCCACAGGAGCCGCCATCTTTGTTTAGCTCAAAACCACGCTGCTGTGATGTGAGGGGGCCGAAACACCACCGTTTTGGACTCCATAACCAATTGGGCTACTTGAAGGCCAGATGGTTTATCTCAAGTTTGTGAATTCAGTTCACAAGTATCGCGAGATAAACCGTCTGCTGGTCAGGTTACCTCACAAGTTTACGTCTGTCAAACTCATTCCTCTCTCAGACAATTTAGCACATTGTTATTACTCACAAGTATTAATTTCTCTATGTATGTGTGTGCAAAGCTTTAGAACAGCTTTGTTGTAGATGTCAGAGTATAGATTTGAAGATACCACACTCACATTAAGAAAGCAGGTTTTAGATCTGTATAACCACCAAATATCATTAAATACAGCAAAATGTTTTATGCATTGCAATATTTCATGAAGACTAAAAGCTAATCCCATCACCTTTAAGGCCTCTTCTGTGGCAGAGAATAGTCAGATCTGTCAAATACTGTTACAGACCCATAGTAAATGGCGCTGCTGTGTTCTAACCAGTATGTGGGCGTGAGCTGGGAGGACACTGTAATAAAAGTGAACAAAGGAAGTAATGAGCTTTCTATGGAGTTTTGCTGTGATTAATGTCAGACTGGGTTCATGTTGCGGTCACACCTATGGGTCAGGTACAAGGGCTCACACAAACACATAATGTTACATGGCTCCTGTTTTATCTTCCAAAGAATCATTTCTCCTCATCACATTTCATCACACCGCAGTCAGGCTTAAACTATACGCACTATTTTTCTTCTGCGTTCCATCCTCCCTTTTCTCCACGGCTTATTTATGCTGCAAATATATAGTCCATTTTTAACATTAGAATCAGCAGGGTTCACATAACGTAATGACTGGTAAGGTTATTAAGCTGAGAAATAGTCTCAACCTAGACGACTGGTGTGATTTAACGTAGGGCTGTGTGTGTAGGTTGAAACAATAAGTATAAAGCAGATACATCTGTCTGACTTTATTATCTTATTCTAATGGAGTAGTGCACATTGTATATTGTAAGGGATTGGGATTAATTTAAGCACATTTTTAAACAAATTTTCCTAAAATGAAGTTAAGATCCCAATTGGGCCATTTATTAAGATAGAAAAATAAATTATGAGATCACATAGGAAGTTGCCTAGTAACCATGTACTGAATTAGAGCTAAACTCTAAAATTGCGCTAATTTTGATAAAGTTACACTTAAAAGGTAAAAAAAAACTGTTTCTGGTGAGAAAAAATGTTCTCGTCTACATAATGTGATGACATCAGCAGGAAGCAGAAATCTGCTTCCTGCTATTTTTAAATTTCCTTCACAAATGCATTTTGATTCATTTAAAACAATCATTTATATTTACAAGAAGTGCTGGCCATACCTGCTTGTCAAAGCCCAAACCCGTTAAATCTCAGAAGCTAAGCAAGTTAGGGCCCGGTACTTGAATGAGAGATTGTTGAAACACCAGGTGCCACAGTGGGACGACAAGAGTGGATTAATCCCAATCTAGTCCAGGATCCTAACTCTGAAGTAATGAAAGTAGGAATGAACTTAAAACTGTTTATTGACCAACGCTTAACAGCTTTCATAACTCAAGATTCAAGCTTTTGTAAGGATATTTGCATGCTCAAAAACGCTATTCATTTTGCTTCAAACATACTAAATGCCTGAATTACTTCAGCCACCTTACACAGTATGAAAAGGATGTGTGATTAGGTCGACTGGCAACATTGTTGTGAATGAAGAATGTAGTATGAAATGCTTTTGATGTCATGATAGGCACTACATAAATCTAATGTAAAGTAAAATTAAAATAGAACAATAGAAACATGTATCATTGCAAGATTCCTAGCATTTTTGTGTCTTACAGGGTTAAAAACAATAGTCTCTACACAGTACATAGTAGTCTAGATGTCAAGGCCGCACTAATCGAGACCAAGACTTTTCCGAGACCAGAGTCCCAAGACCGAGACAAGACCAAGACCACTGACCTTAGAGACAAAATCAAGACCATTTATGTACTTTTATGTAATTATCAGTGTCTATATGATCTTGTTGTGCAGTGCTTATTGCAAAATGTGTCTGGTTCTGGTGTAAGTTTAGCAGAGCATAGTGGCAATGAAATGTGGTCTTGGTGTCCAAAACAAGAGTCCAAGATAAGACTATACTAAATACTGTGTAGCCTTATGAACCACCAAAGAGACATTTTGAACTGTATTTTTCCATCATCTTAGAGGGACAAAAGGAATGCAGCCCCCCCCCCCCAAAACTGATCAAGTTTTACGACCCTCTGTGTCTTATCAACAAATGGCTATTGACTCTAGCACCAAAGCCCCTGCTGTGACCTGTTGCAAAGACTTGCAGGACAAGGACTTTCATTATAACTCATTTACTTTCATGGGTATTTTCATGTGTGCTCTCATGTCTATAACCTTGTCGAAATATGCATTTGGAAATTTTCTGTTCTTTGTCATTGCTTCATATATTTGTGATTGCGGCAGTTATGCTCAATATCCCAATTGAATTTCACAATTGAAAATGTAACAGTTTGAGATGTCAAAATGATTCCAATTGCATGTATGTTCTTGTTAATTGAATAAGTGAATAATAGCTAACTATTTACTGATTTAAATTAAATTAAGGACATAGTAAGCCATAAGCCACTCCCAGCCCATGAGAGTCCGCCCTTCACAAGACTCCACAAGACCACCATCCTCCGGGTCACACACACGGTGGGACACACTTCTACTTGGAACTTCTTCCTGGTCACTTCTATCTACCTCCCTCAGGTGCTGAACGGGGGTTGGAGCTGAGCCGTGAGGACCTCTGGCCCTTGGCGGCCCCTGCGGGGGTCAGCCGCCCTGCTGCAAAACTGAAAGCAGGCCTATGGAGGACTCTTCAGCCGGCATCCTCAAGCTACAGAATCGGACTCTCCAAGTGCTGCTAAACCATCGAACAGCAGCAACTGCACCCCTTTGGTCATGGCCCAAACAAGGAAAGGCCTCAAACTCGGTGGACACCAAGGAACACCACATCTCTGACCTCATGGGACGTAAGACAAAAATGGTGCTGAACAGAGTGGCTCAAGTCACTCCTCATTTAAACCAAATCAGATCTTACCATTGGAACTAGTGTTTACTGTAACTGTTTGGAAATGAGTGATGAATGTTTATGTTTGTTTTTGTTTATTAAACCACACAAAATGTTACTGGTTATGGTTTTATAATTAGGATTTTGTCACTGTAATGAGAGAGCGCGCCTTCAGACAGACAACGAGGAGTAGGTTTCTTTAAAAAAAAAAAAAAAAAATTGAGTTAGACTTTAAATGTTAACTCTGGTGCCCAAATTTGATTAATTTTATTAATCGCCTACACAATATAATAATTAATAATCAGCAATTAGTGCGCCATGCCACAATTAGCCGATTTTTAGCATATTATATTAAAACAAACCACTACATATCTGGTGCCGCGTGAGGCTGGTATCACACTAATGTAGTAATAAATAAATCTGTTACAACTGACAACATTATGGTTACTCCAAACATTTAATTGGAACAGGGTCTAGACTTACGAAACTTTTATAAAACTGAACTGAATGAAATCTAAAGTTCTTACTTTCCTTATCTTTTCCTACAAAACACTTTGTCTGATTCTTGCCTGAGCACATGAAATCCCTGTGTCCAGCCTCAGCCAAAGCTCAGCAGTGGCCTGTCCGCCTTCAGCTGTTAAACATCCACTTAATTACAGCGACTGGCTTAGGCACGAGGAAGAGGAGGATGCAAGGGAGGAAGGAGACAGGAAGCATAAAGGAAGCACACCCACAGAGGAGCAGCCCGTTAACCTTGTTACTGTTTGTAATGGGACTGTCCAAAGAGACTGATGGAGTGCAGTCCAAAAGTCCATGTAAGTCTTTGAAGATGGAGAGGCTCAGGCAGTTAAAAGCTCGCCTCTAATGAAATCTACTGTTCTGACCCGCAGGATGACATTGGAGATAATAACTAAAACGGAATGATGTCACTTAGTTAAGAGAGCCAGAGGTGATTTAGTGCATAAAAGTGTCCACAAATAAGTTATAAATGGTTTGAGCTGAACTATCAGCTAGAAATGACAGATCTGTGTTAAAAATCTTGTTGGCAGTCAAAAATGAGCCACTGACAATGCCTGAGAATGATATAAAAATAACTCACAAATAAAGGTCCTGTTTTAGATCATTTTCATGCAATAAAGGAAAATCTCTAAGCTCTTGCTAGTATTGTAAAAGTGTCTTTGTGTGAAGATGAGCTAATTGTGTTTGATTTATATAAGGGTGTTGCTAACTAGTGGTTGTTAGTGTCATGAAAGTCTCTACCAAGTCTTTTCAGGCCTTTCATCTACAGATTGTCCAATAACCTATACGTTTCAGTAGCTTGGAAATTCAAGACTCTACCTTGCACCAGCAGTTATAAAATAATAGAAGAGAGATATTAGTTTGAATTCTCAAAGATCAAATAAATAGTATTTTACAGGATGGGAGACAGGGTTTGGATGAAATCATAACACATTTAAGAACCTGTTTATAATCCTTAAATTGGATCAAACTACAATGAATAAGCCCTTTTTAGTTACTGTATCAAAGCCCGTGGCCACTAAATCAACATTTTAGGAAAAATGAGTGTGACTATATACTCAAATGTACAACACTCGCTTCAACAATAGATCTCTGTAATGGTAAGAGAAAAGCTCTACTTGGATGACTGAGCTAAATGGAGTGTGGTGGTCTTTTTAAAGCAGAGCCAACTATTGTTATCCTTTGGAGAGTAGTGCAGTGGTGACATGCTGTCAGGGGCCAGCTGTCGGCCTGTCACTCTCCTCAGGTGAGTGTGTGTGAGCGTAAACATACCAGTCTCCTCAGGTGTGGTAGAAACAGTCTTTGTGTGTGCTTGTGGGGGATATATAAATATATAAATGTGTGTGTATGTCCTGTGGGGCGGCGTCCTGTTGTGAGAGCAGTGGAGCGTCACCACGACGATGATTAATTTCTCTCTGAGTAAATCGGGTGTCAGTAGACTGTACAGTCAGCAGGTGTGCTGGGGCTTGTGGATGCCTTCCAGTTAGTGGCACGTGATCACATTTGCTCCAATACCTTCAAAACAATCTCTGTCAGGAGTAAGCCCAACTTCCCCTGCTGTTTCAAACACAAAACTTACAAACTATAGTCTGTGTTAAAGACAATGATTTACAATTAGCTAAAGGAAATTGTATTCTGCCAAGTGGACAAAGCTTTAAGAGTGAGGATGTTTCGTTACTCATCCAATTAACTTTCTTGAGTCATTGTGTATGAATAGATGAGCTAACTATACTGAAACAAGCACAAACTAGTTGTTTAGTCAGTTAAGTACGGTATGACTCATGTTGTGTTTGCTGTCAAATAAGTAGAGCAAATCTATTCACGCACAATTAGTTGATCTTAATTTAGAAGTTCACACAGAGCAAAATCCAAAAGAATAAATCCAACAGAAAAAAAAAAAAAATTACAAAACAGAGCAGATGAACTTCATGGTCAAGTATGACAACAGTACTTTAACATTTAAATGTATATCATGTATGGCTGGGCAATATCGTGAAAAAAAATCAAATCATGAGCTCATCTCTGTGACAATGTGCTTTTTTCATTAAATCATCATATTGTGTTTTCCCACAATCTTTTTTCAAAGTTTCTTATACATTTTGAAGATTGTGTTTTTTTAGGCTGGACATTCAAGTCATAAAAGAGGTGAATTTTAGCATTTTTCAAATTGGATTACAAAAAATATATATATCAATTATGACTGAAACATGGATTCCTAGTGTATTGTCATGCTTAAAGTAGTTGTTAATGTTAGAAAAACTATTAAAAATAATCAATTTTTTTTTTTTTTTTTTTTTTTTTTGAAGGGCTGAGGTTCCTTATTTTGGATTTATTATTAAAGGCTTGATCACTTGTTTCACTCTGAAAAGCTGGCAACAAGACAGCCTTTGACAGCTGGATTTAGCCATTAACAAGTAGGAACTTTCTAAAAAAAAGACATACAATTTTGTCATATCGCCCAGCCCTAATATCATGCATGTTCAGTTAACACTTATTTTTATCCAAATACTTTTTGACTGCAAAATGTCTGGCCAAAAATACAGTCGTTTTCACTTGGAGAGGTAAACTCAGGTAACTTCCTTAGTGCTAAAACTAGAAATGTTGTTGTTCTGGCCACTGACACAGACGTCCAAACTAGACCCAGGTTGACACCATGAGCAGTTCATTGTTTTCCCTTTGTTTGCGACGACTCTGACATCGCACAACAGCCACTATATTTCAGACCCCAAAGATATATATATATAAGTTTTGTTTCTAGCCACCATATCCACGCCACGATGTGACAAGAGGTGGCTACAGCGGCGAAAGCAATTAGCCGAAATCGCACCAAAATTCTCAAGAGGTGCAAGTTGACAGCAGCCTCAGCAATTCCAATGTTAGTGATGTTATTTTCTTTTGCCCGGACCTTTTGGCATGTTTTATTAGCACTATTAGCGCTCTAGTCTGTGAAACCAGAGGGCACAGGGGCTTCAAAATGTCAACACAGTGCTTTTGAATCACAATCCGGGAACAGGCGCCACTGAAATGACACTTGGAACCAAAAGAGGTGCAATTTTTCCCCCTCTTCCACACAAGTCTGGCGTCGGCACAGTTAGACAAGCTAGCCGACTTTCTGTGCTGTCAGCCTGCTCCAGCTAACACGACTGCTCCTGTGTACTTTCGGGTATACAGACTCTTTTATCTTCTCCAGCAATGATAGGCTTGAGTTTTCCCTCCAGTGCAGAGCTCTAAAACATTCTGCGGCTGCTTCGATCACAACCCGCTTCAAACCGGTCCCCAAACCGTCTTTACCTCTGTCTGAGTCGAGATTCATCTTTGGGAGACTTTGTGCATTTGGAGTTTGACATTGGTTGTGGTGTGAAATCTTGGTGTTTTTCATCTGACTTTTACACTGAATACAGCGCAGATTTGAATTGTAAAGCAGATGCACGATCGTCTTTGTTTTTGGTTGGAGTTTCTTCAACTATACCTGTCAGTGAAGTGGCTAGACTGCAGTCACCAAAAAGCATCAAACACTGGCAAGTTTAGCCTTTAGGCCCATAGGTGACATAATTGACAGATTAAAATATGTAATTTGACATACAATGAAATATTCAAAGTTCAAATGATAAAAAGAACAGTTTTCTGACTGGTTTTCAGTTTAAAAACGAAGCACTGGGACAGATTTGATGCAAAATCCAACTATACTGTCACTACAACAAGAACAAGATTTGGTTTAAGATCAAAATGTTTTCAGTCCATTCTCACTCGAAAAATTGTCAAATTATAAAATGGTCATTTTTGAAAGCTAAAGTGCTTGGATTTAAGTAAAGTAAAAAGGTAGTCTTTTTGGTGCTCTTCAGTGCAGGGACTCTTTGCAAATGTAGACTGAGAAAACTGAGCAGCTACATTACCAAATGGCAATGATTAACTGAGGCAAGTCTACATTACCAAATGGCAATGATTAAAAGTCACCGCATCGTAAAAAAGTAACTTCAAAATGTTTTTTTTATTTTTTTTTTACTTTTTTTAACATACATCCTAAACAGTTAGGCTTATAGTTGTCTGTCATGGGTAACACAAAGTTCTGATCATTCATACACAAGTTGATTTATGACTTTAAATTTAAGTTGAAAAGATTTAAAGGAACCGTGTATAGGATTTTGATTTCAGATTTCATTAACATCAATATGTGTCCACAGATACAAGATAAGCATGTTTTTTCCAAAAAAGGCAGTGAACATGATGTTCATTTGTTGATGTTTACATTTGGTATTTTGGTTCTCAGGAGGATTATCCAATCAGAAAGCAGAATGAGCCTCACATGACTCTCATTTGGGTTGCCAGTTTGGTTTCTTCGAACCAGTTTTGGTTTTGAACCATGAGTCAAGAACATGTTTGAGTTTAAAACTGATGTGGTACCATGACACAAACAAAATTGTCTATGAAAGACTGTGTTTACACACAGTTCACATTAGACTCCACCCACAACAACAACAAACAACAAGAACAACAACAACAACAACATGGTTGATCATAATGAGGAGGGGGGGTCATGAATACATGTTCTGTCATATTCTCCAGCTGTAAAAACAATATTTTATATTTTTTCAAATGTAATTGTCATTTCCACATAATTTGGACACCTGGAAACACTGGTTGTATGAATATGCAGCAATCTGATCAAACAGTTTGGTAAATGAAAATATGATTGATGTTATGCTGGCTTCACAAGATTTTACAAGAGATGAATGGCAAAGCAAGACCACAAAACACTGGAACGAGAACTATCATATCATACACACAGTCAGGGCGAGTCTAGACCTTTTTAGGGTGTCAAGCACCCCATCGATTTTAAAGCACCCTAAATTATCTCTCTTTTTTTTTTTTTTTTTAAATTACTAATTTCAATTTTTGCTTTCCATATTTCATGCTTTTTTTTATGCCTGATAGTATTTTCTTAGCCTCAATATTACACCCCTATAATTTTTGCCAAGTGTTTGATCGCTCTTAGCCGCATCCCAGCAACTTTTGGTGAGGTGGAGGGGTTAGTTGATGCTGCAGCCGGAGGAGTGGTGCAGTCGTCACAGGTTTTAGCCCGTATTTGTGTCACGCTTGTTGCAAGTAAATGCACATTTGAAGGTTGTTTGACTGTCAGTATCACGCTGTCAATCACTAAATGAAACGCTGGACGAACGTTTCCGATCATCTTTTTGCAACATTTAGTTTCTTGATAATTTCGATAGTGATAATAACCATAGAGTTCAATGCACTAGAAATATATAGATGCAATCGCGAAAATGCAAGACAGTATGGTAAATGAAATAAAACAGATTTGACTAGTTTTGTGACTGGGCTGGTGGAGGATATAACCTCATTACTAGATGTTGATTATTTGACTGTAGATTATTAGTGCAACATTACCTTAAACTAAATTAGAGTCTAGAAGAGAGGGACAAAACAAAAATAACAAAAAGGATATCAGTATTCATAATTAATCACAAGGTAAATTGCTTTTTTATAGGCAATACCATTAGTTTTTGGCGCAACATCCTTGTGCACCATTTGAATCTAGATCGCTTGTCACTACATCTTTTATTGTTTTTACATTTCTTTTATTTTAGTAATGCTTTTTATTCAAATAGTGGACCATTACTCAACAAAAGATTGATACTTACACCAGTAACTTATTTGGTGTAAAACTGATGAACACTCAGAATATTAAAAACCCTAGTCTTTGATATGACACTTGTAGCACATCTGAATAAAAAGCTACTTCATTAGTGCTGCGGAATAGGACAGTGACATTGTGTGTGTATATTTCATGCCCTGAGGTGTGACTGCTTTTCCACATTAGTAAAGACCTTCCAGCCAAACACTCTTTTGTCCTCTGTTATCACTCCATTCTTCTTCTTCTCCCCATAAAAAATGCTTGGTAATATTAAGTGATTTGATCTGATGTGCTCCTAAAACAAGTCAAAGCGTGTGCCGGCGAGGGCCTCATAAAAGGGCAGTTAATTTAATGCTGTCTCAGTAATATCACCACAGAATGTCATTACCATCCGGGAGAAAAACGCACGCGGCTCGCTCCCTATCAAACACTGTCAACTTATTAAATGACAACCTTGAAGAAGGCGGATTTGCATTCAAATCAAGTGGAATCATACCCCCTTTGGCACTGTGAGATTGTATTAAATTAAGTGTCGAGGTGGCTGCGAATTTCCTCTTTCCTGGTTTTTCTGTCTCCGGGCCCCCGCTGAGCTCGACACCCCTGGAGAATGCTTGTGACATAACTAGGCCTAGCTGTGCGCGCTAACGCTAGCTCCGCAGTGCGCCCGCAGGCACCGGAGCAGGCTGAGGGCAAAGCAGAGCTAATGACATCCATGGAGCGCCGAGTGAGGGTGTGCTTGACAGGCAGAGACCTGGAATGAAAGCCAGGGGGAAAAAGACTAGGAATTTTCGCTTATTTGAGGAAATGCATTGGATGGTGTATAGCATGGGAACGTGGTAATTTCTTCTTGTAGGAGAGGCAGAGTCATGGCCCTTAAGGGTGTCAATAGTAGCAGATATTTTTGGATTTCTTTCATGTCACGGTGCTATTTTCCAGCATGATGGAGAGTGTATCTTTCCAATAAAGTGAGGCTCAACAAACAAAATGTCTTATTTTTATTTAGCTTTTGTCCAATTGGCTCTCACAATAAAAGGCACCTAAAGAGATTGTATTATTTCACTTCTATCAACTTGCAGCCATAGATTTATATCACAGATTGTATTGAAGTTACACACAAAATATGAGAGAGGGTATTCATTCATAGTTAAAGGAGACCTATTGTTCTGTCATCATTAGCTTAACCAAAATTGTATTCTGAATGATGCATGTTTTAGTAATCTTGGATTGTCCAGCAGCTGATGATTGAGTGCTCAGAAAAAAACTGTGCTCACTTACCACCTATCCCCACCCACTTTGTATTTCATTTTGATTATTCAAAAACATCTGATTCAAAGCATGTTTGGTTCAAAATAGTCACACAGTCACTTAAAAGCAATAGAAATAAAAACAATTTTAAATTCTGCTGCTAAAACACGGAAGGCTTATCAGTTTTACAGTTTGCACAGGAAGTAAATGGAGCTGTGTCTGTTTCTAAGCTGTTTTGGATCAATTTTGTGTTTTACGAAAAACAAAATGAAAATTACTGATCTACATAAATCATAGTTTATTCCTAAATGCATAGAAAAAAACACAATTGGTTCGCTTTAGAGTATCTGTTCAGATAAAAATACTACCACGTATGTCTAATCATAAGACATTTGACCATTAAAATCTAGGAAGTACACTAGTTTTATGTGGTTGTTTCTTATTAGCATTCGGGTAACTGCCATTAGCATTGTCACACAGTTCAATCAAGGTTCAACTCAGACTGGCTCTTAAAGTTATTGTGCTGAACAATTATGGGGTTCACAATGCACTGAGTAAGTTAACAAACGTGGACATCTGTAAAACCTTTACACTAAACAGCTCTGTTAGCTTACATTTTTACGATGGCGAAAATCAGGAATCGCATCTGTAAGATTCTCTGTGCATTTTTCAATTTAATACAGTTTTCATTTATAGTTTGTACAGATTATTTAGACTACTACTTATAGCAGAAATGACAAGAAGTCATAGTTTATGCAATGTTTTTGTATTCATTATATATATTTGACTTGGGGCACTGGTGAAGGATCCCTCACAAGCCCAAATGTTTGTGTTGGATATCAACATGCAGTGGTCACATAATATGACAATTGTGTTTTTCAAAGCATTCTAACGTGTTTATTAAATAATTATTAAAAGCTAAGTGGATTTGCAAACCATTCTGTAGGCAATCTCATCAGACATGTGACTTATCCACCTGCATTACCGATTTGTCTTGAACAATAATGGCTGAATAACACAATTAACCTTGTTGTCGGGTCTTTGCGTGATGTGACTTTAATGACTAAGCTGCAGGTGTACACTTGCATGTTGCCGTGTGCCAAAGACCTTAATAGACACTTTTATAGATGGGTAAATAGGAGGCTCACCCATCACCAGGGTTGAAGGCCTGGAGAGCTATCTGTCCTTCCCACTCACTGTCAGACCAATGGTAGGACTGTAAATCTGTCAGCGGTCCATCAAACATGTGACCTCAGTGTGTGAAATGTGAAACGCAATCTCCTTACATAATAAGACCAGACAATGAGGTAACCGAAGGTGCAAAGTTGTGCTTAAATTAATCTGAATATATTTGTGTTCTCGAAATGAACAAATTGTCAACTGGTTTGCACACTACCATTGAAGCATTTGGTGATTTACTTATTGTATTTTTTTTATTACTTTTTTAGTATTCTTTACTTTTTGCACTAGATTAAGAACTACAGTACTATACAGTATATAGATATTTTTTATAGATACAATATATAGATAAGTGTTTTTTTTTAAAGACGTAATACTCTCACTTTGGCAAGGGGTTTGAAATAATTTTATCTAATTGTATGATCTTTTCTACGATAACATTTCTTTTCTGATCACATGATGCTGGCAGTGACACCTGTTGCACAATAAAATGTCCGTGTGAAATGTTTTTTTTTTTTTTTACCATTTCACAGTTCCGAGTTCAGTTATAACACTGTTTCTCATCATTAGTTTACTCAAGTTTTACTTAACTGCATTATCCTGCAGCTCAAAAAAGTCACTTTTTTCATGCACCCCTATCCTCGTCCGCTTGTACTTATATTTCTGTATATACTTGTGCTCACTCCATCAAAAATGTGATTATTTTATTTCAAAGCATAAAGCTCTTAATTCAGCATATGGATAAAACATGCAGAGTACTAAGGAAAATATAAAGCATTGATCTATATATACCATATTATGATTAAGTAAAAGGAAAGAAAACACAATAGGTTCTCTTTATACTGCATGAGCATCACATCAACTGCTCATACTGAATCTTTCTTTTCTCAAGTTTTCAATTTGAGTATAGCATGCCTGTGCTGACACTAACACGCACAATAAAAAGAAATGAATCCAACATAAGAAGCTGGGATTGCCTATTTCAAGGTGAACATTTTACCACTCAGCTCGACCCCATTCAAACCTCTTCACAGATGCCTCCTCACTTTCTCCCAAATATAACTGCTTCCCTCCAGCTATTGTTTCCACTCTCGCCCTCACTGTTTTATCTTGACAGCTTTGAGTGAGGGACGTCTGAGGACAAATCTCCATCTCACTGATACGCCACATGATTCTTCCACATTTGCATCTTCACAATCGGATCTGGCCCCTGCTTCCCTCTCTCCGCACAGCTCCGAAAACAATCACGCATTTTACTTTTGTTGCTCTGCCTCCGTATACATCCCTGGACGTTCGCTTGTCGTCCTTTCTTCTCGTTTGGTGTTTTGATGTAGCGCCTTGGCGGTTGCATGCAAGCAGTCAAGCGGAGAACACTGGTGTATAGGCCGTGCCGGTGTGGTATAGGTATGAGTGGTGTGAGAGCGGAGCCAGGCCTGCAGTGAGTGGGGAAAGTACTGCTAAACTAGCTCAATTTGTCAAGAGCAAGAGGTGTGGGCCTGCAGGGCTTCAGTACACAGGAATCTGAGGTAAACAGTAGCTGGATGGATGCACACGGAGAAAGAAAATATCTTCAATATTTGGGTTGTTTCAAGTGTTTCTAGCTATAGTATGCGCTTTTGTGTTAAGATGGTACCAGCAAAGCATGTATAGCACCCAATTATGTCACCATATGTTAGCAATTTTTTGGCTAACAAGCAGCAAAGCAAGAAAAAAATCCTAAAAATCAGTTTTCTTCTGCAGATAAATGGAGAAAATGTGACAAAGTGCTATAACATTACATTTATTTAAGTTATTCCTTACTCTCTTTTTCGTAAACAGTCTAATGTTTAAAAGATGTTACATATTGCATTGTTCTGTCACTCTTCTGCTGCTCGTGATCAGGTTGTCAGCTGTACAATTAGTTCTCAATCGATCTAGGTGGGTAAATAAAGGTTAAATAGATACATTTGTGATGAGCGTCCACCATCTGCTTGGCTACACCGTGATATGTGGATCTGAGATATTCCACAGTATATAATTAAGGTTATCCATCTCCATGGAGACCAGCCAGTCCAGTGAGCCTGCTACTATGAAGAACCAATGTTGTAATTGATTGTAATTGAATAAGATGTTAGTTTTAAAGCAGAACCAAGTAATCTTAGAAATAGAGCTCCCCCTGCAGCTCGTAGGTTTTTTTCTCATGTTGCAAGACATGCTTCAGACAATCCAACAACAAATACACGTTTAAAGAAGACCTATTGTGATTTTTCTATATATTTAGGAATAAATTGTGGCATAAGTAGATCAATACCACATTGTGTTTATTGCAAAACACAAAAATGAGTCAAAACGGCTTAGAAATAAAAGCAGGTTCATTGATCATTGCCTTACTCTTAAAAATGGAAGAACTGATAAGCCCCGCCTCTTAGTTGTAAAACTGAACTTTCCTAAGCCACCCATTTAAAAATTACTATTAATTGTTGTTGGAAAGTGTCTACGTGACAATTTGAACATTCCATGTTTTACTCGCAATCCTAATTTTAGGTGAAGACAGGGATTTTTTGAGCACTGAAACATCAGCTGCAGGACAATACAAGATTGCCCAGGCATGCAGAAATCAATTCAAATACAACTTTGGGTTAACTAATGATGAGAGACACAGTTGTAACATTGTTAAAAACTTATAACAGTAATATTTAAGCCTCCCAGAGACCTATAACGACATGTCAAACTGTGCTTCCAAATGCATGCCTTTTACAATATCTTTGACCTAACAATAACATGCTGATGTGTCTGTTGTCCAACATTGAAGGGCAGCTTCGCAAATTCTGGCTACAGCAATAAACCAAAGGCTGTAAACATACATGGCAACTCAATGCATCAAACACAAAGAGCTGCCACAGAAGACAATACAATCTCCATATGAAACAGTACAGCTCACTGACCACACATTTACAATATTACACCAGGGACAAAACGTAGCCTTTGATTCGAGAGATTGCTGTTTGTAAAAGATGAGAGTGAGAGAGACACTCCATCACTGCCACTCCCCACCGCCACGTGAGCTGATTTTGACAAAGCGCGGTCGAGCCCCCCTCCTGCCCCTTCACGTGCACTAGACTGCCCCCCTTTGCGCTGGGTCACTCATTACCCCAATGGACACTGTAAATTATCATCCGCCTGCTTTACTCATGCAAACAGAGAAACAATGTCGGGATGCGGTCTCCGGGTGAACAGCCAATGATAAATGTCCATCTACCGCACTGGACTGTTGCCACGGCGATTAATACTGGGATGGAAGGAGGAGAGAGAGTGACTGAGAGTGAGGGAAGGAGGAGATTGGTGTGTTGCTTCTTAGAATGCCGGCTTTAAAGGGCTATAGACTCGAAGATTCACACTCGAATAAAATACATCATAGCAATGCATTTCAATACATTATCAGTCAAGCAGTGCATTTCGAGTGCGCGGATGAATAAAACGATCCAAAAATGTGTAGGTTGAAGGCAGGTTTGGTGGCAGAGACATTCCAGAGAGTTGCTAAAGGGAGAATCGTCTGCAGCTTTATTAAATTATTTGTTTAGAATTTTTTTTTTCTGAATTATGGATGATGGATGAGTCTTTTTTCTAATTGGTATGTGTGCCATGGTAAGTTCTTTGATGGTAGAAAGAAGAAGGCAAAGAAGAAGGTGAAGGTAGCGAAGAAGAAGAAGGCGAAGAAGAGGAATAAGAAGGCAAAGAAGAAGGCGGTGCAGAACAAGGCGGCGAAGAAGAAGAAAGCGAAGTGAAGAAGAAGAAGATGGTGAAGAAGAAGGCGAAGAAGACGAAGAAGGCGAAGGCAACGAAGAAGAAGAAGGCGAACATCTTGTAACTTTCTGAAGGTAAAAAATCACTTACAACAAAAAGCCATATTTTGGAACATTCTTCTCTAAATTAAATTTGTTTCAGGCCTTAGTATGAAAAAATTGCTAAAGGAACAGCTTTTCCATGGAAACAGAAAAAAACAAAGACATAAATATTATTTTAAAAATTTTGGTTTTTTTCTGTCAAAATGCTACAAGTTGGGTCATTAGAAGTATTTATTTTTGATATTCTTTGAGTAATTTCAGCAATTATACTGTGGCAATTATGTGTTCCTAATTAAGACGCATTTAATCTGAATTTTGAAGTTTAGATCTGGTAAAAGTAAATTTATTCTTTGGTGGTAAATCTGAGAACCACTCATCTATCACAAAACCAACATTTAATGCAGTATCCTTCATGATTGTCAGACAGAGCTCTTTTTTCCTGCTTCAATATTATTCCAGTTCCTATCTGCTGCTTCCCTTCCTCTTGCCCTTGTCCTTGTGCAGGGCATCAAAGAACAACAATTGGGTTCCTTTAGCTGCACAGCCATGAGATAAAGTGAGAGGAAACCAGTGGAGATCAATAGAGCGACTTGTTAGAGACAGCAGACAAAGAGATATTATTAAAGCTATGTTTAGTGATATTCTACAGAGCTAACAGTAACCTTCTGTGCAGACAGATAACCGCTGGAAGTTTGGGTAGAGGTCCTCCTGTGTGCTCTCGTGTTTGTGCTTTGATTAGATATACTAGACTAGACTAGATAAGAACATCAGTCAGTGCTTCTGCTGTAGTGATGTATACACGTTATTGCCAAGCCTAGAAATCACATGCCTCCATCAAGACATTTGCACATGAGTTTACATAATAATAACAAAGACTTATCTGTAGTTTCACTTACGATTGGTTGCAATACACATTTTACATTTTAAATGTAAAACTAAAATGTTACTGCTAACAGTCTTAGCAAATAAATAAACATTAAATTACATTATTATTTTATTTTATTGCACTAAAGTAATTCTTGTTGCAACCCAAACTTGTACTTGGCTAACCAGTTACCTGGTTAACTACGTATATTATCTGGCCACTGTGTCCCTGTGTGTGTGATTGACAGTTTAATTAACCAATCAGGAACACGCATAGTCTCCTGTATGAAACCAACATGGCTGCTTAAAGAATACATGAAAAAATATAGAAAAATTATCACATGGAACTTAAAAACATCACAGATTTCTGTAGAATTAATGAGCAAATCAAAAAAATGTTTTAATGTGAGGTGAGTGAAGTTATTTTTTGGTCTAAATGACAAACAACCAATGAGCTCCTTTGTTTTCTGTGTGTCACACAAACAAAACCATTCTGATTGCCCAGTTCATTGTGAAGTTGATCGAAAATGCAGGCAGAGGGAACGGTGACCAGACCCACTTTTCGCAGCTGCTGAAGTGTATGCTTTAGATCCCTGGCACAGACAAAAGACAAAATAAAAAAGACAAAAATAAATAAATAAAAATAAAAATAAATGGTTGCCAAATCATTTCAAAGTACGGCATCAAATGTCTCCACATGAATTTAACTCCAAAAAGGTGCTTTTAAATTCTTGCCATTATCTTGCCATTGCATCAGTTGTTGTTAGACATAATCCACATATAAACTTGATTGTGAATTTACATGATCAAACCTAAATATTTGCTAGCATAACCACCTATGCAACGTTGTGGTTGTGTAAAATAACTGAAGAGATGTGTAAGCACTTCTGCAATACCCACCACACAACTTGGCTGTAATCAGAGAGGACTGTTAACCAGATGTTGGCAAGTGTAATTCCCACTCTTGCGTATGTTCTGCTTTGTTTCTAAATGGAGTATATTTCTTCTGCATTCCCGCCAGTGACAGACAAACATGCTACACCAAAGCTAGCACAAATGCTACTTCACCCATTGAACAGTGCATTGCTATCCATGCTTTGGTGCCTCAGAGTGCGCTACATGTGTCCGCTGTGGTGTCTGTGCACACGTCTGTCTGCGCCTCGGATGTGTAATTACAAAGAGGAGACGATAAGCCAGTGTTTTTCCCTCCTGTGGGAGCGTGCGGCTAATTATAGAGCCAGCCGAGCTTCAAATTGCCATTTAAAACAGCCATACGGTGCGAGACAATAACACATTCCCCCGGTATCGTGGCTGGCTGGCGTGGTGGCGGTAGTACCGGGCAGCCACGGTGATGGAGGGAGATGAGAGGCAGCAGAGGAACGTTAGCCCAAAATGATGGATTCCCTTGACAGGAAGCGGCTTAAGTGTGAGTGTTGACAGATTTAAGGGAGGATTTACAGCATATGATGGGATTGGAACAAGTTACATTTGAATGCAACGATTTAGCTGTGGTTTGGTTTCAATTGGACTTTGTCACTCTCCACAGATCCAAAAAGAAAAAAAGTGTAATCAACAATCTTTAGATGTACATCTTAAAGTTATATTAGTTTTCATAATGTCTGTCTTTCTCTAAACGTAGGGCACTGTCATGTTCAATTTTTTTTTTTTTTTACCTTGGACTCTGAAAATCTCTCAGACTATCCAAGTAGAAACTCTGAGTTGCAGGGCTGTTCAACTGGGAATTGACAAGTCAGAACTTGGAAAGCACCATGACAATAGATCTGCTTGTCACCAAAGAAACATTGTTGTTCTGCATCAAATGTTCGACAGAATGGTTTTGAACTTGCCTTTGTTCAATTAGTGCTTTCACTGTTCCAGAATATTTGGAATAACAATTCTCTGCAGATCTGGTCAGTAACTTAGTTTGGTGCTGTCATTTGCTTGTAAACTTGGAAATATGTATGTTAGCATCAAATGGTGGAATACACACATTAGACAAAACTAAATTATATCCAGTTAGTGTTTTTTCCATCAGAAAATTTAAAGTTTAAATGATTCCAGGTTGTGTCAAACCTCCAACAACAAAGTATTTTAGCCTTATTTTGTCATGCCCACTTTTACTTATGACTGTTACCTTATGACTATGACTATACTAAATTATGAGTATTTCAGTTATCAAATTGTGTAAAGTTTTGCCACAAAAACAATCTTCATGTGCACCAACAAAATAAGCATGAGTTGTTTTTAAAGAGTCTGTTTAAGAACTTACTTAAAATTCAATCCAAGAGAAAAGAAGAACACAATTAATGGTTGCTTCCATAATAAAGTGAATATGGTGATAAATACATTGCCACTTCAGAGACTTTTTGCATTGCAGTCAGAAAATAATAGCTGGTTTTGCCTTATGATTATTTTACCTCCTGAGATTGTGTCAATTAATATGCTAACCTGCAACAACATGACACAATTCTTAGCCTTGCATTTTGTTTGGTGCTGCTACTGCACTTGCTTTGTATCTTTGCAATAAGTAAATCCGCATTATCAAACTATTATCCCTTACTGCTACGCTAAAAAGAAAAGTGAACTCCCATGACCACACTCGAGTACTCCGACTACTCCAAAAGCTATAGTCTTAGCCTGAAAATCCAGTCTGAACAGGTTTACATCTGCTTCAAAAAGCCTTCTCTCCAACAGCTGAGATCTTAGCAAACACTGATCGATTTGTGTTCTTCACTGCACTCAGCTCCAGTCACTCCACACAGCAGCACTCCAGCACCCAGCCAGGAACGTCTCTACCCAGCAGGCACGGCGGCGGGCGACCGAGGAGGTGCGAGAGAGAGAGAGAGAGAGAAAAGAAAGTGGGATGACAAAGATGAGAGGACGTGAAGAGGCTGGATCAGGCGGAGGGATGTGCCGGTGTAGTGGAGCTAGCTTTAGGCTATATGACAAAACACAGTCACTTGGGTTTAAATACATACCACCTTGCAACGTGACATTTATTTTCAGAGAAGTAGAAGAATTGTTGCTGATATTGACTGCTCGGTCAGCTCACAGCAAGATGATCAATGTGTAAATTAGTTTTGCAGCATTCTAAATATACTTGGGAGTTACACAACATTCAATTACAAAAGGTTATCTGAGGCTTGCCCTACAATTTCAATGGATTTTTAATGTAAAACCAACATTGCAATTAATGGTATTGCAATTACCCTCTGAACACGCCTACTAAGTACATACTAAATGAGATTTGTCAAACTAAGTATTTTATGAGAGCTAATAAAGCATAACATATTAAGTGGAAATCTACGGTATTTTGCATAATTCATGTCCTAAAAAGAAGACTGTATAAAGGTGCAGGACATTTTTGCTAAACCTAGGTGTCTACTGGTTCAAAATAATGGAATCCATTATTATAGCAGAAATTTCTCCACCTTCTTTAAAAATTGTTGAAACATACTAAACAGTCTGCCAATAAGTGACTTTGTGCCTTTAGTGTGCACTTTATTTACACTTTTTTTTACTGTAAAAAAAATGTGTTTCTTTTGTTTTAATGCCTCTATGAGGTGTTAATGCCTTGTAATTTGGGTCATTTTGATGTAATTTGGATCATTGTTGTACGATAACCCCAACCCTGATTATCTACTTTTGGACACACATAAGTTAAATGAATGATGTTCTCTAATGCTTTAATTACTTCAATCTGTTGATGATGATCAAGTACAAAGAAAATTCCTGTTTCACCTATCACCTAACACTGTTTATCCATGATTACTGCAAAAATGTCATATATCAAGCAAAAAATAAATAAATAAATAACCAAATAAATAAATAAAACACGTAAGGCCTATATACAGTATATGTATTTATTTATTTATTTTTTTTTTCTGGTGCAGCTTATCTTCAGGTGCCTTGAGTAGTGCAAAAAATGACTGCATGTTCAAATACACAATTACATTTTGTGTTTTACAGTGGACAAAATGTACTAATATACATAAAGTAAGTGTAATACTAAATGCTTGCAGAAAAAAACAAAAGAAACATAAATCTCCTTTAATGTTAATCACAGGATGCTGCCATTAAAAACCCAAGAGTATCTGCAAGAAGTCAACTACAGTAGCCTTGTAGGGACATACAGCTTTTCAGCAAAGTGTGTCACAACATAAGTATCTGAGTCTTTGTTTTGTCCTGGTTTCATTTATTTTTCAAGTTTATAAATACATCTCTTATGAAGACAAAGACATTTTTTCTCTCGCTTTCACATGTCATCACACACGCAGCCGCTCCTCTGAGATCTTCACACTGACAGATCCTCCGTTTAGTTACAAAAGACAGCGGTTTGAAAATAGAATGGAGTTAAGAGAGTGTCCCCGGAGACTCCAAACCCAATAATGCACTCAGAGGAGGAGCAGGACTACATCAGGCATAAAACACATACTTCTGTAAGTACATCAGACCCAGGTCACATGATGCTAATCTGGTTACTATACTCTGAGCCCAGACATGCACCGACCCACTGACCTCTGCCTCCCAACTGCTAATGTGGAGAAAGTGAGTTCAGAATACTGCATTTACTTGGAGAACCGGAAGACATGTGTTTAAAAGTGACAATATATGTTTTAATAAAGCCACATTTAATTGAATAAATGGAAACCAGAAACAAATAATATGACACAGAAGAACATTCCATATACCATTGTTTTAAGCTGTTGTTTTCTCAAACTGTGGTAAGTCCTCTGGAGTTTAATTATCTGTTTTATTTAGAGATGCTAACACTGATGTGTTGCCTTCACAGACCTGCTTTAGCTCTAAGTTTGGTCTGACAAAGTCTTAGATTAAAGGAGACCTGTTGTGTTTTGAAAGCATTAAAAAAAACTGTAACCAATGTAGATCAGTAATTTACATTTTGTTCATTGTGCAACAAAACATTGATTTAATAAGGTTATGAATAAAAAAAGGTCTACTGACTTCCTGTCCATAGACCTGTCCCAAGGAGAGAGGTGTAAGTGGAAAAAAAAAGGATTTTCTTGCATCAGTTGCAAGACAACACAAAAATATGAATCAATGAATCAAGTTGTTACAACATGGTGAAAAAACTCAGAAAAGTAGATTTTAAACAACATGTTCTTTAATATTGGTACGTAAAATGTACGTAGTGTGAAGAGTTAGAGAGCAATGAAGTGTGTAAAAAAAAAAAATCTACACAGTGGATGACTCTTTTGCACAAACTAAATAATGCAATCCAGAAACTGAGATACTATAAAGCAAAGCTCCACATTAATTAGCATTTTACCTTATAGTCACTTATTGTAAACCAATCACAACCGACCATCAGTACATACCAACCAAACACCTCTAACAAGTCATTCTTTTAAAAATAGAACACTCTTATAAACACTCATTGATCCCCACGTCGATCTCTCTTCTAAATCGTAAGAAATTGTTGCAAAGGTTGTCTCTCTATTTACGTGATGGACTCATGTATGGTGCAGTAGTTCAGCTAAGTACTTTGGGATGTATTTTTGAACATGTGCTGAGCAGTGCATGTTCTGTCTAGAATCAGTACAGAGAGCAATGTGTGCCTCAGACTGATTTTGTTTTGATTTTTTTATAATAAATAGACTTGGTCGGGGTTTTTTGCAAGGGGACTGTCACATGTGATTGTAGATGGTTGTATGGCTTGTCTTTGTGAGTCTCTGTGCTCATTGATAGATTGTCCAATGTGAAATTGTATCCTTTATTGTCTTTACGGAGGCAATAAAGGATATACTTAACAAAGGAATTTTGGAATTTCATACACTGAACAATTCAAATTTGATTCAAAACATGCCCGACTGTACTAATAAGTGGATAATAGTAAATATTTTATAGGACTGACTTCACTCTATTCACTCACACCCACAGTAGTTCTCAAAGGATTATTACCTAGAACTTTTGTTAATCTTTTCACAACTTTTCTAACCTCCCATTGACTTCACCACCTCCATTGGCGTACCACTTTATCAGCCTCTAACAACTCTAACCTCGCCTTGTAAAAGCGTTAATACTTTCCAACGCAAAAGCCCAACTGCTGCCCGAACTGACATTACCTACTTTTACAATAAGACACAAGTTTACTAACCTGTTAAAAACCTTTTCGGAGCAGATAAAAGCCTTTTACAACCGCCAGCGTCCGATCGATGCCTTTTACTGCAGTCATTTAAAGCGAAAAAATGAATGTGCGCATGTAATTGATTCATCTCTATATCGCCCCCTGATGCCTGCGGGTCACGCAATACATTTTTATTCGCCATTTTATTTACCAGAGTATCATAGCAGATAATACAGGGCTATAAAGTGCACTTGGTTCGCGGCGTCTTTTCTCCATTCACTTATTACTGCATCTTTATTTATGGATACAGAGGAGGAGAGGTATAGTATATGCAGTCAGCCAGCCTGCACGCGCCCATTACCAAACCAAACACACCCCGAGGCGTGCGGCGCAGACAGAAACATATGCTTTTTATCCATTTTTTTCCGCGGGAGTTGTTTTTATTTTTCGACGCAGCACGACTTATTTACATTGTTACGCTACAAATATGTGCCACATTTATTTCTCGCTTCTATACTTTAGCATTTTACAGAACAAAGCAAGAGAAGAAATAAAGTTGCAGTTAATGAAATGTGGTTTTCTGTAGAGCTATAGAAGCAGGATATTTTTGTTTGTTTGTGATTAAAGAGTTTGTATAAGTTGCTCTTTAATATATGGGAGTAAATATGACTTTCGAATAGCACCGTGACATTTACTTGGGACTTCAAAGGGACTGTATAAAAACCTTTCTTAAGACCATTTTAATAAATAAGCACATTATGAAAAAGCAATCAATACGTCAGTCATTCTTATTCTGGATGCATGAATGTTTCTGCTACAGCTGAAGTGTCTTGCTTAAGGACACAATCAAAGCATATTCTGGTTGCCAATCATTTTGAAAATATTATAAACACTGAGCCATTGCTGCCACAAAGAACAACACAAATGCAAAAAAGGTATATATTTAGGGCGTGGAAGAATGCTGGACAAAAGGGGTACTCCTGTAACCGACATTTGGTCATTTTGTGAGTCCTATTATAAACATGTTAAAATCTGTCTTCAGATCTCATTATACTGGAAAAATGATGCCAACAAATAATGTCAAAAAGCCGTAAAACTGGTGTGGAATGTTGTGGTGTGCTGATTTGAGTACATTCTGACTTTGTTAAATAAAGATTTGCCAATAAAACAAGCTAGTTTTAGTTCTTATTTCAATAACAGACAATATTTATGCTTCCAATCTTAGTTCAAACCCAATCAAAATCTACTAAAAACTAACCCTAACTCTTATTTAAATAATATTTTTTTTTAACTATCAGTCACATATTTGTCAAATTAGTAACAAAAGTGCAGTAATGTCCCAGTATTTTCTTACTGTTTTGTGATACACTTTGAATAACCTTAATGTACAAACTCAGATATACATATAAACTCCAGCACATGTTTTTTAAAGAAATAATATTTTAATAGTGAAGTAGCCCAGAAACTTGCCTTGTCTAGAAAATATACAACTTGATTTGTATTGTAAATTTGACTGCACGATATATACTCAACTTTTTGCATATTTTCAAAACAACATTTACAATATTATTTAAAAGGTTATTATTGCCCACCTTTTTTTACATTTAGTAATTTGTATTATACATTATGATTTAATATATTTGAACTATTATAGAGGTTTGAAACCTGAGCCAAACTGACATCCCCTGTATATTATTTTATTCACGATACACGGTTGAGTCTGCAATTTCCCAAGCAGAAACGAAGAAGTTGGATTCTGGAGACAGAGATCCTGGATTGAATTGATACTAAATTGCGACTTTGCTATAATTGGTTTAAAAAAGTTACCTTGTTTTGTTTTCTGCTGTTTTTTTTTTATGCATAATATTAAATCCAATTTCAAGTTCGTATAATACCGTAGCTAACAGAGGAATACGACAAGGTTGCCCCACCATAGTTTTGGAAGGTGCTAATAAGGCCTCCTGCTGCTAGTTCCCTAATTCCCATGCATGGATTGATAGCTTTATTAACTCAAAAATATATCATAGACAGAAGGTGAGACGAGGTAATACTTGAAAGTAAAATATGCAGCTTTCTTTCATAACACTGCTCTTGTTCATTTCGATGTATTTGCATATGGTTTCATGAGAACTTTTCATTATAAAGCGTGGGAGTAGGGCAGTGTATTGTATAACCAGCACTGATGTAAAGGAAGATTTGAATAAAGTTATCATAAAGGATATTGGGAGGATGGAGCAATAACATGGCTGGGGTTAGGCTCCGTGCTTCCCCCTCTCTCTCTCTCTTGCTCTGTGTGATGGAGTACTGTCCTGGGGCTTGTGTCCTGTCATTGCCTCAGACACTCTAGTGCTGAAGGGGTAGAAGGTGTGTAGAAATCAGCTCAGAGGACACAGGACACAGCTCACAGTCACACTACGAGGTATGGAAAGGGAGTGTTGGCAAGGGGTTGGGCATTGTTGCAAGCCTTAGCAATAGATATTTGTTTATTTTTTTAAGGTACCCGAAAAGTGGACCTGGTTGTTGTTTAAGTAAAGCTAAAAACTGAGATTGATAAATTGTTCTATGCCATTCCCCCCTTTCATGGCAAAGCTGTTTTAAGACTTAAAAGTCTACTGTTTTCAAATAGGTACATTTTGTTTTTCATGAATTACCTGTACTGCATGTTGTGGTAAAATCAGACCGCTGTACATTGTCCACATCCAATGGTAAAACACTGTATAAATATATACTTGTTAGAAAGTTTAATTTGGGTATAAAAACCTATTTCTTTCTTTCAAATGCTGAAAATGAATGATCTTAACTTTAAGAATGTTTTATTTGTTTTAATATTAACTGTATTTGCATGTTTCTATTTACCTGCTGTCCTTGAACTGTGCTTTGCAACATTGGAATTTTTGGGACTTTACTACACTGGTACATTGGTTGATGCGGTAGGAGACTGTATTCTGTTTACTGGTCCAAAAAAAAAAAAAAGAAAAGAAAAGAGAAACACAAAATATGATACTTTGTAAAGAAAACAACATTACAAGCGCTTTCACCAGAGACTTACATAAAGCTACACTTCAAGAAATGTTAGCTTGTGCATGTTTAGACTGCCTCTAGAATGGCATAACATATATTTTCCCACAACTGTCTTTTTAAATATTTCCAGTGAACACCTATGCCTTGTTCTCCAAATTGGCACATCATTTGACAAAAACATGAAGTCCAGAATCTCTGAGTCAGTTGATTTGGTTAATCCCATGGTGGAATGTACCCTGCGTTGTTGCGCTGGTCTGTGGGTGGGCCCTGTCTGCCCAGTGCCAGGCAGTAAAAGCCACTGCTTTAGCCCTCCACACAATCCCTCCGTCTTCCCTTTCAGCAGCTCACAAACTTTCCCTGGACAGGACTTAAAATATGTCTCCTGTGCTTTGGGACGACTGCATGGTCACGCAAAGCACTTGAGCGCTCAAGCCAAAGCACAGTGAACAAGAAGCGTTTGTTGAGGCTGCATGGAAACTTATTGATGACTGGTGCCATGTTTTGAATTGTTTGTGTGTGTGTGCAGGTAGTGTTTAAAATAGCACAGGCAAAGCTTGGATTAAAACTGATTTTCTAAGTGGGAAACTTGGATGTTACTGTGGAAATACTGAAAATGCTGTTAAATGTCATGAATTACCTTTGAAATATACGTTTTAGGGTTTCAACAACTACTGATTTTGCTAATCTGCTAATTTAGCAATTTTCATCATTCTTATTAGTGTATACATAATGTATTTCTGTCAGTTGCAATGCTATTTCATCCTTTTAACTAGTTTAAAGTTAAGTTTTGTGTCAACAAGTTATGTGAATTGAAAATATAATGACAACAAGTATACAACATTAAAGCAGTAGTACTTGATTTTCACATTTCATAGCATAAGCGAATAAATCTGAAGTTTCAAGTTCTCACAAATCCATCAACAAAGGGCTAATATCAATGCATTTTTTTTTTTCACAACAATTAATGCTTAAGAACACATTTTAGAGTGTAAAGTGAAAATTGGAGTAGGCCATCGATGCAGAGCCAATCAGAGCCCTGCTTTCAGCTATTTATGAGAAATTACTTTCATTTTGATTTAGACAGTAAACAGTGGTTTGATTTTATCAAACAAATTAACTTTAGCATCAATTTGTATTATGGCAAAAACTGGCGTTTTTAATTTACAACAAAAACAGTCAGGTACTCCAGCTTTAAGTCATACAACAGAAATGTTTTAAAATATGTTTTTTTTATTTATTTATTATTTTTTTTTTTTACGTAGATGAGGTTTAACTTTTTATTTTTAAACAAGCTAATATTCCAACATTTTATTTTTCTATACAGTATTACCCACCACTGTGTGAAATACAAAAAATAAAATAAAATAAAAAAAACGGGTATAAAATGTTTTGTACTTCTGAGTCTTGCTAAGTGCACTACGCACATTTTCTCTTCATTACTTAGTAGTTTGTTAAAGTTTGTTGTTTTACCATATACAGACACATAGCAAAAAGAACGGTACGTAATAAATATTATTAGTATAAACATAATATAATGATATATAGTTCAGATCGGGTGGCCAGACAGGAAACGACCCCTCCGACACAGGAAGTGCAGAGGCAGTCGGTGGAAACATGATGTCATGATAAGCGAGGTGTGAGCGGTACTCACACTGGCACCACACGGACACACACCAGTGGAATCTAACCCCCAACCAAAGCCCCTCGCTCCTCTGTCCCGAACGCTAACCCAACACAGCTGTGGACAGGAACAATATGTCCACTGTCACTGGGACCCCCTTTTCCATTCGGGACCGGAGCATACATCTGGAGGACTAAACTGAAGAAATAAATCCAGTCAAATGAAGTTATGACACGAGTGGTGAAAGAACTGCTGAGAATTCTGGTCCACAAACACATTTAGGATGTATATCAATCAGCCTGAAGCGTGTCCCCAGGGCCAAATGTGTCCCAGGGTTACACTTTATGGGGTCCCTACAGTAGTATATTTTACAAGGAAGTGCTAAATGTTTTTTTTTTTTTTTTTTTAAAGGGAAGCTATGGCATTTTTCCCCCTATGTTTTTTTACATTGCAGCTCAGTAATTTACTTTTTTTTGTAATATAATAATCACAATTTAACATAGTCAAGTAGCAGATGGATAGGGCTTTTCTGCAGACAAGCTGATTATTTAAACATGCATGAATAATTATTCATAAATTATTGAGTAAACAAATAATCAGAAGGCAGTTATAACAAACTAAATTTCTTTCTTTTTTTTTTTTTTTACTTTTTATCAGATCTTGCATGATTAAAAAAAGAAGGCAAAACATTAAACACACATTCTCACAAACTCTTTGGAACATCACAATTTCCTTATTAATGTTAGGACACTGACACAATTTTTTATTTTTTTTTCAAACAGAAAAATGAAACGGGAATTATCTCTGAACAGCCAATCAGTTTTTATTCCAAAAACTCATAATAGTGACTCACAAAGCTCTTTCTTGCAAGTTTGAAAAAGTAATAATTACCAATTATTAGATTAAGGTTGTGTATTATTTTTTTTACAATTAAGTTCTTTTCTTTTTAAGGAGAAAAACACAATGTACTGATAAAGAACTATCTTGTATGTTTACAGAACATGTACTGACTGCTGCAACACTATAGTCTGACAGCATAGGAATCTGTTAAACTCCACATTCTTTCAGTTCTGTCGATGCCATTTCACCTACAGCGAACATTGTCCCCTTGTGAGGGAGAACACCCACAAAGTACGTTGGAAATCAGCCAATGACTTCACCACACAAGCTGGACTTTTCTTCCACCACCATGCAAAAAAACGCACAAAAAAGTAGACTTTCAATTTTCACATGATCATGCAAAACACATTATTCTCTTTATAGCTCAAATTAGTCCATTCAATTGCTTTTCCAAATCTGTATAACCATTGTGCACTCCAAAACTCCAGATGCCAGCACTCAATCTTCATGTATCGGCTCTTGGTTCAACACAATGAGCACAAAACGTTCTTTCATTTGCATTGGTTACTCCACAGGCTGACATAACTGAGAAACAAGTTGAAATCATTCAGCATTATGCAAATCATAGTTTATGTTTTCGGCATCATTTGGGCATGTTAGAATTATGCTAATGTTCGCAGCTTATTAGCATACACCAACAAGAACACATGGCTAATTAGCAAAGTACGCTAAGTTTCAATTATCTTCGCTGTGACCTCATTACACAGATTTGGGGAGTGGAGTTTACACTGGAGGGATCGCTAACTTGTCCTCTGGGTTATTATTATTCTTTGTAGCGTTTGAATGGGTAGAATTGAATAAAGATGAGCATTCCATGTTAAAATATGTATGTGTTGTTTTGATTGCTGGTGCAATGGCTGCCAATGTCCAGAATCCCCAAACATTAAGTGATTTTCATAGAGAATGGAAAAAGAGTCACTGGCTTGGTTTGCTTGTACAACACTTCCAACCGAGGCTAATGCTAGTTTCTGTATTGTAAAACATGTAATAGGCACTCAGCTATTTTCGAAACAACATAAGCTTTATATATTGTAGAAGAGGTTCAAGAACTCCAACTGGTGCTGGCAAAGCCATTTTTACAATGCCAAATCAGGCACCCTCCCTCTCCACTCAGTGTAATTGTGGCCACTATAGCATTTTATAGCTGTTTCTCTTTAATGGTGCAATCAGAACATTCAGTAGCAAAGGCTTTTTATATGAAAAGCAAGAGACGGCATACCCACATCAGTCTCATGTTTTGGGTTTGGCACAAAGGAAAGACTTAGGGGGAGAAATTATGTAAAATCAACTTTAATAAGCAGTTCACCTCATATTTACATCACCGAAAGCTGTATTTTGATTTATCCACGTGTGTTTAAGTGAAGTCCATGACTCGCCAATTCACAATGTGAATAGGCGGAGCTTATCAATGTTGAACAGGAAGTCTAATATTAAGCCATTTTAGACATTTGTTTAGGGCAATGGTTCTCAACCTTTTTCAGTCGTGACCCCCCTAAAAACAACCGTAGCCATATACGAGCCCCAAAGACGAAATGTAGGCTACCTGCAAAGTGATGAAGTAGTCGTTAGTCTTATGTTTATTAATTTAAAGATATAAGCGTAGATGCATTCATCTTGTAGTTCTACAAATAAGAATATACACCTATCACTGTATTTGAAGCTGTCAGGTTTAAGATTTTTTTTTTTCCCCCACATGATCAGGGGACCCCCAGAAATTATTTAGCGGGTCCCGCCTCCCAGTTTGAGGACCATTGGTTTAGGGAACAAAATTGTAAAATAAAAATGTATATGCTATGTGTCAACGAAAATTTATACAATATATGACTGCAAGATTAATTCAACAGAACATGAAACTCATGTTTTGGGAGGTTTCATTTCAAAGGTCTATTTCAGTCTTATTGTCAATACATGTTTAGAATCGAACACAATAAACAGTAATGTGTAAATAATGTTGACCCCCCCCCGAGGACTACAGATGGAAATTAGCTGTGAAGCTAGAATCTGGTACAAGCATCTTTGCCATTGAGCTTAATGTAATTGTACACTGTCCTAATAAATAAATAAATGAAATGAAATGAAATGAAATAATAAATCAAATGCAATGTTTCTTAATAAAAAATAATAATGCATTGGATTTATATAGCACTTTTCATGACTCCCAATACACCATACTCTATAATGATAAACTACTGCTGAAGCCACAGCTGCCCTGTGCCAAAACCTGCACAGGCCAAACCTGCTTAGCTTCTGAGATCTGACGGGATCAGGCACAGACAAGCTGATATGGACTAGTTATACAATTATACTTCCTTTTTTTGTGTTCCTACAATGTTCTCTCTCCATGACTCCAAATCAGAAACATAGAGAAAATACTAGTTATGTGTGCATTTACTTATTAACATTGCGTTCATTGCAGATAGGATTAAACTACATAAACATAACACAGTAGGCCCTACATTGTTTCATGCTGATGATTAAACTCGACATAGAGAACATCTACTGTGATACTGTGGCTTTATGTTAAAGATGTAATTGAATAAAAGCAGTGGAGCAGATTGTAGCACATTTGCATCACATTTGCAGTTGTGTTAAAAGCATTTTCTCATTTTGCGGCACACGATAGCAGCTTGTAGCCCCATACTTCTTCATGCAAACGGGTAATTGCACAGTTAATGGTTTCTTTGTCTCGTTACAACGCAATTAACTTCTATAAAGCATTGTATATAACAGCGATGACAAGAAACCTACATTTGTCAGAAGTGATTTTATCATATTAGAAGCGCAGAAGAATTTGTTAGGCTGGAGTTAGTCTGACAAGGACAGAGAAGATGAAGATGGATGCTGGTCAAAATGGTCTGCAAAAGAGATCTGACTTGTAAGAAGCAAATAAGAAATAAATGCTCACCTAACGCTTAAATAAGACGTTATGAGCTTTGATTTGAATGTATTGATGCGCAGTGTGAAATTAATAGACAGCACATTGATATTTCATGATGGGGCAGTTATGATGGCATGCTATATTTGTATTTGGTGAGTCAGCAGAGACTTGCTGACAGTAAACCAAGCAGCAAATCCATATGGAAGGATAAAAGATGTGAAAGAAAATGTGCAGGAGAGGCTGTTCTGTCCAGTGCGCTGCCACTGTAGCTACTGCTTTTATGTTCAAAACGCTACTAACATATGTCTTGTGAATCATAATTGCATTAAGCATAACATCAACACTACAAGAAAAATAAACATTGCTGCAATAAACATTTGCCACCTTAAAACCGTAAGCAAACAGAAATGTTTCATTTTAAAGCTATTTTAATGAGTCATCAGCAGTGTTGGGGGAAAAGTATTGAAAAAGTTACACATGGTAGGGTTACTTTTTAAACATGTAATTAGTTACACAACTTAGTTACTGCCCCAAGAAAGTTACTTAAAAGTAACTATGAATATTTTGTTAGTGACTGTAATTTGATTACAAGTATTTTCACAGTAACCAAGTTACACTACTAGTTACTCAAAAATGTAATCTAATTACAGTTATTACAAGTTACACTCAACACTGGTCATCAGTCATTTTCAGAACTTTTGAAGCAAACTGGGTTTGTATGCTAACATCAGTTAGACAAAATGCTAATAACACAACCATATTCCATTCCATATACATTCCATATAGTGTGCTTTTAGTATTGAATGCAAAATATATGATGCTTTTTTTACTTCCAATGAGCATTTTACACTTGTTTGCTGTATAATGTGCATAGTAAAAGTCATTCTTAAAGACATTGAGCTCATTTTATTGCAGTAAAGTGACATAAATGTAAAAGCAGAATCAAAATGAGATTGTCGTTTGCTGTCAGTTGAAACTAATGATGCTTGTGCACTGTCAGCAAGCTAGATATGCTAGTTATAAAGTGAGATTGCACAGCTCCAAACTGATTCAATTTTAATATTTTTTAAAATAATTTCCACCATCCCAATATTCTACAGAACAATAATATTTCAATCTGGTGAAGGGCAGCAAAAATGAATATACCTACAGTAAATGCTGTTTATTTTTGTAATTCCAAAGGTTAATGGGTTGATCATCGTCCAGAATCATTACACTTTACACTACAGAAATACATGAGATATTTCATGGCAAAGTACAATGGTATTATTATCTTGCCCTTCATCTGTACGTCATTGATTTCAAAAGGCGTGAAACCAACCTATGGATTATATATAGGCTACATGCACATTATAGAAAGCAATAGTTAATGAGCTTTTAAGACCATTGAACTTTCACACATAATGAGATTCACACATAATGAGATTTCCAAAATTCACATTTTGACCAAAAAAAACCTCAAACATATTTTTATCAATATCACCCATCAGTATCAATGCAATTTTCTTTTATATTTTTCATTTCTATATTAGCCTGAATAACATTGTGCCTGTCGTGTGACCTGTGAAGATTGTATTTCCAATTAGAAAGCCTGCAACAGATGTATGTAATAATGCGCTCAGTGAACCAGGCTGAAAATAGTCGGACAAACCAGGTATGCGAACATAAAAATTATCATAATCAAGGAGGGTATTAAAATTACATGTCCATAAATATTAAACAAGTAATTAGCTTTTCTTAAACCTTCCCTTCTCCTGACGTTTTCTATTCTGTTTAATGGTCGAGGCTAATCTTTGTTCCAAGATTAAGTAGGGCCTGGATCCATATAGCGAGGTGGCCCCTTCAGGCACCATTAGGCCAGAGA
The DNA here is from genome assembly GCA_038363315.1 of Mugilogobius chulae. Classification (NCBI taxonomy): domain Eukaryota; kingdom Metazoa; phylum Chordata; class Actinopteri; order Gobiiformes; family Gobiidae; genus Mugilogobius; species Mugilogobius chulae. The sequence continues at coordinate 26,655,277 of CM076414.1, forward strand.
TGAGCTGAGCAGCCTGGACATTAACTTTAACAGAGGTAAATCACCTTCCCACCGGCTCCACGGGGGTTAATAACACCCCTCTATCCAGATACGGGACAGTATGCCGCGGATGGAAGTTAGAGACAGCAGAGTGGTTAGCCCCGGGTCAAGGTACATGGGAGTGGTGCTTGGATGGTAATGAAGCAGCAGTCACGGCCAGTGTATTGTGTATTGTGGATCAGCGCGTGCATCAGAATGTGGGCGGAGAAAAAGGGGGGAAAAAAGGAGGTATCGGTTATGAAGGAGTGACAGCGAGGAGCAGCCACGCAGTAAATTAAAGCATCGCAATAAATGTCAGAGGTGTCACATGATCTGGCATATCCACTGTATTAAAATGATGGCTTATGCGCACTGGGTTTAGCATAGGCTGCATAGAGATAGAGAATGTGGGATTCTGGATGAAGCTGCTATCTGATGTAGTCTAGGTTAAGAAGCACAAAAGTTGCAATTTTGTGATAATGATAACACTGTAACAATGTAAAGAATGTTCTGCTTGATTTAGCTGTAAACACCTGCATTTTAAAAGCTAGTTTTGCTTCACACACTGCATTATCCATGAGAGACTTAGACTTATCACAAGCATTTGATGTTTTGGAAGCTGGCAACCAGTGGACCACATGTGAGTCTTGGTAGGAAAGTTTAGACTGGCTTTTAACATGATGATTGGTCCATTATGTTTGACAAATTGCATCTAGAAATACTATGGTCCACAAGAGCTTAAGGGGAATAAAATATTTCATCATGTATTACAAATCATATAGTGAAGTTCAGGAATATTAGATATTGACATTTCTTGCTTGTAACAATTGAACTTTGTCTGAACAGCCTGCAGACAGAATTCATCATGGTTTTTATTTTGCTACCTTGGTCAAATTAATTGAATAGAACGTTTATTTAAGTACTTGGCTATTTTAACTGTGACGTGAAAGGATTTGGAGCAGAAAGAAAGAGACAAGTCAAATTGAGGACAAACTTTTAACTGACAAGCTCAAGCAGACTGGTATGAAACATAATTATACCAACGAGACAAAATAGACAAAAAGACTGATTACAAGTCCAAGTTACAATGTTTGATTCTTCAGTATTAGAGGATTGAACGCATGCAAAGACATCTTAACTTGACTGGCTGGAAGTCAGTTTTTTGCAAGAGCTTCAAGTAGGGCTCACGTTAAAAACTCCTTTTTTTCACCAGGTTGTGTTTACTCAACATCATATTCTATTTACAGAGTAGAAAGGCTTTACAGTTGTCATCTGACAGTGTTTTCAAAGATTGAGACTTTTCGACTCTCATCCAAACGGAATTTCCAATCAGAGACGTTTTGACTCTCATGCGAAAGTCATTTTCAATCCGACTGAAAATTACTTCTGGATAAGAGTCGAAACGTCTTGCTCTTTGAAAACGCTCTCCAGATGCCAACTTTGAAGGCTCTCTACAATGGGATCACTCCTACACGAATGAGGGATAACACCGTCTTGTATTCTATTCATCTTATTCTGTTTCCACCATGAACTTTATAAGATCTAAGCTTTCAAACAGGGTGCACCATTGTATATGACCTGTATGGATCATCACCACATTTAAAGTTTGATTGTGGATAATGTACTTAGGCTAATCGTACCTGAACCAGAAGATGCTTTGCCAAAAAAGTGGACTAGGTAGAATAAGGTGAATAGGCCAATTATATTAAATGCATTAAAATAGATTCATGGTAGCAAAAATGAGTGGTGTTAATAGTTTTCATGCAATACAGCATAAACCACCTGATTGGAAATTCGTGTGATTAGCTTTAGACATTTTTTGGCAAAGTACATGCAATTAATACAAAAAACTGTCTCTTACCTATCATGACCTTACCATATCTTCACATGCTGTATGTGAACGCAACCTGTGTGGCAGTTTACCTCAAGTACATACTTATAGTGACTTTTAACACAGGTAACTGCTGTTCATTTACAATCTGGACTACAATGCTCATCATAGCTATAGACACACTGAAGATACAGCATTACCGACAAAGCCACCGAGTTCAAGACAGCACTCATACATTAAACATGACATTATTCAGCTCCTCAAGCACCCAGATTGTCTCAACATCATCACCTCTCTTTACATTGCTATTCCAGCCACTCTGATTGCTCCCATTGTTATACATACTGCCATGGATAACCTTTCAGCTCGTGCCCGCTACCACTCCAATCAGTGCGGAGTGCCGGTCCGTTCGCCAAACCTTTCGCCACCTTCGCACGCCTATATGAAGTGACACTAATGGACCGTTCTATAATCTGCACCATCCATCTATCAGTAATGGGACCGGCCTATCAATCCAACTCGGACGCAGCGGCTAGGCAAAGTCCGTCGCTTCTATTCTTTATGAGCTGCGCAATAACCGTTGGCCGCGATGAGTCCGAACCAGCCTTGACCTCTTCGACCCCACGCTTGATGATGATGTCATTTCCTCTAATAGGCAGCCCCGTCTCTGAGTGTTGGCGTTTTTTATTTTTTGGTGACCGATCATGAGTGGAGGTCAAAGCTGCGATCTCATCTGTCTTGCTCTAAAGGCTGATTGAATGGAACAGACTGATACGAGGTAAGATCAGTCGCAGTTCTGAGGAGAATGTGAAGCAGGTGAGCGATGGTCTGGGCACAAGGAGGAAATACTGAGAGTTTGGTTATACAGTAAAAGTGGCTTAATAGCACCGTGTAAATGATCAGGTTTGGACTGTGAATTTTGTCGAAGAGAAATGTTTGAAACTAGATTATGAATAAATGTTATGCTATCTTCTATTCATTAGGGATGTTGCTTTGGGATCCAATTCAATGAGTAGGCAATGGGTGAAGTTTCTTGATAAAGAAAGCTCATCTATTTGCTAGTCAAACTGGTAGAATAGGTAAAAAAAGACTAAATTCAGCCTTTGTGTCATGTAATGTTAGTAAATAATAATAATACATACAATCTCCCAAGAAAACGTAGATATACAACAAAATGTCAAAAGCGTACAATAGACACGTTTTGATGGCATTTTTTACGTCAATGTTTAACGAAAAGCCAAAATGAAAAGGAACCACGAATTTTAGTTGAAGCCAGGTGGTGACATTTTCTTTGGGTTTAATAGGTAAGTTTAGGCTTCAAGCTGCTAAAGTGAGTAGGTTTAGGACTGGAGCTTGGGATAAGTTAGTTTTACTCATTAAACCCAAAGAAAATGTGACCACGTGGCTTCAACAAAAATATGTGGGTCTTTTACATTTTGACTTTTTGACTGCAGGCTGTACATAGCATAACAATAGTAAAAAAAAAAAAAAAAAACTAGTAGTACAAAATTGTTTTAGTTACAACAGTCCAAAAATCGGAATATTGCTCACATGTAAAACATGCAGTGTAAGTACATCTCAATTACAAAGTTGTCTGAAAAAAAGATATTCACAAAAGCAAGTTTCAGAATTATTGTCACCCAGACACTGTTTTCGAAGATTAATATGCTATACTCAGTACAGTACAATCCAATTGAAAATGAAGTTTAGGTGGCAGTTGAAATGTCAATTTGCCAACCTTTGAAAATTCTTCCATCAAGAAATACATCTGGACAGTGGAGGATTTTTTACTGACTCACTGCGACAGTCAGATTTATCAATGATTGTCTTTTTCTTAGAATAAACTGTAATATAGAACAGACCAGGGCAAACTGCGGCCAGGAGCCAGATTGGACTGTTTGGATCTGGCCCCGGAACGCTTTTGAGAACAAGTGTTACTCTTTAAATTTCTTTTATTTGATTGATGTAGCTATGGACCACGTGTCTTTGCTTGATGCCCGAATATTTATCATAATAAATGATCAAAATTAAAAAGACTATTTTACAAAAAATGTACATACAATAGCGATAATCTGTCGCACCAATGACGAAATTTTGACAACCACTTGTCCGAGTTTGAATCTGGCCCTCGGGGAAAAATAATTACCCACCCCTGATTTAGAATGGTATGTTTAATCCAAAATTAGGCCTGATACAAGTCAGGTTTAAAGTACTTCGAAATCAAGAGTCTGTTTTGCCATTGCAACAAAAAAAAATTGGACAAAGAAGACTCAATTCCAGCAACAATATATCCATGAAGAAAAGTGATTGACCCTCTATCCGCAAAACTAATTGTATTTATTTTATTATAGCATGCACATTCAGTTTGCAAATATGTTCACTGCTTTTATTCTTATAATATTCTGCGTCTGTAATCAATCATAAAGGCCTAATATTGATTTATTGGCCGAGTTGAGCTAATCCAACTACCTGACTGAATAATAAAGATGCAATTTGTCCTGAACCACAAAAAGATACTGTGCATTGAATAATTAAGTCCATATTACCAGCCACGTGTCAAAGGGCGAACTCCTAAATGGATTGTGGGAGTTGTAGTTAGCGCTGTGTCCTTTTAGCTCATTCTGACCTGTGAGCAGTGGGGCGCTGGCAGGACTGTTAGGAATCCGCTAGCATGACCGCAGTGCACTTAACTAGCGCCCTGTCACTGGCTGCTTTAGCTTCCTGCGTTGTGTTTTATAACCACCACATCTCCTCTCTCCTCCCCTCCGCTCTTCCCCTTCCTCCCTCCTTCACGTCCCATCCATCTTCGGGCTTTTAATCTCTCCTTCTCTTCTTGTCGCGCTCCCTCGTTCCCCTGTTCACTTTCATTCCCGTTTTCTCTGCCGGCTGCTGTTGAGTGACAGGACAGTTAGAAAAAAGGGAGTGTTACTGGATTGTGCAGTGGAAGCACAGTCGGCCACCGAGTTTCAAAGACAAATATGAATGTAGTATTTAAATGAGGTTGTGTAAGAATGTGTTGGAAAGGCGCTAAAAGCTTCCAGTCCAAATATGATAAAAATGTATGATTTATAGGGTTTATTAGTTCCCAAGGAAAAGCAAATCCTGAGTTGGCGAGTTTGTATGAATAATCATGAATGCAACAGACACATGCCTGTTAACCAAAGGCACTCTGGTTAGAACTCAGATTATTTGAGAATTATTACAGTGAGGACAGGAACAAACTGGACAAACTGCTCTTCATGGACACTACTGCTCACTCACTCCACATGACTCCAACAGGACAGGGTTATGATACAATAATTTGCTGCCCTTTATTTTTCTTTTATCTTCGTCTCATGTGCATAAACTTTATATAGCCTCTACTACATTATTTAAAGTACTTTTTCCAAATAAAAATTTGAATCTGTGTCTTACTCAATGCTAATACAGCAAGTTTAAGTTTTTACACTTATTATTTTGAATTCTTTATTTTAAGATTGTTGTGTGCACTACTGTGGTTGTTAATTTGCTTGCTTCCAATACAGAAAGGCACTGTGTCCAAGCCCTGCTCTCTCCCCCTTATTTACACTGTATCTTGATAATCATTTTAAAGTCAGATTGTACGCACCACAAATGCATCCTTTACTATTGGTTTAAAAGCAAAAGAGACTTTACATGTGGCTCCAAAACTGTTGTTTTCTTTGTTGTGACTCTTCAATCCAGGGTCAGAAGAACCTTGTGATCAATACAGCTTTTCAAAGTCAAAGCCTCTAACCTGATTTGGCACCCAGGGTTTGTTTACAGTGTTCACTCACTTCTCCTGGGCAAATGGGCCCAAGCAAAGCTCCAACACTGTACACTTTGTTAAAAGGTACAAAAACCTAGTGTTTTCTACGTGTGGATAGACTTTTCTTTCAGACAGTTCAAACAGACAAAATGTAGAATTGGATAAGCGTGAATTTATCTTTAATTGCTGGGGTAATATGTGGTGAAACTGTTCTTACAACTAAATCACTGAAATAACCTGAGAATGAATCTTACTGTGAGGGCCGCAAATTGTCCCATAAAAACACCTTTTAAAAAATGTTGGAATGTCTTCATAAAATTCACTCTTATAAAACATGAGGGAAAGTTTCCTTCATAGCGTGTTAATTCCATTTCCCTCATTAACAAATGGACTTTGGAGAGTTTGGTGCCAAGACTTTTTACTGCGTACGAGCACCTCGGCTGATGGGAAAGGCTGAGAGAGTCCTGGAAGTGAAACCAATATGTGGATAAGAGTTTAGCACGGCGACTGAGAGCAAAGTGGCTCTGTTTAATTAGCAGGCTTTTGTTTGGTGTGAGAGAAGAGGGCAGTGCTACTTACCATTCCACAGCAACAATTCATCATGTGACTTTGGGACTTCTATACACTAATGCTTCTTATGTGCCAGCGGATGACAACTTCTAAGGAATGCTCTCACTGCTATAAAGCTAGTATTTCTACACCCATTTTCTGTTGAGCATTGATTCAGGATGGGATAATTACTTACAAAATCAAAATGTCACCAGATTTGAGCGGTCAAGTGCTTTTTGAACTTACTTAAACCAGCAAAGATTAGGACATTGAAGATTGCATTAATAAACATAATCATTTAGTAATCAACCATTACTTTTACGAAGAAAAATTCAGGAAGTGTTAAGAATAGAAAACAATAAATCCTCTTTCAGCTATAAACAATCACACTTTTAAATTGCATAATGGCACCAGTTTTGTGTATCGTCTTGCAAACTTTTTTTTCATTTGGGACAGGACCAATAATTACATAAATATCCTCGATCAAATTCTCCAGCTCAATGGGATTTTTAAGTGTGGATTTATGGTTCCGAACGTTCGAGAACGGCACAAATAAGGATTTTGTCGGAAGCTTCTGATGAATTTGTGATGAAAAAAGACAAAGCAGATAAAAATAGCTTCAACTAAATTGGAAGAACTAATCTAATGAGGAAGAATATAGAGTATTATTAATTTTTAAAGGAAGTCTAGACTTAACTGATTATTTTTGTACCATTTTGTTCAACACCTGGGGCAGGTTAAAATCATCAGAGTGCTATTATAACGAGTAGGCTGGACCCAGAAAAAAGTAATGATTTTTTTTTCCTGTTTTTATTGTATTTCTTTTTTATTTATTTTCTCAGTTTTTTTTATTGTATTTACTACTTTATTTATTTTCTCTGTTTTTATAATACTTATTTATTGTTTCTTTTTATCATATTTATTTTTTTTCTGTTTTTAATCGTATTTATTTATTTTCAAATTTTTATTGTATTTATTTGTTTCCTCTGTTTTTATTGTATTTATTTTTTCTGTTTTTATTGCATTTATTTATTCAATTTTTATTTTTTTTATTTGTTTTCTCTGCTCTATTCTAGTATTTTCTCAGTTTTTTTGTTTTTATTTATTTATTTTTTCAGTTTTTATTTAGTTTCTCAGTTTTTATTGTCTGCATTTGTTTATTTTCATTGTTTCATTTTCGTTGTTGTTTAGTGTTGTCAATGTTGTTATATCTTGTATGCACTTCTGGCATTAATTTTTATTTAGAAATTATAATAAAAATACATATTAACCAATATTATGATGCCACGTGTAGTAGAGCTCCAAAAACAGCCCTAAAAAGAACAGACTTGCACCCATAATTAGCACCTCATTACACAGAGGATGTTCTGCGCCGTCACGCCATGACTCAGCTTTCTGCTACAATGACTCGGCTGAAGAAGAACTCCTGTGCTCATTCATATTCTTCCCTGAGCCATTATAAATATTCACATCAAAGTCTGTCTGCCCCCCGGTGTGCCCAGGATGTGTGTGCGTACGCGGGGCGGCACCCGTGACACCGCAGCCCCACCATCCACCTTCACAAATTACCTCATTAAATTTCATTGCATTAAAGCTACTCTTATGAATTTAGCACAGTCTCGCGCCACATTGTTCGTTCGCCAAATGAGATTATAGCAATATTTGCCTTTCTCCCCGCTTTCAATTACGGTTCTGAAAGGACAGCTCGGGCAGCAAGGAGGAGATGAGAAACGAGGAAAAATGAGAAGACGCGCAATTTTGGACACTTCCTCAATGTCTGGGGATACTCATGATGAATATGCTACTTGTTATTAATTCATTAGAGTTAGAGAATGATGAATGGCAGAAGTGTTTGAGGTTATTTTTGTTGTCTTTACTTAAAAAACTGCTTCCAAAATTGAAGTTTGTATTTGGTCTTGTGGGATCAGCGCGGTGACAGTGCAAGCAGGGTTGAAGATTAAAACAGCCAATAGAGAATAGATAATGTTTTTGAAGCCAGGAACGTCGAAATAACAAATGTTCAAAAGGATGAGTTTATAGTCAATGTGATGGTGTTGCTAGGCGACAGTGCAGCGCGTGCCAGGTAAAAGGCAAGTAGTTGTCATAACTAGGATAAAAGAATTTATGAAATGTGTGCTTTTAAGAGTGAAAATTATATGTGTAGTCAAGCAGATAGCTTTCATTTTTGTTAGATTACTCAGGCTACCTACTTCCTACATTATGATGATTATTATAACTCAATACAAGGGAGGGGGGTCTAATCTAAAGATATAGATTATAAAAGGTTAAAGTTGTATCATAAACATCTACATTTCAATACATATTTGAATGTGCATTCTTTAAGGAAGTATAAAGTGCATTGTTGGCAAGCAAACCAAGGCAGCACAGCATTCACTGGTCATTCTGGCTAAATGAGTCAAACTAAGGATACAAACACAAGACAGGAGGATGAAAAGGAAAAACAGCACATTATTTGAGAAGTTGAGAATCATTCTTAAGCTCCAATTGTGAGACAAACAAAAATTTGTCTTGTTATGGAAGATCTTGGAGCTCTTCCTCAAACAAAACTAGAAAAATTCTAACAAAAAGTTAATTATCAGGATTGAAGCTAAATACAACGCAAGGTATGCTTTGATGAGGGAACATCTTCACATTTGTGAGTCTGTGATGGCAAAGATTCTTCAAAATGTTAAATATGAGATGAAAAAGTGGCATCATCTTCAACCATGTGTTAGAATTTCTACAGAAAAAACAGCAAACATAAAGTGCTGTTGATATGAGGTGTCTCTGCTTCTGTCCTGTAGCCCATTGTGTTAGCCGCCTTAGTCTTAAATGTCATCCTGCAGATAATGAAGATATAACCTGTTGTAGAATGGAGCCAGAATTGAATGCAATGCTTCAACAGTAAGACGGATAAAGCCGAAGACATTGTTAAAGGTCCCTGGTCCAGGAGCGCCATATTCCACGGTGACCACCCCCACAGGCGGTGGGCGTAAGAGGATTTCTGTTCCTGCTTTGCCATAGCAACTATAAGACCAAGACCGCGTGGGCAGTCTGACAATGGGGACGGCAACTTAAAGGACCTGGTATGCACTTGTGCATACTCAATAGTGGCATTAAGTTGTACTATATAGAAATGTCTACCACTGCCTGCTCCACTGTGTGCCTGTGTGGCAATAGACCGGTCTGGTCAGCCTTTGTAAGTCTTCTTTTATTATATACCAGGATTTGGAGAGCTTTATGGGAATATGAGTTGGATTTTCTGCCGGGTTAGGGGCAACATAACATGACATATATGTGATATGATGAAAATATCTGTGTAGAAAGAGTCATAGAAGCAGACATCTCTTTTGACCCCATAAATTATTAGTTTATGCAAGTGTGCATTCTCTCTTCATGTCATGAACCTTGATATTATGATTATGATTCAAATCAATACAGATATTAGAAGGATTCACTGTTGCATCAGCTCCACAAATGACTCTGACTTTCGCCCGTTCAGACCCAACACAGGAGCGGTCGTGCGAGTCAACAGCTCCTAGTGCAGCCTGAGAGAAAGAGCTGCTGGTGGTAGCACACTGCAGCGTGTTCTGAAGTGTGAGATCCATGTGAAAGTCGCCTTGAAGAGGCTCATCTGCATAAGAAAACGCAGGGGCCGGACACTCACATAATACAAGGATTCAGGCTTTTCAGAGCGATGGAACCAGACCAACGCAAACAACAAACAAGAGGCAACTCAACCTTTGCTAAAGGATATATATTGAGTGTCTGGTTAAAATCAATATGTCAGAACTGTTTATATAACTAGCAATAGTGGTCATACTGATTTACAAAATGATGTTTTATTGGAACAGTGATCAGGCCAAACCAAGTTCTTAAATATGATGACTGTGTAAAATCAGTAAAAAAAAAGTTTAATTTATCATTCTTTCTTTTTTTTTTTTTATAATATTGCTGTCTCTTATGAAGAGTAATTTTATAATTTTTGATGAGTATAGTCAGTTAATAACAGTAATTTAACTAGTACTATTTATAGAATTCCATTGTAATATTTTAAATATTAATTTTCTGTTTCATGTTTTCTTTGTAAAAGTTTTATTGGTAGTGTACTGTAAATGTAGTCCTTCTGTTTGTGAATGGCATTCAGCCTAACGGATATAGATCCCAGAAAGAGCATAGCTACTGCTACTTCAGCTTGTGTTCAAATTACATCATCTATAGATTCTATACATTTTATAGATAGATGGTGTGCATGTATTTATTTATTATATTAGATACAACAAGTAATCACTGGACTGAAAAATATGAATAAAGCTTTTAGATAGTTCATAGAAACCACATAATTATGAAAAACTGACTCTTGCCCACCATCCAGTCTTATGACATCGTCACAACCAGAAAGTGAGCAAACCAATGGGGCTATGAATAAAAAAAATAAACAAATTAGAGACTATAGCTAACTGGTCACAATCAGTGGACTAATAGTTGCAGCCCAAATAATATGTTTGATTAATGCCTTTACTAATGCACACATATTTCTATATTAACTCTGTATCAAAGTTGATCCAATCCACCTAAACAAAAATAATGTATCAAACAACCTAAACATATAAAAAAACTCATAAAAAGCAATAAAAATATAAAAAGATAAACATGTAATCCAATACAATACATAAAAATAAAACTACATTTTGAAGAACACTTGAGCATAAAAGTGGAGAAATTCTTTTGCTAAAACCAGACTCAATCAAGTTCACATCAGGTCTAAACTGATCTCAACTAATTAAATATGATTATCCATTTAAAACATTCTAAAATCTATAATTCTTTACAGCAGAACTGAAACTTTTTTTTTTCTTGGCTAATCCTTGACATAGAAACCAGCGTTGAGAGCTACTTCTCTTCAAACGCCTTAAAAAAAAGACCACCTACGCCAATAACCGTGCCAAAAGCCGCCACGGAGGCAGGCGTAGAATCCCAATTTGTTCTCTGTTGTTGTACCAGCCGCAGCTCCATTGACGTTCACTACCTTGGCCATTATGGTGGGTTTTTATAATTGCGACGGGTCTATTCTACGTGTGTGAAAACCAGCTCATCTGTATTCGTCTGAGCTCGGTCTCCACTCGCAGCCAAATCCTCCTCCTTCTCCTGTGGTGTTTCTCTCGACGCCCCCCAGCTCCCGATCGCCTTCACAAAATACAGGAGGAGGAAAAGGAACGGACCACGGACTTTATTTAAATCAACCTGCTCCAAAGGCACCCTTCTTCTGTCTGGGTTTGTTTTCAGAGACGCCCGTACAGAATTTCAAAGCCATCATTGCTTCAGAATAAGTCAAGCTTTGAGGAAAAAATTGAATGTTGAATAGTATTTTCAAGTAAACAAAGTGATTCATTTTTAACAAAGTAGCTGAGTGCTTTGCATACAAATACTGCACATGTGCCGTCAATGAGCGAGGATTGTTCATATTCATGCCAAAGTACAATGCTTTGGTCTTTGAGTCGTATGATCATCACAGTGTACTCTAGAACATGTTTTTTTTTTTTCAGATGTTATGCCCAATTACTTATCATAATCACAGTCCATATTATAATCACATTCAGGAACATTATTATTCAGAAAACTGAAAATGAATTATCAAACTAATACTGTAAAAAGGTAAAAATGAATATCTCAATATTTCATTTCATTTTGTTGAGAATTCTGATAACGATATTCATGCAATATTATGTCAAACTAACAGAAATGTGCATTGTAGAATGTGATAATAGAATAAGTCCAGATAAAAGACCTATTCTTATTGATAACATTATACTTCATTATCATAAAATTTCTAAATATGAATTCCACACATTTTTAAACAGGTGATTTCTATTAGCGACCAGACCTACTCACTTTATGCATTTAAACAAAAACCTTAAACATGATTGGCTTGGAGAGTGTGACGTCGTACACAACCTATCATTACATCCATAGACATTAAATTAGTAGACGCGCATTCAGCAGCTCTGCTCTGTTGCTACAACTCAAACAGCGCGACGCCATATTCCTCCTGTAGATGTGTGACACAAATCAATTGAACACAATGGCAGAAGATGTACTTTTATGAAAAAAAAAACAGCTAAAACTAGCAATTTCAGCAAAACCATGGGCAAAACTGAAAGCTTTATTAAGCAACATTAGCAATGCCATATTATATTTCCCAAACCGGCACATTCATATGGATATGACATTACCATGATGGATGCTTCTTAACAGAAAGTGAAGCCATATGTATATATATGTACAACTTTTATTTGGTGATGTTTGTGTCAGTTTTCTGCTGTTCTCACAATGTTTACTGTTCATTAGGGTCTTGATGCACTAGATCTCTATGTGAAGCGAGCTAGCCGTTAGCAGTTTTAAAAACAAATCTTACCTAAGTTTGTAAGCTCAACAGTAAGTTCTAGCGAGGCGCTGACCTTTGCTAAATGTGGTCAGTAGGTTTGTACCAGCTGACACTGTCTGCATCTTTCATAACTTGTGTATTTTGCAGGCTAATGCTAACGGCCATAGGAAAATAAAGAGGAGAACGCTCCGGACTAGCTCAAATCTTACTGGACTAGCTGATGCTAAGTATCCGATAGCATCAGTATCAAACTGCGCATCTACTAACTACTGTATATGTCTATAGTTAGATCAATGTGAATTCTTTGCCAAATTAATCACAAAACTTAAAAACAGAATCTACTTTTTCCTTTAAATTGGCTCTTTGTGAAGCATTTCTTACTTCCAATGTCAAAGTAATCCCACAGGCAAAGACAGTGCCATAGAATGAAGTATTTACAATGCAGTGTCTTATTTGGTGTTAAACAAATGGGCTCTTCTAGACGCATGTGTCAGTGCCTTAGTATGTGACCCATCACACTTTGGAGCCCTTTTCACAGGCTAAGTGCGTAATGACCTTTAAAACGGCGCAGATAACTTAGATAAGGCTAAGTTACTGTAGACGCAGACAGGGAGGGGCCTGTGGTGTCAGAGCAGGAAGAAGATAAATGGAGGAGATTAAAAGCGGCATTTAAGGAGATGAAGGCAGGCACACATCAAGGCAGCACTGAAGGCATAGAATAGATAAACCTCTAAAACCCAACTTTTGTAGTTTTCGGCATTTAACACTAGCTATATTTTAGCTTTAGTCTAAAAATGTGCACAAATGTGAACAAAGACAGTGTTTAGTCATAGTCCTATTCTGTTAGCTATATTGTAAATTGGGTATTTCTTTCCAGCGTGTGATTTGCTGGAAGGTGGAGGGGTATATATAATTAGGAAAAAGGCAGAGAAAAACAATGACGTAACTGCACAAACTACAAATTGTTGAGCAAAGTGGCCTTATTACATTTAATATTACAAATGTATATATATTTGATTTTGTTGTAGATCTAGCAAAATTGCTTATGAATAAAAGAGATTGGTAGTTTCAGGTTGGTCAGTTCTCAATCTGACTGAAAAATATTTAATTGTCAACAATAAAATATCTGTACAACAAAACACAGACATTGTCCGAAGGCCCCAGATCCTTCATCAGACTGTTTAGACACAGAGCAGAGCTTGGGGATTGCTGATATTATGTTGTAAACCAGAAGTATTCAATTATGTTCTCCAGTGGGATAGATTTTTGGAGGATATGGTCTGAGAGACTACAAAATAGCACCACAAATTTTCTATTTAACAACTACAAACAACTCACAATGGTACTTTTAATCAAAAGTCTATTGCTTCAATGAAGCAAACAATAAGTATAAGAATAGCTCTGACACATAAAAACAGGATTAAAGGCAGAATAAGAGACGACAAACCCTGTGTCAGTCAATACCGACAAGGACATGTGCAGCTTACCAAGCAGTATCTGTGGCATATTTTACCAAGAGGGGCCATTTGTCTCATCTTCATTTCCATCCACGGTCTTTGCAATATGGGCCAGCCCACAGACCATTTTACAACAATGGGCTACATTTGTCCCATGAACCACTATTTCAATAGCCCCATTTTGAACCGTTTCAATATTAAAACAAATGGACATGTATTAACACACAGATAAGCTACATGGGACATTTTCTTTCTGTTCAGGTCTTTTGGTCAGTTACAAAAAAGGGTTTGTTTAGGTCTGGGGCTTGGAGTAGGTCAAGATTAGGATTTTGTGAATATTTATAAATAATAACACATCTTTACATCCACCGAAGAGAACTGGGGCAGCAACGTGCATCATAGACATAAAAAAAGAAGAAACTGCTTGATACACATACACATCTGTGAGACTGAGCTAGGTACAAATAAACTGTAGACACCTAAAGTCTGATTCCAAAAGATATTGTTCCATTCACAAATCAAGTAGATACAGTTGAGACTGACAGGCCGAGTAATAGCATTAGCTCTTATACTTCTACAGATTGTGCTACTTATAAATGCTAGTCAGACAGAACAATGTGTCCATGTGAAAGGTGTTCTTTATGTCTTCTAAGCCCTGCTCCTGTCAGCTGTAGTCTACCCTGTGTGCGCCTCTGGGTTAAATGAACAACATAACGCCTATAGTGCCGACACATTTATATGCAGCCCTGTACTCCTTTCTTGGATAGTTCTTTTGTCAAAACCCCAGCGCTTTTCCACCCTCCACACCTTGAATCGCCGATACCTCCCTGGCTCTAAATTGCTTGGCCAAGTGCTTTGCTCTCCATCGGTCAGCCCAGCCCCATATTGTGGAGGATATCAGCCTCCTTCAGACTCAACTTTGATGCTCGGTATCTTGGTTCTGCACTCCACGTCGCGACCGCCTTGTAATGCCGGGCTGCCGAGCTAAAAGCCTACACCGGTGAAGGTAATGATAAGGATGAGCGTAAGAGGATGAGGTCCCGGGGTCAATGGAAGAGCGGGATGAGAATATAAGACTGGAGGTGCTGAAGAAGGGAATATGCTAACGCGTCGAGGAGTCCAATAGCAATAGGGGCCCAGGGTGCTTCTCGCAAACCTCGGATTATACCTATTCTGCTGAGGACTTTTCCAAAGATTAAGTTCTACGATTAACTGCAAATATTGGGGAAGGTTGTATTAGAATAGAGTTTCTTGGATAAATATGCACATGTGCTACCCAGAGTAAAATGTGCAGCAATGTTTTCTCTTTACAATGTTTTGTTTAAATACATTAGTCTACCTATTATATCTATTGCTATTATAGACTAAATTAACAAGTATATTTTCAAAAAAACATTTGGATCTAAAGAAGTTACTTTATTTACTGTTCACTAGCACAATACTTTTGATGTAACCCTTCATCAGACCTTTTTCGTGAGTTATTTAGCCCGAAAAAACTGGCTACAAATTTCTTGGGCTAAAAACTGTTAACTTATTTTCAACTCGGTTTAGTTTTCCCTCTGGGCAGCTGTTTTTAGGTCTATATTGCCAGACTTATTACTACGTTCATAATCTTTACAACTGCATGCTTCATTAACACATGGTGGCAATCTCGTTTTTGTTCTTTTGTTCCCAATTCCCATTGCACCATGGCACGGAGTTCGAATTTTCTTGATCTGTTGAAAGAAAAATGCAATAGTAAATGCATATTTGTCCTATTTCAAAACAAGTGCAGTACGATATATGTTACATTCGAGTTTTAAAATGTGATAATGTCATAAGGGTCGATAGTGGGCAAGTGAGAAACATCTAAAGTATACAGGCAATTTTACACATTTTCAATCTTTCCATAGCAATTAAACCTATTGACTGTCCACAATATAGCGA
Source organism: Mugilogobius chulae (assembly GCA_038363315.1). NCBI lineage: Eukaryota > Metazoa > Chordata > Actinopteri > Gobiiformes > Gobiidae > Mugilogobius > Mugilogobius chulae. The sequence continues at coordinate 26,671,209 of CM076414.1, forward strand.
CGAAGTAAACGTAAACAACAGTCACAATTGCCTCCTCCTTATTTGTATGAAGTAGGACTGAAACAAATCAGTCAGTTAATTAATGAATCAGCTAAATAATCATCAATTAATTTAAAGGAATTGTTAACTGGTATTTCAATAGGCTACAAAACATGCATTGAACTGAGAAAAACCTCAGACTGAGTCAAAATGATAATGGAGAACAATAAAATTAAAGGTGAGGTAAAGTCTTGTGTACAAATGACCTTTCCGCTCTAATTGATCAGTTGAAAGAAATTAATAAAGTAGCAGCCCTTATAGTAAACATTTTGATCTATTTTCAGTAGTATGCAAAGAAACCAATATCTCATGCAGGGTTTTAGGACAAGCTCCATGCAGGTAGCTCACAAAATAACCTTCTATTTTTTCTTGGCAATAAAAGTGGGGTCAGCAAGAGTGTGCGCCAAGAACATATGCGACATCTATATAAACCCAGAGCGGAAGCATGTAAAGTTATGAAGAGGTGAACATGGCGGGGCTCTGAAGGGTGGTCCTGATTATCCTAATCCCGACGGGCCTCCTTCATTGGGGATTAACGCCTGAACTCACTCACATCACAATGAAGACATGCACCGCTGCGATCGCACATGTTGATTTGCCCTATGGACCGGAGCCCCCCCTCACCGCGCGTACACCACCAAATCCTGCACCCCCCGCCGGCCCCCCCTGCTCAGCCAGGAGGGACGAACAGCCTGGAGAGTAGCATGTTTACGGATACAAACTCCACAAACAACTCATGCGCTGTGGTCGGAGCGAGAGGGCACGAGCTAGCAGCATGGAGCTACTGTGCACTTTGCAGAGATCATGGCTAGCTAACTTTTCAAACTAGATTGAGCTGAAAGTTTGATTTTTTGGGGTTAGCGTGAAGGCTATGTGCTATATGTGCAAAGAAAAAAATAACTCTTTGGAAAACCTTGAGAAAATGTTGGCATGGAGGTAAGATTATTGATTCCAAGCCAGTCAATTTTGGTAAACATGTCATATCTATACATAATATAACTCTACTGATCCAAGACTATACAAAACTCCATTGGAAAACTATACATATATAACACACACACACGTCAATGTCATTAGAAAGCACACAAGCTGGCAATAAATAATAACAATAAAAGGATGTTGTCCTTACATACATTATACACGCATTACCATTCAGAAAAAGGTCTGTTATGAAAGTGGAAGAGCTTCCTGTGGAGATTTTAAAGGACTGAATAAGCTGTGGGTTCCTGCTGAGAAATGGCTGAGCTGCATTTGAAGTATGCCTTCAGAAAGGGCACTTCTAATCTTACATCCAGGCTTGCCAGCTCATCTTTTGTTCACTTGGTAACACTTGTTGAATATGCTTGTAGATTGTGGATCTGTGGAACAACGGTTGGTAAAAAAATATATAAAAGTTAGGCTTCTCATTTCCCCCAACGATCTAAAAATAATGGTTCATTCAGCTTAGCACATTTTGACCAAGACCACAGCAAAAAGGTAGAACACAAAGATCTAGTTTTGACATTTTAGATGCCGGGGTTGTTCATTTGAAATACAATTCAGTTCAGAGACATTAAACTTCAGCCTTGTGAATCCAAATTGATAACTCTGGAAACTGTTACTAGAAATGATGGCATATTTGCCAAGTTTGTTGGCAGAACATCTATATAATAAACTGCTGGGTCAAAACTGGTAAATGTATCTATTATCTGTAGTGTCAGAATAGGCTTCAATAAATGCTATTTTTGGTATTTAGTCTTTTTTCCCCCATATTATATTATTGTTTCTTTATCAAAAGCACGTTTAACACAATTATGATGTCATTAAGTGGTGAAATTGACCTTAATATTTCCCCGCCTACTTTTCTAGTCAGTGCACTTCCCGTTTAGCTGCATTTAGCCTGTAGAAGAGGCCTATTCAACCAATTTTCCAACTATTACAAAAGTAAACTTTCTCTTGCTTGCCAGTTTAAAACTGGGCTATGATGCCTTAGACTTGATTGGGTCTTTTTTTAAATTCTAGTTTAATCCTGCTTAGTCCTAGTTTAGTCCTGGTTTAATGCTGAGATTTCCTTAGTACTGATCTCGTCCTTGTTTAATTGTGGTTCAGCACTGTTTTAAAAGTTTTGTAGAGCTTTCAAATTCTAACATAGACTATAGCAGTGTTTTTTTACTTATTGAAACAGATATAGTGGTGTGGATATTTGGCTTAACCCTAAATTTTGCCAAAAGTGGTGACGTTTTGTGCAACTATCTGGCTTTCAAGAAAAGGTAGTTGAATAGGGTCAATAGGAAGTGTTAGGTTGTGTTCTTAATTTTCACTATAGTTATGTTTTAGCCTTGTTTAGTTTGTTACAACAGGAAATATTGGAGACTTTTAGCAGTGATCTCTACAAACATGATTTTAAGACATGCAAAATAGAGCCTTGGAGTCATGAGACTTTGTAATGAGTGATACTTTTCTCTATTTCACTTTACTTTGTGCTCAAGCTGTGCCATTTGTCAGGAAAAAATATGTGATTACCCATATAGATATGTGTCAGACGTTTTGTGAGAGCTGACATATTTCCTTGGACTGACTGAAAATTAGGTCTCTGCGCTTTAAAAAGTAGACGTTATTTTTTCTTTCAACCTCTAACTATTCCATTTCCTAATTCCTTCCACTCTAGATGATCTCACAGTTGCATGAGCACAGTGTTGATAAGTGTTTGTGTGTTGGTGTGATGACCTCCTCGGCCTGCTCTCCCTGTAGCCTGTGGACCAGAGCAGCTGAGGCTATAGGGCGCTCAGCCTGTTACTCACAGTGTACTGGCTCTGACACAGCACCACACTCCTCTGCAGCCTGCGCATGTCAACACGAGCAGATGCACCATTAATTCAGTCAGCCGACGAGAGCCTCCCAACGAGCTGGAGACGGCATGGGACTTTAGTGTGAAGATGGCTCATGTTTGACTAAGTTATTCTTATAAGGTTCTGTTCTCATGACATCATAACATTCTACAGGCAAGAATATCTAAAACAGGTGGAGGGCAGCTAAAAAGATTACTGTTTGCAGTATTTTGTTGCTGTACAAAGGTTAATAGGTCAAGACACCTGCAAAACTTATTATGTAAAAAGTACTTTTCTGAGTTTATAACCATGTAACAACAGTGTTCTGTCATCACTGGTTTACCCAAAGTTGTATTTGAATTGTTTCCTGCATGTTGAGTATTGTTCTGCAACTGAAATCTCTGTCTTCACCTACCACCTATCCCACCATTTACTTGTGATTACTCAAAAATTAGGATTGCGAGTAAAACATTTAGGGTTCAAAATTGTCATGTAGATACTTTCCAACAACAATAATTAGTTGTTGTTGTTTTTGCTTTGTGTTTTTTAATCTGTGGCTTATTAAAGTCAAATATTACAAGGAAGAGGCGGAGCTTACCAGATCTGGCATTTTGAACCTATTTCCATTTCTAAGCCGTTTTAAGATATTTTTGTGTTTTACAACTAACTAAATGTGAATTATTGATCTACTTACGCATAATGTCTTTCTGAATATACAGAAAAATCACAGTATGTCTGCTTTAGAAAGTGCACTGTGTAACTTTATGACCAAAAATAGACTTAATGTAAAGCATGTTTTTGTCATCTAGATTTCTTTGTTGTACTAAATAATACAAATCTGTCTGTACTTGGAGTGAGCTTCTGTGGCCACAAAGTAAACTATTTAGCCTACTCTTGTTTCCATGGAAAAAACGTTCCTTTAGCTGTATTTTTTTCACTTTTGCATTTAAAGTATTTATCCCCCATTCAGAATGTCCCAAATATGATTTTAACTTCCTATTTATACTGAATGGTGTAGTTCACCTTTCAGCTCCAGAAAGTTACACAGTGCATCTTTAAAATAGTACATTGTTTTTTTGAAGCTGGATGACTGGAGCCTGTCCCAGAGACTCTGGGCCTTAGATGGGAGAACACCCTGGACAGTGACTAACTCATCGCACAATTGACACGCAGAGACAGAAATGATTCACACTCTCATTCATTCACTACAGGTGAGTGCTGCCAATTGACCTATACATGTTTTTGGACGTAGAGAATTCAAAGAAAACACATTGAAACACAGAGAGAACATGCAAACTCCATCCAGTGTGATCATGAGACCATAATCTCTTTATTTTTGCTATTTTGGTAAAATACAATGTGATTAATAAAAAAAATCTTGCCTAATATCTGACTTTATAACATCATTGAATATTAGAATGTGAATGGAACCTGTGATCAAACAGAACCAACGTATAGGTTGCAATTTTATTTTTTTTATTAATTGTTTCATTGTATTTTGTCAATCTGGTGATTTCACTTGGTAACTAGACACATTCATTGTTTGCATTATAACAAAAAACTATATTTCAACAAATTGTATCTAAAATAACAGACTACTGTATTTAGAATGTAATAGGACCAGTATAAAGAATAAATATTGAAATTTAACTATATCTTCAATTAACATAGCATATTCAATTTAAATAACAATACATCTAAAATTGATATTAGGTCCATATTTTATTGAAATGTTCAGGGTTAGATTTACAAAAGTATATAGAAATATATGTATTCTGTTTACAGATTTAATTATTCTTTAAAAAGACACTAATTAGGCCTACTTCATTACATTGAAGATAATGTGACAGTATGTGTGTAATCATTATTTATCTCCAAACATGAGCACAGTCTCTTTTTCATTCGCTTACCACATAACCTCTTACACCACATCCTCAATATCTCGTGTAAACATCCATTTTAATATTGTATTTGTAGTCCACTCTGTCTTTGAAGCCTGCATATGCAACAGCAGACAATATATTTCCTTTGTAATTTCATGTTTCCAGAGACAATAGCAAACAAATAAAAGACCAATAGAAGTGGAAACAGACGTTATTGAGTTTGTCCGTCTTATGTAAAGCCCAAAACAAATCCGGCGAGACTCTTATCGCCGAAGATACCGCGCCTAAATAAAAGCTGGGAACACACCATCTCTGCATCTCATCTCTCTATCTGCTTCCTCAGCCGCGTCGCACTGGAATCTAAAACAGATTTCATATTAGGATGGGGAGTATCGCACGCTCTGCTAAACGGATACAGGTGTGGCTCTGTCGCTCACTGTGGAAATGTGCAAATAGTGCAGAGATACTGACGGTAAAGGCAATGTAACTGCTTGTTTTGTCACAAACTATTTACATGTAGTACAATTTTGGTTTTGTTTGGGTTGCTTTTAGATTTTGTATTGAGTTTGTATAGTTGTCAAGTTTGACCATTCCTTTGTTCACATACTGTATAATCAGCTACATTCCAAATATATAATTTTAAGTTTACATTTTAGTAGTTACGTTGTAGAATATGCATTTAGACCATTTAGGTTCATTTAGTCTTCTGATAATCTATATCAACAAAACAATATCAAGCGTGTTTTCCTGGAGTGAATATTTGCTTTCTCTAATACAGCAATGATTTCTTTTACTCCAAATATCACACAAAAAAGTACTTTTTAGCATAAGACTGTAAAGGCTCCATTTCGGTGACATCAAAACATTTTATTGGACAGTTTTGAAGATTTTGAGACATCCAGGCAAAATTCTATTCCAAAGCCGCTAATAAAAAACACTCGAATGGGCTATCATTGTCTCCGAAAAAACAAAACGTCAAAAATGTACGATAAGCACATTTCACGCCTTTTTTTTACTTAAATTTGCTAGAAAACCAAAACGGGGGAGGGGGAATTCTATTGGATAATAACATGCTATTTTGGTGTTGTTGTTCTAATACAAAAAGTTAAAGAGCTGCACATGGTGGTTGTTGCGTCATTTTTTGCCATCATTATAATGTAATCAAACAAAAATATTTAATTTTAAGCTTTCTATACAGTTCCCATATTTTGATCACTTACCTATAGCATTTTAATTTTCAAATTATTTAAACCAGTGCTTTGAAGAATCTTTTATTGAAATGATAGTTAGCCAATGCTAATATAGGGAAAGTGCCTTTTTTTTTTTTTTTTTTTTACTGAGGGACGCTTTTTGCAAATATATATGGAATAATAATAGCATTTTGATGAGCAACAACACTTCAAAAGGTTTTGAACATTAATTGTAGGCTTGTATGATATCAAACTTAGATTTTGATGACAGAATTCTTCACATTAATAAAAATAAATGCTTTTTTTTTTTTTTTTAAATCTGGTCCAATTTAGAGAAGAGTCTGAGGGCCAACAAAATATTGTCCAAAGGCTGCATTTGGCCCCTGGGCCGCAGTTTGGACATACCTAATCTACACACTGATAGAACTCATCAGACAGAAAAAAATGCTAAATTGCTTCATGGTAAAGTACAATCTTATTGTAAAGAAAAACTGCCTCCTACCCACCATCTGGTCCTATGATATCATCACTTTCTAGAACACAAACACTCCTATAGTAAACACATAGTATTTTCAATAGGCTGACTGAATTTCCTCCTCAACACTTCCTGCACCTCTGCTGTAAAGAATCTCAAACAGTTTGTCGAGTGACATTTGTGCAAAGCTCAATGGAGTAAATACTTTGCTGTTGTGCTAGCTTGTTTGACATTTCTCGCAAAGCATGTTGAGATTTGTGGCTGTATTGTGCTAATGTGTGACTTTGAGGAGGATGCTAGCTCCGTGCATGCTGCGTTGTCTAATCCCCACTCATCCGCACGGTGTCTTTTTCTGCAAAGAAGTGCTGCACGCTGCAATCTGGCTGACATTAAGCATATCAGCGTTCTTCTTTACCTCCTCCACTCTGAGCTCGCTGTGACACAATCTGGATGGAGCATTCTTTAAAAAAACATCCTGGGAGGCTTCGCTGAGCACACATGTTCACACAGGACAACATAATGGCTTTTCTCTGTTGTGGTTAAGGTTAGCGAGTGGCAACAAAGTTAAGTGGGTCACTGCGCAGTCAAACTCTGCGCTGCTGTTGGCTATCTTCAGACGCTAACATATCTGCTAACCTTTTGCAGATGTCTGTCTTTTCGTCCTGATGTTTTAGCTGCTGTTCAGTCTGCAATCTAACTCATTGTAGCAGCAGAAAGATCAGTCTCCACAGGCTTTTCATCTTCTCAAATGTCGTCCAATGTCTTTGTGTCAAGGGTTAGCAACACAGGACAATAAAGCTAAACTTGATTGTATTATGATGGTCTAAGGGTATAATCTCATTAACTTTCATATAACCTGGGGCCCAATCTCATATTAAATGTATGTATTTTACTGATTGTGCAATTCTCAAGGAGTTGTTTGCGGCTCAAATTTCGGTCCAGGTCTTATAGTTGAGAATCACTGTTCCAATGAGCAAACGTTTTGACTCCAGAGCCACAATGAATTTGTTGCACTTGCCAGAGTGCCAGGCTAGCAGTTTTCTTTTTTAAAGTAATTTTAATTAAGGTTTTGGCTGCAATTTTTGGAACTACGACTTCTCAAACTGTTCAATTTACCAATGTTGACCCTTTGGCCAAAAGCAATATTATTGGATCATTTCTACATGTGCCATCTTGTCCCATCAATATTGTAAAAGATTAATAAGACTTGACCAATAAAACCAATTTGATTATGATGATTTAGTGTCTTGAAGCCAAGTCATTGGTTTTAGCACCAGTGGAAATCCATTAAACTAGTCCTTATTTTTTTTTTTCATTAATTTCACCTTCAAATTCTTATGTGACTGCTTTTCTCTTCAGAGTATCAGGGGCACACCTATATGATCTACAAAAAATGTGGAATATATATTTTCTTTCTTATTTAGTTATTAGTTAAGATATTCTATTGGAACAATGACAATTAAACTAGTAGGTACAGGAATGAGTAGGCAGAAAAAAAACGTATTAATACTCCCTTAATACTTATCACAATCTTTAGATCAGGCCTTCCAAATCTATAGTACAAGAACCCCTGACTGATTTTAAAGCACCATCTTTGATTCTCCCATGCATGGTCATCCTTCAGTCGGAACAGGAATTAATATTTGTACCATTACACTACACGGCGTGCATCCACATTTATTGCTGTTGTTGACAGCTCCAATACTTCTGTACGTCTGCAAGAGGCGGCCTTATTGAATTCTAATACGTCAAGCGAACTGGCTGCACCGGAGCTAAGACTTTAACTATGTCCATTGATGCATGGAGCAATGGAGGCGCTAAGGAAGCCCCGGGATAAGGCAAGTGTGTCCGCGGAGTCAATACATGAATAGACAATGTGTTTTACTTGAGAGATGTCTGTCACGGAAAGCACTTTGTAGAGCTAACTGTCCGATACATTGGATTTTTCAGATGTGCCAGAAGACTAAATGTTGTTTTTCCTCGATCAAACACAGAGCAATTATTTTTCAAAGCTGAGACAACTGCCATTACAGTGAACAATACATGGTAGCTATTAAGGGTGCAACATGTCACTTTTCAGGTGAGTTTTGCCACTTGCTTTTGTCCATGGAGATTTTGTTTCTGCAGTTGTTTGGCATTCAATTATATAGACCAAAAACACAAGCAGATGATGCCATTAGACTAGGGCTATTCAACTAATTGTTCCTGGGCCATGGCAAGATGTCGACACACAAAATTTGAGGTTGTGCAAAAAAACTATTGTACACAATCTGTTTTAGTAATGTTAAAAACTACAGGTAATGATTTCCAAACCAGAATTGAACAAGGACTAGACCTGTACAAGCCAACTCTGAACCAGAAGGAAGCCAGAGCCAATTCAAGTCTAATGCAGAATTACATCAGCAATAAAAAAGGTCAACGGTCAAATCTAAGGTAGCAACCCAGAATTAAAGAATTAACCTTGAAAACAAAAGAAAATATTATATATACAAAATTAGGAAGATTAGTGGAAGGCCAGATGAGATCTTTGGAGGGCTTAAGTTGAATTGACCTGCACTAGACCAGGTCGGATCAGTGGAAAAACAACCCTGATCATTATAAGAATACATGATTATTGTAAGATTATAGTGAAATTTTCAAAAATAAGTATGAACTTGTTCATTCTCTTGTGACTCAGTATATAATGTGACTTCTGTCAGAGAGACTCCAACACAGTTTTCTCTATTTGGCCAGAGAAATGGCAATTCCCCTCAAAATGTGACAAATCCTGTACAAAACTAGAACAAATTAGTAGCTTTGTTTAATTTTTTTTCTCTTTTTTAAATTCTAAACGAAGCAAAGCTATCTTCGGAGATGTGAATTGTTTTGCTATGAGCACAAAAATGTTGCAGATTTGATTCAAAGCAAATATAAGATCTAAATGATCTAATTCCAGTCAGATCTTGGCCCAAACCTACAAAAGGAAACTGCATTATTTTCCCCAACTGCTCTGGCAACTACAGTAGCTTCTTATCCATGTATACGTAGCTACTATGAAACACTGTGCACACAATAGCTCATTTATTATGGCAAAAACTGCAATGCAAGACAATCTGACAGCAAACGGAGCCAGCATTAGCAGCGTGTTAGCTTCTCAGCGCACACACACACATTCACAGACACTTTTCGGCATATGGCACAGGCAACGAGCCCAAAAAACAGCCAACATCAAAACAGAACGCGGAGCAGCAGCAGAATTACAATGGAGACCTCTGTCCCCGTGGAGACTGCTCTGACAAGTGCACATACTTCTAGGCTGTCTCATCGTCCGCATCGCTCTCACATCTCTCCATTTATGCCTCTGTCATTCGCACTGTTTTTTTCTGCTTTGGATATTTTCTGTTAAGACAAAACTGGGCCAAGGCTTCCATTTGGTCGACAAATATCCCTGCATAAAAGAAGTTACTGTTCTCGCAAAGATAAAGTAATGTCTAGACTATTTTGTCCCGAAGCCATGCCCAGAGCTAAAGCATGTGCTCGGGAAGTCATCCTATTTGTAATTAGCCAACGCTGAGAGCTAGCCTGCAGTTTTGTGTGCGGTTAATAAAAGGTTCAAATCCAGGCCACGAGTTCAGAAGAAGGTTGGAGCAGACGGACATTCCCACAATGATAGTGTACATTGAGAACACGTGTAAGCTAACATGCAAGCGGATAGTTAGCTCATCTGGACAGTGTCAGGACTACAGAGCTGCTTGGACGCTAGCCACGAAAATATACAGAGGGCACCTATGTTAAACAAATATGTGGGCAGGGAAAGAATCTGGCAGAGGGTAGGATTTATTTTCCCATTGCGGTGGCGCACAGTTGCAGAGGTGTGACCTTTAATGTTGATATTACAAGTTTTCTCAAAAAATATAACTTTGGCAATTACTTTTAAACAATATTTCTTGAGAGAAAATTGTGATATCATATCCAGTGAGCATTTAAGCTGTTAGCTTTTCTTGATTGACCCTATGTTCATCCCAGAGTGATGGTAAACACAATATTTTGTAATTTTACTATGTCATAATAATCTGCCTAAAAAACACATTTTGACAACTCACCTTATATGATTGTAATTGATGTTTTTGGACTGTTGTTAGACCCAACTACATTAGTAGTACACTTAAAGCATGACCAAATGTTGTCATAACTGTTATACTCAACAAACACCCAAGATTGATTCAGACACAGTAACCTATTTAATGGTAATCCTAACTAATACATCTATCTATCTATCCATCTATCCATCTATCTTGTAACTATTAAATGTTTTGGCTAATTCTAATAAACCTACTTAAAATCATTTTCTTCACATGGAATACGCTCACACTCAGCACATGTAGGCTATATACAATGTCTGTGCTTCTTATTTTAGCTTATACTCTCAAGTTAGCACTAGAACTGATATTTGGTGTCCTTTATGTGTCTTTGTACAGGCCAAAGTCAATGTCATCAAATTCTATCAACATTACAATCGTATTTATTGTTGTGTTGATTTGTTTGTCTATTTGGCATGCACCACGGCAGACAGTTCCAACGCAACGTTTGCAGCTGATGTGATACAGAGAGTGGGCCAATTTTCAATTCTGGTTTCCAGTTATACAAATTATATATACAGATTCAACATGCATTAATTCACCCTCACACATCACTCTATACAGTCAGAAAACCTGTCATTCATTTGCATTGTTGCCACTTACAGCTTGTGTCAGATCCAATACAACCTTCATTTCACTTGAGCAGCTTTAGTGGAACCTTTGCACCGATACCATTTCTAAGTAGCTCTGAGACACATGCTCAAGCAGCCCTCACAACGTTTAACTCAAATCCCCATAAAGCGTCTCGCACCTCAACCACGCACTTTCAAATCAAACGCCACCAACAAGGTCAACCAAACTGCCCCACGACTGATCGAGTGGAATTAAGACGAAACGACAATGACAGTCCGGACATATCCTTTTCCATCACTTCTCTCGTTGGTGTCTCAATAAACATTATGCAAATCTAGGCCCGTGATGTGGTGTTGGCGGAAACAGTGCACAGTAATCAGGTTTAAGGAGTATGGGAGGAGAAATCAAACAAGGGTATTTATTATCCGCGATCCCTAATCCGATAAACTGTCATCGCTTCAGTCAGCGGAAAGCCCTCAAAAAGAAATCATTCCCCAACGCAAACAAGACAGCTCTTCTCTCATTGTTTCCACTGCCTTCTTCCGCCAGCCGCTGGATTTAGATTTGTCATTTTGTCTGTGGAGTTGAGGCTAATTAAATGTTTTGTCTTTTTGTTCTATTGTCAGAGCCATTGGAGGAGACGGAGGATCGGGAGTGTGTGGCCGTAAAATAATGGAGCAATAGATTTCTGCAGATTAGAAGGCTAAAACAAAAGGGACAGGATGAATAGGCGTGTTAACCCCAAGGAGAGGCTAAGCAAGGGAAGGGTAACGCCAAATACACGGTACAAGTGATGTAAGAAGTCATTTCTGTTGCTGATACACGTAACGGGATGCGACTTCAGTTTTTGTTGTGTCACATTATTTCTATTATGAACACTTACATCTGTGCCGACAGACTGAAACACGGTTGCAGATATCAGCCAAAGCCATTTCCAACTATGTGCAATTACTTACTTGCAATTGCAAAAGAACATCATTTTAAATCAGTTTAGCCACAACACATATTGTTCAGGAAGTAGGCATGTTTATGTTGGTAATGTGATAGTAGATGTAATCCCTCTTTCATTGTTTCATCTCGACACTAAAACTGACAGGCACTTTTGAAACCTTCACCTGATTCCCATAGAAGCGGACCGTGCTGCTTGAGCTGCAATGCAGAAAACAAACACCTGTTGTTGCATGCTTAGGGTTGATATTGACCTTATTTTGCCCTGCCCAATTTTCTGGAAGTGCACTTCCTGTTTAGCTGCATTTAGCTTGTAGAATTCAGTCAATGGGTTTATTTTAACTGTCATTACATCTATTTGAAATTGCACCCCAAGACAGACAAACAAACATGTTAGCAACCTCAACAGAGCTAAACACTAAGTGCACTTTCTAGAAAAGTGGGCGGGACAAAACAGGGTTATTAGACCAGCTTGATGAGAGAAAAATAAAAATATATATATATATTAATTGAAATCATAGAAATCATGATTAAATTTTTTTGTTAGTTTTTTTTTTTTTTTTTTTTCTTGGAGTAAAGGTGGGATGCCTGTTTGCTTTTAATGATAAGAAAAAACAGAGTAAAAAATAATACAAATAAATAAGTAGGTGACGTCTCAAAAAAGGTTTGTTGGAAATGTATTTTACAGTAGTAGAGTAAGTACTGGGTGTAGTCTCCAAGTGTAGTCTCCAAAAACAAACACACAGAATGCACCTATATGCATGGTAATAATCTTGATTAGACATTTTTGTAAAAAGATGGAAATATTATTAGGTGCACAGCCCTGGGATGATGTGTCTTTGGCTGAAAGAGCCAGGTAGATCCATATCATACTAGTTCTCAAATTTATCTGACTCAAATCTTCACTTGAGCCATTTTAAAATGTTTGTGTTTTAACCACTTAGTGGTCTTAAAATATCCCTTGGAGATAATAGAAGGCAACTTTAATTAAATTAAATTAGGCAATCAAAATTATGATTATAATAAATGAAAATTACAATTATTCAGTCATTAATAATCATGTAATTTAGTAATCCTTGGGTGTAATAACTACAATGATTGGAATCATTTGATTAACTGCACAGCTACTTTAACCACTAATTCACTGTCACAACTAGAGACGTCATTCTAAATGCATGCAAAGCACATGTGTGGATTTATTACTTACCATGTAGAGACTGTACACTTTGACAATTTTATCTCAGATATAACTTTTCTTTCTTTCTTTACTGTATTTTTAACCAATGATAACATAAATTCTAATACTCAGCCTATAGCTGCATAGACAGGAAGCAATCTTTCTGCTCACTCCTCTCTCTCACACACTCTCTCCTCCTCTGTCTTTATTAAACTTCCTCTTGCTTGACCTTTCCCCTCTCTAGTCCCCGCTCCAAAACACCAGCTCTTTGCCTTCTGAACCCGCCGCTTAGCCCGCAGCTCTACCAACATTTAAAAGTCTCACACACAAATAAACTACAGAGAATGGTTGGCTGGGGAGCAACACCACAGATTGCCGCTTCACTCCAAATAAACAATAAAAACGGCAGAATAAAAAACATACGTATAAACACGCCGCTGTCCCTCGTGGGCTACCATTCTGCTTGATGCAAGTAGTCAAAACAACATTTCAGCAGCATGTCTGTGGTTTACCGCCCAGGATTATGAAGCAATGGAGATAAAGAGCTACAAAGAAAAAGGGCTAGTTTCTTTCACTGAGTTATAATAATGAGACAGAGTGTGGCTTGTGTTGCCGTGGTAGCGGAGGTGGCTATCTAGTGAGTGACAGCAAACTATGTAAAAACAAGGCCATTAAACGAACTAAAACCATGTGTTATGTTATATATTTGTGATGCTGATAATGCAGAAATACACCTGTTTGTGCCTGACAAAATTTACTTTGAATAATGAAAATGGACACTCACCCCCAAAAAAAAAACAAATGCACTGGGCTGTATGGAGTTATGGAGTCTTCTTAACTGGGAGTTAAGAAGAAGCTAAGCTAGACAGGACCTGGTTATTACTTGGATGGGAGATTGATCAGTAGGTGTCCCAGTGGAATGTAAATTGACATTGTGTCTTTAGACAAGACACTGAACACAGTATTCATCTTATTCTGACCCCGCCCACTTTTCTTAGCTGCAGTTAGCCTAAATGATAAACATAGACATTTATTTTCTTTTGTTAGTTTTATCTATTTGAGATTGGCCCACAAGACAGACAAGTTAACATGTTCGATATACCTTAACAGAGCTTAACAGGAAGTGCAATGCAAAGAAAAGTGGGCGGGACAAAATAAAGTTAATGCAGCAGATCTTTTTTACTACTACTACTGATCATTAATGTGTTCACTTCAAAACTTTTTACTGTAAATAAAACATTTAAATAATAAAATATGTATTTTCAAAATTGATCAAAATTCAAAGAAAAAAATATTAGCTTCCAGTTTATGCAAGTTCTTTTAGTATTTTCCAACTCAACATGGCTACAGGAATTGGCTACCATAGGTTACCATGGCAACTATCTCTCCAGTCATTATTGTAACTCATTGGCTCCAGTCATTCTGGTAAATTGCTAAAGTTTCACCCAGGCTTGGATTGCATTGTTATTGGTCTATCAGGTTGGATCATGTGACTGGTCCAGTCTGGACTGACATAAGGGCCTTCATTAGACATGCACCATTACCTCCATGTAATGGTCGCTTTACATGTCTATCTCGTGGCCCACACACTTCTCTTTTATTGCGCCAAAGTTCAAAGGTCAGGTCAAAGCGCTTATCACATTCTGCTGTTTTCAGTTTGCTGTGACAGAGTGGAAACGAGTCCTTATAGGCAATATGTATGCAAGTCCTCCATCACAGCGAGAGGTAGAATTGGTTCCAACGCTGACCAGCATGGGGTGCGAATTTTCAACATGTCACTGTAGATTCTGTCCATGCCTCCTCCCACCATCCGCGGACGTGCATATAGAGGTGAACTAGTTCCAAGGGCGATTCCAATTGTCCATGGTGCGTGAATGTGAGTGTGAAAGGCTGTATGACTGTCACACTGTGTCTAGGAGTGATAGCCATGTGATTAACTTGTTATTGTCCTTTCTTCTCTTCCTTTGGGCTCCTCTTTTTCACACATCTCTCTCCAACCACTCAAAATGTTGGATTTGACTTCTGTTGCTTGACCCAAATCCCACTTTGGTAGGTTTATTGGCTGGCAGCTGGGATCTAAGCTTTCTTCCACTTTTATGATCACTCGACTGTACAAGTCCTAACTATTTTAGTCTGACTTCAATTTGTTTATTAGTACTTTTGATCATTCCTAAGCATGCCCACCAGAACTGGTACATCAGGAACTGAAATCTTTAACTGTTTCAGTTAACTAAGTACAAAGCACACAAAAAATGTCAATTGATCTTGAGTTGTTTTGATGATGAAGTTTATTCTAATACTGCTCACCGAAGATTAGATGTTGTGACTTTTCTATGTGAACCATAAGTGTGGAAAAACTTCAACATGTCAAGAACACAAAAAAGATCATAAATCAGTGCCCAGCGCTGTTAAAAAATACCATGATAATAGTTAAAAACTATGTGCCAAAAAGTGTTGTTCATGACTTCACTGTTTCCGTTAATTCTGATCTAACGTCATTGGAATGCATCTTATTGACATGCATACTTTCAATAGGCCAAGAATGCAAATTGTGTAGGAACAGAGCACTTTTATTACTAGAAATATACTTAAAATCATTTGGACAAGAAGTGAATTATGAGAAGTATTTTTAGATCAGTGTTTTTCAACCAGTGCTGGGGAACGCGAGTGTGCCTTCATGGGCTGCCATGAAATGAAATTTTGTCACATTTTATTATTTAATCTATGAAATAAGCTGAATTAGATTTAGTTAAATTATTTACTATTTGGGAAAGTTTGGACTCACTTACTATAGCAAGAAGTAATCAAAACCAAAAACCAATCACCATTTGCAAGTACAAAGAATAATTTAAAGATGTTCAGTGTAACTTCCAATAAAAGGCTCTTTCACTATGAAGTTCTAATTGCACTTAAATTTTCCAAGATAAGACATTATTTAACATGTATTTTTCATAGGTTATTTCATTTCTAATTTATTAAGAAAACGTGCAACTTCATTGTGCGCCAGGTTGCCACTTTGTAGCTTGTACCACTTGGTGGTTTTGCCACATGCTTCTCTCCGTTCATATAATATGTTTAATGGAACTTTCCAATCACAGCAATACAAACAGCAAGCAACAGCTCCGCCAGAAAAGTTGCGCAGTAGCTCTTTAAAATGTCATGGACAATTTTACAAAATTAAATGATTTTGTGTTCCAAAATAGTTTGATTTGGAAATGTTTGAATAGGTTGTGTGCCATGGAAAAATGGTAATCAAAAATGTGTGCCATGACTCAAACAAGGTTGGGAAACGCTGTTTTAGACTATCTTTAATTCTTCAGCCTGAATTCAGAGAGAACAACACTTTTGTTGAATTGTTTAAAAATGAGGTTATGTGATCGTAGAAGTCCTGCTAGTTAAAATTGATGTGATGTCATATGAGAAAACGTGTATGACTATGAATGCACATTTACTATAGACCAAGAACGCAAGTATCTTAGACCAACTATTACCTTTATCCAAGAACTCTAAGCAGCCATTTAGAACGAGAAGAATCCCATAATCACTTGTAAACATTTCTAGCGATTCAATATACCTAAGGAGTTTACATTCCCAGTCCATTCTTCCACACAACATAAGCCTGTGCAAAGACACCGCAATCCAAAAAGTTACTAGAGGACGGCCCAAGCTTCATCTTCTCCCTGAGCGTCCTGCTATAATCCTCCCTCTCCCTCTCTCTCTCTTCTCTATCACTCTCTCGGGCTGGCAGTCGGCACAGCTCGGCACAGAGGATGTTGGCTGCTGCGTTGCTGTCTGATTCCACGGCGCAGGATGTGGAGAGCCCTCTCGTCACTAATCTCACACCAGCCTCCACTGCCTCCTCTGGCTCCTGCAGACTGGCTCTATCAGTCTGCGCATCTGAGTCACACATTTTGGGGAGAGGAACGGCGTGCCAACTGCCTGGAACTTTTTCAATCTTGGCATTTTTTTTTTTGTAATTTGTGCAGTAAGTTTAGAGAAGTGCTTTGATGCTAGCTTCTGTTGCTCGGTGTCTATAGGGAGGCTGTACTGTATGTTTCTGGGCATGCGGTCATATGTTGGAGCGTGATGTCCAGCGTTGGTTTGAAGTCCCAGTAGTCCCATGACCTCTTTTACGATCAACTTGGATTATGTGCTATAATATAAGTGTGTATGTGTGTCAGAGTTCATCAGAGTCAACCAGCACTAGAAAGAAAAAAAAAAAAAAATCACACCAATTATAATATTACTGATGACTGGACACTTGAACGACAACATTTTGGCTGGTCCCACCTGGTCACCATATTCTGACCCACCCATTTTTGGGGTTAGCTGCAACAATCAAACAACAAATGATGTAATGTTCACATAAAGTGCATATACAGTACACAAGATGTACCTTGTCTTAAAGCTTAGATCCTGTAGAATTCAGTTGTTACATCTATCCCCTCAGACAAGCTAATGTGCTAGTCACTCTAACAGAGCTAATCAGGAAGTGCAGTGCCATGGAAAGTGGGCGAGGCGGAATAAGGTGAATATCCTAAATAAACAACACAGTCACCGCAGAAAACGTAGACATAACGAAATGTCAAAAACGTACGATAAGCACGTTTTCATGCTTTTTTTTGCATCAATGTTACAAAAAGCCAAAACATAAGGTAACCACAAATTTTGGTTGAAGCCACATGGCGACATTTTCTTTGGGTTTCAGTTTACTAAAATGGATAAGTTTAGAGTTGAGGCTTGAGGTAGGTTAAGATTTACCCATTAAACCCAAAGGAAATATCGTCACTTGGCTTCAACTAAAATCCGAGGTTATTTTACATTTTGGTTTTTTGTAACATATGTTGTAAGAAAGGCATGAACACATGATTATCTTACGTTTTTGACATTTTGTTGTATATCTACGTTTCTTCAAAGACTGGGCAGTAAATAAAATATGTTTTTGAACTAAACCTGGATGTTAGCCTCATGTTTATGTTACATAAATTTAATAATTACGTTTCTGATTAACACAATCGAATGTAGCGGCTAGAAATAATTAGCTGTAAAGAGAGCGAGTATTATGTACAACTCATTGGTCATTCACATCTAATCTTAAAATCTCAAACTTCAGTATTTTTTATGTATTTGGTTTTTTTAACCAAATGTAAACTAAGGAATGAAAATGTACATTCTACTTTACATGACCAAGCGTAAAAGTGGTTAAACAGGTGGACCAATGGGACACAGGGCTAAAAAAATATTGAAAGCAAAAGAAAATGCTTCAAAACTATTTGATAAGCGCGCATGAGTAACAGTTATTTGTATGCAAGAATGTAAATGGACTTCACCAGCATTTATCAGTTGGATATTGAACAGTTTAATAAGCACATCAATAATACAGATTACATATATGTTTTAAAAGTGGTGACAATTAAAAATATATATATATTTTAGGGTGTATCTTGAATATTTAAACAAAAAATAACCTTTTTTTTTTTTCAATACAACATTCAAAAAGCGAACCATATTTTGACCCACTTTTCACATATTCCACACAATTACTAATGAACACACGGTGGTTTATTGTCACACTCAAACTCACAACGAGGCCCGTGAGCTGCCAGACTTGAACTTGCATCTGTGAAGCTTCAGTGATCGAGAGTGGAGAGGCTAATCCATCAGATTACAGCAGATTACAATGCACTGGGGACAAAGCAGACTGCTGGATCCTATCAGAATAATAAGGCCTGATAAGAGCTGAGGGTGCTCTGCTAGATAACGCTATTACTTTTGTTTATTTGGCTTTGACTCTTGCTGCATTGTTCTTTTTGGTCTGCAAGTGTTGGACGACGTTGACCGTAATGAAGTCGCAGACCATAAATGTATTGAGTTACACATTTGGACATAAAAAGAGACATTTTTACAGTTAAAATCTCTAGAATTCCACACTGCTTCTATTAGATTGAAAATAGCTTTTGAATGGAAGTCAAAACTATCTAGTTTTTCTAAAACCTTGGCCACATGTCCGATTCAATGAAAAACTATTTTACTGATGATTTGATGCAGTTTTATGATGTGTAAAAAAAAAAAAAAAAAAAAGAATATTTCAGCCATTCCTGGGTCAAATTTTGTAAAAAAAAAAAAAAAAAAAAAAAAAAAAAATGACAAAGCTTACCTAAATAAGAATAGAACCACATTAAGCTGCTGTTTACTTTCTCTGACTGAGAAAAGACAGTGACATCAACCTTTTCAAGTCACACAAAAATGACAAAAGAGTTATGAAGCGACAAGAGAGGATCAAACCCAACATCAGAATTCAATTTAAACGCATTATCGAACAAATCAATACTATTTGCAGTTTCCTTTCATCCCTATAATCACTCTAAACAAACAAACGATTACACCAACTAACAAACTTAACAAAATAAACCAAAAAATGCAAACTTGGCTGCATCCATTTTTCCTTTTCCCCCGTAGTGCCTCACCTTATCAGAATCTGTCTGTCTTTGCTGGATAGTGCGTGTTAAATAAATAGTGCAGAGACACGCCAATGACCAGAGACCGAAAGAGCTGAGTGGTGTGGATGGAAATTAGCCGTCAGAGCTGGAGATTGTGACGCTGCCAGAAGTTAAATCAATATACAAGTTGTGTTCTTCTGTAGCAATTACAGGAATCCACCATGATGGACTACGTAAAGAAGAGTATACTGTAATACAGATAAGCAATGCAATCAGTCATCGCCGGTTATCCAGACATTGTATTAATCATGTTGGAAAAGTCCCCATAATGTCCCTTAGTAAACTATAACAGAGCTTTTAACTTTTTGAGTCATGGCACACATTTTTGGTTGAAAATATTCTGCGGCAAAACTGGTACTGTAATACTAACCATTTAAAGGTGCTGTACCCAGTTTTTACCATCTTCCCAAGAGCTGTTTAAGGAAAAACCTTTTAGAGCTGTCCACATATTTTGCTCACTAACCTTACAAATGTTTATAAGCATTTTTCTCAATGCTCCATTAATACACCTAGGTGGAATATTGCACATTAATTTCCATCTATATTAGTACAAAACTGATTTTAATTTATCTTATTGGAAAATAGTGGGTGTTTAATTTTAGAATTGTTTATTTGTTTAGAGTGGTTGTAGGGATGGAAGGATATTGAAAATAGTATTGATTTGTCGATATTGGTGTTTCAATTGAATTTTGATGTTGGGTTTGATTCTCTCTTGTCGCTTCATAACTGTCATTTTTTGTCATTTTTGCGTGGTTTGAAAAGGTTGATGTCACTGTCTTTTCTCAGTCATAGGAAGTAAACATCAGCTATTCTTAGAGTAGTGATGGTTTTGCAGTCCAAAATGATTATCTAATTGTCTATTAATTAGGGATGCACAGATCGATACTGGGATTGGATATCGGTGCCGATCCAGGCAATTTTGCTGGATCGGGTATCGGCTCCATGATATCGGTTCAGTCGATATCCTTGTTGTGCTTCAATTGGACATAATGAGACTAATCTAGTGGTTGGTGTTGATCCAGAACATCTCATAATGTTTGACATTTTGTTCAGATTAAGTTGTTAAGTTGTGACTTGCACTATAAAAATAGATATATATAACACTACATAACCAAATGTCTATGCTTTGATTAGAAAAATAAGGTATTTCAGTTCATACACTAGTATCGGTTGTTATCGGGTATTGGCAAATACTTAAGCCAAAGTATCGGAATCAGTATCGAACAGAAAAAGCTGGATCGGTGCGTCCCTATTAATCTTTTTTTCAAGGTACATCTCTCAATATCCCAAGGCACACTAGTGTTTCTTGGCACACTTGTTGAAAATCAATACACTATAAGATTGTATAGGCTTCAAAAATATTTCTGAATGTTGCAGATCTGTAATGTTAAGTACATTTCTTTTTTCTTTTAAATGCATCAGTTAAGATTAGCTTTAAGGATTTCTGTCGAATTAGCATATCAGACAGGCTCATTTGAATATTTCTCATGAGTAATTTACTTTGCGGCCAAAAGATGAAATTCTAGCTCAATTCCTGACGTGAGAAACACATGATTGCCATTTGTGATTTATAATGTTTTTTTGTTTTTAAAGTTATAGCTCTTACAATGCTATGAGATGAAGATTGTCATAAATATGCATCATTTACTTTTTCATTTTCTGAAAAGATGTATAAACTGACCAAAAAAACACAAATAAAAGCATGTTTTTTGTCATTTAGATTGCTTTGTTGCACTAACTAAACTATGCAAATCTGCTTTTTACTTTGAGCTGGTTTGCATGGCTACAAAATTGACTATTTTGTCTTTTTTTCCATGGAAAATATCTTTCTTTAGCTGTATTATTTTCACAATATGGCTTAAGACAAATAATCCCCACACAGACTGTTCCAATGTAGGTATCTATTTCTACTGACATTTACACAGTGCACCTTTAATCAATTATAGGACAATATTATATTCATGTTCACCTTTCATTTTGATCACCCTTTTAAGACAAATATTTCACCAATTTTCCTCATGTGGCCAGACAAACATTTAAAAATACCCATGTAGCCTGATCTGCCAGTTCCTGTGAGCCATCCCATTATTCATCAATAGAACATCATGTTTTTTGGGGCGGACAAACTCAGAAACACAATGCACTTGGCCCGGGCTGGATCTGGCAGTACAAGAGAATGAATGGGGGAACAAAATCACATCTTAGCCCTTCGTCAAATCTGCCTCGAAAACATGGCTACCTCTGCTCTATTTTAATACACCAGCAAAGAGCTACTCACAGCAAAGCGTCATTATGGCTGGAAAATATAACGGGAACAGTGCATTCAGCATTTACAGAGCGGTGTAATTGGGCCGCAGAAGAAAAGCAAAGTGCTGCTAAACTATGAGTGTGGGGATTTGAATAGCCGGGAACTCAGATGACCACGTATAGCCCGAAGCAGACAAAGGCGTGCTTGTTATGTCGAAAATGGTGTTTTGTGCTGATATGTGGCTAAAAATATGGACGTGAATGTACAATGGAGTCTTTAAAAGTTTGGAGGATGCATAAGATGTGGTTAAAAAGGTAAAACTAGACTCAAAGCAAGTTAAAGTCAAAAAGTTCTGGCTTGGGTTTCTAGATTGAATAAGGTCCATTAGATATTGTTGTGTAATCAACTACTATGGCTTGTTTTATCAACCTTAATCATAGATTGTATTAGCGTTCCTCACAGGCTGCTCAAAAACATTGGTTGAACATTCTACTTAGATATTCAGCATCAGCAACTGGAAGCAGAAGGAAATCTGTATATACTTCTTCCATCTTGGTAATAAACTAGTTTGACAACATACAGTATATGTTCAGAACGAGTCATGAACCTAAAAATGTAACATTTTCCAAGCGCAAGCTAAAACCTCACACATCTGGGAAATTCAGAATTGACTATTTTTGATACTTTGAGAGGAGAGGAATAAAGAGGAATATATAAACTAACATAAATCCAGAAGATTACAGCTCAGTGTTTTCGCCTAGGGCCAGCCTATTCAACTTAATATCCAAATAGGCCTTCAAACCATCAGTTTGGGTTGTGCTTAGGGTTAGCACTAATATAAACCTGATTTGGTTCTAGTCTAGCCTTTTTTTTAATTCTTCCTTTGGTTTTGTGAGACCTCAAAATTAATTGTCTAGGAGCTGTAACATGACAAAAAACTCAAAAAGGTCAAGTTTGCTTTATACTGTTTATGTTATATATTTTAGAAATAAGATGGTATATGTCAACTGGTCAGAGGCCAAGAGCTGGAATTTCAGCTGTCATCCATGAAGAGCCACACCATGAACCAACCTACTGTTGCCACCAGGGGTTAAACAATTATTTATTGATTTAGTTATACACAATCAGGCATAATAAGCCCTCTTTTAAAACTATTCAAAATATGTTTTATTATACATAGTTCTGGTGTAATTCAGGGGGTTCTGGGGAATTCTCCACCCCGAGATTTTTTTCTTTTTTTTTTAATCCTGTGAAATGTCCTGAGTTTTGGTGTGTTTTAGATGTGACATTGTTATTATGTGATGTCATTTCACTATAATTTAAAAAGACATGAGTAAAAAAAAAAAAAAAAAAAAAACTGGGCTTTAGAAGCGTCAGTCAGATTCAGTACTGTCCTGTGTGATCAGAGCAGAGAAGACTGCGGCTGCAGCATAGATTTGTATTAGATCAGTGTCTAAAGCTCTGTTTTATGTCACTTTCATACAAAAGCCACAGCTGTAAACATTACTTTGAAGATTTCCGCCCTTCTTTCACTGAACATTTAGAACTTTTGTCCATCGATATAAGGCAACATTACACAAAATAATTATGAAGCTCCAGTTTCAAAGAATATCACACAAGCTTCTATTGACAGTTGTGTGCTTCTGAAAGAGAGAGGGACAGAGAAAGAGAGAGAGCATTTTGAGGAGCTAATGTGAATAAGCCAAAGAGCCGCCGCACTTGGACAGGCAAGAGCCGTGGGTTTGCCACCCTGGATATGTTCATAACCATTACTGTTCTTTATATACGAGTTTTCAATAGTCAGGCAAAAATAAGCATTAGTTTCTCCGGTGAGAGGAGACTTTATAATCACCAATATATCCACAGGGCTTTGTTAAAGAAATAGCGTCCAAACTTTCAAGCAAAAGCAAGCATGAATTGAAGCGTGGCCATTCAGTGCATTATACTGTGAACAGCCCAGGCACTTCTAATACAAAGAAGCCTCCTCCATTCAATTCTCTTAATACAATATAGAACATCCTCCTTAAGGCTGCTGTAATTAAAAGGCTAAGAGGGCCGTCCACATTAAATATAAATTGAATCCTTTCAGAGTTGCGTCTCCAAACATGAGAAGAAGGAGCTGAAACGTAATACACCGGCATTATGTTCCGCTGGGGAGAGCCTAACTCCATTAGTTGCCTTTGTTACTGTCTCCTCCGCTCTGTTCTGCCTTCCTCTCCTCTCGTCTTCATCTTTTATTCTCTTCCTCTCCACACTCATCCCTCCATTCACTCTCAGTCTTTTGTCAGCCCCCCACCTTCTCCTCTACACACACAGACAAACACTCACACAGACACCACCCCTCCCATCTGACACAGGCAACTCGCCAAAACGCTGTACACTTCAATTAGACCAGAGACCTTGGCCCAAACACACTAGTGTGAATCTGCAGACCTGGAGGCTGCTGTCTTATAAGGACCTCATTGAGATGTCCTGGTTTTATTTGCTACTGACTGAACAATTTGTTTTATAAAGCTATAGTTAGAAGCAGTGACTAGCAGTACAAATGTATATTCTATTTTTTTCATTAGCTCTTATTAGAAGAGTCAACAATTTAGAATACTGAGTGATGTTGTAATTTTCTTACCAAATTGTTCACTATTTTATTTCAGAAGTAAGAAGTTACATTTTTACAGTTACACTAGGGTCATCCAGACAATGTTGTGTTTTCCATGAATGGAATAGACTTCATTTCTGGACTGTCGAGATTCACCTGAAAGTTGTCTTTTTCTGGCCATAATATCAAACTCACAAATGTGATGCTCCAGATACTCAAACTTGAATCTGCTCAAAGGAAAGGCAGTTTTAAAGCTTTTCTAACCAGCTAAACAGTTTTAGATGTGCTAACATGATTGCACAAGGGTATTTTAATCACCCAATAGCCTTCTGACACAATGAGCAAACAATGTACCATTACAACACTGGAGTGATAGTTGGTGGAAATACACCTATAGATATTGAACCAAAAACTACACATTTGCAGCTAGAATAATCAGTTAGCACAATAACAATGTATGGATTGTATTATTTGAAGAAAAACAGTGCTTTAACTTCAAGAATATGACCATTCTAAGTGACCTCAAACTTTTAAACAGCATTGTACATTCACTTAAAAAAATATTTGCGAGAAAGTACGCTTTTCAGAGTAGTTTTTCTCACATAGTTTTACTCACTACTTAAGTAATGGTTGCACTTGAGTAAAAGTGTTGGTTCCTCATCCCATTGTGAGGAAATTTAGAAGATTAAAACATTGACTTTGACCATACGCCATACAATCATTTTGGTAACCGATTAATTGGACAAATATTCTTTTGACTAATCAATTACTAAGTGTTTTTTACTAAATTTGAACAAAACATATTTAAAAATACGTCCTAGAGGTATGTATTGACCAACAAAATAGTGCTTCCATCATAAACAATCAATTTCCATATTTTCTATTTGCTATTGCGGTTCAGTCCAAAATGTATACACTGAAAGAATAGCTTATTTGACTCAACTAGCACAAAACAATCCTTCTAGCCTCTCAGGTTGTCCAATTCAATAGAGCCATCAACCACATCAAAAGAAGAAAACCGGACATCTAAGGGCGCTACATCTGAGTGTGGCGCTTAAAAGTGGAACCTCCAGGTGTGCAGATTCATCCTCCTCCTCCACACACACAGTTTTCAGCTGGCTGGCTTTTCATGCTCCGGCCAACGAAAAGCAAAACGTAGGCCTGGACAGACGTCCAGGTATAGTGTGTACTCCACGTCGTGTACTGTGGAGGAGGCCATTTGGAGCGTGTCCTAGAGTGTGACTTTGATATCAGTCGCGGTAATCTAAGCCATTCTCTTCGCCGCGTCGCCGTACAATAGCAGTGCGAGAGGAGCAGCCAGATGGCCAAACAACACTGGGGCCTTATCGCGCTGTATATACTGTTTCTGCTCTCTTGTGCTATCTCCGCCGTCTGTCTGTCCATCCTAATGCACGTTTATCTGCGGATCGGCTTCCTCGCTCACCAAAAAAAAAAAAGGTTTCCCTAATGTTAAAAGGTGCACGGGCACAAAGCCAAGTTGAGTCACGATATTAAGCCAAATTGGATTCTGGAGCCGAGGATCAGACCAGGGGCAGCGTGGAGAAAAGACAGGAGAGATAATAACAAAATAGTAATGATGGAAAATCCTGCAGTGTCAATGTTGCTTACTGTTCAAAAATCAATATGCCTTTTGTGAACAGTGAATGCACTTATTTAGCTGTATTTGTTTGCTTATTCATTTTATTTAGATGCAATATGGCAATATCACAAAAAAACAAATTTATCATGATATTTTTTATATATTTATATTTAGTTGCATTTAAGCTGTTTTTACATTGTTCATTAGTAGTTTTTAGTTGTTGCTCTGCAGTCAATCAGTGCTCAAATCATTCACTTTTAGGTATTGGAAATATTTCGCCAGAGAAAAATCAACTACATCACAAAAATTTAAATTGTACATCATCCCCAAGTTAATGTGATAATATCACCAATGATATGCCCTGTCTTGATTTGCAAAATGCTATTTTTACTGGTTGAAAGTATGTCACTTGCATATTCTCATGGAGATGTTACATAGTGCACCTTTAACTGGAACAAACAAACATTACATGCCTGTTTTTGGACAATATAAATGCTTATTTATTCAGTCCTACAATCTTGGTTTTCTTGTCATAGCTGTTATGTGATGTATTATCAGAGATGTGACTGCTAATTTATATGAATATTAATTGATTTCACGTTCAGATATTCATTTTTATTGTAATTTTTAGTCACTTCTCATTGCATTCATTGTGTAATTGAACTCATATTTTAAACGTAACTGCTATTTTATTATTTATTTTGTTTATTCTCATGGGTCTATTACGAAAGACAACTCTGATGCACTAAAGCCAAACTGAGAATGGGCACACAGAGACTGGGTTTCAGTAGAGGAAAGAAAAAACATTATTATTCACACCATCGTCACAGAGCTTGAGTCAACTGTCCGGAGCTGTTCAAAGTCAGCTTGTTCTTCCAACAATTCAAAACAAACTTTTCCTACAACCCTCAACACATCTCAAATACTTGTGCCCAATTGAAGGACTGTAACCATCACAGCCCTATAGCCATATGCTAATGTAATGCTGTCAGTCTGGGGTCAAGGAGACGTAATGAAATGGAAACAGTGGAAGGTTGAGAGGAGCGCGTCGGTGAGGAGGACATCACACCATTGTCCTTGACGATGTTTATGATATTGATTGGCGCCTCTCCAGAGCTTCCTGATTTCTGATTCGGACACTCGTGAACATTGTGATTGCGGCCGAACGTCTAATGTCTGAAGTGGCCTCTGCAATCAGGAACGATGACCCTCTGATCCACATCCACCCGCTGCCCCTTGTCAACATGAGCGAGAATCCAACTTTTCCCATTCACTTTGGAGACACTTTCTGTAATATAGAATGGTTATGGTCAAATATAGGTTTCGCTTTTGACAATAAATTTGACGTGTCTTCTAAAAGTCAGTTGTAAAATTCAATAAAGCATTTGTAGATCAATGTCAATGAGGACGTTCAAATCTCTTGCATTGTTAGAATAATGAACTACAGGTGTTTTTAGGGGCTTCAATTTACAACATACTACTGTAACAGTAAATGAGCATGGTGTGATTTTTCACAAAGACAGTGGCATTAATAGATCCAAATGGCAAGCCATGAAAAAAATATATTCACTTTTTCTGTAAATATTCCCTATCTAGAAGTCTTCAGTCAAACTACTTTCAATATATAACAGCATCTTAGTGTCCGTTTTTGTATAAACAGATCAAATGGAGAACTGAAGAAACTACTTGGAGTAGTATTTACTTGTATGTAATGCTGAGGTAACAGATGTCTTTGTCTTTGGTATTCAACTGATTGAAGAAAAAAAGACTGATTAAAATACATCAAAAACCATAGAAAGGTGCAGATTGCAAATCACAGAATTAAATTTTGCTTGGCTTTTTGAGTTGAGACAATCATGTCTTGATAAGTGGATTGGAATGGACTTTGGAAATAGAAATGGCAAAAATGTGAAGTTTGTATAGTTTGTATGTTCATAAATCATTCTGAATAGCAATGTTTACTTGTCAAATTGAATTGAAAATCGAGATTAATTAATGAGAGGTAAAAAATAGTCTATACTGCCCAATATTAACACAATTCACAATAATCCTTTGACATGTGTATGCTTACATGATGCTGATAGCAAGCACAAACATATAATTGCTTGAAATCAATATATCGGGCTAAATGTTTTTTAAGAATTATGTTTTCAGAAGCTTCCTTTGATTCCAGGCTTTTACGCAGTTGACAAACGTGTTTTGCTATGAAACCTGGACGACTGAAGTATTTGCACAAAATGAAATCTGTGAAAAACATTGACGATGCACAAAGGTCTGTTGAATGAAACGGAAGCATGTGTCTGTCATATAAAAGTATGTCTCTCAAAATGACATTGCCAAGATTCCACCAAGTTCTCCAATAAATTATGGAGAATAGAAAGATACTGCATGAAGAATAAGATCAACATGATATTACCAACCTCGATTCCATTCAACCCTTGTGGTGCAGGTGGTTGTGGTGCATGGTTTAGCCCACGGCCACTTCAGACTGTGTTTTGTCTCTTGTGCTAATCTCATGATCACATAGTGCCAAGTGCGGGGGTGTTCTTATATACATCTAAATTAGAGACTCAACCAGAAGTGGATCCAGGCTGGCTCTGGATCAGCCAGATTACAGAGCGACCCACAATCTCTCTGTTGGAGTGTTTACATTCTACTACAGCAGCTGGGGAGTGCATTCGGTCCACCTGATCCCGTTATTGAAGGGGCCTCGCGCACACGATCAAACTCTGACACAAGTGGGATGTATGGAGAGGAGAGAGGAGGAGTGCAGAAGGAGAGAGGCAGCTGCAGTGTAAACCCGCCATCAACTGTTCCCCCAGACCGCCCCATCTGCCCGTTTGTTCTGCGCACACACAATCGTAATGAAGCACATGGGCCCTCTGCGGCTCCATCGCACACACATGG
The DNA here is from genome assembly GCA_038363315.1 of Mugilogobius chulae. Lineage (NCBI taxonomy): Eukaryota > Metazoa > Chordata > Actinopteri > Gobiiformes > Gobiidae > Mugilogobius > Mugilogobius chulae. The sequence goes on from CM076414.1 coordinate 26,700,270, forward strand.
CACACTTCACACTTGGTGAATGTGGAGCAGTTGGACAATATCATTTATGCCATTTGTGTTTCATTGAACATCGTCGTTAACAGTTCGTCAGCTCGTTTTGTGTCAGATTTGTTAAAAAGTTGGGAAAGTGTTTGGGAAATCTGTGTTCTGTTAGTTTGAATAGTAACGGCAATCAAAACATTGTAGAAAGATGCACACTGGTTGGCTTTTTGCATTGTTTTGAGTGAATCTATGGGTGTGTCGTCTCTTTATCTTCATCATAAGCCAGAACTAATCTTTCTATCGATAATTCTATATAGACACAAATCAGTCACATTCACACATTCATTTTGCATTATATCTAGTGTATTCATGACACTAAAATTTCAAAATTAAGACTGGGCTGTTTCATTATCAGATACATTTGCTGTTTATACAGTATATTTGCCCTATATGCAGTATTTGATAATTCATCAATGATTCAGAGGAGAAGGGGGCGTGGCTTAGATTGTGCAGAGAAAGAGCAGGGCAAAGTCAGCTTCAGACTTTTAAAAAACTAAATAAGTACTAATGACTCAGGGCCTGATTTATCAAGCCAGGTGCTAAATTGAGGGTGCAAACTGAAAACAAAAAATAATGTTTTTTGCAAGCAATTTATGCATACTTTAATACTGGAAGATGTGCATATAACATGTTACACAAAACACATATGCACCACCTCAAATTCTGCATCTTCAGTGTCCCATGTGAAAGAAAAATATCAGCTACGCCAAGATTTTGCTCCCCCTAACCTGTTTGCACATGAGCAAATGCTTGATAAATCTGGCCCTTGCAATTAGTGATCGTTTGGAAGTAAAGAAATTACGTTGTTGTCACAAGTGACTTAAAACTAAACAAGTATACATCTATGTATGCAATCTGCATTTTCAACCACTGCGTTCCTGCTTGCTGATTGGACGACTGTACTTCCTGGTTTTTGGAAACTGTCTGTAGTTCAGCGATACCTGAACTAGTAGCTGGAGTTAAATGAAATTGATTGGAGGCACTAGGTGGCATCAGCCTGGCTAAAAAAAAAAAAAAAAAAAAAGCAAGTCTCTAGGCCAAGTCCTCTTTCTGCTGCTCTGTGAAAGGAGAAGTTTTCTTTGATGGTACTTGAACAAATAAGTATCAATACCAGTTTTAGTATTGATCAGTATCGAGGTATCGCTTTTTTGACAACCCTAATTATATCTGCCAAACAGATTGTACTTTATGAAAAAATAAAAATAAATAAATAAATTGTTCTGTGCAAAAAAATAAGCAATACTTATTATATTATTTTGACTAGGAGTACTTAAATTACAATTTTTTCCAGTGCATTCTGCTGCAGTTATGTCTAAGCCACCCCAGGCCTTAACAAACCAGCTGTTTCTCGCAAACAAACAGAATCTTCCTGTACACAAAGCCTCACTAGTCACTTGTATCTCACGTCCAGTTGCATGCTAATCTTCATCGTTACTGGAACAGGAAGCTCGTGCACGGAACCATCTCTGCGCCGTTGTGAATGAAACTGTTGAACTTCGCTAAAACCGCTGTAAGCTAGCACAATATGTATCAGTGTATTCGGCGGCAGTTGTTGTCCAGATGTTGCACAGCCGTTGTCTCTCTCTCTCTCTCTCTCTCCAGTCTGTCTGACACATGTGGTGATGTGGCTGCGAGGTGAGCCAGCAGTGCCACCTGACGCGGGTCATCACCAGCAGCTGTCCCGTGCCGTCCCCGCAGCCCTACATCTCTCTATCTATCGTCCTGTCTGGTGTGCTGACCCAGCGGCGCTCTGAACAGGGACAATGACAGTGTGTGTGTGTGTGTCTGGAGCAGTGACCCCGGGTGACCTGCCGCTGGGACGTCCTGACTCACTCTGAGGAAGCACACGCTGTAACCAAAGGGCTAGGGCAAGTGACAGTTACAGAGCTTAAATAATGTTGTACAGGGGAAGAATTGGTGGGAAAAGTGATATACAGATTGAAAGTTGGTGAATGTTGTTGTACAATTCAGGTTTGATTTTTGTGATGTAACAACCATTTTTGCAACCCAATAATTGTGTTAATTGTGAGATTGTGCACCCAATTTACTATTGGAAAATGCATGTACTGTATAACAACTTTCACAAAATCAATATGCATCGCCAAAATGCAAATGCATCGATCGATATAGTTTATAGTAAAAACTCAATTCTATGCATAGTAAAACTTTACAATTAATAGCTGCAACAAATCTCATTCTGTTAGTCACTATTCTCTGTAACTGTGAGTGCTTTTCATCAGTTTTATGAGCTCTTTTAAGCCATGATTATAATATCTCAATATGGCCAAATCATCTCTTGTTCAATAAATATCTCAATTAAGATATCACTTTATCGCCCAGCCCTACATCACCTCAAAGTTTGCATTTTTAGCTGTGTTAAACACATGTGAGTTATGTCACGTTTAGCATTGGCTGTTTTGCTCATGAAGGCGTGACAAAAAAAAAAGCCATTAGTCTTTCAGTTGCTGATGTGACAGAGTAGATCCGCAGCAGTCAATGAAGAATCTTCTCCGGTGTTTCAAAGAGCTGTGCACCTCATGATGGTGATGTCTCTTTTGTGAGTGTGTCTTTTTATTTGAACATGCTGTGTGCAGCATTTAGGTCATCTGTAAAGTTGTGGTTTGGTGCATGTGGGGTATGAGATGCTGATTATATATTTTGTCCCTTTAACACTCTGGAACGTCAGAACTTCTTCTACGGCATCATTGAACATAGCTTTTTTTTTTTTTTTTTGCCATTTTGGAAAACGTCCACTTATATATCATAAATATGGCTTTGGGTAAACAACCATGTAAGATGTCTGATAGAAAATTGTTACTCGGATGGAGGAAGTGACAAAAAACCAAACATTGATAGTACTTACTGACAATTTCTCGCAAAGCAAAGAATCCCTAAATGGCCTCCCTGAATGGTTTGTGTGAACTCAAACATTACATTTCAGTGTCTAATTAGAACGTGTTTTAAACCCCCATCAAACTCACATCTACATAAAAAACTGTCAACTTTGTGCTTTGTTTGTGCTGCAAAAGTGAAACTAGTTATTTGCAAATGGAAAGAAAATTTTAGCAAAAAAACAACTGTATCTTTATTGAAATTTCCCTTCAGCTGACAATGTGAGTTAACATCGATTATGCAACTTAAAATTATTAGCGCACCATTTCCCGGATTAGAACAAAAGGTGACCACCATAAGTCAGTCCTTCTTCCAAATGTCCGCTTATTATTAATTTCATACATCCTGCTCGATCGGTCACATATGTGAGAAGGGACGATTTCCTGGAAGAGTGCGGAGCAGATGGAAAAGGTCACAAATATAAGTGGCTGCCAGAAATCCTTATTAATCCTATAGGAGCCACATGGATTAGCTGGAAAGACAATGAAGGTGATCTTTAATGCTAACTAAAGACAAGATTTATGAGGAATGGCACTTCTTAGTTAATTAGCCTGGGCTTTGTGCACATGGAAAAAAAAGTGGGTTTAGAGGTTTTTGTGTGCTTGACTTTCAGCGAATAATCCTCAAGCTAATTAAGACAAAATTCAATATTAACGGTGACTTTTTTTTCCATTCATGCATTATCTGTTTTTGCATTCATGAGTCGTAATCTTGTATATCCGTGGACACAGCTCACCCTCGACTGATGTGTCAAGTGCAGCACTTTCACGTCTGCATTCTCTTCAAGTGTTTTTAATTAGCTTCAATAATACATGTGTGTCTTTGCATTTGAGATGTGATACTTTTGATGGCACAAACAAGCCCTCGATCGACCGGGGAAATGTACTTGTGACCTTGCTGTAAGACAAGATTATTAGCAGTAATTATGCATATAAGTTGTTTTACTTATAACCTCCTTATGAGTTTCTCCTATCGCATTTCAGTTCAGTTTCCTTGTTTATCTGAAATATGTTGCAATATTGTTACCGCGCACCCCACTTCTTGCTGTGAATACCAATGCGAGCCCATGCAACTATTTTGTATAAATTATTAGCATCTCAAAGGCGGGCCGCTGCAGCTGTGATCTTTCCTTGTTGTCTCTTGACACCCAGAAGCCTTCCCACTTATCAAAGATTCATTAGCACGCTAATATATCTATCCTGAGCCGGTTCACGTGGTCCGTCCATTAACACTACGACTCCACCGGGGACCGCTGCCATAATGCCCCGCTCAAGGACGCAGGGGGCGGCACTCCGAAGCGATAGCACGCCTGGGAATTGAACCCGCAACCACAACCGAACATTAGCAGGAGTCTGTAGAGAGAGAGTATCATATATGTGCCGGAGGTGCTGCTTTTTGAAAGGACTATTTCTGTTGACTTTGAAGGTGCTCTCCATTTTTTTTTTTTTTTTTTTAAGCGTTCTGTCCATTTGTCTTTGACTATTATAGAAATGAGCGAGGGAATTCTGATGGAGATGAAGGCAGACGTTATAGAAGGACCTTTTTCATACACGAGTACATGACAGCGAAACAAAGAATCTGATTCTGCCCTTTATAAATGCGAACAAAAGACAAACACTGCTTGTGTTGTAATTGGGAAACAAAATTGGAATGTGTCAGTTATGGAACTATATAAAAATATGTTTTATTTCATATTTAAATAGTTTAAGCTAGGCTGTTTTACTGTTACACTTTTTAAAGATGGTTAGCTTTAGGCAATCATCTCTTTTTAAGTCTGCATGATGTAATATGTTTCAGTGCCGCGACAATCACCATGGAGATGTTACAGCTTTGCCTTAAATAAGTATGGTATTAAACCTATATAGCTTATAGTCATGATTTATTTTGCATTCTTGTGCTTAAAAATATGGTGACAAAATACTATCGGTGAGCCCATTGGACATAGACACAGAAGTCACAATGATACATGAAAATCCCAATGCAATTCTAATAATATGGTACGTATCACGATATATAGTAAGTAAAAAACAACTTAAAAGACAGTTTGTGAAATGGGTATTTTTGTAATGCAGAAAAAGAAAATTATATTGAAATTGTAACATCTCAAACTGCCTTATCAGCACAACTGACTAATGAATAAGTTAACATTTCAACTTTGTAACGTCAGTCTAGTAATACACAAAATCCAAACTATACAGATCAAAACAAGGTAATGCAAAAAATATAAATATAAAACAAACTATAGAAAAGCACCTGTAAATATATCGATATGCACCTCGCTATCTATTTCGAAGTTAAAAATGTATCGTGAATAAGTAGAGTGACAAAACAAAGAAGCATTGTATTTTCAAATTGCTCTTAATGTTAGATACAGATGTCCTATGAATAGTTCACTTTCAGCTCAACTGTTTCAACCCTAAACCTGCATCCAGTTTCATCTAGAATGAGCTTATGTTATTTAAAATATCCTGATACATCCTGTTTATTGATTCACATATTGCCAATAAGCTTGTCACAGTAATTTGCAATACAGATACATTGAGTACCAGACAATGCATTACCATTTCTGTGGCAGTTAACAAACCCTCAGCTAAAAAAGCTACATAACATAAAAAGCAATACAATAAATGATAGCACTTGTAATTTAAAACCACGGTCAGGAAAAACAAACTAAAAGTAAATATTCAAGACATATCCAGTCACACATATGGCCATACATGCGCAGAACACATACATATTGTACACAATCCATCTTTGTTGCCACCAGCCTCTGTTCTTTGGACTGCTATCAGCCATCTGACTGTTTCTCTCTCTTCCTCTGAAGCTCTGACAGAGATAGCACTAGAGTATTTGCAGGCTGACGTCCACTAATGTACTAATGGATGGATAGAGGAGGACAGAGCGCCCCATCCGAAACACACACAACAATCAGGAACACAGATCTCCCCGGAGCTGGAAGTGTGGGCACGGAGCCTACCTCAGCTGGGAACGCCAAAGCTCAAGGTGACATAGGAGGAGTACTGAGACGGAGGGCGAAAGCAGAAGTCTGAGAGCTGAAGAAGGCACTGTATTGGGGAGAATGGGAGGATAATTCACAGCGACGCGAGCAGCGCTTACAGGGCTAATATTATGTGAGGGAGATTTACGCACTGGTGTGTCCTCAACAGGCTCTCGAAGCACGCATTAGAGAGGATCAGGGAAGAAAAACACTGCCACATGGAGATATATGAGTTCAGAGACACAGGCTGATAGGAGCGGAGACTGCACTCTACTGTATAAAGTGGTGTGGGCAGTGTTTGTGGTAAAAGTCAGCTTTTATTATGCTCAGAATTTGTATTTTAAATGGAGTTTCGTAGCAGGGAAATGTAGGGATGGTGTAAAAAAAAAAAATAAATATATATATATATATATATATATATATATATATATATATGGTTCTTTCTTTCTAGTGTATCATAGGACTAATATTTCATGAGATGCACAAGCTTGAATGTAGCAAGAAGTATGAACAAATACATCCATCCACTTGGATAAATGTGGTACTGAAGATAGTTGCACTCTTTAGTGGATGTAATCTTCAATTGCCAACGTAGACTCTTTTGTTGAATGGAACACGTGACTACTAGAACACATTTGTGTGAAGAGAATGATGAGAAAAGTGTGACTACACAGCTCTCTGAACAATTTCAAATCATATAATTTAGGAGAAATGATCTAATAAGCTCCAAAAGTATCTAATATTTTCAAGACACTGGTTGCTCAGGTTTGTTTATCGAACAATGGGCATAAAATTTCATTAGCAGATACAGTATGTTAAATAGTTCTTGGAAAAACATAGAACATACTGGTGGGTATCATATCTGATACAAAATATAAAACAGTTTGTTTGCAAAAACAGGAAGGTGCCAGTAAAAAAGAGAATATATGTATCTACAGAGGGTTTTTTTTGTTTATCAACACGGGCGATGCGTGCGTACCTGACCTGCAGAAAGAGCCGCCACTCATAAACACAAACAGTGGAAACAAGTCGAAAAAGCACTGTTGTCGGCTAACTAGTTTGTCTGTCAGACAGGTTCATATCTGATCCAAACAGCTAGCTCTCGTCCCGTTTCATTGTTTTATTCAAAGAAGTTTTCTCAGCTAAGCAGATAGAGTACGAGACTTTCTGCATAATGCATGCATAGGTTTTGCTTACAGTTCCAACCTAAAACATGCTCCAAGGGTCAAGTCCTTCGGAACTGACTGAAAATCTGAAGAGGGATCGTTGGTTGTTGAAGATGCCCAGGGCATTGGATTGGATTTCCCAAGAGGACAATAAAGTTAACCTCTTTAAATAAATAAACTATGAACTTCAATTTAAAAATACACCAAGCTATGCTTTGAAACTGACTCACACATCAGCTTCTGTGTGATGTCTTAACACACACGAGCAAACAGACAGGACATGATCTCATAATAACTCTGACTGTACACATCTCCAGTTATAATGACAAAGCACTGTGTATTCTGCAAGCTACAGGCCATTATTTCCCCAAACTTTCTGTAATGTGATCAAGATTAAATTAGTGTGTTCAGGTGTTCTGCTCATCTGCTCGCGATGAGTTTTCATTTGCAATGTTAAAAAAACAAAAACAAAGTTGACTTCCCTCCACACAAAGCCGGCACAGACACCAGCAGCCCGGGGATTATCCATCATCGTCCCGAACCCGCGTTTGTGCCATTTAACCAGCCTGAGCAGCCGATGCACTGCTTCCATCATCGGCTGCCAGTCTAAATGCAAGCGCTAATTAGTATTCACATGCTAAATTAGCTCCCATCCCATGTTTTCTGATTAAGCTTAATCATTCTGACAGCTACTTTTAGCGCTAAGCGTGCACAGCCAATATATGCAGACATTTGAAAGTCTAGGAAGACATCCAAAGCACTTTGATTCACAGAGGAGCCGCTGCTGCTCGACGGGGCAAAACCTGCTGATTAGGTACGAGATATATTTCAGGGGAAAGCTACTCTGTTACATTCTGATTTATTATGACTGCATATCTATATGTGCTTATCTGTTTCCAGGGAGGTACAACTGAACTTTAAAACCCAGACACCTAATTGAAAACAGAAATAAAAAAGTAGGTATATAACTTATCCCTTTGGCACGTCACCAGCTGTCACAGGCCTGAGCACACTAGCACAACTTTAAAACAGCTTTTTTAGATTCAAACATAAAGCAGAAACATCCTTGCACAGTCAATCAGCTCTTTAGATTAAATTAGATTAAATGTTTTATTTACATGAAGACATTGTGTAGATGTCTGTTTGATGTTTTAGAAGAATATTTCAGGAGCAAAAACAGAACTGACTAATTAGCTTTGAAGGAACAGTAAGTAAAGTTTCTAGGTATGTCACTTACTCATGTCTGCTTTGATGTTATTCTTTTGTTTTGGATTAAATGCTGATCTATACCTACCAATTTGGAAAATAAATAGAAATAGAAAATAGAAAGTAAAAGAAATTCCATCTTTTATGTGTTCTACTTGTATGTCTCATACTATGATTTACTCTTAAAAGTAGCCACTTTCGCATTCTTCATAAAAGTTAGTTGAAAGAATTAAGTATGAAACAAATGAAAATGTTGTATATGATATACAAGGTTTTACTTAAGTTTATTACAATAGTTTCCACATGTAAAATGTATCATTTAAAGAAAAATTATGCATATATGTGGAATTACTGTCATATGATGTTCTTATAAGTTTATAAATTATTGTTTCATATTGTACAACCTTAATAGGGATCTCATACCTGATTTGTCTGTCATATGTAATTCTTAAAAGTTCCATATAAAACAGATAAAAACATCAACATCATTTCCATATGTTTATGGCGAACTTAAGGTGACCCCACCAGGCCAAGGTACAAGTGAACTCACTGTAAAAGTACTGTATTTCTTACCAATTCAACTGTAACATACATTTATTGCCGTACTGTGGAACATTCTAAGGAGCAATAACAAATCAATGAAATTCATGACAGTGTTCATTTATTTTTATATAGCACCAGATCTAACAGTGCAGCTAGTACTTGTAGGATGAAGAACTGAACTTTCTATTGTCGCCCAACCAATCACAACTAACAACAAATAACAAATGCATTCGCTTCTGTTCTATTTCGGCCATTGCAGCAAAACCATCAGCCACCTCTCCTTCTATCGCCACCAATGGTATTCTGACTCCAATCTATTCCAAAACTTCTTTCAAGATAGTTAAAAAGACAGCAAAACACACTGCTGTCATCTGTGGTCAAAGTGCGTCTTATTACATAATCTATGAATTGCACATTACTAATTTGTGTGTCTCGACAAAAATACCAAATGTACCACCTCCGCACTTCACTGACAACTGCAAAACCGCTCAGTACGTCTCAAATTTCTCAGATTTAAGCAAGCTGGATGAGTGAACTCTGTGGTCCGGCTGCACACCTCCAGAAAGCCCCAGAATTCTGCCCGTGTTCTGGTGTATCTCTTTATCTGGGGAATGGAGTGCAGGAGTCGTGTCAATCAAGCGCTTGGCACAGCTACCTAGCCGGCTCTATAGTGCGATCGCTGCTGTCACTCAGGCTATCTTCGAGATGGAAAGGAAAGGCAAAAGTAATTGGATTTGCTGCTAGCAGGGAAATGATGAAATGACAGGAAATGTGTCCGCGAGCTGTGCACCTCTAAACTGCGCCGCTCTGTTGGTCTGAAGGCGTTTTGTTTCAGGGTACTCCAGGCTGAGGAGAGCTGCTGTCAGTGAAGGAGCAAAAACAATCGAGGAATGAAGAGATTTGCAGGTTTCAGAAATGAGCTCTGGGGCCTGGGATGTTGTGGTATTTGGTAAAAGGTGTAGAAATTCCCAGTAAGTCCACATAGGCTTTACTCTAAGTGCTGAAACGACATTTTAACATTTTGGATGTGCCAGATTTGATTTGTTGACTTTGTATGAGAAAGGAGAAAGTTTCGCCATTGAAAAAAGATACATTTTTGTTACAGTTGTTACAGTCGTCTTTACTTGTGCAGCTTCAAAATGCCCATCTAGTTTAATCCCAGATGATGGAAAAATTCATACAAAGAAAATGTCACATCAGCTCTATTTGATAACTTTATACCAAATGGTTAGCCTGTTGAGGCTTTCCAAACGTGAGGATGTGGCTTTCCATAATCATGTTCATATTGTTGGATGTTCATAAAACATACATGTTTGAAGAGTTGTCCAACTGAATTCTTCATTTTATGCGCTGCTTCCTGTCTCAGTTCTCCCCACCACATGTTCCATTTCCTGTTATTCCTCCAGAATAAAGATGTCCGTCAACCTCACATCACACATCACCTTTGTTTCATTGCTTTATTTGAGCAGAACAGATCATTATGGGGTCTGATTAACCTTAGTGTGACAGAAGAATACGGCATTTAATATGCAGCTATTAACTTAGTTAACACATTTTGCAAGGAGCAATATGAGCAAACTGCAATAAGTGTGTGTAAAAAGAATTACAATAATGTAGAGCTACTTCAAATTAGAATTAACTTAGTGGTTTAATCGCTTTATAAAGAGTGCTCCCCATGCCTGTATCATCTTTCTGACAATGTACAAAATACACAACTCAATGGGAGGCAAGATTGTGACTGTAAAGATGATTCAGCCACTGCACATAAGCTGCACATGTCTATCAAGTTCTGCTGGACAAAGACTTGTATGTCTGTGACATGAAAGACATCTTTTGAACTCTCCATCGTCCTCATTATATACTATGTCCGCCAGGCCAATTTATCTGTGCTGCAATACAAAAAGGCATTTAGCATGCTAGTTCCCTAGCAACAGTTATAGCGTTTCCATTAGCATGTTTCCTTTCATTTCTGGCTCCCAGCAGGAGGGACCACACTGCACTCGTTAGAACGGGAATAACAGTGTTCACAAGCAAGACACGCCTTCACTGCCTCCGCTCAACATTCTTAACTGCAATTTACACCCATTTGGGAAAAAAAAAATTGTATCTGATGAGTATGCACTGGTGCTTAAATCACACATGTACAATCATGATACAGTTTACAGTTATTGTACAGTTTATGTAAAAGTAAATGAATACATAAACACATGATGCCACATTAATGAACACCGAATGAATAACCTATAGTGTCTCTCCTTTTGCACCTGTTTATTTGGTCCATCAAAACATAATACTGGAAGAAAAGTCAATCTCTTAGAACTTACTTTGTAGAGACCAAGTAAAGAAAGATTAACAAATACATTTTACCCAGTGCACTTTCACCTAAAGCTTTAAATGAGTCACTAACAGTTACTTTCTGTCCAAATTGCAGCCTTGAACAGCATTAGTGAGCTGGCCCATAGCTCCACATCCAACTGTTGTGCACTTCAAACAACCTGGCTCTGCTGTGATCTCGGATTTAGCCACCAGCAAAGGTCAGGCTGCGTCGCTGCTCACAAATTGAGCCTTGATTGTATCGTGGGGCCTTTAATAAACTGCCTTACAAAGTGACATATCACGCTAATGAATTCTGCCCATAGCACACAAAGTAAATCAAACTCCAGCATATTCCTCCACTTGTACACTCTCGGTCAAACGCTGAAACGTCATAAATCATGCTTGGGACATTTAGCAAATAAATTGTGTTTTGTCAGTTAAATGATTATAATGGTGATGCTGAGACACACACACATACATGAAAGTAGCCCAATCGTTCAATGGACTGTCCAGGCTTAAGATTTACACCAGTGATTATATATTCATAGATGGATCAATAACTGGAGTCTATAGCAGCGAGACATGTTGAAAACACGGCCACGCGTTTAGTAGCAGGTTCATTGTTGGAATTTTAATGAGCGGGATGTCGATATAGGAGCTTTACATATCATTAGGCCAGGATGCACACTTTAACTCCCAATGAATAGTAATAAAAGTACACTGGCTGTGACCACCATCTGCCCAGGCGGGAGGTGGACCACTCTTGGACAAACTGCAAAGGATCGTCTTGAGCTTTCGAAACAGTCAATGCCATAGAGGAGCAGAGTTATCTTAAGTATGTCCAGCATGGCTTGGATGTGTAAAAGTAAAATACAATTCTGTCAGAGAAGACCCATAGTAACATCATTGTGAAAGTAACAGTTGACAATCGCGCCAGTCCAAGCATTAAGCTACCTAGCTGCTTGCAATGACGTATGAGAAAATGCGATTAAGATTAAACTCACATTTGCACTAACACAATCTAAATCCTGCCTTGTCAGTACTAAAACAGGGCCAAACAGGACCAAACAGGCTGCTCATGCATGTAAAATGCTACTTCAAATAAAAATTATTAAAGAGTTAATGAATGCATTAAACAAAGCAATACATTTTTGAGACACAGTTTGCCAGTTGTCAATGTTTTGGGTGACTTCCTTAAAGCGTGCCATGTTTTTACATCACTAAAACAGTAGATATTTAAATCTGTCCAACTGGTTCTTATCTTTCACAAATACTTAAGCACAAGGCTTTTACTCACTTTTCTTTGGTTGCATATTTTTACAGACAGCAAAGTGAAAGTAAAGTGGAACACCCAACTGTAGCCAATCAAAGTGCTGCTTTAGCTATTTATAAGAACTCATATATTGAATTATTCAATTTAGACCATGCATAGCTGTTTAGAATTGTCACAAAGTTCTGCATTTAGTGTGGTCTTTGGTGGAAAAGACATTGCTCACTCATTTACAACAACAAAAAAAGTTCAAGACCTCAGCGTTAATCCTCAATCACCAAATATCCTTACAAGATCTGAATTGGCATAATATGAACTATAAATATGAAGCTTAAAACCAATTTAGTTGTTCAAAGACTGCAATAGTATAGCTTGTATTTGGTTCATAGGAACATGACGCAATAAAATCCATATCAAATCCAGACCTTGCCGTCTCCCAACTGCCAATAACTGAAGCTGTGATTTACAGTAATTGTTGTGCTGTCGCGCCATGTCTCTGCTCACGCGTTCCTGCTCCATTGATCGACCGGACACCCCTGCCTCCTCCTCACCTTCCTTCCACTATGCCCCACCACACAGGAAGACCAGGAAGACCACGTACCCCGGAGGGAAATGGGATTCCGATAGTCCAAGATATCATCCTGGATCTGCTGACCTCGCGCTCAAATCAGCCCGTCTGCATGCACGCCGCAGCGGGGTCACCAGCAAGGTCCGGCAGGCCAGGTTTCAGCCGACAATGCAGAACGCTAGCGGGGGCAGCTGTGTAAGGACCCAGGAGTGTTAGCGGGTTGTTAGCGTGGCTCGTATAAAAGGAGCTGACGGCACAGAGGCATTAGTGCTGTGGTTATTACACAGGCAGCGGGGTCACTTGCAGAGAGGGAAATTATAAGTTCACATATAGAAGTTTGAAAGTGCAAATACATGCTGCTCATACTCATTGGAAAGCAGTCATTTTCTGTAACGTGTGAATTATGGCTATATTCTGCATTGTGATCATGGAGGGAATTATAACTTTGAAGCTTTTCGTGCTGTATTCGATTAGATGCTGTTTTTCACTGATACATTGTATTTTGTCCTACATTTTCAAAACAATGCTCCCGAAAATATGAACTTGACCATATATCATGACATATATCTGATCATGTTTGTATTAATATTATTACTTAGAATGAACAAAATAACCATTATGCAATGCAATACATATCCAGAACCATGCTTTCACAACATGTGTGAGGTCAACTACATGTTAACACTTTTTTTTTTTTACAACAAACAGGGTATATTCTTATTGTAGAGGAAATTAAACTCTCAGATAACTGCAGTGTGCTTGTAGTTATTGTGACCTGTTTCAATATGATAATCTTGCAGCCGCGTAAATTAAATGAATGTCAAGTTTATCGTCTGTTGCATTAGTTACAGTATATGCAGTGTCTGATATGAACCAATCACTACTCAACACTTCCTTTGTGAGAAAAAAATAACTGTATGAAATCTCCAATAATATAAGCTGTTAATCAAAGCAACATTCTTATGATTATTTCATGGATCACAAACTACACTATTGGTTTGTTTACCTCAGAAAAATATATTAAAGATGCACTGTGTAACTTTTTGCCCAAAAATAGACTTGAATAAAAGCATGTTTTTTTGTAATTCCAATTTCTGGTAAAAAAATAAAAAAAATGTGGTTTTACTTTGAGCAAGCTTGCAAGACCACAACTGTTTTTTTGGCCTAGAGGAGGGCCTTGTCTTGCATTTTTTCATAGAAATGCTGTTCCTTTAGCTGTATTTTTTCACAAATTGGCAAAAAAACGCATTTATCCTCATCCAGAATGTCCCAAGTATGCTTTTGACTTTCTATTTATACAGACTTGTGTAGTTCACTTTTACCTTCAGAAAGTTACACAATGCATCTTTAACATTAACACTTTTTTTGAAATTCTGCACACTTTGTGTTTTCCATCAAAAAGTCTATGTAAATGCAGTACTTCCTGACAAAAACATGTCGTTGTGTGCTCTTTGAATCAAATAATTGCTTTATTTTTCTAAGATAGCCAAAAGCAATGCTCTGGTTGGCTGTGCTTGGGTGATCCACTCTAGTTTCACGTTTTTTGACCGTAATTGTAGCTAAAAATGAATGTATATGGACATTCATCTTGTGCCAAGAGTTTGTGGGGGTTAGAACTTGTTTGGATACACAGCGGTGCGCTAAGCAGAGCAGTTAGACTATGGTAGGCCAAGAATGTTCTGGGTGAGACTCCCAGACGGTCCAGGGCCTTCTATGTGGAATTATTGACAAACATCTCTGTGCTTAATGTAATTGTACATTGTCCTTAATAACACATCTATAACTTTAAAATAACAATATTTACTCTGTGAAAATCAGGTACCCTAGCTTTAACGCTAAGCTAGCTTTCAAATGTGACAATAAGATTATGTCATGTACACAGTTGTTGAAACTGCTTTATTGAGACAAATTTGTTTATCACTTACTTTTGTCCCAGAGATAATCTTTCAAAAATGATTGCATTTGTGTTATCAGAAAAAACAGGTGTCCAGACATACTTTGTAGCATCGGAAAACTATAATCAACAATGAATAACACGAAGAAACAAGCAAGCTTTCATGTCTTTTGATAACATCAGAATATGAAACTGGCGCATTCATTTTGGTATTGGATTATAGACTCCAAAGATTGATTGATTGTGCATATAAACATTGACAAGGTCAGAGTCCAGTTAGAAGCCTTAACTCAATTACTAGCACGGTGCGACATAAACATATTGATTGAGTGTTCCAGCTTTAAAATAGTCACACATTAATCTGTCAGGCATTCTTCCAAACTGCAGCTGTCGAATTAGAAAAAAAAAGCATAAAACAAATCTGACAGGAAGCAAGCCGTAAACACAAAGGCTGCTTCACTGACACAAGTCGAGACAACTTAAAAGCAATATTCGGCAAAACAAGTCAATGCTAAACAGTGCCGACAGTGACACGTGGCGCTCGGTTATTCTGCGCCGCTAGCTGTCTCCAACGCACCAAGCTAACCTCGACCCCGGGCAGAAACATTAGCATTTTACTCGACAGCGGCAAGAAGAGAGGATTTTTCATTACCGTGATCTGAACAGCGGAGATATGTTCATCCCAGTCTAGTGTTTATGATAACAAACATTAATTTAAGAAAAGAAAATGAAAAGCTCTGCGTCGCTGATGGGAAAAGACATTGTAGCATCCGAATTGTGAGCTGGGTAATTACATCTCATCTTTGGTATAAAGGAACCGGAGTAGCAAAAAGAAAAAAAACATAGAAGGGATAGTAAATAATAAAAAGGCAGTTTTATCTTGTCTTCTTTAGATGTTTAGAATCTGAATCTTCCAATTAAATATGACTACAAAACATGCATATCTGAGTATAAGCTTTGGATTTAGTTTTGTTGTAACTTATGATGTTGGATCTGATAGTAAAAAGTAATCATTTAGTTTCAAATAAACTTCTCGTTTTCCTATAGCGTTGCCAATTCACAATGAGCATTCTTTTACCGTAATATTTGTATGCAAGATGTTCAATTTACAAAAATTAAGTCACCTGATTGCTCCATTATGACATCTGAAAGTTGTATTTGTGTTTAGATTATTGGTGATGTCATTACCCAGCCGGAGTCATTGGACGAAATTGAGTCAATCACGCTAGTTGTTGGCTTGAGTATCTTTTTATTACTTAAACTGCCAGAAATGGCTAAAAATGCCATCTGTCAGTTGTAACTTTAGATCGCCAATTACACAAGAATAAAAAAAGTCCATTAAGAAAGCTTGCTAACAAAGTTTTCTGCTCTGAGCTGTTTGCTTAAGTTTATTAACAGTAAATATTGTTTTCAAACCGTTAGGCCCATATTTAACTTACAATAATCACATTTTAAAAGTTGTCCTCAACTTTTGACACTGACTTCGGGAATAACTAGCTCGAAGCACGGAAAATCAATTGTCTTGTTTATTTTCAAATTAGCCAACTTCTGTACTTATGAGTATTTCCTGTTAGCATTTTTTCTCTTTATAACACATTTTGGTGAAATATTCTTCTGATATTCTTCATGTTTTTAGAGATATTGACCAAATGAATGATTAACTGCAGATGTTCTAAGTATTTATTCATTTGAAACCATTATTAGAAATGAACGGAAGAAGAAATACTCAGTACAGAAGTTAGCCATTTTGAATATAAACAATCCAAATGACGTTCCGTGCTTTACACTTTCATTTGAAGAGGTTGTTCTTGATTTTAAGTTAAATTTGTTTTTTACCAGAGCAGACACATCATCAAACAATCCCCAACTCAATAAAGGACAATTCAACATTATTTTGATTTCTCGATTTTAACGTAATTGCCTAGCCCCAAAATAAAAACTTGAAATAGTCATATTTTGATATAGTCACATTTAAAGTAGGCCAATTGGGATTTTTCTATATACTGTATTTAAAAAGAAACTATGACATATGCTGATCAATTCACATTTTGTTTATTGTAAAACACAAAAATGATGTAAACACAGGGTAGTTTTGACTTATAGGCCACACTGGACAGAACAAAAGACACATTTTGTAGTGTTAAACCAACTGAAAGGCGCAAATTGAACTAAGTTACAAATCAGATATCAACACTCCACAAAACAGGAAGTGTGCTCCTATGCTAGTTGTTGTTAGCATTTTTGTTCTGTAAAAGCTTGCTATGGCGTCAAATCTCTCGTAAACTCATCGCAATAAAGACGATAGACATATACAGCTTCATAGTTCAGAATTAGCTAATTTTGTTGCTTTAAAGACGGTATAAATCATGAATAAACTAGTGAACAGAAACCCTGATATACCAGCCAGTTTCTCCACCTCTACATCTGCCCTTCATGAAACCTTGCACCAACAAACTCCTTCTACAGAAAACTGCATCTCCATTCTATATCTCTCTAAACACCTCTTTATACCGCATATATATCGATGACTCGAACACACAGGAATGCGGATGTAATAAGACGCGATGATGCAATAAGAACTTTGATGACTAATCCATTCGACAGCATTGTCAGGAGCAATAACCATTAAGAGGCATGCAGACAGACAGTAAAACGCTGCAAACTCTATGTACTCCGATGTACCATAGATAAAACGACTCCTACATACAGCTTCAAATCACTTTCAATTCACATTAGGCCCTGACAGTAAACAGGAGCGGAGACAGTTAGCATTAGATTGCCAGAGATGGAGGCAAGAGTTAGTTTGTCATGCGCTGCAAAACGCTATAGCAAAAATCACATTCAAATTATGTACAGAGCTGTATGGCAAATAATCCTGAACACAATCCATTTGCTTTAAAACGTAATATTAGAATATCTTCACAGTGGGGTTAAAATTGTCAGTTAATTCAAACCATACTATCAAAAGTAGTCAAAAGAATAAAAAAAATATGATAGTAATACTAGACGAAATAAACAGGACATTATGAGACATTTTATGAATTAGCATGAGCTTTCAAGAACTAAACTACATGGAAACAAGCATGACTGAACAAAATATTTAAAAAAAATGTACATTTTGAGCAAAAATAATTACTATGCAACAGCACAGAGTTCTTTAATTGACATAAAAGTTTTGTTTTTCTTTAGAATTGGGATTTTAGCCCAATGTTTAATGTTCAATGTTTCCAATGTTTCATTTGGCAATAGGGCTGGGCAAATGGCAAAAAATTAGTATCACAATTTTCCTGGAGACAGATCACAATTTCGATTTTATCACAATTCTTGTAGATTATTGTCTATTGCCTTTGAGGTAAATACAATCATCTACTTTACTGTAATTGGTTAAATCCAGCTGTCACTCACTCAGAGCAGAACAAAGACTGACCAGTGTTGCCAGATTTTCAGAGAAAAACATGACAAAGCCAAAGATGAGCAACCTCAGGTCATAAATAAAGTTATTCAAATAATCGATTAATTACAACATTGTGTAATAATAAAATTTTGGCATTTCTAGCACTAATAACAGCTTTGAAAATATACTAAAATCCATGTTTCATTCATAAATATGTTTGTAAGATAAACTTGAAAATGTGCTAAAATTCACGTGAAACTTGATTTGAAACGGCAGCACAAAAGACACAACAAATACTTTAAAATTCATAAGATATAACAAACGTGGCGTCTGTTTTTAATAAAGAAAGGTGGCAACTCTGGATTGAAATAACTGTCTGTATTTTGACAAACAGATGCATTAAATAGAGAAATGTGAAATCACGTTTTGACTGATTTCACCAAAAAAAACTCATGATTAAATTTTATCACGATATTGCCCAGCCCAACTTGGCAACATTCAACAGCTCATAACAGCATCTTTATCTGTTATAATTTGTATCTCAAACAACTTTATGTAACTATTCCATGCTTTAATCTCTGTTTGGTCAGTATTAAAGTGACAATTTTTGAACAATTTTGGAAGAATAAGACATAAACAAAAATATATAATATAAAACCACATTTTCATCACCTGTAACATACATAACATACAAGAGTTTTGGCTACTTTTATTACATGGTTGCTAGGTAACTTCCTAGTGATGTCACTGTTTATGAGCAGGGTGTAAATCTAAAAATCCTAAAGATGGTGGTTCAACTTGATGACATTTTAGTCAAATCTTTATTATAGTGATCTTAACTTTAGTTAGAGTCATAGGCACTTTACGCTTATCTTAGGTTGTAGTATTTGTATTGTGAGTAATCTCAGAATCACGGTCGACAATGACAAACACTGCTCTTATCCGCTTGTAACAAAAACACACACTGAAATATATCCAAAAGCGAAGACAAGTGGCAGAATCATGTAAAGTTGTGATCCTACCTTTCGGATGCGTCCACTGCGTGTGCCGGTGAAAGCCACAGTGTGTCCGCGGTAGTCGTACGCAGCTATAGAAGTCATGCCGTCCTCTTTGTCCACGTACAGAGGAATGCCCTCGATGGCAGAGGTGCCCCCAGAGGCTGGTTGAAGTCCTGGCCGCAGAAGTTGTCGTCAATCTGCAAAGGCTGTGAAAAGAGAAAAGGACACAATTTAGCAAATACAAATTCAGCGTATTAGTCAAGCTTAATAAGGGCAGCGATGGCAACGATGAGGTCATAAATTAAAACACAAATAATACTGTGCCTCTCCTACAACAGACTGTCTCTTGTAGCATTACTTATTTGCATTGTGTATCTCTAAAACTACAAACCAATTCCATCAACAATAGAAATATACTCCTATCAAGGTTCACACTGGACACTGACTGATTCAAGTGCAAGAACCTGATTTTCACACTGCTATGTCACAGTTGATATTTCAATCTGCAGAAACTACTTCCAAGTCACCAATTTTTCATCATATGGTTAGTATCTACATACATACATTCATTTAATCATAAGACATCAATTTATAACACATTGAAATATCCCACCCCAGCATAGCCAATCAGAGAACTGCTTTTGAATGACTGACTACGAGAAATAACTATATTCAATTCAGACTATAAAATGAGGTTTGACTACAACATACATTAACAATATTTGGTCCAGAAGACAAAGTTTACTATTTTACGTCAACAATTGTCAAGGAAGTCAAGCTTCTTGGACAACAGTGACTCAAAACTCATCTGTGTGCCATGTGCTATAAATAAGCAAAAATTAAATAATTTTATATAAAAAGTACTGATGTCATTATGTTCCATTATACTCCAAAGAGATGCTTTCTGTCAGTTGAAGAACGCTACATTAAAGTTGGTGGAGTCAATGTCAAACAAATAATGATGAGGCTAATCATCTGTCAGTTGTGTTTCTTTCTAAAATAGTCAATCTCCCAGAGTGTGGAGAGTATGTTTATTCAGTATGAAGTCAAGTCAACCTGTATTTCTAAGGCACATTTTAAAAAGTGCAGCTGATCGAAGTGATAACAAGGCATTTAAGTTAAAAACAGTACCAAGAAACAATGCTTAATGACAACCTAAAAAATGTAGGATTTTCAAGATCACATACTGTCCAACATTAACTTTTTGGGTTTTAAACACACTTAAAGTTGGGGTAACTAACTGTTTTAGTTGTAAATGTGTAAAAATGTGTGCTGTCCGAACTGAAAGATAAATAATTTTAGTTCTAATCAGGAGCTATATGCAGCTCTCTGATTGGTTGTTTGTAAAAAAAGATATTTATAATTGCAACCAAATGAATACATGTCTATATTAACCATGTGACAAAAGATTTAGGAGAGGAAGTTGTCAGATTTTAAACATAATTTGTGTTAGTACTGTGAAAATCAGCTACCCCACCTTTAAGCATTGGTTCCTTATCAAAAACACAGGTAAAGTTCTGTCTGTGGAGATATTCTTTCTCCTATGAGCCTCAGAAAACACTGTTTTAAATTTTCCAGTTTTTAGGTGTCATACTGTTTATGTCTATTTCACTATAAGTCGGCAAATTTGCATTTCTGTAGCATTAGCATGTCAGGCAACATTGACTTGATTTTTGCTGTTTGCAGTAGATAAGAAACTTTAACTTAACTTTGGACTCAGTAAGAACACTTTTAACAATGCAAATGAGACGTCACATTTCTCCTTTTGAGCACATTAGTGTTTCGAGAACGTGGGATTTAATAACTGAAGCCAAATTATTCAGATTTGTCAACACACTGATACCGAACTTGTCTCAAATTGCTCTTAACCTGCATCCTTACTTGTAACTACACGATGTCAACCTGCAATTAGCGAGCTCGGCTTACTTTGAACAACAGTTTGCAAACGTCTTAAATATTGATTCCTTGATAGAGCGCCGCGGCAAAGTGGTTTCTAATAAGTCTTAAATCAAACGCGGCTGGGATGAATAGAAGCGATGTGAATGGCAGCCCCGCATTAGCATATCGTAATAAAAGTGTCCGATGGTGTGTTGATGTGTCTCGCTTGATTTGTCACATTGTATGAGAGCGTGACAGGCGTGTCATCAGAGCGGGACACACTGCAGGAGGGTCACGGAGGTAATCAACACGAGAACGTCCCGTAGCACGCACCGGGGTCACAATTAGAACACTGTGAGAGTCAGATCTGAGGAGATGTTGCAGACTTTTTGTATGTCTAAGGAAGTTTGTTGGATCTCAGACTATAGGCCTCATTGATCTTAGTTATCAAGCATTTGCTCATGTGCAAAATAAGTTGGGAGAAGCGAATACTTTCTCTTCCAAAAGTAAACTGACCTCAAATTCTAGCAACAAACATTCACCTTTTTTCCCCAATTTATACTTGTAACTTGGCACCTGGATTGATAAATTAGAGCTCTTTGTGTTTATTGTTCAACATATGAACATTTTCTTGCAATTAACTTGTTTTTAACGTTCTATTTCGCAAAGTTGGTTACAAATTTCAAGGATTTGATGGACATAACTCATAAAAATGAATCTCAGTAATTTTGTTGAGCAACCCAATAACAATGGTTAAAGGTAGGTCTACAATTTGTGCTAAAACATGCTTTTAAACTTATAGTCTTATTTGGAAGTTTACAAAGCAATTTATATCCCATCATTAATCCACATTTTATATCTGATTTATCTCTCATATACAACAACAAACAGTCAACAATGCAAATGAATATGTTTTGAAGTGAATCTTACAAGTCACATGTTATTGCACAATATAAAAGATAAATAAAATATGTTATAATACATGCAAATATTGTAAATGTATCCAAATAGTTATGTTCATATTTGAAGAAAAGCATAAGGCCTAAATATAAACTAATACATACTGGATTTTAACATAGGTTTGTTTTATTTTTTTTTTAAAGTGGCACCTCAGTTGTGCACTGACAGTTTCTTACAAAGAATCTTGTGCTATGAGTGGATATATGTGTGCAGACAATGAAATAAGTGAGCAGAACTGACATTGTATGTGCCCCTCTTCACTTACAAGTGCATCCCAAATAATTCTGAGACCTACATTTCACAGTCCACAGAGTCTGCACCAGTAAATTAACTCTGCCCTTCAAAGATGGACTGTGCAAATACATATGACCCACTTCTGACTGAAAATGTAAGGCACAGACCAGTCACCACTATGGTATTTTAAACAGGGAGCAGGAAAGCTTTCACCAGTATGGTGACAATGTGTGGAACTAAGTCAACACTATTTAAAATGAAAGTAACTTAACTTAGCAGTTTGATGTTGGCAGAAAAGATGATGGGGTAAAATCTTACTTTATTTTCTACGTGATGTAGGTTTTACCTTGATCTAGTTTTCACTTAAATTTCAGCTTATTTATTCATTTATTTTTTAATTACTCTCTATTAGAGTCAAATTACACTGAACTAAAACATACACATAGCCATTTGAGATGGCTTATAAAGAAATTGACTTCAAATGCATAGGCAACATCTCTGATGGACATGGCATGCTTCCACAAATTTGGCAACATCATTAGCACTGAGTTGTGTGATAAAAATTAGCATTTGAATGTGTCCTTTTATTGTGGCTACCTTAATATGCACCTGTGCAATAATCATGCTGTCTATGAGCAAGTGTAACTTATCTAGAAAAGAAAAAAAAAAGTTCTAGACAGACTTGTGAACAAATCAGCTCATTAAAAATGGATGCAAAAACAACAACAACAACAAACCCACGTGTTTAGGTAAAAATATGTGCCCCAACAAGGTTTTATAAAAGTACATTCATTTACAATGTTGGCAAGCAATTGCTGTTTTCCAAAAGTGAACACTGATTGATTGATTGATTGATTGATTGATTGATTGATTGATTGATTGATTGATTGATCAATTGGTTGATTGAATTAAAGGTACAACAAAAGCTTGTACACATTTTTTCTCTATGTATTTGAGAGACACTGGTGACTCTTGCTGTCACAGTTACATCATTGAGAACTGTGCGCATCAAATTTTCAAGCATTTTCTTCTTCACAAGGTAGAAAGTGTGTTGTTAGCATGCTAGTTATTTTATTGCAAAATAAATAGTTGTTAGTAGTCTTACTGTGGAGGAGAAATTTGCCCTGGTCATTGAATTTTCTGTTTACTAGGTCATCAAGCTAAATAATTAGGACCCTTGAACACCTTTGGACTACTTTTTTTTCTACTTTTGTGTTTGTTTTTTCAAGACAGTAGTTTTAAGTAAAAGTCTACGTTTGTTCGCACAGTAGGTTTAGCTTCTGTTTAATTAATTTACGTTTAATCTTAAAAATGCACACTTTTCTTCTCCTGGCTTAACTTGGGGAAGTTTAGCTCTTTAAGAATGATGCTTGGGTAACCTGAAAATAGAAATAATTAGTTGGAGTGTGAAACCATTGTGTTTCGCTGCACACATATGGAGCTTCACCACACACAAGACCTGCAGTTGCACCTGTCAGCACACCTGTCCAACGAGAACACACACACACACACTGTAACACACAACTAACAACACAACACCACGCAGCAGCAGCATTCACAGCCTCCCACAGCCCACAACCGAACGTGGCAGCTTTCCCTTGTTCATTAAAGACGTATGGTCTCCGTGGAGACTAATCAATCACCGGCCCCTCCCTCCACAGAGAGCTGTCAGCGTCGGCCATGTTTGTGTCACGTCAGAGAGAGTGGAGAGACGCCGCAGGCACATGGGCAGTGTGCACAGGAGCACGGGGAGAGAGGGAGGGTTGAACTGCAGTCAACTACTCACATTAGAGACACGAAAACTCAACAGGGGCTGAACTCACGATCAAGCGTTTTCTTTGGATGACTTTATTTTGGATTTAATTGCTTCATTTATAATTTATGAACTAGCTTATACTACTTCATATGTTGGTAGTTCACTAATAATAATAATAATAGGTATACACTTTCAGCATGTTTTTCGTTTGTTTGTATTATCTAAGCTTTTACATCATTCAGAAGGTCCAGGTATGGGATGAAAACAAGGCATACCGCTGTAATAAAATACCACAGCTTCTTGATAAAATTCACTGTTTGACTATATCTTTAGCTCACACATAATAATATTGATCATATTATAGCTATAACATGTCACAAAAAAAAAAAAAGTTAGATTACAGTTAGGGTTAGGATCGAGTCTTTCAAGTCCATCAAAACGGCTGAAAATAGAAACAGCTCTATTGACTTCCTTTTTAAAACTGCAGAACTGATAAGCCCCGCCTCTTCATTTAAAAATGTGTTAAAAGCAACAGAGTTTAAAAAACTAATAATTATTGTTGGAAAGTGGCTTTAGGACAGTTTTGAATCATATGTTTCACTTTGAGTATTGATCTTTTGAATTATAACAAGTAAATACAGACAAGTGGGAGGGGATAGGTGGTAGGTGAGAACAGGGATTTTCAGAGCACTTGAGCTCCAGCTGAAGAAAAATACAAGATTACTCCAACATGCATAAATCAATTCAAATATAACTTTTAGGAAAGGAATGGTGAAGGGATGTCATTATAACAAGGTTAAAAACTTAGAAAAGTGAATTTGACATAATAGGTCCTCTTACAGGTAATTCTAGACTATTTGAGATGTCAGTCTTTCTACTGCTACTACTTTCTCATCTGTGGCAGGTGAAGCCAACTTCAACTTTTTCTAGCTCTACTGTTCCAACATCAATCAACAACACAGTACACATACATATTTTGGTAAATATATATTTGTCTAAATGTATGTTATAAATAATTTCAAATAGTCTTTAAAAGCACACACAGATCAGCTGACACAGTGATTAGTTCTGATGCTGCTGGTGAAATGAATTTGATACAAACCAATGAAGAAATAAACCCAACAAAATGATTAAAAATTATTGTCAGTCCTTAACATTTACAAGTTACAAGATATATTCACATATTAGTATTGATATCTGCACATTATTATACTGTATATACTGGAATACAACACAAACAGATTTATAAAAAAATTTAAATAGCTGTCGTTTTTTTCTCTCACAAAGACACTAAAGATGCAGAATTCAATGTGTTCCATAATGTATTTTGGTTAATTTGTCCAAAATACGAACGTGTGTGCAAAATCCTCAAAGTAGATTTTTTTTTTTTTTTTTTAATATATCAGGCCCAAAGTATCTATACTCAGCTATAGATATCAACAGTCACTCTAAATCAGTTAACAGCCTAAAGAAATCCAGAAATAACGGTATTGGTAGCAACAAAAGTCTTTTATGCTTGAATAAAGTAACATTTGCTGTCAAACAAAGCTAAGAAAAAGAGAAGACACAGCCCTGAATGTGAACTTGGTTTGTTTCCTCAGATAAAAAGAGCAGATTCCTCCTCACTTCCTGTCCCTGTCTCCTTCTCCGTCCCCACATGCCTCATCAGCGTCTGCAGACTCTCGGTTCACAGGGACAGGCCGGTGGGAACTCGTGCTCTCCTCCGAGGGTCACTCTGTTTCACATGCCGCCTGCTCCCTAAGCCTTCTGTCCTTTCCTTACTCCCTCACTTCCTTCCCGTCTGGACATGAGGAGAATCGTGATGGTCACTTGTTCTCGGTGTAATGGAGCGAGAAAACAGGGATGATGGCTCTGACGGTGTGCAAGGAAAAATGACCGTGATTAGAATGTGACTATACAACAAAATTCACTGGGGCGAGTGTTTAGAGGTCTTACACAACAGAATCAGAACAGGACATAAAATCTATCTAGACTTAACTTAGGATAATGGCACAGCATGGAAACTAAATAAAGGTACAGTAAGTTGCTTTTATGTAAGAAAAGTCACTCACAGAATTTTAATGAAACAGAAGGCTTAATAAATACCTTAATTTATATGTTTCATGCCAAAGTGTGGATCATTAGAGCTAAAGAATTGACATTTCAATGAATACACGCAAGATTAGGCGCCTCACGTGGTCATTTTGTGGACATCCAAGTGGTTTTCCAGCAGAATATGATGGCATTTTAAGAGCTTCTGCAGGTATAAAATACTTTACAAAGATTATTTCCTATGTACATTTGTTATTGTGAGAAAAATCCTAATGAAAGTCCAAAAATGTGAAAGATAAACTCTCATATCTAAGGCCATCAGTGAAAGAGAGAAGGAGGAGGTTGGTCTGTGTAATAGGACAAGCATTACTTTCATAAATACAGTGGTTTTGATCGATATTTCAAGGCTTTCACATGAGTTTGTTTGCTGAAGCCTGGCAACCCTGAAGCCCACTCACAGTCAGGACAAAGGTTTTTAATCTGAGTGCAATAAAAGCTTTTTTTTTTTTTCATTAATGTTTGTCAATCCATCTTTATCCAACTTATTTTAATAAGACAAAAATGAAAGAGCTACCCGTGTAAGTGGTTGAAACATATTTAAATAAAACATACATGTTATCTACCTATTGGTGGGTAAGTTGATGGGTATGAGATGAATCGAATTTAAATGAATAGCAAAAAGCAAATTAATAACAGTTTTAATAAAGTAAGTTGAAAGCCAGATTTAAAGATTGTATGGAGGTTTAAAAAATGTTGTCCATCATAGTTAGGATCAAGCCTTAATAAACAGAAAAGAGTCCTGGAAATATATAAACTATGGGGTGAGGCCAGTAAAGTGTTGGTCAATAGAAAACGAGTACTTGTTATCAAACCCACTATCTTGGCCCATTGCTGGATTTGTCTTTCCTTAGAATATCTTTTTATGCAACCTTTAAAGAGAGACTTTTAGCAGGGATTCATAGTTGATTAAACTTCAAATACTCAAATCATTTTTCTTCCAGTTTCTCAGACGATTGTACAAGTTGACTGCAGATCTGTCTTTGTGTTCCAACCCACCATTTAAAACATATTCATTATATCACATCCATTTCGTCTGCATTTAGTGGATTTCATCATCCTCTCACACAGAGGCTCTGCTCTCCATCCATACCCAGCTTCCATCAGTAATTGTTCACGACTGTATCATTCATCCCTGCCTTATTTACGCCTTGCACATGTAAACTAATCTGCATTCCCATTGTGCCGCTCCACTCTCCGATCGCAGTCCTCCTGGCGCTCCGAGGACGCTGATGGTTTGTTATGTTTAGGCCGACTTGCATCATTACCAGAGAGTCAACAGCTCGGATTGAGGCATAGCAGCAGAGCGCAGACAAATGTGGCCCCACACAGACGTGACATCTGCTGGCTGTTCTTCTGACGCTGGTCCCAGGCCAGAGGTGGAGACGCAAGGAGCCTCGTAGACATGGAGAAGGTAATAATAGGTGTAAGGATTTCAGTTGATTTGCCCATTTTAGTTATAATAGTGTGGATCTTGTGTTATTGTTCCATAGGAGTGGATCTCTCCTGTGATTCTCCTCAAGAATTCTCTTTTTCCCACTGTTTAGAGTTTTCTTTGCCACACAGGGGATGCTGTGAGGCTATTATCCAGTTGCTTGTCTGTGATTATGACCTCTGTCTCTGATTCTCTGATGTTTTCCTTGCTATTCATCAATGAGGTCTCATCTAGCATTTCTGTTTGCTAAATCAACAATTTTGAGACGTCCTCAGGGGCAACAGTTGTTGATTTTGGGCTCCACAAAAAATAAACTGATTTGATTTTCACAATGTAAAAAGGTTATTGCAGGGGTTTAATTATTACATTATAAAAGCTATTACATTATATATTCTCTGTTAGTAGAATCAGATCCAGATTGTTTCCATTGACATGCTATCACCTTGTGTAGAAAGTTTATTCAATTACATTGCTTGAAAAGCCTGCATTCTATAAAATCACCTCCACACATATTTATGATAAGTCAGTTGACTTGGCCTTCATGGCAATGCATGTGTGAAACATTTCAAGGCAAGGTTTCAACTACTTCAACACTTAAACAGCAATAACAAATGTAAAAATATTCGTTCAAAAAACTGCTTACTCTTTACTTTAGGTGTATAACTTTCTAGAGTCGAAAATCGACAACACAATTATTTGGAAATGGAAAACAAACCATATTTTGGTATATTCTGAAAACAAGAGTGTGAGTATTTGGATTTATCCATGCATCTGTATATTCTTGTATTGTACTGCAGCTCATGCTCAAGTGCTCCAAAAGGTCCAGTTTTCACATACAATTGCTGCCAAAATTTTACATTCAAAAGAGAGGACCTCCAAGTTCATATTTTCTGTCCTTTAAATAATGCCATTTTGTGAACTGGGTTCTAAACAGTCATAGACAGAATACACAAGCTGCTGTACCTCTCCTTATGTGCCAACGTCAATGTACTTTTCAGCTCCGTATCAGTATCCATCCCACTTAAAGCCACCACATTGTGAACAGCATGGCCTGAGTCACTTGATATAGTGCCTACCATTGACAGACTACTATGTATTTAGTGTAAATCAGTGAAATAAACCTTCAAAGTGGCCCCAACAGAAGGTGTAGTTGTTTATAGTGTAAAGTTTTTTTTTGGTTTTTTTTTTGTCTAACTTGTCCCTTTTGGCTTGCCGTACTCCTGACTGAGCGTTTATTATTAGCTCCAATAACTCACCGTCAGACAATGTACATAACATTATCCCACACACCTCGTTCTATTTCCGGGGGGTTATGAAAGGACAGCGTGTCGTCCTTGTAAGAGACCTGGGCTTTAGCATGGTCTCAGAATGCCCCCGGCCCACACACACGCACCAGATCCCCACCGCCACCCACCCACTCACTCACTCTACCCCGCATATTCACCAACAGTTACAGGGAGGCCTGCCAGAGTCGTGCTGGGTGAGTGATGATGCGATGGTGGGGGACAGACGGGAGAGAGAGAGGAGGACACGGAGAATGGGGATGGGCAAAGTTCAACAGCGCGCTTGTCAACACTAATGAGCCTCGACCGCTACATAGGAAGTTTGGGTTTACCCACTGTGAGGCCTGGACGTGAAAAGTCTAGTGGCGGCACAGCGGTTTGCAAATGATCCAAATGGTTATGGGAGAAGGATTTTGATTACAACACGCGAAGAGAAGACAATGAGCTGTTTTATTCTGGGACAATTGTGGTGAAATCTGGGCTGTAACTTGCTACTGATAAATGTCAAAGTTAAGACCAATCTGGGATTTAAACAATGTGGGTTTCCCATAAAAATGTGTTGTTAAAGTGGCTGAAACTTGTGTGGAAAACAATAATATTAACTTAAAATCAGTCATATTGTTTATAGCAAAATAAACTATGTTTATTACAAGATGAAAATGGTAAAATGGTATGTAGTGAACTTTCAAATAAGGACATTAAAGTGATAATTCTGCACTACTGTGATTTGTATGATACCTGTTATTGATTAAAAAATTGTATCTACGTGTGAAAAAAGAATATTAAAATATTTTTTGTTTAAATATTGCTAAATTATGATATGATTCTGTACGTAGCCAATTTATACACATGGTTCAAATTGGCTCTGCCCAAACCCAAAGGGAAGAATTATGAATGAAATCTGTCCTGCTCATGTTTACAATTCTCCTCAGTTTCACTCCCACAGCTTGGGTCATTAAGGCACATTAAGGTTTGGACACTTCTCCCTCAAAGTTGTCAAGAACCTCATTAGCATTTGATTGATTTGATAGCTGTCAGAGTCTACTGTAGACCGACGGGGACATTGTACCTAACGTCATTATTTAATATGATTTCATTCTTAACAAAAATGGCTTCCTTCTGGGACATGAGGTTTTATCTGGAATATCTGAAAACACAGTTTAACATATTTCTGACTGAATCCAATTTGGTTTTATCGCATTTATATATTGTGATTTGTATGTGGAAAAGTTGAATTTTAGAATATCGTGATATGATTGTACTTGCACCACAGCTCATTTTGAAACCGAGGCAAACAGAAATAGTGACTAATATTCTAGTGTTGCCAGATTTTCAGAGATAAATAAGCGACAAGCTTCCAAAAAGCCAAAATAATATTAATCTTTTCAATAATAATGATTTTGAAACCCATTTTGTGCTTCATATTTCAGTAATTTGTGGGGATAGTTTCATGGATGAAATTTGAAAAACAGCTAAAATTCACAACTCTTTACTGTCAAAAATCATAAGTGACTTTCCAAATAAAAAGCCCAGCGTTCTATAAGATTCAGACTTGGCAACTCTTGGATATTTCTGATCTCTCCAAAACCAAAACAAAAGTAACCTACGTATACTCCAGACCAGAGGCGGCTCTGCAGAGGCTAAAACAAAAAAATTAAAAAGTAAAATATGGCGTTTGAAAGGGGTCTTACACTGTAACTACAAGAGCCTGAAACACATAATTATAACAATAATAAATGCTACGTAGTATAGCTATATCGTCAACTATCGTTACCGTAAATGTTTTCTTTCATACCATGATAAAAATTTTATGCCATATTGCCCTGCCCTAAGTCTCACCATACCCGCTTGTCAAAACTTTATTTCGTCAAAGCTAAGCAAGCAAGGGTCTGGTCAGAATTTGGATGGGAGACCAATGGAACACTAGATACAACAGTTGGACAGCAAGAGCAGATTGTCTTTAACTTATGTATGTTCTTGGGTAAAACACTTCACACATCTCGAGAGGGTGGATATTTGATTGTAAAGAGCATTGACTGCCATGAAAAGTGGAAAAGCACAACATAAATAAAGACCATTTAAAACCATTCAGTCTTGCATCAAATATAGTTCATTTAAAAAAAAACAGCTAGGTACTCCTGGACAAAATTCTCACTCAAGATCTTAAGGAATGTGCATACTCACTCTGGCATTGACCTAAAGATTAAAATTCTGATTACATATTTCTCCATAGGGACAATAAAATCTATCTACACACATCATTTGAGTAACACCTCTTTGATTCCTTACTGTTGTCCCCCACCTACCACGACAATCTGCCCTGCAAATAGGTGTGATTTTCTGTTGGATTGTAAGCACTCCTTTTCTTCGCCAAACTAACCTCGCCTTGGCTCATTTGCATATCTTATTGTCACGTCTATTTTGGTGGTGATTGAAGTGTTGTCACGTGAGCAGGCGTGAAGTGTGGGGGGATGTGAATGAATCGCTGACAGGTATGAAGGTAAACACACAGGCAGAGATGTTGTGAACAGTGTCCCTGGAGAATCACCTGACTACTGGCACAAACAGCTCCGGTCCCACGAGGAGGTAAAGCGGAGGTGTGAGGAGAGAGGTGCGGTGTGTGTATGTGTGTGGTGGCTAATGTATTAATCCCATGAGGTATATTTAACACTAGAGAGACATTGTACAACACAATGGTGATGCAATCAACAATGTGGCTTACAAGGGAAGTAAGGAAGTTCATTAGATCAACGCAGAGTCAAGGGAGTGGTTGTCTTGAGAAGTCATGTAACAACCGAACACGTATTGAGTCCAAATCTGGATAGAGTTCAAGATAGAACCACAAAGGAAAATGGTTGTCATGGAAATAATAAAAAATCTGCCATGGTTGCAGCTAAACTTTCATTGGAATGCATTTGCAAATACAATATCTAAAAGTAAATAAACCGATCAACTGCAGCTAGATCACTTTGTAATGTCAGAGTATGTTTTAAGTAACTGTATTTTTAGTATTAGGCATTTGAAATGTTTCATTGGTTTAACATTATGTCAACTGAAAATTTATAATTTTGTGATGTCACATTTCCAAGCTCTATAGCAATTAGCTCAGTGCATGGAATGTCAGTCTGCTAGTTTATATTCAAAATAGCTAATTTCTGTACTTATGAGTATTTCCTGTTCAGTTTATTTCTGTGGGGTTTTCGCTACATCAGTCTAAAATACTCTGAGGTCAGACAGTGAACAGTGATTTGTGATGCTTCATGTTTATGTCTATGCTAACGCTAAAAGCAAATGTACAGAAGTTAGCAACTTTGAACATAAACAAACCAACTGATGTTCCATGCACAAAGTCTATTGATAGTAACTGAAATGACTTGGATCTTTAAAGTGAAATGAATGCTGATGTCATTTGCTTCTTACTTATTAATGAACATTAGTACAGGGACAAGATATTGTCAAAAATCTTACAATACAATTCAACAATATTGGATGCACAAAATAATTTTGTGAGGTTGCATTTGACTTGGACACAAAAAGAGTCTAGCACTTGCCAGTTAAACATCTTGAGAAGCTGCGGTTCCAAACATCAGTGCCATAAATGACAGCAAAAACATTTAATGAGGCCAAACTTGTTAACTTTATCACAATTTGCACAATTTATGATAAATTATGTTTATATATTGTTTTGTTCTCATGCATCCAATCTCACATTTCGTCTTGTGAAATGGTGTTTTGCCCCACCTTATCATCAACTTGTTTAATGTTTTTGTTTAAAACATATGCACTATGTCATTAATTATTATATTGTGCCAATAAAAATAACCATTACTGATTGATGGTTGGTGGCAAAACGGTGAAAACACATTGCAGTTCTTGCATTTTTGTCTAAGCTTATACCTTTTCCAACTTGGACATGCTTTGAAACTTTTACCACCATGGATTACACAAATTACACATTAACATTCCGCTTATTATAACTTAAAGATAGTCACTATATTTTTCTGACTCTTGTCATTATAACTTAGCACATATTTATTTTGCTGTGTACTGCAATACTGCTTCCTGGAGTGATTAGCAAAATACTTAGAAGAACTTGTCACTTCAGCTCTTGAGAATACTTGAACCCTGAGGGCCTAAGCATAGGCACATTATGAATCCTTCAGTCAGCTTTCCTGTCACTTCCAACATCTTAATTAGCTATTCTTGTTTGTGCCTTTCAACCCATGCTATATGTTGCATCGACGGCTGAAAAGCATTACTCTGCTTCATATCAGAAACTAGCACAACATATATTTCAAGCAATTTCCTGGTCAAATAAAGGCAATTCTCTCTATTTCTGTATCAACACACACCCCACCCCAAGTGACAAAAGCTGGCGACAGGAATCTTCTCTCGTCAACAAAGGAGGCCCCATGGCTTCTCGCAGAGTGCCGACAGCCCACAAAAAGCCCCTCTTTGCTGCCCAGCCCTCTGTGTGATCTGGAGAACGTCCAGGTAATTGTTGTGACTTGGCTCTGGAAGCAAGGGAACGGCTCTGGTTGGCCTTTAGGTTCCCCCGGCGAGCCAATCTGTGCGCTCTAATTGGTTGTTAATGAGTGGATGTGTTGGTGCGTGGCTGTGGGTGCGCGAGGGAGGGAGGGGGAGGGGACACAAGATGAAGTGAGACGAGCAGAGGGTGACAGGATACAGAGAGGCACCAGGGATAGGAACATCTGCCTGACAGTCCGGGCCAATCACTGCGGAGACCTGCCCAGACACAACAAGCTCTCATACACGCCACGCTGTGGATGTAAGGGAGATGATGGAGAGGCTACGGGCCAGCACACAACATGCAAGGGTTATTGTTATGAAATATTAAGGTGCCGGCTTTGGTGCATAGGCCTGTCTAATATAGTGGCATCGATTGATATGAGGTGTGGTGTTGAAAGAGCGATGTAATGTAATACAATATGGATTATGGTAAGACAAATAAAGGGTCAGAAGTCCATCAATTACTTGTCAATTGTAATAATCAGTCTGCAACTTGCAATGTACTGTTCACGGTCCATATTTATTAGGCTAACGTTAATCCCATCTGTACATTTCGACATAATGGTAAAAAGGTTGCTATTTATGTAGTGCTTTTCCACATTTAAAAGCACTGAACTCATCCTTTCACACACATTCACACTAGTGCCCAAGGACATGACAACAATCTTGACTTCCCACTATGGTACCCAGTGTTCCAATGGTTTTCTATCTAAGAACTGACCAAACTTAGTTTTATCTAACAGAGTCAGGCATTGATAAGCTGGCATAGCCACATAAACAAGAGTTGAGTGTAATAACTTTTCATTTCTCTCCATTTTTTCTTGTATATTTAGATATTTGAACTGCACATTAACAGTTGAAATTCTGTGCCAACTACTGTACTTGAGTGACAAGTAGGGCTGGGTGATCTAGGAAAAAATATAATCATTTTTTCTCATATTGATCCATCTCGATTTTTTATTTAATTTTGCTTAACCTTTTTAAAACAAAATGAAAAATGCCATTCATGAACATAAACAAAAAAAAATTAAATAAGATAAAAAGATAAAAATAGCTTTTGGTAACTATTTCGGGAACATAAACTAAACAGACGTCTAATCTCAGCCACAGAAAACAATCAAATGTCTTCTTCCAAAGTCCAAACCACATGTTTCTACTGACATCAAATTAGCTCCCAATTCAAAAACCACATCTGAATTTCTGACAATTACGACATACAATATGAATGTCAAAACCATGAGACTTGGCAAACATCTGTTTTGGTCTTACATAGAGACCCAAAATTCTATAACAGTTACAGCAAACCCAATCTCTCCGTAAGTTCATTTAGGCATAATAAAAGCTTGGCGCATATGAAAAAACTGTATTTTGCTGTAATTTATTTTTGAGCATGAGTGTCCAGTTTACACCATCTGCCCTGAGCATCGTCTGACAGCCTGCTCTGACTGCAGAAGTGAACTGCCTGAAGTCCACATTCTGCTTGTCTCCAGCCCTGTTTGTGTGCATATGTTTCTGTACTCCACTCTTCCACTTATGCTCCCAAGATGTACACTCTGCACCATACTACTTGGCATTCACAACTTCCCCTGGCTTCTCTTCACTGCTGTCTGCATAAAGTTAGGCTGCACAATATATTGGAAAATTATGAGGTTGTGTTATATTGGTGAAGACGATGTTCTTATAGGAAGACGATACATTTTGCAGGTTAAACATTTTGTCTTTGCATATGGTATTTTTAGAATCTGCATGGCTTTGTAATTAGATTGTGTATACTGTGTTTGAAAATTACAGTTACAGCCAAGTAAAGTATTTGTGAAAAGAACACGATAGGCCTCAATTATAAATCTAGCGCTAAACAGAATAAGCTACAAAAAAAGTATGCTTTATGTGACATTTTGCACTTAATTCAGTATTGAAGGATGCTAGGAATGGTGACATTGAAAATATTATTAAATATTCAATAGTAATCATAGGGGGTATGATGTTCATACAGCTCTGATTTGTAACTTTCATGTGGTTGGTAGAGGGTTTATTCTACCGTCATTTCTCAGTCAGGGGAAGGAAACAGCAGCTTATTGTTGTTATTTTCTTATTGAGAGGAGCTTTGTCGTTCTAATTCGCTAAAAAACTAAAGCAGTAAAATTGTTATTTATTTAAAAGCAATGATTTATTTAGCAAATTTGCAGTAAAAGTAAAAAAGCTGTTCTTGTGATGCTTAATAAAATTGAAAAACATATCAGGACAAGAATTAAATTGTGAAAAAAAAAAACAGAATTGTCCCATCCCTAGAAGATAGGCTATGCAATTATTCAAATTTCAATTTCAATTACATATGATCGAGTAATTGTTATTATTAACCATGAGGGAGTTTGTAACCACTCAGACATTTCCTTGAGTTGTAAAAGAAGGTCCCAGATCCTTTCTTTACAATTGTAGAATACATTTACGATCTATTTTTATAAGCTATCTTACCTATTTCATTTGATCTCTTCACTCTCTGCATTCAAGGAGCGCTAATGCTCTGCACTCTTTCTAAGCAGGTCATCTTTAAATAGTCGTGATTTAAATTACTCTTTAAATAATAGTGATTATTAATTTTCCTAAACCTGGTTCTAACCCAAACTATATCGCGTTCTCAAAGCTAATTCTAACTTTGTTCCAGAACTTCATTTCTTCAAATGACCAATCAGCAGACCGTTCCTTCCGAGATAACTATCTGGTGCTAACTCTCGCCGTTGACCCTGAACCAAGAGGTCACTTTACTTTATTTATACGTCCTTTCCAAGCTAATAGCAGTACAGTAATGACGAGGCAAGTACATGCACACATCTGCACTCCAGACCTGCGTTAAAGATACATGGACTGACTATGACAATCCATCATCCAGTTATACACATCATAAATCAGTCTGATGAAAAGACCTTTGGATAGCATTAACAGAGGTCTAGTTAGAGGACACTGCGCTGACAGCCAACAAGGGAGTGTTAAAATAGCCTGTAAAAAGTTCACCCAGTCACTGTCGATTTGGTTATGCAGAAAGTCTTGCATGGGAATCCAAACTGACCTTGTTATGAAGCCATTTTTGTCCCCATAGAAACATTTTATAACATTTACTGCCAACTCAACTGCAAGTCAAAAATGTGTTGTTGTTTTTTGTGATCAGCAGTCCGTTAGTCAAATCAAATATGTCCAAAAATGTAGGAATGAGTAATAAAACTGGACAAAATATCTAAATACAATGGGTCATTTAAATCTACATGGATGTTTTGCGTTGTATAAATCTTTTGTTTATTTCTAAAAAAAAGGTTGCAGATGTTGGCAATCTTTGAACTAGAATCTCCAACACATGTGCATCTTTATTGTGTCCTTGGTTAAGAAACTTCCCCCATCTATGTAGAGATTAATGGTCCATAGGATTGGCAGCACCACCTCTACGATTCGCCTTGAGGCAACTGTGGACAGCTACATTCTATTCAATTAAAGCGTCAAATAATGTCCAGACTTGTCCATCCTAACTAAGAAATTAGAAAAGTAAGATATGGTCATTATCTAATCCTCTTGATTAAGTATTGTCAAAGTGTGTGGCCTTTTTTGAAGAACATGTTGACTCACAAGAACCTATCTGACAACAAACCAATAATTTGAGAAAGATCCCTCATCTGTTTGACATACGATTCATGTTATTAATCACTGTGGGAAGCTTCATGTAATTTATTTCCAGCACGTATAACAAGATCCATATTTTACCGCAAAGAAAATCTTGCACTTGCTCTAACCAGATATTGAAACTGTATAGTAAGGAGTCAGAATTCAGCATCAACTAACTATCTCCGTGCATGCGTGTTGTGAATGTTGATCTTCCGTCGTCTCTGACCCGCGCAGATCCTCTCTCCGCACCCTGCAGCCTTCCGTTCCTCCAGCACACAGAGAGCACGCACGGAGCTGCTGGCTGCCAGGCTTCCCTCCATCTCCAACTTAATACTGGTCGCTTCAGCCGAGCCAAAACAGCAGATGCTCAAATGTCGGAGTGCCTTCCCCAAAGCCGCCAGCTCACAGAGAAGCTGCAAGATTCAGCCTCCAAAAAAACAAGCGAGACGGCATGAGACGTCACGACCGCTTTGGTGGAGACGCTCAGGAGCCAGTGGGGCTGTGAGCACATTTAGTGTGAAATCAACAAGGTTACAAATTAAGCTAATTTATCCAGAAAAAAAAAAAAAGACAAATACAGGACTTTGCTTTAACGGACACTTCTTATAAAGGCACACTTTGCTTTCTGATGGAGGATCTGCCACTTCTGTATGTACTGTATGTATAAAAAAATAAATAAATAAAAACATGAAATGAGTTTCCTAAGTCTGGCATGTATAACATTTTTTTAACAGACACAAAGTCACGAAACACTTTACAGCAAACCCTGCTTCCTCACTTAGTGATAGCTGGCAGCATTGGGGCAGTTCAGCCAAAGCGATCCGCCTAAACACCTGGCACCTCAGCTTCTGACCACCAGTGTTCTCTCACTTGCATGTTATTGGTTTGACGAACCCGCAACCTTCTTGCTGTGAGGTAAAAGTGCTATCTACTCTACCACCACCATAGCTTTCAGACCAAATCACTGTACTTGTTTCCCAAAAAAGCAAAGTAGCCCATAATCATCATTTATCTTTTGGATCATTTGTTTTTGCTGAGCATTTTAAAATATGGAACACCGAGGCAAAGCAAGATAAATTTGTTTTTATTTTTTTTAAATAATGAATCTTAATTAATGTTTATCTATCCCCCACCCCAAAAGAAAATACATTATGTATTTCAAACTTTCTGTTGTAGTCCAGATGCTTTGCTGTTTTACCTAATGTGTTCTAATACTTCTAAATATTCACTACGAGAGCTTTGAAGCAGTTTTCACAGCTTTCAGAAGTGAGAATGAGTTTTACTACAATTAAGCTAATACCATAAGCGGCTAACATCTCACTTTCTAGTATTGGAAACTGTATAATAGGAAGTCAGTAGGGCAATGTGAACTAACTTTCTCCTTATTCAAAGCACTGAATATCAGTACTGGGTCAAAACTAATTTTAAGTTATTGCAACATTATCAGGTGCAGGGCTTTTTTTAATACAGTCAGAACTAAAAGAAATGTGTCCCTAAATTGCAGATATACAGTATAATGAATGGTCAGCTTCTTTTATACAATCTCAGAAAACCCGGACATCTGTGTATGCATTGCAAACAACTGACAAGACAAGACTACTTCTGTCCTGCTGTGCTTTCCTACCCCGTTCATTTACTTCTTGCGCACGAGTTCACACTGGCACATATTTGCACAAAGCCTCATCAGCTCTGATATTGGTCACACTCGGTATAGTTTAAAACACCTTGAAACACTCTTTTGGGATAATTGCTTTAATAGTAGAGTGTAATGGCCACGGCAGGCTGGATGGCAGACTTGTACTGCTCTAAGTGCCACAGTTGTGCTCGACAATGTGGGATCCATTTAAGCATGTTTACCCCTGCCAGCCGCCCAGTCTCCCACCGGACAACTTTTCTGGGTCATAATTCTGGGTTGGAGTGCAGATATCACAAACCTACAGCAGACTGGGATAGGGAGGGGTCCATGGAGAGAGTGAAGTGAAGAGGAGGAGGGGGGAGGTTAGTTGCCCGTACAGGTTAATGTGGCACATAGGGACGACTGCAAGTAATCCACATGGGCACATCCAGGCTGCAGTGTTGACAATGGGTAAATGCAATGGAGCAGAAGGTAAATGTGCAATTGTGTTATTTTATTTATTTATCTCATGCTGTGTGGTCTTTATGTCGCAAGAGGCTTTCTTTGCTTCGCTGAGAAACTACATTAATCATGTTCAAGATCATGGCCAACAATAATTTAAAAAGTGGTATTAAAGTTTGCTTTAATGCTCTGTGTATGAACTTTAAAGGTGCATTGTGTAACTTTTTCACAATATCAGCTTAAACATATCTGTCACCATGGAAGCAAGCATTTTTTAGCAAGAAATACACTTGCAATAAACAGACTCCTCCACTGAAAAAAGCAGGTGTCAAACCTCCAATAGAAAAGTTACATACAGTAGTTCTGACTGATTATAGGGAACAGCCATCTCAGGTTCCACCATATTTTACTTTTTTGCCTATAGTTGTTCCCTAATAGTTCGGTAAAATAAATAATGGATTTAGATCTACAGTATATTGTGCTGTACAAACATGACACGCTTCTCATAACCCTATAGCCAGTATTCAATCACTAAACACATCAGCAGTGGGAGTGCACTGCAGGTGGTCATAGCCGTTCTGGGCAGACTAACAGAATGTGGCTGCCAATCTAAGCCCCACGTTTCTGTTTCACCTTCCACAGTCTGACTTGTCGCTGTCTGGTACATCACAAGCCTCAGCTTTGACGACTGCTCCACATGCTAGAAGTGCTCTGGTTCAATAATACAGCACCACTGTTTAGATTTTTTAAGTTTACACAGTCCTATTTCTGATTTTTTTTTTTTTTCTTTTGAAGACAACAATATAATCAAATGCTTTGGAAGTACCACACTTTATTTGATGCACAAACATCCACGTTTGAATAACATTGATTAATCTGTCATTGCCAGATCATAAGACAGTATGACACAAGACAAACTACTGTTTATTGCAATGAAAAAAAGCTTAAAAATGCATAACACACTTCTATGTAAAATATGTCATATACAGAAGATTTTAGATTTTAATAAATCAGCACCTGTAGTGCCAGACGTACAGAGAGGCACATTTGGTATTTTGTCCCACATTTCCCATCTGTCCTCGGATGTTACATCTGTCCAGCTCCAGCCGCGTGCTAGTGACAGGAGGCAGCTGATGCTCTTTAGACCACTGACCATCTGAGCACACCACACTGTAATCTGTGTAATCTGAATCAAACGCTCGCCAGGGTTAATACCATTATTACAGAGCAGGACTGTTCTGTTGTGTCACCTGACAAACTTCTACATTATAGTCAACACATTACTCAAAGAAATGCAGTATTGCACTATATATGGATAGAATGGAACATGTTGATAAAAACGTTGAATGTCTGGCTGTGTCTCTCCCTTTGTGTTGATGCTATGATATGTTGACCACTGTCCAGTGTGTTCCCCGCCTAAGGCCCAAAGTCAGTGGAATAGACCCAAACAGGAGTCATTCAGGAGTTTCTAAATTTTATCTTATTGAATTGAGAATTGAGGAATAAATTGATGAAGACTTGAAAACCATGCTATTGTCTTTCTATCTAATATTTAAGACCGCACAAGCGTATCTTTGTCACATATATAGAATATCTATTTTTAAAACCTTGTGGCATGTTAAGGGGCTAAAGCATTACTTGTAACTCTTTCATCAGTGTGCACAATTAAAATCTAGAACCATAAGTCAACCTAATCTTGTAAAAGAGGAAATGGTGGCTCGTCTCCAAACTAAACCACAGAGAATGAGCGCAGTGAACTCTGAACGCTCCTGAACAAACACACGGCCGCCTGCCAAACCTGCCGACTTAGCACATATCTATATACAACATAAATAAATGATTACAGCATGTGTCTTTGAACATGCCTGTACATATGTGTGGGAAGTGTGTATTTACAACTGGTATAAATATAAACCAGCACAGATTAACATGCATGTATTCTCTTTCATAAACACAGTGTTGGTAAAGATGACTGTCAGCACTTTGTTGATGAGAGAAGAAAGGTTGTAATGGCTATTTTCAGTTTCTATCTCCTTGCACATTCCAATTTACAGGAATCACTTAGATAAGAAAATTGTTCCTTTTTGGATGGTCAGCAAGGATTTTAGCTGAAGTGGAAATGTGAATAGCCTGTTTTACAAC
Source organism: Mugilogobius chulae (assembly GCA_038363315.1). Taxonomy (NCBI): domain Eukaryota; kingdom Metazoa; phylum Chordata; class Actinopteri; order Gobiiformes; family Gobiidae; genus Mugilogobius; species Mugilogobius chulae. The sequence continues at coordinate 26,741,609 of CM076414.1, forward strand.
ACAACAGTTGCTAAAATGTATTTAGCTGATCAAACTATAATCATCAAAATAAAATTGTTAATGCTGCTTTTTTGACATAAAAAGCCACATTTACAATTGGTTCATCATTGATTCCTTCCTCAGTCACACTCAAGCACATAGAAACCTGACTATTCCGTGTGTTTGGTTTCTCTGTAAAAAAGCAGGATTTTGGTTATATGCTAATCGTCAGAATAATAGTTTCTATGATGAGATTAGACTATGTCTTAGACTTTAGGCTAGAGTCAGGGTTTAGGATTAAGTTTGCTTTGAATTGCCTGGCTGCAGGTGAAGGGCTAAAGACAAAAGAACTGGTAACACTTTTGATGTTGATTTTGTTTTTTTTTTTATCTGGTAATCACTTTCCATGTTGAGCCATAGCTATAGCACTTGAAACAATTCATTCAAAGCAAATTGTTACATGCATAGAAAATAAATAAAAACATACAAAGTATAAAAATAAAATAAATATGTTCCATGACCAAATAAGGGTGGATATCCTTGTACCTTAACTAAAATAAAATATTAGTTTATTTTATAACATATCGATATATTTAAACTGTATTTGTGTTACGGGGCTTATTCTTTAAAATTGAAATATTACTATTTAAAAAAGACTTTTTTTTTTTTTTTTTTACAATTAAAAAACTTAAAATCAGTTTCACACTAGCACAGATATTTTATTAATGTATCTATTCAGGTAAAAATTAGTCTACATTGTTCTGTCTACATCTAATAATGTCATGTTTGTTCACCAAACTCCGCTAAGTTTGTCTGTTGTTGTTGTTTTGTTGTTAGCATTGTGACTAACTTCTGTTAGCATATTGTCATGTCTTGCTCTTAACCCCTGTGAAAAAAACACATCACGATGAACACTTGAGAGGCTCAGAATGCATTAGTAGAGAGCAACACATGTGGACTGATGTAGTAAGTTTAAAATTTATAATTTCTGTTTTGTTTTTCACATTTCTAAGGAAGCAAGTATTGCATATTTTATCTCAAACAAAATGAAAACAGTGTGTGTATGTTACATTTTTTCACAAAGTTCTACTTTTACATTAAAACACTTTAAGAAAAACAATGAGAATAAGTTGGTACACAGCTTTAGGAGAAGAAAAAAGCACACCAATAATAAACGCTACACTATGCAAGGAGAGTAAAAATTATGAGTGCAGCATATGGTCAGAATAAATAGCAGGTGACTTGTATTGTGCATTGTGATGCACACAAAGTAACAAGGTAATCCCATCTGTTTCTCCACCTTACAAAGCACTTTCACTTTTCTTATCTCACTCAGCCTCAAATCCCAATGTTTACTAAGTATTTTCTGGGTCACTCCGAGTCCATGACATCACTGCAATCCCCCCGCTTCCTGCATCTTATCCACCACCATCACCCAAACATTCCCAATCCATCTCAAGTTAGTCCGGTCACGAGCTGTTAAGCCATTCAGTCACATGCTGGAGTTCACAATAGACTGCGTTGTTTCATAAATGCAGTTCAAGTAAACACCTCAATACTCTAGGCAATTCCTCTTTTGTCCCCAATAACGTCAGCCCTTCAGAGCCTGGGGATTGTCAGCAGACTCAAGGCGAACGTGGAAATGTTACAGTCATTTAAGCGCTTGGAGGTAGCTAGTATTTTGCGGCGCCATGCATCAAAATGTCTGCAAGAAAACCGCACCTCATCAAAAATCCTTCACCCCCAACGGGCCGCATCCGAGACAGTTTTTGACAGCGATTCACCTCAGCGCTGCTAGTATTTATCACTACACCACTTCAAATTCATCTTTACAAGTCGCTAGAGTCATTTAATAAAAAAAAAAATCCACTTTCTTCTTAAGGAAATTCTACCTCGTGGTCCGGAGATAACCACCATCTGCTCCTTCTGAGGTTCTCCCGGAAAACGCTGTCAATATCCGATCGCGAGGAAGGCAGTCCAATGACACGCTTTTGGCACAGAGCCGCGTGCATTCCAGACCACTTTGTACACACCACACACTTCACTTTGTGCACTGCGGAGAGGAGACTTCTGAGCGGACACCTTTGGAGGAGTAACAGCAGCGGCAGAGTGGAAGCAGATGGTTGTGAGTGGTGCACAAGCTTAGCCGTAAATGTGATATTCAGTTAGTAAAGTATGAGTGTGCAACTTTGGTTGAGAAAGAGATAACTAAAAACCAGTGGTGATTCTTTTAAAATGGTAACATGAGTTTAAACACCAGGGTGCATTGATGTGACTTCACAATTTCTACAGGCCAATAGGGCAGCTAAATAATGTAATATAAACAGGTAATGGGTCTTGTTGAAAGAAATGACTGAAATTAAAATTGTGAATGGTATTTTTGAGTTTTCATGGTAAAGTAAAAGGGAAAAAACTGGACCTTGCTCAGCTTTTTACTAACCACGTCTTTATTTTCCCCAAGACCGGTTCATTTGGAGCTGGTTGGGTTTCTACTGCAGGTCCAGGCTCCCGAGGTCTGCTACGTATGCAGGTGACGTTACTCACATAACACATGCTTTCTTAAATGGATAAAAGAAAATGTACCTGAAATCTACTTTTTCTTCCTTGGGTCAATCTGAGTGATTTACAAAAAGACGTGTAATAATTTGAAGTCTGTGGCGCTGTAACACGAGGCTGGTTTAAACAAGAAACTACTTCCAGTTTATCGTCACTTTTTAAAAATGTATTTTACTTTTTTTGCAAAACCTCTGCAACTATGTGACGCATTTTAAACCTGTTTTATTCTATGCGTTGAGGTTAGATTACGTAGGATGCATTACCCACAGGATTTACAATGTTTTGCCTCAACAAACCGGAAGCAGCTAATGCTAATGTGCTAGCTTTGCTTTGCTACGTCTATCAAAGCAAGAAATAAAGTTTTCATCATTGGAAATATGGCTCTTTGTCACAGGTTCAAGTCGGCGTTGGATAAGGAACATTATTTCATGTTTTTGTCAGCTCTTTTCTGTCTTGTTTTTGCCTGAGCCTGTGTTTTCTCTTGTCCAATCATCGAGGCTAAAGGGAGGACCACAGTGAGGTCTGCTCCAGGGTCCAGGGTGAAAGCAGGACCAAAAGTGATTCACTACAAACCCATCCAGCAGGGCGGAACGACTCGCTTTGCACAGTGAAAACAGCATAGGACCGTACCGAACCCTCCCGATTCGAGCCTATGAAAACAGGGCTACTTATCCGCCTATGACCTCTGACCTCTTTACTCTTCGCTATAGTGTTTTAATCCATACATTTCTGCTGATGGGGCAGCTTAGGTAAGTAATAATGTTTTCCCACTATCTCCACATTTCCATAGCCCTAGTGTAGCAGTTGTTGATTAGTCTGAATGAGTCGGTGTGTTTAATTTCTCCAGTGTAATGTAAACAGAGTAAGCCCATTATCCGGAGATGATATTTGGCAGTCCATGCACATCACAACTTTACATACTGCTGCAGTCATTTGATTTCAGGTCAAACAAAGACTTGGACATGATCCAATCCGAGCCGGCGAGCTCTGCAGGAATAAACAGCTCTGCTCCCCCACTGTGTCACCTTAAAACAACTCCTCAAAAAAAAGCACAGATACAAAATAGGAGAGGATATTAAGAGTGTCCTCATAGGGTGCCTACTTAATTTAGATTTAGAAGTGCACTCACGGGGAACTAGACAGCCAATGTAGGACACAGGAACCGGAAGCACTCCATGATAATGTCCCCCCAAAAACATTCTGAGCCATTTGCAGTGCTTTATCTGCCATATTTTTTAATGGTTTAAATCATGTGTGTATTTGGGAAACTGCGTATAGGCTTCATTTATCAAGCATTTGTTAATGTGCAAAATAGGTTTAGGGGGAGCAAAACCCGACAGAAGAGACACTATAAAAATTGAGATGGTGCATAGTTTTGTAGAAGAGGTTTTATGTGCCTCTTCCATAGTAAATTGAAGGCAAAATATTCAAGGATTTTGAAGGTTACAAATATTTTCAGTTTGCACTTGCATTTGAGTAACTGGATTAATAAATGATGCCCTATACGCTGCTCAACTTGACTTTCAAACGGTGAAAGAAGAAACATTTTATATCTGACTAAGCTTTACCGCTTCAACAAACTGTTACTTTGGTAATCGATTAGTTGGGCGATTATTATTTGGATTAATTGATTAGTTGCTTAGATCGCAAAAGTGACTTGAATACAACATTTTTGCCAAATTTGAGTTAAGTTCGCATGAGGACGTCCTGGAGATGTAGATTATAGGTTTGTCAAAAGTATTCAAAAGTCTGATACACTAAAAGTGATATCAAAAAAGTATTGATAAAAAAAACACTGTTAGTAGAATGGAGTGGGCTGCTTAGTATTAAAATTGACAATTTAGTATAAAAAAGACACAAAAGTTACACAATTTTGATGTCGGCCTAATTTCGGTTAAATCTGATGTTTTTCCACAACTTGTTGCAGCCCTACTAAACTTACTCTCACAAACCATTTGGCACTACTGTGTCTAACAAGACTGTGGTTAATAAAATGCTTTTGCACTATGACTGGGTAACAGTTATAAATTCCCTGTTCTCATTAGTTCATATGTTGCTCACTTATCTAATGCATTCAGAGCCGCCTAAATCATCACCACAATGAGATTGAAAGTGTTTTCACAACTCTTAATGCTAACAGGAACTAGTCAAATGCTAAAAACATAAAGAGGTGCACATTTTGGGCTTTACTGAACAAGCACAGGGCTAAGCATTTTGGTTTGCTGAAATTTTCCGAACATGTACAGTAGGAGCACTTCCTCTATCACCCCCAATGACATCACAATGTAGAACAGAGCTTTTTTGCTTATGTGGCAGCCTAAATATGGAGCGTGAGGTTGTTTCTTTTACATTGAATTGATAAGTTTCATTTTGAAATGAGTCTGACAGCTAAAGGCCACGCTTCAAGTCATTAATAGCTATGGATTATACAGCATTATGCAGGACTCCCTATATTACTGTTTTTGGCAGTCCAGGCACATCAGAGCTTTACATACTGCTGAAGTCATTTCAAATCAGGTCAAACAAAACATTGGACCTGAGCCAATCCAAGCCACCGAGCTCTGCCTGAATAAATACTGTCCCAAATTCTCCATGTGTCACCTTAAACAACTCCATACATTTAACAAATCATACCATTCACTCACACAACACTTTCCCTATTGGTGTTGCCAGTTAAAATCATATTTATGGAGAGGTACAGCTGCAACTTTGTGTGCTTGTATTTTTCAGCACTTTTTGACACCCAACTAATTAGGCAGTATTTTCAGCCATGGAACCATTCACTGTCAATTTTCCAAATACTGAAAATAAAAACAGCACAATTAAAAACAAATCATTGTTTTGGTCTTCATTAGTGTGTCACAATATTCACATTTTAAATCTGTTTTTGATTCTAAGAAATAAGCTCAATACCACTGTGACAGTAGCTTGTTTGAAGATGCTGTGCCTGATTTTACAATAGAAAAACTAGTTTATTTTAAACCGTTTTTGTGCTCAAAATATGTTTCTCAAATTGCCTGTCACAACTTTCAGTAGCAGGAGCGAGTATTACCATCACAGTAAAGCTAGCAACTAGCATACACTGCACTTCCTGGTTTAAGACTATTGTCCTAAATGAAATAACTTAGAATCAATTTCACTCTAGCACAGATATTTTGTTAATGTATTCGGGTGATAATAGGTTCACAATGTCCTGACTACATCTAACAAAGTCTTGTTTGTTCTCCACTAAGTTCATATGGTGTTTTTTTAGCATTGTGGCTAACTACTGTTAACATACTGGCACATTTCGTTTTTAAAACAGCTGTGAAAAAAGCTTAAAAGACATTATGGTAAACTGTTTGGAGAATCAGAATGCATAAGAGAACAAAGCATGGAGACTCCATGTAAAAAAAATTAAATTAATGATTTCTGTTTGTTTATTTTTTTTAAAGAGAAGATAAACCCTAAAATAAGTTTTTTTGGCTGTTATGTGTATATGGTGTGTAAATAGCATTGTCTACTGTTCTGAGTCATTTTTTGGCATTTTCAGTGCAAACTGATCAAATTAGCAGATTTCAGGTCAAAATAGTCACAAACTGACTGTGTCTCTCATGTCAGCTCCAGGTTCCATGTGACCTCAGCGTGTATTTTCCACTCAAAATGAAGCACTAATTGCATACACCTGCTGTCAATCCAATCACACTGCTGCTCTCCTCTCTGAGCCCCTCCTTTGCCCTTCTCCCAATGCTTTTCAATGAGTTTGCTGTGTTTCAAATGTGTTTGTGGGTGGAGTTTAGGGGGTAAGCTTCTCTTTAAAAAAATTAAAATCAAGAAGACTCCTTGACATTTAACGATCTCTTTTTAATTACAACATACATTTTTTGCTCGGTGAGTTAAGCTTCAACATCAACTTCAAATCAACATTCAAGATTATATTTATATCATTTATATTATTATTATGTGAAACATTATTATTGATATATTGCAACTGGTGGTCTCATTTTGACCCTGAGAGATGTGATAGAGCAAATGAAGCATGTGCTGCATGGAATGTGGTCTCTGCCTCTTTAAAGGTGCAGTTACTTTCTGACTACAAAAAGACTTGAAAGTTCATGTCAATTAGATGTTTTTTATGCACTAAATAAAATCATATGAGTGGGCTTGTATGGCCACAAAATAATTTTTTACCTGGCCCTTTCAGTTACTAATCCTTTTCCTAGTCTCCCTTGCTAAATCTTGCCAAGCTAATCAATATCAGTATACAAGGTCATCCATTAGCCCTAGACACTGTCTCTTTACTGTATTGCCAATAAGAGCCATCTCTTGCTTGTATGCAGTGTCATCCACCAAAACTGTAATGAGACTGAAGCCACAACAGAGAAATGAAGCGGTGAAAATGACACAAGCCGCCTGGAAGAGCAACGCTGAACGCTAGCATAATCCTGGCCAGCAGTGATCACCGCCGATAAATATTAATAAACACCATTATACTGAGAGAGACGGCGGCGCTGAGGACACAATAACAATAGGAGAGTCTGTTATTGAAGGCAATTTTCCATCTGACATCCGCCTAAACAATGCCGCCTCACGTGCACGCCCCTTCGCACGTGCGCGCCGCCTTATTATCAGCCCCTTTGCTGTGTTTTGTTCCTCTTATTTGGGGCCAGGATAAGAGGCAAACACAAATGAGTGTGTGGTACAATGGGAAAAGGAAAAGCAGAGAGATAAGTCAGAGCCCATGCTGAAAGGATGCTATCGGAGGGCTCATTAGAAATGCGCAGGGCGTATTGGAGCACGCTGGGTTGAAGATGAGGAGCTGGACGGAAGCCTGTGAAGATCAAAAAAGGTGGACTGGTGTTTGCTGAGTCCTGTGTAGTACAAAACATAGGACTGGTTGTGGTAATAAGAATGCAATTGGACTGGCAAATAGCTTCAGTTCACGGATGTATTTTTAGATGTGCACTCAAACATGACAGCAAAATTATAATAAATAAAAATGAATTAATGTGCTCCATGTGGTTTCCAAAATAAGCCTGTCACACTTTGTAGACTTTAATTTTTACCCTTTCTCTTGTTAATAAGCTGTTATATTTGAGATATATTACCAGCTGATGTTGGTTTGTTAGTGGACAAGACTTAAAACACTAGCTTTACCATACTGTACACACATTTTAAAACAACAATAAAAACAAGGCTGAGAAAGATTGTAAGGTAATACCTAATGAACTTTTGCTTGACTAAAAAAATGGCTTTTGGAAAGGCAAATTTGCACCCATAAGTAATGAGTGAAATGTATGTAATGTATTTGTAATAAAACATAATTTTAGTAGATGGGTAGGATTAATTAAATTAGATCAAATGCATCTCTGTGCAATGTTAAGGTCAGGAAATTGTTTACATTTAGATCTGATTTCTCTAAACTGTAACATCAACCTGAAAGGAAATTAGCATTTCTTGCTATAACCTGGTACAAGACATTCTTCATTCTGGTTAATGTTTATTGTGCATTGTGCCTGTGTAAATAAAATCTTACCATACCATACCATCAAGTTATAAGAACAAAAGTAGCATGGGATTTAACTGGCACACACCAATAACACAGGCTTTCTGACTTTATGTTATGACTGAGAATATTTAGATTTCCCCCCTCACATTGCAAAATACATCTTTCATAATGAAGACTGAGTATTTGAGTGCAAAACTGGAAAAAAGCTATAGGAGTGGGTATAGGGTTGACAGATGGATATCTACCTCAGCTTCACTGTGACATCTGAACAATACAGTTTTAAAGCAACGGACATGGAAGACGGCAATAAAGCATAGATCGAGATTCTGTGATGATGAGTTTTCAAGTCTTTGGTTTGAGGCTTTCAATCAAAAGATCAACAACCAATCCTTGTCACTGAGACCATGTGGTTTGGAGCAGAAGTCTACCTTCAAGTCAGAATATTGAGATATATTATCTTTTTCTCCGAAAAGGAATTATTAAACATTTGTTTCATTTATGTTTGAAAAATCAATACTAAAAACTCTCTTTATTTAGTAGTAGAAGTCTTCAAAGTAGCATCTGGACAGTGTTTCCAAGATCAAGACGTTCGACTCTCATCCGAAAGTCATTTTAAATCTTGAGATCAGATTGAAAATGACTTTGGATGAGAGTCGAAACTCTTGATCTTCGGAAACACTGTCCAGATGACTACTTTGAAGACTTCTACTATGGATCACTCCTGGATGAATGAGGACTACGCCGTCCTTTTTTAGTTTTTTTTTTTTTTTAATAGGTTAATCAAAATCGAATTGGCAATCGGGAGCAATCATATGCAGAATAAAACCATGATTTTATTTTTTTCAGATCGTTCAGAACAAACCTCATATTTCTAATACTTCTTTTACAGTTTGTTAGAAGCAAGCTGACTCAGCTCCATGTCATTATAGGGATACTTTGGAATGCAGATGTTGACAAATTGTATTCTCACAAAATTGTTAATGTGTTTCTTGCATTAGGTGCATAGTACAGTTAAGCATCGCCCCAAAGTCAAATGATCAATATAACTACTGAAAAAGAAAAAGCTTGATCAATGCATGCCTAGTAACTGTAATACAAACAAAAATGCATTATCCCAAAATGTTAGTGAGAACTGAAACCAGATTTACAATATATTATTTCTCTTCACTGCTTCCTCTTTCAGTTTGAAAACCAGGTAGTGCAGCTTTACCCTATACACTGCCACATTGTAATGCCTGTTGTATTTACTGCAAAGCCATTTCTAGTTTGTTTTATTTTCTCCAAAAGCTCCTGCGGTGCTGTATATCCCACCAAGCTTCACACCAGGATCATCTCCAATCCCCTCTCTTTCGATGTGTATCTCTGCTGGCTCATCCAACCTGACCTTGTCTCTGGTAATGAGTCCACAGAAAGTTTGCACATGACCGCGGTGCACATAGGCAACAAGCTGTCACCTCCTCGTCAGGGAACCCCACTCACCTCACTCTGATGACAAATCCATCAACGGGACATCCCATAGCTCTAACGCAGGGCTGACACGACCTTGATCGATCACCGCCGCGCACCAGATGGTTTAAAGGACAATGTTGTAACTGTACGGCATTAGCATAATTGCGGGTCTATACTGTACACTGTGGAGTACATGGCCACATGGTGCTAGCGCAGCAGAGGTGGGCTCTCAGCAGAGATGTAAGCCTCCGCACTTCTCCTTGCATGAGTTGTGGTCTTATTAGACAGACCGGTTTTGCAAATGCAGCAGAAGCAGAATGTGTTGGATGCATGCACTTGTCTAGTATGGGAGTGAACTTTCATGCATTCTGTGTTTTCTGTGCATTTCATCTATGGGTTGCACACTTTTGCATGAACAAATACAAAAGAAAAAAAAATGCTAACTGTCTATAAGCATTGGTCAGAAGTATAAGAATTGATACAACTGAACATTGGCTTTAAGTCAGTACAGTAGTAGTCGATATATTTGGAAAACAACATTTAACACATGTACCAGCATAACCGTTAATTTTTCACTTGTGTTGTCATTACATTGTGTTCTAGAATTTGATATTTGCAATAAAATTTTTATAGAGCACTTTTCCATCTTCAAAAGCACTCACACCACTTCTACATCAACAAACCGCTCACCCGTGTATGCAGACACTAGAGCAGGATAGGCTAAGTGTCTTGCTCATGGACACAGCACTCGACTCTAGTCATCACACTGTGGCTACTGATGTTCCAGCAGTGCTAACCATGCTCTGTTTAGCTTAGCTTCTGAAATATGACAGAACCAGGCAATGACAAGCAGTTATGACCATATCTTCTATAAGTTGAAGCAGATATAGATGTATGTAGGGCAAATCAGTATTACAAACTCTATGGAGGATTTTAAAAAAATGTTTGTTGACAATCCAAGTCAAAAATAGTTACTGTATACTCATGGCAAACAGAAAAAAATATAAAAAAAACAGAGGACAGGTGAGGCCAGTAAACATTGGCCAAGAGAAAACAAGGTACCTTGTTATTTATTGTCTGTGAGCTTGTCAATCAAAATGTCTAGGCTCTTAAGTAACTCAATGGCCCAGTAAACTGTGGAGGATGTGGCTCTAGGCGGGAAAACACATGTATCATTTGAAAAATGTCTTTCCTTGGAAAATTCTATTCCAAATCTTAGATCAGTCAATGTTAGGTTATGTGTTTTTTTTGGTAAAAGCAATAGTTTGGAGAATATACTGTAGTTTGGACTTTGCAAGAAAAATATAATATTTTATATTAAAGTTGGAGAAAATAAAAAAAGTAAGAATCTTGATGTATGTATGTATGTATGGATGGGTGGATTTTCTTAGTTAACTTATTTATATATTTATTTATGTCATATTGCCAACCCTCAAGTCTAGATTCACACAGCCTATTGAAAGAAATCTTCGAACACTCAACCAAGGACAATGAAACAATATTCAGCCACAGTCTGTTTGCTAAGAAAAACTTGAAGAAAACTTGTCATTGAAAACCATTTTTTTTGTATTTCGAAGTAAAATTAATTATCATACTAGAGAAATTTCTGTGTTTAAACATAGAAACTGCCTCAAGCATTCTTTTTTGTAAAATTAGTTACTGTTTAATAATTCATCGCAGACAGACTTTGAATACTGTAAATCTAATCATAAGAACAGTATTATCTTTCTTATTCTCTCCTCACTATCCTCGCATCCTTCCTTTCCGTGGCCCACATCCCTCAAACTGACTTTTCGGTGAATCCCTGGTGCTCCTCCTCTCACATTGAGTTTCCAGATCACATCTTGGCACTGGCTTTACACACTAAGTCACTCTATACCTCATCACTCAGTGCAAAGTCAAGGAGAGGGCGCAGGCAGATAGAGAAAGACTATAGGAAAAGGACTGCAGATGTGGGGGGAGGGGAACAGGTCTGAATGGAGAGCAAGGCAAAGGAGATGAGCAGGGTCAAAGGTGAGAGAAATTGAAAAAGCAATGAGGTCAGGAGGGGAGAGGTGAGGGAATACTGAGTGAGTGGTACAAAGAAAGATTGTGGTTGGAAATTGGCAAATGCATAAGGTGGATTTGTTATCAGCCAGTAAAGAATCCCGCATAAATTGGAATAGATATTTTTGGTTGTTTCGGCTAAAAATGTATAGAAAAATGTCATTTGACGATAACCAAGAAACCTGGGGAAAAAAACTATAAGGATTTTCACAGGCTGATCAGAAAGACAGAAATTATTATTAGTCAAATGACTTCTTCCTATATTCTTCCATTTTGTCTACAAAATGATAAAGATGAAAAAAAAAAAAGTCAAATCAGCAAATTAATACTGCTAGTATTTTATATGGTACTTTAAAATTTTATACAAGTCCATATCAATTAGTCATGTAAACACTTTAAGTGTAATAAGCTGGGTAGAGATGAACCAGATGAGAAAGTACCACATTACTAATTTTGGTTGAATTACCTTCAGCTTTTGAAGAAAAAATCCAAAATATGCCCAGACTAGCATCAATCAGGCTCTAATTGGCTCTGTGCACAAGAGTATTTATTTTCAAAAATGCTAACATCTTGCCGTCAGGTTCATTTCCTGTTTAGTTCATTCCTGTGAGGTTTTCACTACCTCAGCCTAAAATGAAAAATGACAAAAAATCAGGCAGTGAACAGTAGCAGTTGGTGATTTTTTTTTTTCTGAAAACATGTTAACGACCTTACAAAAGAAGAGAATATTTCACCAAAGGACCAAACTGAGTTTAAAAATGACGTGTTTGTCTGTCTGACAATTTGAAAATAAACAGCTTCTATGCACAGAGTCAATTGCAGATACCAGCTTTACTGCTTCTGCCAAAGAACATTGTGCTATCCAGATACAATGCATCTGGACAGCACAATGTAGCATCATTATAGCATCATAAGCATCATTTACAATTACAGACAGTGAAATTCCAACTTCTCTCTGTGCAGAGCTCGTTCTCACTTATATTATGCTCCAAAGGCTTTAGAATTGATCAAAACATTTTGGGGAAAAAAGGCCAGTTTAATAATGAGTTTGATTAGGCTATATTTAGGTTTATTTAAAATATGATTCTTAATGCAGAAACAACTAATATTTTTATAGCTTATAAGCAGTCAGTTAAATTTACTGTAAATTCAAATTGCCTTACATCACACATTTAATTTTAATTCCAAAGTGCACTCACATATTGTATTTATACTGAGATAATTTTCTGTTGCATTTTAATCAGCAACATTCCTAATGGCAAATAACTGTCTCACAATTAATCACTTACATCTTTAATTAAAAGAAGAGCAAATCATTGTGCTTAAACAAACATGCTAACGGCGAAAAGCAGAGCAATGCAGAGGGTAAGATGCGGATAGAGACCGGGAGGAAGAGCAGTCCGGAGATTTATGGCAGCTTGTTATGGTGCAGCCACTGAGTAACAGAAGGTGAGAGCAGCTGAATAATGCATGAGCTGTACGTGTGCATGTGAGCGCGGGAGAGAGTGGGAGAGTAACACGGGTGACAGACACAGATGAAATATACACTTATGTTTCTCCCACACCTCTGGACCAACTCTTCCTCCAGCCAGTCGGAAAGACAAGCCTTTCCTCACCTGCATCCAGCCGGGAAAGTAGCAGCAGATGCAAGGAAACATGATCCCGTTCTGCAGACTTAATCAATACTGTCTGATTATGGTGTCTAGATATTTAACTACATTTGATTTAATGTACGGATGGGATAGTGTCTAGGCCTGGCGGTGAACTGTGTGATTCAATTTGGTTTAAGAGTGTTTTATGGACAAGTCAAATACAGCTCTACTGTATATAGTAAATTGATCAGCTTTATAAAAGCTAAGGCTTCTACTGGGACATAATCAAGGCACGCGTGTAATAATCATGTAATAATCATATTTTTTGTTTGAGATGAAACATGCAAATCCCACAGTGCATTTTTGTCACAATACTTGTTTTTTGGTATGATCTTTTTTGCAATATTGTGGAGAGACAATCAAACTTGTAGAAATACTCCTTTTAATATTATTTTGTGCAAATCATTAGTGTCATATTCCAAATAATTTAGAAATAAGTGTTTTAAGCTGTTACTGCAACAAAACAATAAGGTAAATAAAGAAGCTTATAATTCAATATATGTAACAGCTCACAATATTATTGTGAGACTTTTGATGATACAAAACCACAATGTTTTGGTAACTTTTGCTCTGAATCTACAGTATACATGTAGATTTCAAAAAAAGATTTCATCAGCTTGGGGTCATATTTCCATATTGTAACAACATCGTAATCATCTTAATTCTATAGCAAAGACACTAGAGGTCAAATACCCTGAGAGAATGTTAATGCACATGAGCAAATACTCAACATATGTTGTGGATTGTCGGCCTTACATGATGCAAGTATAGAACAGCTGCAAAGATCTGGCCAAGACTTAAACAGACTTTTATCAGTTATGTATGGCTGTGTTAAAAAAAAAAAAAAAAGTAAGAGGTAAATGCTGACCATATGTCAACTTACAAAAGGCTAAAGTATACAACAATAACAAGGAGTTCTATGCATTTCTTTTATTCTGACTGCATGACTATTTTTTTATACAGCAGAAACCACAGCATGTTATTGGTCAAAAGGGACTTAGATAAACTTATTAGCGACAGAAATTTGCCAAACGCAAGCTATGAAAGTTGTTTGATGTTGGTATAAAAAACTAACTACATTTCTACTCATTTCGATAATCAGGACAGAAAAACACATCAAAGCACTCAGACTTGATAATGATGTTTTCCTGCCAAACATTTCAACTGCAATCTCTCATTCGCTCCACAATCAGACTAGCGTCACTTTAAAAGCGGCTGATGAACACCAAAACACTTGTGAGAGACACTTACCGAGTTGATGCAGGCCAGTTCCTTGTTGAGCAACCAGGGCAGCGAGAGCTTCCCCTCCCCTCGGTAACATGACTGAATCCTCTCCTTAATCTTCTCTTTTATCCTCCTCATCGTGAATAGGCACAGCGCAGACTCCTTGGGCGGCTTGGCACGATTTTTCTGACCCTGGGCGAAGACGGTGAATAGGACCTCTTCGTGTTCTGGAATACCTAGGGACCTTGCCAATCGAGTTCCCGGTTTGGCAAGATAGGCGTCCTGAACCAAACGATATTCCACACCATCTTTAGTGCAACCAATTGGGAATTCTACATAAGAGTAGAATTTGGGGTCATCGACGCAAAGACGCACAATCTTGGATGTGAAGAATTGTTCGCTGCTGGCGTCTGGTGAGGTAAGTTGAGTGTCAGCTGAAGGGTAAGATAGTATACAAACTGCTCGCTGTTAAAACCATAGATGTAGTAGATGTCAAATGCTGGAATTTGGATAGTGTGTCGGAGGGAATTTTCAGCTGTGATGACACAAACTCATCTTGATAGACAAAGCTAAACATGTCAGCATTCTCTTCATTGGACATCAACTTGCGGCTGGACAAGGTAGGGAAGTACTCCGACTTTCCATCTATGGGTGTTCCAACAAACAGCTTACCTCCGCCACCAAAGATGTCAGGAGAAATCACCACACCGGACATGGTGCCTGCTTCAGCCACACTGGATAGATAGTGCTCCTTGCGATGATGGGGCTCACCAAGCTTGAACAAGTCATCCAGGCGAAGAAATTGGCATATCCCTTGAGAAGTACTCCCGCATGCAATCAGTCGATTATGGGAAGCATCAAGTAGAAGGAGTTTGTTCACGTTAGAGGTTTGGATCAAGTCATGAGGGCAGGACTGGACACCAGGAGGGGGATAGCAGCGAGGGTTGTCAGTGACTGGTCCAGTACATGGCTGCGAAGTTTGGTGAGGTTGCTCGATAGCTTGTAAATCCAGTTGACAGCACCAAGGTAGATCTCGCCGGTTTTGTTGTTGACCACCAAATGTGTGAGCCCTCCTTCGGGTGGGGAGAAAGACAGGAAGGGAGACGGTGATGACGAGAAGGTTCTGGAGTAAGTGAGGAGGAACAGGGAGGGGAGAATGAGAAGGAAGGGGTAATGGTGGAGGACATGGTGGTGAGGGGAGGGAGAGTCTTAGTTGGTGAATGTAATCCCGGTTGAGATGTTCCAATATTTGAAGGGATTTGGGCAGTTTGGCAACTTTCAGAAGGAACTCCCTCTTCCTTAGGTCCGCAGTGGATTCTACAACCTCATCCTCTGAGCCTCACTCACATCGGCCACCAGCCCTGGGGAAAGAAAGATAAGCAACATGTTAGGACAAATATAAAGGATTTTGTGACTTTTCAAACTAAAATATAGTGACAATAGCAAATATACATTTGAACTTCAAGAAAATCCATTTACATCAAGTAAATTCTAATCTCTGCATAAACAGTGACAAAAAATTTAAATACATCCTGAATACTGATCAAATATAAGTACGCCTATAGAAATTATTGTGGCAATCATGATCCTCTTCTCAAAATAAATGAACTCGGGACGTGCGTCAAACCATGGGTAGAAGAGGACAGCGATTTTTTAGGAATAGCAACTACTAGGTGAGTCAGTGATATCCTTGTTCTATTGTATATTTAGCATGGAGCTACAGAGAGGAAACTGCAGGAAGCCGATAAAGCAGCAGAGACAGTGAGAAGGGAACAGAGTCAAAGCTATTTGGCTCCATCCCAGACCAATACAAAGGCTGTGGAGATGGCGGGGAGATTGGTAAAAGTGAAAATAGAGAGGAATATAAGTGAGAATCAAAAGGCTCAGGGATTCTACAGTCTCTGCAAATGTTCGCTATATCTGGTGCGGGGTGAGGGTGTAACAAACTATATATGTCTGCTTTTGGATTTCTTTGTGAAACACTGGCATACAGTTATATCTACCATTTGCATTAACATAGGGATCCAGCTCCAGACAGTGAGTTAGATTTAGCAAGGAATAATCTTCAGCGAATTTTGCCTCTGGGTCACTTTTTACAACTCTTGCATGATGACACATGACAATCGATTATATGGATATACAACATTGACATGCTTGTTTGTTTTCCATCAATAACATTGTACAAAGCTATTCTCACCATAACTAAATATACAGCTTAAACTTAAATAGTGATGACGTTATATGTAATACTCCTACTCTATGGAATATTCACCGTTGCAAACAATCTTCATCCACCACCATTTTCTAATTGCCCTGCAGCTTAACTACCATCTTTATATCCTTCCTCCATACCTCTGCACAGTCATTTCTCCAGTCCATTGGTTTATGCCTGACTTAATACAAAGCACAAGGCGAGCGCTTGTTTAATAATGAAGTTTGGTTAGGGAGTATCTGCAGCTCTTATTTCAGCCTCATTCCTCCTTTCATTAGACTGGGCTGTGTCTCCTCTGCCTTAGACACTTCTCTCCTTGTCAATAGTGTCTTTCATGTGGACTGACCGTGATTACAGTGGGCTGTGACGATGCTGCTGCTGTCCCGTCTGAACAATAAAGCCAGTGTTCCAACCTACGCACACTCAACCAGTTGTGGTCTTTGTATACAGTGTCTCTTCTATAGTATTTAAAAAAGACCAATGGACACTGCCCTATCCTTTTGTCTATGATTTAGGAAACACTTTTAAAGGCTATTATCATGACAATGAACAATCAAAACATTTGTAATACATTTTTAGCTAGTATAAACATCAGGGTGTTAGCTGAATCAAATTGGTTAATGCTTTTGCTAGGGACAAGTCAAATCTAGTTTTCTCAACTTTGGGGGACAGAATAGGAGACAGTTAAGCATTTTAAATCATGACTTTCAAGATATACCTTAGCTGCAATTCTCAGTCGCCATACCAACTAATGCAACGCAAATAAAAAAATTAAAATAAAAAAAATCAAGAAATAGGGTTGCACAATCAAAATCAAACCAAAATCTGTTTTGAAAGACACAATTAACAAACTATCTGTTCGCAGACATTTTCTTATTCAGCTAATTTCTTTGACACACTTCCTATGTGAACACAAAACAGAATTATATTTATTAAAAGTAAAATTGCAAGTGATCTTTTTCTCATATTGTGCAGCATTATCAAGTGACAAAGTCAGATTTTTACAATGAGTAAAGTGTTTTTCTCAATAATTAGATATTATTATAATACTATTTGGCTGTTTTGCTCTAAAATAAGTTAAAATACCAGCATAGAACAGATTTGACAACATAAGAAAATTTGTTTTTCGGAAAAACACCTCTAAGCAAGGTCGCTTCATATTTACTGTATGTCATTCCTAGCACAGTATTCCCACTGCAGCGAGTTTCAAAGGCACAGGAAAGTCATAATAAAGAATTCGAAAGTGACACTATCTTTACTGCTCTTTCATCTCACCTTCTCTGATGCACTTTATATGAAATCTATAAATATGCCAGCGGAGCATATGGACACGGTGGTCGTAAAGCATTAGCACTGGTGATGTCGGCTGTTCAACTAAACTGGGACAGGGAGATAAGAAGCAGAAAAACAACTTTGAAACATAAAAACTTCTCCAAATCAAAGTGATCAATCAGAAAATAGAATAGTTTATGGAGAAATAATAAGGATGAGAAAAGAACAGATGTGGACAAATAGGACAGACTGTACTTTAGTCAGAACTAGGAAAACATGCTTTTATGTGGAAGTAAGATTTCAGTATGCCTTTTCTTTATTATATATGTCATTCTATATTGTTAATCTACTCTATAGCCACATTTAGCATTCAAGCAAATAACAGCAAAGAGCAACATTATATTAATACACATGCCTTCCAGCATGAAGAGAACTCCCTTGTGTTCTCATAGATTCACACTGAATTGTCTGCTTCCTCCCACTGATCATGCATTTGTTTATGGGATGACTAAATGTATATGTTTTTTTCAGTCTAGCCATTGTTTAAGGGGTTCACCAAAGAAAAGTAAATGGATGAAAAAATATATATATTTTGGTCATTTTAATTGCGAAGGTAAAACAACATATGGAATGTAAATCGACTAATTAAACTCAGCATACAATTGTAAAAGCTAGTTATGTTGATGAGTGGGATACTGTTTGTTTTGGTTTCAATTCAAGAAAACATGTTTGAAATACATTACAATCATTTTTGTATGAAATATGGACAAGAGTTAATGGATTGTACTATACTAAAACTAGTATTGAGACAAAATCCATTAAAAGTACTTGGTTTTCATGGAAGTTAAAATCTGTTCAACTACTTCACAAGGCCCAGGGGATGTGGCCCTCCACTTATTTTATGAGGCCTCAAGGTCTTATAGGATTACTTTAATCATATATAAGCACCAGAATTAATATGCGTGTCTTAAATAATGAACATATTTGTCTGAAAGTTAAAGACTAAATCATTTTTCAGACTAAATTCATTAATTGTCACTTAAATATTACACCAAATCAAAAACGGAAATTATTATTTGTTGTATCACAAAGATTAGCCAGATACATTTGAGATAAAATCGACTTTTTGAGGACAACCACGATGCCAATGTGGTCCAGACAGCGGCCAAGTCATCACATATAGTCTATATAGATAGAACGTGTATATTTTGTTCAGTATGTTCTGCATGGGAATTATAACTTTTCTATGCCTTGTCAATCAAATGTATTTTGATATTGTTGCCCTTATCCCAATATGTACCTACCTCAAACCCAACCCCAGCCCAATGCACCTTCTCTCAGCCTAATATAATGTGAGAAAACCCTGAATCACAAAACACTCCTTCTAAAAACCCTCTAAGTGTGTGTGTGGTGACCCTGAAGCCCACCTGCCACATCAGATAAAGCCGTGGGCCCTTCCTGCTTCGTCCCACACTGATTTATTGCACTTGGCACATCGATTGCACACCCAGTCACAGGCCTTGGCCCAAACACTTAGGCAAATTTATACACCACCCTTGTTTAGCATGGATCTCACATAGCCCGTCGACGCTGCTGGTGCCGCTTTCTCCAGCTTATAGGCATGCATGCGTGTGTGCTAATCCTCCTCCATTCAATCTTATTTACAACTCAAACAGCCAGCGACAGACGTCCAAACACATCAGGCCCTGCACTAACTGTACGCGGACAGGGCCATACGTCTCCTGACAGCCAACCACACCGGCAGGATAAACATTTACAGTAATGTTATTTTCATTGTAAACTCCGCTCCGAAAGCTCGACGCTGAAATGAAGACTGACGCAAACTCCAGTCAATTCAATCTGTGGAAGCCAAGCGACGTTCTGTTAAGTATTTGTAAAGATGTTAGTGATTCCGTGATGTGATGTTTTTCCGATTGCATGTTGTAAAGGTTGGGGCTGCTACTTGTTGAGTTTTATAGAAAGAGAAATGAAAAGCAGGTAAAAACACTGGTATTTTAGGTGAGATTTCATTGTTTTTTTGTTTGTTTTTTATGTGAGCTGTGGTTTCTGAACATAATTAGAGCTGTAATGTGTGTAATCTGGTCAGTAGTATAGATAATATACTATTCAGTGTCTTATTGAATGTGTACAGGTAAAAACTGTTCAAATTGCTTATGTGGGCAACTAGGACTGGCACAAACAATGTGATCAACGTCCATCCTTTGTAGAGAGTATTGACCTTATTGTCTGTAATTAAAACATTTTAAAATTACCTAAAAAAGAGACAAAAATAAAGTGAGCTCTCTCAAATATAGTTAATTAATTTTCCCTGACTATTCAGTTTTATTCAATTTAAATTGTACAGTGATATAGAACATAGATATGTTAATGCATCTATTCATGTGGAAATTAGTCTCCAGTATCTTAATAATGTCCTGTTTTTTCACCAAAATCTACAAATTTTGCATGTTGTTGAGGTTAGCATTGTGGCTAACTGCTGCTAGCATACCAGCACATCTCATACCAAACACTAGGGCTGTAGTCAACCAAAGAAATTCTTGGTCGACTAAAGGCATGTCCCATCGTCCGATTAGTCGACTAAAAAGGGGGCGTGGCTAAAGCTCTGAAGCTAAAAAAATATATAGTTTGATCTGACAATTTATCTGACGCAAAAAGTGCAATGGAGTTCATGCAAAACAACAATTTACACAGAAAATGAATATGACACAGTGTGTTTATATCAAAAAAGGCAGATTAGACCAATGATTCGGTTCCAACTCTTCAGCTGGAGTTTAGATTCTGGGCCCGTGCAGGCCCGACGACGACGTGAGAAATGTGGGCCGGCCGGGTACGGGCCAAGACGCAGAGCCGCACTGAACACGTGCGCTTTGCGGATGATTGACAGCCGCGTCAGAACACAGCACAAAACCACCGCTGTGACAAACAGCGCAACTATAGGGCGCGAGAAGTCTGATGCACGGAGTGAGGAGAGAGAGAAGACTTGTGAATAAGCGCGGAGCAGGTAAAAGAGAAAGGAGAATGAAAGACAGGGAAGGCATGTCTTTCATCCCCGCGGATCAAGTAAAAGGTGAGGAAGAAGAGAGAGAAAGTGCGCACGTTACGCACAAGAGAAAAGGAACAAGAGGGAGGGAGGGATAGAGAGCGAGAGAGAGGAATGTGAGATGAAGGAAGCGCTTTTAGACACACTTACATTAAATACGTTGGACATCATAAGAAGCTTTTTCTGTCATTAAAATGCCACAGTTCAGTGAGTGGGCGGGGCACGCTCTCTTCAGGCGCGGGCTCAGGCACACAGAGACTCCGGTCGGGTTTGGACACGACGGGCTCGGGCCGGGTCGACTAACACAAATTTTGGTCGACTAAAGCCCCATCGACCGATTAATCGACTAAACGACTAAAGAACTACAGCACTACCAAACACATCGTCATGAACAATTTGGATGCTCAAAATGCATTAAGTAAGTGAGCAAAACATATAGACTGAGGACACTTAAACAAAATAATTTCATTTTGTTTGCAATTTTAAGGAAGTACCAATCAGGTACAGCACCTTTAAGTAAATTCTCAACCCAATGAAATGAAGTGTATTACTGACAAAAACTTTTACTGACAAAAACTTTTTTTTTTTTTTTTTGTTTTTTTTTTTTTTTTTTTTTTTTTGACTTTTTAAGTCAATTTTTGTTGTAAAAATAAATAGATTCATTGCTATTATTGCACATCCTTAAAGATGTACTGTCACTTTTCAGAGATTCCTCTCACTATCTAGTATGACAATAAACACATCTAAATTTTTTCCCAGTGGTTGTTTTTTTTGCTCAAAAACACATAGAAAAACTACATGCTTGTTCCCAAGGAAATATTTAGGCCATAATGTGTAACATTTATAGGCAAATTTATATCAAGAAGAAAAGAAGATTGTAACTAAGATTTGAAGACATGGCAAAATATTCATATCACCATTTTCAATTTTGATTTTATTACAATTCTTGGAGACTAATTTCTATTGTCTTGGGTGGGTCATCTGCTTTTTCTGAAAGTTTCTACTTCACTGTGATTGGCTAAATCCAGTTGTCACTCCCTCAGAGCAACACAAATAAGAAAAGTAGGTGGCAAAAATGCACATTGTAGCCTATTGAATCTACAAATGCATGTGTTTACCTTTTGAATCTAGAAATAACTGACTGTGTTTAATGACAAAATTCTTCAAAGAGTCTGCATACACACAACAGCATCATATTTGTAACAATGTGCACAACTACTGCATACACTGGTTGATACAGCTGGCACCGACAAACCAAATCTACTTCTTTATCTTTGCAAATGATCTTTCTTCTCTTCCTCCATAATGAGCTCATCAGAGACAATGAATCACGCCGCAGTGGCTTTGGAACACTTCTCTCATCGCACTTGTCTTCTCCAAAGTTCAAATGATTTCACGCCTTTTGCTAACGCTTCATCTGCGGCCCCTTCGTCACTGACCTTTAAGCTAACGCGGCCAGTCCATCAGCTAATGAAAATCTCACACGTAGAATTAAAAAGCAGCAAAACGCCATTGCAAATGACTCAAGCAAATTATTACTTAAGTTAGTAGAAAGTCATTTTAGCAACAAATTTGAGCTAATAAGTTATACAAGTGTTATTTTGTTCACTATTTTTCCTTTACTTGCCAGACTGCCAAACTGAAAGGTCAGAAGGAAAGGCCGTGATGTACAGCCAATTTAAAATGACAAGATACTTTCAAATTCACAACGAATGATGACAAATGAATTTGTAGCAAATTGCATTTTGACGTTAGGAGATGCAGAAAGCCAGGCCTTTCTAAGAATGCAGACAGAATCCAATATGGTCTATTTATTTACAAAGTCCAGACTTCCTGAGAACCAGATGGCCATGGGTCACACCGGGACGGCCAGAAAATGTTGGAGAAGCCACTTGAACGTGAGGAGATTTTAACATGCACTATATCTGTTAATAGGGAATAATAGTGACATGCTAATATGGGCTAGCGCTGTCAGCTCACAGCTAGATGCTCAGATGTAGAGTTAGTATGGAATGCATTATGAGCCAATAACCTGTGCACATGTGCGGAATGCCTGTGTTTTAATCAGAAATTATCATAAGGGAGAACATATTGCATAGTGCATCTTGGTTTGCTAAAATGAAATTAGGTTGTTCCCTTGATGTTTCCCAGTCACGTCCACAAATGTAACATAATAGCATTCAAAAGCTCAATAAATATAAAGTATGGTTTAGTAAGTACACTGTAAAAGTAACTGGTTTTACGTAAAATATAAGTAAAGATTTAAGTTAAAGAAACTTGTTCATATCAGTTGTCATGTGTAATTATGTAAATGTAAGTTATTATCACTCAAGCAAAAACATGAAAGAATAAGTTGAAAACCATTCTTTATGGTAGCACAAAGAAAATGTGAAGCATAAGATTTAAGTTAATGAAACTCGATGAGCTGTCTGACATTTGTAGGTTATGATCACTCCAATGCATAATATATAACCTGAAAAAATAAGATGTAAATCTTTAACTCACATTGACAATTTATATCAACACAAAAATTTGTGTTAATTAGCCTTATGGCTTTTTACACTGTAAGTACTTTTAGCCATCTTAATGTGACAGGGAAAGCGTAGCGATTATTATAGAATGTAAAGTCTTGTAAAATCGTATTAAGTATTATGTATGTGTAGTGTAAAATAAATATTTTTAGATAGATGAACTGAGTTTGCACCCTCCACCACAATTCTCACTCCAGCTTTAACTGAGTCAACGTTTGTTGGAATCTCATCAGGCGAGTTGTGCATTCTAGACAACTAATCTATTAATCATCAACAAAACAAAAAAAAAAAAAAAAATTGCTTAATCATTAAATAACTCATATTTGGACTTCAAACAGGTACACCTATCAATCACCCAAGTTAAACTGGTTGAAAAAGAAATAAAAAATCTATATATACATTTGTATGAGGTAAGTAATTTGAAATCAATGGACCATGAGGCTTTATTAGTATCTTACCAAGCAATCAATATACTGGCAGATACTGATGAGCCTCAGGCCTTAAATAATAGCTCATCCTCTTGGTTTGCTCTGATTCTAAAGCAGTTGCAAAGAAGTGTCATCAGATCCTGTAAGATGAATCACTACGCTGCCCAAACTACAAGCCAATGAAAACCTATTTACAAAGTTTGCTAACATTCTGTGCCGGTACATTCACAATTGGTTATAGTTGGATACATGCCATTTTCGCAGTCTGGGCCTCGCATTAGAGATCTGGAGTTTGGCCCCGTTTCCAAACTTATAATAAGTGTTTCAATGGAGCTCGCGTCTCCCACCTGCGATTCTAATAAAGATAAAAGAGGCGGACAGCACCATACAGTGAGTACACGCAGTTTCATTTACAGCCACATTCCAGCGCTGACCCCACGCACAGCTGAGAACACCGCACACCCCCACAGGCCCCCCGAACAACACAAAGAGACTATTGGACAGCAGCCAGTGCGGAGTATGAGAGCACGAGCTGGTCATGACTTTCAACATCTTTCATTCAAAAAGAAGACAAACAAAGGCAGGCTCTTCTATCTGTGTGTGTAAGACTCTTTGAAGATGATGCAGCAGTGTTCACAATACAATACTAATAATTCATACATCTGCTTTAGTCCTGGTTTGAGACCTCTTTGGTGTTTGTTTAAGGTAGGTTGTTTGGTCATGTTCTGGATGTTGTTGTGGTAGTTAAATTATTGTTTAGTTCCAGGCTTAGTCCAATTTAAGATTGCATTGGAAGTACACTAAACTTAGCCCAAGAAAATCTACACTAAACCAGGATTGCAATGTGTCGTTTTATTTGGCTCTGCTAGCTTTCAAGATCTAAACCTGTACTTTAAAAGGTAAACATTTCAGCTAAGCATGTAAAATAAGAATGAACATATGAAATTGTGAAAAAGGTTAGTTATTATTACTAATTAAGACCTACGTATTAAAACCAAAAACAATCATAGATTTGAACCCACAGGGCTCTAGTGATAGTCTGCATAAGGCTGGGCAATATTGACAAAATGGATATCTCCATAGTTTTTTGGCATATATCAAATAACAATGTTCAGTTGATATTATGTCAATCCAACAGGAAATGTTCAAATATGTCTTTAATTATATAAGTAAGTTTATGAATCAAAAACACCTTTTCTTCCTTTCAAAACTATAAAATCTCAATGATTTGGCCAAATACTCATGCTAATCAACTATTTAGACAGAAAAATTACAAGTTAATGAGATTTTTATTACCTAAAAATAGGTAATAAATTCTTTCAAATCCTTCTCATCTTATAACATCGTCGAGTTATTGATTAAGTGACTTAAGACCAAATCTAAATAACAGTGAATGGAAATATTGGCTTTCTAAAGCTATTAGAATATTTACAACACATTGATTTGTTTGTATTTGTAAACATTCTATTTGAAGCATGTTTTTATTACAAACAATATTCTTGACATTGATGAACCAGATTCATGCTAATAACTAAAATTTGATATACTACCCAGCTCTAAGTCCGCATACCATAGTTTGAGAAACACTGCATTAGATGAAACCAGGACAAGTGTGAATGTGTGTGGTTTATCTGTGCATTATGTTGAAATAACAAAACAGACCTTTAAACTACAGGTATACTTGCTTACAGAGACACTGAACAATAAAAATAAGTAACATTTAGCATAATTCTTCTTTTTAAAAGAGACGCATAAATATTTGTTAACACCTAATTATCCACCTGCAAGTGCTAATTGGCAGCAAGTTTGATGTGCTTAAGTGTAGCTTAGCAAAAAAAAAAAAAAAAAACTGTTGCTAAAACGAGCGGTGTGTTCACACTTGGAGCTTAAATCAAGCTTATTTTTGCTTGGTCCTGTTGTAGTCCTTGTTTAGTCCCGATCTATTTCAGGCCTAGTTCTGAGATTTAGACCTGGTTTTGACAGTGTAATCAAGATCCTGCATATAACAGATTTCACTAAACTAGTTTGTTTTCATTCACCCATATTTTAGGTTTATAATTGTCTTTTGTTCAGCAAATATGACGTAAAGGTAATTCTACAACTGTTACCTTAAATATGGGTCATAATCCATATAAATGACACAGGTGGGTCATTTTTTGGAGGGCTAAGGTCTCAGGGCTGAACTACAAATGTGTTTTACATTTATTATTCATAGCAACTCGAAATTATACTATTCACTAGTGATCTCTTTCGATTGGGATAAATAAAGTACAACAACAAAATCTTAAAAAATATCCAGATAAACAACAGGAACACTGAAGCTTCTCTCACATTTTTCATTGACAGATTTTAGGATCACTCAGTTCAATGCAAAACCTTTCTGTTTTTACATGAAATGTTTTTGATTTTGTTTGATGGTGTCTTAAACCTCCAACTATTGTTAGCATAAAAAAAACAATAGCAATAGCAACAAAATGGTATATAAAATTGTGTAAAAAAGCACATTTCATTGCCAGTGTTCTTGCTTTTAAATGATCTAAAACAGAATCTGGCAACTGAATAATAGAACTACACAGGTTGGGTAAGGTCTGGTGTATCAAGCTGGGCCAAAACATACATGTTAGAGTGCAGCATTTGGTCTCCGGACCGCCATTTGAATAGCCCTAATATGATTTGAGAAAGGATACACATTTGTTTTGCTTAAACCCCTTAAAACTATACTGTACAATTTTGTTTTAGAACTCAAATTACTTCCTGTAATAATTTTTAACTTGTATTTGTAATTCCTCCATTAAGTGCATATTGACTTCTGTAAAACTATGTTAAAGATTTACAACAAGGACAATCACTCTGGACTAAAAAGCAACAATCTTTATGGACTTTAAACTGCACAAATTCTGCATCTTCACACAGCTAAACTGAAACAAAAACTTCCCTCTACATGACTGATTGACATTATACACCTTTGCTTATCTCCGAACACGTACTGATACAAGTTTCCTCATAAGACGCAGCCATGAACCACCTCAGTTTTATCTACAGCGGGTTTTGAGGTGCGCACGGGAACAGCAGCCTGTGCGGAGCAAATCAGAATTACCTCCAAAGGCAATGAAACAAATGAGCAGTGTTGAGTCATCCCGGCACAAGCTCGGGGCAGTGACAGGTGCCGCCGAGCAGTCACTCATTACCAGAGCTGTAAGACTCCGTACACTGTGAATGCTGTTTAAGACCTAATCATTCCTAATCTCTCTAAGTCCTCAACAATGCACCATTCCCACACTCGCAGCCCTCCACTGTGCAGGGATTTAGCCATATTTTACAGATAAAGAAACTGCAATCATAACAGAAGCGCACTGGTGTAAGCTCAGAGATGAGTTCATTTGGTGAGCAGTAACTACGGGCTTTATTATTACGATTTAATGTTGTGTCGATGGAGGCTTGTTAAAAAGGATTTCCAGTTAGATTTTAATGAACGGCTGTGGATTTTAATCTGTCCAAACTTTATGCCTTGGTTCCCAATACAGAAATACATGAAAATTCAAAAGATGCAGTAACTCTTGTGCAGGAATCACCTCAAAATTAAAACTTTTTATTATGTTTACAGCTTTAGATGGGTATATAACAGAACTGCTGAGAGGCTAAACTTAAAGTTATTAAAACAAACCCCAAAATAAATAAACTCTCAAATCTGTCACTTCTGAGCTTTTTCCCAACAAATGAAATGTAGAAATTGCTGTGGGGCGCCTCCATTTTCTTTTGTTTTTTTTTATGCTCTTGCTCATGCCTTTATGTCAGTTCTCTAACTCGACTTTAGCGCCCTCTGCCAGTGTGGAAGTAGGACGGAAGTATCAGTAATGATGTTTGAAATGAAGCATAAAAAAAGAATGATCGACTAGTACAAACGTTTAAAATCGACTAAAATTAGCTTTGTGAAGGGTCTTTATGCAAGCTAAATATGTTTTTCACACATATTTAGCTTGGATTGAACCAATTCCATGTGTTTTATTGCCTTGAAAGACTTTGTTTTACCTTTTCACGTTTAATACTGGCTAAGCAGTAACATCTCCATGGAAACGAGCAGATAGTGGACCCCTACTTTAATATAGATGGCTTGCAACATATGTCACTTCCTGTGCCGCCCTATTTTAAAACCAAGTCCACGTACATTGAAATTAATGGTTAAATTATTGATGGTAAACTTACAGATATATGTGTAACAACTACATTTACTGTTTTGAATCATGTAGTAAAAGACAAAATGAAGGCAAAGGACCAGTGTTTTGACTGTAGATGCTTCTTCACTGCAATGTGGACATTTATGGTTTACAAAAAGAACAAAACTAGCTGTTAACGTATGCCTGTGGACTCAAGCTACAGTTAGCTAGTTATTGTTTACGATAATGGACATTATTATAATGCAATATCAAACAGAGCCTGATCAAATAATAACTTATTTTATTAGTCATAAAATTACTACACTAATCTGAATAAACAAGTTACTTCTAAAGACGGCCAGTGTGTGGAGCCGTTTTTTTTTATTTGATTATGGAGCATGTGTCATTGCTTGTTCTTAACACAATAAATGTTCAAAATAGAAGATGAATTTTACAAAAATGTGATTCCAATAATAATAATTTGTTACACCAATGCTCGCAGTCCGACCCTGCACTGCTTGTCTGGGAAAAAATAACTGCCCAGGCTTGTTGTGAGGGCATTCTACACAATGGTCCAACTAAAATCAACTGAAAAAAAAAAAAACAAAGAAAATATTCTAACCAGTTTCTATCCCAGCGTTTGTACTCTTCTTCTGTCTCCATTAAAATTGAGACACTTCAGCTCACTCCATAATGACAGTCTCCACCAAGCTGGAACTTCAACATTTATTCTGTACAGAAAGTCAACAGGCTGGTGGACTTTGAGAGCGAGCGTCGCCTCTTTGTTTGTCACAAATATTTAGCTCCATCAACCAGTGCCATTGTGTTCTGAGGGCTGGAGTATTTACTGTCCAGAGAAATGCAATAATGATAAGTAGGCCACTTCTACCAAAATAGAAAGCACACTAAGAGAATTCTCAAATAAGAATTGGAACATTTTTCAGTGCACAAACTTTAATTGCGTAGCATCTTGAATATAAAATACTATAACCAACTCATGGAATAAGCATTTTTTTTATGTGTTTGCTTAAAAAGTAACTGTGGAATTATTTTGTTTACTTTCATGTTAGAAGATACTTTGTTTGCAATGTTCCACAGAATGTCATAACAATTCTCTCACTTGCATTATTACAAATACAAGTGTTTTTACTGCTTTAAACAAAAGAAAACCCGCATTCTTCCAGGGATTTTCATAGATAGGATTTGTAAATTGCACTGGTGACATTACCTGCCTGTTTCCATGGCGTTTCAGGCCACATTGTGAGGAATTTCAGACAAAGAAAGAAAAATCTTGGTTTTGGATCAGATGACAGACATACATCAATCATCATTTAAAAACAAATGAATAATTAATGACTTCACTTCTTGATTGATTTCATGGTGATGTTAATGCTCTGCCTATGTTCCCAAGTACAGCATTAAACCTATATAGAGAATTGATGTCACTTTGCATTTTTTTATAGTTTTTATTCGTTCAAACGTACCTTAAAAACATGTATTATTTCATGGAAAAGATAATTTCAGACATCTTACACAGTGTGTCTTTAAGTTCATACAATTTTTAAAAAGTGTTGTTATAGGGATGGGACAATTTTGTTTTGTCACTATTCAATTTTAGTCTCAATACATCGGCCACAATTATGTGCTAATAAAGCATAGCTTTCAATATGTATCTCAGTGTTACTGCTTTAATAGTTTGTAGTGAATTAGGCCAGGAGCTTGAGCTTAATTTCAAAGATAATGTGACTGGATGAAATATGAGTACTTTTACTCATACTTGAAGTCAAAAGCGATGTTCAAGTTGTTCATTCTTGGGTCAATTTCTGTAAAACAAAAACTGACAAAGATAAACTCATCTATGTTAGAATACAGCAACCACAAGTCTGCAGCTTGATTCATCTGACTGTGAAAGGACGTCACAAATAACCCTTTTTTAACATGCTAGCATCCAATCCCAAAACCAGAATTGAATTTCAACAACAGCATCGATTGATCAAATACTATTTTGAGAGTTGTATCGTGCCCAGGCCCAGGCTGCACCAATGCTATGTATGTAATAAAGTAGATTCTTGTCTCATACTACAGATATAAGTGCTTCTAGTTATAAATCTTACAGAAGGAAGAAATTTTATGCTAATGTTTAGCTAGCTTGCTTAACTGCGACGGCAAAACTCACATGTTTCTTCTGAATGTTGGTTTAAAACTCATGAGAAATAATAATTTGGATTTGTGGAATTATACAAACATGAGCAATAAATGCGGACTGCTTCAAAGTGTTTTAAATGAGAAAAACAACCCTACATACCACACAGCTCCTTTAAAGACTGCAGAAACCTATACAGAATTGCTATAGAACCCTGTGGGAATCTGAAACGCTTAGATAAACATGGCTCATTACATGCAGTTTGAAGAAATGACCCGTACGTCCATTTCTCAAGAGCCTTCTTCCTCTTAGTTTGATTTACCAAGACTTCCAGGCAATTAAAGCTACACAACAGACCGACCGGCAAGGGTTAACACACTCAGAGGAGCCAAAAGATGGAAAATAATATTTATATGTGGCAGCTAGCGTTCAAAAGGACCATTCCCAGTGCAGTTGGCCAGTTCCCATGATGGCTGTATGGAAGTGTGTGCAGTGGATGGGGGTAGCGCCATTTACAGGGGCTTTGAGTGCATGAATGGGCCCACAAACACACTCCTTTATCAGGGAATTTGGCGTAGATAATCGACGCTGGCTCCCGACCGCAGAACGGCAATTTTGTAGTTGAGGGAAACGAGAGAAAAAGAGAGAGGAAACAAAAAAACTGAAATGGTTCGTTCGCTTTAAGTCACAGGGAGGAAAATGACTTAACGTATGATAAGGGGAATGCTGGGAATGGGGTTTACAGTGGGAAAAGTCAAACGTGGTCTACTGTACGTTCTGATTGGTCAAGGAAAGTCTTTTGCAGCTAGATGTTG
Source organism: Mugilogobius chulae (assembly GCA_038363315.1). NCBI lineage: Eukaryota > Metazoa > Chordata > Actinopteri > Gobiiformes > Gobiidae > Mugilogobius > Mugilogobius chulae. Next base: position 26,772,619 of record CM076414.1, read on the forward strand.
TTGTTACTACTGCTAAGCTAGTACTATTGTTACAGAACAAATGTGACTGCTAAAATGCTATAAATAAACTAAAAAAAGAAATAAAAAGTCAGAATTGAACATTTTGTGTTAACATCTATTACAGCAAAAGTCACAATTACCTAGAATGTAACAGCTTTTGTTGTTGTTTCTATTCAATCATTATTTTTTGAGACATTTAAAATACATTTTGTAATTGTGTATAGAAAGAAAAATGTATGAAAGTCACATTATGCTAGCATCTGTAATGTTCAGCTAACGTTTACAACTACCAAATAATGAATACAATTGTTTTTCACTAGTTGCAGCACATTATTATTCCTCATGTTAAACACTTTTTTTTTTTTTTTTTTTAAGTCAAGCTTTTGAATTGTCAAAATTAAGTAAAACGTAAAATAATGTTTATTAAGGATATTAAGCACAGTGACAGAGATGCTTGTACCAGATTTCCATCTGTAGCCTGGAGAGAGGGAGGCACATTGGACATGTTTTTAGTTGTAGGAAGAAACCGGAGTACCCGGAGGAAACCTACACTGACACTGGGAGAACATGCAAACTCCACATAGAAAGTAAATGTGAAATAAAAAGTACTATTTGCATTCCCAAGATAAGATAAGATAAGATAAGATAATACTTTATTGATCCCTCGAGAGGGAAATTCATTCTCTGCATTTGACCCATCCTGCAGAGCCGCTGAGGCGTCTGTCAGGAGCAGTGAGCTGCCACTGAACGGCGCTCGGGGACAATCTCCATGATGTTGTGCTTGGCTTCGTCAGGGCCTTAGCTGGAGGAGCAGGAGCAGTTGGAGGTGGAAACCGGAGTGAGAGACAGATGACAGTCAGGTGCAGGTGGAGCAAGTTGATTCTGTAGACACATCACAGTCAGGTCATGAGGAGCAGGTGAACTTCTGTTGTTTCAGTCGGTGATAAGACCATCCCCACAAATCTTCCTCTGCAAAAGCTTCAGCTGCAGCAGATGTAAAAGTTCTGTAGCATTTCAGAAGTCCAAAGCCAGCAAAGTTAGCTTTCGTAGCTTCGTGTACCATCTCCATGGGAACAAGACAACAAACAACTCCAAGCTGGTCCCATGTGTTTATTCAAGTAGTTCTTAATGTGGTCAACATAATTAGAATTGTTGATTATTTTCGACTAGAGTCACTAATCATATCAGTACGCAGTTATTCTTGAAAAACAATGCATTCTGTTTGGATTTGAGCCTCTCATGAAAGCATCAGTAATCAAGTTCAGTTGTTTACTATGAGGCATTAGGCTAGACTCTGTGCTGCTACATAGAATACATGTAGGTATAAGTTAAACAACTTCACCCAAACTGCTGCCTTTTATCTATAAGATGTTCCCACCTTGCCTTTCCATCTACTTTCTTCTGCACATTTCTCCGATTGCAACTCTTAGAGGGAGGAAAATGACTACACTGGAACTGGCGAATTGGTGAGAATGGTCTTTAAAAACGACATAGGCTGGGGAAAATGGCAGCAGGATATAGAGGAACGCCGCTCCCTGATTGGCCGAGCGCGCTGACAGATGGGGAAGTAAGTGCGCGCTGTAGTTTGATATCTGCGGGCGAGCACAATATCACCATCTATCTTGCTTGAGAGACTTTAAATTGCGTCGGCTGCAGAAAAGCGTTTTTATTGTCGCGCCGGTGCACTAACATTGGCCATAAAGGCGAATGTTGACTGGCCGTTAGAGCAGTGCTGGTGGAAACGGGCACATTCAGTAACATCTGCTTTACATGGAGGCATTTGGGTGAGAGCCGGGTTAATGAGAGACTTACTTTACACCCAGTTAATGAAACTAAACTACACCACTAAAAACGCACGGCTCAGATAAAAGTCAGCAGGCAAAGAGGGGAGATTCATTGTTCGATAGAAATGCATGGTAAACATTTTGTTTTATGGAGGAAGACCATAAAAATTGATTACTGGCGTTTAAACGGAGAAATCAAATGTTCAATAACAATGCATTTTCTGCAAGTCATGAGTTTAATAATTTATATGAAAATTTTACAGCAGAAAATAGATCTTACTATGCCATCTCTGTTTTGAGTAGCTATGGTCATCTCAATATCAGTGTAATTTAAATATATGTCAAAAATGCATAATGTATAGAACGTGCATCACATACAGGGAATACAAAAGCTTGAGATTCCCAATGACATTTAACATGTCATAGGATGCATCATGAGTATGAAAAGATTTACTGCAAAAAAAATTATATATACTATTGTTGTTTAATTGTGCTAGAATGTCATTTTTTGTTTTGTTTTTTTGTTTTTGATGTACATTTACACTGTAATTGTAAACGTACCTCATATGCACACTTATAGCCACATTTATTAGGCATTTGTTTGTGTGCAAAGTAGGTTAAGGGGAAAATACTTTGGCTCACACAGACAAGCAAATTTGAAGTGGTGCTGTTTAGGGTAATGTGTTGTATGAGCATCTTCCAATCATAAACTAAGTGTAAAACATTCTTTTTTTCAAGTTTGTACATTCAATTTTGCACCTGAGATGATAATGTGTTGCTACATATAAAACAAAAATTTAAAATAAAAAGGAATGCGCTAAAATAGGTAATGGGATTGGATATTGACACAAATGATTAAAATGTTTGACCACTGGTCTTAAAATATCAGTTCAAACGATACCCTGGATGGGCCATTAATGAGATGGACTGTTTACTGACTGGATATTGACCCATGGTTGAATGTTTAATCATGCAAAGCTGTTCTTCCATGATATTACAGCTATAGCGCAATGCTATCCATTAATTATTAGCAATAATGTTGTCAAAGAAAAAAAAACATTTTCAGTCCCTACACTGGAAACTAGGGCATGGGCAATATTGCGATACGAGTCGAATTGTGATCTTTATCTTTGTGTCATGATTTCCCATTTTTCTATTAATGCATCTGTTTGTTGAAATAAGATTATTTTCCCACTTACTTTTGTTGAACAGCCCCAAAGCTGGCAAGTCTACTTTGTTATCACTTTTTTGTAAAGTCACTTATGAATGTTTACTGTGTCGGGTTACGTATTTAGGGTAGTGATGGGCTAAATGATCAGAGGCACCGATGCATGTGCCATGCGTGAGAGCGAGGCCTCAGCCGAGCTGCTTCACAGAGAGCATCACTTTAAGAAAAGTCACGTGACCAACATACAGTAGCAGTATCGAAAGGTATCACTCTGTGTCATGTGTTATTGAGGCACCAGGTCTCCACAACACCAGAGACAGCAACGAGCATCAGAGGAGACACTGCTTCACAGTTATTGGGGAATAAAGAATAATAACAATAAGAACTTCTTTTAACATGTAATATATTTCATGTTTTCTCAGATGATTTCCCTTGTGAATGTTGTGATGTAAAATGCAAAAACTACCAGGATTTGTTATTTGCTCCCCAGCACTCAATGTGCAAAAGGTCGCGGTTCGAGACCCGTGATGGTACTTCATTTTTCTCAACTTCAAACTTGTGTGTGGAGACCTATACTACTATACGTTATTCTGTAATTCCAAGGTATGCAAATGTTTCAAGCGTAATGCATAAAACGTTCTGAAGCTCATCTGATATGGAAAAAAGAAAGTATGAAAAAATATTAAGAGTGAATATTGCTAAGACATGACTCCAAAAATGGTGTGATTAATATTCTGCCTTGTCGCCCAGCCCTACTGGAAACTCTTGAAATCAGGTATCAGCAGAATTATCCTGCCATATCAGAACTAGAAGAAATGGATCGTTCCATGCCTTGTAAAAACAATCTTCTAAACCTTGAACTCAGTCCAAACATCCAACCTCAAACCACTGCCTTGTGCCCGCACCTTTAAAAACACATCACCCCGAGTTTGTAAAACAGCTTGTAAATTGTATTTGTGCCTCTCTGTCACATCCTGAAGGCCATTTTCCCCTCTGTGTTCCCAATAAAGCGCCCCCTTTTTCTCTTGCCCAGGTTATTGTCGGGACCACTTCCTGATTAGAAGGCTCATTTCCTCTGGAGGTGTCAGGTGATTGGCAGTAAGTCAGGTGACAGGGTCAGGCACACACGCACACCACATTTAACAGCCATTGGGAAGAGTGGATCAAACACAGCCCAAATCAAAGCCAGTGGTTTGAATGTTTTTGATGCCGAGGAACGGAACAAAACAGGGCCTGAATTCAATCACGATTTCATTAATTCTTTGGCGTTGCGCTGTGCCGGCCAAATAAAGTGAAGTCAGTGTATCCCGAATGCTTTTATAAACAACAGATAGCATCGGCATTGAGAATGAAAAATGGCAGATGGAGAAGGAACTTATTGGAATTGGGTGTAAACATAATATTGCATAGTAAAGGGAGACGTAAATAGGCTTACATCTGATATGAGGCCAACAATATCAGCCATAAGAAGATGGTGTGAGGAATTCAACCATGATAGGCCTGGCTCTGTTCTGTTCTGTTCTTAGTCCTGTTTGATTTTAGATTAGTTCTCATGTAGACTACTTTTGGTAATCTTTCAGTCATGGTGTGTGTCAGCAGAACAATGATTTACTGTATGGGTAAACTAAAGCATGTAGATCCCATGAGTAGGGTTAACCCAAACATTAAAAATACAATGAAGTTCAAGCAATTGTACAAAAAATTTAGAGAAAACACAGTATTTAGACCTAAAAAGGCAGATTTGATCAATAATTGCGTCCTTAACCTTCTGCTAACTCACTTTCATTATTGCTGTTTAATATAAATCCTTATAATTGACTAACACAAAATTTCATTGACAAGATTCCAAAGACCAATTAATCGATTAAGCCACCAAAGAACTAGAGCTCTATTATTTAGCAAATAGTTACAGTATATTAGATACTATTAAAAGTAAATAATGAGTACTTTCTGAAGAGATCATCTTACAGTCTTACAGTTTTGATTAGAAAAACACCTTATAATGTGTGGTACACAAGCACTTTTTAGCATTAGGCAAATGTCCAGAGCAGGGCTATAAGCTACTTCTTAACCAAGCTGCTGACAAAAGAACAAAGATATTTTTTATAAAGATAGCTTTAAAAAAATTGGAAGATGGCATAAAAAGTTAGTTCACTTAGTTCAAAAATAATGTCATTGACTCTTGAATATTTTTGTAATCAGTGGTGGCATCAACCATTAAAAAACATTTAAAAAATGTTTTGCTGCTTCTGTTAAACAGATGTCTTGAGAGATGATTCTCTAATGGGTAATTTTAGTTTGCTGAGGATATAAATTGATGTTCTATTCATGTGAACTTTTGCGCTTGCACGCTCTTCATGTTTATGTTGCAGCAGAGCAGGAAATCTGTTGGAATACAGTTTCAACTAAATTAGGCTTAATTAAATACATTCTAATGTATTGTTTGGAGAACATAATAAATTAAATAAATGGGATTATTACAAACATTATTTTTGAGACTGCTTTGAATCAATCTTGCTTTAATAAAAGAGATTGTTCTGCCACACAGCGTATCTGTAAGTGCATTGTTCTACAGCACAGCCTGCAGCTCTGTCCCAGGCTGATTTATGGAGGTTAAAACAATCCTGGCTCTGCATCATCATCATGAAAGGCTTTTGGTCCACAGTGTTAAATGTATGAGTGAGAAATGAGCCAGCTGAATGTGACTGTTGTGAGAGCCTACTTCAGCAGACACTCTCATATGAATGAGCACACATAACCAGTGTCACGTGACCAGACACTGCTGTAAAAGCGAAAATGAGAAGTATGTCCGATGAGTGTCCAGCTAGCAGGGTCTGCAGTCTATGCACTGACGTCATGACTGTTTTCTAAAATTACCTTCTGACTTTATCATAATGGATTTTGTTCATTGAAGGTGCGGTAGTTTTAGACTTAAAATCCAATAATGAATTTGAATCTTGTTACTTCAGTTCAGTTTCACTCACTTACTGCATTTTGAATTGTTCACTACCACTTTTCACAACCTAGCGAAGCATGTCAGTAAGCTAAGACCAGTTAGCAACAATGCTAATAACAAAAACATTCAGGCTCTCTGGATTTTAATAAAGAGGAAGTATTAAATGTAGGCGAAACATGCAAATGCATTTTAACCTAATTAGACACATTAACATATCTGTGCTGAGAGAGGGTAAACAGATATAAATATTCCCTATTTTAAAAATTAAGTAGTGCCTATTGTGACCTAAAAAATTACAAATAGCCTACTGAACCAAAATATTTTGAGAGTTTGATTAGCACCACCATACAATGTGGTTGAAGAAGGATTTGAGTCTTTGATGTTAAGAGCAACAAAGACTGATGTTTGAATTCTGGCTAATTAATGAATTACTTAGCCTATTTAATTAAGAGGTTGTGTGTTACGAAAGGATTACTGATTCAGGTTTAGTGGCAAAGATTAACATCAGGTTATACTTGATTGTCGGCTACAAAAGAACAGTCGCAGGACCTATATCTCCAGATCTAGTAGATTTGATAAGGACTTCGAAATATTTTTGAATTGATAAGAAGAATCAGAGTGCTTGAGCGAAAATCACTAGACACAAGTGAAAAATGAAAATTCCAACCACTAGCTAGTCATTGACCTGCCATTACATAATAAACCTAATAGTTATAGCCGATCATTCATGCTTTGGTGTAGCTAATAAAAGTATTTTTTTTAGCTATGGTCTTAAAGAAATGAGGACACAATGAACAGTGTTTCGCCATCAAAGACAGACAGATTGCTCTTTTTTTCCCCAGTATTTTTTTTTTTTTTTTTTACCTTTGTCCCTATTCCCAAAACACTTCCCAAAAACCTTCTCAAGTGCCAATCATCATGTCCTAACTACCCAAGAATAATTTTAGGACACTTTCTTCTCCGAATATTCATGCCATCCAACCTCAGAGGGAGACATCTTTAGTTGAGTTTTGGATGCTCGCTCTGGCCTCGGGCTATACATATTCAGAATAGACCGCTGTGTATGTGGGCCAGTGTAGGTGTACCGCCGCCTGCTTGGAGTGCTAATGTTTAAACAAGTACGATAAGCCTGGCGCATTCACGTGGAGCACTCTCATAAATATGTGCCACATCTTGTTTGCATATTTCTTTTTAAAAGCACATGGATGAAAGACAACAACAGCAGTGGAGGCAGGATTTGCTGGGGACATGAAGCAGTTAGCGAGCGCAAGCTTTGAAGATGGGATTAGAAAAGACGTTAAAATATGCTCAAAATGGGAAGAAATAACTTGATTTGATTGAACTTGTGCATTCTGGAGTGCTTGTGAATTACTCTTGGTGCGGAATGTGCGAAATGACAAATTATAATAATATATGCAGATGGTTGACATGCTCATGCCATTCTTTGTACCTCATGTGAGTGTGTAGGTGTGCGGACAAGTGTGCTACAACAAGGGTCTGTTGGAAATTATTCATGCTATGTACTGCATGGTTACAAAACAATTAGTGCTGCTCTGGAGAATGGAAATATGGACAGTGACAATGTCTTCTGATGATGATGAATTCAAATAGCTTATGTATTTAAATAAAATGAAGACAGATGAAAATACAAACTAACAAAGACAAGCTTGTCCATAAATTTAACAGTTGCAGAAATATAACTGTCTAAATGGTCAGTAACTTAACCATAACATCAAACCTCGTAAAATAAATTTAAAATTAGCCAGACATGTCACTAGTCCTGTATACTCTGAAAACCAATTTGCTAAGATATGGGACTTGACCCCAACACAAACTGTCTAGTTGACTGGAGTAGGTCAAACAAAGTCCAACACTTTCCCCATTTGGAAAATAAAGAGCAGTTCAAATTCATGATGTTCAAACGAGAATTTCAGGGATGACACAGTGGCACAGCAGTAAGCGCTCTGGCTTCATAGCAAGAAAGTCCTATAGGTTTAACTCGGAGGCGTTCCAGGGCATGTCTGTGTTTTTTGCATGTTCTGCTCGTGTCTGTGTGGGTTTAGTCCAGGTGCTCCGGTTTCCTCTACCACTAAAATCATGTCTCGTCCCGCTCGTCCAGACAACACATGGAAATTAGCTGGAAAAAAGCTAGAATCAGGTATAAGCATCTCTGCCACTGTGCTTAATGTAATTGTATGTATTGTTCTGTTAAACCTTACCTTTAGCTAAACAGATTTTAGCTTGCATTTTTTTTCATCGTGTCTAATTTACTACAGCACTGAACACAATGTTAAAAAACAACAACAATAAAATAACCCAAAATCAATTAGACTTTAGCACAGATCTTGTTAATGTATCCGCAATGTCCTGTCTACATCTAATAATGTCCCATATGATCACCCATCTCCACTAATTGTCTGTCATTGTTGTTGTTAGCTTTGTGGCTAACTGTCATTAGATACCAAAGTCCTCTCTTAACATTTGAAAGCTTACACATCATGGTGTACAATTTGGAGGCTCAGAATGCATTAGGTATTTTTAAGGAAGTAAAAATTGGTTTCAGGACCTTTAATAATCAATTTTCCCATTTGAACATTTAACACATAAGGTTTTTGCATGTTGTCCAACATCATTGTTCTATTTTTATACTTTCTGCACATTCTGAATATTTTGCTCTTAAAAAAAAAAAAAAAGTTTCAAATTTAGCATGGCTGGGAGGACAATGTATATTTTGGCTTGGGCAAGGTCAAAAGTTAAACTTTGGCAGTAGAGTGGGTTCTTTTATGTTCCATAGAGTGAAAAATTGACAGATTTACATAAAAAGTTTGAGAGTGAAAACAATGCACAGTATACTTTGGCTTGGGCAGGTTCAGAAGTTAGACTTTGGCAGAAGTGTGGGTCAAAATGTTGTTTTACCGGGTCGACTGAGTGGCCAGCATATGCAATTTTCAACTGTGCATCTGAATCTCATTACGCAACAACATGGGAATTAAAGCAGAAATCAAATCAAGTCATTGCAAGTTCATTTTAAATCATCACTGCCATCTGGAAGTGTATTTTTATCTGGCATTCAGTCTTGAAAACCAAAAGAATATATTGAATTTGTCATAACAGTGTTTATTTGATGCCTCACTTGGGAATCGTGCAAAAATCTGGAAATATTACACTTGATTACATTCAGCTGACCTCATCCAAACAAACAGGTTTTCACGCTTTGCTTTCATCTGCAGCAATCCACCTGATAATTAATGTCCCCACATGTGAATAGATGCTTACGCTGATTGCAAATGAAATACCTCGTGGAACAGCTGGTTGTACAATGGATTCAAACAATCTCGCAAAAATCCTCAGCGCTAACAAAAGCTGGACTGATTTAGTGCTTTGACCCTGCAGGACACGGAGATGAGAGAGAGGAAGGTGGAATTTAACGGGCCAACGACTGCGTGACGAGTTAAATGTTTTCGAGCCAGCCTTCCACCGCCTTGGTTTTAATAAGGACTTTCATTTATATTAAAGATGCAAATGTAGCCTTTACAGCAGATTGATATGCGCGGCCAAAGTGTGTTAGCTCGTGTTCATTAGCCAAGTGTAATTGTGTTAGCAGGGCCGCGGGAAAGCTGTGTGCAGAAAAGGTCACGTCTGAGTAGAGATGACATGAGGACCACACAAAAACATACCTACAGTGTACACACGCCCAACGGGAAAGCGCAGAAATATAGTGGTTTAACATTTTGATCTCTTACTCCAAAAGGTAAAATAGTCAGAATGGTAGTTTAAGTGTAAATGTTTGAGTGAGACTGTGAGTGATGCTGGTTGGAAGAATCATGGGTTATCAGTGTATTCCTGGGCAGATGTGGCTAATGCTAATGCTAACAGCTCCAGTGTATTGTTTTGATATGTGAGCCAAGCTTGTAAAGAGCCTGCATAGCCTAATAAAATGTAATGTTAGAGATGATCCAAGGTATTCTGAGCCAGTATCAATAGCCAAAATGTGCAGATGTTTGCTTTGGTGAATTGTTCTACGATTTTCTTGATAATCATTTGTCTACTTAAAAAAATATTCAATGTGCTGGGGGTAACTTCTACCAATCTTTCAGTTCAAACCAATGCTTATGCCTGGTCTAAATAATGACATAAATGTTGATATCTATGTACTATGTTTTCACTCTTGAAGTAAATTGAAAAAAGCCTTCAAGAGTGAAAAATTTTTATCCAAGTAACTTCAGCTTGCCTAACAACTGCAAATGAGTCACTATCATATATATGCCTGAAGATGCTGTATATAGATTCTGTGCATATAGCTTACTTGGCTTGTTTATATTCAAAATAGCCAACATTAGAATTAGCTAAAAAATAGCGTTTCCTGTTCAGTTCATTCCTATGTGGTTTTCATTACATCAGTCTTAACAGTGAGTTATGGTGGATGTCTCTGAAAACATGTTAAAGACTTTACAAATCAGAAGAATACTTCATCCAAGAACATTTGTGTGTTTGTAAAGAGATGTAGTAATTGTGTTTAAAAGCTAACGTAACAGGAAATATAAGTACAGAAGTTAGCTATTTTGAAAATAAACAAGCCAATGATGTTCCGTGCACAAACCTACTATTGCACTTCCTGTTTAGCTGTGGTTAGTTTGTATGGGTAATTGACTCACTGGGTTTATTTTCACTGTCACTATATATTGAGATCACCCCGGTAACAGACAACATGTACGATATCTTAACACAACTAACAGGAAGTGCACTGCCAAGAAAAGTGGTAGGGTGAAATAAGGTGAAAAGGCAAAACAATACTTTCTGCTGTTTGGCAACAGGTTGTTTGCTACAAGCTTGCTTGCTAATGACAGGACATTTGAACTGCAACAAACAACCTCAAAAACAAAAGAAAAATGGAATAGGTTGTGGGTTGACTTTGTTATCAGACTATAACGTCTTTTTCCTGTTTTAGTTGTATTTTGAGCTGTCACAAGAGCAAACATCTATTCTCTTCGTTTACTCATATTTCTTGAAACATTTAGAATGCTGTGAAGTCATCTGCATAACCTCTACTGTTCATCCCTTTTTAAAAATATACTAAATACAGTATGTAGTTATTGGCCCCACTGCAGTGAATGATCAACATAAGTACATGAGAGTACTTTTCACACAGAGAGGTAGAGCTGAATGCACTCTAACCCCCTGTGAGTCCACTGACTGACTGATCTGTGTTAATGATCTGTTTGAAAGGAATCTTAATGTGCTCTGTGAAGGTGCTGTTATCCTGAGATTTCAATTGCTTCACTGCAGTTTTTTTTTCCTTTCCTGGTGGGAAAAGAGGAAAAACATAAATAGGTAGGAATGGATACATTTTGGGGTTAACTCACGTGGGAGTAAAAGGGTAAGTACTCATGCACTCACTGATTGCAAACTGCAATTCAGTAACTCAAAACTAATCAGATCAAAGTGTCCAGCTGCATTGTAAAATATGCTGTAAATCACTATCAATCTTAAGTTAGTACAAAAGACGTTTTACCTCTAAAATAAACAAATGAACAATGATGTCAGAGGAGTGAATCTGACTTATCGAGTATTTTACATCTGACCCCAAAAAGATCCAGTTGCACTAATGTAAATAGAATTAAACCAGAGTCCACAGAGAGTGTCTCTCCAGTCTGTTCTGTTATCATAAACAGTACATTTAGTGAACGTCGACATGGCCCCTGAGGTAGACACAGGGAACCAGTACAGGAGAAGCTGATCAGATCTGAACCTAATTTGACTCAAATGTTGAAGATTTGACGACATTTTCTTTCAACAGGCTCACCTCTCAAAAGACACGCTGACAGTTAAGAATAATAATAAGTAACAGTAAGTCAACTATGTTTTCATAAAAGGATGAAGTGCAAAGGTTCAGCCTCATTTTAAATGTTTATGGAGTCAAACACTCAGAACCAACTCATTTGGATTTATTTATTTAACTGTACTGGCACAATATACTAGATTTTTTGACAGTAGTTATAGTTTCACTGGAAAGAAGTGCATACATTTTAGTCATTTAGAAGAACCACTATATGTTTATGAGTTAATTATTCAGTTTTTGTAATAATCAAAATCATAAAAATTGCATACACTAATCATTCTGGCTATTTCTTGTAGTGTTATTATACATTTTTAAATATTTTTTAATTATCTTTAAAGGTCCTATACCTGATTTTTGCATCCTTAAAAATGTAAACAAACAGAAATAATTCGTTTTAAACTTCTTTCTTCAGTCTCTCTTAGCTAATGCATTCTGAGCTTCAGAATTGTTCATGAAAATGTGTTTTAATGTTTTTTTTTTTTTTTTTTCACAGCTGTTCGCAGCGAGGTGAGTCGGTATGCTAACAAAAGTTAGCCACAATGATAAAAGCAACAACAGACAAAGTTGGACACAAATAGATATTATTAGACATAGACAGGGCAATGCGACTGATTTTATCTGAATAGATACATTAACAAGAGTGCCAGGGGAAATTGTTATTTTATTGCAAAAAAAATAAATTTGAGTATCGTCCCTTTAATATCAATATTGATTTTAAAACATTATTCATTTCAAAATTCTAATCTTAAATGATGTGTGATCAAAAAGTCCCTGTTCATGTGCTTCTTTTCAGTATCAACACTGTGTTTGATTTGAATGATACATTTGGCAACCCTAAGTTCACCACGTTTTCAACACAGTTAAATATTATTCTTTTGCTTTGATTCACTGTCCCATAGTTGCTACAATATCTGTGCTAATCAAGCTTTAGCTCTGACACAGGAAACACTTGGATTCTTGAGGCGTCACACTGGCCTCATTGTGATTGGACGAACCCCAGCGCTCAAGGTCTGGTTCTGATTATCACATTTAAGAACTGACAGGGTTCCAGCGGTGCGCGAGGGTCACACATGAAGAGAGACTGTGTGGGTGTGTGTGTGGTTAGAGAAACTGTTGAACTGTCTTGAGCAACACTTTGGAACGGGACACTGACTCCAGAATGGATTGTTGTGGTGGGAGAGCTCGGCCCGGGCCTCTCCACGAGGAGGAGAACTTCTCATAACAGGGTCGTAAGAATCAGCATGGGGCTTTCACACTCAGTACAGGAGGACAATGTGCGCAAGTGTTCCCCATCTGTCTGTTAAACCATGGGAGAAGCTGCACTAGAATCTCCCCGGGCAAGATGGAAGAAGAAGATTTGTCTGCATATAAGCAATTGTTTAAATTAGCTGTCAAAATATACATGGAGCAATTCCAGTTTGATCTTTTAAATAAAGGAGGTTGTACAATATTTACATTCCTATGCTGAAATGTAGTCTTTTTGTGGCCCAAAATATAATCAGATTATCAAAAACCTAATACAACTATTCATTAGGATTTAGTTGTGAGGCACTCCAGCATATTGAGAAAAGAGTGATTTTATGAGCGGTTTATTTATTTATTGTTTTATAAAGAAATTGTGTTTCCCAACAATGTGCTTAAAAGATAAAATGTGACAATCTCACAAAAATAAACTTAAATATATTCTATAATTCTAAAGATTATAGAATACATTGTCAATGTCCACTTAAAACACAAACATGATATCAGCAGAACTGATATTATTGGACTGATACCTGAGAAAGCTAAATTTTATGGGTCGGTGCCAGTGTCAGACTGGTGCATCACTACAAGGTGGGCTAAGTACTTTGCCCACACATCAACAATCCACTCCTGCCAGTCCACTGTGACACCTGGAGTTTTAGCGGTCTTCCATCCAAGTACTGACCAAGCCCTGTCCTGCTTAGCTTCTGAGATCTGACAGGATGAGGCTTTGACAACCTGATGTGAACACTTGCATTAGTATGAATGGATTCTGCAATGGGGAAAGAAGAGCTATCATTAAGAAATATTGTCACTGAATTAACGAACTGTCAAAAAAGGTCTGACTTAAATTAGAAAATAATAAAAATAAAGAAAGAAAAGTAGATTGTGTAGGTGGAGTTTTTTTTTCTTACTAGCAGCAACAAATAAAAGTAGTTGTAGAAGTTCTTAATTCCTCACTGTGTCTTTTTTTTTTTTTTTTCCTATTCTCTTTAATGCTTAAAATGCTAACAAAACACAATCATATTATCCTCGAGGAGTTCCCAGGCAGTTACAAAACAAATCTTAATTCCACAAATGGTTCGTGCCAAAACGCTGAATTCTGTTCCAAATTTAGTCAAGAGGCGTATGTTTGTAATAAGACAATGTTTCTAAATGATTACAATATAAACAACAGCGGATTAATAGTTTTGAATTCAGCCTCATCTCCAAACTGAGAAAATACAGTTTTGACAGTGTAGCAAAGACTTACCAGATTTGAGAAAAACAAAAATCGATCTAACAAACTGTATCCAAAGAAAGTGAATTCTCTAAATGCATATTCTAACGTACACTGCTATTGGAAGATAGAGTTCAACCAAGGTAGTAAGCTTGAAAAAATCTAGAGTATGTTTTATGATAAACATGATGTGAGAACATATGGACGCTGCTATATTTAGGCTGTGAGAAACACTCCAAGACAAATTACGCAATTGGATTATTATTTAATCTTCCATGTGCCGTTGTAATCAATTCAAGATGATGTTATTATTATTATTGCAAGAGATTAAAATTGGGGATAATAGAGGTATTAAATTTAATGACATAAATTACTTGATGTTCAAAAATAAGTGCGCAGATTTTATTGAAATTTGTGTTTTTGTACGATTACATTATCAAGCAGGATTACATAAGAGGAACCAATGACTCAACAGCTTTAGATTCAAAAAGAGCTATTTCTATTGAAGGTACATTACTGCAAAGACAAAATACTACTCTAATCCAATGGTATCTCTAGGGCTGTGCAACCAAACTTAATAGAGACTAAGATTTGGCAGAGACTGAGGGGGGTTAGGGATGCACCGAACAACTTTTTCTGTTCCGATATCGATCCCGTATTTGTCTTTAACTATCTGCCGATACTCGATATCAACCGATACCAGTGAAAGGATGAAATTGCTTCGTTTTCTAATAAAAACTTAATACATTTGGTCATATTGTATTATGTAACTGTTGTTTATAGTACAAGTCACAACTTAACAACTTAATCTGAACAAAATGCCCAATATTATGAAATGTTCTGGATCAACATCACCTTGTAAAATAGTCTCATTATGTCCAATTAAAGACACAACTATGATATCGGCTGAACCGATATCATGGGGTCGATACCCGATCCAGCAAAATGTCCTGGATCGGCACCGATATCCGATCCAGGTATTGGATCGGTGCATCCCTAAGGGGGGTTATAAGTAAAACATGTCAATCTTCAATGGAAAAAAAAAAAAATCAGTGGTTCAGACCAATCACAGCCACCCATTGGTGGACCAATCACAGTGCAGCGTTGTGGTAAAGACCAATACAGACATGCCAGTGGTGATGGATAGACTTCAGATTGTTCTAGCAGAAATATGCATCACCCTGTCTTTTAAAAAGTTGCAGTTTGTATTGTTTATGTGGATAAAACTTAAAACCATGAATACTGAAAGATACTTTTTTTGGTTTTCTGTTAATTAATCAAAATAGTCAGGGATTTTTGTTAGAATCTACGCTGAAGTAGTTTTTGTATAATAGCTTCACAGGATGCTGAGTCACAGCAGACGCGGACTCTCAATGTGGCACTTGCAGTAAACCACACAGAGCCAATGGAGAGATATCAAGCATATTTAATGTGGTACTAAACCCAAGGCACTGGCTGCTGGAACAGCAGAGGTGGAGTGAAACAAGTGATAGGAGTGAAGAGGAGCTGTGTGATTGGTTTGACAGCACGTGTTAGTGATCAGAAACAATGATGATAGCCATGGCGATACAACTATGCAGTATGAGATTGGCTACTGCAGTGAGATGCAGAGTTTGTCTATTTTAACCTGAAAATGTGCTCAGTTTGCAATAAGAATGCCAAAAATGACTTAAAAGGATAGGCAATGCTACATAAACCCATTAAATACACACCTAGCAGCAAAAAAGTTGACTAGTGTTTTGCTTACTTTTTGTAAAATGTTGAAAAACATTTTGTATAGATTAACACTTGTGGATTACTTAATAATGTATTTTCTATCACAATAAAGTTGCTACAAATACAAACATATACGGTACTTTCCATATTGAATTTGTCAAAACAAAAAATATATGATAAAAGAATATTAAACAAATCTCCAATGTTACAATAGGGAATGTAGCTACTCAACATCACACTGATGTACAGTTTTCATAGTAAACCATCTCTATGTTTTGAAATCGAAGGGACGTCGCTAAGTTCTGACACCACGCTGGCATCGACCAATCACACGCCACGATCACCTCATACATCCTGCTGTACTATCCATATCACGAGGCAACCAGACGCTCTCCTCTGGGGCTGGACAAACAAAGAGGATGGGATAGAGTTCTCGCTGGACAGAGCAGAAGAGTCTGGTGAGGGACCTCCGAAGGCTGTGGGTCAGGGGGGTCGTGGGAGCACACAGCGGCCCAACTCCAGACGTCCTGGGAGGGGGAGACAGGAGGATGGAGCTCTGGAGAGATGAAACTGTAGACTGTAAACAGGAGGATTGTAACTGTAGAGGAGCGGGACAAGGTTACAATCACTGCTGTCTGTCACTGAGGGGCACAAGGGGGGGGCGGGACATCGATACTGCAGCAGATTCTAGTGTCAAACTGGTGGCCTAGTGGTTAATCATGCTGCCACACTGCGAGAAGGTTCCAGGATTGTGCACCACCTTGTAAAATTATTTTGTCTAGTATTGGTTAAAAGCCATAGAGTTTAGAAAGTGATAACATTTTGAGTCATTATGACCAAATGAGAATGAATAGCTTAAGTGATATAGCATTATTTCCACTTGTTTCATGACATTTTGGATTCTGTTTTGAAGATAAATTATGCTTATGCTTGGAAAAAATTGAGTTAAATAAAATGAAATATAATTTGGCTTGAAAATGGCCAGACAATACATACATATTCAGATATAAGGCCATTTTTAACCAATCTAGAAATATTTTTGTAGCACATATGGAATTTGTTGTTTTTTCTTATGTCAGTCAACTAATCCTCCAACTTAATCATGAAGATGTAATAACCTCAGTGATGAGCTTTTTATATAACCTGTGCTTTATCATGATTTATATAATCTGTATGTACTATGTTTGTAATTGTTTTTGCTGATTCCATTGAAATTCTGACTTTATTCTCAATGGAACTATTCTATATTTGGGAAATTTCCACATTTGTGTAAATTGTATATTGAGAAAATCTACACTAATGTTTTAAATATAAAATCAAATTTTGTTTCCTCCCCAAAACACATGGAGTTGTGGTTGGGTCATTGGTACATGTTTGACACACACTCAATTCCACCTTGTGATGTCATGAAGTGGTAACACAGTATGTGCTTCACTAAGCCTCTAAACTCCACAAACCTTGACTAGAATTATAAGATACCTTCTAGCCACAGGCTTTTGTTTTAGTCTCATTTAACAACTAACTGTTCGGGGCAACAAAATATACATTCCAAATAGAAATACTGACTAAATTTGACCAATTAAACCCCCCAAAGCCTTATGGGTGTGCACCACAACAAGAACTTTAAAAGCAGATTTTCTGAAAACATTCTCGACAGTAACATCTGGTCACATGGGCCTCTGCCTGATGCTGTCATTGAGATCTGATATCTGATCACTGACAGAAACCTGAGTGGTCGATACATATTGATCGGAGCCTATAGAGCGTTGCCTATTACAGGAAGTACATGACTGAAGAAAATGTCACATATTACTGTCTCACATTTGAGCTATTGATTTTGGATTAATTTCATTATGTTTTTAAACGTCAACCAATAGTCATTTTGTTTCAGCAGTAAAAAAGAAGTCCTGCGAGTAAATGAGTCAGAAGTGAGTCATAGTCAGCATTGATTTTTTAATTAGTGGTGTGAAAAATGGTGTGTACTCATTAAGTTTTGACTGCTTAATTTCTTATTTTGGTGTAAGCTAACACGCCGGTGTCATTAAAACATTCTGCAATTTCTTCAATCAAGGACAAATTAAGCACAAGTGTAAGATACTATAAAATGTTAAATTTAGCTTTTCAACAATAACATTCATTTTGGTACAGAACCAGTTAAATTCTTGGTCGATTGATTAGGCATGTCTGGTCAATCTTAGCCAACTGAGTATTTTCCAAATCTCCGGCCAAACTTACTTTTATTGCTGTTCTATAAAAAAAAACTCTGTAATCTACATAAAATAATTAGTTAGCTATAATGAAAAGTTTGGTTGCCTCAGATACCATCTAACAATCAACTAAGCAACTAATGGACTACAGGCCTAATCACGATAGTACAATTTTTTCATACTTCTACTGACAACTGAAGAAGGTCTTAAAAAGGTACACTTTGTGACTTTTGAACAGTAGGGCTGGGCGAGCTGGAAAAAAATACATTCCTAGATTTTTTTTTCTCCCCTATTGATCAATCTCGATTTTCAATTTTGTTTTGACTTTTCAAAAACAAATGAAAAATGCCATTCATTAACATACATAAACAAAAATTTTGAATATTATGTCCCATTTATTAGTTTTTTTTAACTATATTACGATATTGTGCCTCAAAGTTTGACTCTTGCTCTAAACTACACATTTTTACAGACAAAGGATTGTTTCGATTTTCTATTCAAAATCACCACCAAATAATTGACATTTGATTTGATTCGATCCCTCAGTTTTTCAAACTCAGATTTGCAACCGTGAAGTTGAATGATGTGAAAATATGATGGAAGAATGTGCAAATAATGGCTTAAAGCTGAAGTAACTAACTTTTTTACTTGTACATTAATAAACGTTGTGTTTTCTACAAAAAAAGTCTATAATAAATGCAATACTTTATGAAAAAATGTGACCACTGTGTACTGTCTGTCGTGAATAATAAAGAATTTTAGTTCTAACCAGGAACTGAATGTAGCACTCTGATTGGCTGTGCCTGGGTGGTCCACTCCAGTTTCACTTTGCTGTTTGAAAAAAGACATTTACAAGCCACAATTGCAACCAAAATGAATACATGTCGATATTAACCATGTGTTGAAGGATTTATGAGAGGAATTTTCTTTATTTGCATTGTGAAAATCAGCTACCTCATCTTTAATGACCTTTATAGATTTGACTTTTGAACTCTGACAAAGGGTACATTCTGAGCTTTCATCATTTCAATTTCTGTTTTCAAAAGGTTCTAGCGAGTTGATTTCTATCATTTCTTAATAAAGAATATCAACACTTTCACACAAAACCCAAAATGAAGAGAAGCATAATTAGCCTCTTACAATAACGAGATTTGCCTAAGTGCTCATACAACCTTTGTCAGCGAGTATAACTGACTCAGCCTACTACTGTACAAGCGCAGTGATAATACATGAATCACCACTCTCACTCTTTTATTTATTCAGATCCTCTCCATCTCCAAGGAATCACCACAGATTAACCCTGTCCGCTTACTTACAGCTATGTGCTATTGTGTAACGAGAGAATAGCGGCTAAGACAGTGCGAGAGTGAGTGTGTGGTGTGCAAAGGCTGGCTGCTGATCAGAGCTAACCTTTGAATCACAATCAGAGGCCCGGGATTACAGCTAACAAGGAAATATTTAAGTGGGCTGGGACAATTAATCCTACACACATAAACACAGACTGTATCTTTCCTAGACTGCACAGGCTCATGGGAAATGTAGTATGCATGAGCAGAGTGTATAGCATGTATAGACAAAAATGTGAGATGTCTGTGAGAATTATTTAGATGATGGATATAGTTTAAGTGAGTTTGTGTAACTTTTTGAGGCGAAAAACCAAATGCATAATCCTACCGAAAAGGTTTGTGCATGCATCAGTTTTACAGTGGAATATTACAGCTATAAGAACGCTATTTCCATGGATACAAGTAAAAGAAAGCTCTCCTCTAGGGCGCAAAAGATTTTTAGGGACATCCAAGCCTGCTGAAACTGAAGACACACATTTATTATAATGTTAGTCCAACAAATACACCAAAAATAAATAGTGGTTTGGCTAAAATGTTAAAAACACCCACATAATCTGCATACTGCGTAAAGAACTATTGACAGCTTTCCAGTTTATCGCTATAATTACGCCATACTAACAGCTATAATATGTTTCAATCATCTTTGTAGAGCTCTACTTATATTTGATTTGACAAAAAAGCTCTACATTGGCAAACAGAGGTGGTTTAAACAAATGTATTTTTGTAAATGTTGTTTTCAAGTAAATGACAGTGTATTGCCTCTTTTATCAAAACAATAGGATCCATTCAAGTTCTGTGCTATACATTTGAAAAAATATATATATAATAACAATTCTTAAAATTATAATTGAAAGCATGATTATTGAATTAAAATGTTGCACAGAGAGAAAGCAGCAAAAATAGCTGTAAATATACAATACAAGTGGAAACACTATAGAGCTGCATTCCAGCTTATGAGAGTTAAAGTAGAGCTAAGGAATTTCTGCGGTAATGCTCCCTCTATAGCTCTCTTGTGTAATAAAACTAGCCTATTGAAACTTAATTTATACTTTTTCACATTTGTATGTAACTTTAAGATTGAACTAAGGCAGCAAAAACACATCTACACACCTTTTATTCAAAAGAGGTTTCTCAGGATAGAAATTTGGGTCAGGAATGTGTTGCGAATGGGGCAAGAGAGGAACATTGCAGTTGTAGTATCTGCCGGAGACAGCGGAGAGAGACGACACACACTTTAAATGCCCCAAACTACCTAATAACCATCATCGGACTTACAAAGGCATTTAACAAGGTAAAAATGTTACTTAGCTCTGCTTAAATGTTAATAACCATAGATTAAACTAAAACGGAGTAATCATAATTGGAATTTAGTTAACTACTTAAACTTTAAAGCACCTGATGCTTTGTGAAACACCTTATGTGGACATTGTTACCAGCTTACTACATAAAGAAATTTCTATTCTAGGTCAAAGCTAGTTAAGTAAGATCTAAAACACAAAGGTCCAAGGAAAAAACAGGAAAAAAGTATCAAAATCACTTGAGCGTCAACAAATATCTTAAATGAACTGCAGAGGAATCTTTTGTCATTGACGGTCAAAACACCTCAAGGAGACAATGTAACACAGTTTGAGAACCACTACCCACGAACCAGCCCAAATCCTGCTTTGTATCACACAAAACAATCCCACAAGTTTTTGGTAAGTCTTGTTAGAGTGAATGCTCAAAAACTACCACAACCTTACGGAACATATAACCACAAAGCTGTATTATTGTGCAACCAAACCACTCAGAGTTATTACATTTAACTTGATCCAATAAGCTCTCAAGTCCAGTCAAATGAGCTCTTTTACATTACAAGTCTAGCTTTGTGCAGCCTCCACACACACAGTGCCAGTACTTACAGTATGTTAAACCATATTCCATTCATGTTCTATTCAACTCATTGCCAATGTTGAGAAAGTCCCTGCTCACTCTGCAGCCTACAGCAGGTTCTGGCGTGCGTTCAGCCCCATACATGACTTCTCGCTTCCTCAAGTTGGCAGTCCCTATGTTTTCCTCACAACACTTTACTTTTTTGTATTAGTCCTGTTTCCGTATGCTTTTTGTCACAGAGCGGTGGAAACTATTAACACGTTGAAAGGCACGTTTTGTTCTGCGTGAATAGCCGCGCTTCCACCTAAAACTGTTCTGTCATGTGGCCAGGCGCGTTCTGCTTCAAGAGACAGGGAAGCGACTGGGAGATGCACAAATAATAGGGAGAAGAGACGTCTAATACGCAGGTGAGCGGGAATGTTTTAAGAGGGATTTCACAGATTTTTGAAAGAGTGTTATCGCCAAACAAAAACAAGGGCAAGCACTTAATGTATCTATGTAACAGTGCCACATGTTGCTGCTAAAATGCCTCACTTTTCATACGGTATATCTTTCTTTCTTCTTCTTCTTTTAAGCTGTTTTAAATCTAATCAAATTCAATGCAGTGTTTTTCACAAATACAATGTAACACAGCGTGCTTTACATGCAGGCAAAACCCACCCCATCACATACACATTCAGATTGGGCTAGGCATACTGTAGATGGACTGGAGAAAGCACCATCAGAGGAGCCGTCTGCACCAGGAGCAGAGTCACACATGAGGTCAGAAACAGGACATGAGTCAGACATGAGGTCAAGACCAAACTTCAAAATATTTGTCCTTATTGCTCGATTACGATATTTTATGTCAATCCAACAGGAAAATGTTCAAGCATGTCTGAAAACATAATACTAATACATACGTAATACATAGGTTTATTTTTGGACTAATCGGACAACTTATTTTCAAAACTAGTAATATCTCATTGCTTTGACCAAATATTCTTGCTAAATAACTATTCAGACAGTATTTATTTATTTTATTTAGTTATTTATTTTTAAAACGATATATACTGGTTATTAATTTTTTGCATATCTTCAAACAGCATTCAAGATAATTTCTAAAATTCAATAAATTGCCCAGCTCTAAGCAGGCACAACATAAGGTCGAGCTATGGAGCTTCAGAGAAATCAATGCTACTCACAGTCAGAACAATTGATTTGTTATTGACTAGATATTTTATTTTCATACATTCCACTCTGGCACTTGCATGAAGATATACAACCAACCAGAAAAGTTCCACAGTGAATGTAACAGCCATTACATGCCTAGAAAAAACAGAATAAATGCCTAGTTTACTATTAACATGATCACAATTGTATTTTGGATAACTGGAATATGCATTTGTACCACACAGACTCTAAAACACATTTAAATATGCAATGTATAGACATATAAAATCATTGTTAAATCCCAATTTCAGAATGAATAACAATCTACTCATAACAATTCTCTATCATGACCATTTTTTTTAAGAAGTCAACTCATGAATCAACTAAAATAACAGATGCAGCCCGACCATCTTATTTTCTTAAACAAAATGTGTAACCAAAGACGTCAGAAGTGTGTGATCCAAGACATGACATACAGTGCTTTTTGAAAAGGGCAGCATTCACGCCCAAATAACCCTGGGCAACCGCATCAAAACACACCACGTTCTGCAAAAAGTCACCAAAAAGAACCTTTTTCTTCTACATTAGCATAATCAGTTAGCAAATAAAACTTTTCATCTGTTGTTGTCATTGTCTCTGTCCTTGGACAATCCAAAAAGATTTGTATTCAAAAGAACTTTCTGGTTATAACTGAATATTTTTTGTTTCTTTATAATTCTCCCAGAAACTTGACACCATGCAAAAGAATGATCTGATTATAAAGGCCATCAAAGTGCAAAAACTCCAGCAGAATTCTGACCAAAACATGCTTTACGCAACACACACCGACCCTGCTGAATCTGCAAAAGAACAAGAGAAGAAACTTTGAACAGTTGGACAGACAGGTTAGAATTCTGGTGGTTTGCCCGTTTCTGTACGAGTGCATGTGTTTCCCTGAAGGAGGAGGAGACAGAGGTGACTGAGGAGGATCATGGACTCCAGATGTGGTCAGGCTCTGTGTGATGTGGTTATTCTACAGTCTGTCAGCAGCATGTGTAAAGGGCAGACAGCGGGAAAACATACAATCAAGGCAGACGTGTCAAAATGTCCAGCGAAAAGTCCAGTAATGAATGACCGCTGAAGACGGAGATCGGGAGATTGGCAGGAAAACAAATACGGCTGAAGCTGAATAATGTAATGGCTATGCACTTAATCACCTAGGGATACTATTGATTATTATTATACAAACTATGTTCTGATTCTAAAGTGGTCTTGACACACGTTACCAGAAAAACTACTTTAGTTTGTGTCTCATTGACTTAATCTGTTCTGACATCGATCAAGATGATTAAAAATGATTCAGGAAATGGTCAACTTTGTCCTATTTTGGGGGAAATTCTTGTTGTTCCTGTTTCTAGTTTGTTTCAATATATGGCCTTCCAGATATGTGTCCCGCTTGGTCTTATAAGATTTTATTTAAAACGTCTTTACTATTTGGATTAATGTGGGTGTCTTAACCTGAGTTGTCTGAATTGAAAGATTTTTGCTAACATTTGCAGTATTTGTAAGTTCAATGCATATACAAAATGAAATACAGAGACTATTATTTGTAATTTGACCAACAGTAAAGGGTTTATCTAGTCACCACTGGCACTTTCTTGAAAACCAATGTGACCTTAGTAAAATTTAGTTTGATATCCCTGGATTAATCATTTTTGACAACCCATATTTACTTTTTCTGCTCCACCCACTTTATCTAAGCAGCACACTTTCAGTTTAGCCTAAGTTGCATTAGCCACAAACATCAATTGTTGTAATGATCACATACAGTGCGTATACATAATGATTTACCTTGTTTGAGTTCATTTGGTTTATTTTAGTTTATATTTAAGATTACAAGACAGGCAAGCTAACATGTTTAACAGAGCTAAACAGGAAAGTGTGTTTCCAAAGAAAGTGGGCGGGGCAGAATAAGGTGACTGACGTTTTACTTCAACATGAAATAATTAAGAAAAGTAAGTAAAACATTGATGTTTGGAAACAAGCATATGACCTGCCAATGACTCTGATTTTGAGTGTTATTATTTATGCTAGGTTTAGAAGCAATGTTTTATTTTTTTTTCCTTTTCATCAGTTTCTATAGTAAATATATATGGTATTATGCATTTATTTATGTATGTGAACCAGTGCCTAGTCCATAAAGAAAACGCTTTTATTTGTACTTTTAAACCACAATAAAACAAAACTGTATTTAAATGTTTTTGTTTTGGCTCATACAAGTGTTTAAATCTAAAATCTGCTCAGGATCAGTAAACTTAATCTCATATGTTTCAGTTTTACGTTCATTTTCCACATTCATTTCAAACCTTATCCTTTCCAAACTCATTGATTCCTCTTCTTGTGCACAAATCAGACTTTGGGCTTGTAAATGAGAGACCCAATTGCAGCGAAACATGTTCATCACCAAAATATCTGTTCTTGGCCCGAATGCGCGGCAATGATTACGAACTGGAACATGGACTCGAAATCCGACTAAAGTTTTTGTGTTTCCCGGGGACACACACAAAATAAACAACTCCCCCCTGCACTAACATGAGTCCGAAGTGTGCGCGCGGAGGTCAGCTGAGGTCATTCTTCCCAAACAACCATTCTAATGCGCCAATGTGCTTACAGGCGTCCAGAACCGACTATTGCACAAGCTCATTCTGGCCTGTTCCGCTCTTGTTTCCAGCCTGCAAAATGTGGAAAAAATGTGCTGGTGAGTCCAAGCGTGAAGCGAAGTGCCAGGGACAGAACGGGCCGAGGACAAACACATCAGATCCATCCGTAGCTCCATTAGGCCCGCGTTAAAGCCGGGCGTTTGGCACGGACCGGAGCAGCGCTGGCTTCAGGAGAGCAGTTTTACAAAGGCAGCTGCACACGGAGTTAGGGCAGAACAAGAGAGGCATGTGTAGACGCTAATAGGGATAGATGGAGGCGAATCATGGAGAATCATTGCCGGGTCTGTCTGCGAGGCTGGAGAGGTGCGAACGCCTCTTCCAAGAAACGTTGGGGTAATGTGTGAACAGTGATTCTCTAGGATGTGATTTAGTATTGTTTGTGGTGTTCGCTGAAACGCAGCCGCCTAAAGCAAAATGGGAAAGTTTAGTATTTAAGGTTGTCAAAAAGCTATGCCCACATACTTATCTTCTGAAGCTAGTATTGATCTGCTTACTAGATTCATTTGAACAAATAGCATCAGGATTTAACACAGGAAATCAGTGTTTTAGGTTTATGGAGCAAAGTCTGAAACATCTGTTGTTTAGTTTTAGTAGTGCTGGATGTTATAGGGACATTAAATGTAAAATAATGTTAACATGTACAATCATAAGTAGTAGTAGTAGTATATAGTAGTATAGTAGTAGTAGTAGTATTTCTAGCATAAACCTGCCCAGGGAGTACAGGTGGAAATTAGCACTCTTTGCAATAGCCTGTTGGACTTTAAACAATTCTTGTGCAAAAAATAAATAAAAAAATAAAAATGAATTGATCACTGATTAAAATAGAGTTCACCTGGTTATATTTAAAAGTGTCACTTTTAAATACAGGGCCACCAACTGCTTAAAGTGATTGCTTTGCCTGGAGTAATCCAAGTTAATATGGCATTTCACATAATTGCTTAGTGAGAATAGATTATACTGACTGACTGATTCATTGAACATTCTAGCAAAGCAGTAATACCTTCAATGATTTCAGCCATTATTTTTGCTCCTAATTTTACATTACATTGTGATTTTTTTGGTGCACCTTAGTCATAGACCTTATTTGTGCTTGGTGTGAAAAAAGATATTTCCACAGATTCCACAACTTTACAATTGACAAACCTAAAAAAACAACATTTAAAATTTTGTCAGAATTGGAAAATTACGCACACAAATCAATGTCTTGACAAATAAACACATGATTTCTGCAGATTTCTCTCACTAGGGCAAAGCCAACATGATTAGTATTACATTTTCCAATCAAAAGCAATACAATTACACCTGAATAACACAAAACTAATTGTGAAACATCATTTAGTACTTGCAGGTTGCACATTTTGACTAGCCACACTGAACTGATTCTGGTAGGTTCAAATGAAAGGGCAAACCTATTGAACTATGGGTAAATAAACATGTCTGACCCTCACTAACCTTTTCTTTCATCCACTTTTCACACCAAATTCTGACAACCTATATTTCTGGCACAGTCCTTAGCTTCTCTTCTTTATCAACTATAATTTCTGCCAACTCATGACTGCGTATACTTTTGACGATTCAAGCGGCTCACTGTCTTTAGAATCTGTTCTTGAAAATAACGACAAAAGTCCCATCTGTCCACTTTCCGCTGTCACCATCCATCTTCGCTTCATCATCTTCCACAACCATAACAGTGACTCAGCCTTTTACCACGGCTCCTCATATGAAGTCATCCTCGGGCACATCTGCGATCGCTTTACAGTGCCGCGGTGTGAAGAGCGACTCTAATCAGGGAGAGTGGAATTTGACCCCCGACCTTTCAACCGTGACCCTCTGCGGCCGCTCCAAACGCCTTATCTGATTGGCCTGTCTGGCTCGGTAATGGCTTCCAGAACCCAAACACGCAAGGCCGCCGCGACCCAAGACAGACGTGAAGGGTGCAAAGTTGTTCTAAGTCGCGGTGAGGCAATAAATTATGTGAACGCGCTAAAGCTAACTGTGAGAAAAGAGATGCTAGTGCTGGATCAGACTGTGTTTTTGAGCTGAAAGGGTTTGGACGTCTATGGAGCTGCAACCAGAGAAAGGTTATGTAATGTCACATGTTCTTTATTTTTAGCAGTCGTACAACAGGCTTATTGTTTGTTATAGAGAAGGAAATCTGGCACTGCTTTTTTAAATGAAACTTCAGTGTTAATCATGAAAAGAACAGAAATTATAAAGCATGCAAATGTTAACCTGCAGTGTTTTTTCTCAATTTTTTGATTGATAATGTGTGACCTGTTTATGTATACTGGAAAAAAGGAAGTCACTATTTAAAGCTGGTATACCTAATTTTCAAACAATGAAAAAGGATGTAAGCCTTTCTAAGTCATCTTTAGCTCACACATGTGCATCACTGATTTCCAAATGAAAGTAACCTCAGTCTAACCCTCAAATTTTTATTTATTTTTTTTATATTGCTCTAGCAGAGTCAGGAATGCAAAGTGTGGCACAACTAGGTTGGGAAAAAAAAAATCAGGCGGTCTATGACATTTTTATGTGACATCATGTTGGACTGCTGCGATTACAACCGAGTGTGTCCGAATACCTACAGCTAGACCAATCATCTTGATCTTTATAGCTCCAGACTTCGCCCCTGAGTCTGATTTACCCAGTTTGCCAGCTCTGTTTAAGGTTGTGGGCAATCTGGAGGTGGCTTTAATGACAATTCTATCGTAGTATAAGCCTTGCCCCTGACTGTGAAATGTAGGACCAGCCTGCATAGTTTTTTTGCGTATTAAAAGTGGGATAGGCAGCTTTTTTTAGTTGCAAATTAGTAAACGTCTTTTCCACTAAAAATGTACATATGATAGCCAAAAGCAGAGCTCTGATTGGCTGTGCATGGATGGTCCACTCCAGTTTCACTTTACTGTTTGTAAAAAGATGTTTTTAGGCCATATTGATATGGATAGTCACTGTGTGCTAAAGCATTTGTAGGTGCAAGGAAGTAGTTGGACAAAATGAATACATACAGTACATAGTATTTTGAAGCGTGAAATCAGGTACCTCCTAGCAATGGAAATCGATCGAAAATTTTTGCAACAAGTTTGCAACAATCGAAACGAAAGGCCAGAATCGATCAGTTTGCTCATGCAGCACTGATTTAAACACACTCTGTATTTGTATAAACACACAATAATAAAAAAATAGTCACAATGTTTCAAGAAACAAAGCACGAACTTGTGCAAGACTGACTGAATGTGCATTATTATGGTGCATTAACAAGTGATGGTGGACACTAAGAACACTAATATGACTAAGCTCTAACAACAATGGCTCTGTTTTAAATGTAATTTATTATGGTTTATTTTGTGCCTTACGATAAAAAAAAGAAAAGTTAATTTAGATAAACTAACAGAATCGAACAAAGGGGAAAATTGCAGCTGCAAAGTCGAAAACTGAATCGAATCGTGACTTAAGTGATTCTAGTACCTCCGCTTTAAGGTCTTTGCTATCCCTGCAACTAACTTTTGTTTCGTGATTAATATTATATATAATTTGATAGGGTTTACTTGAGTTTTGCTTTCTTGGGCCCATTTCAGACTCAACTCAAGAATGTTTCCCCACAGTTTGTCACAGCGACACTTTGCCCAGGTGCATTTGAAAAGAAAAGTGTTTGGTTGGCAGCACTCTCCCTTCGCTCCCTCCAGTCCACAGGATGTCTCCCTCTCTGCAGCTGAGGCTCGTGGGTACTCTGGTGTCTGAACCATCTGCCAAAAGCAGATGGCACAAACACATGATGTTTGAGATTATTACTACTAATAACCCTCATTTGCTCCGCATTATGCCCGTTCATTTTTCAGGTTAGGAGCAGGTGTCATTACGAGTCGCGTGAGTACAACTTTGAAGATCATTCATAATTGTGTGGCTGAGATAGCGGATGTTTAGTTTCAGCTCATTAAATGTAAAATGTGCCACTTTTCTTTGCGGTTAATGATAACAGCAGTTTGAGTTTTAAAGCCGAGTATAATTATCTCATAATCAAAGTCTGTGGAGAAGCGTATCTATCACACAAAATGCTGACTGGAGACAGATCTGTAACAGTGAGGCACGATGCTTTGAAAACGCATTTGAAAGATAGTTTTCAGATGACAATATTCATCACAAAAACACTTTATCATTTTTACATTTTCTTTGGTAAGCAACTTATAAGTATCGCTGTTGGTGATCATTACGGCTGCTTTGAAGAGCTCAGCTGGGCAAGCTTCACAACGAGAAAACTTGGCACAGATGTGTTTCATTTGATAACTTTTTTTTTAATTGTAGTGTATTTTAAGGGTTTAAACCAACTACAGCAAGAGAAAGGCTTTAATCTGCTAAATTCTCACACTATAGTGAAATGGTTGACTTCAAATTTTAATTAATTGCTGAGTGACCAGACATAATCATAATCTATAAGGTAATGCTGAATGATTATTGGAAATACAGTATATCTAACAAGCATTGTGATATGAACAGTTTGCATTTTTAACAGGTCAGTCACTTTCTGAACTATTAACTATATAAACATAAGAACATTGAACGTGACACTGTTGAGCATTGTGGCAGTGGAAAGTCATGACAAGAAGTGAATTCTGATTTGATGTGAGATGATAATTCAGTATAACTAAGCTATGTTACTATAACTATGGTAGCTTAATAAAGTCTGCTAAGAGCTACTATTCCAGTTTGGGTTTTACGCCATCAAAAAAAAAGTAATTTGAAACAAGATTGCAAGACACATGTACCGGACAGAGACTCACATTGATGCCTAAATGTATTGATTCTAACAAACTGCACCAATCAGCTTTTCAGTTTCAATCAATTCTTGAATTGAACATTTTTCATATTGTGTTGTTATATTTTATAGTCCAAGGTGTTGACACCTAACAACTTTATCTGAGTAAAATGTCCAATAGTGCGAGACGATCTGGATCAACAACAATAAATTAGTCTCATTATGTCCAATTAAATCCACAACTAGGATATAAACTGAACCGATATCATGGAGTCGATACAAGATCCAGCAAAATTTCCTGGATCGGCACAGATATCCGATTACAGTAACATAACTAAATGGTTTTGAACAGTTTTAGAATGATATCAGGATTGATAAAAACTAGAATGTCCACAAACAAAGTGGTGTAAGTGTGTGCTGTGCTACTATTATGACACTTCTCTTATGCACTTTCAAGTCATAAAAGAGCTGAATTTTAGCTATTTTTAAGTTTGATTTCTGAAAATATATCTATTTGCGTCTGATTTATTTATTTATTTTTCCCTGTTGTTCATTGTTGTTATTACAATCAAAATATCTGACTACCAGCTGGCAACAAACAATTAATGCATTATTTCATAACTTTTTTAAAGGCTGAGGTTGCTTAGGGATTTTAATCAAAGACTTTAAGATTACCTGGTTCCCCTGTTGATGATTTTTATTTATCTCAATCAGAAAACAGACATTCCACAAGAATTTTGATAAAAATCTAAATCGTAATCTGGCACAAGAAAATTATAAACGATCAATTTAAATCGGTAAATGGTCTATTTACAAGGCACTCAAAGCGTTTTACAGTCTATTATCCACAGTGTGCACAGACACTGAGGAAATGCAGGTCAAGTGTCTTGCCCAAGGACACAACAACAATCCACTCCTGTTATTTCCTTGTGGTACCTGGTGTTCCAGCGGTCAAATTCTAATAAAACGTTTTTGCCATATTGCACACTCATATGTATACCACTTTTCCTGGAACACAAATTCTTAAACACATTTTCGAAAATTATTTTCTCCTCACACATTTCCCTCAGCATTTCTCAAATCCCCCACATAGCTCCACAGAATAGCCCCATGGTAAAGTTAAAGTAAATTCCCATAATACATTTTTCCACCAACAGCCTCTAAGTCACTCTGGATCAACACGAGCAGATCTCTACCCTCCCTCCCTCTCTCTCTTTCTCTCTCCCATGTTCCCTTCCCACCTCGGAGCATCAGCATGCAGGGAGGCCGTCCTCGGTAATCCCCCTGCTGCCCCCCTCACGGCTCCAGGTCACTCACACAACATTAGAACTCAAGACCAGCACCTCGTCCAAGTCCAAAAGCAAAATATTGACTCTGGCTGCGCGTGCATTTGGGTAATGATAGTGTTATTATTGGGGTTAGCACAACAGTCAATGTTTTGTATTGAAATGAATGGGCTAAATGAGACGTGCTGAGATGGCTGGTGGCTTTAATTGTGTAAAGATCTGCTGTTAGACTAACTTTGACCAGGTGTAGTTCATGGCTAGATAACATTTCACCTTCCCTCAATTGTCAAGATAACAAAAGAAGGCACAACTAGTTTGCAAATCTAACTTTCTTTTTATTCTTGAGATATTTGGGAATCTGAGAAAGTCGTCCTTTATAGATTATGGGACAAGGAATGACAAGGTGATGTTTACAACAGTGTATAAACCAACCAAACACTATCATACTTAGCTTAACTCTTCAAATCCATCGGAGTGCCAGTGGTTTACGGTCATATTTACCCTGTTGCTGTTGTTGGTGCATTGCATTATGGGGCTTGTGTTACAGTAATCCTCTGGGAGCTAAACACTCACATGTGGGACAGAGCTCTCACCTTCGCCAACAACAACAACACAGACATGTATGGACAGAGCATACAGAGACAAGTAAACATACACGTTAGAAAGACCAAGACTAACTTCATCACATGTACAGTAGATGTAGTTTGTCCAATCCCAATTATTAGTAACTTTTTGGTGTTGTTTTTGCCATTCATTGCTTTATCCTTTGTCAAGAATGTAACACAAGGATTAAACTGTAATTTCAGGACATTTTATTACCAAGAAAAATTCTTATGTAAGCTAGTCTGCTTATACAAAGAACTGAAACAAAATGACAAAGGTCTGTAAAGTTAATATCAAGTGTGTTTATAGTTCACAATATAATATAAAGGCACACTGT
Organism: Mugilogobius chulae; assembly: GCA_038363315.1. Taxonomy (NCBI): domain Eukaryota; kingdom Metazoa; phylum Chordata; class Actinopteri; order Gobiiformes; family Gobiidae; genus Mugilogobius; species Mugilogobius chulae. Next base: position 26,804,798 of record CM076414.1, read on the forward strand.
GTAACTTTTTTGCCAAAAACAAGATTTGAACAAGAGCTTTTCTTGAACTAAAAAAACATTATAAAAATATGTGTTTAAACACTAAATGGGCTTCAATCTTCTCAAAGTAAACAATTCTGTGTCCCAAAGAGAGGCCTTCTCCTGCTTGTTTCCATGGAAATCTCTCTTTTAGTTATAATATCCTACAATATGACATGCAACAGATCTGTCTACATAAAATGTCCCAAAGTATTGCTTTGACTTACCACAGCAATGTAATTTTTTTTACCATTGCATTGAGAAATGTACACATTTAAGGTGCACTGTGTACTTTTTGGCCAAAAAAATTTTTTGAATAAAATAATATTTTTGTCATTTAGATTTCTTTGTTGCAGTAAATAAATAATACAAATCTGCTTTACTTTCAGTGAGCTTGCATGACCATAATATGAACAGTTACTATAAACTATACATGTAGACATGCTTAAAGTGACTTGGATTCAGAACTTTAATCTGGATTTAAAGCCGTTTCACTTGATGGCTTGTGTAATATAGAGTATTGCACTTGTTTCAAGGTGTTTTACATCTTTATTCTCTTTATAAGAGAATTTGGCTAAAAATAAAAACAAAAAATTGCCAATGTAATAAGAACAATCCTAATCGTAATCCAGTGGCAAATAATTTGGCTCGAAATAAGAAGTAATGTCTTGAAGTTTGTTCAAAACTGTTTAAAACAAGAAACATCTAGATCTAGATCTTAGATTAGTCAAAATGCTTGGAATTAGGTTTCAAATCCTGCAATCAAGCAATTTTAACTTAAGCTTGAAATTCACTTTTTGCAGTGCGCTCCTGTTTGTTTCAATAAAAAAATATGTATTTAAGCACAGGATTGCATAAAATGTATTTAAACCCATTCAGAATATACGTAAAAAGGAAAATGCATGGAAAAATAAATGTAACCATGTCTTTATAATCTTGACGTCCCACTCAGGAGCAAGACTGGTCAAAAATTGCTTGCAATTTTCCAAAAAGGCAGCTCAAAATCACTAGAAGCAGACTTAACACAACTATAATGACATTATGCATTAAAGTCAGTTTGAGCAATTTGAGAGCTTAGCACAATTTCTGTCTGTATCATTCAGAATCAGAAGACTCCAGATGTACAAAAGGATTACAAGTACTGAGACAAATAGTTAACGTTAACAAACAATTCAATCAAAACAGAATGCTTAAGATTGCATAAGAAGTGCATATGTATTTGACAAAGACTGCAGAATATTTGCAGAACAGCCAACTAAAACAAGCCTGTGAGCACTCATGAGTAAATGTCAGCTGCATGTAGGTTAGTGGACTACTTTTGGCAGCGTTTTGAAGTCATAACACTGTTCCATGAAAAAAAAAAACATAAATACAACTCTAGGAAAGAAGTCCGTCAGCCCCGTTCAGCCCACCGAGGGAAAATGAACCACCGTGTTCTACCACAGCCACACAACAGCTTTACAAGAGACACACACAACACAGACGAAATCAACACAAAAACGCTCCAAAACAAAGAATCGCGCTGACTCAACCCACTCCCCATAACTCACACAGGCAATTTGACAGAAGCGCATGCACAAAAGCTCCGTCGTTCTCGCACGCAGAGGGGAGAGAGCGAGGGGGGAGTCATTAGGGAGAAGCCTACAGCACAGCCTGCTCCGACGAGAGGAAGGGAAAACTAACAACTGTGCGCGCCCGACATGAAGACGTATAGTAAATGTTCGACAGGTAACACGGCTTTCGGGTAGATTGCTCGCGGCTGTGTTTGGGCTGTTCTCTATTCTTGGATTTCTGTGAAGTTTCAAGCAACAGATACTAGAGCCAAACTTCCGTTTCAAGCCTGATGTCCACTGCACTTCATTCTGCAAGATGTGATGAGACTTCACTGCACACATTCATACTGCGATGGTTCACTCAATTAAGATAAGCAAATACATGAATGTATCAGGATAGGCTCAGTATGATAAAGTCATGTTTAAGTGCTGGAAAAAAACAAGGTAGTTCGACTGGTTTATGGCTGAGTTCTTCTGTACGCTTTGAGGTGTGTACTAGTATTCATTAACTCTTTTGGGAGTCATATCCTTTGGTAAAAAGAATTCTCCTGATTCTCACAACTTCTAATTCACTGGCGGATCAAACCATATTCATTTATTTTAGTTTGACTGTGTGAAAACCTAATGAACTGAACAGGAAGTGATCATTTCAGTAAAATGTTATCATTTTCAAAATAAAACAATAACAAGCCAATTGACTTTTATGCACAAAGTGAATTGTTGGTCATATGTTTGGTGGAGAATGAGCTTATTCATTTGGTGAGTGGCACCTATTGTGACCTGTATTGCAAAGTATTGTATTTTAAGCACAACTTGTCATTAGTAGTTTTGATTCAGATTTTCTCCACAATAAGAAGCCCTTCTTTGAAGATGGACAAAAATGTGCAATCAACACCTGGCTTTGATTCAAGAAAAACATATTGTGTCACACAATGAAAAAAACTTCTGCTTAAGCTTACTTTTTTTTTTTTTTTTTTTTTTTTTATTGAAGTTTTTCAAATAGTCATAACAATTACAATAAACAATAATGTACAGATATAATTAAGACACAATATATTATTAAGATGCAAACAAAATCCTTAGTTCGTAAAGTAACATATATTAATTACGAACAAACAAATGAAATAGACAGAGAACAAAATAATTATGAATAATGAGAGGCTTTACAGTAGGTATATGTGTTGTGAATTGTGTATAGTTGTGAAGAACACATTACTTCAGAAAATTAATCATCATCAAACATTGATTTAAAACACATTAAGAATTTGTCATTTTCTTATTGTTTTGGATATATGTTAAAGATTTTATGACAGAGATATTTCAATTTTGAACAGAGAGAAAAGGGGTTGAGAGTTGTATATTTTTGTTTGTGGATAAAATATTTCGCTTGAAGTATGAAAAAGTTTACAATCAATTCAAGATTTGTGTTTGGGAGTTTTCATAGTAGAATATAATGTCTTTTAAACAAAATTTGTGCTTGATATCATGGGGGTCAAATAAATAAAGTTGCAAATTTTTAAAAAATTCTTTAGTTTTTACACAAGTAACAAAAAGGTGTGTCAATGTTTCTTCTTCACTCTGGCAGAAAAAGCACATCTTATCAATATCTATGTATTTGGACCAAGTCACAGGACACAGGGTATATTTTATGTAAAATTTTAAAATGTATTTCTTTTATTTTATTAGAAATGCAGTACGCATTTGGTAAAAGCCAAGCTTTTTTCCAAATAATTTCTGGTCAAAAGATCTCCAATAGAATATACCTCTGGGCCGTTACTTCTTTTGTTGTTGGAAAATTTCACGTACATGTTTGTTGTTACAATTTTGTTTGTAAGATGAATTCCATTCAGCAAAAGTTCCACTTGTCTGCTTTGATTTGAACTATAAGTAAGATGACTTTTCATAAGAGTTACAAGACTAGGGTAATGGCTTTACTCACAGTGTAAATTCTTTAAAAGTGACTGGAATACCATAACAATTTAAAAACTGCTCATACGTTAACATGTATCCAGAAGCATCAAAACATATGAAGAACATTAGTTATTCCGTTTTCAACCCATTTGGTATAAAATATAGACTTATTACTGACAAGAATGTGCTCATTATTCCAGATATTCATTGTGTGAGGAGAGAAATTGTGACAAAAACATATTTTCCAGGACAAAAGACATTGCTTATGAAATTTAGATAACTTAACAGGTAGTTTGGCTGGGCAAAAGTTACATTTTAATAAAAAAGAAAAGACCTCCTAGTGCTTTGAAAATATTATTTGGAATAAAAAACCACATTGAATTTGTCTGAATTATGCAGTTTTTGATCCAATTTATTTTGAAAGTATTCACAAGATCAGCGAAATCGATAAATTCAAGACCTCCAGTAGTTTTAGATCTGGTTATGACATTCTTCTTTAGTTTATGTGTTGTTCTTCCATACAAAATCTAAAAAACAGTTTATTGATATCTTTTATAATCTTGTCATTAACATATAAGGAAAGCGATGGATATATAAAATGAGATAAACCATCAGCTTTGGATAATAATATTCTGCCAAACACACTTAAGTCTCTTTGCAGCCATGAATTTAAAAATTAATTGGATTGGTCATTTTGTCTGAAAAGTTAAGCTTTTGTCTATCATTGCTGTCAGGAGTTACATGTATGCCTAAATATTTAACAGAGGATTTGATTGGAATGGCACTTATGTGGGTTTCGCTGCAAGTATGAAGGGGTAATAATTCACATTTTTTAATATTTAAGTTCAACCCAGATGCCTCAGAGAAAACTTTTATGTTTTTCAAGGCTAAGTCAACCTGTTCTTTGTCTTTGAGAAATAAAGTTGTGTCATCAGCTAGCTGTGCAATTTTTATTTCTCTATCAAAAATGGAGATTCCCTTTAATTCTAAATTTGAAACGATACTTAGAGAGAGCAGTTCAGTGGAGAGTAGAAACAGAAAAGCTGAAATAGGACAGCCTTGTCTCACTCCTCGGTTTATATTAAATCTTTGTGATGTGTTTTGATTAATAATGACCGAACTGTTGATATTTTTATAAAACATTTCTATTGTGTCAATGAAGGAGCTACCAAAACCAAAAGATTGAAGAGTTTGAAGTAGGAAGGGATGTTCAATGGAGTCGAAGGCTTTGTAAAAATCTAGGAAGAGAATCAGTGCTTCAGATTGTATTAAGTGAGAGTAGTCTAAAAGATCAAGAACAAGTCGAATGTTATTCGTGATATGTCGTTTCTTAAGGAAACCTGACTGCATTTCTGATATTATGTCATCTAAACCAGTTTTTAGTCTGTTTGCATAAACCAAAGCAAGTATTTTGTAATCAATTGTTAGTAAAGTAATTGGTCTCCAATTATCAATTAACAAAGTGTCTTTATCATTTTTGGGAATGAGAGAGATAATTCCTTGCTTCATTGTTGTAGACATTTCTTTCTGTCTAAGACATTCTTTATACATAGCGAAAAGAGGCTCTTTAATGTCTTCCCAGAAATGCAAATAAAATTCAACTGAGAGACCATCAATGCCAGGAGATTTGCCTTTCTTCATTGAGAGTAAAGCACTTTTAACTTCTCCAATCGTGATATCTGCATCGCAGGTATTTTTAAAGTCTTCACTGATAATTGGGATCTGATTCTGAATATTTTTTATAAAGGATTGACATTTGGATGAGTTAAAATTAGACGTGTAAAGAGAACTATAAAATTTTGAGACAAACTTTGATATTGTAGTAGGGTCTTTTGTTATCACCCCATTTATGTTGAGAGATGCTAAAGCTTTTCGGTGGCCATTTCTCTTTTCCAACGCAAAGAAGTATTTGGAGTTTTTTCTCCTTCTTCTAGCCATTTTGCCCTAGACCTAATAAAAGCACCTTTTGCTACATTTGTATAATATTCATCTAGTTGTATACTTATTTCTTTAGTTTCTAATGCTTCTTCTGAAGTTAAGTTGTCCTTCAAAGTTAGATCGTTCAATCTTTGTAACAGTTGTGTAACACCTTCATTTGTTGATTTTTTAATAATTTTGCTTCGGTTAATAGCAATACTTCTAACTTTGTACTTGAAAAATTCCCACTTTTCTTGAGGTCTCTCTTCAATATTTGTCAATGTTTCTTCAATAAGTTTTCTAATTTCTTTATTAAATTCTGTGTTAATTAAAAGAGAGTTGTTCATTTTCCAATAACCCCGCATAGAACTGCCTTTTTGTGTACCAAGTTTAAATAAGATTTGTTTGTGGTCAGTCAGGGGAGCGACTGAGTGTGAAATGTTTTGGACCAAATTTAAAGCTGACTGAGACACTAAAAATAGATCAATTCTAGATTTAAGAGAATGATCTTTGTTCGACCAAGTGAAATCTGACACATCTGGGTTGAAATATCTCCAAGCATCTATCAGTGAAAGATCAGAACATAAGTCTAAGATTAAGTTGTTGCACAAAGATCCTTGAGACCTGGAGGGGAATCTGTCCAGTGTGCTATCAAAACATTCATTAAAATCACCTCCTAAAATAGTGTAAGAATTTTGATATTTGTTACATAAATCTTTTACAACAGTTGAAACTTTTTTATATAATACCTTGTTACAACAATGCGAATTGTAACCATATAAATTACACAGAATAAAAATCGTATTTTCTTGTTTAAAAACTAGGGTTAACCACCTTCCCTCATCAGATTTAATAACCTCTATGACCTCCCCTTTAAATTTGTGAAAAAGAATAGCTACACCAGCAGATTTGTNAAAGCTGAGAGTTAAAGTATATCATCTTAGCCGCTGTTAACTTGAATGACCAGATGATGATTATGTGACAGAGCAACCCCGGGATGGCTGCTCCAAAACTATTGCCACCCACCCAAAGCTGAACCAATGCCCCGAACATCATAGCTTACCTTTGACATTAAGCCTACTGGCCATGTCCTATGGAGACTCCACAGGAAAAGACTGCGTAAGCCTATTAAGTTAGCATAGTGTTTAAAAAAAAACGACGCAGTTAGAAAAGTATATTTTTAAGTTGCCTGACACTGAGAGTTTTTGTCCAATTTTTGCCTTTATTTACATTACAGAATTCTTGCGTTAAAACAAATTGCTTATTCTATAGTCTGATTTTGTTGCATAATATCCGTGCAAAAGGCAACATTTCATGCAGAAATGTCCTTTTTTTGGGGATGGTCTTTTCTATCATAGCAAAAGATACCTTAGTAGAACAATGTTTTTCATGTTCAGAGGTAAATTCTTATGTGTATACAAATTGTTTATTCTGTGCACTTACTGACCTGCTTTTGTCTGCAAAACCCCCACAAAATAGATTGTCTGGTCTGGAGGAGGGTGGGCCTGTGTCTCCTCCTGCATGTTTCCATGGAAAAGTTGTTCCTTTAGCTATTTTGTTACTTGAGGGTACCAAACATATTATCTTTATAAAGAATGTTCCAAAGTATGATTCTAACTTTATATTTCAATCAACTAATAGTAGACTTCACTTTAAGCAAAATATATAAAATGCCAAAAAATACTAAAGTTTAAGGAAAAATGTTTGCGTTTCAGGTAAAAAAAAGAAATAAATAAAGCGGAGTAAAAAGTATAGGTAACTGCTTTCAAATATAATAAACAAAATAATCCAATGTAGAATTACTAATACATACAAACAAGCACTGTATGTGTTGTGAATTGTGTATAGTTGTGAAGAACACATTACTTCAGAAAATTAATCATCATCAAACATTGATTTTTCACATTGAATTTGTATTTTAAAGATTTTATATAGAGGAATTTCAGATTTTCAACAGAGAGAAAAGGGGTTGAGAGTTGTTATATTTTTGTTTGTGGATAAAATATTTCGCTTGAAGTATGAAAAGTTTACAATCAATTCAAGATTTGTGTTTTGGGAGTTTTCATAGTAGAATATAATGTCTTTTAAACAAAATTTGTGCTTGATATCATGGGGGTCAAATAAATAAAGTTGCAAATTTTTAAAAAATTCTTTAGTTTTTACACAAGTAACAAAAAGGTGTGTCAATGTTTCTTCTTCACTCTGGCAGAAAGAGCACATCTTATCAATATCTATGTATTTGGACAAGTCACAGGACACAGGGTATATTTTATGTAAAATTTTAAAATGTATTTCTTTTATTTTATTAGAAATGCAGTACGCATTTGGTAAAAGCCAAGCTTTTTTCCAAATAATTTCTTGGTCAAAAGATCTCCAATAGAATATACCTCTGGGCGTTACTTCTTTTTGTTGTTGGAAAATTTCACGTACATGTTTGTTGTTACAATTTTTGTTTGTAAGATGAATTCCATTCAGCAAAAGTTCCACTTGTCTGCATTGATTTGAACTATAAGTAAGATGACTTTTCATAAGAGTTACAAGACTAGGGGTAATGGCTTTACTCACAGTGTTAAATTCTTTAAAAGTGACTGGAATACCATAACAATTTAAAAACTGCTCATACGTTAACATGTATCCAGAAGCATCAAACATATGAAGAACATTAGTTATTCCGTTTTCAACCCATTTGGTATAAAATATAGACTTATTACTGACAAGAATGTGCTCATTATTCCAGATATTCATTGTGTGAGGAGAGAAATTGTGACAAAAACATATTTTCCAGGACAAAAGACATTGCTTATGAATTTAGATAACTTAACAGGTAGTTTGGCTGGGCAAAAGTTACATTTTAATAAAAAAGAAAGACCTCCTAGTGCTTTGAAAATATTATTTGGAATAAAAAACCACATTGAATTTGTCTGAATTATGCAGTTTTTGATCCAATTTATTTTGAAAGTATTCACAAGATCAGCGAAATCGATAAATTCAAGACCTCCAGTAGTTTTAGATCTGGTTATGACATTCTTCTTTAGTTTATGTGGTTTGTTCTTCCATACAAAATCTAAAAACAGTTTATTGATATCTTTTATAATCTTGTCATTAACATATAAGGAAAGCGATGGATATATAAAATGAGATAAACCATCAGCTTTGGATAATAATATTCTGCCAAACACACTTAAGTCTCTTTGCAGCCATGAATTTAAAATTAATTTGGATTTGGTCATTTTGTCTGAAAAGTTAAGCTTTTGTCTATCATTGCTGTCAGGAGTTACATGTATGCCTAAATATTTAACAGAGGATTTGATTGGAATGGCACTTATGTGGGTTTCGCTGCAAGTATGAAGGGGTAATAATTCACATTTTTTAATATTTAAGTTCAACCCAGATGCCTCAGAGAAAACTTTTATGTTTTTCAAGGCTAAGTCAACCTGTTCTTTGTCTTTGAGAAATAAAGTTGTGTCATCAGCTAGCTGTGCAATTTTTATTTCTCTATCAAAAATGGAGATTCCCTTTAATTCTAAATTTGAAACGATACTTAGAGAGAGCAGTTCAGTGGAGAGTAGAAACAGAAAAGCTGAAATAGGACAGCCTTGTCTCACTCCTCGGTTTATATTAAATCTTTGTGATGTGTTTTGATTAATAATGACCGAACTGTTGATATTTTTATAAAACATTTCTATTGTGTCAATGAAGGAGCTACCAAAACCAAAAGATTGAAGAGTTTGAAGTAGGAAGGGATGTTCAATGGAGTCGAAGGCTTTGTAAAAATCTAGGAAGAGAATCAGTGCTTCAGATTGTATTAAGTGAGAGTAGTCTAAAAGATCAAGAACAAGTCGAATGTTATTCGTGATATGTCGTTTCTTAAGGAAACTGACTGCATTTCTGATATTATGTCATCTAAACCAGTTTTTAGTCTGTTTGCATAAACCAAAGCAAGTATTTTGTAATCAATTGTTAGTAAAGTAATTGGTCTCCAATTATCAATTAACAAAGTGTCTTTATCATTTTTGGGAATGAGAGAGATAATTCCTTGCTTCATTGTTGTAGACATTTCTTTCTGTCTAAGACATTCTTTATACATAGCGAAAAGAGGCTCTTTAATGTCTTCCCAGAAATGCAAATAAAATTCAACTGAGAGACCATCAATGCCAGGAGATTTGCCTTTCTTCATTGAGAGTAAAGCACTTTTAACTTCTCCAATCGTGATATCTGCATCGCAGGTATTTTTAAAGTCTTCACTGATAATTGGGATCTGATTCTGAATATTTTTTATAAAGGATTGACATTTGGATGAGTTAAAATTAGACGTGTAAAGAGAACTATAAAATTTTGAGACAAACTTTGATATTGTAGTAGGGTCTTTTGTTATCACCCCATTTATGTTGAGAGATGCTAAAGCTTTTCGGTGGCCATTTCTCTTTTCCAACGCAAAGAAGTATTTGGAGTTTTTTTCTCCTTCTTCTAGCCATTTTGCCCTAGACCTAATAAAAGCACCTTTTGCTACATTTGCATAATATTCATCTAGTTGTATACTTATTTCTTTAGTTTCTAATGCTTCTTCTGAAGTTAAGTTGTCCTTCAAAGTTAGATCGTTCAATCTTTGTAACAGTTGTGTAACACCTTCATTTGTTGATTTTTTAATAATTTTGCTTCGGTTAATAGCAATACTTCTAACTTTGTACTTGAAAAATTCCCACTTTTCTTGAGGTCTCTCTTCAATATTTGTCAATGTTTCTTCAATAAGTTTCTAATTTCTTTATTAAATTCTGTGTTAATTAAAAGAGAGTTGTTCATTTTCCAATAACCCCGCATAGAACTGCCTTTTTGTGTACCAAGTTTAAATAAGATTTGTTTGTGGTCAGTCAGGGGAGCGACTGAGTGTGAAATGTTTTGGACCAAATTTAAAGCTGACTGAGACACTAAAAATAGATCAATTCTAGATTTAAGAGAATGATCTTTGTTCGACCAAGTGAAATCTGACACATCTGGGTTGAAATATCTCCAAGAATCTATCAGTGAAAGATCAGAACATAAGTCTAAGATTAAGTTGTTGCACAAAGATCCTTGAGACCTGGAGGGGAATCTGTCCAGTGTGCTATCAAAACATTCATTAAAATCACCTCCTAAAATAGTGTAAGAATTTTGATATTTGTTACATAAATCTTTTACAACAGTTGAAACTTTTTTATATAATACCTTGTTACAACAATGCGAATTGTAACCATATAAATTACACAGAATAAAAATCGTATTTTCTTGTTTAAAAACTAGGGTTAACCACCTTCCCTCATCAGATTTAATAACCTCTATGACCTCCCCTTTAAATTTGTGAAAAAGAATAGCTACACCAGCAGATTTGTTGCTGCCATGACAATAATACATCGTGTTGCCCCACTGATTTGACCAAAAATGTGTATCATCATCCCCAGAATGTGTCTCCTGCAATAGAATAATATCAGCATCACTTCTTTTACAAAATAAAAATATACCTTTTCTTTTCACGGCATCTCTCAAGCCTCTCACATTCAAAGACAAAATAGACAAAGAACCAAACAAACTGTCCATAACCGATATTAAGAAAAACAAAAAATCAAAAAACAAACTAGGAACAAGAAAAAGAAGAAAAAAAAAAAAAAGAAAAAAAAAGTTTCTAATGAACTGAACCCACCCTGGAAGTGGCAAAACAACCCACATCAATTCAGTGGTAAATATTTCATCATAAAGCAGTTTGTTCTGTGAGAATAAATTTAAATTAAATAGGCTAGTTTAAGTTAAGCATATGAAAACAATGAAAAGACAATATAAGGCAATGTATATTATAAAGAAAAAACAAAGGCCTGTAAAGCCATTACAAATGTCATTTGTAAAACTGTCTCGTGTTGTCATTAAACCTCAGAGAAAAGATATTTTTTCCCGTCAATTAGAGCAAAGGAGCTTCTAAATGACGCTCTCTTTCCTTCCTCTCTTGCCTTTTGGACCAAAGGCCATAGCTTCTGTCTGGCGACTCTGTCCTCTGGAGACAGTGGCTCGGAGATGCGCAGGCCATTCTCTTGAAGGAATCTGGAGCGCCGCGCCGCCTGCCAGGTCTCGTCTCGGATGCGCCGCACAGCGAACAGGATGATCACCGCTCTGTCTCTGCCTGTTTCTCTGGGTCCCAAGCGGTGAACGATGTCGACCGCCGCGTGAAGGTCGCCACGGGAAGGGCTGACATTGGCGAGGATGTCAATCACTCTCTGCCGCACGTCCTCACCATCTCTCTCTCGCAGGCCGTGTAGTTTAAGCACCGACTTCCAGCTGTAGCGACGGCATTCCTCTACTGCGACTCGGAGACTTTTGTTCTCGCTTTGGAGCGCTTTGATCTGAGAGTGCACTGCTTTAAGTTCATCTTCGTGGACGCTCACATCTGTCACAAGTTGCTGAACAGTTAAAGTGAGGTTTTCCATCTGTTTTGCAGTGGCAGCCGTTGTTTTTTCGATGGCAGAAAGTTTCTGGAATGTTGCATCCTGTTTGAATGATAACTCTTTTATGGCCGCGAGGATGTCAACCTCCCATTTACCGTTAACATTACTGTTTTCTTTCTTGTCAAAGTCTCTGAAAAGTGTCTCGGAGGGTTCCACATGCCCTGTTGCCACGTCTTCATCACTATCCTCCGGACTTTGTGTAATACACGCACCTTGTCATGTCCAGAGCCCTCACAGCAAACCGAGACCGTTTCTGCCATAACGTCTGTTGCCTCCGTGAACGTTACACAGTTCTCAGCGCTGGATTTTCCTTTTTTCTTTAGTTTTCCCATCAGGAAGTTAGCTTAAAAAGTACATAAAAGTGCCAAGAGTTGCGAAAAAATAACTCACTGTCCAGATGAAACAAAAAATTAGGGTTATTTTGGCCACTTTTCCAGCTGATGTGAAGAGCTCAGAAAAGTGCGTCTGCTCTTGCTGTTGCCATAGCAACTCCTGCTTAAGCTTACTTCAGCAGTGTCTTCTGTTCACGTGACATCATATTCTATGCAGAACAAAACCATACATTTTTATTTATTTTCTGTAGTTTCTTAGTCACTAAAAGGATTCACCAGAAAATCACATTTACAATTACAAGTACAATGTTATTATTAGGAAAAACTGGCATCTGTCCTTATGACATGATCACATTTTAAAGCATGAACACCTGTTAAAATAATCTGTTAAACCAAGAGAATGTTCTGTAGCAGTGGTTCCTAAAGTGGGTTGCAAAGCAAAATTTGGGGGTTGCAAGATGATTTGAAGATGTAACTTTACAATTATGACTTGTTTGTTTGTTTTCAACTTTAGCATCAGGTTTGATTATATTTTGGTCATATAAAGCATTAAACTACAAAAATAAAAGCATTTTATCTCAATTCAAATAGTTTTCTTACTTGAGATTTCTAAAGACATCCATTTTATTTTGCTGTGAGGGTTGCAAGTTGGTTACATCGTTATTTTGTGGGTCCTTGTCTGAAAAGTTTGGGAACTACTGTTCTATAGTTTCTGATGATCCAAGCTTCAGGTTGCACCAGCAGGGTGACTTTCACAGAACCAATTTCCCATTGGATAATCAAGACATCCTAAAATTTTCAAATTTCCCTTGGCTGAAAATGTCCATTGGCGAGTTTGAACACCAAAGACATAACTAGGGATAAAAATTACCATTTTACAGAGGAAAAAAATGCTTTTTGTCAAACTACCCTGCCCCATTTTGGAAAATGGGATAAACTGTTCACGCCAGAGAGAGAAAAACAAAATGTGAAAAAACACAGAGCTGGTTTTAAATAGAAAATTCATTATCTTTGTCCAGGCAGGTTGCACTGACATTACGCTGTGTTTTTCAGTTACCAATAGCCTGTGAAAAGTAAATGAACAAAACCTCCTGATGGTAATGGAGAATGGACTGACAGTGGGTACAGAACGCACAAATAATACAAGACAATACGCTTCGGAGATATAGAGATGGCCACACAGACAGCCGATAATAGACTGTTCCATTAGCGGGAGCTTATTGACTAAATCCATCTCACTAAACCAAACCGTTCTTGTGTTCCTGCCCTGAAATTTTTACTCTTTGCCACCTCTAGAGTCTGTTAAAAGCCAAATTGCTGTCTACCTTGCCTTGGAATGGTTTGCAATGCATTACTAACCCATAAAGGTAGAGCTGCGCTGTCTTAAATAGATTTTTTTTTACTTGTTTTGTTCTAGAGCAGTGGATACATTCACTATATTGGTCTTATCAAGTAGTATTTCTCCAGTAGATGGACTGCAGCAGTGCTCAAAACTGGCACATCAAGACAAAAGGAGGAAAAGAGCAGAGAGAGGGAGAAGTACTCGGGCACTGTTTCAATCTGGCTACAACGCATGGTCCATGGTTCATATCTCGGCGAATGCAATGCGTAGTACATCAACGCTGCAGCCAGTTAGCTTCAAGCAGGATTACTGCGGTCTGACGGAAAGGGGAGCAGTTTTCACAAATGATTAAATTCGCTGGTGGCTTGCTATTCGAGTGAGGGATCACCTACATGCCGCTTATGAAATGGTATTAGAATGGGTTTGCCCCGATAAATATGACTGATGTCGTTATTGTTAATTCCGTTTGGGTCATTGGGTCACAATCAATTTTATGATGGCAAATGCATTGAACTCAATTATGGTACTTGCAGGGAGATGGAGGACATCGGCTTATGAATGTATATTCATCTATGTGCATATCTGAAGTGCCCATTTGGAACAAATGTATTTATTTTGCTGAGAGAGAAGTCGTGTGCATACCAGGACCTCAACAGCATTCAGGGGTCAAAAAAGGATTGGATGAGAACAAACATGCTAAAGAGATTCAACTAAAGAAAGTAACATATTAATAACATCACAAACAATATACAGTAATTGTCTGAATATAGATACAACTAACAACCAATGGAGAATACACTTTATAACTATCCAAAAACCTTGATTATAGTATATTTTCTAGCACGTCTTCTATCTGTATATTGTCGCTAAAAGCAACAAAAGATATGCTTCTCTTTTAAGTTCACACTTAACTGTGGTTGGTTGAGTTTACCTGTCACTCAAGCACTAGATGTTAAACTTAGGGATGTAGTCAACCAAAGAAATTCTCTGTCAGCTAAAGACATATCCCACCGACCGATTAATCAACAAAAAAGAAGGCGTGGCAAAAGTTTAGAAGCATTATGATCTAACAATTTATTTGACCTAAACTGTGCTCAAAAAGATGAAAAATTGCAAAGGAGTTCATACAAAAACAACAATGTACAAAGAAAAGTAAGAGTAAACTGTGTATTTGTAACAAAAACGACAAATTAGACTAGAATTCAGTTCTAAACATTCATGTTGCTGTTACTGTTCAATGTAATTTTCTAATCTAAATAAAAGCCGCAATCAATTGATATAGTAACAACAACAACCACCACCACCATTTGCTCATGTGCAAAATGGGTTTAGCAGGAGTAAAAACCTGACACAAGTGACATTTATGTCTCTCACAAAAGCACATGCATTTTCGAGTCCCTATACCTTTATTAACTTGTCACTGTAACTTTCTGAGTGAGCCGTTTGATTAAGAGACAAAGTTGAACAAGTTAATTCTCTCTCCGAAAATGCATCCAGATAAAGAATGTGGCTTTTGAGTGGGCTCTCACTGTAACAAAAGGTGTAGCATAAGCACTCAGCCAGATGAGATGAGGCGTGTGATAGTACTGTCCCGGTGCTCTCCCTGACTCAGCACTTCTCCCCACACACTGTCACCAGAGCTGGGACGGGGCACTGCTAATACTCTCCAGCACTTTGAAGCTACACAGCAGATTGGACGATCATTATATTTACCTTTAGTTTAGCCCAGATTGATATAATAACTACTGCAGGCCAAAAGAACTATTTTTAGGCCAAGGTTTGTTCAATTCAAGAGGTATGGTCCTGGCTAGAGATCAAGTGAAAAGGATAAGGCTCAAACTGAAGGTTTAATAAAGACTGGCAGGTTTAAACCATTGCATTAAGTACTGCAAACATGGTGTTTAGAGACTTTTTAAGACTAAAAGATTCGATTGTACCGCATACTAACTGTAATAGCCATAATCTATTGTCTCTTGTTGGATTGCATGTTTCAATTTTGCATTTCCTTGTTGCAACACTGGAATCCCATTCCCATTGTGGGACACAGAAAGGATATATTATCAACACAACAAATTTCACACCCAATGCTAATTGTTACAATGACAAACCACATATTTTCACTAATGCAAAATCACTGATGTATAAATGATAAATGGTGGTGTTATCTAATTTAACATTCAAATTGATGTTGGTTCTAGGAAGAAGACATTAAATTCTCTGTATAATTTTGATACCACAATGATAATTAAAGTTGCTCTTTCTTAGATTAAATTACAGATTTAATACAACAAAGTTATAAACGTTTTCTTTTTTAAACATTGTGATCTAAAACTAGTTTTGAAAAAGTGTAGAGAACTTTAAACCTTTTTGAGGAAAGTAACATTTTCAACTGTCTAGGATTGTCTTTAATATCAATGAGAATAAAGTTTTGTTACTACCAGATTTATCAAGCATTTGCTCATGTGCAAACTGGTTAGTGGGAGATTTGGTATAGCTGATATTTTCTTTCACAGACACTAAAGATGCAGAATTTAAGGTGGTGCCTATCTGTTTTGTGTAATATGTACATCTTCCAAAGTTTGCATAAATTGCTCGCAAACAACATGATTTGTTTTGGGGGTTTTTTAACTTTGCACCTGCAACTTAGCACCTGGCTTGATAAATCAGGCCCTTAGTGTCAATTAAAATCTGGCAACCCTAAACAGACAAAAAACAAACTAAAATTTTCCACTTCAAAGTTAGCTAGGTAAATGTAGGGCTGGAGATCTGGGGAACAAAATTAATCACATCTTCGTGTTGTCTGAACTGAATTTTCAATCGGATTTTAGTTAGCATCTTCAAAAACTAAATTTAAAATATCTTAATGATTTCTGGAACATGACACAGAAACAGAAACAATCGAATTTCTTCTTCAAAAGTCTAGAAAAAACTACAAAAAAATGTTTTTACTGATAGAGGATTAGCTTGGAGCTAAAAGCACAACTAAATAATTGAAAAGTTGCAGTCTCTGGATGCCCAGCACTAGGTGAAAGTCTCAAAAACTCATTTGATTAAAGGCTTTCCCTGTTCATAAGAAGCTAGCCTAACACTGTTGTCTGTTACGACCTTCTCTTTGAGGGTTCATCACTTTACCTGCATCCTGGTCCTTTAGTGAGTGCCAGCGGTGTGTTCCCCGTTTGACCCAGAATCACCTGAGCAAAGAGCTGACGGAGCTCTTCTTCTGCTCTTATCCTCCCATGCCCTCGTCCTGTCACTTCTCTCCACTGAGTCTGTGTGACACCAGCCATCACTCTACAATACAGCAGACCCTTTTATTCACATCATTTCACCACTTTTACAATGTGGAGTTGGACCTGCTGCACAAGTTGTCAGGAGTATTCTAAATCAATAGTAAAAGCATCAGCTATACAAGTAATAGCTATGGAAACTGGCTTGTGTTTTGAGTGAATGCTGCAGAGCTTTAACAAGAGCTACGTTCTGTTCTATACAGCAGGTGTTTGGAGCTGCTGGGTCATGGATCAGTGGTACTACAGGTGATGTTAATAGTTTTGCCAATATTATGTTAAGCTTATGTGAACTAAACACATATGCAGAAAACATTCTAAAGCCTGGGTGGATGTTTAAATGCACTGACACAGCTTATTCCGATGTCAATACCTGGACTTTGATATCAACTCCCAATCTCAACCGATCCCAGGTTACTTCTATTAAAACTCTTTTCTCAAAATGGCTAACTGCAGTATTGGGCTCAGTATTGGAAGTATGGCTGGGCGATGCTGAAATCAATTAATATCTATTTTTTTTGCCTTGTCTGTTTTTACCGTATAAAAGACTTTGAAGTTCCCAATGTACACATTCTGCTACAGCTTCATTTTTGAGTATTTGAGCTTTTAAAAAAAGTTCATCTATATAATCCATGTTCAATTTCTGCTTCAAAAACAACAATCATAATATTATCTAAATGTGATATATCGTCTACTAGCTCACTACTCAAAAAATCGAGAGACTGTGATTCAGTCATCTCATAAATGAACTCATTATAACTTTGAAAAAAAATATAAGCTTGAATTTTTTTTTTTTTTTTTCTGTTCATAAATGCATTAGTTTTTGAAAAGTTTGAGATTGATCAATATGACGAATGGATATCGGTGCATCCATAGGTAACATTTGTTTCTTTTGAACCACACGTTAAGATCCAAGTAAGTATTTAGAAGTTGCCAGTGGAAAGTCTGCATTTATTTATTATTGCTTTTCTTAAAACATTTGACACTATAAATAGGGCTGCATCATTAATCAAAACTAAACCAAGATCTCTAGACACAATTAGACAAAAATGCAAAGCTGCATTTCCTTCACTAAAAAACACTTTCAACTTCTGCATTAAAATGATTCATCCTGCAGTTTAGATCTGCACAAACATGTTTTATAATAGCTCAGATATGATTATTATATTCATTTGTCAGTCCAATGACATGTCTTCAATTCTCCCAGACACATCCAAGGAATGAACGCTGAACAAATTTTATATTAAAATATGGATCACAATACAAGACAGAATAATTACAATTAGATATTTTAATTGCCAAAAAAAAAAAAAAAAATAGTATAGAACCTGTAAGAATATGTATCTTGTCTGCAAATGATGTGAATTCAAAATGAACAAAGCTGCATGAATACATCTTCTATCATAATTCACCTCCATCCTATAGTCATTTCAACTCTCTCTCTCCAACTCCTCCCAAATTGTTTACCTAAACTTGTTTGAAACTTTGATGGATTCTCCGGAAACGTCATTACAGGCAGCGCGACCTCTTCACCCCAGCGCCATTCCAATTTAGTCCCCATTCATGCTGTAGGTTTCCTGTCGCCTCCCCGCCAGCCTCCCCGTCGTGCCCAGGATAGCGCACAATACGCTCTATTACTCCGCTGCACCTCTCTGATCCCCTCTCATCCCTCTCTCTCTCCACTTTAGACGGCCCAAATCCCCCATTCTTCCCCCGTTTTTACCCTTCCACCCGGGCAAGCGGAGAGTCAAGTGCAGCACTTGTGGAGCTGCACGGTTTTAAAGAGCTCCGTATAAAAGATACAGACCAGCCAAGATTGTTCCTTTCTTCAGGTTAGTATAGCAATTCTGCACAGAGTTTGAGTTTCTATGAGATTTGCACTTGCCTATGTATGTCTGAACTACAAAAACACAAATGTTTTCACACACAAACATAATAATCATATTTCTAGTGTACCTGTTACATTTGTGGGCAATTATTGCATATAAATGAATGACTACATTTGATGAACATTTGTTAATACATTTAATTTCATTACATTTTTATGGATTGATACTTTTGCAGGAATTAAAACAAAATCCCTAAAAAAGTATAAATATTAACAAAGTATTCATAATCAATCAATCTGTTGACTAATTCTTTCAATTGATAATTTGCTTATTGAAAAATCTTTTATTTTTTCTCAATGCAGTTAGGCCATGACCAAAATATTATACAAATAAAACTGGGTTGGGTAATACAAATTAGAATTTGTATTACCCAACCCAAAATTTTTTGACAGAATTTTGACTTAATTTGACCAACTATAAACTATTGATTATTGGAGTTCATTAGTTAACCAATTCTTTTAGTAAGAATATACACATTTATATTGAACAGCAACAAAAAAGCAGTGAATTAATGGAAGATTTGTAATCAAATATTTGTCTAATCGTTCTTAACACAGTTTCTTCACTTAGTTTTTGCATGAACATCATCTTTAGGTTTGGGTCATATAAATAATCAGATAAGAAAAAAATATATATACCGCTTTAGAGATGTTGCCACTTTTTCTTTTTGGTTGATAATTCATCCGACGGGATGTGTCCGAAATTCTTTGGTCGACCAAGAAATTCTTTGGTCAAATTAAGCCCTAAGCATTTTTTCACATTTCTATTGTCATTAACTGCATTGTCTGTAAATGTTCTTCTCTTAGCATACAACATGCTCAAGTGCTGGAGCAAGCGGGAGCAAAATGCGACCCTCAGACTAATTTTTGTTTGCCTTGAAACCTCCTGAATAAATGTTTTCTGGTCGAATTTAACTGTTTCAACCCTACAAAGTATATACTGTTTTAGTCAATAACTTACTTAATTTCACAGTAAGATGAGTATTTTTGCAGGAGGTATACAGTAGCTTATACTCTATTAGGAATGACCTAGAAAGAGTTATGGCTAAGAAAAGGTCCTTAGGGAGAACAGCGCTGTTCCTCCTTCAGACAGACAGGCCATGCAATATATGTTGACAGCACAGTTGAATACACTACGTTAACAGCCTTCTGTATCTGAATTATTGAAGAAAAGGTGATAGTGAAGATTCTATGAGAGCAAATGTGGTCATAATAGAGTCAGGAAAGTAGAAGCCATGACAGTAGTGAACTCTTTTCATATTTGGACATAAAAAATAGAAATAGAAATCCAACTTTTTGCTTATACATTAATGAATGAGAATGCACGATTGTCTCTAGTAGTTACTGGATATGCATCATACATCTTGAACAACTAGCGTGGTCTGGAATCAAAAGTAGACTCATTGTGGTCTTCTATAGTAGTGCTACCCATACAGTTTACCTAATGCATTCATTTCACTGAAAATGTAAATGGTCTGTACAGGCAATGCAAGACTCTGTCCCATCCCTGGCCTAACCAATCTTAGAAGCGCATCCAGAGAACCGCCTCATAAATTGCTGACTATGTGACAGTTGCAAAACACCATTTATCACCATTTGGATGTAATAGCCCGCATCTGTGACAGTAAACTACACTCTCCCATTCCATTGCAGCTTCAGAGGAGAATACGTTACCTTAAAATCCAACAAATAAACTTTTTTTCAAGGCACTTTTGCTTTATCTAACCTTTTGACCCACACAAAGCTTCTCCCAATTCATACCAGTTATATTTATATCTTAATTTAAGTCAGGAAAAAACAGCAGCCAAGCCATTATTTGACCTTGGCTTTACTAAAAATAAGCAGCACAGATATGCAAGAGGGAAAGGGAGGATGTCCGAGTGCTTTTGTGCAAAAACTGGGAGGCTAGCCTTATTGACCTAATGAATACAGGAAATCCAGTCCAGTGGCTTGTGCTGCAGAGCTCCAAGGCTGCAGATCTGAATATAGTGGTCGAAAACTCACACACATACACACACACTAATTATTTTGCTGCCTCAACTACTCAGACAGCGCCGAACATAAGGCAGAAATTGGCCATTTGGGACAGCCAACACAAGCAGAACGGTGGTGCGGCGGCAGAAGGAACGGGGTTGCTGAAAATTCTTTTAATTGCTGACAAAACAACTGCAGAGTGATCCAGCGTGCAAGCTAAAAGGGAGAAGAAGAAGTCCTCCGCCCACCAACACCCAGCAACGTCCCAAATCCAAACGCTGCTTGGAAGTCTTATTTAGGGCTGGGGAAGAGGGAGAGTGTGAGTGTGCGATTGGGAGAGGTTTAAAAAGGATGCCGCCCCCGGAGTTGGTACCAAGAACGACTGTGAGGAGGTGGAGTGCAGGAGGAGGGAGTTGAGGGGTGTTTTTGATGTGCTCTGGGGCACGCAAAGTGTTGAAAATATCAATATCACAATATCAAAGTGCAACTATGAAAGTTAGACTAAAAAGTCAAGAAACAAAAACTAAGCATGTAAACCATCACAGGATGCAATATATTTACTCTTTTGGTGAAGGTTTAGAATCTGCAGGAAACACTTTAATGTTGGACAGTGGAGCATTCTAGGCCAACCAAAGTGTCTTGCATAGTGACAAGCAGGTGGCAAACCCCTCCAGAAGTTATGTAACCAACATAGAATAGGTTGCAACGGTAAACAATAGAAACAATAGACAATGTCAGTTTCAGTTTCCATTTGACGGCTCTGGTGTGAAAACATACACTTTCTATTGCTCCAGGCTCTGGGTTAAACTAGCAGCCTTTGTTTAACATTCTACATCTATAGTGTTATAGCTTTGACTCTCATTCAACACATCTGACTAACTGAGCATTTGATTGACTAACTCTTTCACTTGATCAAAATAGGAGGAAACAAAGGGAAACAGCTGGGAAATTATATGTTCATATAGTTCAAATGCGGATTCTTTTTACAACAGAAAAAGTCTTTCTATGCCTATTTAGTTCTAACTTTGGTGTTGTTCGATTATGAAAAAATGTAATTATAATTGAAATGAAATTTACTCTAACAATTATTTGTCTTGAGAGACAGGGTAGCGTCCTTTAAATGCAGAAAGTAAAAGGATAAAAAGACAACACATTAATGGTTTTGAATGTACTTTACAAGGGTAAAGTCACTATTAACACTCAAAGGGAACGTGTGCTCAAGAACACACTTATAATGTTAATAATCACACTTACTCAGTTACATACATTTTGTAATCAATCAGAGCAATAACTGAAATTGATTCAATTACACAGCCCTGGTTGGAGCTGGAATACTTTTTCACACATAATAATCTCTTTAGCAATAATCTCCTTTGAAAGTCATATTCTGAGCAATTATTTCATTTCCACTTTACAAACTAGAGTGCAGCAACTCCTCCAAAGATTGACTTTAGCCTGAGTTTTCCCTGTCAGGCGGCTGTATTGATGCAGGTTAATGACGCTGATGTAGCCACAAAAAACAACTGCAGTCATTACTCAGGGGCAGGAAAAGTACTTTTGGCCTTAATTTAGGAACATTGGGATCAAACATGAATCAATGGGAACGCTTACAGGGGATTTGAAGTTTGTAGGAAGTGTTTCTCTGATCTCTGCATCTTATTGTGGTTCTGGTGATCCTGTAGCTGTCACATTTTACTCTGGATTTCTAACACTGCTTCCATAGGAGTCCATTTCAGAAACGACATAATAAAGACACAAGCACAAGACTGGGATGTGGTAAGTTGTGTCACAATACTAAAAGTTGATTTTGATTTTAAAGAAAAGGCTTGATACTCAATACGCCATATAAATAAAGGGTAATTCATCATGTTTGCAGCAGGTTTGCTAAACTTCTAAAGGAAGACATAAGCCAAAACACTGTAAGAAAGCCAATAAAAGAACCTTAGAATAAACTGCTGAATCACCGCTGGTCAATATATCTATTACTCTGTATTAGATAATGGTTTTAATGAACCGTCATTTCAAAATTTAGCAAATCTTTATTCATTTAACATTAGGCTAACTGAAATTACTTCAAGTTCTAAACCTATTTGACACCAAATTGTTAATAGAGAATGTTTATTTAAATGAAATAGACAGTATTGATTTCAAACAAATACAGTAGGAACTGCGGCCTGTGGCCAGATGCGGCCCTCAACAGCTTCAATGTGGCCAAAGGCACATTTTCGAGAATAAGTGTTGCTCTTTATATTTCTTTTCTTCGATGGATTTGGTTATGGAGCATGTGTCTTTGCTCGTTGTCCAAATATTATCACAATAAATTGTCAAAATAGTAGATTAAGAACCCTCAACAATCATTTACAAAATATGTTGCAATAATGATAATTTGTTACAGCAATGGCCTTGGTCCAGCCCTCTACCACTTGTCTCGAATTTAAATATGCCCCTCTGGAAAAAGTAACTGTCCACCCCCGATGTAATGTCCAGCGCTGACAAAGATAGAAGAATTCATAAAACTAAGAATGGTGGAATGCGTCAAATTCTTGGCATTCATTTCCCAATTTCAGACGACCACTGTAATTTAAAGATGCTTTTGAATATCTAAACTTTGGCATTTTATGTATTTGAACCTAGAATTATGCGCAATTAAAAAAAAACACTTAAGGCAGTCATGTATTTCACATGAGAGGAATGTAGTTAAGAGCTTCATCTACAGGCTGCAAAGGAAACTACACAGGGGAAATAATCAAAGCGATTTTATCTGATGTGCTAATAAAGGCAGAAATGCTCAAAACAAGACTGGTTTATAGAGTTAAAAACAAAGCAGAAGAACAGCATCTCTCAGACAGAACTCCAGCTGTGTTTTGTGTCAGAATAGGATTATATCACTCTTAAAAGCAATTTTGCATAATACAGTATGTGTCCAATAAAATGTCCAAACATTGGTGTTTTAAAATTCTCCAAATTACCAACATTCTCAGCATTGCTCCAACTTCATGAATAAGTTGGCTCCAGGCTATTTACCATTCATTGTTTTGTTCACCATCATGGACTGCCATATAAAAACACAGATCTATCAGTCCATTTGCATTGTATATAAGTAATTACCTGTGTGCATAGGCATATTATACTACACGTCAAAGGTGGAATGTTACAATAGTTGTAAAGCATAACACCTAAGCTCTGAGGGCACTGGGTACGAGCAGAAAAACTCTTAAATCCTTTCATTTCCTATGGACGTCTGATGGCCTTTTCAGAGACTTTGTGAGAGTGAAGGGCCCAGAATTGCAGTACAAATCATGTTTATAGCAGTTCTATTGCTACAGTGCCAGGGCTGTTATTTATTAATGGCAGTTTTCAGCTGAAATGGGTTTGCAGCGTTCAGCTCACTCCGATATTATTCTTTCATTTTTGTTGTTTTTATCTAATTCAACTAATGTCTTGTATATTTAAAGTACAAACACGTATTCATCCCAAAAGTCATCCAAACCATGTGTCTACTTTAGTTGCTGCGCTTGTATTGTCCTAGCAAAATGTGAGGACTAGAAACATAAAAATGGATTCTAGCTACAGTCGCCCAAGGGCAAACTGATCTTTTGTGCCAAAGTTATCGCCAGCAATCACTATCACACATAGCCAGATTATCTTTCAGGCTAGATGGGTAAGGATGTGTCTTGCCCAAAAACACATAGGAAGTTGACGAGCATATATTGTGTGTAATGTAAAAACAAAAACAAAAAAAAAGAAATACTTCCAAACAAAGTCAAAGACACAGTACCCATGTTAATATGTGTTTGCTCACATACTTAAAGGTGCACAGTGAAGTCAGCAACACAATTCAGTAGAAAGTGAAAGTTAATAGTGATAAATGTGTTATGTCATTATGTGAAAAAAATATGGAGGCCAAATAATTTTGTGCCCGTGCATACCCGCTCAATACACAATTATTTTTTATTTAAATGACAAAATGAGCTTCTATTGAAGTTTATAAACAAGTTATACAGTGCACCTTTTTATAAGTCTACGAACTAGTACTGGGCCAAATAAACCAAGATTGTTAAATTCTGATACAAAATTTGCTCTATTTCAAATAGCATATTTTTATTTATTGTAATCTTGTGTTTTCCCAAATCTCCCAATCATTCTACAAATTATTCACCATCAAGCTCTTTTCACAACTTGGCTAGCTGAATGCTGACAACAATAATAAGTACACTTCCTGGATTTAGAGGTATAAACTGTTATTAGTTACTTACTATTAGACGTAGATGGGACATACTCTGAGACCTGTTGCGTTCAAGTTAGTTGGAGTACTCGAAACCAAGACTAAGACTGAGTCGAAATGCGCTTGAGTCTAAGACGAAATCAAGACCGGTCTCGAATGCTATGACACTAGGACATAGCAAACTCATTTTCACCACATGGATACTGTGACCATACATGCTGGAGCAAGGCTGAATATTATTATTATTTTTTTTTTTTGTTATTTTCTTCAAACAAAATTAGGTAATGCTTCCTGGTTTGTGCGATAGTTAATCAATTAGATATTTTGATATTTAGCCAAAGTTTTGTTTTGTTGCTTGTCAGTTTGTTTATCACAATGGTACCATAAGTATTTTATGCATATTTTCTTATTTATGTCAAGAATTGAGACAATAAACATGGCACACTTTATGTCACTATAAGGTCTTGGACTATTTCAGATAAACTAAATCATTCTTTCTAAATGTGTTCTGGACAGGCCCAAATTTTGTCCAAATGATTATCTATTCATGAGTATCTGACTTTTGATACTTGAAAACTGTTCTGGGGTCATCTGATTTCATTGTCACTGAGATTACATGAAAACATATCTAAATAATCATTCTTCTGTAAGCTTTTAGTAAGCTTTATTTGCAGAGCCCTTTTCACAGTCACAAAGCGCTTCACAGTGAGACTCAGTGATACCAAGCAGCCCTGGAAGCTTAGCACAAGCGATTCAACTCAACACCTGGCGCCTCAACCTCCGACTACTGCCAAGCGTTTCCTAACCTGCATGTTATTGATTTGTGGATAGTAAGGTAAGAGCGTTATCTGCTCTGCCACCATGCCGCCAAATGTAATGTAAATATCTTTCACCTTTAAAATGAAAAGTGCATTGCTATTATAAGCATGGATCAACCTGGGAATATGTGGGTGACAAATACCTACAAAATACAAGCAATCTTAAATAGCAGAGTCAGAATAAAACTATAGCAAATGGCGGATGTCAATAGAATGAACGCTGCAGTGACTCCTATGGAAAGTGCCACAAGCTATGACATGCTTCCCTCCAACAACACCAACTCCACATCCAAGTGTCATGTCAAATTTTCTCTCAAGACGTCAGCGAGGCCCCCGGCCCGTCAATCACCCCAAAGAAGAACGTCTCTATGGGGGAAGATGAAGCGTGGATCATCTTTAAAAACACATATTAATAATACAGCACTCTCAGAATAAACTGGGTAATGAGGACAGAACATGGAGCGCAGCGTTTCTGACTCACTCGACCATTCAAAAACAAGTGGCGTGTTCTCCCTGAGAGCGCAGTCACTTCTCATGTCACGCACGGAGCCAGGATGGAGGTAGTACAGTCTTATCAGTGTTCAGCAGCTACCATGAGCACAAGCAAAGTGTCATCTGCCCATAACGTGGTCCCATGCATCTGGCAAAGCGGGGGTTTTTAATGTTTCAATGGTGGGTTACGTCAATATAGGACGACTGGAGGATTTTTAGAGTACGTGGGTTTGGTATTGACAGTCTGATTGCTCCTGAAGCTAGAGGTGAGCAATATATCGAATTTTTAGATAATATCGCGAACGTTGGCTTCAAGATATAAAAAAAAAAAAAATTGAATATGAAGTAAATTAATAGTAAAAATGCCACAATAAGAACTACTTAAACACAAAAATATAACATGCTCCTGCTCAACAACATCAATTATACTGTACATGTTTAGCAGCTAAAATGACTCTTGTACAAATACATTTTTGTTGATGTTGCAATGTAAAAAGTGAATGGGTCTAGTTTAGACCCATAGAAATCATCAGATTGAACATACATGAAAAGACTAAATAACGCTTTTTAAGACACTTCACATTATGCATTATTCATTCATTCCACACTCGATGGTGGTAAGCTACAGTAGTAGCCACATCTGCCCTGGGGCAGACTGACAGAAGCTAGGCTTCTTTTTTCCGCCATCGGCCCCTCCGATCACTAACTACTATTCATACTCACTCCAGATCTAATGTGGGTGAAGTGTCTTGCCTAACACGAGTTTCTCCTGTGTTTACCCCACTGTGGCACCTGAGGTTCCTCCAGCGGTCTCCCATCCAAGTACTGCTCATGGCCAACATGGATAGCTTAAAAGATCTGACGGAATCAGGCTTTGGAAAGCTGGTATGGCCACTTAGGACATATTCTACATGAGCACACCCTTCAGCTCAGTTATTGTGTAAAGACTGATATTGAGATATGAGATGAAATAATCAAGTTATACATTTTTGTCGATATCGCACAGGCCTATCTGAAGCATTTTAATTGCAAGTAAACAAACAAATGGTCGGAAATAGGAACAAGCGAAAACAAGAATTTTCTGGCCAGCAGTTTGGTTTATTTTACACAAGACCCAATAAAACAGCAGTGTCAAAGTCAAGATGAGTCAGAGATGGTCGAGGGCCACATTTTGTGTTATATGTGGGCTTTATACAGCTAATATAACACATTTACTTTATGTTCAGATTCATATTGTAACACATTACATTACATTATATATTACTTTATTGTATATTATATTGCACACACTGTCAGTCCAAGATCAAATTGTTTGCAATTTGCTGAATTCCAGTGCATTTTAGGTTTTACAGTTACATCTCAGTCATATATGCATTTATATTTTCCATGAGATCATTACCCATTATGTTGAGACTCTTCTCACAGAGCTAGGGTGCTGTGTTTTCTGGGATATGTAGTTTAAACTGTTGCGTACTTTCATCAGGGGGCCACTATCAATAATAATCACAAACCATCCCAAGGGCCATATGAAATCAAACGCGCCTGCTTTAAAATCTTAATATTGTCTTTGAGAGCTAACTTCCTCTCTGATCATTTAGACTTGTTTTGATTGGTTGAATGTACATGTCAATCATTCTGGCTTTAGCAAAGGACTGTGTTGGGAAGAATACTTTGAAAATGGCAGTAGATAACCAATAGGAAGAGTGGGTGAGAAAAATGTGTTTAGATTTCTTATACATATTTATCTCACATTTAGCAACTAATCATTGACCACAAAGACACCTGACCCTTTTAGTTAACAAAACAACCCGACACAATTGCCTATTTAAAATTCCAAATGTGTAAGAAAGGAAACAGAAAAGCGGAGAAAGCAAAATCCAATAAGAGGCAAATAAACAAGGATGATCGTTATAAAGGAAGGAAGTAATAGACTCAGAGCATAAGTCTTCAAGTGAGGACGAGACAAAGCAAGGAAACCAGGACGCAAGAAAGGGAAAGGAAGGTGCCAAGGGAGATAACTCTGTTTCCCATGTTTGTGGGTGGCACCACAGAATGAAACATGGGATCTCTTCTTTCCAGATTTAGGAGAATTATCTGACTAGCTTACCTTAAACAATTATTATTACCTATTATTTTTTGCAAAGTATCCTCTGCATCTGTGATTAGGGATTCACCAATCTAGTTTTTTCAGTTGCGTTCTGTATCTGCTGGGACCCGATTTCAACCGATATAGCTTTTTATGTTCTCCAAACTCAGTTCAATCATTAAAAAAGGGTGCTATGTAACCATTACTTTTTGTGTAAGCAACTTAACAACTAAAATATCAAGCATTATGAGATATTCTGAGTCATCAGAGTAAACAATCTTATTACGTCAAATTAAAGGCACAACTTAACCCAAAATTTCATAGATCAATGCCGATATTCAATCCCAGAATCGCAGCGGTGCATGCTTGTGATCTTGTGCACAGCTTGACTCAGATATTTGGACAGAAAAGTTATAACACTTTAGTTGACAGTATCATGGTCTCTTTTGTTTGATCGTTACGATGAGGTAGACAACAAATTCATCCACGTCGTACAAAGCCATACAAAGCCAACAGCTTCACTCAGCTGTTGAAAAAACAGTTCTAAAACCGCACACAAACCAAAAAACGTATGCATACATAGTATAAACAATGTGCCAAAGGGATAGTGAGAAACTATATACACATCCTCCTTTTGAAAATCAGGAGCTCCAACTTTCTGCATTCATGCATATCAAATACAATAATTTAAAACAATTCACTCCCACATTCATTTACAGATGGAAATTAACATTCAGCGAACCGACTTGCATATCAGGCTGAACACACAATGAGACTATAAGCAGAGAGCAAGGAACCAGGCATGCAAGGAGGGAGAGAAGGAAGTCGGAGAAGCGGCATAAATGACTCATGTTGCTTTTACAAACAGCGCGCACCCAGCAGTCAGGTCGAATGTCACGCTTCATCCCTTCAACCACAGGTGCACGCTCTTATCTGCTCCCACCAGCCTCCCATCACGCTCTGGAGACATCTCTGAGGACCTCCCCTGCCCCTTCATCTTCATCATCTTCATCACGCCGATACACAGGCTCACCCCGGAGAGACATGAGAGGAGAGGATGAAGCGCTCTCTCCCTCCCTCCCTCTGTCCGTCCTTCCTATCTCCCCTCTCCTCTCAGTGTAGTTGGCAGTAGAAGCGGTGGCTCGGAGCCCGCAGCACGCCGTCTGCCTCACCTACGCAGCATCGCCAGTCAAAAATTCATAAGGTGACACAAAACTGTCAGAGCGCGTTGATGCCACTCCAAAACGACAACGCCGCGAGTAACTGTGTGTGTGTTTATGCGAGGGGACGTGGGCGGCTGGTGAGCGTAAAAATACTTAAGTTGGTGTCTTTGTGAAATGAAGGCAGCAGATTGAAATGGGTCAATGTAAAGTATGTAAAGAGAAAGAAGATTCAAACTCAAATTTCGATATTAGGTGGTACCATTTTTGATACCGCAATGATTTTTTTCAACGCAAAACAATGTTGTTTTCATTATTAAATGCTATGGTAGATCATCAGTCAGTCATTTTTATTGATAAAGAGAGTATCTAGTTTTGATGCTAGTTTTTGTATTGATTAAGATCGGATTACGACCTC
Organism: Mugilogobius chulae; assembly: GCA_038363315.1. NCBI lineage: Eukaryota > Metazoa > Chordata > Actinopteri > Gobiiformes > Gobiidae > Mugilogobius > Mugilogobius chulae. The sequence goes on from CM076414.1 coordinate 26,834,683, forward strand.
AGTAAACGTCGGACAGTGAGACGTAGATATAGTTTTGTAGCAAAGATTTAGAAGTGTGTCACTAGTTTGAGTTTTTTTTTTTTTATGTCGCTTATGGATGGATTCATTCAAATCAAAAGGAAGATCTTGTGAAAAGTAGATAAGTTAATGACCGATTAGGAATTTGACATAGGAATTCCAATAGGACTGAGTGAAAAGTAGATATATTAACAACTGATTAGGAATTTCATCTCTGATCTCAAACAGGATCAATTGAAAAGTAGATATGTTAACAAGTCATAAGGAAAGGATTATCAAAATGTGTTAAACGAATGGAAACCTGTCAACTCGCTAGAAAGGCTCACAATGGAACTACACAAAGAACTTTTGCCTATATGAGCAAAGGCACAATTTATCACAAAAAAAGCCACCTACCTCACTCCACATGAAATCAAAAGATGAACAAGTGGGCTATATAGTCAAACAGACTCATTTGAATTCACAATCTGCAGAAGAATACAGCACATGAATAGAATAAGAAATATGTCTCTGCTCACTACAGGCGCTACACAAACTGCCCGCTCCTGGCAGTATATAAGCGCTGCTCAGAGCTCCCACTGCTATAGGTTAGACCTGACAGATCTGGAGTGCAGGTGCGCGGAGTTTCTCAAACTGTGGGTCAGGACACCACAGCAGGTTACAACCATGTGTATGTATGGACTACTGTACAGGATAGACAGCGAGAAGATGGTTTACTGCCATCTTTTGTTAGATATCTTAAGTGAATTTAAAGTACATTTGTGATTGGTTCTTTTTGGAAAATAATAACCAATTATCTCATCTGACACTCACTTTATCTGCCTGCTTTGGATAATGACATATTTCCTCATAAATGCAAATTGATAACAGGCGCTCTCCAAGCAAAATCAAACAATAAAAGCATAGATCCTAAAATGGCCATCTAAGTTGCAATAAAAATGTTATTAGCCTACTGTACACTACATTTATGTGAATAAGGACGTGTCCAGATAAATGAGCACTGCTGGTATAGAGAATGTAGCATCATTTCCACCAGTGTGTTCACGTACAAGGCTTCCACTCACCACAAAAGCATGCACTCCATCTCTGCATCCGCCCAACATCACCTCGGCAAAAAAAAATGTGAGCTTTATATCAGCAGAAATTGCTAAAATCATCACTGAAATTGGTCAAAATGGCAAAAGCAACACGCGTTACTCACAACAATGACTTCATCAAGAGTCACAGCATCTAAACAACACAAGCGTGATCGCAAACTAAACTTTCACACTCTGCTTTCATCGCGAAGCAATCGGACTATATTGTGAATGCACGTGCACGCGCGGTGTCAACGTCAAATTACGCTTTCAAGTACGGCGGCATTTAATATGAAGCACACATGCAATTACCCGGCAGCAGCAGCGCAACTACTCCCTGCACGTCTGAGCCTCTGTAGCATCACCTAATATTGAGACAGCATTCCACAACAAACATCCAGCACACAAAGGCTTTGGATGCGTAAACTTGCACACGGAAAACGCGAGAAATGAGGGAAAAACGGGGAGAGCGTTGCGAAATCTTGGGTTTAAGTTGCTCCCGGTTCGTTTCAAGGCATCTCTCTGCAACATTTACGCCAGGTTTCCAAACGACACGGCACGGATATCTACCTTCCCCTGCAGTGCACAGCTTCAAGCAAACAGCGACAAGACTGATGCAAAATCCGCTCCGAAACACAAAAACTTTACTTACTCATACAAGCGTCCTTCAGTGCAATCCAGTTTGGCATGGTTCGAGAAAAAGGTTTAGAGGAAAATAGTTGTAGCGGAAGAATACAAGTCCATTCCAAGAGCGGTTCAGTCACGAGAGAAGGAGCGAACTGTGTGAAAAGGGTTTTCCAGAAAAACGGAACGACGTGGGTCCGTGCGCACGGGGGAACAGCGAGAAGCATGAATGAGACGCGGGCTGAGCTTCACTCCTGCATCTCCCGCTGGAAAGAGAGAGAGGGGCTCAGACAGTGGAGAGAGAGAGAGCGGGAGAGATACAAGCACACGCGGGATAGCTGACGGACGCGCGCCCCCTGCCTCTCACCGTGCGTAATGACGTGCGTAAAGTCTCTGCTGCTCAGGACGCATAGGTGGCAGCATTGGCTCCGGTGATGTGCAGAGTTATGGCTGTCTGCAGTGGTTTTCAGGGTGAATCATCTGCCGCAGCCATGGCCTTCAAGAGGATTGCGTTTTGTACTGACTTCACAGAATTGAAAAGATGTGCTTTGAAATGGGTATGAAAACATTTTAGATAAGGTTCAAATCAATCTTTGAAAATGAGCCTGGCAAACAGGCACTTACGTAAAATGTCTACGCGTTTCCTTTTCTTTTTCATTTACTGAATACTTAGCTGGAATGTAGCATGAAAGCAAAGTTTTGAAAGGTTGAAATTACTTTTACTAAAGAATGATTCAACTGAGAAGCTTAAAGAGAGAGTGATATCTTCTGATGTAATGTATCGAGTTAATATTCAATAAGTTACAATTTGACACTTAATAAAGATAACTGAATGCACATTTTAACACAGTTTCAGAGTTATTCCAGACCACCTTTTTGTCACTTGATTACACTTTGTACCTTAAAACAAATTCATTAAGCTTTACAAACAGCTCTGGCCAATCAGAACAGTCGATGTAACGATGCTTCGGTTGTAGGTTTTGGAAAAGAGCAGCGACAGGGGCAAGATAGTTGTAGCTACTCTGGAACAATTGGAATATATCTCAGTTATGTTTAAATGTAATTAATGTAGTTAAGTCAATTGCAACAATGGTGACAGTTGTTAATATACAAAAACTACAACTGATCAAAAACTACTAATTTGTAAACATTTGTAATTCGTTACTTTTAAATAGTATTCAATTTTGACTTTCGTCATTAAAGAATTTGACCTACCCAGATTGTTACTGTAATGAAAGCAGTAAAAAATTAAATAAAATAAATAAAAAAACATTGAAAAAAAATAATTTGGTCATTTTGAAGCCCAGATTTGTCAAAGAAGAGACTTTTGTGTGGATATAACCAAATGATCCAATCTGCTCCTAAACCACTTCATCCATTGAGCTCAATAGAACATTGTAAAGTCAAAGGCTATTTTCTCAAAAATGCATTTTCCTGCAAGGGATCGTCAATATCATTCTCTAAAGTAACTCCTACACACATCCATTTTGAAAGTTAAGGATTTGTTGATATTTAGTTGTTAATCAGATTTACAAAGTTTTTAAATCTAAAAATTATAAAAAATATAATCACAATTTTTTTTCTCATATTGATCGATCTCGATTTGCAATTCAATTTTGTTCAACTTTTTTTTTTTTAAAGAAAAATGCCATTCATGATTATAAACAAAACAAACACTTTAAATATGTCCCATTTATTAGATTTTTTGAAACTATTTATCAATATTCTACATCATAGTTTGACTTTTGCTCCAGACTACACATTTTTACTCACAAAGGATTGGTTTTCAATGTATGTGTATTTATTTGTATATATTTATTGGTGTATGTATGATTTTAAAGGCTAATGGTAATGTCTCTGCTCATTTAATAATGATTGGATGATTATTTAGTGGAACAAAAGGCACCACAGACCATCAATGATTGTTATACTGATGGAAGAGATACAACTCCTTCCTTCTGCTTGATGCACTGAAGCACTTTGAAAATAAAAAGTGCTTCCTGTCTTCTGTTTTACTCACATCCAGCCTATGTTACATCCACTTAGCCCTTTGTGTTTTCATGTTCGATTCATATCTTATAAGCGTTCAGGCCTACAGTGTTCCAAATGTTTTAGAGAGAAAAGTAAGACAAGCTACAACCAGCACACATTCAGTCAGACTTTAAGTATCTGTAACCTTTGTCTCACAAAACAAAGAGTTAAATAAAGTGTATATTACTGAGTCCCTGTATCCCCTCAGCACTGACAGCATGGAGCTCGTCTCAGCAGTGACGTGTGCACAGTTTACACACAGCAGCGGGATGATGGATTACCCTCGTCTCCCAGGATGCACGTGGAGGCCTCACTAGCAGTGTTGTGTGGGCGTTTAATGTATGCTTGTATGTATATGTTTAATATAGAAATGTCATAGCCCCTCCCGTGCATATTAACGCTAGTGTGAATGCGTCGTGTCAGTGCTGTTCCAAACTGAAGGTCAACTACGATGAAATTTGACAAATGGCCTCTTAACTGTGCTGCCCTTGTCCTAGACTGAAGCATCACGGTGGGAGGACAAAACAGATGTGCACTTTTATGTGTGTGTGAATGTCGGTTGTAAATTAAACAGCTTTTTTTTTATCAATGATTAAAAAAAAAGTTTCTTTCAAGAAATAATAGCTTTTCTTCCTGTGCCACTCACAAAAAAGAATCCATCTGGAGACCCCATATGGACCCCTGCTAAAGACGGCCATTGTGAGTCGGGACAATCTTGTGGTTTTGGTTGAAACTAAAACAAACTCACCTGGCCAGTCAGATGGTTTATCTCGCGATATTTGTGAATTCACAAACACAAGATAAACCATCTGGCCTTCCAGCCGCTCGATTGGTTTGGGAGTCCGAACCAGCGGTGTTTCGGCGGTGTCAAGACGGCTGTTAGATGGTAAATAGTCTCTATTTATATAGCGCTTTTCCACCTTACAAGGCACTCAAAGCGCTGCCGTAGAGTCTGATTCAAGCTAAACAAAGATGGCGGCTTTCGTGGATGTACGTGTTTCTGCAGCTTTTGATGCAGTTTTAGCAGAAATACGGAGTAATTTCTTTTTGAAAGAAGAGCAGTATGTGTGACATGTACTTGGAAGGTAGGCCCCACACCCAATCAGCTCGAAGTATTTCACTAAATGCCCCGCCTTTTCTCGAACGCTTTCAGCGAGTAAAGTCCAGATGGATATAGTAAGAACTCAGATAGGAGTTCCAGGTTAAAAACAAACAACATATAGTATAACAAAACAAAAATTGTATAGCAAACAAAAATATTATAACTTTTGAAAAATGTTTTATACATTTTGGATTGGAAAAATATCTGTGCTTTCCAAACAACGTAATTTAAAAACAACAACAAAACTTATGCAGTTTCAAATACCCTCATTGGCTGTCTGTTCAGATTGACAAGTGGTGATGAGAATACATTTCTAACTCCAGCCCGATCTTCTTGGGCTACTTCCATTTATTCTTCAACAAAAGCACAAAAAGTGCTTTTCTGGAGGCAGAAAGTCACCTGCATGACTCAGTGGAAATCAAAAATGAAAACCAGGGAGATTGCTTTTGCCCTGCACTCAAATGAAAGTAAAAGACAATGCCTTTATTAAAGTACCTTTATGGAACATTTATTTAATCTTATTTATGCTATGTATCTTTATCAACTTAAATACTAGGGTTTCTGACACAAAGAAACGCAAGCTAAACTTTACCTTGAATGCTTAGCACACAAATTACTCTGAAATAAAACGTCACATTATTAACAACACAGGTCAGAACTGCCTCTCTGTGAGGGCGAGTGAGAGCTGGAATAACCTCCAGACACTATCAGGAATGTCCTTCATTCTATAATTTTAAAAAACAACTTAAAAAATGGCTCTTAACAAACCAAACCTGTAAACACGTATGAATTGTTTTATATTTCCTTAAAATGTACCTTAAGATTTTCCTATTTATTGTAATGTTTTTATTCACTTCACTGTGAAAAGTACTTGTTACTTCACGAGGACTACAGATGAAATTAGCTTTATGCTAAATCTGGCATATTTACACAATTTTGTTGTGTTCATTAATATGCACTGTCCTCTTCAAATAAATAAATAAATAAACATAGCGAGAAAAGATCTCTCCTGCAACTGGTTGATAGACTGGTAACAGTTGACACTAATGATTACTCCTAATTTGTGTTTTCTGCAGGCTGTAGCCAACAGCTAATTTAAGGGACTGCTGTAGAGCTTTTAGTTTTCACAGAGTTATGGTTGATAAAATACGCAAAACTTTAATAGGGCTATTGAGATACATTACGGTGAGGAGAATAGAGCAACTGCGCCAACATGGCCATCGCATTTCTTGTCAGCTTCCATAGGTTTTAGCCTCCATGCAGTATCTCCTTATATATCTATGTTGTAGAGTCCTTCTCATCATGTTCCAGACTAGCTGGATAAGTAAGTAAAGTTTATTTATGTAAACTACATTATGCCTGCATTTTGCTGTCAAGAGTCCCAACAGTCTTAAAAGAGCACTATAGCTGGATATCATCTGGAAAGAAGAGGAAAGACACATTACTAATGTCCGTGATGATCTTTCCCAGAGGTGTGATACACAGCAAAAACATGACAAGACCTAAAGCAGAACCTTGAGGAACCCCACACAGAAAATTTTAAGTTAAGGCCCAATTGTATAACCTTCACACTGAGAAAACCCCCAAATAGAGATTGATGCAAGGCCAGTGGAATGTTAGAGCCGAGAAACTATGATTGATATGTATGTTTAGGGGTAGAAAATAGTATGTTATCTTTGGTAAGAGCATTTGATCATCTGTAATCAATAGTCAACACCATTATTTTTTGGTCAAATATAAATACATATTACACTTCCTTTATCTAAAATAAAAAGTAACCAAGAAAACCCCCAGCAACCTTTGTTTTCATGTTCCTTTCATGAAAGCTGTTTTGTGACCATTGCGTCTGCTCTGCTCACTGCACAACCCCTATTTTAATAATAACCATATTCAAGCAAACCTCGTACATATTACACTGTACTTTCAGAAGTCTACTTTTTTTCTTTCTGTGTTTGTTTGTCTAAAAATGAGAACAGTTTATTATACGGTTGATTTCAAACAGATATTTAAAAGTAGAGTGAATTTCTGCCCAGCAACAACAGAGCTCACACAGAGAATTAAACACAACTCAAGCAGCAGAGCTAATACAAGGCTAATTGCTTTATTTAAAAGAAGAAGAATAACTAGTCTTTAGTTTTATGGTTGCTATGTGAACTAGAGGTGGGCAAAAGCATTACTATAGATACATTTGTTTCAAATAAATGGAAAATCCGAATATAGAACATAAGAGGGTGAATTGCACTTTTGAGATTTGATGGCAACCACTGCTGAGACATTTATGCAATGACTATTTTAAAGGCAGCAACCTTTTCTTGGCTTTGTATAAACACTTGACTTTTATTTGAGTTTAACTGCTAAGTTTAGGTCTGAAGTTACAAAAATGGGTAAGTTTGGGTCTGAAGGTTGGAGTAGGTTACGATTAGGATCAGGATTTTGTTTCTATTCATGAATAATAACACATCTTTACATTTTTTTAGAAATGAACTGAGTAAGCAAACGTGTACAATAGGCACACAAATAATCAAAATTGCGTTCAAATGACATTCTGTTTAAAATTGCGTGATATAGACACCTATTTGTGTGTGAGGCTAGTTTAAAATGTTTCAAATCAATTAAAAAAAACTTTACTAACAGATTAAGGTGTAATGATGTTTTGTTAAAGTATTTAAATACATTTGTTAAGTAATTGATAAAAACTTCATTTCAAACCACACTTTTGGGCAAAAATGTTATAAATCTCTCAAATAAATTATATGGGTGTTTTTATTGCTCAAAACTAAAATAAAAAGATATTGAAGCTTAAAGCCAAATGTGTAGCATTCTAAAGGCAAACACATTTCATCTCTATGGAGAAAGGTGACCCTCCACCAAACCACATTTCTATTGAGCTGTCCTAATATTATATAACTTTCATTTAGTGTAGGAGTCAAGACCAGACTAATCGAGACAAAGACCTTTGTCAGACCAAAGAGTCCAAGAATGAGTCAAGACCAAGGCCACAGAGTCAAGACCGAGACCACTAAGAGTCGAGACCGAGTCAAGACCAAGACCACTAAGAGTCAAGACCGAGACCACTGAGAGTCAAGACTGAGACAAGACCGAGACCACTGAGAGTCAAGACTGAGACAAGACGAGACCACTAAGAGTCAAGACCGAGACCACTGAGAGTCAAGACTGAGACAAGACCGAGACCACTAAGGGTCAAGACTGAGACAAGACCGAGACCACTAAGGGTCAAGACTGAGACAAGACCAAGACCACTGAGGGTCAAGACGGAGACAAGACCAAGATCACTGAGGGTCAAGACGGAGACAAGACCAAGACCACTGAGGGTCAAGACAGTGACAAGACCAAGATCACTGAGGGTCAAGACAGAGACAAGACCAAGATCACTGAGGGTCAAGACTGAGACCACTGAGGGTCAAGACGGAGACAAGACCAGGACCACTGAAGGTCAAGATTGAGACTTTTATAAGTCAAGACCAAATCAAGATCATCTTTGAAATTGTATACATTTATCAGTCATCGTTCTCCTGGTGCAAGTTTAGTAGAGTGTGGTGGTAATGAAATGTGCTCTTTCCATGTTCAAGACAAGACCAAATCCAAGATCAAGTTCAAGATATGATACAGTCCAACACAGAGTCCAAACACCCTCGAGACCAAGACAAAACTGTGTCCAAATGTGCTTGAGTCTGTGACAACACCAAGACCATAAAAAAGCACTGTCAAGACTGCTCTTAAGACAAAGACCGGTTGTGAGTACTACTGCACTACTTTCATGATTAGGATACTGAAAAAAGATATAGAGATACTTCATTGCACACCAAAATAGAAATAATTGAAAATCCTCTACTGTGAGATTGCTGATTACAAACTAGTGACATAAATAGACCACGATCATTGCCTGTTCTTATTGTAAATGCATGTCCCATTCTCTCCATCCCTCTGCTGCTGCTGGCTCTGACCTCTGCTGTCCCTTGTGCATATTAAATGTTGATATTCCTGCTCATATTAGTGATGACCAGGGCCTTTTCATATAGGGTTATCTGGTGTTAGGTTCCCCGGGTCCACGCGGAGGTTCAGGATGTGGTTACACAGACGATACTGGGCTGATCAGATTTCCAGACGTGTGCATGTGAATATATGTATTCCGCTAACTCCACGACATCTCTGGCAGCGGTCTTACAGAGAAGTCTGAGTCATCCACATCTGCTGCCATTCATGAGATCAAATTGGCACTGATCAAGATGACTGATGGCTAATCAAAGTACATTTAGCATTCGATGTTGAACTGTAATGAAAGTGTTTGACTTGAAAAGGCATGTACACGAATGCCATGAAACATGTATTGCGTCAAATAATTATACAGTGCTTTTTGTAGCTCACCACATGGTTTCTGATGGTCATCTTGTAATAGGCTACTGGATGAAGGAACTGTACAGTATAAGCTAAGAACTGTGATTATTAGCTTATATAAAAGCTGCACATGAATAGAATAGGTTGTGTTCACATTCTAGAATGTAACATTGTGCTTTAAATAATAATTTTAGCTGCCCAACATTATTAAAACATTGTATTAAAAGTAAGGAATTTAATTAAAATGACACTTTTTTTATTCAGAATTATTTAATCTAAAACAATACTGTTTGCCACAACGTATTCACTAATCAAAGCATATTTTAGACAATTTATAAGCTAACACTAAATAAACTGAAAAAGATGTATGATGTGCAACCCATTGTCATGGCAACAGAGGACTGAGCAGCATGCAAATTGCTTTAAGAAGTTTGGGAAAAGAACTGCACATTTTGAACGAATTGTAATGACAAATTTCATAAGAATATATCTTGAGGATGTCTAACTAACTAACTAAATAAATAATACATACATAAAATAAATAAATAAATACATGAAACATAAATACATAAATTTCCTGGGTTAGAATGAATGAATGAATAAATAAAGGCTATTCATAAAAACAGTACTCAGCATTCATTCATTCATTCATTCATTTTCTACCGTAATCCCGTTAGGGGTCGCAGGGTGACTGGAGCTATCCCAGTGACTTTGGCCTAGGCGGGACATGCCAACTTGCCGAGGTTAGACAGACGACATTACACTCACTAAGGGAAATTACAGTGATGCCCATTAACCTAAACATACATGTTTTGGCGGTGGAGGAAAACGGAGTCGGAGAAAACCCAGTGACACGGGGAACATGCAAACTCCACCCAGAGCATCGTGAGATATGATAATGATATGTCGACCCGGAGTCGAACCACGACCTTATTGGGAAGCAGAGCTCTAACCACTTGGCAGGAAGTGACAGTACAAGAAGCATATGCATAATGTTTGGAATGCACAATATTTAGATATATACCATTTGCAGTGGGAAGCTCTAGTTAAACAATACTTAGAGCAAGGTTTTTGAAACTTTTCAGACGGGGACCCCAAAACAACCATGTAAGCAACTCGCGACCACTACAGCAAGATACAGTTAGAAAGCAAGATAAAGTTAGAAATTTAATTGGGTTAAAATAAATTTATTTTAGTATTTATTGGTTTATATGACCAAAATTCTGTCAACATGATGCTTTCTGCTAAAAAAGCAGCTACAAACCAAGTTGAAAGTGTAAAATTACATCAGGAAACCATTTCTGACCCTCGGATTTTGCGTCATAATCCCCCAAGCGGTCTCTACCCTCATTTCACTTTTTGCTCACTTAAAGGGTAAATAAAAATAAATAACTAATTTCGGAGTTACTTATTTTCTCACTACCTACCTTTCGCTTACCTAATGCATTCTGAGCCTTCATATTTGTTCACCACAATGTGTTTTAAGCTTTTTTCAAACCTGTTAGGAGCAAGACGTGTTGGTATGCTAACGGCAGTTAGCCACAATGCTAAACAGCAATAAACAAACTTAGTGGAGATTGATGAACAAACTGAACACTATTAGATACCATGAATAGATGTGAACAGATACTGGTAAGATTTCTATGCCGGAGGAATTTTTAAGCTATCGTTAAAAATAAATAAATAAATAATCTGTTATAGTCCCTTTTAAGTGAGTAAATACCTTTATTATGAACTAGAAAACCAGTTCAAAATAGAAATTGAACAATACCATGCAAGCCATTAATAAAACGTGAATTAGATAGGATAAAATGTATGAATCCACATTACTTTGGTAAGTTCCGTGGGGAGAGCTTCTGATAGCTCACAAACCAAACACTGGAGGCTCCTTTAAAGATTCATTGGTCACTTGAATTGATATGCAGGTCAATACACTGTGTCCATTTTTTCTGTTTTCAAAAGGCAGCAATATTCTAGAATACAATGCAATAGCCCATTTCTCTTTGAAAATACCTTTAAAGAAACATTTTCATCTCTGTTACTTGTACATCATCGCACTGCAGACACCACACTATTCAAACGTCATTCTATTCTATTCTCTCCACATAGTTGTTTCAATATTTAGTTCCTGCCAGAAAGCCCATCACTCCGGGTGCATCAGAGGATTTCTCTTCCAGGAGATAAAAAGCACAAATTCTTCTCTCCGAGCCATAAATGAAAAAGCTTTCAGCGCCAGCCTGCTCTTCATTATTACATCAACCAGCGATGGCACCAGGCAAGCAGTCATTTCAGTGAAAAGTGTTGTGACTTCTGACTTGTTTTGGTCCCTCTTTGCGCAGCATGTATCAAAACGGCCAATGAATGACAATGACCGTTAGCAACACGCTTTATTTTGACCGTTTATTCCACCGTTAGCTTGTATCAGTTTTCCATCTCGAGCACCTTCCAACACAGCCTTGATCAACAATAGCCATTTCATCGCACAAACGCCAGCTGATGCCAAATCATAATTAAAATCTCCACAGAGAGCTGCCGCAAGAAAGAAGCTAATTAGCCACGTGGATAAAAAGAAGTGAGGATTTCGTTTGCTTTTGGACACAAACACATGCAATTAGCTCTGTTAGCTTTAAGAGTTGAGCTGGCTTTAAGTGCTTTGAATAGTCAAGGTTTCTCTCACTGAAGGCCACATGTCTGAATGGATCTAAAGATACTGGTGGGAAAGATGGAGGAAAGATATAGCCTTCAAGTTGTGTGCAAACAGTGTCTTTGGTTCAAATTTAAACGCTTGATTTAGCGTCGATATTTTCTTCTTAAGTGAAGTGGTGTATATGTTCAATGTCACTAGAAAACGATTTATATACACTCTCTTGTGATACTGTGTTGATATATTTAGGGCATTTATATTTGTAGGTATATTTGAAAATCATATTCAATAGGCTATTTAGCAATAAATCTATCAGCGAGGTTACTATATTAGCCTGTATTTTTCACGGATTTGTACACATAAGCGTCTCACATTATGATCTTCATGCAGGAAGACTTGGTTTGTGTCATAATAGTGAAGAACAGACCTACACATTTATTCTAGACAGAGGCACTGGTTTGTATGGGACTTCATGGTGTCATACAACCAGTGCCAGTTGTCTCCACAGAAGAGCTTTTGTTGCTCTTCCAAAGAAGAGCAACCAAAACGAGAGTACAGTTAAAGATGATCTCAGTCAGCGGACCCAATCATAGTGCACCATTGTGATTTGGGAAAAGCCCACTTTCAAACCAAATCCAAAATGGCAGTGCCAATAGACTTTTTGGAAAAATGTGCACACAGAGGCATGAATCATGCTAATGATACACTTTTGATATGTTCTGGTATACACACGCTTTCTTGTGAGATCGGGTTGCACTCCTTAGCAGAGCATGGTGGCAAAAAAAGGGTCTCTGTGTCCAAGACAAGATTGAGTCCAAGACCAAATAAGACAGAGTCCAAGAAGAAACGGAGTTCAAAAACCTTGAGTTCAAATGCACACAAGACCGAGACCAAATGTGCTTGAATCTGAGACAAGACCAAGACCTTCTCGAGACCGGTCTTAAGACCAAGACTGGTCTCGAATACTACTACACTACTATCACAATGTGACACTTGGACCAATCAAATTCAACTATTGCCTTGGATTTTCATGGTTGAATGATTATGTGTATTACTCAAAGAGTTGTACACATGTCAATCTAATATGAGCCAGTTTAGTAACATACATTAAAAAAATAAATAAATCTAGGTTAAGGCACTTTGACAGACTGCAACATATTTAAAACACAACTGTGTATTATTTTTGTACTTTGGGCAGTATGCATACTTTGAAGTTTCAAGTTTGATGGTATTCCTCATCAAGGAGTTATGTTTGCACTCTGCTGGCAGCAAGGGGAGTTACCATGGAGACATAAAAAAAAAAAAGTTGCTTGCCCTCAACATGCAGGCACTTGATGTGAAAGCAACTTAACTGCAGTTAACTGTAGTTCAGTGTGGCAATGATTTAAAGCCGCAGAGATCTCAGAACTTAACCTTTGGCATAAAAAAACTTTGAGACTAAAGACCTCATTTATTGATACAAATGTTAAACTCTTGTTAAAATGCATGTGCCATTTGTGAGCGTCTTGTGCTAATTGATATGCACCAAATTTTGCACATTATCATTTGCGTCAGGGTTTTGCTTCTTTTTTGTAATATTTGCTGTTTTGCATGTAAGCAAATTTTAGATAAATTAATGTTTTTTTTTGTTTTTTTTTTGACTAAACCATATAACAACACCAAACTGCTAGGCTTCGACCAATGAAGCCTTTCGTGACTAGCAGTGATAGCGGCTGATTTGGTGTTCAGTTCCAAACAGCATGATGTTGTCTATTCCTGTTCGGTCTATGGACACAAAGTAATATGTAGCTCAAACAAGTGTGGATGAAACTATATGTATGCTAGTCCAGGTTTGTTTTTGAGGAGGGAGCAATGGCTAGAAGCTCAAAACAGTTCATTTTGAATGTGGTTTAAGACCATCAACATAATCTTGGGGACCTTCCTATGTTCAATTGGAAACTTGTGTACATAAACTGCAAACAAACACGCCTTTATTCCAGATGTTGTTTTCAGAGTTGTTTTTAAAATGAAACTTTCTTATTCCTAGTAATCCAGCACCGTATCTGTTGTTCAAGCCTACAGTAAATACAGCATTGATAACACATAGCACATTTCATATCGGCTCCTCACATCTCTCTCAACAGGCATCTTCCTCTTCCCATCACTCCATCCTTCTCATTTAGCCTCTGCCTTACATCCGTTTGATTTCTCCCCTCTCCGCATTCTGTCTCTTCCAGCTCCTTAACCCATCACCCCCCCGCCCCATGGCCCCTCTCGCGGCTCTATCTGCGGGCCTCAGAGCTCCCGTTTACGCCTTCTCGCTGAGTGCTATTACAGCATCACTTTGCATTTAGATAACCATCGCCTCGCCGCCCCAAATTGGTCAGGAGCAGAGAGGAGGAGGAGTTGCAAGGGAAAAAGGGGGTGGGATGGGTGAAGTTCAAGTCCGATCCCTCCGCTAGAGAAATAATAATAATTGTAGATGCGAGAGGACCTTGCAGACACAGACATGCAGATTGGGATTTTTCAAAATACAGCAATTTTCGGGCAGTGACAATTACGGTCAACAGGGTTTTTTTCATTACAGGCTCATTCCGCTGTTCTCCAGCTGTGACGCGCGCATTTTATTTGTCGCAGTATTGGTCCAGTCAGAGACGTGTTCACAGTCAGATGCTATTTACAATTAGACGACAACAAAATGTTTTAAAATACAAAACAAACAGGTGTTTTATTAGTCAACTACAGATTGAAGGTTTGCTGTAATGAATAGAGGTGCTGTTGTTCAAAATGGTTGGTTAAATAACCCGTCACGCTTTTTTATAAATGATGTGTTTTTATTCTCCTTTGGTAGTTGTCTTGTGAAAAATCAAACTGAAGAATTGTTATTTGTTTTTGAAGCAATTTTGTCTTTTTTTTTTTAAATGGTTTCACTCTTTGGAGTATAAAGATATGGGAGACTTTCATGGGCAAAATCAACTTAAACATAGTGGTCAAAGAATGTCTAATATTTAGGACTTTCTGGGCAAGTTACTCACAAACTGCATGTTTTATTAATCCAGGGATGTTTTCAAACATTTATTTATTTAACTATTCATTCATTTATCAATTAATCTTTTCATTTATTCCAAATCCTTGGGAATAGAAAATAATATTTTTGAAACCAAGGGGTAGGTATTTAAAATATTTAAATCAAGCCCATATTTATATCACAAGCTAAAACAGAGCTTTTTGAATTTGGAGATGTGAACAACCTAAAGAGTAGGGTTTATGAACAAAACCCTATAACCTTAGGCATGTTTTAGGAGGTAACATGATTCCAGAACAGCTGAAAGTGAAATTTGTGTATAGGAAGTGTACTATTCTAATGGAGCGTTTCCATCTTTATGTCTCCACAGTGTTTTACTTTGTCTGGAATGTTTCACACTATGTTATTAAGACATAGGTATCTCATAACAACAAACAGAAGGTTCCACTTTGTCAGGGCTGACTTTACTTTATCTGTTGAGCAACAAAGCAGCACAAGATATTTCAAGCAAGTAACAACATCTCTGTGGAAAGAATCAAGCACCATAAGTTACATACAGTATAGTGCGCCTCAGACAGAGACACTTTGTAGCATCAGTATACCTCAAGTGGCTTCATCCTGTGCATAGGAAACATGGACCAGAACACAGGAAGTGTCATAGTGAGAGAATGTTGTGCTTGTAACCTGAACATTGAGACGCTTGAACTTATCATCACTGTATATAAACTTTACAGCAAAGGCATGGCAAAAAGTCAATTCACTTACTGAGCACAGTTTTTGTTAACTTTCCTCCTATTTTTTCTAACATTCTCGTCTTTAATTTGATCTCTACACAATAGCATAGCTCACTATGTCCCAGACTAATACCTACTTCTACTTACAAAACATAAAATAAAATGCAACAAACAATAAGCTAAAGACTATCTGAATGTTTATAAGTGAACAATTATTTCAACCAATTTTAATTTGTTTTCATTTTGAAGTATCTGGTCACCCTATTAAAACATTTAAGAATTTAAGTCATAAAATTGTGAAAAGACTGTCAATTCTTCATGGCTCATTCAGATCTTTTTCACGGCAACTTGTAAGTCTGCATGAAAGTGACAGTGTTTTTCTCAATTTTGAGAAACAACAACTAGTTTTAGGCCACTTTGAAATCCAGAGTGGGACAAATAGGATAAATCTTAGGATACTTTTGTTGAGACATGGGACACATGTCATCTGGGCACCCCAAGTTATGTTCATGAGCATCAACAGTTGCATAGCATTAACACAGAGTCCTTTGGTGAAATATTCTCTAGTTGTGTCTTTAACATGATTAGCTAGTCCACTGCTTAAGGTCTTAAAAAAGTCCAGAATTTAGCATTTTTCATAATAATTTATAATAATTTAAGGGGGGCCCAGTGATGCTACTTTTGAGCTCTTTTGATTTACCTGTCGTGGTAGCAGGGTTGAAAAAAATAAATCAAAAGATCAAAATATGATAATAGTTCAATTCTGAGCAGTCAAGTATGTTGGGTGAAGCTTACTTTAAAAAAAAAAAGAGTGAGCAGTTGTGTGGTTGATTATACGAGATTCTATGCTCCCCTTGAGTTCTTTGCGGTGCGCTAACGAAAAAACAGTGATGCGAAGTGAGGCAGCCATATGCAGTCATAATCCATCCTAACATTAAAGTGAATCGTTTTCATGTTCCCAAATTATCCCAAAAGCTGCGGTGTTTAGGATGTAATTATATGGAGGACTTCTTTATCACTGAATCTTATCTCCGTTAAATGCAACATGATGAGGGACTAAATGGAGATACTTAGCGCTGGGAAGAAGAGAAGAGCTGCGAGGAGACAATGGAGGAAACCACAGACGTTAATTTGGCTTATGAATAGTCCGGCTCTGTTTCTGTGGTCCAGGATACAATACAAATGCAGTTATCTTCCTCCATTCCTCTTCTTTTCATCTTTGTGCGGGTAATTCTATGGCTCTCACTCACACAACGTTTTTCCATGCAAGGACGTTCTATAGATTTGCATGTATTTGGAGCTCAATCCGAACTAGTTTTCTACCTTTACATCAAGTAAAAATGCATATGATGAATATTAGACAAGATATACTATATAATGTGCAATGCTATACAGTGGAACATTCTCATTAATATCGCCACAAAGAAGAGTATTATTGCACCCCATACAAGGAATCTACATAGCACAATTTGAACCTAAACCATCAACAAAATCTTTGTAAACCATCTCTAACCAGTTCCATCTGTAATATATCATCTGTTTACCATGTTCATCTCACAAATTACAGTTGGCATGATAGATTAATTCTCTAAACAGGAACCATCTTGCATCAAAACAAACATTGCAGCTTATGAAGAAAAAAAATGAAATAACAATGAGCAAAACAGTGAAGTTTCAATTTGTATCACAGGAGACCATTGGACTAAATTGATGGCATGACTTGTAGTAGAATTTGTTGTTGCTGAAGCAGATAAAATCCCAGGCAAAAATGAGCCAATAACAGCTCATAACCAATATAACTTCAAGCCACATTAAGAAGTAAGAAGTTACTCTTTTGAGCATAAGGCAATTATTTTAAATAAGCTGTCCACTGTCCAAAGGGTGTGCCCCCACCTAAGGCCCAAAGCCATTGGGATGGGCTTCAGTCACCCACAACCCCAAACAGGAACAAGCATTAGAGAACAAACTAACGAATGAATGTGAGTCCTCTCCCTCCGAGACTCTGTCCACACGAAGCCAAGCTCAGACGTTTGAGCAAAAATATTTGACCTGAACCACACGTCGTCCACACAAAGCAGCGTTCTGAAACCAGGCTCTAGGAAAGATTTCTAATCTTTAGAGATTAGATTCTCCGTAGTTTTTTTTTTTTTTTCAATGATGGCATCACTGCCAGTGTTATGTCTATAGAGCTCAAGAAGAGATGTCAAAAAACAATGGTTACCAGTGAAATAATGGCTAATCCGCCATATTTGTTGGCAGGTTTGCAGAACATCCATAGAAATACATTAGCCATTATTATGGCTAATGTATTTCTATTATTTAAGAAACAGCCTTGGAACAACACAATAAACTGGTCAGAACTGGTGAATTTATCCATCACTCTGTCGTGTCAAAATATGCTTTCATTAACACCATTTTTAGTATTTTTTATACATTCAAAATCTCCACTGATTTATCATTAGGCCAATTAAACATTCTACTAATGTCACAATTCCAAGTAGACTAATCTGCATAATGTACTGACCTTTTACTGCATGATGTTTAGCAGCAGGATCCTCACACTTCAATTTAACACATGAGGAAAAAAAATTCCACTAAACAGTTTGTCCATTATGAAGCTTTGTCATAATATTCCAAAGATGTAAAGCTTAAATCTACTTTGCCACTTTGAAGATTTAACTTTTCTGCATGTGCGGTCATATATTCTTCTAGTGTTGTGACTTTCTCTGTCAGTGTCACAGCGCCACTCTGTTCAGTTACAGGTATTGCAACTGCTTAAGCGTTTGTTTGTCTCACGTGTGTATTTCATTCTTTAGACTATACTGGACTGATGTGATTACTCCAACATTCATTTTGTCTTCATTTACTTCACGACCTTTAGTTTTTCTTTTAAAAGACAACGCGTTTGATGTATTTACCTTGTCGACATGTTTCAGCTGCTATCAGCGAGCCATCTTCAGGACAGTCACCGGAGTAGGTGGTGACGTGTCGTATTTCAGCTACTTCCTGGAGGCGTGGTCATACAACATAAATACAGCAGTAAAACCATACCAAAAACTCTGCCAACTTCTAGTACACCCTAAAGACAAAACACCGCAGGAACAGAAATGCAACACAATATATGAAATCCAATGCAAATCATGTGAAAAATCATACATAGGAGAAACAGGCAGGGCATTCAACATCCGAAAGAAAGAACACCAGAAGGAGTGTGAAAAGGAGACATCAGGAAGACTCACCAGAAAACAAAAAGAAAAAGCAGAACAAGAAAATTTAAAGTCAGCGTTATCAGACCACTGCAAGAGAAATAACCACATTATGGATTGGGATGGGGCTCGAGTCATCGAAACTGAGAACAACAAATATAAAAGCTGGATCAAGGAGGCCATCGAGATCAGAAAGCGGGGCACCAACAGCATCAACGACAACGGGGCGTTCCTCCTGTCCCACACCTGGGACACCCTCCTCCAGAGACCACCGGGCGACAGGAGGCGTGGTCAGTCTGATCGACGGGCTGACCACGCCTCCAGGAAGTAGCTGAAATACGACACGTCACCGCCTACACCGGTGACTGTCCTGAAGATGGCTCGCTGATAGCAGCCGAAACATGTCGACAAGGTAAATACATCAAACACGTCTTTTAAAAGAAAAACTAGGTCGTGGACTGATATGAATTCATGAATGCTTTTGTAGAAGAAAAGCAAAATATTTGTCTGCCGGTTGTTAAATTAATATTGCAACCTCTACATCAAAACATATATCATTTATTTTACATTGTGAACATGTGAGCAGAGAATCTTGAGACAAAATGGAAGCCTCCTTTCTTGTTTTGGTCTGTAGAACCATGAGTGTTGCAGTTCTGCAGCAGAGTGGATGTGTGCAGGGTTTGGAGCAGCCCTGTTGGCCTCTGCTAACAGCCCGTTTGTCCGTCTGTGCCCCAGCCCAGTCTTAGCATTTAGCTCATTGATTTTCTCCAGTCAGTCACTGTGATTAATCCCAGACTGAAGTGTGTCCTGCATCCACAATAACACGCCTCTCTTATGCAGCTGTAGTGATGGAGTTTGGATACAAAAAACATTTATTTAACACAATGGATGGATGGACAAAGAGAGAGAGAAAGAATGAGAGATGGAGAGATGGATGATACCATAGAGACATAGAGATAGCTTCCATAGAAAAAGATAGAGAGAGAGAGAGAGAGAGCCCTGAGAGAGGGGGAGGGAGAGAGAGAGATAGCTTCGATAAAGAGATAGCCTCGATAGAAAAAGATAGCCTCGATAAAGAGAGAGATAGAGCTCGAGAAAGAGAAAGAGAGAGAGAGAGAGAGAGAGAGAGAGAGAGAGAGAGAAACTTGAGAAACAGATAGAGATAGCCTCGATAGAAATTGCCTTGATAGAGAGCGAGATAGCCTCGTTCTAGATAGCCTTGAGGGAGAAATAGAGATGGTCGTGATAGAGAGAGATAGCCTCGATAGAGAGATAGAGATAGCCTCGGTTTAGAGAAATAGATAGTCTCGAGAGATAGAGAAAACCTCGAAAGAGATAGCCTCAATAGAGATAGAGATAGCCTCGATAAATAGAGGGATATCGATAGCCTCAATAGAGATAACCCTGATAGACAGAGATAGCCTCCATAGATAGAGCCCATAGAGATAGAGCTAGATGTAGAGGGATAATAGTCTTAATAGAGAGAGATAGCCTTGATAGATAGAGTTTGTCTCAATAGATAAAGGGATAAGAATAGCCTCAATAGAGATAGTCTTGATAGAGATACCCTCCATAGACATATAGGTTCGATAGATAGATAAAGATAGATTCGATAGATAGAGCTAGTGATAGAGATATCTGTCATTTCCATCCCATCTCTAAGCCTATGTTCTCTTTTGATCAAAAAACATCAAAATTCCAGTCTTATAAAAATAAATACTGTATATAAAAAATGTAAGCGCTTAGAAAAATAAAGTGTTCCTTCTGAGGTGAGGTTACCAATACTTCTATTGGCCTACTGACTTGCGCAAACATACCATTTGTACAAAAAAGTCCAAAGCAAACTTGCAAACCTTACTAAGCATTAGCCTATTGAGCCCACCACATATTATAACGTTCCAGTCTTTTCAAACTCTTTCAAATGACTACGTTCAGCAGGAATTGTGAATGCTAAAAGGCCAAGGTTGTGCAGAGAGAGGACCTAGGGTTTGAAATGCTTTTCTATGGAGCGGCATGCAGCTTTCACAAGCTATTCACACACAGCTATACACAAGGACAATGCAGCAGTTCACTTACAACCATACACCTCACACTGTGCTACGATCAGGGGGAACTTAGCAAACTTTCCATAGATCTACTACTACAGAAGCGTTCTCAATGACAAAATACCTTATTGACATGTAAACAGTTTGTAAAGATGTTTAGTGGATTGCATACAGATCAAAACAGAGCTTCAATAGTCGGCTGAGCAATAAGCTTCTTGCAAATGGTGTTTTTGAGATGGGCAGCTAAATTTTTTGTAATGCAAAAAGTTAATGTTTCTGGTCACTAATAAACATCACCCAATATGAAATGTGCATAATTAGTTTGGTATTTGTAGGACACTATTTGACCTCAATTTTTGCTATGTGAAAGAAACCTATTAACAGGCAAAGAGATAGAGAGAGACAAAGACAAAAGTTTTAAGACCGGATTGAACACATTTCTGTTGGATTGAAAAATATCATGCGAATATTGAGACATGCAAATTTGCTTTTGTCAAAATTGCCCAGCCATGATCAGTAGGAAATTGCAAGTTTAGGCCAAAGTCTTTTAAAATCAATCATTCGAATTTATTAATAAGACTGTTTTATTAAATGCCAGCGAAGTACAAGCAAATAAATTTAAAAGATTTGTTTTTCAAAGTTGTAATTAAACTGAAAGACACAGTCACTTTTCACTTCATACATTTATGAGGTTTCCTAGCAACAAGCTCCTAAACTGAAACTTCAGCCTGTGAATGTACACTTAAGATCTACCCACACACAAATTACTGGTAAGTGTGACCAATTTAAATACTTTAAAATATAAAAACTAATTCCATAAAAGTAGTTTTTTTTTGAGGTAGAAGAACAAAACAGAAAAATTGAAACTAGAATACATCACATGAACTTTTCCACAGAAATACAAATGTTTGCAACCTTTCGATGGAACTTTACATTTGGAATATTAAAAGTAGAGTGTAAAAGTTTGTGGAGCGGATAGTGTCCGCCTCAGCCTGACTCCTGCTCACTGTGTCACACTTGTTGGATTGGAAAAGCCTCAGTGCCACTGAACATAATCCAGCTGCAGTGTATTTGCTCCAAATGTGTTTGGCAGAAGGATGTATGGATGTGCTCGGAAGCAAAAGAAGGGTTGCCATGGAAATTTGTTGAGCGCGGCACCGAAAAAGAAAGTGAATAATGAAGTTAGGAGCAAAATATTGTATTTTTATATATTGTTTTGGCATCAGGCACAGCGTGAAAAAGTTGCAAAAATGTAGTTTGGAAGTTTGAAAAATGTAATACCACAATGATTCAGATGAGTTTCAGGTGATTCATTCAGAGGATTCAGTTTAGACAGAAATAATAGTATGTGAATATTTATTATCTTTAAATATTTTTAAATTACCCTCATGATATTAAAGAAAACACAGTAAATGTGCTGAAAAATACTTTTGAAATGGGTAGTAGTGGTAAAAGTGGCTTTGTATAGATGTTTTACTAAATCACATTATTGGAGTCAAAAAGTGCAATTTCAGAAGGAACACACAGAAATTAAATGAACCCTGGGTGGCTGTCAAAATGTGTGTTTGTACTACTTCATTGTTTCTCATTCCAAACTAAAGTATACTGTATACAGTCATTTATTAAGTCTCCCAAAATCATTAAGAAAAATGATTGAATACTGTTAGATTCTTGTCTGTATTCTAATAACTCACTTGGAAAGCTCTGAAGAGGCCAGTAGAACCAGTTTGTTCACTCTATGGTAGGTGGATACTTTCTTGCTTTAACCAATGGATGAGTCTGCCCCAACAAATCCGTGTAGTAGTAAGCTTACAAATGAAAAGGTACAAAATCCAATTCTAAGTTGATATTTGACACAAGGTGAAAGGAGGAGAAAACACATGTACAGTCTGCTCTCTCAACTTGGTTCAGGTCAACACATTGGTTCATCTCTGTCACTGATTGGCTGATTACACTTCCTGGTTCCAGTGTTTAGTTCTGCGATACCTGAGCTGTAGTGAAATGAAACTGAGAGAAGCTGCACCAGCCTGACTAGGCATTTACCACTCTGCAAAGCAATGCCACAAGAAATACAGAACCAGCTGCTGACATTACCAGATTTCTTGTCGACCATTTTTTAACAACAGGCAAATGTTCAGGAAAAGTGTTCCTAATGCCTGGCTGGTACTTTCATGTGCAACAACACCTTTATTCTTGAGAAATGATTACAAGTTTAAAGGCTCTTCCATCTATCTGAAACTATGACATCATCAAATTCAACCACATGAACCCAACCTATTAGCAGACTTTTTCACTCTTGGAGTTAATACACCAAACTCCTCTTGCTGCTACTCCCTCCTGCCTGTCTCAGTCTCCTTTCCAGACATGTCATGAATGAGAGTGCGATTCTGTCCATTACTAAAACTCTTAGAGAATTAAAAATAAAATCCCCTCCTGGGCAGTCCCTTGAATTGTTGCACAAATTAATCCTCTTCCTCAATTCCATCAGTGGCCCCCAGCTCCTCTCTCCGAATTATCCGCTTTTCAATTATTGCTCGGTGCTTTTTCTAATTTCTGGTCACCATTGGAAATACCAGTGGTGATGTGAGAGAAGGAGACAGAGAGAGAGAGAGAAGGAGGAGCGTCAATGTGTTATTAATTGCGATGATGTGAATTAGATGGGAGCGCCGGACCCCCACCGCCGACCCACCAATCACATTTCAATTAATAAACGTCACCGCGGCGACGCCTGGAGATGTGCGCGGAGATGATTGTGCTGTCAGTCAGAGCGGGATGGGGAGCTCTGTCCTGTTTGACCATCACTCACTCATGTTTGGATACGCCACTTATTACTCTTCCGCTTGCTTCATTTTTCAAGTGGAAGCCATGTTTTTCTACAAGTGAAAGTGAAATTATGTATCAGTGAGTCAAATGGTGCAGTCAGTTTTGGGTCAATAGGAGATCAGAAGAAATGTTAAAAAGGGGAAAAATGTAGGCAAGTAAATATAAATTAAGCACAGTTAAGCATGATGTATTTTTTTCTCCATTTACAACGTTATATAGTGTGTTTTAAAACTGCCAATGCGTTCAAAGGAAGCTGAGATTCAAGCTGAGATACAAGAAGTTCTGTCTCCAGAACGCCACTTAATCAATCATTTTTGGCCCTCACACTTCCTACTAGATTGGCCCAATATACAAAAAAGTTTTTAAGGTCACATTTCAGCAATTTTTCTATCATAGTTAAAATAACAAACATTTTTTATGTATTTGAAACCTAAAATGATTGTTCAATGTCTTGTCTTGCCTAAAAGAGGTGATGGTTTATTAAAATTAGTTCAGATGCAAAAATGTGAATGATTCTTTTCACAGTCATTTTTTATTTTGTTTGGACACCACTGCTTTAGACACAACACACAACATTCCCCAAATCTTAATTTGCTAATGAAGAGAAAAACATTGAATTTGATAGAACTGCATGGATTTTTTGTGTTTAAAATAAGACATTGTGTTTGGGACGTATGCAAATCTGAAGTTGATTCTTAGTTTTGCTAAAGGCCCAAACAATTATTTATTTTATTCCTATTCTTATATATCTAAAATAAAGAATAATCAGTATCTACAAGACAACAATAAATATGCAGACTTGTTTCTAGCTTAGCTTCTGACAGCATACTGCTGGGCTCTAAAAGTTGTGAAAAGTGCTTCCAAACACATTGTGCAGACCTATAATGAGGCTCAGATAGCATAAGGCAATGAGCAAATTTATATATATACATTTTGTCTACGTAAGAGGCAAAAATGTACCGGAAATGTACCATAAATGTTAGTTCTGTAGAGGGATTTTTTGTTTATCTACACAGGCAATGTGCGTGCACCCTGCCTGTAGAAAGAGCCACCGCTCATACACACA
This sequence comes from Mugilogobius chulae, assembly GCA_038363315.1. Classification (NCBI taxonomy): domain Eukaryota; kingdom Metazoa; phylum Chordata; class Actinopteri; order Gobiiformes; family Gobiidae; genus Mugilogobius; species Mugilogobius chulae. The sequence goes on from CM076414.1 coordinate 26,859,412, forward strand.
AACAGTGAAAACAAGTCAAAAAAGCTCAGCTAAGTATAAGAGTTTAACACTGTGCGAAAAAGTTATGCTGCTAAATTAAAAACACTGTCTCAAGCTTCAGGAGACAGCTGTCAAACCGGTTCGTACCTGATGAAAACAGCTAGCTGTCGTCCCATTTTGTTGTTTTATTCAAAGAAGTTTCCCCATGTAATCAGACAGCGAGTGGCTCTTTCTGCATAATGCATGTGGAGTAGGGCGGAAAGTGACGTTGATCGAAAATCCCTCTACAAGTTAAAGAAACAACATTTTGGAAACAAGTATGCATGCGTTTGTTTTGACTTGAAACTATGACTATTAAACTCATAGTCTTCTTCTGCAGCGGTTACAACAAACATCCTCCTCAGCCTCATTTTTGCTCCTTCACCACAGAGTAGATAGTTTGCCTCAAAATGAAGCATCTTCTGTAGAACTGCAGTAATTTTATTCTGTTGAAAGTAAAGCATGTGTGTTGCGGCTGCCTTCATTTATCTTGAGTCAGTGTGTGTTGGAGTCTTAATTGAGCTGCCACTTCTGACCACAGAACTAAACTTAAACAGAGTCGAGAGTCCCAGAGCTGCTCCTGAGGGAAGGTGATTTCACTTCATCATGTCAAAGGAAATGAACACAAACGGACTGTTGTGAGCTGCGAGTGTGCGGCCGGCCCGTCCAACAATTCTGACAAAAACATACTTGATAATTCGGCTGCTACAATGTTGTGCTGTGTCGCTGAAATTGCATTTGTTCTGAGGAAAGTTGCTGCGTTCAGCGTTCTCCCCGGTCGGTCTGCAGAGGAGACTGGGACATGTGCTTATCCCAACTGACACGCTCGCCAAATGGATTTTCTGAGATCTGCAAATGGAAATGACAAAAGAGCAAATCAATTCTTTTGTTTTTTGTGTGTGTTATTGGAGCTACTGAACCTCTTTTCAAATATGACAGATTTCTTGTGTCTATTCCCGAGAGGCATATCAGTTATAGGTTTTTGAGAAGATAGCACTACTACAAGCGAAAGAGAATAAGAAGCAAGCAATCTTTCTCATATAATGTACAATTCCATTTATCTCTTAGACGTACTGTAAAAGTGTCAAAATGAGATTGCCATGTGCTGCCTGCCTTTGATTGTGAAGCGTTTTTTTTAATCCTCTGGAATTTGCTGGTGGCATGCTGTTGCTAACGTTCATGTGAAACACCACTTTTGCCTGTGAAAGATGTGAGAAAAAGAGAAAGGTGGAAAAATTTGATGTGTTAGGAAAGCGAGAATTATTCTAACAAATAAGCTCAGTAGACAATAGAAATTAGGGGAGTCTACAGCTGAGGTTCCCAACCTTTTCCTCCAAGCCCTAATTCAATTGCACTAATCACTACTATTTTAATATGACTCTGACTAGTATAAAGCCCTGGGGAACTTCTGCAATCTCAAGCGCCAAGATTGGGAACCACTGAACTAGTTCAATGCAAAAAATGTATGTATAGCTTATTCACACATTTTTAGTTTTTGTTTTTCTTATGCGGTCTTAAATAGTCTTTACTGCGTCCTAAATATTAGAAAGGGAGAGGAGGGGTAATGAAAGATGACAGCCTAGGTACCTGTATGACATGACTTCTGAAAAGCACTAATCTCTTAATTTTTTTTTTTTAATTATTATTACTATTATTTCTTTTTTTTCCCAATCCTGTTAGGGGTGACTGGAGCCTATCCCAGTAAACTTTGGGCCTAAGGTGGGGGAACACCTGGACAGTGGCTAACTTGTTGCGGGGTTAGACAGACAACCATTCACTCTCTCGGTTAGGGATGTTCAAGTGACCGTCGAAACTAGACAGGTAATAAACACTTTCATACATTCACTCTCTCATTCACTCACAGGGGAAATTTACAGTGATGCCCAATTAACTTAAACATGCATGTTTTTGGAGGTGGGAGGAAACCCACAGTGACACAGGGAGAATATGCAGACTCCACCCACAGAGATCGTGAGATGTTGATTATGGTCCGACCAACAACCAATGATCACTCCTCTCTATTCAATCAAAAAAGCCTTCACTTGTCTTCATGTGGGCTTGGGGAGTCCCCACTCACCTCTCCCATAGAAAATATTCTTTAAAGGAAGTGCAGTGCAAGTTAGAAAGGGTTCTTTAAAGACCCTAATTATTGCCGACAGTGTCTTTGGTCATAGTGAATTATGTTTAATTGACACATACTGTATGTTATCCTTCTACATCTGCAAAGCTTAGAATGATCTCTTCCACTGTGATTTAATAAGGTGCAAGTTTTTAAAGTTAAGTCACCATTGCACTATAAAGGACTTTTTTTTTTTTTTTAGTTTTTCGTCTTGTTGAGTTAAGATTTACATAGAATGTCTTCATTTTAAACATTAAAACTTGAAATCACAATGTGGAACAGTGTTTTAGTTCAAGAGCAGAACATCCTTGAGGCCATCATACCTAATTTTTAGACTAACAAATGAAAAAAGCTACTTATTTATATTATTATTATTATTATTATTATTATTATTATTTTATTTTTATTTTTTTACAGCAGTCTACACGTTTTGCTCTTTTGTCCAATGCACTTGAAGCCTCCTAATAATTCACTCTGATGTGTTTTGAAGTGTTTTTAAAAATCAAGAGCATTACCATGTTGATATGTTTATAGTAGATAGTCAAATGCTACCTGACATAAACAAATGCTCTTTCTAGATTTCAGTGGACAAATGTCTATTTAAACATTGACGAGACACTGCACTTATCTTTACCCAAATATATACTGTGACAGCATATATGTGTTAGAGAGAGTGGATTTTACGAAACTAGTATATACAGGTATAAATACTGAAACCAATAAAGGCCTTTTGAAATGTTGTCGTTAAAAGAACATGACTATCAGTGCGGCGCTAACCTGGTTGTTAAGACTTATGCCTGTAGCAGTCTTCGTGACAAAAACGTATTATTTATTCACGCTTTCCTCTGCCTCTAATCCTTTGACAATCTTTCTGACGCATCTTGATTGACAGCCATATGCCCCCTCACTTACCCAGAGTGCATCTCCAAGCTCCAGAAAGAAAGGAGATGAGAAATGTGGTGGACTATCTCCTTCTGACCGTGCGACTCTGCTCTGCTGCTCTGTTCACTCACTTTTCTTTATTAAAAGGAAACACATGTAGTGACAGAGCATTCAAGTATGAAATTCAATTCTCATCCCCCCAACTCTGTTTTTATTAAAGCTGCGACTATCACAGGGAGCAGGCTGTAGGGAGAGCTCAGCCTGGCTCCGATCAGCTGCTTCTACTGTACATGCTGGTGGAGCTGAGGGGGGCGGCGTGAGGGGTCCGGCACGGAGCAGCCAGCCGGGACAGGGGCTTAATGTGCCCCAAGGCAGCTCAGCCTCTTATGCAATTTAGTGCGGACATGCTTGAGCTGAGCCAGAGTAGCGCCCTGGTCAGACCTGCTGCGGCACAGATTTGGACCGGATAACTTCTCATGGGTTGTTTTAGGCAAGGTTCCGACGTGTGATTTTGTTGCTCAAACTATAGCTTTAGATACATGAGTGAAGACATAGAAACCAACAAGCTAACAAACAGAATAGAAAGTGTGTGTGAAATATACATTTAGCCTATCTTAAATGGAGTTGTTTTGGCCAGCTGTGATTTATTTTGTTAGTCTTTTCAATTATTCATTCATGTTCTGACTGGAGCTTTTCCCAGTGACTTTGGGCCTTAGGCGGCGGAACAACAGTGGCCAAATAATTACAGGGATTTTGTTGACGATTATTATTGTAATGGAACGAAACATGCAACAACATTGCCAGTACTATGCTTAAGTGTTTAACGCTTATCAATCCCACCTTCTTGTCTTAGAGCAAGAATGTGGGATTGACTCTTGGATCATTCTGTGTTGAGTTTCTCCTGTAGCTCTCCAGTTTTTCCCACCAACCAAAAACATGCAATGTTGTACTGTGTCTCTGGGTTTGGGCTAAAGCTGGTGCCATTTTTTTTTTTTTTTATTACATTTTTCTAATGGGGACCTACATGCATAAGCCATGTTTCTGAATTTTAGTCAAGTTATTAAATCGAAGTTCTATTTGGATGGATTTGTGCATGTAATCTTGTATTATCCTGCAACTGATTCTCAAGTGCTCAGAAAATCTCTCTAAACACCCACCACCTAGCCCCGCCCACTTATCACTAATTACTAGTGATTAGTCAAACAAAACATTGAAAATTGTCCTATTGTCAACTGAAACAACATGACAATATTTCTTGCTTGTAATAGTAAAACTTTACACTGAAGAGGGTTAGAAAACGTAGATGTCAAAAATGTAGGATCAACCCTTTTTTTTTTTTTACATCATCGTGTTACACAGCTTCAACTAAAATTGGTGGTTATATTACGTGTTGGCTTTTCTTAACATAATGACAAAAAATACAACAACAACCAACCAAACAAAAAGACGTAAAAACATGCTTATTGTACTTTTTTGACATTTTCGTTCCAAACAGCTTGATATTAGGTCTGCTCAGCCATTTTGTTCAGCATTCATTCACACACCCCTCATGCCACAATTATTATACACATAAACGACCACCACCACAATAACAACAACTAAAATCGGATTTCAAAGTTAAACTATAACTGTTCTAAAGCTAACGGACAAAAGCCTGCCAGTGAAAACTAGTGACATGAAAATGTTTGTGTGAGCCAGAAATGAGTTGGAAACTGTCAATATTACTTTTCCCTTGTAGATTTGAAAAACTTCAAATCTACCCACATTTCATCATTAGATTGTGTTACACTGATGTTCTCACATTTCCCTATACTAAGACATGCACAGTGCCTTACATGACTCAACACCACAATGAGACAGTTGCTATTCTAGTAGACAAGAAGACAGAAATTCAATCCAGACACTGCTTCTTTCCAGGTTGTATAATTCAATTCATTATTCAGATCTATATATTCTCGTCTTAGATTTGCAGCTGCCGGGGTTCTTGTACGCGTTTCATAAAGAATAAAGTGAAGTGGGAATTGTCAAACAGTCTCTTTGGCCGTAACAGTAAATACATGGTCTGGGTGAGCTGACCCCGTCTACGCCTGAGAGGAAACTACGCTTTGTGGCTAAACCATTCTGACAGCTCTGGCCTTTTTACACATGAGGAAGTGAGGAGGCGAGGAGAGGAGACTAGGAGAGGAGACGAGGGAGGACCCCTTGTGTGATGGTGGCGGTGGGTTTGTGATGAGAGACAATGCGGAGGAGAAAGGGGAGGTGGCCGAAGAGGTTAAAGAGAGCATGACGGAGGTTAAGAAGACACTGACATACGCTTTTCGAGGAACTGCTGATGGGAACAATGGCGATATATTTGAGACGTTTTTGCTTTGAATTTGATGGATGCAAATATAAAATCTAAGTTGCCTGGTTCAGAGGAAAGATGCTAAAACTGTAAGATGTTGGTTACAATGCAAACCTGTAAATGCACTGCCTGGCCAGCCAGCCCCTCCTACATTCTGTTCAAATGCAGAAGGGTCCTGAACCTATCACTTACGATCGTCCTAATTTTGGACGACAATCTCTGCTCTCTTCCCCCACACCTACCGAATTTCAAAACTTATTTTTCCTAACAGTTTTAAAATATTGAAGATGTCGAACGTAGCTGATTTTCTTCGGCTCTCGCTTAAATTTTGAACAATTTAGAGCATATCAATTCCTTCCAACAAAGTCTCACTAAATGGTGTACTTTTACCATGACACAAAAACAGCATATTTTGACTATGAGTTCACAGCTGTTTTTAGTACTTATGTTACGCCGTGCATTTAGCACGATATGGAAAAGCGTAAAAATGACACGAGATTTCACAGCGTCAAAAAAGGACGACTTTTGGTTGCAGCCACGTGGGGACATTTTCTTCAAGTGAAACGGTATAAAGTTCAGGCATAAAGTTACTAAAATTGGTAAGATTAGGGGCTTGGGATAGGTTAAGATTAGAATCAGGATTTCATTAATATTCATAAATAAGAACACGTCTTAACAACCACCATTCAAATGAATGGGGACTGTGACGCGTACTATAATTACGCAAAACAGCTGTGAACTCGTGCTAATCATACCTCATTTACATATTGTGTAATGTTGTGGTAAATGTACGTTTTCTTGTGAGATCGGGCTCTTCCTTCAAACCTGAGCAGCAAATCGTGTTGAAAGCCTTCCTACTGAAAACATTCCTGTGCTACATATTTCAATAACTTCTGCTTTAGCGTGCCGGTGTTTCGGGTGTCATTTCTGGGTTTTCTGCGATTGGTTAATTCAGCGCTCAGAAAGCCCACCCTCGAAATTGAAACTCGGCACTCTGACCCTAATGTCTTTGCAAAGTTGTCTGTCAAAGCATGTAGGGACCAGCTGGTCAGGCAAGGAAATGCACTTTTAACAGGTTCGTTTGCAAATAGGCAAAAAGACAGACAAATACAATAGTCACTAAATATGATTCTAGCACTTAAAGGCACTATACCCAATAAAAAAGGTTTAAAGGAATTTCCCCCAGATTATTATTCATTTATCTTTTAAGGTGGAAAGAAGTCAAAAATGCCCTGACTATGTATCATACTACTCCCCTTCTTCACCAAACTCCACTAAGTTTGACAATTGTTGTGCCTAACTGCCGTTTGGATACCAGCACATCTCATGCTTACTACCTCTGATAAAAGCTTAAAACACATTGTGATGAACAATTCGGATGCTCAGAATAAATGGATGCAGTTAGCAATGAGTCATGTTTGAGGGCGTGGCCTGCTGAGGGGGAAAGCTTCACTTGCCTTACTATTTTAAACAATGGGAAGCAAAATTTCAAGACAATGTCTGGCAAATAAAGTATTCTTAGCACAACTAATTTAAGTCGAGTCATAAAACGTTTAAGTGGAGGTTGTTAATGTGCTGTTATGTCAGAAAAAAAAACACAAAGTTAAAGAAAGTTGCTTAAAACAGGCCAGACAGTTCTAGCATCGCGATAGCATTTAGCTTGCAGCTACCTTAGCACTGTTGGATATATTTACATATTTGAACAGTTGGATCACTAAAATCATCTCTACGTCCTTTTATCCACATTTGACACAATATAGTTCCCTAAAACCACATTTGCTGTTGCAGTTGTTGAGCAGTTTATTTATTTAAGGAAGCTAAAATTGGGTATAGTAGATACCATTAAGCTCACACTTGTTCTCAATCAAACCCTTTAAGTTCCCTATTGATTAAAGTTGATCATCAAGGCACTGCACAGGGTGAATATAAAAAGAAAGTTGGAATCTTATTTACACGAAGATAAGCATTTCTGCAATGAATAAGGCTCAATTTGAACAGCAAACAAACAAAGACAAAATAACCCAAAAGCAAACAAACATAAATAGCAGTAGATCTTTTAAAAATGCTTCACCATATTTATTTCATTAGAAACAACAAAATAGTTTCAGGTTTGGAAGAGAAATTGTCAAAACCAAACAAATCCAATGTGAATCATACCCAGATACCAGCGTTATGCTTCTTACTTATCATTAGCATAAATACAAATTCATTACATTTATCTTATAATCTTACCTGTGACCACCTCTTCTTTGGAGCTTAGCAGCAGTCTACATCCATTGTGTTGCCTTACTGCCATCTTCAGGTTTGCCATGTTATCATTAAAATAGTCTATTATGTCCAGTGTGTTCCAAAAAAATAAAAAGCGAAAATGGGTTTGTGCAGGCTTCATATAGAGAAGTGAACAGGTGAAAAGATCAACTAATTACCAAGAGAACCAATCAAAATGAAGAGGAGGCGGAGCAGGAAGTGAGGTATGTGAAGGCAGAAAGTCAGGTCACAAAATAAAATTAAAATCCAATATTTATTTGACTTACTCTGTATATCTTGTTTAAATCAGAATATTAATCTAAAAACAATGGGGCTGCTTTTTTCTGCATTTTATAAAGTCTATAAAAATGTGCTTTTGTTTGCTACGGCTTAGAGTGAATGTTTGGTTTACAAAACAGCTACATACTGTATCACTGATTAAGAAAAAAAGTGACACATTCATGTATCTAGAACTCCACTAATCTAAAACTATCATTCTACCTCAAAAGAAAACAGTGATCGATGGTAAAGACAAATAAATCTAACATGGCTACAAGCTTTTAATCTGTCCTCTCTAAGTAAGTGCAGTCTGATGAGTGGAATTGGAAAGCTCTTTGAAAAGTGGCCCAGCTTTGAGACGTGTCCATCAGTGATAATGAGACATGTCATGTTCTTGTGTAACACTTCTGACCCAAGGAAACAGGTGTCCTTGTCCCGGATTTTACTCTCCAGCACCATCCAACACCTCAAATCCTTGGCTCAGATTAAATATTCTTCACATTGTTTTTATATTTTGCTTCATTTTCATTAAAAGTACACTGTGGCCACTCATTTGTCTCCGTGTTTTTCATTATTTTACCTACAGTGTCTACATGATCGAATCCACAATAACTTGATGATGCAGAAACCGTTAAATGTGACCTCTTTACTACTTTACTTTGACAGATGTAAGGACCGACTGAAATAATACAGCTATTTTTCCAGGTCTGTCAGAGCACATTGTTTTCTTGACAGAAGAGTTTAACTGTCAAGAAGTGTAGGGTAAATATGAAGACAACGCCAGGAGCAAAAGAAGATGACTTGATATGCCAAGACAATGTGTGGGTGAAGATAAAATGTGTATAGTTTGAGTCAAAGTGCAATGCTAAACAAATAACTAAATGGTAAACCTTTCTGGGTGACAATAAATAAAGCATTCAGTTGACCTAATTTTAGAACATCATCATTAACTTACCCAATGCTGGATTTTGTGTTACTGTATTGTGCTGTATTTGAGCTGTTGCTTGTTGTTTAGGCTGCAAGTCTTCTTCAGAACTGTCACAGGTCTTGTAGTGTCATTCATCAGCTACTTCCTGAGGCGTGGTCAGCCTGTCGGTAAGACTGACCATACCTTCTGTGGCTGGTGGTCTCTGGAAGAGAGTGTCTCACATGTGAGAAGGGAGGAATATCTGTCTACCTTTTTGGGGATTTAAGTTCTTTGATTATTTTGTAAAGTTTTTATTAAGTTGGTTAGAAGCCTTTTTAGGTTTACATTCTTTCCATAAATGTTTTGTATCACTATTTGTGTAGTAAATGAGTAAATAAGAGTTTTGTTAGAGTGAGACATCTGTGCCTTTGGTGTCATTTTGTGTTCTAAGAGAGACAGTGCTTTTTGGTCCACCCTGTTGTTTCCAGTTTCTGCCCTTGGTAAACAGAAGTGGTCATAGTGGAACAGCCACTGTAATAGCTTCTACACTCGGAATTTGCTTTAGACATTTGAACGTTGGCAAACCTTTGTGTTGTTAGGTGTTTTATGTTCAAAATCACTAAATATGAATTCACCTTTGTATAGGGTGACCAGATTTTCAAAATAAAAACTGGGAGACACTTGGGTTTTTGTAACAATAACCAGTAAATAGCTAATTCGGAGCTCATGTATGTTCTCTAAAACTTTTGTCAGTGCAAACTGATGCATTTTTGTTGTGTTTAGGTTATTTTCAAGCACGGTTTTGCCATATATTTCTCCCTTCACTGTGGAAAGTGTCAAAGTGGTCAAAACTCAGGACAACTGTGACATGTCTTGGGTAAAATTGGGACGAAACAGTGGTTTTAGACACATTTGCTGGGACATGGGACAGGATAGGGATGTCTGATCACCCTACATTTGGTATTTTATTTGGGTGTTTTGTTTTGTTTTTTTATTTTGAACCATTGCTGTAGTTACAATCAGGTAATAACAATACTGCTAGAATGTTTGTGCAGTGTTTGTATTTTGTACTTTCTGTACGTTGCAATTACCATTAGCTATAAGGAAACTTCATTAAAGCAGAGCACCCTTATGCACAAGAGTTTTCTGTGCATTCAATCGCTGGACAGTTTGTAGTGAGGACAGCAGATCATCAGTTGTGGTTGATGCTGTTGGTGCTTCCTCATCTCAAATGCCTACTTGATCCAGATCTGAAATTTGACAAATTAATTACAGGTTTGCAGCTCATGCATGTTTAGTGTGGTGGTAGATGAGATTTCAAAAAAACATTTCAGACCAGAACCCCAAACTAACACTACATTACCTGCGTATCTTCAGAAGCACTTGTCCTCTACCACTGCTGCTGACCCACATTATCTGTCTGTACCTCAGTCCGTTCTCCTCCAGGGCATCGGCTCCTCTTCTCCTCACTCTATATCAGCTAAGCACTTTCATTCATTACTGTACCTTCTCCCCCTTTGGCCGCTTCATTCAACTGGAAGTTTGACTTTTTGTTTTAGAGCGAGAGAGAACACAGTTGAGACCATGCTCAGCAAAATCTGAACCTCTGGGACTGAAAACAAATAGAGGATTTGGTCGACGTCACTCTCCGCCTACTCGCTTGCATCCTGCAGAAAGCGCGCTCCCATTTGTTTACATTGGGAACAGGGACGGTCTGATTTAAAAAGAAGTCTGATACGCTTAAAGTTGTCAGGGTTTGGCTCAGACCCCAACAACAAAATGACGAAGAGGAGACCATAGGTGGTTGACGCCAATTTATTACAATAATGTTAAAGTTAACAATAATAATGCGGAGGAGGGTACGGCGCCGAGGAGACTCGAGGCAGGGCAGGCAGGCAGGCATGCACATCGGTGGCAGGTTCCCCAATTTATAGGGCGGAGCCGCAATACTCAGGCTGGGCGGGGGAGCACCCAAGGAGCAGGCGGGCACCTGGAGAGAGAGAGAAGGGAGAGGAGCCTACGGAGGAACATGTTTGTCCCACCTACAGGCAAATGGGCCACTTGAAGGCCCTGGGTCGTCACAAGATAACACTGATGTTCATTCAAATTCTTATACCAACGGAAACTAAGGACTTTTAGAAACGGTAATTATGTGGAATTTGGGCAAAATAAACTGTGGATTTAGCGAAAAGAGATGTGTGGAACTTAGGTAAGAAATATAGCCTCAAATGCATACAACACTTACTGCAGATGACTTAGTTATAGTTTAAGATTTATGCAGAGTTCAGTCGGTTTTTGACATGCATCTTGTAGTTTGGCCAGCAATCTCCATGTCACAAAAAAGAGGGATTGAAAAACATGTCCCATGTTTGTTCTTGGTGTTGGATAATGTAAAATAAATTTCTACAAAAAGGGCAACCTAGAGTCCAATGTGGCATATACATTTTATTCTCCTAACAAATATATTTTTGAGCTTGTAAGTGACGTATATTCCCAAAATACAGTAAATATCATAAAAACATAATTTTTGGTAATAATTTCAGTGTCGACAAATGGCCTTTTTCATGTTGTTGATAAGCTTATTCTGGTTTGCGTAGAACCTGAGGATAGTTCCTTCTGTTCTATTAATATTTAAAAATCACAAAGCAGAGAGAGGATTTTCAATAATCTTTAGCATCAAGTTCAGACCTGGAAAGCCTAAATGTTTATAAAAGTGTGTATTTTTGACAAAATGCTAAATAATGAAAAAAAAACTTTATAAAGTAAACAGTTGGATGAAAATACAGTAAAGTGTTTTTGGAAAAAGCTAGTTCTATTTGTAGAGTTATTTTAACATTATTAGCTAAATTAAATATAGCTTAGCATTAGCTTACAATTTTGTCTGATCTGCACTTGGTGTGTGTAGGTGCCACATTTATCGAGATAAATGACAATACTTTACAAAACAAACTGACCACATTCATTACACTAAAAATAAAAATGTTACGGCTATTCCTCTGGACAATATTTCGAAGGAGGTGGCATTTGCAGGCCGGGGCCGTGTTTCTCTGGTTCCTCTTCAGTCCACTGCAGCTGGGGGAGATGCCAGCCTGAGTTTTCAGGTTGAGTGGACCAGGATGTGTGTCAGAGGAGCACGGTACCTCCACAACTGACAGGTGGAAGGGGGAAGGAGGAGGAGGTGAGAGCCGTGGACCAATCAGGAGCGAGCACAGCCACTTCAGTGCATTATACAGGACATTTAGCTTGATAGCTCTGGAACTGTACTTTGCATTTACTGTGGAACCAACTAGAAAGCCTTATAAAATCTATTCTAGTCCCTGCTAAAAGGTCAAATTGAATCTTAAATCTTGTTTTTTGTTGGTGTGGAATTCAAAAAATGTTGTGCAATGTGAAATGTATTTTTCAAAACTTTGCTGCAGTTTATTTAATACATTTTCCCCCTCTCTTATAGGTTAAGAAACTGTTTTACTCCCACATCATCTTTACTTTTTCTAAAGGTGAGTAATTAAAAGCTTTTGCAGCTCTGCCTCAGACGGTGAAGTGGGAGACGGTTAAAGAGGAAGTCTGCAGCTGCAATAATAGGAATAAAGAGGCTTCATATTTGATTCCAATTTTGCTACCACATAAATTATCAATAAGGGTATTTCAATAGTATGAAAAACAACGGCAAAGTTTAGATCTGAAGTTACAAAAATGTATTTAGGTCTGAGGTTGGAGTTGGTTATGGTTAGGATTAGGATTGTGTTAGTCTTCATGAATAATAACATGTCTTTACATTCACCATAGAAAGGAACTGGGACAGAAACGCGCAAAATAACACGCAAAAAATAAAATTGCGTTCATATGACACGCTGTTTCAAATTGCCTGGTATTGACACACTTATCTGTGAGAACAGGCTGAAAAAAACCCAGTGATATTTTTTCCACATAACCACACCTAGCCAATGGCTTCATTCTGTTATTGCTTAAGGGATCCTGCTAATAAGTCTATTCATTCAGAGCTTCGCAAAATAATCCACACACAAAGTTTCCTAGTTTTGTGACATCATAGATTGAGCTCTGACCTATTTAGTACTGTTTTTAAACAGTATACTTTCTGCAAAACAGGAAGTAGATATGTCCATCTACTTAGCTTTCACAAATTACGATGCACATGTTAATATTCAAATTTTGACTGCAATCATGGTTTAAGCTTTTTATAGACAGCAAAGTGAAACTGTGTGCTTCTTTTGGCTCTCTATAACAAATAAAATACCTATTAATTAGACGGTAGGAAGCGCTGACACTAATTCTGATGAGGTTTGTTAGCTTAAATTTGGGAGCAGAACCACACCACATTCACGTAACTATCTGGACCTTTGTTCTCATACTTCCTGTATCCACTATCTGCCATGCCCTACTCACCCTCTCTTCTTTTAATATATATCTCTAGCCCAGGCCCCATTGAAGCCCAATAATTGATAATTGATTCAATAAACATACATTTTCTTCATCCATGTGATTTGTGGTCCTTGTTACTGAAAGGCTAAACACAATATCTGTCCCTCAAGTTTTGATCTGTGTATAGACTGACTCTGCATGTGTCTGGTCAGAACAGGTCTGGTCTGTTGGTACAGATGGTAGAAAGAAGGCTTCATAGTTTTTACAACAGACATGTGTGTAGCTCTTGCTGGGAGTCGATGAATAACTGTCAATTGTAGTTTTCAGAAGCTTGCAAAGCTTTTAAAACCCCATGGATCTGAGATGTTGTTTATTATCACTGTTAGACATCTGAAAAGACAAGAACAATATGTATCTTTGTTATTGTGTTATAGCTTATACAATGTCTGGCTAGTACAGGTGATCCGGAGATTCAAAATGGATTTCTTCAGTAAATATAAATGTACTTTGCTGAACATGTGCCACAGATGTCTGGCCCTGTCACATTACTGTCCACGCAGGATCACATTTGAAATATATTTAGTGCAGTTGTTGACATGGGATAAAGGGATTAGACATGGCTGCTGCACCCTGACGGAGAGTCTAATACCTCAGACCTTTGGGATGAGGAGGCTGCTGTCAGTCTGAAGCCACCAGGATCCTCCCAGGCTGCTAATAGAATACCGAAGACTCATGCTGCTCCTGCTTGTGTCTGGAAGAGTTATACAGTTCGATCACATAATGTTAGTTAGACAGAAAGTCCAAAAACAATAGGTTATCTCCTGTTGGGAAAGAATTGGGGAGTTGTCTTGAGGAAGCTGAAGCTGTATTCTTGAAGACATGCACAAAAATTGACATGCCTTTAGTGTTTGAGTAAAATAAGTTTGTTTTTTATTAGGTCGGTTAAAGCTGGTTTAACGCAACATTGAGAAAGAACCATATTAAAATGTATTTACATTTTAAAAATGTGATTCATAGATATCTGCAATATTATATTTATCACATATATTGTGAAATTGTGAATAATATCTTATCATGGTGCCTTTAATAAGTATTGTGAATAGGAATGCACCGATCCAGCTTTTGCAGTTCTGAAACCAATTTCAATAAGGTGGCTCGATACTTACATTTGACTGAAAATAGTCTTTTCAATTGGGAGCTCAGTCAACATGTAAATAATTCATAGTGCTATGCAACTGTAATTAATTCATCAAACAACACACCATACAACACGAATCATTGAACGACACCAATATTCGATCCCTTTATTGATCAGTGCATCACTAATTGTGAGAATTGTGCAATTCCAGCATAAACGGATGTTTTAGTTAAAAAAGAAAAAAAAAAGAAAACATCTGAGAAAAAACAACTTAGGACTAAAATTGATGATAAAGAACCAGTTGCTACCAGATTAAATTGCCATAAAAGTTGATCTTGCATAACATATCTTCTTTAACAAGCAGGTCATTGCTTTGGAACACACAACTCTCCTTTTCATGTTTCCAGTCCTTTTAAAGTCACTCCTGTGTCCAGCGACAGTATCTGGACACTCTCCCATTCCTGCTGCACTAAGTCATGCAACTTTGGGATTGTTCCTCTTGCTCCCATTTTCCTTTGAACGGATGTATCCTCTTGTGTAGAAGTCCTCCATTTCCCAAACAATAATAACAAGCTTAGCGCAGCGGCAGCTCACTGACCGGCTCACACTGCACAGGGAAGTGAATCCCCGAGCTGAGCAGCAACAGATAATCCTCAGCACAAAGACAACCTCTCCATTCTGGAACAATGCTCTCATTTACAGAGCACTGACCTAAGAGCGCAGACTGAGGACGAGAGGAGAGTCAGTCAGAGATTTGAAAAGTTCGGACATCATTCTATTGTTACATCATTTACAATAAGCATCTTATATATTGTTTCTGTTTAAAGGTCAGTGCAATTCATTCAGCTTTTGAGCACGCAAAAAGACTGTGGTTACCGTCAGAATAATGGCTAAAGTCAAAGATGGGCAGAAAACAAAAATGTTGAATTTGAAGGAGTGAGGCTAATGTTTAAAGTCACTAGCCAAAATCACTTGTAAATGTGGCCAAAACGGTCATATTTGCTTGTCAGAGCCTGATCCTGTCACAAATCAAAAGCTAAAACAAAGAATGTGGCCACTTCATGAAAGCATCCCTTGTGTTTGGATTCATTCATTCATTTATGAGTAAGTCTGCTACATCTTCTAAGCTCAAAAACACGACTGTTAACAGGTTCTCGAAAATATAATCATGTTACTCCGATTTTGTCTTCGCTACACTGGCTCCTGTGCGCTATAGAGTGGATTTTAAATCTTGCTGTTTGTTTTTAAATGCCTAAATGGCTTTGCCCATCCTACCTTTCTGACCTGTTGGTGCCATATCAGCCTATGCGCTCCTTAGATCAGTTGACCAGGGTCTACTTGTTGTTCCTCACTCCAGGAGAAAACTCAGAGGAGACAGAGCTTTCTCGGTTGTTGGTCCCAAATTGTGGAATGAGCTTCCTCTGCACATTCGCCAAGCTGAGTCACTTCTTGTTTTTAATCTCTTCTTAAAACATATTTGTTTTCTTTGGCTTTCAACTAATTTATGGTTTTTGCTTTTACAGTTTCAATAATTGTATTTATCGTGTTACTGTTTTATTTTTATGTATCTTATCTGTTTTATCTGTTTGTACAGCACTTGGTCAACTTTGTTGTTTTTAATGTGCTTTATAAATAAATTGGATTGGATTGAAATACAAATTCCATTTCATGTCATGTCAGAAAACCATAACATACTATACTACTTTTTTAAATGTATTTGAATACATTTGTTTGAGTTTTTGTTCTGTTAAGATTGCAACAAAAAGTCATCTAGTCCCCCCTTGATTAAATTGGTGGCCTTTAAATTGTTACTGTATGATGAAAATTAGAATCAAAAACTTTAATTTCAGTCAAATAAACAACTATTGTCGTGTTTCGGTGCTTAGAATAGTGTTTTACTTAAAAAAGTTTCACTTATAACTACTTGACCCTCTGACCAGACAAGCTCTGGGACCCCCTGAATCTCAGGTGCACCCCACTGCTCCATGCAGACACACTTTCCATCTGGTTAGCTGGGGAAACGTCTTTGAATAAAACAACAGCACGGAACCAGAACTAGCTGTTTCGATCTGATATGAACCGGTCTGACAGACGTCTGCTCCTGAAGCTTGAGACATTGTTTTTGTCGTTTTTTTCACTCACCTGAATGTAACTTTTAAGGGTCGTAGGGTGGATTTCATTCACAAATGTCGACTTAGCAGCATAACTTCTGTTTTCACACAGTGATTAACTCTTAGTTAACTGACAACAGCCTTAGCTCAAGTTGTCTCTCTGGCAGCTCACTCTGCAGGTTGGGTGTGATAAACAGAAAATCCCTTTATAGTATTTTTATTGCACATAGCAGTGAATGAGTTTACTATGCCGGTCCTTCAAAATCAGTCAAATTTTTGACTGAAAATATCCAAGTAGAGTATGTCTGGTTGGTGGTGGTCGAAAGGACCGAAAATGGCGGCTGTAACAGTAGCATCTTTAACTGAGCTGTAACTTGTATAACATTTAAAAAAATATGAATTACAAAAAAATCATTCTCATGTGAGAAATGATTGCATGACCTTTCATTATTCATACTGTTTATATGAACAGTTCAGTTCATCTTACTTTTGGCTGGCTGATTTCCTCAGCTAAATTATCCAGGCTTCCTACAAACATGTTTGACATCAGCAGCTCAGCTCCTAAACAATATTTTACACGTCAGTTGTTGTTTGCCTCTTTCTGTTCACTTAAAAGCACAACAGCTCTGTAAACCCTCAACAATCCACTCTGGGACCAAATCCAAGTGAAATGGATTGACCGTCAAAGCAGGTGTGCTGCCGAGTTCGTCTTTGTCGCGCAGCTGTAATCTTGAAACCTAGCAAATGTTCTGATGCCGTCATATTTTGCTGCAAGTATGTCGATTAAATTCACTTTGAAAGATTGAAATCCTCGTACTTCTTTCTACATTTCAAACACCTTTACTTATAGAAATGCGATGTATTCAAAACAGTCAATGCAGTGGAAGTTTGTGGTGAACAGAACGGACAAAGAAGCCAGGCTGAAGATGCTTTGATCTCCCGTATTCACTTTTGATACGCATAGAAACGCCAACCTGAGTCATCCAAGCTTTACACACAATGTTAATAAGAGAGTGTGAGGAGCACAAGGCCACCTCTGAATACTGCAGATACAAAGGGAAATATTCACCTCCTACACACCGCCAAGTGTGAATGTGGAAGGGATTTAAATTAGGCTGTCATTACCTGAGAGCAGTAGAAAATGGCTGGATGAATGGAAAGAGTACTGCAATGTAAACATCTTCAGCACAGCAAAATGAATAAATGTGAAATTGTGAGTCGAGCTAGTTCGTGTGAAGGAGTTTAGGCTGACTAAAACAAATACAAATTATAAACAGTTGCATAGTGATTAAAAGTGTCTGAACCTGTCTTTTTGTTGTTTAATACTACCAATTGTTCCACTTCAAAAATTAAACATAAATTAAAGAAAGGACAGACTGATTTCCTAATCCCCAAACTCGATGTAAGGTAAGGTAATGTTTAAAATGTACAAGGCGTGTTTGTGTATAATTTAGTCTGATTGAAAAAACAAAAAAACACTGTTGCCACCTTTAAGAAAGCAAGGACTTAAAGCTGGGTACTTATTTTAGTAGCAAAGTGTTACATTTTGTGTAATAAAATAAAATATATAGGCTCTGATAAAAGCAGCACTTTGTGAGAACCACCGTGTACTAAATAAATTAAATAATAAAGAGTTTTACTTCTCACCAGGAGCTGAAAGCAGCGCTCTGATTGGCTGAGCTTGGGTGGTCAATTCCATTTTCACTTTGTTGTCTGTAAAAAGTGTTTTTTAAGTCATAAACATAAATGCATGTCAAAATGTATCAAAGAATTTATGAGAGGAAGGTCATCAACCTAAATCTTATTTGCGGTGTGAAAATCCGTTATCTCCCCTTTAACGTGGTTACTTAACAATCATCTGTGGCAGAGAGGATAGTGATAGTGCTCTCACCTCACAGCAAGAAGGTTGAGGGTTTGACTCCTGCACGTCCGAGTTTTTATGTGTTTGCATGTTTCTCCCGTGTCTGGATGGTTTCTTCGGGCACGTGAAGCTTAGGGAACACAGAGTATTAGTAAACCATCAACCATTATTAAGCTGTATGCATTTAAAAATATACCACAATGAAAGGAATTACAAAAACTACTGATGAACGATCATGTATTTTTTAATCTCACTTCTCCCTTCTACATTTAAAGTTGAAGTGTCTTTTTCACCAAGAAGTACATTACAAACGCAGTACTTTGTGACAAACTCGGACCTCTGTGCTCTGACTGGATTGCATAATGAAGTATTTTATTTCTCATAAGCAGTGCTCTGATTGGCTGTGATGGGGCGCTTCACTCTAGTAGGGCTGAGTAATATGATAAAAATCGTGAGCTGAAATCTGTGATGATCTTCTATGTTGGTGAATATCAAAGTTTACAGTTGTTCTATATTTAATACTATTTTTCCCACCCACCTGTTTTATTGGTCTGCTGGATTCAACCAATCACAGTGAAGTACTGGAATTTGCCAAAAAGCAGAAAGAACTAAAAAACTAATCATGGGAGTTTTGGGAAAATATATGAACATTTAATACAGATCTTTTCCCATATTTTAAAAGCATTTTGATTTGTGTTGAGCTTTTGCTATAACTAAAGACGGCTGTTGCTATACCAACTTCTCAAATTCAGAGAGGGCGGTTTTGTGAATCTGACACACAAATAAGAAGACAGACAGTGGGCATAAATCATGAGATAATTGAAGTTATGATTTGGCTTCACGAAAATTGTGATATAAATGTTTTGCCATACGCATATACCTGTAGATAATATTTGTGAGAGCAGGGAAGTAGTTGGCCAGATTTAACTAACTTCCTCTTTTGCAGATACCAGTCCAACACAAATATAGGCCCACAACATACATCCATTGCTTTGCTTTGCCTCAGTAAAATAAAAACTGTATTGCCATAAGCTTGCAGTGAGTTAATAATGTGAACAGAATGTGTCCCTATTGTGCCCCCTGGAGGTAGCTCACTGTAAATATTATGAGGGCAGAAGTGTTGTTTAATTGTAAGTAAATAAATAGTGAAGTGTAGTGATTCATTTGGGCTGTAACAGAGCGTGGTGTTTGGGAGACAGACACTAGTACAATACTGCCCCCTATGCCCCATTGCAATACTAAGAAAGGGAAGCAAAGGGTTAGCCACAAGATACATTAGAGAAAAATGCTTCACTTGTATGCTAAGTAAAAAAATAATAAAAATAAAACGTTCACATCTTTTGTCCATAAAACTATTGCCACTCAAATACAATTGCAAATGATTCACAGAAAAAAGTTAACTGTTTAGGTTGTAGGCTCGATTTTTTGTGAATTCAAAGGTGGTTAACAATATTAGCAGCTTTATCAAGCTTAACAGGTTAATTTATTTCCTTATTCACAAACTCTACTTACGTACTCCTTATAAATAGAACTGATAAAATGGGTAAAAAGGGATGTAAAAAGGGAGTGAGAGTGGAGAGAAGCAGTGTGATTGTTTAAGAGATCCAAATCAGGGCAATCCATGATGATGTCAAAATTAGAAAGAAGATTGATCACTGTAATGAGTAGTATACCTTGAGTTTTTGACGATTTTGACATGAAATATTTGTTTAGTGCCAATAAGGTTTTGGACTACTAGCAATACTATTTATATTGCAATCTAGTCAAATTGTCCTAATCACTTGTTTGTGCCATTTTCAAAACTCCCATTTCTCAGACTTGTCTGGTGTATTAAGTTGTGAAAGCAGAGTTAACATTCACATTTTTAATTTTTCATTCAGGGATCAGGCATTGACTACTGTGGTGTGCTATAGTGACTACTTTTAAAAGTTTTCTGTCATGTCATTTAAGACTAGGCTTAAAATGTTCCTCTTTGAAATTGCCTATGGCCAGGCCAATAGGAGCAGAAACTAAACCCAGTTCTAGTCGGGCAGCCCTGTATACTGGGGAAAGTATAGTGTGGCAGCTTAGGTGCTGTCTTCTCATTTCTCCTGTTTTCTCTGTGAAGATTATTTAACTACTATTTTATCTGCAGCCTGTTCTCTTTTGCATAGTGTTTAAAAGTGTTTGTTTTATTGAATGTCTTGTTTTGTATATATTTTCTATCTTTCATGTTTGCTCGGTAAACAAAGTCCTCAGAGACTACTGCTGTTGTGATTTTGGGCTATACAAAAATAAATTGATTTGATTACTTTAACCAGACCTCTTTAATCTACGTGAGGGGGATTTATGTTTTAAAGAATCAATGGAATACTTCACTGGCCTCCATGTTGTGGTCAGAGAAACAAGCTTGTACCGACATGTCTCTTCTTTGGAGCACATAATCATTTTCCACTTCCACTCGTGAGGAGGTTGGGATGAAGACAGCTGGAGGTAAAAGCAGCCCCATTCCAGGTAAAAATGGAACAGAGTGTAGATAAATGTTTAATTAAAGCCAGTTTAATTTGTTGCGTTTCTCAGAGAATCTGTGCTTGTTTCATTAGAGCAGTTTGTAGCCTGTGGGTTGCCTTACTGTTGAGAGAGAGAGAGAGAGAAGAAGAGAGAAGAAGAGAAAGAGACAGGAATGAGTGGAGAAAAGAGGGGAGGGGCAGTGGGTTCTAAATCACATAATTACAGGTCTGCTGTTCCTGTTGACGGATCTGCAAGTGTTCATTAAAAATCTTCTGCTTTGAATGTTCCACAATGTGATATTAAATGTATTTATGTTGCACTGGGCACTGGCTTGGACCTCAACATCTAAACTAATGCCCAATATATGCATCTTCTGCTGTCACTTTGCCTGAAATATTCTACTATATGGCAATAAATCATATCTTTCTATAAAGTTAAGTTTTTATTTATGTCTTTATGTATTTTTTTAGTAATAAAATCAATAAAAAGATCTAACTAAAAGCAAAATTCTGAATAATGCAGTAAAATGTTTCAATGACGCCCACGTTTAAAAGTCTTAGAAACTTCTCCAGAAACCTCTTCGGAGAAAACATTCTAACTCTGATTGCGTTCATTAAGCAAGACCAATCATTTACAACATCCTTTTTGCATTTGACGTCAGCGAGTGTTAAAAATAACAATGACACTATAGTCTTCTCCTCTTCATTATTGCTTCTGTTTGCAACACAATGTAAACCAAAGACAAGACTGCCATCTAATGTTCCCCTCAGACCTCACTGTTTGGCTCAGCCTCACTTTCTCTCATTTACTGCAGAATTTAAAATATTTCATTGTTTGTTCTTCCTGGTCGAGGTTTGAAATAAGGATTTTTAGGTGGATGAATATCACAATTGTACTTGATGTTCAACAAAAAATGTAAAGGGTTGATATCACAATAAAACTGTTTGTGTGTTTTTTATGGAGGAGGCATGTAATAGTTGTCATTATTGCTTCTGATTCCAGTTTGCTTCACACATACACTAAGACAGGATGTTTTATGCATTCTTAATATTTTATACAGCTTTGATCTGTAGTAGCTATTTAGCTCAATGTATTACCACATTCTGTTTGATTGTTTTAAACTCCATTTTAAGCTTTTCAGACATGCACAGTTATACTCGGATGTCACATGAAAAAGGGAAGAAATGTGTTGATTTTATAATAAGTGTGTCTATAGCAACCAACGGAAGCAGGAGAAAAAATATACCTTAGTTCCATCCATTTATCAGATTTATATGTCTTAAATATGTGCAATTTGATGAGCTTATTTTCAAAGGAAAACATGTGAAAGAATGTGACAAACACACAGAAAGTGCATGGTAGTAAGGTACAGAAAATGATTCAGAAGAATATAATTTTTGAATATGTGCAGGGCCGTGAATGGCCTTGTACAGAACTGGATGTTGACTGACCATGATTTGTGCTTGTCTCCTAATCTCTGTGCCTGTGTGTTCAGTAGTGTGGGTGTGCATGGAAGAGAGGTAAAAACCTCCTATAGACCCCTTGCATGTTGGTAAACATTGCGTCGAATTCTGGTGGGCGGAACTTAGCCGGAGGCCGAAAACAACGTTGCTTCCAGTTAAACCAGCGTAAACTAGCTCGCTTTCGGAGGGATTTTTAAACACAAAAGCAGAAAAAAATGTTAGATTCTGGTCGAAATGGTCAGGATATGTATCTGTTCTTACTCTGTGGGACATTTGTCTGAACTTGTTAGATTCGTCAGAGGATCTGGATCTACTCTTTCACGTGGCTAAAGAGGTGATTTATTTATTTTTTTTTTTTCAGGTCCATTTTACTTTGCCAGACACAGTAGTGGCTTAAAAGTTGTCTTTTAAGTAACTTGGTGCCTAAACTTACTTGTTAAACCTAGAGAAAATGTGGCTTCAACCAAAATTTGTGGTTATTTTACCTTTTGGCTTTTTGTTACATATTGACGTGCTGATCATACGTTTTTGACATTTTGTTGTATATCTTCGTTTTCTTTGCAGACTGTGTTGCAACCGACCTATACAAGCAAGTTATTGGTAGCCAGGCTGGTAGAACCTACGTATGTGCCTCCGCTCAATTTAATTTCAGTCCAGCTAGGTCAGATATCACAAGATTGCAAACGATTCCCAAAAACTAGAAATACTGTCGGCCAATTAGCAAAGTTGAAACTTTTTAGCTAGAACCAAACAAAATTGAGACTGCAGACTGTATATGTTGCCCTGCTTTGATTTTGTGTCAAATATTGATTTAGAATATGATATTGTATTGACTACCAGAAGAAACGCAGCAGTTTGTTATGCTAAAAGTCCCTGCCATGGAGCGAACAGAAGCGGTATTCAAAACAACAATGTCCTTGTTGTGACTTTAAGAATATTTAAATATCTGCAAAAATTACACTAAACTACCATTTTAAGAGTGAAAAAATGTTAAAGTATAAAGTCAAGTTTCAATAGGTTTGTGTCAGCTGTCACATTTGCTCTGTGACACACACGCGTGATTCCTCATTGTGCTTCATCTCTATGCATTTTAATATGCAAATATATTACATTTATAGTTTAGCTTGTGCTTGGTACGTTTGTTGTTGCACTGATTGATATTTTTAAATCTTGTGTTTTCATATTTTGTGTTTCTGTTGTTTGTCTCGTCTATCTGTCTTGTGTGGATACATTTCTGGGTAGACAGAGCCAAGCCTTTTAGTCAGAGCAAATACAGGTTTGTGGAGAAAATCTAGCCTATACAGTGGACATAAAAAAGTCAAATTAATTATACATTCTTACAGTAGGTAGCACTGAGATGTTTTTGTCTTTCTACATAGAAATGTGTTTATTTATTGATTTGTTTATTTATTTAATTTGTTTAGTCCCTTGAGATGATCTATCTCTTCCAAGGAGTGAATGTCCTTACAACTCTGAAAACAAGACTGAGTTGGGATGAACAGCATTGGGGAAAAAAGATTAAAAAAACAAAATTATTAAATTATTTCAAGCCAATTTATTTAATAAACAATTGTCTGACAAGAAGCTTCAGTGCTCAACAACAAAGGTGTGTGTCTGTTTAATTGGCCTGGAGCCTGTCTCAGGTGGCACTGTTTGGTTATTTATCTTGTTTTGTTACAGCTAAAGTTAAAACTAAGCCATTCTGATATATTTTGAAGGATGTTTCATACTTAAAAATAATTTCTGTTATAATTAAAACACACACGATGAGAGAAATCTTATTGCTCTGCTTTGTTAAGACTTGTTGTTTGCTGACGTGTCCAATATGTGTTCAGAAAATCCAACCTCAAAGTGCAATATGCTGTTCAGTAAGTCCTCGCTCGAACCAAACCAATATATTTAAACTGCTGTAAAGTTGTGGAGGAGAAAATTGCGTTTACAGAGCAGTGTTAAAGCTGGAATGATGGGCTGGTTTGGGATTATGTGATAGGGTTAGTGGGAACAGGTTTCTCAGTTCTAATGGAACAGTTCTGTGCAAATGGAAGTGAAAGGCTTTAGGCTCAGAGCACACACCTGGAGACTACAGAGTGGACACATCATGGACCTGATACAGCCAATGTCCTCAACTTTTAACCACTATTATGAACCTGGTCGACTTCAACTTCATGTTTTTGTGTTATGTCCAAAAAAGCACTTATTTTTTTGCCTGCTCAAAAACATAGTCAAACACAAAATGTGTAAAAAGCAGGTTGAGTCATGTCAATATGCTAATAGAGCTAGCTCATGCCTAACTTCCATTTTGTTCTTAATGGGATATAATGCTCTATGAATAGATACAAACAGGACACTGCAAACAAATTTTCACTTGTAGCCTATAGATACAGTATTTGCATTTTTTTTTTTTTAAGTATTTTTATTTAAAAATAAAATACACATACTTCTACTTTACAAGCTAACTGGTGATAAAAGCTAACTAGAAGCTACTGTTTTATAAGGAAAACTATAATCATCTGATTAATAATGATGTTATAAAACAAAAGTAATCATTGAAAACTCCAACATGGACTCACGGAAATGCGTATCTATATTACACCATGTGTATCTATATTACACCATGTGTATCTATATTACACCATGCATATCTATATTACACCATGTGTATCTATATTACACCATGCGTATCTATATTACACCATGTGTATCTATATTACACCATGAATATCTATATTACACCATGTGTATCTATTTTACACCATGCGTATCTTTATTACATCATGTGTATCTATATTACACCATGTGTATCTATATTACACCATGCGTATCTATATTACACCATGTGTATCTATATTACACCATGAATATCTACATTACACCATGTGTATCTATATTACACCATGTGTATCTACGTTACACCATGCGTATCTATATTACACGATGTGTATCTATATTACACCATGTGTATCTATATTACGCCATACGTATCTATATTGCACCATGCATATCTATATTACACCATGTGTATCTATATTACACCATGTGTATCTCCGTTATACCATGCCTATCTATATTGCACCATGCGTATCTGGAGCTTGGAGTTGGTTAAGATTAGGATTTCGTTAATATTCATAAATAATAACATTTCTTTACATTCAACTGGGGAAGCAGAGCACATCATAGACACGCAATATATGGCATATATTCAATTTGCATGGTATACATGCAAACTGAATACTTAAGAAATTTAAAAAACATAATTCCTTCATCTAAATCATTAGTTCCCAACCTATTTTGTCTTGAGTACCCCCTCATCATGATCTCACACACTGAGCATGTAATGTTTTTTCTAGGGGTATTCTATCTCATATATTTTATATCCTTTGCATTTTATTGTTTTAATATATTCCATGTAAAAAAAAATGCCTCTTAGCATGTAAATTGTGCAGCAATTTTTTTTGTTTCCACACTACAATACTTGCAACTTTACTTTTCTTTGGAATCTGCAATCCCTCAAGTACCCCTTGGCAAACGGTCTTGTACCCCTGGTTGGGAAACACTGATCTAAATGATCTAAAACTTTTCCTAAATTTCTTGGGGATTTGAATCATTTAATCAATTGCAATGAAGTGTGAACCCAAAGAAGCATTTCTAATAGTTATTTCAAGTTTACAATAGCTGTACAAAAATCTTCTATTGCATTTTTGACAGTAACAAATTCAAAATATATGTGTGCTTCAGAGGAAATCAGTCCAGTCTCATGAAAATGGTTTGCACCATTCAATAGACTACTTCCAAGGAAATCTTGATATTTATCTTACACAAATACCAGCTAAACGTGTACATTGTTGTAACTTCAGTCCCTCAATCAAAGCATATAGAACGATAAGAATATAGCAAGTCTGTTCTACATATTTCACAGCATGTTGACTCAACGCTGTGCAACAGATACCTACATGGTGTTTTATAGATGAACATTTCAGTCAGACCTTGTTGGGGTAAAAAGGATGAAAACAGTATCTCGATGAACTAGTTTTTGAGTGAAATTTGTGCTAAAAGTTTTGCTTTATGTTTGGAGCACCACTACCACACTGTGCACATGTTATGGCAAAATCCAACTCTAAAAAGTTTCTTATGTGCTCAGTAGTTAAGTTATTTAAAACTCTTTTCCGCTTGTTGACAAACCCGAGACGTCCAGAGATGAGCTGCTCATTAGCTGCATATTTCCATGGCTGCGAACATTTAGTGATTTCCCCGGTTTTACACCAGGGCTGATACTGGCCTGTTACCACAGCAACCTCCTGTTAGGCTCAGAAATAAAATACAAGGGTTTGATCAGATTTAGACCTAATTAAAGTGGTCCACACAAACAGAAGGGCAGAAGAGAGGAGTGCGGCCAAGCAGATCTCCACAAGGATTCCCCAGCACACTCAATGTATCACAGTATCATCATTAACTGTTGGACTCAGCCAAAGATGGAGCTCGAATAATGAAATTTCCCTGGAGCAAAGGGTCCATGTGAGCCAACTTAACAAAATATGGGTAAAGATTTTATTTATTTTTATTTTTTTGTTGAATAATAAATAAAATTGAAACAGTCAAGAGTAAATAAACCATCTTACTCAACCTGACAGCTCCAATTAAATAAGTATTTTCAATGTTTCGTCTGTTTGATCAATGAGGTTATTTATCTATTAATCCAGTGATTCCCATGGTGGAATTTGGAGCTCAATAGGAGTCTTCAAAGGCACTGTAGGGTAGGGCTGGGTATTGCCAAAAACCTTCTGATACAATGTCCAGATACATGTATATTCCAATACAATTTCCTCAATATCAGATTGTTAGGGGCCACGGCTTTGGCCCTCATTCTGTGGGCATGTCCTTTAAGAGAAGCCAAAACGTTTTGGTTGAAGCCACGTGGCGACATTGTCCTTGGGTTTAACTATCTTTAACTAGTAAGCTTGAAGTTACTAAAATGGGTAAGTTTGGGACTGGGGCCATGGAAGTATAATTACAACTGGAAGATGAGTACAAGAAGGCGGCCCGTTGTTTTCAATGGCTTGTGCTCAGTGGCACACTGATGCCGAGAAAGATTTTTTTCTTCCACGCTCTTGAATACGCTCTTGCGCCTCCCACTATTGTGAGTTCTGACCAATCAGCGCGATGGTGGCCTGAACAGGGAAAGCAGTGGCGGAGCGGTAAGCTAGGCTAAACATTGGTTAAGGGGGGATTAAAATTTTTGGAAAAGTTTATGTGGTGAAACTTGAGAGAAATGCCTTCAAAATTACATCTTTGTCGTGTAAGCGGAGCACAAGCATTTTGAACTATTTGAAGTGCCGAAAAATACATTGACGGTCTATATTTTTGTAACATTTTTGACATTTTGTTGTATACAGTATCTATGTTTTCTTCAGAGACTGGGCT
This sequence comes from Mugilogobius chulae, assembly GCA_038363315.1. Lineage (NCBI taxonomy): Eukaryota > Metazoa > Chordata > Actinopteri > Gobiiformes > Gobiidae > Mugilogobius > Mugilogobius chulae. Next base: position 26,887,069 of record CM076414.1, read on the forward strand.
AATTTTTCCAAAAAAGCAAGTGAATTGCTATGGGCGGGTGGGTTACAATAGTTGTTAAAATGAATAAGGAGAACAACACAAAATGTTTTATTCCTACAAAATGTAAAGATGTTTTGTGAGCGTGTTAATAAAGCATTGTATTTTTTATTCACTTGCATAAACATTCCACTGTCAATTATGTTTATCGCTACAGAACAGAACCAAGCAGAAGACACTATCAGGTCAAGTACTGGGTAAGATCTGTGGAGATTCGACCACACTTACAGTAAGAAACCCCGTGATAAGTGATTTGTTATTGACTGGATGAAAAATATCTCCATGGAGACGGAAAAGATTGTTTAGAACGACATACACTGAAGACAAACAGAGAAATTGGTGTAACTTACTGGTTCAAACATTATTTTGCCAGCACACCTCAATTTTGCATTTTATGTTTATATTTATTGTTTTGAAAGCCTTTCTCCTCAGCTAAACTAATTAAAATCTATTACCACAGTTCCACTTTTGATGGTTTTAGACCTATGACGAACACAATTATTATGCTTGTTGAGTTAAGCTTGCAGTTTAGCCTTCTTTAATCAGCTCTGTGATTAGAATACGCTACATACGTTATTCTAACGTCAATTTAAATTCCACACGTGTCCCGGAGGCATGTTTGTACCCATCTGGTGAATAAATGAAAATCGAAAAATGTCCACTGGTGTCTCGAGGGCAGGCTTATTGAAATTCCCAGTCCCTCAAGACATCTCATATGACACCTATAGGACCCCCTTTCCTTGGCTTGTTTACCAAATGTCCACACTGTCCACCAATTTGACAACACCCCCCTTTAATCAGAGTTCACGGGATGTCCCACCCACCATGCAACATTTAAGAAGTCTGAATAAGTAATCGGACGTTAAAAATACATTTGGTTTGTAATTGGTGAAATAATGGTATGTCCGACCTAGAGGAAGTATATGAGGGAATGGCTGCCGGCAAATAAATATATGTTTTGCTCTGGGCAATGTGTAAATAATGGAGTTGCAGTGAGCAGGCGAGATAGCGTTCTATTCCACTGGCTTCTTGTTAAAACTGACCCTAGTGACCAATTGACTGTATGGAATAACAAGCAATGTGGCCCCAATTAGAACAATGACTCACACAAGACCCAGATTTTAACTTCTTGGACATGTGTCTCTGTTGGAAGCAGTGGTGTTTTTATATTATTTAAAAAACAAAAAAAAGATGTATTTTTTAGTATTGATGCAAGAATAAATAAAAGACAGCTGGGAAAATATGTTCTAGCCAAAGTTGTGCTTCTGTCTGGTGTTTGAGAATGGATTTAGTTGTTAACTTTTCTTCAAAGATCAACAGCGCTGTCGGCTCATTTTTGTTTCAGTTACATTACTTTTTGAAAACTGTGGCATTCACGATATAAAATGTCATAAAGCCAGATGTTTGCCTATCAATGTACTTTAATATAATATAATAAAGATAAAATAGATGAGAAAATATTTTGTTTTCAGGTTATTTGCCATGACTGCACTCCCAGTATCTGATACTTGTAATGATGTCATACACCCAGAAAGGTGGCAAGAGTTGTTTTTTTCCTGGATTCTTCTGCAGGTGCCATTCTATGTTTAATCTAATTTTCTCCAATTAAAAACTATGGAAAACCAGGGCTGTTTTGGGAGCTGATAATCATTCAATCACACATGAGCAACACCAGCGCTTTGTTAGAAACCACACCTTATGTAGACGTGCTTAGTGTAATTTATTGAAGTAGCAATTAGTGCCAAAATTAGAATAGGTGCTAATAAGCATGAGATTAATATTCTTTACTTCTATTGTTAAAGGGGTCCTATTGTGTCTCTTCACTTTAGAATGTAATTGTAAGAAGCAACATAATTAAAATAACAAATTATTATTGTTGGAAAGTGGCTTTGGGACAGTTTTGAACTGTACATGCATCACTTTGAGTTTTAATTTAAACTTGAGCTCCAGCTGAAGAACGATACAAGATTACTCAAACATGCGTGAATCAATTCAAATATAACTTGGAGTAAACTAATGGTGAAGGGAGGCCATTATAACAAGGTTAAAAACTTAGAAAAGTGATTTTGGCATAATAGGTCCCCTTTAATCTGAAACTGAATGAACTAAAAATATAGCACACAACAAAGGCATAACAATGGCAGAGCGGATAGCGCTCTGGCCTCACAGCAAGAAGGTCGCGGGTTCAATTCCCGCTTAGGCCCGGACATTTCTGTGTGGAGTTTGCATGTTCCTCCCCGTGTCTGGGTGGTTTCCTCCGGGCACTCCGGCTTCCCAACCAACTGATAACATGCATGTTAGGGAACACTTGGTGGTAGTCGGAGGTTGAGGCGCCAGGTGTTAGGTAAATCGCCTCTGCTGAGTTGCCCCAGGGCAGCTTACTGTCACTGAGTGGGGAGGGGAGGGGTTCATCTCACTGTGAAGCACTTTGTGACTCTGTGTCTGTGAAATGCACTATACAAATAAAGATTACTTACTTACTTACTACAATTAAATGAATAAAGTGAGTTAAAGAAGGCGGAGCTAGAAGTTAGAAGTTGCATAAAACTAATTGCCTGGTGCTATCTACAAACGTCAAAGTTACAGCTTTCATGTATCTCCTTTGTTAAATAAAATGTGTCAGAACAATCTGAGTGTACAACTATTCTCATGCCAATGCTAAATGAGTCTATAAATGTTCTGAAACAAACGTTTACATAAAAAGTGCTGGGAAAAAGGAGAAAGTGAATCGATACGTTTTACAAGCTTTACAAACATGAATGAAGTTTTCACAGAGGTGAGCAGTGAAGACTGAGGTTAATTGGAACATTCCAGTTGCTGCAGTTCCTTTCAGTGCACTCAGAGACATGTCAAGGCCATACTTCCTGAATACATGTGCTGTTGCCGTTAGCAACAGGTATGAAACTAGCTGTTTCCATCACTACCTCCGCCCTTGCACCAAAAGCAAATCTTTTCACTTGTGGATATATGATGTGAAAGTGAATGTTTCAATTGAAATCAAGTATACATTCATATTCTAATAACGGCCAACAAAGGCGATGGGTTTTGCATAAATGTAAAGTAAAGAAACAGTATACTTCTGTAGACAACGGGATAGTTTTTGACACTTATCAATATAGTACGTTCGAAAGTCCAAACAGTTATTTTCATGTGACATCACAACATTATATAGGTAGAAATTGTTTCAACCAGGTGGATCAAAAATATTGTTTAAATGATTTGTTTTGTTTTGTTGTCTTTCATTTCTAGAAATTGCCAATCAAGATTGAGGGCAAGAAATGGCTCTATTAGCCTTTTACTTTGAAAATGTGAAATGTTGTGACTAAACAGATTTTTTTTTCTTCATATATATATATATATATATTTATATATATATATATATATATATATATATATTACAACAGAACACTGAATTTAAACAATATTCTTTTTAGCTGTCTATCTGGATTGTAGAATGATATGATGTCATCGGAACAGAACCTCTAGCCACCCAACAGAAAGTAATATGGGCACTTAGTTTAACTCAAAAGTTAAACTAACTAAAAATGCTATGATAAAGTGATGCTTGCATTGCAGATGTCTTCATATGTGATTCTACAACAGATTCTGCTGTAGGCTCGGTTCACACTGTTTGAGAGACTGTGATTCTCTCGACGTGTAAATTATTCCCTGTGTATTCTCTCCCTCATTGTCAAGGTGCTAAGTGAAGAACCAATCAGAGCGCAGCTACTACTCTCAGGTACAACACATGCAAACAGCACTCACACTGTTGCTACAGTATATTGTCTTTTCATAGCATTAGCATTATTACATTATCACGTGGCATTGTCTTATTAAATCAAAGAGACATAATGTGTATATCAGTGTTGTTTGAGCAGCAGGTGAATCAGAACTGCATGTGCTTCAGTTAGATGTACTGTATTGTCAGAGTGAGCGTGAGTGTCTGTACCTGTGTTAATGTGGCGTCCATCTTATTGATTCCTCTTCAATCCACGTGTCACAGATCAGGCGGAAGGATATGATGAACTTTTCAATTATTGCTGCAGACGTGTTGAGGAGTGATGAGCCGGTACATTCACTCAATTTTCAAAGACAGAGTGTTTTTAGTTTTATTGCTCTTTATCCATCACTACACATTTTGAAATGCAAACCTTAGAAATATAGGGCAATAGTTCATATCACACGATTTCAGCTAGATTGTGCACACATGTGGAAAATAAGTGAGAACACATTTAGCTTGGACACATAAAAAAGGTCAAGCACTGGTTAATAAGAGGCTGTAGTTCCAAAAGAAAGTGCTAGCACTATCTCTCATCATTAGCTTATTCAAAATGTATTGTGAATGATTCCTGCATGTTTGAGAGTAATCTATTGAGCGCTCAGAAAAACCCCATCACCTACCACCTACCCTAATCCACTTGTCTGTATTTAAATGTGATTATTCAAAAATGATTCATAACAAAGCATGTATATTTCAAAATAGTCACATTACCACTTTATAACGATAAAAATTTAAACAATTTAAATCTGCTGCTAATTACATTACAATTTTACATTAAAGTGGCGAGGTTTATCAGTTCATTTCTGAGGTTTTGGACAGGAAATCAATGGACCTTTTTCTATTTCTAGGCTGTTTTACAATTTCAATTTTATGTTTTATTTACCTCTATTATAATGTATTCCTAAATACATAAATGCCACTTTTAAGAATCAGTGTTATATATGTGCATGGTTGAAGCCATCTAAATTATGTTTAGGCTAAAGCGCTTCAGTGCAGCTTTGCACTGTCTGCCAATCTGAAGAAGGAGAGGTAAGTCATTTCTTAAAGGAGACATCAATTTTTCTGTTTAACCCTAGAACACTATCGCTATAAAAAGTTACACCATCACTTTTGCCGGGTAATTTTCACCGGATATAATATACCCAAAAAAACGTACTTGTCATAAAAAATAGATCAAAATACGACAACATTTGATAAATTAGAGTGGTTTTCTTTTATTTTCAACTGTTATATCTGAAACAAAATGGAAAAGAAAAATATAGGAAGGTCCTATAAACATGCTCGAAAATTACTGAAAAATTTGGATTTTGAGAACAAAAAATTCCTAACAAAAAAAATACTGATACAGGAAACTTTATCTTTGGTCCACCCATTCCTGAGACATATGAGACTTCCCTGGTGAAGCCACAGACTCCTGGACACACAAACAGCTACAGGGGAGAGGAACAAAAATGTGGTATTTTTTCATTGTGTGAAAATGACTCATCTGATTAAAATATTGTTTTCACCATAAGAATTCACTTTGAAATCACCACTTTGTGATATATATTCATAATTCATATAAATAGCTAACTACATAATGTAACTTTTGGCAAAAAATAAAAAAAAGGAAACGTACATTACCCTCTATTACTATTGCCGGGTGAAAATCACCCGAAAGCAAACCTGTGTTACTCACAAGCTGAGATGTCAGAGACACAGTAATCCTTCGAAAGGATGACAGCTGTAGTTGACGAGGGACAGTAAATGTGGTGAAAACATAGTAAACCTGCATGTTGTCACCCTTGACATGTTTCAGGATAGCTTGTTTTTAAACACTAACACTATCGCCGGGTGAAATCCACCCAAAACGTACATTACCCTCTTTCACTATCGCCGGGTGAAAATCCCCCGAAAGCAAGCCTGTAGGAAAAAGTGGACTTTGGGTTAAGGAAACACCCACACCTTCATAGAAGTCAAAAACAATGGTGAAGCTACCCAGGGACTCATGACACTCAGAAAAATGCAACATATTGAAAATCATGTAAATACATTTGCTCGGGTGAAATTCACCCGGCGATAGTGCTCTAGGGTTAAAACTGACATACAGTTGGCTACAAGTTCAACCCTACATTTACTTATGGCAACCAAACACAGATGGTAGATGAAAACAAATAGTCTCAAAGCACTCGAGTGTCAGGACAATGATTTTGCACATAAATGCATAAATCAACTTGAATACTGTGGGTAAACTAATGGAGAATGGAAATAAAAAATGGATTTGACATGGGTTTTTTAATATCAGCACATGGTGGAGAATGGATCGGCATACAGTGTGGTGGTTCTACCTGACTGTTCCTAATATAATAACTACAGACATACTGAATATAATCTAACATTTTTGTTTGAGTTCTAAGTACAAAAAAGTCGGCTCATTTCTTCACAGATCAGTGGGGTCAGCCTATAATGAGGGCTGTATCTGAGGAGTTAATGAGCAGGGACCAGTTCATTTCTTTCTCAGTAACAAGGTGCTAACTGTTTCTTCACTGTACCACGAGCCCCCCCGAACTTCACCTTCTGCAGCCCCACCCCCACCCTAACACTGTAATGAGATGATGTAATGCCAAGTAAAAAGTGCAGTCACCTGCCTCAAATACAACACTATTGGTCACTGTAAAAAACTGATGCAACTTCACCGTACAAAAGTAAAGCCAAAATCACACCTTACTAAATATCAAGACATTCTTATGGTGAAAATGGTGAAAAACAATAGGTTGCATTCAAGTGGCATCACAATATTCTAAAGGTACATTTTGGGCACAGGGAAGGTGAAAATGGGCATAAAATTATCAATGTTTTTTTAGAGGTTACAATTTTGAAGTTTTCATGATTCTTGCCAAAGTGGACTTGGTAACTCTTATAAAATAATGTTTATAATTGAACAGATGCATCAAATAGAGACACGAGAAAGCACAATTTCATCAAAAAAGTAGATTGCCATAGTGATGAGCCCACAATTCAATTTTTTATAATGTAGTTCAGCTATAGGTGAAATTTGTATTGTCTAAATCAGGGGTGGGCAAGTATTTTTCACTAAGGGTCTTATCTGAATCAAGACATGCAGCAAAAGTGCAGACACAAAAATCATAGCTAAGCCAATCTAAAAACTAATATAAAGAGCAACACTTTTTCTTAAAATTGTGCCAAGGGCCGAATCACAACAGGCGGAAGGCCATATATGGCCCCTGGGCCACAAATTGCCCAGATCTGGTCTAAGTGCTGTTTTTGTCTTAATACAACATGCAATAAGGTTTCAGCACTAACAAATTTCCAGAATGAAAAAATGTCAATTAACCTTTTAGATATGGCAAAATACAATGTTAAATTAAATGGGATAATTTTTTCTAAAAATAAACAAGCAAACGTTTCTTTCATCTTACAGCAGTGTTGGTTTGATCAGGATAGTAGGGAGTTCTGAAGAGTTGGTTATGTGTGGGCCAGCACTGGTGATGACAGGTTAATGACATGTTAGCCGTGCGGGCTCCATTCTGTCACATATGTCAACAGAGGACCTGCCACTCACACTGTCATGGGTAAGAAACCGTGCCACCACATAAAGTAAACTTTACCAAGGAAGTTTCTGAGACAATGACAAAACAATCTGCCCAAAAAGTCCAACTAAAATGTCCAAAGTGATGTAGTGTCGAAAGAACCAAAAAGTTTGGAGCTACAATTTTAGATAAAGTTACAGATTGAGGGTCATGTGAGCAGCTCTTTCTTTTGTTGACAATGGTGATGTCAAACTTCCAGCTTTAGTTCTGTGTCCAGATGGAAGCTTAATAATAATCCTTGTGCTTCAAACTCTGCTCAAGAGCAAATAAACACAATTGTCAGTTTTGGTGATACAAAAATATCCTTTTACAATCTTAGCATGGCACAATGCAACTTCAACTTTACATGCTCATTATGTGTGTGTGTCAACATGTGCCTGGGTGGAAAATTGACAAAGGCAAACAATTAATGCTACGAAAGCTAATGGCTATGCTAAATGTCACTGAACCATGGCAGACCGCATGCATATTGATTCATCAACCATCACTATCACGTTTTTAATGAGTCGACTTTAGCTAATGAAACATGCAAAACAAAATAACCATCAAATACAAGAGATTCCTTCACATTTATTTATATTTTTTAAAGATTTTCTGGCTTGTAGGCTTTATCGGAGCAATCAGAGCCACTGGCCCCAGGTTGTTGATTCAAGTACCCACAAATAACAGAACATTGTCATTTTGTCCTTGATAAAGACACTTAACCTGCCTCACTTCGAATGTCTGTGTACACTGAGGTTTTGAGTATGTATGAATAAGTGGCTCTAAGAATCTGGTCAGTAACACTTCCATTGAATGTCTTTTTATAAACTAATATATCAACCTTCAAGAATTGTGGTGGAAATCAGCTCTTGAACTACAAACTGGTGCAATAGGTGTTTTCGCACTGTAGGAACTTGCTGTTTCTATAACCTTTTCAGTCAGTGGCCCCTTTTCTGGCGTGTTAAGAAGAACCAGGAACCAGGGAAGTCAACGTGAGGACCAACCGGGGCAAGTACTTGTCCCTTAGACCTTTCAGTGACGCGGCGACATTATTTGTGACATCGTTGACGCACATTGTTCGCACATGACGTCACATTAGTCAGGCACGTCGGAAAGTTTTTGTTAACATAAAAATGGCATTAAAGTTTACTGATGGTAGTGAAAAATGGACAAATGCAGAGCTACAAGCACCGCTAAGTCCGTACGCTAACGAGAAGGTAAAGCGGGGCTTTGAGGGACGAAAAAAAAATAAATACAAATTTTCAGCAAGCTAAATGATGAGCTAGCGCAAGTTGGCATTTATCATACAGCTATGAAATACCGCGAGATGATAAAAACTGAAACAGGACTATAAGAAAGTCAAGAACCACAACAGCCGGGCTAACACAAAATATATAAAAAAAAACGACAACAAATGTTTCCCTATTCTCAACAGTTTTTTGGCACATCATTCAGTTACGCTGGCAACATTAATGGCTAACATCACCATCATCTAGGGTAGGATTGGCCCTGTGAAAAAAGGATTGTAAAAATGTTCCCGATGCCTTTCACTTTCAAGTGCGAAAACTCCTAATGTACTGTATCTGTTAAGGTTATATAGCATTGAACAAGGGTCTGCAAGCATTAACAGCAAACGAGCTGTGTTTTCCAGATCCAAACCAAATTAAAGTCACAAAGAGCCTCAACTGTATTTAGTTCAAAAACACACTTTTTACACACTTACAAAAAGTGTTAAAGTAGACCTTTTGGGATCCAGAGCCCACGCTTCATCAAATTGTGAATATTGGGTCCGGTCACATCGCCCCCCGCCTGCATTTCAGATCAACTCCACAATGTACCGAGTAATCAGATTAGTTTATTTGCTTGACGCAGATAAAACAAAGGAGCTGATTGGTCCTCTGTCATTTAGACCAAAATCTAATTTCACTCACCTCACATTAAAATCGTCTTTTGCTTTGCTCACTAATTCTGAAGAAATTCATTGTTTTTCAGTTCGTCATATTTTTTCAAAGTATTTTTTTTTTTGTCGTGGTTTTCATAGGGAAAATTCACTAAGTCATTCACGCGTGCTGAAATTTGAAAAAGGGACATGGTGGCCAGACTATATATTTTATATATCATCTTATTTTTCATGGAATTTTTGATGCCTTGTGTATTGCCTTTTTGGTAAATGATTTTTGATGGATAGACCTACAAGGATCTCACTATGTAATGCAAATGTCTCCAGTTTCTCCTGTCAATGTTTCAATAACCTTTTTTCCTCTAGTCTAATCCCTCATTTTCAATCAAAGCAAAAGAGTCACTATGGACATTTTGAAGAACTTGAATAGTTCTTGAACCGCAAGTTGCAGACCTTGGCCTGCCTAGAACTTTATTGTTTTTAAATTAGGCACACAACTTTTAAGATGTGGTTTAAATAGAGTTTAGTACATGTAAGTAAATGGTTCCCAGAATGCATAATTATGTGTGTGGCTTTGCAAAAGTTTTTTTTTTTTTTTTTGTACTCTGACTCTAGTTGTCTCCCTCATGAATCAAATAAATTAGACATTTTAACTCTCACTTCCTTACCTGAACACCTGGTTGCCCACAGCGACACATTTCCTGTCACTGCCAATTCCGTTGGGCAAAACCTTGAGCATATAAACACTGCTTTTGTTCCTGTGAAACAATCGCCACAATAGACAGATAAAGACTAGTCACCACATTATACGGCATTAAGCCACTCAGAAGTCGACGCATTAGCCGGCGAAGAAAGAGCGGATGGAAGAGAAGAGAGGGGAAGCGACAGTAATGCTCTGAGAAAAGATAAATGGGAGAACTAATCCGGGCTACTACAGAGGGATTAGCCGCGCGTCGCTATGGTCCATCACGCGGCCAGGGTTAAGCAGAGCCGACTTGTGATGGCATTAGAGAGGTGGAAGTGTTTAATCGGGGCGGGCCGAGATGGAGGAGACACAGAGAGGAAGAGGTAGTGGATGTCAGCATCGGTGAGAATGTGATGGGTGGAGAGATACAGCGGACTCACTGATTTCCCCCGAGTCGCATGCGTGTGTTTAAAAGTGACGTGCGAAGAGGCAGGTATAACAAATAGGATCAGATTATACATGTGTAGGGATTTGGAAGATAATGCATGGGATTCGAGGTACTTCATTCTACTCGGGTTTTTTGGTTTTGTGGAGTTTGATGTCAGAGAAAGACACATTCATTATAGCAAATAAGCTCAGAAGTCTGTCAAAAGTGTGGCGCTAATATACACTTTCTCAGAGATAACAGATAACCAGTAGGGTACATGAGTGAGAAGCACGATTTTCATGCCTTTTTTGCAATATGTTACGAAAACCCAAAACGTAGAACAACCATGAAATCTAGTTGAAGATAGGTGGTGACAATTTCTTCAAGTTAGTAAATGGGTTGGGGTTTAGGGTTGGGGCTGGTTAAGATTTACCCGTTAAAGAAAACGTGACGTTGCTTCAGTCAAAATTTGTGGTTATTTTACGTTTGGCTTTTCGCAACTTGCTTACCGTACGTTTTTGACATTTCATTGTATGTCTAGAATTCCTTCAGAGACTGGGTTGCCGTAACGTTAGCTTAGCAAATAACTTTATTGTAGCCTTCCCAACCCTAACCTTAATCTTGCTATGGAAAAATATGTACCAATGAGTGCAGTTCTTCTGGTCTGCAAATTCACTAATCACAATTGACACAAGCTTTTACTGTACCTGTATGTACTTTGATTCTGTAAGAAGCTGAAATGTATTAGTGTTGGAATAAAAATTCTTTCTTTCTTTAATTGGATACAAATTAAAGAAAGAAGTCTTCTGGACATTAATACTATCCAAACATGATTGACAACAAACTAATATTTACCTTCCAAATGTCTTTGCGAGTGGGGGTTACTTAGGAGTATAAGATGAAGCTTAAAAAGTTTCTCAAAAAAAACTTCCTTGCCTTCAGAATAAGATGGTAGGTGTAAGTTTTTGCAGTCTCATTTCTAAAGTGTTTCATTTTTGTATTGAGCTGCAAAATTAATCAAAATCACAATGTGAATAGCAACAGACAAACAGCAATGGCTACCATTTTGGAAATAGAGTAGATGTACAAACATCTTCAGAAATACATGATTCGTATAATTGTTTAACAGATGAAAACTGTGAACACAATCAAATTATTAAAAACTGAACTGCAATTAAAACTCTTGCCAGAAAATACACAATGTTTTTTTGTGAGTTTTTTTCTCCAAATCATTTAGTCCTACTCAAAATGCGTCATGAATCTTGCCTTCTTTAAGAGTTACTGAATGTGTCACTTGCTGTAGTGGTTGGTGCATCAAGTTCAAGAAGCTACACTTAATTTTACTGATTTATTTATATTTGTCAATCTCTTTTTTCACTGCACAGGGAACAATACATTTGCTCCTCTTGCCCCGATTGATACACACAGCACAGACTCTCTTTGCGCCCGCTCACATTTCTCCACAGCGCCAGATAAAAAGAGATTTGGCACAACCTTCCCCTCGCTGCCGTGTAATGACAGCCGTGGGTGTTTACCGCAGCACAGGTTCAAATGGCTTCTTCCTCTTTGTGTATTCAGAACAACTCTCCCCCCCTACAGCACCCCCTTTTCCCGGCCGAGCCCCCACCTCTCCCCTCTCCGCACTGGTAATTGGGTATGACACGGGATCAACAGCGCCAGGCATTTGAATTCAACGTATGCCGTCTTCCTCATCTCTTTCTTCAGCTCGCGGCCTTGGCTTGCTGCTGTTACCGTAGCAACATCTGCACGACCACCTCCTCCCGCCGACCTCCGCCACCCCCCGTCATTTCTTCTTTCCTTTTATTAAGATTGGATGTTACATGTGTGTGGATTGGTGCGGGCAAGTTTTTTTCCCCTTGGTTTTTTTGTGCATGGCTAACGCAGCGTGCCGAGCCAATTACCAGAGTGTCAGTGGAGAATTTAGAAGCACAAGTGGTGAAGAATTATTCGGAGTAAATGCAGAGGCTCCGACTTGTTACGTTTAGTCAATCACGTACATTATGGCACACCTGGGTACACCTGAGTGCGGCTCTAAGAGAGTGCTGAAGCTGTTACAATAGTGTGACAATGTCCTCGTCTTCTTGGTGAATTTCTTGACTTGTTGTCGGGAGTTATTTGATGTTTTATTCCAGAAACAAAATCACCTTGTTTGTTCGGTAATAAATGCCTTGAGGCGAAAGCAACAAAGACAATTCTAACCAACACTGGAGGAAAAACAACTTTGTTTTGACTGATTCAAGATTTGAATAAAGTGCAATCTCTTTAAATTCAAACACTTAATGTAATAATGATGACAACATTATAATCACCTTTCAGAACAGAACATTTTAGGTCTACTTTATTAAAGAGAACGAAAGCTCAAATGTGGAATGTGTATTAATGAATTAATGAATTTTGCACCAGGTGATTGCAGGCTATCTGTGTCCAAAGTCCAGCTTTTCTGTTTCTGATACATTTCAGTAGTTTAGAAAATAAAACTAACTAATACAAAGACATCATTTTGGATACGCAAGACTACAGTTTCTAGTCCCTATATTGTCCTGTGGCCTTGGGCAATACACGTAACCCACCTTGTCCTAGTCTCTGTGTAAACTGGGTGAGTGGATTCTTGATTGCAAAGCGCTCTTCATTGAAAGGTCAAAAAGTGCAAAATACTGTAGAAGACTTTTACCATGATTACCTTGTGTTTTTTTTTTTTTTTTTCACTTTTTATGCAACTTTGTCTCTAAAGTCATTTGAGATTGACATTTGTTGTGTTTCTACAGAAATAACTCAGTCAGTACAACAAATATAAATAAAATGATTTATTTTCTTTTTTACCTTGACATGTTGGATGAGTCGTGGGCAGGACATACCTGAGCTTATAAAATACAAAACCACCTTTCAGGAAAGCAAAACAATGCAGTCACTTCTTTTCAAACTACACTTCATTCAAGCCTACATTATACGTTGAATATGTAGCACAATATTGGACGCAAACTGAGTATAACAGACTGACCCTGAACATAGCTTAAGCTATTGAATTACTGTTGAATTGCTTCATTGTCAGGGAGTCAAAATAAAAGCTGTGAACGCAGTACAATCTCAGAAGAAATATTATGGCAGTGCAAAAGTAAAAGAACGTTTGAATATGTTTTTTTTTTTTTTAAACTAAGCAGCAAATCAGCAAAAACATAATACCACAATGTTCTTTAGTGCATAAACGAAATAGCTGCACACAATGGTGTCTTCAGTCTTCATCCACGGTTGACCATCAAGTTCTGAAAAACAGAAAACAAAGAGTTAGTGGGCGTGAGTAGCGATGCTGCCTACTGACCTTTGAAGTGCTCTTAGGTGCAGCTACGGACTGCGTTCCTACATAGTACCGAGCTGTAAATGATCGGCTGAAAGGTCAGGGATGAGAAAAGAGGACATTACTTCTGTAATGATGTTACCTGGGTCAACAGTAGTGCACCAGTATTTGGACAATGATTTAAAGTGCTGGAGCTGAAGCACACAGGATCCTCCCTCCACTTTGCTGTCACATGGACTACTTTGTCCCTGTGGCAAATGAACCTCTCGTCTGTAGAACAGTGCTTTTGATGCATGACCTTATCTTCAAACATTAAAAAACTGCTCTGAAGAACTAAAAAAAAAAAACTAAATTTGCAGTCTCTCATCACTGATTAGAATCAAAATGAATTTAGAAGTTTGTACAAAATAGGACCTTGAGTTACCAACCAATTCTGAACATAATAAATAAAAAAAAAATAACAACAGAGAAAGAAAACTCGTTGCTCTATTATAGTGTTAGACTAATCAGACAGAAGAATTTGTCCTTGTGTTTTTCTTTGTTTCGGTAATTACAATGTTCCGTTTTGTTATTTTTTCAGTAGTCTGACAACAATATGTGAGAACAATAACCTATACAAAAAGGTTTCGAAACAATACCCATCTTTACTCACCTAATATTCCAAACTGTAATAATGCCTCATAACAGACATCAACCAACAGCTTAGCACTGCAGCATCACAATCCTACTATAACCAGTCCAATATAATACGAATTCAGGCTCCAATATAAGACGCTAATCAATGTACTACAGTAGGTGACTTGACATTGATCCAGAGGCTTATTGAACCATACAGTAATGAAAGGGAAAGCCACAGAAATCGATGCAGAGAGATTGACCTTCCACGTAAATGACTGTTCCGATCCTCTTTATTTGAAATGATATCGAACCGAATGAGAGTGAGCTACATGTCATAGTACATGTGATGACAGCTAAGAGATGGTAAAAACAAGTTAATAAGACATGAAATCTCTCTTTTTTTTATAAACTGCATACACTGGCTAGGCATTGAAGGTGCACTATGCAACCCTAACCCTAACTCTTTCCTGCATACTAATGTTATGCCGTATCTTAGAATGTTCCACAGTATGACAATTTATAGATCTATTTTGCATTTATTCACATTTCTTATTTTAACAGGAGTTGCAAAGACAAAGCAATACCACATAGCAAATCTATCACAAATTTGTACAATTAGTTCTTCTATTGAGTCATTTTCTGCACTGAGCTCAGTAACAAACAGAGAGCATTTTGAAAATGATTCAGGCTGGTACCACTTTGTAATAATTGCATGTTTATCAATATCTCAAAAGTCTCAAGCTGCAGGTGTGACATCCAGGTGTCTGAGTTTAAATACTGTACGTAAAATGAGTGCCAGACTGTGTGTCGTTATTTTAACTTTTAATTTGATTCCAACAGTACTTACATGTTCTTTTTCATTAAATTATGGTGGCTTCATGGTGCTTTTTATATAGTTGCTAATGTGCGTATGGTCAGTTTGGGTCACCCAAAATCAACATCTCATGATCTCTCTGGTTAGAATTTGCATGTTCTCCCCATGTTATTGTGGGTTCTCTTCAGGTACTTCAACTTCCTACCATCTAAAAACACATCGTGCATGCATAGGTCCAATGGCAGCAGCGTAAAATTCCCCTAATAATAAATGAGAGGTCGAAGGAATGCCTGTCTGTCTGTCTTTATGTGTTAATATGATTTGGCCGCTGTCCAGGGCATTCCTCCGCCTAAGGCCCAAAGTCATCTGGAGAGGCTCCAGTAACACACAACTCCAAGTGAGAACAAGCATTAGAAAATGAATGAATGACTAATGTGTTGTCTTGTGCTGTCGCATGGTGTTGATTGCGTTTTGCCCTTAGCCCCATTTCGTCCGTGGTCATTAGCATCAAACCTTCTCACTGATCTCGTTTCTGGGGAGCTACTGTTCTAACTCCAGATAGAAAAGGTGAGGATAGGACACATAATGAGCTGTGAGCCCAGTGGAGGGTGCCCTGGCTGTGAAACCCCAGCTATTAAAACCACAGAGAGACTGAGTGAACACCGAATCAATACAACCCCACATTCTCTCCGCCCGTTCTCTCATCTACACCTTTGATTTCTTCATCCACACAACACCAGCTACCTCAAATATTTAAGAGTCACCATCACATCCAACACTCTGGTCAATAATCTACGGTTAAATTTTTAATATTTCATAAGAAAAATAATATTTCAACATGTGCCAAACAGACCTATTCAGCTTTTACAGACAGCAGAGAAGAAGTGAATATAAAGCAAGTCATCGTAATGTTCTCTACCAGAATACTTGCTTTATAGGCCTGACGTTAGCTCAAGTGAGACAATCTAACCCAGTGTTTCTCAGAGTTTTTTAGCTATAGCCCTTCTTGTCACCCAAACACAAAATGTAGAATGTAGGCTATGTGCAAAGTTCTAAAGTAGTCTTTACTCTTATGTTTGGTTTTATTTTTTAGCCTAGATACATTCATCTGTTGCCAGCAAATAGGAATATACATAATTTGGAAGGTGTCAGACCTTGTTTTTTCCCCACATGAAGAAACACCCAAAAATAATTTTGTGACCCCCAAGTTAAGAAACAAACCAATACTTCAATAGACTGTAGTGTTTAGAAAACATGATGGTAGGCTACTTAAACTTAAACAAATGTTGATACAATTTTGCTAATGTGGTCAGTAAAACAACCTTTTCTTGTATTGTGAATCAAAAGAAACAGGATTAAAGTGCAAATTGGTGGAATAGGTTGCATTAACATGATATCACAACATTATATAGGTTAAAATTATTTATTATAGATGGAAGACACCTAAATCGAATATTGGCCTTATGAGATCATCTATGGTACTACCTAATGGAATGCTGGTGCATTGTTTACAAACAATAAAATAATCAATAAACAGCACTGCGGTTAGAGCTTAACCAGATCCTTTCTGATAAGATAGAAAAGAAGTTACAGGAAAAACCGAGCAATACTGTAAATAGCCAGAAACCTGGAGACATGTTATTTAGCTCAAGCACCTGGACTTCTGCTCACACCCCTTGGAGAGAAAGAGACATCAACATGTTGTTAAAAAACCTGATTACTTCACAGGTGTGTCATGGACTGGATTAAGACAGTTAGACACTGCAAGCTCAGCTCTTGTTATTTTAGCCACGTCATCAGTCATACTTAATGCCCACTTGTGGATGCATATTCAGACTGGACTGGAATGCACACCATCGCAATGTCTAGGGTCATTGCATTGTATTACTTCCATTTGTTCTACAATACAAACACAGTTTACTTTGGACAATCAGGTACCATTTAAATGTCCTTTATTAAGCAACATGTTAGCCAGCAACAAAAAACATATCCAAAGTTGTATTTACTTTCATTCATGAGTTGAAAGAATCCTACAGTCTCCTTCTACAAAGCTCAAAATGCTTTGTTTCATCTTGAAATGTCATTACATGGCAATTTTAGGTTAACAGTCGTTTTAACTTTTCTTGGACTGATTAGTACTACAATACACTAAAATAACATTGATTTGTTTTGTTGATTTCTCCTTTTGTTCAGTTGAGATTTTTAGAAAACGGTCTCCAGTATCTTCTGTTGCACTGAGGAATCAAGCAGTTTAAACAAGGTTAAAATATTACCTGTAACTGTAAAATAAGGCAATTTCAAGGCTGGAGTGATTCTAATAAAAGAGTGTAGGGTTTGAAAACTATATATTACCACTTCATGACATCATAAGGTGGAACTGCAAGTTTTCAGTGTAACTGAATCTGCATGATATGGGTTACAGATGCGTAAATGAAACAAAACATACATCCAGATTTTTGGAATGGAATGGAACAAAGTAGCCTAATGGATGACCTGTTTGGAAGTTTAAAACTGTGATTCGGGAAGGAACATACACTATGTAGTTGCCAAAGAGAGAGTTGAGGATTTTAAAACTCAAAAATACTTTTCAAATTCTTCCGTTACTAAAACCATAAATCTTTCCCAAAAATGCCACAAACTGTATTTACTCATCATTAGAATAAGTGTTTAGGACTGAGCGGCTCCAACATAGCTGGACCGCCTGTTGTTCTAATTGGAAGTCCACTCAGTATTGAAGCAGTCACTGGCTGAGCGGACACTGACTCTACGATGGCACACTGGTATGTGGGCTTTTACAAGCAGCCCATTTTCACTTCATACGGATCACATCAGCGCAGCGGAGGGGAGGGGCTGAGGGCGACACAGTAGGAGAAAAACAAATAACAAACACCAAGTACTGAGAGCGAAGAGGAGCAGTGCCGCTCTGCCTGTTCTCCATTCGGCCTGCCGCAGCTTGGGAGCCTTGACTCAATTGGAAATCCATTTTATCTGATGACTGACAGGCAATTGGGGCTCCCAGGTGATAGACTGAGCCGCTGTGGTTGATAGGCCTGACCACTCCAGCGCTGAGGGATGAAGGGATGGAGATGGGGAGAAAGTGCAGGGGAACACGTACAGATGAGATTGGCTCTTTTAACAAGCTCCATTTTAGGCCGGCTTGCCAAAATCAGCTGTCTGGATCACTTTGGGCACCACTTCACTAAATACATGTGAAACACGACTAGGAGTGCATGAATTAATACACAAATGTCGAAGATATTTGATGTAATGCTGGGTGAGAGGTTAAAACTGACAGCAGCGAAATTGTAAATGTAATCAGACCAGTATATTATTATAAACAAGAATGGAAGGAAACAAAAGACGATCATTTTATTAGCAAGAAACATGTGTCATGCAGAAATGAAGTGAAGATTAATATTGTATTACAAGTTAATTGTCACTATGTGTTTATGTTGAAGGAGACCTGTTATGCAAAATCTACTTTTTTGAGTTTGTAGTCATGTAATGACAGTATTCTATCATCATTAGTAAATCCAAAGTTGCATTGATTAATTCATGCATGTTTGAATAATCTTATCACATATTTGTCACAAAATTCACCCCCCACCCTTGTGTGAGTTCACTTGTGATTACTTCAAAATGTTTATTCCAAATAAAACAAGTGGGGTTCAAAATTGTCATGTATCCACTTTACAGCAATAAATATTAGTCATTGAAAACTGCTGCTTAATTAGAACAGTGTGTCCAAAGATACAAGGTCAACCTGTCCAAATATGCTATTATCTTTAATGAATGTGAGTTATTCTTAATTAAAAAAGCAATTGACATGGTGTCCCTTTGTTGATGTGTACATTTATTAACCAATCAGAAAGGAGAATGAGCCTCACATGACTCTCAGTTGGTTTGCCAGTTTGGTTTCTTAGAACCTGAAGTTAATTTTGAACCATGAGTCAGGAACATGTTTGAGTTTGAACTGATGACACAGACACAACTGTCTGTGATAGGCTCATGCACTTGTTTCTACACAGTTCTCATTAGGCTCCTCCCACATTGTGTTAAAAAGCAACATTTGGGAACAAACCATGACAAAGAGTCAGGTCAAATCTTGTTCCTGATTGGTCAGTAGCTTCCTATCTTCAATGTATGGGTCATTTCACACTCTACCAACCCATGTTCATGTGTGATTGTAATACCTTTCTAAAACCACTAGTTGTGCATCTTACATACGGTTCCTTTAAGGGAGATCTTATACCAAATAATTGTTTTTGCAAGTTGTGTGCAGATCTCATCCATTCATTTTGAAAATAAAACATGCCAATTATACGTGATGCACTGTTTAAATTCTTTTCCTCGTGGTGATCTTTAAGTGTCAGATATGTGTCAGTCTAGACAGAGTTTTCCATTTCAAATGAGGTGTGAAATTGTGCCTAATGGGCAACAGCAATATGTCAAGTAAACCAGGGCTGTGAAGGAGTCGTTAAATGGATTCCAACAACAGAACTAAGTATTTGTTATTTCGTTTTCTCTGTTATTTATTTTCTGAAATGAAAAGCAACTAATAATTGAGGTTGAGCGTTTTATTAACACTGGGAGTTTAATTAGCCTTGACAATATTCAGTTAATTAGCCCATTCAGTAGAGTTAACAGCAATTTTTTTGAATATTTGATGTAATTTTCCAACTGTATAAAATTAATAGTTTGCAAGTTGGATCCCATTTGCTGAAAAGTAAATAGGTCTGGTTCGTCAAGTCAAATTAATCAATCAAGTCAACCCTACAGCTATTATTGATCTTGTACCATAAACTAGCACTCAAGGAAAGGAGCTTCTGGAAGGTAGTGGAAGTGCTGTTGTAACAGATTAAGTCTGAAAAGCCTTTTTTATTACAACAAAATACATATTTTTTTCTTTGCTAGACTAAGAACTGCAAATAACTGTAGAAAAAAAAGCTATTCCAAAGTTTCACATAAAAGTGAACTTGTCAACATGGCTCCCTGGGAACACGCAATAACACAATGCTATTTATTTATTTACAAAAGGCCGGAGAAGAAGAAAGAGATCGATCTGTTCGGGAGTTGCAGGGTGTGAATTGGCGAGCAATCACAAAGCAGCGGCAGCCCTCCACGTAAAAAGAGAAAGAGGAGGAGGAGAGGGAGATGGATTGACAACGGGACACAAAAGAACCAGTGGGACAAAGTAGAGCGTTCCGATAATGTTGCGGCTGCTTGGGCACAACAAAAGCTGGTGAAAGACCCACCTCAACACCCCGCTGTTGCCCCCTCTTATCTCAACAGGAGGCCCAACTCTCACAAAACCTCTCCCTGAGCGCGTGTCACTGGCGATAGAAATGCTGACCAGAATATTGGCATCAAATTGAAATGCCCCCGGGAAAAAAAATAACAACAACTAAGTGTGCTTATTGCAGACTGAGAGGGTACAATGCGAGGTTTGTGTTGAATAATTATTTGGACCCCTGTTAGGAGCATAGAAAGAGGGAAGAGTGTGGGGTCTAGGGGCAGGCCTCCTGGTGCTGGATAGGTCGGAGTACAGCAAGTGAGGGTCAGAAAAGCAGCCGAAAAAGCCTCCCAGTAGAGCCAATCTGAAGCGGCCTCGCCTCCAGCGCCCCACACCCTGAAGCATCAACGTTTGAAAGCTTCGAGGTTAGGTTGCCGCTGGAGACTGCTAGGCACATGAAAAGAGCCAACTGTGGCCAACCCGGGCTTTCGATCGAGCAATATAGTGTGACAAAAGGAAGAGAATGATGGGGCCAGAAAGAAAAGGGGCAGTGACGAAGCAAAGGTTATGTCTCTGCAATCACCAGAGAACGAACGGAAAGTTTTCTGTGGAGCACAAAGTGCCTCAAAGTGGAGCAGGTGCATTCAGAGCTGTGGTCAGTGGCCAGAGGTTCAGAATATTCACAGCAAACTAGAGTGCACTGAGGTAAACATTTTTAAAGCACCATTCTTTTGTGAAAGATTGAGTTCTTTAATGTAAGTCATGCAAAATTAAATACAAAAGTAACTAAAGCCACTTATTAGTTAAGCTTAAAAGTTTGTACCATATTGTTTTCCACTATCTTCAAATGTGAGTGCTATACAAAATACATAAAAGTCTCTTTTCATTCACTTAATAGATTCATATCTTAGATATAAGTGCTAAGTGTAAATTAAATCAAGTGAAACCCACATACTTCTCCATTACATGTCAACTCCTCACTTCACTTGTCAAAGTTGGCGACTGCATTCGCATGGACACATAATGAGTGCAAATGGAAGTCGCTTCCATTTCTAAAGCTTGCAGAGTTTTCAATCGACTTCAGTGTGCGCTATTTATCAAAACACTTAAATGTCTGCAACGAAATAAGGAACAAGACAAGTCTAATACATCTACTAAAAAACTAAATGTACCAAGTCTGTAATTTCAACAGTGGCGGCAAATTAAAAAAAATAAAGTTTGTCAAGCTCACAGTGCAACAAAGGAGCAGGAGAGCTGGTGATTGGTTGTGATCGGTTGTTTGTTGATCAATAGCAGCTTGAAAAGAGGTAGCTTTGATGGTTTATGACGAAGAGAACAACTGCCGCGTGTATGAAAATGGAATCAATATGTCAACTGTGGAGAGAGAGAAAAAGTATAGCGAGACAAAGAGAACGGGAGGCTGTGAACAGCAGGGCGAGATGAAAGGTGTTGGTTTAAAGAAAAACTCACGTCTGACATATGAAGATGGTTCATTAAAGATAGATGAAAAGAGAATAAACAAAATGGCGAGCGCTCGCTCAGTTTACACACACTGCCTGTTGATTTGGCAACGGAGAAACAATCTACAAGGTCAACAAGACGACATTCATTTCTCAGATAGCACTGCTGAAGACTTACCTAATTTGTTTGGTGTTAAATTAGCTATTCACACAAATATGAGTACATAACAGAGCAAAAAAACAAAATACAGAGTTAGAAGTCAGTTTTAGGGCAGCTATAACTGCTAAGATCTATTAGCAAAAATCTATCCCAAACAAGTATTTTATTTAGCCTTAAAGAATATACATGAAGGTAAGGTTGACAATGTTTTTTAAGGCAATTAGTAAATAAATGTGTTTTCTCTTATTTGCCTAGTCAACATAGTAGGATGCTTAGGTCTTCTGTCTTCATACAGTATTATTGCAACTACAAAAGAAAAGCAAGTTCAAAGATGGTTCCAGAAGTAAACTTCAACACACCACAACCACCCTCAAAACCACTCACAACCATCCCACAATCAACTACAATCATCCCCACAAACACCCATCACACTTACTGCCACAATACCCCATAACCAATCACACCCATCCCAATGTCAACAATCAATGACAACCATCCCCACAAACACTCAACAGTCAACCACAACGCCACAATTACCCCAAAACCAACCACTATCATCCCCACTAGCTATCACAACCACAACCACCCCACAATCAATGACCCACAAACACCTATCGCAGTCAACCATGACAACGCCACAATTACCCCAAAACCAACCACAATAATCCTCACTAGCTATCACAACTACCCCACAATCAATGACCCACAAACACCTATCACAGCAACCATGACAACGCCACAATTACCCCACAACCAACCACAACTATCCCCACAACCATGCCCATAATCATACCCTCAAACATCCGTCATAGTCAACCACAACCACACTACAACCAGCTACAACCAATCCCTCAACTTTCCACACATCCAACCACCACAAACACCCATAATAATAACCTTCGCAACCAACCATAACCACAACCATACACATATCCATAACCACCTTAGCAACCAACCAAAACCACAACCATCCACCCCCATAGCAAATCACCACTACAACAAAATAGCAATATTCCAGTAGATGGACACGCATAAAAATTATTTAAATTTTAACTTGTAAATTCAATCAAAATGTTGCTAATTTCAAGCAAGCATTGTTCTGAAAGGAATCCACATTCCACCGAAGTGATATGTAGCTTGGAATTATCTTTTTGAAACACATTAAAGCCATATTGTGGTACATTGAAAAAAATAAAAACAACAAAACAAATCACAGATCTGATTCTCCACTAGACAAGTGTGATAGTTACATTAGAAGTATGTTGATGTTTTCATTTTCTAAGCTTAGTACAAGCACATTACAACCATTAAAAAACAATGAGATTCAACTACAACTGTTCAACTACAAGATTTCAATAAAAAAGATTCAAGACATAAAAGAATAGAATCTTTTTACTGCTGCATTATTACTTTGGGTTTGTAGGTTGTTGCTTCTCTCACAATCATATACAGCAAATGCATAAACTCTTTTGTGTGTCATCCTTTCTAAAAACTCCATTTTGCAGCTTTCAAAAATGTGCTTCCATTTCATTTAAATTCATCCACTTCATCAAGCCTCAAACGACGAGGCTGACATGTTTTATTTGTATCTCTGCATTGTCTTGTGCGCCGGATGTGTTGGATTTGTAAAACAGTGGCAGCCTAACCTCCCAATATAATGAAAACAAATGCTCGCATTACTGCAGCAATCAAAAAGAGCTTACAGTTGCTCAGCTTCCCATTCATAAACCGTAAATTTACCGTCTCGAGTCAGCGCTTGTACAAATGCATCTGGTAAGGAAACTATCAAGCGCCAAACAAATGCTGATGGGTAACCATTCAAACAACAAACTATCAACTAACAATATATAACGAGAGCATAATTTCGTCAACACTGACCCAGGCAGCTGCTTGAGAAATCTTCTCCTTTTTTTGCACTAATTATAAGAAATAATTATACTTAAGTCACAATACTTAAGGAGGCTTTAACAAATCACTGTATTGACAAAATGTATTGGTCAGCTTGTGCAATAGAAGCAAGAATAAATAATTATATATTGTATATGTGTGAAAAATGACACAAATTACTGCTCTATTTGATTAGATATGGGGAATCTCCTTTTAGCTGTATTGCAAGTCTATATTGAGACATTGAAAGAAATAACCAAAGACTATTCTCATGGAAAAAGAGGAGCAATTAAGATGTCAAGGCAGTTAACGGTCTTGAGAACTCTGCACTGCCTCCCAGCCTTGGAAGAGATGTGTTAAGCAGGTGTGCACTGCACAATTTTGGACTTCAATCAAAAAAAGTCTGATTTCTGGATGTGTCTCGATGTCATGTTCCAAGACATGGGGAACTTTAAATCTCAAAGACTGCTACAGTCACACTGTGCCATGTTTTACATGCTCAGGCGTGACGACAATTTAATTTCATTTGAGTGAAGTCAAGAACTTGTAAATGTCACCTAAAGTTGACCTGTCCAAACAGTTCAGCACTGGAGCTGGCAGTGTGTTTGAAGTTCAAACACATTATATGACCACTAATTTACAGAGCCCGACTGTGGCCAGAGTAGATGATAGAAACTAAGAATTGAAGGGGAAATTAAAGTCTTGTGTACCGTAGAATTCTTCTGCTATTACTTTGAGCTGTGCTGTTGTTCACGTTTTGTTTACTTTGTGATCAAGATTCTGAAGTAACAGACAGGTTTTAAATCGATCACAGCTCGTTAAGATTATTTTTTTACCTGTCTCACTCTGAGATCTATGACCCGCAACTTGATAAAAGACAACCAATTAATTAAGTAACAATTTTACCGCAATCATACAATTTTTTTAAGACTAGCTAAAACTTTATTTTAGTCGACTAGGGCTTATTTATTGTGAACATTGAGATTTTTCAAATACATTTCAACACAAATAAATGACAGGCGACAGAAGGAGAATATGTATGAAGAAAGTGTATTATTGGTGAAAATCAATAATGGTTTATTACTTTTTCACTTTTCACCCTACAGCCGTGTTTATTATGAAAAAAGGTATTTTACATGTATTTGAGTCTGCAGAAATCAATTATCAAAAAACGATTTTGATAACTTTTAAAGTAGACATGATTAGTTGATAAAATACTACACCCCTCTACAGCAAATGTATTCTAAACTAATAACCACTATTTTTAACATTAGCACATTTTTCTTACCTGTTGGGAAGTATATATGTAAACTAATGAACCTGCAGCAGTGCAAAACAAAATCAATATTTAACAGCATGACTGGAATAATTTTCTGGTCATTAGCCCATCTCTTCTTTGGTACACCACTGTTTTTCTCCAAGATTATACTCTGAAGGTATGAAATTTCTCCTTTATTATATTTTTTGTCCAATCCTTTTTTTTTTTCTTGTCCGTAGGCAGCCAGAGCTAATGAGGCACAAACAGAACTTTCGCTGTGAGCTGGGAAGAAACCGTGGTTCTGAGAAATAACTTAACATGGCTCAAATAAAGTTCACATTTTATCTGCCACATCAAAAGGAATGAATCTAGTCCTTTTTTTTTTATTTTTATGCTTTAACTGAGATTGAAGAGTTTATATCATGAGTGGGTAGGGTGTCGCAGTGAGACTCTTGCGCAGTCATAGAGTCAAAGGATCTGATCTTTGCCACATCAACTTTGGAAAAAAAAAAAAAAAAACTTTGAAAGCGTCTGCAGCAACACGACATGACTTTAGCCCCAATTAGAGCGGCTAATTTGATGTGGAAGTCGAGTGCAAAGTTTGGCGCTTAAATAAAAACAGTTACTGCCTTAATTGGGCAAAGAGTTTAAAATCTATATGGTTTAGATGTTCTCATGTCGTGCAAAAGTGTGCAAAAGTGTAAAAGCAGGGTGTGTATGGTCAGTAGAAGGCCAGCAAGCAGCTAGCTAAAACTCCTCATTCTTCTTCATTAACAATGACTGCCAGGGGGCTGCCATGTTTCCTCCTCCTCTCTGCATCTTCTCAGCCTTTTGCCCATCGCGGATTCTTTCTCCCGAACGACCATTTAACCCAGATCCTGTCCATGCACACCTGCTGTCTGCTCCCATTTGACAGCAGCTTCATCTGCCATTTCTCAAACTATAGGCTAGGGTTCAACTGAGTCCTACAACTAAGTAGTTCTACTTTCTTACTATTAAAAATTACTTACTTGTAATTGAAGAGATAACCATATTAATGGACAAATGTTCAAGTTACCAATTGAGTCCATTGAAATTCTTTGAAAACTAGTTTCTCCTTTACAGCTTTAAAATCAGCTACCCCACAAAAGTTTATTAAGCCATATTTGCACAATTTTGCCTCAGACGACAGTTCTCATAGCAATAGGTGCCTAGGTTCGATCCCAGACTGGATTGCCGTCTTTCTATGTAAACTTTGGATGTTTTTTCTATGTCTGCGTAGGTTTCCTTCAAATGTTCCTATTTTCCCTAAAACTAAAAACATGTAGGCTACTCCAGGAATTCTGTGAAGAGATTCCGATCTCAGCAGGACTTTCCTTGCTAATGAAAGATCAATAATATCACAGTTAAACTGCAGAA
Organism: Mugilogobius chulae; assembly: GCA_038363315.1. Taxonomy (NCBI): domain Eukaryota; kingdom Metazoa; phylum Chordata; class Actinopteri; order Gobiiformes; family Gobiidae; genus Mugilogobius; species Mugilogobius chulae. The sequence goes on from CM076414.1 coordinate 26,913,611, forward strand.
ATTACAAAAGCTGTTGACCTGTATTTCTAGTCTTGTGCAAATAGTTCATGTCTGTAATTCTGTAAATAAAGGTCTTCCCCAAATTTTGCCTGATGTAATTCAGTAAACTTGAACATCTTAAGGTTATATAATCCAATGAAATTCTGTAATTTCTGCCCTATGAGGGCACCTGAATATAAGCGCACCCATTAGATTTAAGTAAGAAATATGATAAAGTGCATATATAGGCCGCACTGTTAATAGTAAGTCTATGAGAATCTATCATTTTGCTGCATTGCCTTATAAGCCGCATAGTTCAAAGTTTGTGAAAAAGTAGCGGCTTATATTCCAGAAATTACGGGTAGTGGTAACTCAAGAAATATGTATTTGTCAATCTAATAGAGGATCACAACAATATGATAGAGTCATAGTTAGACTAATAGGCAAATAATTAATGGTAAAACAAACCTAAAGCAGAAGAAATGTTACAGTCATGAAAAAAAACAATATCATATTGTCATGTCATATTCAATCTATAGCAGTTCACCATTTCTGTAAAAACAAGCAAATTAATGACATTTCTTATCCTGTCGGATGCACAGAAGAACTAACAAATCAGTCCCTTGATAAAACTAATCTCTTGCAAATAGGACTTTATACATTATTGATAAATACAAACACCTGTCTTTATGTAAAACTACTACATCCTTAACCCGTTGTTCTACCTGAATGTTTACATCTTCAGCATATGTTATTTCAGGAGCTATTTTGTTTATCCCAACCTTTTATTTGTATTACTCACTAGTCTGTTTGTCTGTGTTTTTATCCAGCGGCAGAATAGCAGCGCGGCTCTGATCTCTGCGCCGACACGAGTCCTGTTCAATCAGTGCTAAAAGTGAGCTAAAAGAAAAAAAAAGAAGAAATCAATGAGATTTTGTACCGCTGGGACTCACCGCCTTTGTAAATGTTTGTGTGCGTTCAGATGATCACAGATACAGACTTCTTATCTGTATATCTGCGTTGTCAATAGGGGTTTGCTTTGAACTTATCTCTACTTGATGAAACTATTTTCTTCCGTGGCTTATCATAGTGTTCTGTCCGCAGGGATTCGGACTTGCACACTAAGTAAGTCTCAGACGCCACACAATGCGACACAATGTTTTGAAACACGACAGGGTTCCTAAAAATGGTATAGAATGCTTCTGACTGGAGTCCATTACTTTAACTTCTCAAAAATCACTCCACTAAAACAGTAAAAATATAGACAAAACTCTCAAATAAACCTACACTTATTTTCCTCTGCTTGCTTACCCAAAAAGTGCTGTTTTATAACTTGGTATTTACACGTACTATTGTATAAACTATACTTAGTTTTCCTTGCTGTTCCTAGTTTTTCAAAGTTGTATTTTGATGTCTTTTGGTTTGTTTGAGTAATCAAAACAAGGTTCAATGGAGGTTCAAATGTTCACCACTGCACTTGGTATTTTGACAATTTTAAACTGCAAAAAAAACAGCTCTTATTAAAGCATCATATATCTCATTTCAACTAGCTGGCGTGTAATGGATAAGAGATGTTTGTCCTTCAGTAGAATATCATTTATCCTCACCAAATGGGTTCAAATCGTTTTGGAAGCAGCATGACACATACCCTTAACTTAAAAAGGTTAAAATATTACAATGTGACATGTAATCATTCAAATGCTAATCCTGCCACTCAGCATGCTCCATCTTAACCTCAAAGTGAAAATGTATTAAGTGGCATTTAAAACAATAGACCTGACAGGCCACCTGCCATAAGTGTCACTTTTTAACTCACTCAACCCACCTCTGAGCCCACACAGAACCAACCAGTCACACATCAATTATAAGCTAAGGACAGTTGAAAGCAAGGCTGAGCTGAGGTGTAAAGGGTGCTCTGTTGGAATGGGACAGTCGGTGGTAGAAGGTTGGATAAATTTGGGGGGAAAAAAATGTCTGGTGGCTGACATCTCATCAGCAAGTCCTCCTACATGGACTGTAAGTGGTGATGGCTGTCAGGAGCAAGGCTGAGCGAGTGTGGACAGCAAACCCGGAGAGCTGCAGAGGTCGAACCGCAAAAAACGACATTCACTGGTCCTCACAGCCCGGAGTGTCTTTTGTGGATCACAAAAATACATCCTCCTGCATGCAGGCATCATAGTTTTACAAAACACAATTATTTTCTAAAATGTAATCACAAGTCTTGGTCTTAAGAGCAACATCATTTTAATATTTCAATTAAGTTAATTTAACAACTGGACAATGATGACTGAGATTTAAGTCAAATGAATGTACTAATATGAATGTCGAAAAATGGATAGCAACAGAGTTTTGGAATGTCAAAACAACTGGATAAGATAAGATAAGATGATCTGAATAGGACTCATATCACTTGGTATCTTCTAACGGAAAGGTATGGGTTGTCTACAATAAGGCAATAGCAATAGCAGTTTGAGTAACCTGGCAGATGATTCTCGCGATACTTGTGATTTTCACATCTGTAGAGACCCCCGATGTGCAGTTAAAGACCCCCACAGTGAGCCAGAGTAATCACAGCGCAGCAGCAAACCAATCGCATGCAGCATTGTGGTTTGGGCAGAAGCGCCCTTTTGAACCAAAACAAAACATGGTGGCTCCACAGAATTCTTCTTATTTTAGCAGAATTATGAACTGTTTGGAAAAATGTGCACACAAAGGTGATTTGCATTTTTAGACGGGAAGGATGTGCTTTTGTCTCAACTGAATTTAACCAAAAATGTAAGTACTTGGCTACTTCAACTGATCAGATTCAAATATTGCCATGACGTTCCGTTTTTCTCCCAATGTTTTCAGTGGCATATTGATTTTGTGTAGAACTCAATTCAGACAGATACACATATCAATATCGTGAGCTTTGTAAAAGAGACTGTTCATCTCTAAAAAAGAATCCGGCATCATTTTTTCGAAGCATTGCAGCAAGTTGTCACACTACTTAGATAACTATGACAGCAGAGGGAAAGAAGTGTTATTATTGGTATGACATTTTATAAGAATTGTTCTCACTCAAATTGTTTGGGTCTCCATTGCAAACCCAATAAAGCTCTATATGTGACAGAAAAATGTGTCTAAGAATGTATTTCCAAATCACTTCTTGTTGTTATGTAGTGCTTGTGATTGTGCCTTTCTTTTGTCTGTTTCTCTGGAAGTGGACTGACAGGCAGCTCCCCTCTATGTGAACTCCCCAACAGTCGCAGTACTCAGCAGTGTGTATCTATAGTTAGACATTCGGACGCCTGAAGCTGACCTCACTCATGGCCTCAGACTTTTATGACTGGACAGGGTGCCATCCTCTTCATCTTTTATATTCAGGCTCGTCAGATTCTATATATGCTTGTAAACTCCAGCACACTGTCAGCTATAGGAACATTGCTATTTCTGTGCTTTTGCCCCTGTCCAGCAGTTTCCAACAAACTGAAAGTAAGACTCAACTTCTCAAAATGGAATAAAACTAAACATCGTTCTAAGGTCGAAATAATAATTGTTTTGTTCTGACTGATACATTTTTTTGTGATCACACTATGACAACAAAAACAAAAGATTTTAATTCAAAGCCTGTTTGAAAAAAAATAATCAACAAAGAATAATAAAAACCTTTGATAACCATGTTCTATCATGTCGAATAAATTATATTGTAAGTTAAGTGACAGAGCTGTGTAGTGCAACTTTTATGATTTTTGAGTCAAATTTGAATACAGAAATATAATGATCCAAACTAAAAGTAGAAGTAGAACGAGAAAAAAAAGTCCGACATTGAAAAAAAAAGGCGGACATTGTCTGCTTCACTTTGCACATACTGTACTATGTCAAGAAACAAACCTTTTATTCCCTGTTTGTGGCAAACCAAAAACAAGGTTCTAGGGCCCATTTACCAGCTATTGCTTTATTTACATTTCATATGAACACTGTCAGTCTTTAGAGTTTAAACTAAAGTTACTGGAAGTGTTCAAAATCCAGTGCACGCCACATCTGCCAGTATGCGGTTTCACTTTCTACTTTCACTTAATGACACGATTGTGGATACACTTGTTGAATCCCAAAAGGAAACAGTACCTTACTTTTTGCATTTACTAAGAAGAAGAAAAAAATAGGTGAGCAAAGGAGAGGGAGAAGGACTAGAGGAGGCACACTCAGCTGAGGCGTGTCCCTGTATTTCTAAAACACATAGACAAATGCAAATCCAGGGGTCTCCAACCTTCTTTTCTCAAAGATCTACTTTACAAAACAAACATATCCAAACCTATATTTGTAGAGGACAAAGAGCTGCTATAGCTAGGTGTAACACATTAATCATTATGAATATTGCACATTTTTAGGCATCAAAAGACACATTTACAATGATAAAAAGGTTGTAATAAGACCAAATGGAATATTAAAGTGTATCATGTATGATTAAAAATCTTTTGGGAGCTACTTGGAAGGAGAAGGTACAGGGTGGAAATCTCAGAGTTATATTAAAGTTAGAATACCTGATTTTCAGATCACAAATTAGAAATGGGCATTTAAATTTTGGCTTTGGCACTTTGGTTATTAATATCTACATCAAGTTTTGGCTTTAACTATGACTTTAAAAGCTTTTTATAGACAGCAAAGACATTGAGGTGGACCATCCAAGCAAAGCCAATCAGAAGGCTGCTTTCAGCTATGCATCAGACAGTACATAGCAGTCTAATTTTTGTCACAAAAAGCTACTTTTGCTTTATACTCTTTGATGAAAAAGATAACGTTGAATTAATTACACAGAAAAAAGTTCCCTCAGTTTTAAGCAATGGTACACAAGTGCAATTTACAGACTGCAAATACGCCCATGCTGAAACGCCAAGCGGCAGAGGTTCATCTAACAAGTTGGAAATTAAATAAATGTGGTGTAAGTAGTTTATTAGAACAAAGCAGTACCTTTAAATATTTTGGCATCATAATTTTTCTGATTACCGAGTATTTCATTGCTCATGTTGCTTATTGCAAACTCTGACTGAAGTTGTGGCAAAGTGCTACATTCTTTGGGATTTGTATTTTCTCATTCTCTATCTGTCCATCTTCTCCACTTCTCTGAAAGCCTCTGACATTGATACACATTGCAGACAGGCTCTGGGAGATTGGCGCTAAATCACTTGAGAATCCCCCGCGGGCCTACACGGCTTGTGTGTGTGTACTATGGACTGCTAAATGACTGCAGATCCCAGGAGTCGGACAGCGGTCAGGCTAAAGCGTCCACAAAATAATGACGGGACACTGTGGGGAGCTTCCTCATTTGCCGTCAAAGATACAAAGACATTTAAAGAACAGTCGCTGTGGCGAGGATACGGCGGTTTGTCCACTGACCCGCTGAGCTACTGATCAAAAACGTATCCGTACTGGCTTGTGTCGAGGACCAGACAAAATGTGCAGCCCAATTCTCTTCCAATTATCTCGTCTTTCACTCATTCAAAAGAATCAGACAAACAACACGAGGCGCTTTATGTCCTCAGAGGCCTTCCCTGATCCGCTCTGTTCTCAGCTTTGATTAACTTAACACAAAACGCACCTTCACCCGCAGTGGTCGGATGAAATTTACACAAGGTAAAAGAAGAAAAAAGAGAGAAGGAAGAGAGAGAGTTTGTTTTGTGGTTACTGGGATTAGAAGAGAAAAGTTTGTTTATGAGCTAAAGTTTGCAGTGATGCAGGCTGCTAAGACTGAATGGGTTCCGGTTCCGGTGCGATGCGCAAGCTGGGATTGCTACGCTGTAAACAACACAGCAATTTGTGAGAAATTTGTTCCATTTCTGCCCAAAAAAGTTTGGATGTGGATCGGTAGGAGTACTGATTCAGATACCTCACGGAGTAAGCGGATTGGGACGTGAAATACCATCCAGATCTGGTCTGGATCGAGCTGCGGAGCTGTATGCTAACAAGCTACAAGCTAAGCTACAGGTAGCCGGTGTTAGCGCTGCTAAACCCGAACTACGCGGGGCAGAAGAAGTGTTTGGAAGTGGACATTAAACAAGAACTCAAAATCATGCCAAAGACAGACGACATGGATGAGATTAAGAGATCGCTGAACTTTATGTCTGCGGAGATGGCGAAGTTAACATCACAACAGGAGCGTCTGCTCAAACTCGTGGATGAAGTAACGACACTAAAAACTTTGCTGAATGAGAAGGACAAAGCTATCTTTCTTTTAGAACAGCGAGTCGACGAACTAGAGCAGTACACCCGGAGAGAGGACTTGGTCATCTCTGGGCTGGAGACTCGACATCGACCTATGCACGGGCGGCCGCCAACGCGGAAACCTCAGAGGACGCGCCGAGGGAAGAGCTGCTGTCGCTGGAGCAGGAGGTCGTGATTTTTTGAACAACAAAAACATTCGTATCTGTAAGGAAGCTATTTCTGTTTGCCACACTCTACCCAGAAAGACAGAGAAACAAGACCTGCTATGTAATACGATTCATCAGCAGGAACATGAAGAATGATGTCTTAATGCAAGCCAGAAAACTGAAAGGTACAAATGTGTTCATAAACGAACATCTTACAAAGAAAAAATGGAGGAATCGCAAGAGAAGCAAGACTGCTGAGAAACAAGGGAAAATAACTGGGACATGGACACGGAATGGAAACGTGTGGATCAGAGACAATGGAGGGCATCAAGGATGATTAAGTACTTGAAAGAACTGGAGAAGTATAGGACTGGACACTGAAAAAGGAAGATAACAGCTGAGAAGGACTGGACATGGACTCGAGGAGAAAACAGGTTGGATACACATTATGGATCAACAACACACACAAATAATTATGGACATTGATGTTGACACAACAAATGATAGAAAAATCTATGATATTGAAAATGATTTTGCACATACCTTACTAACTTATGAAGAATGTAATTATTTTACAGTACAACAGTTCAATGATAAAATAAAAAAGGTATCAGATAAGCATTTTCCATCATTCATCTGAATAGTCAAAGTTTGAAATGCAAGTTAGACAAAATTAAAGAGTTTGTAAGTGAGCTTAAATATGCTTTAAAGTAATTGCTATAACAGAAAGCTGGTTAAGAGATATAGATATTAATAATGTACAGATTGATGGTTATAATATGTTTTACGTAAACAGAAATAAAAAAGGGGAGGGGGTGTTGCCCTCTATGTTGACAAATATTTAAAATGTAAGTTGTTGAAGAAAAACTGGTAACTGGAAGTGACTTGATGGAAATGCTTACCATAGAAATCATAAATGACAAGGGTAAAATATATTGATTAGTTGTGTGTATAGACCACCTGGTGCTGGTGTTGACTTGTTTACAGATAAAATTGTTGAAATGTTTGAGAAAGTTAATAAATCAGTAATTTTATGTGGTGATTTTAATATAGATTGGGAAACACAGTAGCATCGAATGAGTTTCAGAATTATATGGAAACTGCTGGTTTATGTGCTATGATAAACAAACCTACCAGGATCACTACTCATAGTGCTACTATCATTGATAACATATTTACAAATTTACACGGTGAAATTATTAGTGGTATCTTTATGAGAGATGTGAGTGATCACCTCCCTGTGTTTATAATTTATGAAAAATTATGCTTTGACAAGGTGCAAGAGAAAACTTATGTAAGAGATAGATCCAATAAGGCTTTAGAAGCTTTTAGAGAAGATCTTAAAAAACAAAATTGGGATTGTGTATATACTGATAACATGAATAATGCGTATAATGCATTTATGACAACATTTAACAATTTATATGATAAAAATTGCAAAATAAGCAAAATTTGTGTTTATGGTAAGAGGAAAATTCATAAGCCATGGATGACAAATGGGTTGAAAAATGCCTGCAAGAAAAAAATTACCTATATAGAATGTCTCTTAAATTGAGAACTAAAGATGCTGAAGTAAAATACAAACAATATAAAAATAAACTTGTATCAATATTGAGGAGACAAAGAAAGGATTATTACACCAAGTTATTAGACGAAAACAAAAATAATATTAAAAATACATGGGGTGTGGTAAACACTGTCTTGCAAAAGGGTAAACCAAATTCAAATACTCCAAATTACATCACAAAGAATAACATTGATATTTTTGGAAAAGAGGAAATTGTAAATGAATTTAATAATTACTTTGTGAACATTGGCCCAGCGTTGGCACAAGCTATCCCAAGGGAGCATGCTGATGGTAGAACCATATTTGAAAATGCAAATACTATTTTTCTGGAGAATGTGCAAGCGAGCGAAATTATGGAAATTGTTAACAAATTTGCAAATAAAAAATCAAATGATTATGCAGATGTAAATATGATATTGATAAAGAAAATTATAGATGTTGTTATTGAGCCGTTCACTTACTTATGTAATCTTTCTTTTAGCACAGGAGTTTTCCTGATCATATGAAAGTAGCCAAAGTTATTCCACTCTTTAAAAAAGGAAATAAAAATGACTTATCTAATTATAGACCTGTATCACTGCTTTCGCAGTTCTCTAAAATTATAGAAAAACTTTTGTGAGTAGATTGAATAAGTTTATTGAAAAGTATAGCATTTTAAAGTCAACAGCCAATATGGATTGCCCTCAAAATTACTCAACTGCTTAAAATATGCATGTATATGGAAACCTGTATGTCTTCAAAATAAAACTCAAGGACGAATGGAGATTTACCTACTCGCCATGGACAACAATAGTATATCTTTATTGTTAGTATGCTCTTGTAGATCTTCTCAAAGCTTTTTCCGTGTACCTTTACTCTCCACATTGGATCCTTTTTGTCAAGCACATTTTAATAATAAAGTATTCGGCCATAAGATATAGTTGTAGCACATACAAGATGTGAGGTTAGACTTTTTAAAGACTTGAGATTTGTCGCGAAGTGTGAGTGTTAACCAGATCTTATCATTTTGTGGATGGAGAGATCGACCAAGACCATATAGACATCTGTATTGTAAAATAACGTGTGCGATTGCCGTAAGGTATCCGGTCCTTGGACCATACGTTTATCTTCTTTATTATTAATGATATGATAGTTGTTTCCTCATTATCTCTACGTTCTCACATATACAGCATTNATTTAACAACTGGACAATGATGACTGAGATTTAAGTCAAATGGATGTACTAATATGAATGTCGAAAAATGGATAGCAACAGAGTTTTGGAATGTCAAAACAACTGGATAAGAAGATAAGATAAGATAAGATCTGAATAGGACTCATATCACTTGGTATCTTCTAACGGAAAGGTATGGGTTGTCTACAATAAGGCAATAGCAATAGCAGTTTGAGTAACCTGGCAGATGGATTCTCGCGATACTTGTGATTTTCACATCTGTAGAGACCCCGATGTGCAGTTAAAGACCCCCACAGTGAGCCAGAGTAATCACAGCGCAGCAGCAAACCAATCGCATGCAGCATTGTGGTTTGGGCAGAAGCGCCCTTTTGAACCAAAACAAAACATGGTGGCTCCACAGAATTCTTCTTATTTTAGCAGAATTATGAACTGTTTGGAAAAATGTGCACACAAAGGTGATTTGCATTTTTAGACGGGAAGGATGTGCTTTTGTCTCAACTGAATTTAACCAAAAATGTAAGTACTTGGCTACTTCAACTGATCAGATTCAAATATTGCCATGACGTTCCGTTTTTCTCCCAAATGTTTTCAGTGGCATATTGATTTTGTGTAGAACTCAATTCAGACAGATACACATATCAATATCGTGAGCTTTGTAAAAGAGACTGTTCATCTCTAAAAAAGAATCCGGCATCAATTTTTTCGAAGCATTGCAGCAAGTTGTCACACTACTTAGATAACTATGACAGCAGAGGGAAAGAAGTGTTATTATTGGTATGACATTTTATAAGAATTGTTCTCACTCAAATTGTTTGGGTCTCCATTGCAAACCAATAAAGCTCTATATGTGACAGAAAAATGTGTCTAAGAATGTATTTCCAAATCACTTCTTGTTGTTATGTAGTGCTTGTGATTGTGCCTTTCTTTTGTCTGTTTCTCTGGAAGTGGACTGACAGGCAGCTCCCCTCTATGTGAACTCCCCAACAGTCGCAGTACTCAGCAGTGTGTATCTATAGTTAGACATTCGGACGCCTGAAGCTGACCTCACTCATGGCCTCAAGACTTTTATGACTGGACAGGGTGCCATCCTCTTCATCTTTTATATTCGGCTCGTCAGATTCTATATATGCTTGTAAACTCCAGCACACTGTCAGCTATAGGAACATTGCTATTTCTGTGCTTTTGCCCCTGTCCAGCAGTTTCCAACAAACTGAAAGTAAGACTCAACTTCTCAAAATGGAATAAAACTAAACATCGTTCTAAGGTCGAAATAATAATTGTTTTGTTCTGACTGATACATTTTTTTGTGATCACACTATGACAACAAAAACAAAAGATTTTAATTCAAAGCCTTGTTTGAAAAAAAATAATCAACAAAGAATAATAAAAACCTTTGATAACCATGTTCTATCATGTCGAATAAATTATATTGTAAGTTAAGTGACAGAGCTGTGTAGTGCAACTTTTAAGATTTTTGAGTCAAATTTGGATACAGAAATATAATGATCCAAACTAAAAGTAGAAGTAGAACGAGAAAAAAAGTCGGACATTGAAAAAAAAAGGCGGACATTGTCTGCAATGTCTGTTTCACTTTGCACATACTGTACTATGTCAAGAAACAAACCTTTTATTCCTGTTTGTGGCAAACCAAAAACAAGGTTCTAGGGCCCGATTACCAGCCATTGCTTTATTTACATTTCATATGAACACTGTCAGTCTTTAGAGTTTAAACTAAAGTTACTGGAAGTGTTCAAAATCCAGTGCACGCCACATCTGCCAGTATGCGGTTTCACTTTCTACTTTCACTTAATGACACGATTGTGGATACACTTGTTGAATCCCAAAAGGAAACAGTACCTTAACTTTTTGCATTTACTAAGAAGAAGAAAAAAATAGGTGAGCAAAGGAGAGGGAAAGGACTAGAGGAGGCACACTCAGCTGAGGCGTGTCCCTGTATTTCTAAAACACATAGACAAATGCAAATCCAGGGTCTCCAACCTTCTTTTCTCAAAGATCTACTTTACAAAACAAACATATCCAAACCTATATTTGTAGAGGACAAAGAGCTGCTATAGCTAGGTGTAACACATTAATCATTATGAAGATTGCACATTTTGAGGCATCAAAAGACACATTTACAATGATAAAAAGGTTGTAATAAGACCAAATGGAATATTAAAGTGTATTATGTATTATTAAAAATCTTTTGGGAGCTACTTGGAAGGAGAAGGTACAGGATGGAAATCTCAGAGTTATATTAAAGTTAGAATACCTATTTTCAGATCACAAAATTAGAAATGGGCATTTAAATTTTGGCTTTGGCACTTTGGTTATTAATATCTACATCAAGTTTTGGCTTTAATTATGACTTTAAAAGCTTTTTATAGACAGCAAAGACAAGAGTGGACCATCCAAGCACAGCCATCAGAAGGCTGCTTTCAGCTATGCATCAGACAGTACATAGCAGTCTATTTTTGTCACAAAAAGCTACTTTTGCTTTATACTCTTTGATGAAAAAGATAACGTTGAATTAATTACACAGAAAAAGTTCAACCAGTTTTACGCAATGGTACACAAGTGCAATTTACAGACTGCAAATACGCCCATGCTGAAACGCCAAGCAGCAGAGGTTCATCTAACAAGTTGGAAATTAAATAAATGTGGTGTAAGTAGTTTATTAGAACCGTGCAGTACCATTAAATATTTTGGCATCATAATTTTTGTGATTACTGGGTATTTCATTGCTCGTGTTGCTTATTACAAACTCTGTCTGAAGTTGTTGCAAAGTGCTACATTCTTGGGATTGTATTTTCTCATTCTCTCTCTGTCCATCTTCTCCACTTCTCTGAAAGCCTCTGACATTGATACACATTGCAGACAGGCTCTGGGAGATTGGCGCTAAATCACTTGAGAATCCCCCGCGGGCCTACACGGCTTGTGTGTGTGTACTATGGACTGCTAAATGACTGCAGATCCCAGGAGTCGGACAGCGGTCAGGCTAAAGCGTCCACAAAATAATGACGGGACACTGTGGGGAGCTTCCTCATTTGCCGTCAAAGATACAAAGACATTTAAAGAAACAGTCGCTGTGGCGAGGATACGGCGGTTTGTCCACTGACCCGCTGAGCTACTGATCAAAAACGTATCCGTACTGGCTTGTGTCGAGGACCAGACAAAATGTGCAGCCCAATTCTCTTCCAATTATCTCGTCTTTCACTCATTCAAAAGAATCAGACAAACAACACGAGGCGCTTTATGTCCTCAGAGGCCTTCCCTGATCCGCTCTGTTCTCAGCTTTGATTAACTTAACACAAAACGCACCTTCACCCGCAGTGGTCGGATGAAATTTACACAAGGTAAAAGAAGAAAAAGGAGAGAAGGAGAGAGAGAGTTTGTTTTGTGGTTACTGGGATTAGAAGAGAAAAGTTTGTTTATGAGCTAAAGTTTGCAGTGATGCAGGCTGCTAAGACAACCATGGCAACAACAACAAAAGTTTAATCTCTAGAACTTTACATAAGTGGGCACATGAAACAAATAAAAGTTATAGGAGGCAACTTGTACAGCTTAGGTCCCAATATCAAGAGGATCTTTCATACTTGAACATATCTGTATATAGCTCAACTTACCTGCATTAGTTATACTCACATTATTTCTGCAATGGTGAAAATACATTGTTCGCAGGTGAGACATCAAACCATTCATTCATCATTGGATCTGTTTAAATTTGTAATGTTTTAGACTAATGTTTTGCTTTAAAATGAATTCAGGTGTAATTAAAAAAAGATGAAACAGGACATATAGTAGAATAAACCTCTACAGACTGTATATAAAGCACGCTAAAGACTAAAAAATTAAATAGATTTTTTATCTTCTTCATATCTAGTTTGCCCATTTTACAGGCCTACAACAGAGATTCCACTGGGAGGAGAAAAAACAAGTTGTCAGCAGTAACCAAACTAACTCTGACAGCTTTTAAAGACACAAAACGGGGGCCAAAACTTTGTAAACTTTCAAATTGATAGGGGTGAAAGTCAGAGAGCTGCCTCAGGGCTAATCAGGAGCAGAAGACCTTGATGTGGAGGTTACGGTGGACTACGCATGCACCGCCGTGGCCCAACACAAATTGTGTGTGATGTGCTTGGCTGTTTTAAAGGCAGGGTTCAAAGAGTCTTGCCTTCACTGCTCGTTATCTCACACCGGCTAATGCTAGGAAAGAACTAGATGCACACACGCGGGGTTTCTGCACTTATAGGAAACAAAAAACAGTTACAAAGACGCATATGTCATTAAAAATACAAACACGTAGCTTCAGCCACATTAGAAGGAAGGAATCAAGTTGTCGCGAGCTGATTATCACACGGTTGTGTTACTGTATACCGTGGGATGCCGCAGTGCCCCTAAGCAAAGCGGTGATGTGAGCAGACTGTTATGAAGCGCATGAAACGCAGCGCGGGTGCAAATACCTACACTGTACTAACCTGCAGCAGCACAACACTGTCTTTCTGATGATTTTCTGAACTTCTAGAGTAGGTGCTGGAGAACTTTTAAATAATGCAACAGACTGGAGTTCGAGAGGAAAGGTTAGACTTTACAGGGTAAATTGAAATCGACTGGTGTTGCAGTTTCAAATCTTTGTGAGATATAAAGGACAAACAGCTGTAGATCTACACTGATGTCATTTGCAAAAAGGATCTACTTGCTGTGTAAAAAAATGTATTGTAAAAATTTGGGCTGGGCGGTCTGGAGAAAAAATAATCATACATTTTCAGTTTAATGTGGTCTTTTAAAAACTGTTTACAATTTAATATGACTAAAATCTAACTTCTCAATTAACTGCCCAGCCCTAGCGGAAGTCATAGAATTAATGGTGATTTATATGCTGTTTATTTGTGGTTTTTACAAATCTTTTGACACATTGTTAATGTCCTCATACACCCATTTCAGATTGGAATTACAATTAAAAACGCCTTTTTACAAAAAGCAAAATGAAACTGTGTGACCCCCCAACACAGCTAATCAAGCACTGCTTTTGGCTGTCTCGGAGAAACAAAATACTTAATTATTTGTTTCAGAATCGCACTACAACTACAACACAAAAAATTCCCCCAGCTTTAAGCAAACATACATTATATTAGACATTTAAGACAGAAAAAGAGTCAAACGTGCAAAATGATGCTTAAATCTGCACTGAGTAACTTCCTAGAGGTGAAAAGTCAACTACACAGTTCAGCAGAAATAGAAAGTTAAAGTTATACTTTAGAGCCCTGTGAATGGGAATACTTACATTTATGCCATAGTGTGAAAAAATACAGCTAAAAGAAATTGTTTCTATGGAACATACAAGCAGAGGCCCTCCTCATGGCCAAATAATTGTTTGTTTTGTGACCATGCAAGTCGACTCAGTCCAGATACATGCTTAGATTATTAATTTACTCCAACAAATTCGTCTAAATAACAAAAACATGCTTTTATTCAAGCCTATTTTGGTCAAAAAGTGACACAGTGAACATAATACCAACAAAACATATAGTTTGAATAAATCAACATGATAAGCATTTAGTTCCCTTTGAAACAGGTTTTCCAGACCAAAAACGAATAAGCAACTTACCTTCCTCAAGCCCACTGTCTTGCCTTTTTTTTTTTTTCTAAGACAACCGACGCCTAACTTTCAAAAAAGTTAGAACACAGTAGTAGATTAAATTATTCATCAACCATTTCCCACAACAACTTGTTACTTTTAAGTCATTTTAAACCATTTTGCCTTGTGAACTCTGCAACCTCTAGATGACAAGATGCTACCAGATGTGACAGGCATTCTACAGCGCTGTAAGAAAACACAAGTGTCATTTCCACCGCTGTAGCAAAACAAGTCTGCCGGCACCAGTCTTGGAGAGAGAAGTCGGATTTCAGACTTTTACATCAGACTCTGAAAATTACTTCTAATGACAAGATGTTTTTTTATGTAAAACTTAAAGTGACAGCGCTCCGAATCCTATCAATCTGATTTGTGGCTTTGTTCGTAACTCCCTGAGAACAATTCTGACAGCATGGAGGGAGGGAAAAAAAATCTATTTCTTTCTTTTACATCAGACATGGAGCAGCGCTAGAAATAAAAACATCTATCTCTCTCGGCAGGAAACTTCAAACGCCAGCACTCCGAATGCATTGTTAGCCACAAACGTCCATAAATCATTGACTCTTTGAACTTTCACATGACATTACTTTAGAATGTCACTCTTATAATTAACATTCTACGCAGTTTGACTTAAAAGCATTTGGGATGCAGTTTTCAAAAAATACCATTGTGTTTCTGAATACATTTAGCAGGCTGTATTTTGTACCTTTTTGGCAGCTTGGATACACTTCATGTATTCTTTGGCCAGGTCTGAGCATCGGAGCGTCTGGTCCTTGTTGTCACGGTAGCAAGACAGGATCTGAGCTTGAAGACCGGTACAAACAGGTTCTGTGTTGCAAGCTCTGAAAAAAGAAAATACACAATTTAGCCTTCTCAATGTAACTGTAAATTTCTAACCATTGCAAAGATCTCAAGCATAAATAAAGCTTCATCACAGATTATTTATTTCACGTACAATTTTTAAGGAAATGATATACACAAAATAGTCAAGAAGGTTGGGATCATACTACTCTATGCAGACCTTAACAACACAAGATCAATTCTCAATCATTTTGGATGAATGCCTTCCCCACACTTCACCCCAAGTTGTTGCTACTTTTTGTTCTTTTTGATAAAGTCTGCAGGTTAAATCTAGACTACTTAAGACGGTTATTCACCGACTCAGAAGCTCAAAAATTAAGAGTTTAAAATGAACCCAGCATAATTTATTTGATTCAGTGACTACTTTATTTGCAAGTCCACAAATATTTTACTTTACATCTCTTTACATTTTAATCTGAGTGGAAAAAATGTCCACCTCACTTTGAATTGAGTGTGTAATACTCTTAGTCTCATGCAATCTCAGGGCCAATAAGGAGGCTGTGACTCTGAAGACTTTGAAAACGGCAGCCTTATGATATAAAATGACATTGTTCTTAAAGTAATACTGCATTACTTGGTATGCCAGAAGCTCTTTATGAAAATATTATTGATGTTTTTAGACTGGTGTCTCCATGGAGACAAGCAGGAGCAGAGAAACCAGTAATCTAAGTTACCTGTCAGTGGTCTCATTTATAAAAGGTACAATTTTTTGACAAAAAAGAAAAACTTCTTTCTCACTTCATGTCTCTGCGCTCTGATAGCCTGACGTCCAAATTAGAGAGTTTTTGAACAATATAGGGTTCTACCTCAAGTAGTAATTTATTGGTTCCATAAAATAATGTTAAAAGTAATGTTAATGTATCTTCACTGACTTTATAGATGAAACCCCTGATCTATGGAAACACAGTATGCTATCATACTAGTCGTACATCGAAAGAGACCTGATGACAATACCAGACCTCGTCACAAAGTAATTGTATGAAGACGCAATAATAATGGATGTTTAATTGGGCAGCAAACACAAAAACAAAGAAAAAATACACTTATAAAGTGCACCTTTAAGCATTTTTACTAGATTTATATATTTTTTTAAGAAAATAACTTAAAGTTAATTTTCCCCCACACAGATTTACAGCATCCAACTAGTAGTATTTGGTTTCTAAAGCATAAAACGAGTTTGCAGTGTCCTGTTTACGTTTATCATTTATCCACTAAAATCTCAGTGTGTTTTTTTATATTCTTAGCGTTCGACTAACTGTTGCTAGCATAGCAGCATGGCAGATCTCAGGCTGACTCCTAAAAGTAGCAAAAAAGTGCTTCAAAAATACATTGTGAATACTTTGGAAGTTCAGAATGCATTTGCTAAAGAGACAAACTGTTGTAAAAAAGATTACATTTAAATTTTTTTCTTTGCTTACATTTTCAAGAAAGCAAAAATGGGTATAGCGCCTTTAAACAAGATAGTTTAAAATAAATGCCACATTTAAAATGTTCCGTTTTTGTTACAAATGATCGCTTTTTACTTTCTTACACTTATAAAAAAAGCTTCAATTGACAGTAATTAAAAACAACATTGGAAGACACAGAGCACCTAATGAACAACAGCTTAAGGGAAAACGAAGATAATTTTCATACACTGAGATGTGTATTGAATGCAGCAGCTGGTGCGGAGCATGAATGGGGCTTGTTTAAGAGGTCGCCTTTAATTGCTGGGCTCAGGCTGTAATACAAGCTCACAATTTAGACAACAAAAGCATCTTTCAAACACTCATGGAACTAGTTGGATCCGTTTAAATGAAACACTACAATAATTTTTTTGTCACCGCCCAAGCACTCAGAATGTTGGTGAAAAGATGTAGAAAATACAGTTTTCTTGGTTGAAATAACACATTGGCTTTAGAAAATATAATGGAAAATATTAAGAAAACTAGCAAGAAGAAATGCCTACTTTTTGTACAAAAGTTTTGGCAAAATGATAAACAATAAGTTGTGTCTAATTCCTCCATCATTTCTCCTTCTGTGCTACGCATTTGTTTTTGATTTCAAAAGTTTATTCTTGTACTGCAGAAGACTTCAGACTGCATCTTTTGTTCGCCGCTGAGCAAAAACAAACATAGACAATAAAGAGAAAATCTGTTTTTAAAGAAAGACTTGATTAAATGAGGCAAGACAAAGATGAAAAAAACAATTAACATTACGCCCACTGCAACCTGTTTAACAACCCACATAGAATAGAACACTTCATCGCAATTAACGCTAAATGCCTTTTAATTGAGTGGGTGGGCTCGTAGTGATCAGACCGGCAGACACGTGTGTTGAGAGAGATGGAATTAGCTGGTTTGATTGTAAATGCGGGTAGAGTAATTGGTTTGTGTCTGCGTGATTGTTAACTTTGACAAGTCCGGAGCTGCTCCTGTAATAGATGCTGATTGATTGAATCTCTTGTGCACCCACGTACTAGAGATAGTATGTCAAACTACATGTCTGTAGGGTGTGAATCTTTGAGTGTCAGGCGATCGATCGATCAGATTCTTGGGTCACGATTCGATTCAAAAACGATTCTCGATTTTCGATTCAAAACGATTCTCGATTTTCGATTCTAAACGATTTTCAATTTATTTTAAAAGTCATTTTTAATTTGTTCTTAGTTTTTTTTTTTTTTTCTTCATTGAAATGTTGTTGGGGCTAATTAATCACTATCTTGCAATTATTACACTTGTGTTTTTGTCAAAGATAACATTTCCAATGCTTTAGAATTCATTTTGCAGTATTTGTAATAAATGGGTCACTGGCCCTTTAATGCAGACAAGTTGTGACTGGAGTTAGCGCGTTAGCTGCTCCCCACCGCTAACAACAACAGCACGGGACAAATCATGGAGCACATGGATGTAAAGTATCGCTAAAATACTCTGAATGTCGATCCACTTTCTCCCTTCTGCCTCACGTAAGTCTCCTGCTCTGTGTGTGTGCTGCCGCTGCCGTGTGTGTCTGTGTCCGTGCGCTCGGCACCGGCCCCCCTCCTTCCCCCTCGCTCCTGCGCGGAGAGAGGGAGAAGGAGAGAGAAAGGCTGCTCTAACACAAAGTTTTGCTGAAATTTTGGCACAAGAGTTTATTAGAAGATATAATATGTGTTTAAACACACACACAGACATTTTACCAGTTTTCTGCGATCTAATCTTGTCATGTAGGCTATTTAGCGCAACGACCGCAGATGCAGCATAAACGTGACGTAATTTAAAATCGATTTTGAGAATTTGGATCGATCAGAATCGTTAGAGTAGAATTGCGATCCTTTTGATCGTTTTTTTAACACCCTAATGTCTTGATACTTACTTTACACTTTTAATTGTCAAGTATTAAATGTAGCATTTAAGCTGGCTACATTTAGTTTTCCTTCTCAGAAGTAGTACTAAAAAGCTAAACTTTGTTAATAAATCCAATAGTTGCCATTGTATCCCTGCTACACTGTCTCATTGCAAAAGTCAGTTCCGTTACTAGACTCTATGTGCCATCAGCACTGATGCATTGATTTGTCCACACTGTGCTATTCACAAACACATGCTGTCAAACCAATTACTTTGCTGCTCTCCACCCTCAAGTACTCCATTTACCTCTTCCTCAAGCTTTTCCAGCAAAATGTTTAGTTAGAAATGTGCTTGTGGGGGGAGTTTAGACGGTCAGTTTCACTTTAAGCTGTAATAGTGTTGCCTGCAAAAAAATAGATTATACTGTAAATTATATTTGCATTGTTCAAACGTTCCCTAAATTACTACATAGTCCTGCCCTGTTCAGTGCACTCATGGTCTTTCAAACGCGAGTCACGTGACCTGCATGATAAAAATGATCTCCTGTAATAAATACTGGTCAGGTCTGTCTGACACGTGCATATTTATGGCTACTAATTATATTACAAGTTAACTTGAACCCCAGATTAAACAGCAAACAGACTAGATAAGTCAACATTTACAGCGGAAAACTAAGATACAGTAAGTAGCTAACGTTAGCATCTTAATAGCTACTGTTAGCGTCTTTTACAGCTAACGACTTTTAGTTATGAGTGTTTTGTTTATTATCCAACACAGTCTCCCAAGAAAGCCACTCTGGGTTTAATGAGAAAGTTTAGGCGTCAAGTTACTAAAATGGGTACGTTTAGGGCTGGAGCTTGTGGTAGGTTAAGATTAGGATAACATCTTTACAATCACTGCGGAGCAAGGCGTATTTATGCAAAAAAAAGCAGTGAAATTGTGTTAATCAACGCAAATTGTGTTAATTAACGCAATATACAGCTCAACAGAGCATTTAAACAGCTCTTCAATCGACTTACTTTCAGTTGAGTTGTTTCCTGACGCTGTCTGTTTTGTTTTCCCGATTTTCGCAATGTATTGTGGTCTATATTGACCATTCTAGTGACCATCGATGCTAACTACTTTTCCAGAGTTTTTGGCCTGCTGGACATACTGAGCCCACAAAAAAAAAAATAAAAAATAAAAAAATAAAAAATATATATATATATATATATATATATATATATATGAATTGTGGGCTCTAGATCCAAGGGAAGGAATAATGGTGGCTCATCGAAAAAGTAGAGTCGACTATGTAAGAACAAGTCCCCTACAGATGAAATACAAAAGTTTAAGTACCTTTTCTCACAGCTTAAAACTTGAACATCCCAGCTAAAAATGACCATAACTTTTCAGAACGCAGTTAGCACTGTGCTGAGTTTCAATTGTGGTTAATTTGCCTTCCTGAAAAAATAACAAGGCAAAAAAATTCAGAAGTATATTCTACAAACTTTTTAAACTTAAAATAAGTTTTTTTTTTTTGTTGCTATTATTAAAAAAGGAAGGCTTTAACAACAAGAGAAATAAATAAATTAGATACAGTAATTGTTATTCTTACACCCAATTACAGAGTGAGCAGCAATTATCCAGCCTTACAAAAACAATAGTTTTTTCACAATCTTTCAAGTCCTCAGATAGCTTTATTACATTAAAGTTGGTGTCTAAACTGCATGTTGATTTCCAATGATTCATTTGTTCTCCGTAGTAAAAACACATTCAGACACACCTAATAGACAAGATGATTCTGCAGATCCCAGGATTTGGCCTTTCACTTTGATTCAATGGGGGGCTAACTCCATCATTTCAATTACCCACACACATCAGTATCATGGGGCAGTTTATCTGTGCAGGAATGATGGTGGTTTAAAGAGAAATGAACAAAGAATAAAGCAGGCAGTCAGATAAAAGATGAGAAAATAAAAGGATGTATCCAGTGATGTTCTTTCAACTAATGGCTGCCTATCAGATCCAAAGGGTCCAGCTCGCCTGCTTAATCCCGCTCTCTCAACAGCACATAAAGAGGAGGACACCAAAGCTGGCTGTCTTTATCTGTGCTGTGTTTGAGGCCGAGAGAGATAAGAAATTCTGCTTTAATTTGGAATAAATGGCCTTCATCAGTGAAATGGTGGCGTTCCGATAGTGCTGCATAGGTTTATTAAAGGCGCTTGAAGCAGAAAATTGGTTGAGCAGTGGCGAAAGCTAAAGCTTCATCCATGTGCTACAGTAAATTGAAGGTGAGGTCTTAAATCAACAGTATTAACTGAGCCACTCAGAGGAAATAAATAAAAATGTGGGATTCAAGGGAGTGAGTGAGTCTGATACACACCAGTGAGCATTGTACAAAAAATATTTTTGGCTGCAATGGTATTGTTTGTGTTTGTATCTGTATGGCAAGGCATAAATAAACTTTCAAAAATGGTTTAACTAGTTTTCGAAGCACTGTAGAAGTTAAAGTTATTTGTGAAGATATTTCTGAATCTTTTTCTCATATTCAGAAACTATGATAAAAAATAATTTTATTCCAAACCGTTCCTATCTAACTTAAACATTTACTGGAGAAGCTCCTGGTGTCAAGTCATTTTTCTCGAGGAAAGTTTGTCTAAATGTGAAAATGTATAGATGCTTCCAGACAAATTTAGTTGTAAAAGTGCTTGTCACTAAAAGGTTCCTGATCTGACTGGAAACCTGCCCCAGAGCATGAAACTGAAAAAGTCCCTTAAGTGTGGTTCCAGTTCAGTTCAGTTCAGAGTCCAAAGGTGCCTAAAATAGGGATAAAATAGGGAACTAAAAAAGTACTATAACTGTGTGCAAAGGCTTAAAGTTGAACACACTGCAGCAGGGATTTTGGTGAGATCTTCTCTAAACCTGGAGTTGATCAACACAGAGCTTCAGTTCCCTCCAAAGATGTTGTGTGGGATTTAGGTCTGGAGATTGGCTAGGCCACTCCAGAACCTTGGTATGCTTCTTACTGAGCCACTCCTTGATTTTCTTGGTTGTGTGCTTCGGATCATTGCCATGTTTGAAGAACTAGCTTCAATGCTGTGACTGAGGGAAGGAGGTTTTTGCCCAATATCTCACAATACATTGCGTTGTTCATTTTTTTCAGACTTCATCAAATTTCAGACAGGTCTGGGCATTGCACGATTTTAAACCATGTCATCTTAGTTAGTAAGGAACGCTTGGTGGTGGTCGGAGGTTAAGGCTCCAGATGCTTTAGCAAATCACTTCTGCTGAGCTGCCTCAGAGCTGCTTGTACCCTGAGTGAGGGGGGTGAAGCAAAGGACATCTGCACCTACGATGACAGTTTAAGACTTCTTCATGATTTCTAAGTGAAAGAACTTGCAAAATCACATTTGGTGATCACATACTTACAAGTACTTAGTGATGCATCAATCTGATACATGGATCAAATAACTGAGCCGATTCATGAAATTTTGCTGGGTATCGGCCTCATGGTCTTGTTCCATGTTGAAATTTTCTTCACATAAAGTTTTTTAGGTTATTTGCACAATGAATAACAGCTATTTAACACTACATGACTCATTTACTTAACAGAGTTTCAAAAATTGAAACAACTTTTTTCAGTTTCTACACTGGCATTGGTTGATGTCGGGTATCAGCAAATGTTCAAAATCAGTATTGAAAAGTTGTATAGCTGCATTTGCACTAGAGTAAAAGAAAATGATTAACATATGAAGCCTTTCCCTGCAAAAAGTCTGCCTGTATTTTCACAATATTGAATGCTTGCACGCTGCACAATTTGATGAGTTTGTCCTCTTTGTAAACTAGAACACTGTATTAACCTGAAAGAAAATTCACTACTATGACAAACCATATTTAACTTTGGGAGCCCAGCTGTTTTGGAGGAAACATCTAAAAACCACACAACCACACACAGTAGAAACAGCCAGATTAGCTAATTAATGGTGCTGCCCATCACTTTAAATCTCTGACAACACACAAGCCTCAAAATCAGGCTTAAAAAAAAAAAAAAGACAAATGAAAGAGGAATTAGTGAATGCAAAAAGACACAAAACATGCCCTAGACTACAAAAGGCTCTGGCAAAACCGCATTGCCGATAAGAAAGATGCTTTTATCACAGCTAAACCACGCTTCCCTCAAACTTCCAAAGATGGGCTTGTGCTTTTCTTAATGGCTTTGGCTATACATATGAAGCATTGTTTGTCTATTTTATTCCACTACAAAGTCTTGGTATCTTTGTCCGACTAATTAGAAAATCCTGTTAACATCTAAGACAAAGTAGGAGGCGGCTGCAAAAATCCAATAATGTATAGAGTTAAAATTAATTGAGCACTTGTAAGCTCCACATTGTGCATGTGTTCTATTAAGGCTTTGTGTCTTAAAATGTGTCTTCGGCTGATTACAAAGACTGGTTTAGTGCGTGAATAGAAGGCAGCATATTGAAATTCTAGTTTTTACTATCTGTGTTTAAAGTTTTTATATAGGCTGTCGTATGCGCTCATAATCACAGCTTAATTCATAATAGTTCCAGAAGGAAATATAAAAACTGCAAGAGCTTACAATTTCCAGGAAAAATATAATCAAGCTGCTCTCCGAAAACTCAGGCCATTCAATAGTACTTAAACTGTTGAGAAACTAATTTGACTGCTTAGGCTGCGCGCTATTCCCTGTGACCCTTTAGACACAAAACAACACTGAATGCAATACCTTTTTCTTCTATTTGCCCTGACTTAGCCTTCAGTGTTGAACTTCAGTGAGGTAAACAAGCCATGTATTAACATTTTAATTATTAGTCCTGTCAAAAACTGAAAACAGTAGTTCGAAAGCTCGTCTGTCAACTTGAAGCAGATCAGCTGTATGAACCATTCTTGGTTCAGTGTCATTGGGCAAACACTTCGCTGTCATACTTGTGTAAGAACATGTGTGAGGCAATGATTGCTGGTGGTTGGAGAGGTTTATGCACAAAAGTGCATGCTAGAGGTTAAACAGAATCACAAATTTGGATGTTTTTGCTGTAAGTTGTGTGAGAAGTCATATTTTCTCATGTAAAAGCTCAAAATTCAAGAACTACGTAAAAAAGTTAACTTTATTCTTGTCTATAACGCTCTTTTATTTAGTTTACATCCAACACCATTAAAAAAGAAAGAATGTAAAAAGAACTGAACAATATGAAGAGCAAGAACCCTGCTGTCATGCTCTCATTCATTACTGACACAAACTTACATAGGGCAAGCGACAATAATTACGTGAACAAACAAAACCACAGCCGTGCGTCCATGCGTGGGTGGCCACACCGCCAATTGCAGCAGAACATGAGTGCGTGCCATGTCCATGACTGTGGTGCGTCATCGCGAGCCACTAACCCTGTGTTTCTCTAGGGAAAGCTGTTCAAGTTTGTCTATATGTGTTTATGCTCTTCTATCCGGTCTATAGTGAAAATACCCACACAGATAGGTTTATATTCCCCCTCTGGACAGCACAGGCAAACGCGAGGTTTTCAATAGTAAATGTGAAAACTCAGACAGCAGTTTCTGAAGCTGGACCCCTTCACACAGTCCAGATCTGTCCCAGGACGTGTGGTGCTGATGGCAAGTACACAAATACAACAGTAGAAGCCTGATTCTCTGTATTCTACGCTTTTATGCACCTACGCCTGCGTCAAGCAAAATAAATAAAAATTAAAAAACAGGTTGGATTCTGCTACGTGTTGCTTGCTACATGCGACAAGCACTGACTGCGTGGCTGGTTTCATTGACTTTGCATGTTTTCTAAACGATATGTGTGCAAGCGTGGCTTTTTATCACGCGTAGAGCTTGCGTAGGGCTTGCATAGCACGAAAATCTCTTGCACTGTGTACGAGGTGTTAGGGATGGGTTTCACTTTCTGTCCTTAAACAACATGAGTCTAACATTTCTGAGTCTATTTTCTGATCTTGAACATTGAAGACCCCTATGAAGACCAAGGTTCTTAAAAAAACAAACAAAACAAAACAAAACAAAAAACTTTTTTATGATTTATCCTTGAAAAAAAAAACTGAAAGTGGGTGAAGGCTCCCAAGAGAAACCCTTTTCCACAGAGACTCTGAGAGTGAAGTAAACAGGTCCATCCTTATCTATCCAGGCAGGAAATGGCTTTTGACATGTTAGAGGGCACACATTCCCGGACTATTTTACCGCTTTGATTAATACCGGTGCGATGGTGGAAGAGAAAGAAAAGGATAACAAGGAGGGTAGGGCCGAGCATGCGGAGAACACTGGAGAACCGGAGTTAGCTCTTATCTGCTGCTTGTAGCTTGTATGCACCTGCGCCCTGACAGCTTTTCAATTGACTGAGGGCGCGCTTCCCCTTTCGCCCTTATCTTGTATCTCCACACTCATCTTCTCCCATCTCCCGGGCCTTATCGCGGCTGCAGCACTGGAGCCAGCCGGTAGCCGAGGAGTGCTCCTACTCTCGCTCCACTATGTCCATCAAACCCAGCAAAGAGTAGCGCTGTACTACAATCCCCACGGCAACGCGCGCTCCACACAATACTTTGCTAACAATTTAGCCGTCGATGTAGGTCCTTTACAAGTTGTGTAAGGACAAGAACTAATGTAAGAGAAATAGTGGAATTGCTGCGGAGCATGAAAGTACCAACTGATTACAAGTTTGAGATGGAACAATATCAGAATTTAAGAATTCTTTTAAAAACATTATACATTTCACAGACATTAGAAGCACTACAAAACAACAGTGAAAAAAGTCATTCACTGTGCCAGCAAACACCTTTGCCAGGTGTGCCTTGAAGTTTAACACAGACACAGTGGCTCGGTCTATATTTATTACTTTTTAACACACAATTAATACTTGTTACAAATTGTGTGATTGATGATATTTTAGTAATGAGTCACAAAATGCCTTCTAATAAAGTGTGTGAGGTAAAAGTTAAACATCTATTTTTGTTTGTAGTTTTATGAAGTTAAAAAAGATAAAGTCGAGTTAGCATGATTTAAATGTCCAATAAATATACATTTCAAAAGGATAATTTTAATAAAAACTATTACTACACTCACTGACACATCAAGTACATGCTCATTATGCAGTCTTGCTGAGCTCATGTTGGTATTATTATAGAAAATATAAGCTTGCTCACATTTCCTACCTTACCATTTGTCAAAAATATTTAGTATGGTGACATTCACATTGTTCAATCCTCCTATAGAAAGGCTTTGTTATTACTGCTGATGGTGTGTTTGACACAAAATTTATAGGCCATGCATTTAGTTGTCCTTTTTCTTAAATCAGAGCTCCAGTGGCCGGTAGTCTCCAGTAAAACTTTGCCTTGTCAGGGCTCCCAGCGTTATCAACCAGTGATCTGGGATCCTTGACACAGGCAGAAAAGATCTGACAAAGGCGGGCTATTAGAGCTACTTCCAGCACCAGTGTAGCAGACAGCTGGCCTTGTTAAAATGCCTCAGAAAGTGATGTGAGCAGTTTGACGTGGGGCTGCCTCCGGTGTCTCCATATACTGCTTCTGGTTTATTACTTTTAGGTCCTTCTGTGGCAGGAAAAGTGGATCAGATCTGAACCGCTACAATAACACAGGATTCGGTAGTTAATATTGTGCTGTAAACGTCCCAGCTCCCAATCCAATTCACTTTTGTGTGTCAAAGCTATGATTGAATGTTGATCATTTGTCATCTAGTGGTCAGCTGACGGTTCAAGCAGTGAGAAAAAATACAATCTGAAAACTAGTGACTTAACAGAAAGCCATGTCAATTTTATGAAAGTAAAATAAATTTTAATGTACTCATCTAACATACTTGCTTGCATCAATTGACTTTCAGGAACATACTGTAAATCTTCCTAAAGATATACAGTAAGACAGGTCTTTCTGACAATGTTTAGGCTCATTTCTGTCAGTACATATGACCGAAAAAGTTTCATCTGCACTCTTTGTTTCTTTTTATGTTGTGTTTTTAATATATCTTTTCCTGCTTTGAGAAGCATTTTGAATTACTCTCCGTACAAACTGTGTAACATGAACTTTCTTGCCTTCACCATTATATTTTAGATGTAGCCATAGAAGCACACATTTTGTAGCATTAAAATCAATGGCAATTCAGAAATATGAACTAATACATCAGTGTTTTGATCATGAACTTTGCAGGACATGCAAGGTTTAAATCTGATTTTGCACTTTCAAATTTATGGTAGTGATGGGCAAAAGAAACAACGCTTTGGCACATGCTTCGAGCTTTTCCAGGTGGGTGGGGAGTGAAGCTTGTATCGGAACTTGTGTTGTTTTCAGGAAGTGACATCATCAGAGCGTAATGAATTCAGAAAGTCGTTCAACTCGATCGAGACGCGTTGAAGCAACAGGATGGTCCCATGATTCGGAGCAGAGCCTGGATCTGGGACACTTTAGAGACATGTATTGGTTCATGTTGGACTTGTTTTTCCGATTGAATAAAGACTGTAGATAAAAAATTTCCAGCAAACACACTGTTAAAATGGATGATATTTGAAGTTTATAAGGCTGTGAAATAAAAAGTTGGTGCTGAATTATCTCCTATTGACTGTGACATTTCCGGTTGCAGTAGGATGTAATCTTTGTGTTTCCATCCTTCATCACTGTACACTACACTTAGCTGTGACAGAATGGCTGAGTGCCCTATGCTTTCTGCTCGGTCCAACCTCAGGGCGCCAGCGTCAAAGCCCTTTTTGCTCCGAGGATTAAACTGGATTAACACATCCACACACACCTTATTGTACAGTAGCTTTGTTCTGCCGCCGTGCACCGGGGAAAACTTCAACAAAGTTTACAAGACAAAGTTAGACTGGCGCTGTCTGTGGAACTACTGCACACTTTTCCATATGAAAATGAATGTTTTAAAAGAGTTTGGATGACTCCCACCTGTAAGTCATTTAAGGGAAACTTTTTCTTACAAAATGCTCTGGCGTGACACTAGGAGTAGAAAAACAACTGGGACTAAAGCAACGTACGTTCAGAAGTTGACATACTAATTTTAAGACATCCATCTGCAACATCATCACTTTAAAGGCTCATGATAAGTAACTTTTTCATGTTGTTGTTTTTTTTGTTGAGGTTGTGTTCGTTTGACTTACTCATCTTTAACACAACTTCTGCATAGGACAAATGCTGGATATTAATGCTGGAAAAAAAGTGGAACACTGTTCTACTTTGTGATGTCATTAAATGGTAAGACAGGAAGTGCTCCACTGTTTTATTAAGCTGCACACAGCTTTACTAGAATAAATGTAATCAATTAAGCTCTGAAATTGCCTAATTTTGCAGCTACAGATGATGCCTGATTGACTTCATGATGCAACATAAAATATTGGAGACTTTTATAGTAATCTCAACTGAACGAAAGGAGAAACTGACTTTTTCAAACAAAAAAGAAAACAATTCAATTAAGGTTAAAATAACTGTTCACGATAAAACTAAAACATAATCAATCAAATAATAATTTTGAACTTTGCAGATCGAGACACAAGGGTTACTCAGACATTTATGAATGAAATAAAACACAACTTTGGTGATGTTTTTTGATAAAGTACCCAAATTCTAGGACATTTAATGCAACAAAAATGTATTTTTCTGTTGCTTGGTGAAAGCTCTACTTATGTGTTCAATTTTGAGACATCAGACATTATCATTAGACAGGACTTGTTTGTGTGGCCTGATTTTCCACACTGAGAAACAAAACAATTTCAATGGCTTCCAGATAAATAAATCTAAACATACATTTGAGCTAACGTGACTTCTTCCTATGAAAGTGAATTATTAGACTAAAACGTTCCATGCAGCTGACAGCAGGTTGTCGTAAATGGTTCCTCTTTAAAATAGTTACAGTACTGAATAGTGTATATCGTGCTATATTATCATCTTTAATGATTAGCTTTGGGATTCGCTGGCATTGCTTACACACTGACTTGACTATTTGTTTAATGACCGTCCATTCTCCACAGTAAAAGTGTGTTTGTTTTTCAGATAACTTCAGTCACCGTGTCACAGCACAAGCCTCATTACTGCCTCAACACCAAATTTACCGTCTCGCTCGGGTCTCTGCTGTGAATTGTCGAGCGGGTGTTTTACAGACTGCAGCACCAATAATTAGCTACCTTTTCCCCGGCTGTGGCTCATTACGAGTCGACAGTGAGCGGCCGAGATTGGGAAAATGGGTATTGTTAAAGTCTGCTTAATTAAAGGAGCCAATTAAAACACTTATCACATTAGTGCGGTGGGCTCTGGAGGATATTTGCATGTTAACCGGTTAAAAATGAGAAAAGATGACTATCTATGGCATGTTATTAGTTTCTAGTTGTGAGATTCCGGGCTGCACCCTGAGGTCTACAGGGAGTAATGTGTGTCTGCTTTAAAAGGTGGAAACTAGCCAGGAGGGTGTGGATGCTCACCTCACGTGTTCTTCAGTCTTGGAGGCAGCTTGGTGGAACTGGTCTTTGCTCTGCTCGTACTCTTCTCGATTCTGAAAAAACAAAGTGTGAAAATGATGTTTTTTTTCGAGTTCAGCAGTGTTTATTTAAAGCTTTGGTATATATATGCACAACAAACTATTTTATTTGCTAGCGGAAATTGTCACTTGGAAATATGACATATAATGAAGTATATTTGATATGTACAATTTTTTTTTTACAGCATGTTGGGTACAAGTACAAACATCTGGACACAATGTACAATGAATGAGATCCTAAGTCAGAAATTAATTAGATTCAGGAAAAAAAGAAAAATTGACAAAAATATAGACATCTCAACTTTGGCTGTGTCAAAAGATCTTTAGGCTACGATCCTAACTTTGCTCAATCTCAATAATCAACAAGCACATTTTAATTAACTAATTTATCACCAATTCATGTGGCAAAAATTGTAACTGATATGCTTGCAATACAACAGTGGGCTAATGGCTGTATAAAAGACTTTACACTCCCACTATAATAAATCATTTCATATGTTTTTACAATTTCACCCAACTTAAACTACGTTTCTACAGGTTCACAACAGAGTAAATCTTGGCAGTTTAACAGTCTCCACTGTTGTAAGTTAATTGTATTGGAAGCTGATTCGCAAAGCATTACAACGAAAAAGTCATGTGTACAAAAATATTTTTTAAGTCAAAAAAGTTAGTAATTTCACTGAAATAAGTCGAAGTATATTTGTCGGCGCCA
This sequence comes from Mugilogobius chulae, assembly GCA_038363315.1. NCBI lineage: Eukaryota > Metazoa > Chordata > Actinopteri > Gobiiformes > Gobiidae > Mugilogobius > Mugilogobius chulae. The sequence goes on from CM076414.1 coordinate 26,943,691, forward strand.
TCATATTTGTTTTGGTTCAAACATTAACTGTCGCCCAAACCTCTTGTTCAAGGCTGTGCTGTGATTGGTTCAGTCTAAATAGAGATAATTAGTTGTGGTTCTATAGAGGGATTATTTGTTTTTCAACATGGGAGATGCGCGTGCAAACTGATCACACAAAGAGTCGTGGCTGATTGGCGCCAGCTGTAGCAACAACACTGACCAGCGCTGTTATCAGATAATTAAAAGTTTATCACTGTGCGAAAACAAAATTATGCTGCTAAATCAATATTTGTTAATGAAATCTGGCTTTATGACACATACACGTTACATTCAGGTGAGTAAAAAACACAGGAGAAAAAAAATGTCTCAAGCTCCAGGAGCCAGACATCCATCATATTGGTTCATATCTGATCAAAACAGCTAGCTCTCATTCCTTTTGGTTGTTTTTGTTAAAGAAGTTTGTCTAGCCAACTAAACAGACAGTGTATGTTTCTGCAGATGACATGCGCAGTAGAGCGGAAAGTGACGTCGACTGATAATCCCTGTATATCAGCACTGCAGTAGTGATGTGTGACAGCAGGGAGAAAGGGGGAGGAGCTAGAGCAATACAGTCTATGAGTGACACAGTTTAGTCAAATTATTTGACTTTTATCATTTCAATCAGGGGTTCTCTAAGTGATGTTCAGGGACCCTTAGAGTCCCACAAAATTTTGGATAAGCCTGATTATTACTTGAATATTACAACTATGTATCTACTATCTTAAATGCAGAATGGTTTTGATGGAAACAACCACATAGAAGAAAAACATGACTGTAAAATTGTGAGTTTTATCTAAATTTTGTTCAACATAGGTTGAACTTTAAAATTACATGTGACACAAATGTGCCAAATGATAGGGGCTTAACTAAAGAAAGAGTTTACTTTAGCTATCTTGAAGGGTACCGTATAAATGTATTTTGACATTATGAAACCTACTTGACAGATTGGAAGCTTACATATATTACTTTTCCAATAAATCCCTGTGAAACAACTAGTAAATAGACTTCTGAACACTACAGTTTACCCATGGTATACAGTCGATCTCCCACTAAGAACTTGTATTGCATTCGAGCGTAACAGGATTTCATTTTAGTCCAAGTAGAATATAAGCCAGCCTGTTGGTAATGAGCTGCATTACTCATAAATTTTTAACTAATTTTCTGACTTTGCAGCTTGCCCAGTGAGAGAAAAAAAGGAGAACAAAACAAAAAAGCAAGCAGGCAGTGGTATTATGATAAAACAAGCAACTAATCCTCAACAACTGCAGCCTCTCCTCTGCTGATCCTCAGAGCTTAGGCCTCCCAGCATCCACATATTTAACCAGCAAACCGCACCAGCTGGAAGGAGAGGAAGTGAACGCACAACGCCAAGAGGAGCGTGGACGAAGAAGAAAGGATGTGGTAGAGGAGTTTTATGGATGGTAAGAGTATTCCCGCTGAAAGAACTAAAACTGATAAACAAACTTAAAACTGTTGACCAGATTTTTGGGTGTGTTCAATTGTTAATGTCAAGTCGACCAAAATGAGAACTAAAATTGAGTATAGATTGAAGCCAACTGTGTTAAATGAGATGACGCAATTTGATATTTCTAAGGCTGTAGTTCTTTAGTCGATTACTCGGTCGATGGAGTCTTGGTCGACCAAATTTTTTTAGTCGACTAATTCTTTTGTTTAGATTATAAGGATTTGTATTCAACAGTAACAGAATCATTGGTCTGAACTGTCTTTTTATATTATAACACACGGTTTCCTCTTAAATTTTTTGTTTAAACTAGAGTTTTTGCATGAACTACAGAATATTATTAGTCTTTTTGAGCAAAGGTTCTTGCAGAGTTGTCACAAGACTCACATTTCCAACCCGATTTTGATACAAAAGAATAAACTTGATCTCGATACCACAATTAGAATTAGAATGTTCTTTCAAGAATGTTCTTTCAAGAAAGTCAGTGGACATTTTCAACACAAAATACAAGTTTATGATCAAACATTCTAGTTTCAAACTAGTTTTGATGAAACTCAAGATTATTTAAAACTTTTCAGAAAATGTGATTTCTTTTTTCATTGCAGAAAATATCAGATTTTGTTCAAATGTTGTCCTGTTAATGTTCTCTGTATTTGTTCAAATGAGGATCTCTTTTGACACCAGTTTTAGCATTGATTGCAATATTTTAGACAACTCTACTTTTAGCTTCAGAACTTTGCCACACTCCCTTTTTAGTCGATTAATCGGTCGATGGACATGTTCTTAGTCGACCAAGAATTTCTTTGGTCGACTACAGCCCTGGATATTTCTTGTGTAGTTGCAGCTGCGCTATAGGTTAGAATGCTACTAAATTATACTCAATTGACTTTTAAAGTTATATTTAGATTTTATTAGATGCCTTGTCCAGTCTGGCTGTTTAACTGGATGCCGATTGGCCACTGAACACAACTCGCCATCTTTCAGAATTTTATCTTTGTTATCTTTTTCAATTTGGGAAACTCATTTCGACCTGCTGACTGGTTGCCATTCTGCTGCCAGCTCACAATAGCCAAACGAGCGATTCAGTCCGCTTGTGGGGCTTTTACTGGGACTATTAGGCCACCTGCTGCCTCCTAATTGCTTGCAGCTCCATTCATACCTGCTTTATACCTGCTCATCATGTGCACTCTCACTTTTAACAATACGCTCCAGTGATTCCCGAGGTTTCTCTTTGTTTGATGCTTCGCTTTTATCTCAATGAACCAGTATAAAGGACAAAAACAGGGTAATTTGCAGAAAGGGTGTTACAAACTAAAAGCAAAGCCACTTATATTTCAAAGCCATATGAAGGTTGCATCAATTAGTAAATGGGAATGACATCAAGGAGACAACTGAAAGGCTCTTGGCTGACACGTACGCAGTTGCACTTTTTGTTGTTTTAGACACATGCCACGTGTATTGTTTGCTATCGCAGGTCTGTATACGTTTTGTTTTCAAGAAATGTACAAGGATTCTTGTTTTGAAAGAGGTTCAGAGCGATTTCTATAGAGCTTGGGAGAAAACACAAAAAGACAACTGTTGCCGTGGAAATTCTTATTGGAATACATTAACCAAGACGATCTAAATAGGTCAACAAAACTGATGCGGATAAACCTGATAACTGTTGGATTACTCCTGGTAAATTGATCTATCATTTTGTACTGTAGTATCAAAAATATTTAAAGTAACTCTATTTTCAATATTTACCATTTCAAAAACGCCATTGGGGAACATTAATGAAAGTGTGCTAAACAAGTTCGTAAAAATATATTTATACATTTTTTCTTACAAAGCACAAGAATTTGCAAACACAACACATAAACGTTGTAACCAATGAGCAAATACTGTTGATTCTGTGCTTTTGTTAGGGCTATATTTATTGTTACACTGATTTGTCATTATGTTGTAAAAAATCTCTATTAACAAGAAGAACGCAAATATGTAATAAATCTGACTGAACAAACCACATCACCCATTATCCAAAAGCACGTTAGCACGTTACATTATTTTGCCATTAGTCATTGTGAGCCTGATTTCTGCTATCTTCTAATGATAATTACATATAATATATTCATATCCATCTATATACCCAGCTGTCTACACTTTAACAGTAATGCCATGGCTGCAACATTTGCCTTCATGGCACCCGTTTAAGTCATTTGCTAGATTGATTTGCTCTGCAATTCTCCTCAACCGTTGACTAATTAAGCCCATTGCTGTTTTGTTGAAGGCAAACGGAGTGAATAGACTTCTAAGCAATGTGAGTGCAAGGCTGGCTTTGATGCACATGTAAAAGAGTCATCATAAACCCACACACTTATCTAACCTTTGGCTCTGAGCTGACAGTGGCAATGACATTCAGTGAGCTGCTCTAAAGTCTTTCCTGTGGTGAGTTGTATTGACTGTGTAGGCTCGGTGTGGATCAGCTTTCATATAACTGCTAGTAATTGGTGTGATGTACAGTTGGGATGGTAAAACAGTTAAAAGCAAGTCACAATTAACTGCTGTGATTAGATATGTCAGAAGGCATGTTCAGACTGGTTTGCCTCAGAGCTCTTCAACACTGTGTTTCCCAGCACAAGGCATGTCTACCAGACATAAATAAAAGCTTGTTTGCATGGTGGAATCCAGTGCAGCTCAAGTGAATAGATCTAAGACAACCCTTTGGCTTGACAGTATGTGGTGGGAAATGTTTAGTCATTTGCAATGCCTGACAAAGGAAGCTGAAAAATGTGAAAAATTAGTCTTCAATCATTTCTCATCTAAAAAAAATTTGGCCCTCCATCAAAGTTGACTTTTCCTGTAACAATAGGATTTCTTATTTCTCCATTTAAAATAAAGACTTGAATGTACCGCAGTCCTGGAGTAGACTCTGAGGCAGATGGAAACAACAGCGGAGATAATAATCCTTTCCCAGCTCTCAAGGCAGTTTGACACGACGTCAGCAGAGACGTCATGTAGCACACCTCAAATATCTGAATAAAACTGCAGCTTTACCCAAATAATGCTCCGCTACTGCCTTTATTACCGCTCAGACACAAAGCCACACATTCACGTCTGCACACGTACCGCGTCTGCAAGTATATTCAAATTTCACCTATGGTTCACATGTGTTCCTACCATCTACTGTTGTGGAATAGATGTAGTAGCATTAGCTTTCTCGTCTGTGCTGAATTGGAACTTTTTTGCCGGCTTGCACTTTCGTATGGAGATGCCTGCGCTCTGGGCCGTGTGCAGAGTCAAAGTTGAACACTTTCATGCAGTTAAAAAGCTGTCTGCTCAATATGCTGCTGAGGTTTGGATCTGCTTATTAGTTTAGCTTGTTAACAATATCTCCACTGAGGCCGAGCCCATCTGGAGATGAAGATAGGAGTTTATTAATAATTTAACGGTACAAACATTCTGGAGTTCCAATGTAGTCATTAACTGAAATACATATTTACCAGCAAGTGTTTTCAATTTAGTGAAATTTGTAGTCTGATGCTATGAAGTACATTAGAGAGTAATGTTACTTTATATTTATATTATACTTATAAACCCGAGGTGCTATTATCTAATTTCAGCCCACAATGTTAAAACTCTTTTACAGATTCTTTTTAACGACCGTGAATATTTTGACACAAGAAAAGTTGTGAACATGCAGCGCAAAGTAAAACAAAGAACTTTGATATTTTATTTAAACATTTATCATTTCCTATTATCAACATTCCAGTAATTAAAGTATAACTTTGGGTACTTGTTTAAACAAAACAAAAAGTTACAGTCAAACTGTATATCCATCAAAATTTCCCTGACCAGCCAGTCCCACGCTTCGACCGATAACTTTACAAAGACGTGAGGGTCTGGGATCAGAGAGCCGGGTTTCAATTTCGAGGGCGGGGAGTGTTGAGTCAGCCAATCACAGAAAAAACGGAAATTCTACAAAAACAGTGACACACTAAACCGAATGTTAACGTAAACATGTAGTGCAAGGATTTTTTCAGTAGGATTGATACGTTCCTAATTGTTCAAAAAATAAATAATCGATCAGCTACGTCTGCCACCTAGAATGTTTTGAAAGTTTTGAAAAAAGTTTTGAAATTGGCGAGGGGGAGGGGAGCGGCCGTTTGAGATAAGATCGTCCTAATTTTGGACGACGAAGTGATTGCTCTGTAAATGGTTCCAGACCATCCTGCATTCGAACTGAATGTAGGAGGTTGGTCAGGCAACATCATAATGCTTTGTTTTGTTTATGTGTTAATTATGTGGCTGTTGAAGCTAAATTTGTATTCAATAAAATATTACAACCCTTACAATGTTTTCTAACAAGGCTGGGTGAAGTTGTTCTTCTTGTTATTATTAACAGAAGTTAATATTAACAGATGACTGACTGCCCTTTGACTGTCCTTTGCAATATTTTATAGTCAAAACACAACAACAACAACTCTTATTGAAAAGGAACTGAAGTTAATGGCTGGAAAGAAACTCGATTTCATAAGGCAAGTGATCTGTTTACAAACACTGGAAGGGTTTTAAAAAGTCAGATTTTATAGGGATTTTGACAAGACTCAATCATCCATTTACTTTGAAATTTAGCATTTAAACTGACATAATGTTGTCATAGTTGCAAGGGCATTCACAGGTGTTTTTTTTTTTTTCTTTAATTTCAGTTAAAAAAAGAGATCCAAGTTTCAACCAAGCAATTTGAACTGCACACACAAGTAATGATCTCATTTTAGGCATTCAAACAGCCCCAAACTGTGGGTTTATGTGGATTGTGCCATGTTCTGAGAAAGCACACACAACCATGCATACATTTACAGTTCTGCTGCCTCTGAATATACAGTCTCAGCCCGTCTGTCTGCTGCTCCATCACATGCCCACAAAGCGCGCTCTGCCGGCAAACATCCTAAGCTCCTCTGCAAACACAGCTTGTGGCGGCCGTATGCCGAGCTGCCAGTCTCCGCTCGCTCTGCAAACCCAGCCTGTTACTAATGAGACTAAGATCAACAGCACGGCATCTGACACTAGGGCCTTCATGTGTGAGCAATGTGGCCCCAAACTGCTCATCGAGGTAACAAATGTTTATCCACGCTGACTCAATCAGAACGGAAATACTCAGGAGGTTACACAAGTGTGGTGTGGGCCTTCTGCTGTTTGAACAGAATGGCCTGGACTGAGAAGCAAAAAGTTTCTTTTTGGATTTTATTGTAAAATCTACAACACCTATGGAAAAGTAGATCTTGTCTGATCGCAAAAGCTTTGAAAGGTTGGGACTGGTTAGTACTGGATGGGAGACCACAGAAAACCTTTAGGTTAGGTAAGTTCAGAGTTTGGTGGTTGTAATGTATGAAGCTCATTTTGATCTCTATAGCAAGATTCTGTAAATTGCGGATCAAGTTAAATGCCCAAATGAGATGACCAATCAAAGTCAAGAATCTTGTACTGGATGTGTAAAGAAAGAAAAAAAAGAAATCAAAGTTGCCCACAGAATATTGTAAAATTTGGATGTCGACTGGAAATAAACTGAAAGGTGAGTAAAATTTATGAAGCAGTGTAAACCTGCACAAGAAAACTAACAAACAAAAACAAAAAAAAACATTCATGTTTCAAGAGACTTTACTCACCCAACATGTGTTTATCTGAATAAGAAATCATAAAGAAATGCATAAGAAGAATTATACTGTTTTGGCTAATTGCAAAACAAAAATTATGACTAGGCCTTGTAAAGAAAACAAGAGTCTAGTTTTGTTATTTTATAATCAACAAACAGCTTTACAGCTGCCGTACACTGAGTCAGAGTTAGGTGCGAGGCGGGACACTCCTGCAAGACTCAGAAAGTGCTTAAAACCAATGTGTCCTTGTACACAGACCCGTGTACTGTGAGCGCACGTCCGAGAGTCGCAAGACTGTGCGAAAAGAATTTGTAGAGAGTCTATTTTTGCCGGAGGTTGCAACGGTCTGTTGCGACTTTCAAGTCATAAAACAAGCATTCTCGCCACCACAGTGGACTGCAAATAGGGCAATATATTTTGTGAGCTTAAAGTGGTTTTCTGTGCTTTTAATTATTATTTTAAGTTGGCAAAGCATTTACATCCTTTTAAGATGGAGCTGGGTTTTGAGGCGCTTATGTCAATGTTGAATAAATACACACAAATTTTGCCATGCACACATTAAATAAAGGTCATTGTGTCTTTGGGTGCAAGACACTTCACCCACCTTGCCTTCAGTGTTCAAAACTGCTGGTATAAATGACAATCTAGTGTGTTTACAAGCTGTATATCATATACTGTGTGTTCATGTGCAGGATGGCATAGTCTCAACAGTGTGTCTTAATGAACATACAGTTGTTATTATAAATGTTACTTTATTAACAACTATAATAAATATGTAAAATTTCATCCCTTTGCTTACAATTGACTAGTTAGATCTTATAATTCCTCCACATCAGAACAAGCATGAAGCCAATTCCAAACAAGGTAAGGACAGGGTGAACCATGACTTTGCAGGTTGTCCTCTGAAATTCCACCTGCTTCTAACTCCCATTAGAGAGCCTTCATGCATTAGCCATGTTAAAGTGGGCATAACACACATGGGCGGCTTGTAAAGGTCTGTTCCATTTGGAAAAGCGAGGCAGTGCTTTCTCCGGAGAACCTCGGTAAAAGGTCCGTCCTGCTGGAGCCCGCTGAGGCAGAGACTTAACCACTCGCTCCACACCTCCTGCACCTTTCCTTCTCACTAAATGTCAGACGCACACATGAAAGGAAATGAAAGGCTGCTAAGGGCTCTCTGGAGAAGCTACAGTCTCCTTTAATCCATGTCCTCGTACAAACACTTACATCTACTTTATGCCTTTACCTCCACTGTATGCTATTCTATCATGTTGAGTATAATACTATATCCTGCTTTTGAGCCTTGAAAAACTGAGTTACTTAGCATGAGGCAGAAAATAACCTTTTTCAAGCTATCATATATGTTTTTGACATTAGAAAAAAAAATCTAAAGCATGCTCTGTTGCATACATCCAGATCACAAACTATTAAACTAGTTTTGGGGGGATTTAAATTACAAGTTCAAGACTAGTGTTGTCAAAAGTAGCGAAAATCAGACACTAATTGATACTAAAACTGGTATTAAAATGTAAGTATCAACTCTTGAAAAATATAAACAGAAGAAATGTTATATTTGTGAATAATCTTGAGATTTGTTAAGAGTAGTTCAGCACAAAAATGTTTAATGGAGAAATTTGTGTTTTGTGGTAACATAATTTCTCCCTGTGCCAGTTAGACATTGCAAGCTCAGCTCTTGCTATCTACACCTACGTCATCAGTTATACTTAACTCCCACATGCAAAAGCATATTCAGACTGGAGTGGACTCCACACCATCGCCACATGTCTAGGATCATGTCTCCAGGTCCTGGTTCTGTACTGATGGAAATAAACCTCTCCGGCGTTAGAACTCCTGCCTCAAGCCTCATCTACAACAGTATTGAAACTGATATCGAGCAACAATTGCTTAGTATTGAAAGAGAGTTTGAAATTTTAACATCTTGACAACACTAGTGAAAAAAGACTTAGCTTGAGGAAGGTTAAAGTGTCCAACCAGGCAAATATGATCACAATACACAAAGCTCAATAGTGTATCATGATTTAATAGTGTATTGCAATTTCAATATATTGTAAAATACATTACCATGTGGTTGGAATCATTGCGATACTTTAAAAATAAATTTGTAATGCAAAATACGATGTCTATTGTTCAATATGAACTATGATTTGAATACATCTGCACTTTACTAACACAATATGTTATTAAAGTATTGTGATGCAGCTCTGGTTTACATGCACATCAAAAAGTAAAAATGGTTTCAATGAGTTATACCATTTTAAATGAACTACAGATATTTTATCTTACTTAAAACTACTAATGAAACAAACTAACTTATTTCTTCCTGTTTGTGTAACATACCCTCTTTTCCAGTTGTGCGATCTGTGCTTTATAAAAGGCTTCCAATGCTTTCAGCTGCGCGTCTTTCTTCTGAAGATTCTGCGCCTAAAAAACAAACACAGATAAAACAGCATTAATATTTATTCAAACCACAGGCTATGAGCGTGCCAGCGTCTTCTGCAATTAGGACTTCTTATTCTAACCACAAACATATAATTTAGAAGTTTGCTCCTAAAATAATGTATTAGTCAGATTTAAATATTAAAAATGAGGTATATGCATAAATATTTCAGTAGATTTGTCTCTGCTTTGAGCACAAAATAGCTCCACACCCAGTCGAGATGAAACCAACGCTGCACTGATATAGACCTTGGGAGAAGGCAGTATCTTGGAAACAGACTTGGTATGTCACGAAGCACATTACACTTATGTAGGAATGTAGTTCAACTTTGCTAAAGTAGCTTAGCTTCCTGAAAGCCATTTAACAGATTATTGCACAAATAAAGTTGAAAATTACAGAACGTGTTTTTAGGTTTAGGTTGGTATAACGATTCATGTCTACTGTTTATCTTCCTATTGCCTTTTGGGTAAATACAATTTTTCACTGTGATTAGTTAAATCCAGCTGTCACTTATTCAGAGCAGGACAAAGATTGACCAATTAGAGAAGCCGAGTGAAAAAATAGTCTCTGTTTGAACAAACACCTTCAAATGTAAAATCATAATGTGATAATTTTATCAAAAAAGCTGATTGTCACTGAGATTAGCTCACAATTCAGTGTTATCAGGTATAATAATCCATATTTAGAAATTGCTCGGTAAAAATGATTAATGACAGCAGTTTTTAAGGCCCCTGGGAAAATCCCATTCACTATTTGAGTGACTGCTGCTGACATGTAGATGAACTCTGACTGGTGCTGATCTCATGCACAGTTGTGTCAGTTACAAGGTATTCTCAACATTTCAGTAACCTTATTGAACTTTTTCATGTTCATGTTTCAAACAATTAAATACAATAATTTAGAGAGATTAACAAAAAAAGCAAATGTAAAGTTAAAAGATCAAATGTAGTACCTTTAATTCCATCAAAACATGTCAACAATGTATATATTTATTTATTTTTAGTTTACTAAAGCAACTGCTAGTTAGGAGATTTTTTTTTTACTTGCACATTTTTTATAAACATGTTGCTCTCAATCTTAGCACAAGCGAGAGGTGTTTTAAGGATCTGTGTGATCAGCAGAGAAGAACTGACATTTCCTACATTCTGGTGCATTTTAAAAACTTTTGGACACAGATAAGTGTGAGTATTATTGACGTAAGGTGACACAGAATACCTGATATTTCGAAATTCTCTTTGTCAGTGTAATGTAGTTAGTTTTAATATGTGGATAATAAATACTTTTACCTAATGCATGAGTCTCACAACACTCAATCCATCATCAAAAAAAGATCTAATTTTGCTGTTGATTTTTTGTATTTTACCCCATTTTATTGTAATCTCACACTTTTTTGCCTGCCATTTTTGTATGCATTTTAAATCTTTGTCACTTTTCCAATGTGTTTTTTTTTGCAATGTCAAAATAAGTAAACCAAACAAGTTTGAACTTTTTTGTTATTCTACTCTGTATATAATCATGACCTGGTCCACCTTAAAGTTGGGGAAACTAGCTTTTGTACTTGTAAATTAGTAAAATTTGTGTTTTCCAATAAAAAGCATATACCACTGAGTAATGTCTAAATTGAATAATACAGTTTTTGAGTTTTCATCAGGAGCCGAAAGCAGCTCTCTGATTGGCTGTGTTTGGGTGGTCCTCTTCAGTTTCACTTTGTTATTTGTAAAAAAAAAGTTTATAAACTGTAATTGCAGCCAAAATGTGGATGGACTTATGAGAGGAAGTAGTCAGATGTAAAATCTAAATTGTGTTTGGAGAGTGAAAGTCAGCTACCTAACCTTTAAGGGACAAACTGTTTCACTGGTGTCAGTTGTAAGCTGAATTGTCACTAAGCCTTTACTAAAAAAAATACTTAATCAGTGTTTAGATGTGTATTTTGCATCTGCGTACAAATCAATGTATCTCGCTGATTATCAACTACACATGAAATCTCTTTAATAACATTTCATTAGAACGTTTCCATTGTGACTTGCACATCTTCATCCACTATAGAGGGTAACGTAATCATTTCTGACAGAGATGAGGACGGTAAATAAGGAATTAGAGTTTAGTGCAACCCCTCTCCAAGAAATCAGCAGGGCTTCATTTTGTTGTGTTTTGGCAGCATTGGGAGCAGTAAGCTAAGGACAAAGACAGCGACGCTTAGCTGAGGCAATAGCTTTCTATGTGGCTCTCTCCGCAACAGCTTGCAATCGTTCTGTTGTGACACAAAATAGAGAAAAAAATGTACAGTTAAATTATACTTTCCTCAACTGTTATCTTGTCCCATGCTTTATCTTGTTGGACTAGTTAACAAAGATAAAACAAAAATAATAGAAATAGGCTAAATGATGTGGAAGAATGAAGAATCGTTTTGAAAAGCATGGCATCTTTGTTTGCCAAAAATGACATTATTTTGTTAGTACTTCTTTATCTAAACAGAAGTTAAAAAATAAATTGTGTGGACATTTGTTGACCCATATGTGAGATAGTTATGTTGTTCAAGCCCACTGCTGGTTTCAGAAGACATCAGAAATGCTACAAACAGCGTGTGACATGGCTCAAATTATACCTCTGGGAATCTGCCTCTGTCCATCCATCCATTTGGTCTGTGTGAACCAAAGGAAATTACACACACACCATCGCTACGGAAACGTCTGCCACTGATGGTGTTGCATGCTCACAAAACGATTGACGGAATACAATAAAAGAAACAAGGAGAACATACTGTCCATGACTCGTCGTGAATTCAACATTATAGTGAAAAACAACTAAATGCATAAGTATAAAGTTTTCAAAATACAATTACTTGCATAAAGAAAGATATGAAATGAAATGATATGAGGTGTGTGAATGTGTAGTGGCCAAAGTTAGCATTATGTATTTAGAATACTAGTTATGAGTACAGAACATGTTTTCTGTTACAGTTACTGGTTTTTCAAAGTACTTGGAAGACAGTTACGTTAATAAAATTAAGGAAAACATTGGATTTAAAAATATATACAGTATGTAGACCGGCCTTTTTAGAACCATCACAAAAAAAACAATGCCTAATGTTTTCCAGCTTGTGCAACGGCAGAGCCACTATAGTTCATAGCGCTTCATATGTTTGCAATACCCAAAAAACAGTCTCTTATCAGATTAGAAGTTTGTTGAAGGCCATCTTATCTGTTAACTTTTTTCTAGACTTATTTATAATAAATTAAGAGTAGACACTTGCATTAGATCTTTAAATTTTAACTCACTATGAGATTCCTTTTTCAAAAAGGAACAGCTTGTTTTTGCTATGAAAGTTTGATGAAACATTCACAACAAGTTCATCGGACTATTTGCAAAGGATTTCTAACACTGAAGGCTCATGGATGGAGGACACGATGAATGAACGTTATTGGATTACATCCATAAATCTGCAAATCTGAAGCAGACTCCTCTCTGCAGTGATAAGGGGGCCTGAAACAGCGCCGTGTTGATAAGTTAGAACGCTTGCTCCTGGGAATTACTAGCACACACTAGGCTACTTTGTCTGTCAGGTTAAGGTTAACACCTAATTTCTTTTCAACAGAAAAGTATTCAGGATACAACACTCAAACTTAGAGAAGTACCAGAATACATTACAGAATCCTTTTCAGCTACGTAATCTGAAAAGGAATACATTTTCAAAGTACTCTACTCACACTGGTCGAGGCATGTATGCATCTGTATGAATGTACAGAAATTAGCACGGGTGAGTCTGTTTGCAATTATATCACATATAAAAACAAAATATGTTATCTGAACAGATGTATGCATATAGATACACATGTATACACATTAGTTCAGTGTGTGTTTGCTGTTGTATAAACATTTATATGCCATATTTTATGTTCATAGGGTTGTGCATTATTAAGTTCAGCCTTTACCCTTTGGGTCTGTAGAATACTGTCATTTGTTAATTATGTTTACTAAATGTTTTCTTTTGACTACGAACCAAATAATAACAAAGTAAGCAATAAACGTAGTTACTTTATTACATTCAACCCCTGCATTTGACCCATAGTGCAAACAACAAGTGAAGTGAGAACCAAATGATTCAAGCCCTAATCTGCACTTTACACCATGAACAAAACAGTCATACACAGTATTATAACAGTAACTGAAAAGCATGCTCATGCATATGAATAGAAGAAGAAAGAGAGAAAAAACAAAGACATATTGTCAAGCAAAAAAAAAAAAAAATGAAAATGACACATTTGCAATGACAAGACAATAACAAAAAAAGTCTTTGTGTGGTTTGTCAGTTTACTCTTAAATCAGTCGAATAAATTAATTATCTTCATTAAATATAATCTTCAAAAATGATGAGAATTTGGCAGGAACACAAAAGGGTGATTAAATAAATTGGAAAAATGACAAGCCTCAAGAGAAATGTGTTTTGGTCTGAAAGCGTGACAAAAGGATGATTGCAGATGATTTCTTGTATTTGTAAAAATGTGTTCAGGGGAGAATTTGTACAAGCTTAAAGAAAAATAGTGTTGGTACATTTTTCATCTAAGGCTGAAGGACGCAGCAGTGTGGAGGAGGCTTTGCTGCTTCAACCTTGTGCACTCTGGAACTCTTGAACTATTTAGTGCTTTCTATCAATAAAATAGTCAAGGTGAAAAATGAAAACATCATGCTATGAAAAGGTGAAAAGACTGCAGTTATGAACCTTCACTGAAGAGAAAAACATGGGCTTTTAGTCGCTTTTCAAATTAATCACTGACAATGCAAATTATTTATTAAATTTATTTTTCAAGGATTTTTTTTTTGTGATGATTTGCTATTGAGAGCGTTTCATTTAGAAGACATTTTGAAGTTGAAGACAAGTTAATAGAAAAAGTCACAAATGTAAAAGTTAGAACTCTTTAAAAGTGTGAATAACGGCTACACATTATAACCAACTTGTATCGAGAAATCAAGCTGCTCTAAGCTTATTGAATTACACTTAACTTGGAAATCCTTGTTTTCACCTACCACCCATCACCTCGCCCACTTGTCTATAATTAAACAAAGTATTTAGATTATGAGTAAAACATGTTGGGTTCAAATTATCAAATCACTTTCCAACTAAAAAGAAATTTAATTAAATCCATGATCTTTTGCCAAAGCTAAGTTTTATTGTATTTTCTTTATGTTACCAGCAGGCTCTTCACATTGGATGTGCGTACATCTGCTTTCTTCCAGCACCAAAACAGAAATCAACTCTACGACAACTCCAGGGCCTCATTTATCAACCCAGGTGGTAAACTGTGGGTGAAAACTTTTACACCAGTGTTTTCCAACCAGGGGTACGTGTACCCCAGGGAGTATGCGACCTTTTGCACTGGGGTACTTGGGATCATGCAGATTAAAATTGAAAGATAAGACTGAAAGTTAAGTATTGTAATGTAAAAAATGTCATTTGCAGCACATTTACATGTTAAGCGGCAAAATTTTACATGGAATAAATTAAACAATCACTATAAATGAAAATATATTAGTAAAGATAAAATACACATGGCATATGAGGTACACCATGAGGGATAATGATTAGGGTGGACTCAAGACGTAAAATGTTGGGAACGCTGTTGTACACTATTTGAAGATGATCATATAAAATCATTAAAACAGGCATACACCATATAATTGTGCATTTTGATGTCTTCGTGAGACAATGACATGAGCAGATGTTTGATAAATGAGGCCCTATCCGTACAAAACAAGATCCCTTGATTTATAAAATTACCAATAAAAACAATCAAATGAAGGAGGAGATCAGTGTCACAGCAAAAAAAGAAACAATAAAAATAAGAATGAAATGTCTTTAAAAAAAGGCCAAGCAGAAAATAAACACAGAAAGAAGGCTTAAGAATCAAATGATGTGGGGAAATCAATCAATGATCAACGTTAAAGAAGTGAGATAAGCTTACCATTACTTCTATCTCATCTGCAGTCTATGGGACAGGAAACAGAATACAGTAATTAGCAGGAAGTAAAAACAAGCAAAATGTAGAATAGCGCATAAGGAAAGTGTCAGGCTGCTAAAGAGCACACTGTGTGAAAGTAATTACACTCAAGGCTGTGAGTCTGAAAGCGCTCCGACTCACTTTAAACTTGTCAATGTTGAAATGCTGCTTTGAACGCCATAGAAAAACACTGAAAAGACTTTTCTATTAACCTTTATTATAAGCGCCCGAGGACTAGTGCACTTTGGGAGTTTTGTGTGTGTATCAGCGCAAACAATCGTCACAAAGGTCAGTGAAGTGCTGTGAAGAAGACGCAGATAAAGAAGGCGCGATAACCACCCACACCTACAAGCAGCTTTGTGCACTTTGAAAAAAAAAAAACAACTTTAAAGATGAGAGGAAAAGATGGCTTAAATCACTCTGTGCAAAAAGACGATTTTGAAACTTTTGGGTAAGTGCAAAACAGGTCAGCTATGGTCAACTGTGTATTATTTGAATGAGAAGTGCGTTGCTGTACAAGTATCTGGGGTTCATTCGGTTAACCAAACTCTTAACCATATAATTGACTGACACATTTTGTTTTCCTTGGTTTCAATGCAAAAAAGACAATTAGCAATAAATAACTGATGCCATAAATTTTTAAATATACAATATTGGTGAAATAGCAAAAAAATATCGAGTTATTTTTTCAACACCGCCCAACACTCTCAAGAATGAAAATATTAATAATCATCAGCATAAAACATTCAAAATGTTTGCTTGCAATTCAAACCCTATTTTCAACTGACTTTGTAAATCAATAATAACGGATCAAAGATATACCTTTTCCTCTAAAGTGGAGCTTGACTTAAAGCTAGCACAACTTACAGTATGCTAAGTACCCAGTTCATGCAAATTAGAGGTGCGACAAAACTGGATGTTTACATGACAACAGCTGATTGGTGCTGTTGTTTCCATAGCAAACTAATTTGATCCGATTTTCAAATATGAAACTTGGCTCCAAATTACGTGCTGCATCCGATAGTGGCCAAAGGTTCATTGGTTAGAGTTAAACAGAACGACGTCCTCATGTCCTCTCCTATGGTCTATGATTAAAACATGATTAACTCTGATTGATGGAAGCTTTCATTCAGCTGTTGAGTTCTACTGCGTTAACATAAGTGACTAATCAATTACTAATGGAGCTAAGGAGCAACTATTCCGTCTATAAGACTATACCTGCTATTGCCTTAGCAACCATCTCACCTGTTCATCATATCAGGACCAATTACATCTCAGGCCCTGGCCCAACCGCTGCGTAGCTGGTCCAATCAGCTTGAGCTCTTATCTCCTCCTCCTCCTCCCAGCCTATCAGGGCACCAGGGTTCGATTCAAAAGAGCAGCTGAATTTCACCTCTTGGCTTCAGCTCTTGCAAGCATAATTTTGCCACTTCGCAATCCTCCTCCACACTATCTTCCATCTTTTCCCTCCTCACCACTAACAGGTCATTATTTATATTTTTCTGCCAAAGTCTAAGCGCCAAACCTATAAATAAATGTCATCATTATTTGCATCATCTTGTCTATCTGAGTCTGCCAGAATTAAATGATGAATAGCAAAAAATAAATAAAAGACTAAGAAACATTTAAAAAATGTGCCTCCCTAATATTGAGTACAATTAGAAAATAAAACAAAAATGATGTGCAGGGGTTAAGTGGTCAAGTCGCTTTACCTGTTTAGTTAAGCGGTTAACCCTGAACACCCCATTAAGGAATAATATTTAAACCAAACTATTTTACATGGTGCTTAATGAGAAAAGTTTGAGAAACACAAAGTTATAGGAAAATAATGAAGGTTTGTCTTGAAAACACATTATCACAAAGTTCAACATCTGCCTTTCTCTCTTAAGCACATTATACAAAGTAACACTCCTCGCTTAAATTAGTGTTGACATATTTGAATTGCTTGTGTTTCATGTGACAAAGTTCAATATGTGAGGCTGAGTGGATTAGAGAGTGGCAGTCTGTCACACAACTCCCCTGAACTAGTCAGGTGTCACATCTTACACATCTGCTGCTCTGCAAATTAACGCCAATCACTGTATCACTGCCACTGCTGTCGTCATGGTTCTGAGATGGTACTGCAAAACATGATAGCACAGTTAAACTTTCAATTCTACTGGTACGCTTAATTCAGTTTCTATTATATGGATGGGCAGTTGTCAATGTTCCCAAAATGAGCTGTATGGGTTTGGTATGTATGTATAAAAGAATGAACGGCCACATCAGACAGAGACAATGAAAGTTTTCTCCTGTGACATACAGTCGTCTAGAACGTAAAACTACTTTATTTCTTCATGAATGACAGCTGAAAATAATCTTTGCTTTAGAGAAGAGTGCTAAATGTAATTTGTGTAAGATGTAGATTTGTGTAAGACTGTAGCATGATTGTGTTGGCTTAAAGATAAGCCATGTAGACCTTGTTGTATAATCCTAAAAAAATATTATTTTACTGTGGTTGCATATATTTTTTCACCAAAATGTAGAACAGAGAAAAACACTGAAATGAAATTTGTATCACAAAAGGGCGTTTTTCTCATCTTTTCATTTCAAAATGCCTGATTCGGATGAAAAAAAGGATTTTCAAATGCCTATGAAAAAGGAACGGATCCATGTTCATTTTTAAATGAAAGAGGAGTTTTGTAACTTCTGTTTGCTGTACAGCATGTTGTTATTCCTGTTTCAGAAAGTTTTCTGTGAGGCTGTGAAGATTGTTTTAAATTAGTGAAAATAACTGGCGCGCTACAGAGTAGAAAGTGACATAAAAGCTGGCAAGGAGAAAGTTAGGTGCTAACATTTGTAAATGAATGTATACATTTATTACATTTGTGCATGCCTTACTCCACAAAGACAAGTGTGATATAGATGACTAAAAATACTCCATTATTAATTTGTTATAAAATAGCGGAATATAACTTTGAGTTGCTTGTGTTTTATCCAGATAAGTATCAGGCAGATTGATACATGCATCATAGCTATACTTCATTTATGATGTGCTATAACAAAGTCCATTATATGAACAACAGAACCTCGCATGTCTTATCCTGCAGCCAAAGAACTTGAATTGAGAAGACGATTCATCATAATTATCAAAGGCTGCTGAAAGCCAAATCAAATCAGAGCACATCGCCGGGGCTTCATAAACAGACCTTAACCGAGGGGAGACAAAGAGAGGGTTTGATGGGAGAGGTGAGGGCTACCGCTGCAGCATGCTAATGAACGACAAGAGGAAAGTGCGCATGTGTTCCAGTTATGTTAGACTGCTATCTGCTCGAGTTTGGTGGGGATTAGGAAGAGAGAGTGAATTTAATTAAATAAGCCTGTTTGGTCCAAGACCCTTTATGTGGGTCCAGGTTTAATTTGCGGCGTGGAGGAGACAGTGCAGAATGAATCTGATGACTCCCCGGGTGTTCCTCCAGGGACCGGTCTGGGGCCACACTAGATAAGAGGCAGCCAGGCGTGACGCTACATTCACTCGCAATGTTCAGTTGTGATTGCAGGATTAACATACCTCGGCAGGGATGACAACAAGTCACACTGCATTTTGAAGCGCTATAGGACAAGAAAATCATATATGAAAGAATGCTGCAATACATTATAAATGTACACAACTAAAGATGAAAATAACAGCGAACAGACAAATAAAGAAATATGCATGTTTTGTATAGAGTGTGCCAAAAAAATATATACATATTAAATTGTGATCCTAGCTTTTTGCTGTCTCGATAATTAACAAGCACATCAACAGGTCTATGAGCAATTACGACACAAACAGCACAAACAAGCCTGTTTTGCATTCAAGTATGTGCATAAGTAAGACTAATATTGTACAGAGATGTTTTTCAGGGTTTAAATGTGGAGTTCTGCAAAATTATTGGTTCTATCAAGACGAAAAAAATACTGTATGAATCTTAACACTCTGTTCTATTTATTGTCCTGCACTTGTAATAAAAAAATCTAAAATAAGATTGATCAGTTCAGAAAAAATAATGTCATCTGTTTTTTGTTTTGTCTCCATTTCATACTGATAACCTGAAGTAGGCATTATTTGGGGATTTTTTTTTTTCCTCCAAAAACACTGAATAGAGCTGAATTCACATTAGCAGAACAGAAAAGTTTTTTTGAGTGGGTTTTTAACGTATTGCAACCCAAACACCAGACCCAAACAATAAAACCAAGTATACTCACCTGATACGAGTAACTACCTCTGAGCACACTTAGAACTTCCCTTGTTTTAAACATTTAATTAAGCAACAAATGATTTATTTGAGGAAATCTGTTTTCAGTTTCGATAGACATGGCCGTCCTTTTGTAATTAGCAATAATTCAAGTAAGCGCACGCTGTTTTTTAATATGAAATCTAACTGAAATAAAACTAGAGTTAGAAACAGCAGAAGAGATGAAGGGAGTGTCAATACACATCTCTAATGTAAGCAGCGCAGAAAAGCTGCTGTTATTAAGAAGGCTCATAATTGAATACAACAGCTGCTAGCTACAAGCTAGCAGAAGATTAGCTTACAAATGTGTTATCATTTCTTTCAGCTTCAGGCTAGTGTGAATATAAATGAAGGCAGTTCAAAGCTCGGGATGTGAACTGTCTGTTTAGAGGGACTTGCAAAGTGTGTGCTGAATAAGAAAAGAAACGCCTAAACAAGTGATGGCATATTTACCACAAGGGCTGTAGGTCTTTAGTTTATTAATCAGTCAATAGTCTTCATAGACCAACACTTGTTGTTAACTATTTATTTTATTTAGATATTGAATATTTACTTTAAAAAAAAAGGAAGAAAGAATAGGCTAATTTAGCTTAGTTGGATTAGACTTACTTAAGATTTGGGAGCAAAATCATTGTGTCTTCTGACCTATACATTTACTGTCTCCTATTATGTAGATACATGTCAGATCAAAGTTTTTAGTTTGATAGCTTTTGCTACGTCCTCTTTTTAGCTGAGTAATTGATTGACAGGACATGTCATCAGCCCTATTTACATGTAGACTGAAGATCTGCAAGCATTAGGTTCCCAAATATTTGTTGTAGATGACATGTGGCTTTTACTCGTCAGCTATAACAATGTAAAAAACATGAATACAAACATCACTACCATGTATTCATTTGGTAGAAATTCAATGGGATTTACCCAGAAAACATTTTGAATTTGACTGACTTTATATTCTTACACTCACACTACGCTTCCATCCTACTCTGGTGTGTCAATAGGTGAACAGATTTGCTCTACTCTACAGTAATAAGATGGTATGGCTGCTAAATATTGTTTGTGTTATGACTTGTGATACAGTATCTGAATGAAAAGTACAGCTAGGCCTATAATACAAGCGTGAAGAGCATCATGCCCTGTAACTCCAGTGTTCAGCTCTCTGCAGTGCTTTGGATGGATGAATACACTACATGCATGTGATTCGTCCCTGTGGGCAGCACGCGTGTAACCATCTGATAGCGACAGCGCCAGTCTGTTTTCCCATTACGCCCTCTCCTCCTCACTTTATTTACTCTGTCCCGTTTATTTAACACATAGCTCCCAGCAAGCCAATAAATTAGCACGCTGTAATAATCTGATAATTACAGGCAGGAGGATCCAGGAAGGAAGATGGGACAATATCTGCTTTTATGCTGTCCACTGCGCTCTTTCATTCAGTATAACGCTGAACGTAAATCTGGGCGATTTATCAAATTTTAGATACCATGAATGCTGTTTCTAAGATATCCAAAAATTAATATCGAGTTTATTGGTTGTAGAAAAATGGTACAAAAAGCAATTAATTTTAATTTATGTAAATTTTAATTAAGGGCCTAAATGTATTATGTTTGCACGTTTGTGATTTTATTTTGTCAACTTTTAACATTTGTCTGATAAGATGTTGCATTCACCAACACATCAACACTTACATAAGTCAATAATATTTAACAGAGATGGGGAACGAGCAGCAAAAATTTTAAAACAAAAATTATGCGTTAGATGTTGTTAATGGATAACTGACATCGAATGGCATCAATTCTGCAATGTTAATGCAAACTATCAAAATGAAAAAACTGTTAAAAACATTTTAGCACATTTCACTTCTAGCTCAACAATTGTCTGTTGTCAAGGAGAATTAATAAAACAAATACAGTGGGTGAGTTGATACTTGTATCTTGCCAAAATCCAAGTCAAGTCAAGATGACAACTGATTGAAATCATGTATGATCATAGCGTAGGGACTAACCCTCACACGGGTTTTCAACTTTGCAGTGACTGATATTTGCCTTTGCTTCTGACAATAAAATACAAGGCTAATAAAAGCTCATTTGTGCACTTGCTAAAATTGTAAATAATATCAAGCCAGCTTATAGGAACAACAGTGACCACCCATTGGCTCAGAAACAGATCTCCATTATGAAAATATACAGTACATTAATAGTTTGAAAAAGCTCTTAGTGACAATTGGCTATGTAGTGTTGTAATAAGCATAAGACATACAATTTTATTTTAATTCTGAGACTTAAAAAACTATAAACATAACCAAACGTTTTGATGATTTTTAGGTTTTACATGTGTTTTTAAACATAAAACAAAGCATTCAGGATATTAGTTTGCACATAGTTAGCCTTCCATATGCCCTTAATATTTGACTTATTCCTAAATCCTGATATCAGTTTTTCTGTGGGTTCGTCCAGCTGACTGAGGACCTTTTTCTTGTAAGGAGGTGTTGCTGATGATCTCTCCCTTCATTTGATGCAGATTTAATACTCTGACTGCACCTTTATCTGTCTTTCTTCACCATAAAAGGTGACATTAGCTATTTTGTGTGCAAAGCAATCAATAAATCTCCACTTCATAGGTGCACTTGAGCACACACATGCACTTACCTACACAGTCTACCTGCAGTGATGGTGTATGGTTCTGATTAAGAAACCATGTTTGTATAACCTCTACCAACGACAACTTGTTTTAAAGTTTTGCACCTGTATACGGAGGGCAGCATAAGCTTGTCTGAGAGATCTACTGGAGTAATAACTTTGTGGCAAAAGCAGAAAGAGAGTTTAAATTTAGACCTGAACTAACTGGGCATTGATACGTCATGAACAGGACTTTTCTTGAACGTTTCTTCAGTAAATTGCCTTACCATTAGCATTCCTGCTCTCCAAATTTAAAAAGCAGTTGAAAGAGTGGTCTGCAAGTGGTTGACTGACAGATTCTAACATATGTATGACATGCTTCAGACTGAAATGGTTTTGTTCCCTAAACCTTTGTTGATCCATTTTCTCTCCTCAACTCCACTATCTGCCTGCACGACGAGGGGGATGCCACCTTTAGAGCAGCGCACACTGGCAGCCTAATAGCTTTACATGCGCAGCCATGTCACTTCCTGCAGATTACAATTACTGATACAACAGCTGCCTTATCTATACCTCAACCCCCACCACCCATCCTCCTCTCACCTCATTCCTTCTATTTCCTTCAATGCCACTCTGCAACCATCTCCACATCTCCACAGCCTGTCATTTCACAGCATCCCTCCTCCTCCTCCATGTTCTCCAGTGCATTCTGCTCTGCATTTAACCCTCCAGGGCCCATTAGATTTTTCTATTTCCAAGGCCACTCGCTCTTGTTGTTAACATGTCTCACTTTATATGAGAAAAGTGCATGCCGTGTTGATGGACACGTCTACAATTCTGTAGGGCACTTCTACAAAGAGAAAAGTAAACTGAATTGACTTTTTTTTTTTTTTTACTATAAGGTCAGTACCTGTGAATAGAGGCTTAAGCACACGCATTAGTAAAATCAATAACCAGCCATAAACTGTAATTTCATCACTTCCCTTCACAAGGACCTTTTCTTTTGATGCCATGACTGGCTTCATATAAAACAGTTCATTTGACAGAGCTTCTGGATACATTTTGTATATAGAAAATGTCTTCAACATATTGTTTTTTTATGCAAGTTTCAAAATAGAGATAGATTCTAGAGGAATTTGGAAGTTTCCAAATTTTTGCAATTTGGAAAACTTCGCATTACAGAAAAGATAAGGGCAAATAAAAATGACGGAAAAAAATGTGAACATGAGTATTTTTACACCTGTACTATAAAAGGTGAATTTAAAGAAGACGCACGAAAATCCATTCAAAGACTAATGGAGGGACTGGACTTGTGATTTTATTTGCTTTGATTGAAAAACTGAAATGTGGAGCAGGAGGTGTCAGGGCAGTGGATTTTGGAGGCATAAACTATACATATATATTTATATAGATTTTTATCACTGAAAACAGCAATTCACAGAATCTCAATCAGAAGAGCTGCACAATAAATACAGTTTTAATTAAGATTTCATGACCAATCTAAGGGTAGACTTGGATGAGATGATTAATTTCAAGGGGTTGTTTGTCTTAAATGTCAATAAATAAAATAAAATAGTATCTGCCAAAGATGTGCATAACTATGCACAACAGACACAAAAATTATGCTGTGATGTCATATTAAAAAAAATTATTCTTGGTCTTGCCAAGATGGCAATTTGACATCTTTTTCAAAACTTACTGATTATTGTATATAGGAACAGCCGCATAGTCAAAACACTTTTTTCTTTCCGGCTTAAAAAAAATTGGGTTCCTTTTTTATTTTTTATTTTATGTTCTTCATGCAATATTTGTTATTGAACAAAGAAGATCCTTCTCAGGATTTCTTTAAAATGTGTTTACAACCTCTAGATTAATGCTTGGTTACATGTTATCTGCCAGCCTGATACATCATAGTTTGCCTGGCTAAATTAGTGGTTTACATTTTATTACATTTCAATTTGCAAATACTGGAAAGATTTCATAAAGAAAACGCTTAGCGACAATAGAGTAAAGCATTTATCTTTTTTTTCTTTTACAAATAGCTCAGAGCTGTGTGTTACCATATGTCTGCGTAAATAAGCAGTCAAAGCAGTACATGGGGAAACATCAAGTCATTCAGCGCCTTCTATGTTTCCCTATAATGAAGCGTGTCCCCATCTGGCTGGCGCGCCCCACTCCTATTGGTGCATGGAAGGCAGGTGTGCGCCTAACTGCAGCTGTTCCACTCTGCTCTCAATGAGAAACGTCTCTGTTGCTCCGTTGGCACTGAAGCTCCAGCTGATTACATGGATTTAGGTATAAACAAGAGGTTTGTCCAATCAGAGCCAGCATCTGCTTGGTCTCCAGCGGGGCCCATTGAAAAGCCCTCCAAAGCGACGAGAGAGATCCCACTTCTATCAGGCCATGAAGTCATCTGGGAACGCACAACTCGCAGGGATCGCAGTTGACATTTGGCCTCTTCAGTCTTCCAGGTATAGAAAGAGCTAGGTGGAATTGGTTGGAATTGGCAAGTATGGTGTTTTCTCAAAATGAATTTTCTTCATTCAGTAAAGCAAACATCAATCAATCAATAAATACATGGTTGAAATAGTTGGAAATTTGAAAAAGTATTGCTGCTTTTTTCTGAGGCTAGAAGACAAAAGAACTTGTAAATATGGTACTAATGGTTACTCAGTTCCCTCACACTTTCTCTTGATGAATTCCTTTTTATTTATCTTATTTAAAGACAAATCAGCAGTTCTGTCATGAATCAGACAAAAAATTCCAAACAATTAAAAAAAAAAAAAAAGCACATAGGAATTGTCAAAACCCTTGGTGCAAAATTAAGTGCAAAGTAGATTCTGTTTTTCTCTTGTGCAGAGCATGTTCTCACTTACGGTAAGAGCAAGTCAAGCATTGAAGACTAAAACTACAGATCTTCAGCTTCACAAAAAGTGACCAATTTTCTGTGCCCCAAAGGCTCAAAAACTGTTTCAGTTAGAAATTTAGATTATTTTTGTCAGTCGTGTTAAAGGACGGAATCAAAAAGGGGTAAGGAAACAAACTTGAAGCAAAAATGAAGCAAAAAAAAAAAACTTGAAATATGTTGATGTTGAGAGAATAATGTTATAAAACATTATAAAAACATGTCTTTTTATATATATGTCATTCAAAACAATAATGTAAATTCCTACATTATTATAATACAGTATAAACCTTTTAAATAAAAGAAAATATGCATTGTATTTTAAATAAAATGTGATGATATATTAAAATATGATCAACGTTTTGGGCGTTCAGTCTACACCAACAAAAGAATGTGTCAGTTAAATATTGCATTGGTAAATTTTAGCGCTTATCCAAGGAAGAAGTTGAAAATTCCAAAAAGAAATGCATAATTACTTGTTGGGAGCTGTTGAAGTCAGGTGAAAATATGTTAATTGGTTTACGGAGTGTTCCAGCTTCATACCTGACTGGGAGTGTTTGAAAATCACATCACTGTTCTGCACTCTAAAATCCACTTGTTGGGAAATCAAACTAAAGGCATGATCATGAAAGGTCACTGTGCGCACAAAGAGTTGATGAACATGGCGATCCTGCGAGATAACAAATGTGACCAGATTCACAATTAGACAATTTCACACTTCACTGTTCACACTTGGAGAAATAAGGAGGAATGGAAGAATCAGAAAAAATGGAATATGCTTCTGTTGCCCTCTAGTGTCATATCGAGGAAACATTCAATCACCTGCCACGTTATCGTTGTCAATACAGTACAACTCAAACACAAAAATTCTCTAGAGTCATCACCAAGCAAACAAGAAAACAGGAAATTACCAGGTCAGTCTGACACAACTCCATAGTTCCCAAATTTGTGAAAAAGTCACAATCTTTTCAACCACCAAGATTACAGAAAAAATGTCAATGAAAACTAACCTCATGTTGTAGCATCACTTTTTTATGCTAGTGTACTGATCATTTGTTGGACTAAAGATGGACAAAGGTTGTCACAGCAGTGTTAGCATTGTGATAAGATACGCATAAATACTACGCAATTACTTACAATTAATGATGCCTAAGCAATGCGGATATCTTCTCTGTTGTAATTAACTGATTCCTATCCTCTGTGTCACCAACATTTTTCAGGGATTCCAAAATAAAAAATTAAATGGGGAAAAATAAACATAGAATTAAAACAGATTGCAATGATACGTCCACAGCGTATAAGTATTTTCAGAAGAATATGGTTAAATATACATTTTTTCAGGTAAATCAAATCAAATCAATTCATTTTTGTATAGCCCAAAATCAAAAACGTCGTCTCTGAGGACTTCCAAGATTGTTAATTTTGCAAATACGAATGGTAGAAAATAAGAATAATACCAATCCAGCTTTTTTGATATTCCTTAAGCATTTGCCACTACCAGATATCAACCAATAGCAGTTTATCTTTCAAAGGTAATGTAACCTTTACTTAATGATGAATATTTCCTAAGGATGCACCGATCCAGCCTTTTCCGTTCCGATACCGATTCTAATACTTTGGCTATGAGTGTCTTCCGATACTAGATATCAACTGATACCATTGTAAGACTGAAATTGATTCTTTTTCTTATTAAAACATAAGACATTTTGTCATATAGTGTTATGTTACTGTTAGTTATAGTGCAGGCAACAACTTCACAACTTAATCTGAATAAAATGTCCAATAATATGAGACGTTCTAGATCAACACCAGCCAATACATTTGTCTCATTATGTCCAAATAAAGGTACAACTATGATATCGGCTGACCGATATGGAGCTGATACCCAATCCAGCAAAATTTCTTGGATCAGCACCGATTTCTGATCCCAGTATTGAATTGGTGCATCCCTATTTCAAACAGTGTAAGACGCTTTAACATCAGATACAAAACAGTAGCATTCCAAAAGAAAAAAAAGGAAAAAACACGATATCAGGTGAGGCAATATGATGAGACCAATACTCTACATTGGACTATGTTGTTGCTGAGTTTTTTGTTTTTTTTAGTTTATTTAGTCTGACTTGAATTGCAAGAGGAATGAAAATAGAAGCGTGGCAAACATTTTGTATAAATGCAGCTCCATCAGGAAGTTAAAGGCCATCTAATAAAAGGGACATGCTAATTGTTGTAGAGAACAAAGCCAGAGCGAGAAATTTACCGTATGCTAATGTGACTTATAACCTTTTTTCTGCTTTCAGCCGGCGCGAAAAAGGCCATTAACACGTTGGAAAAAGAGAAAATCCCCTTTAGCTCCCTAGTTCCTTTCTTTCCATTCTTTCCGGTCCCCGCTCATTCTGAAATTAATCTGTGGAAGATTTGCCATTAACAAAGACTATTCACGCTGTCTGATGGCTGTAGTTTGGGGGGGAAACGGCGGGATCAGGGAGTTCAGCAGAAAAAAGGGGGAAAAGAAGAATAGAGAAAGGCAGTGCAGTGTTATTGTGAGGATTGTACTATTGTGCAGGACAGGAAGCACTTAGTCACCTTTACTTTTGTGTTCTGT
This sequence comes from Mugilogobius chulae, assembly GCA_038363315.1. Lineage (NCBI taxonomy): Eukaryota > Metazoa > Chordata > Actinopteri > Gobiiformes > Gobiidae > Mugilogobius > Mugilogobius chulae. The sequence goes on from CM076414.1 coordinate 26,971,639, forward strand.
CCTCTGTCACCCTACGCCGACTCTTCACTCACTTTATTTCCAACTGTAGAAACTGATATACGTCATGGGCACTGGATGGCAAGGATCCTCAACTTGTTTGAATTCAGGTATAAAGTAGTTGGCTGGTCTTTTATTTCTTGAGAGATGCGATAGATACCGTAAATTCTAACTTATATTGCATTTGTTGTTTTGGAGATATGCAAAAGGAGAATAAGAGGGTCTAATGACTCAAAGAACACTTTCCATGGGGTGAACAATTGGCGGTTTGGATAATAATAATAATCCGTTTTGGTCAACATTTTTATCCAATGCTACATTCATTAGTGTATTGGCAAATACTCTGAGGGCCAGAATAAAGAGTGGCTGGCTGGCCGTAGATTGCCTCCCTCTAGTCCTCCAAATAAGTGATATTTTTGGTCCATTAATGTTTTGTGTGATAGTTGATTTGCATAGTCACATTTCGTCTCTGGTCACTAAAGCCTTCTGCACACAACAAGAATTTTGGCCTGATTGTAAGCCTGATGTGCTCCTCTACGAGTTCAGGGAGGCGTGTAAGGATTACCATAAGAGATTTGTTGTCATTTCTCCCCTAATGTCTGTGCGTCACTGCGAATATTTGTCAGGACTATCATCGTGAGGTTCACATGCTGCACGAGTACAAGGATTGTGAAAACAGACAGCATCTGGTGTATCTGCCTTTTGACGCGGCTCTTAAAATGTCAAATAAAGAAGAAACATTGCCTCATCATCTACTGTAATCCAAGCTCCTTAAATAATATGTGCACCAACTTTACTAGACTATAGAACATGGCCAACATGGAGTTTGTTGGAACTTTTTCTTGCCCACAATAAGTCAGTGTAGCAGCTTCTTGCCTCTAATGACCCTTCGCTCTAATGTGACGCTCTATATACCTGCTTTAATCCACTCAAGGTTTTGCTTTTGTAAAGGCACACATGAAAGAAAAGCACGACTCTTTCTCCGCTCTCTGCTGTGCTCTCCAAGTCTGTGTCATCTCTGTTCTTCCTGCCATAAGATGCGACTGTGAGACAAACAATCGTGGTAAATATAATTGCGATTAAGTTTACATTTTGGCCTTGATATTTATAATGTATTTTTATTGAGATTCTGTAGTACAAAAACTATCATGAAAATAGGATTGGGGTGAAACTATTGTGATGCACTTTACGTACATTTTGGCCTTAATGCTTTATTTTATTGTACTCACTGTTTTTGCTCTGATAACATTGTAATATTGAAACACATTGTAACACATTATAACATTGTTACATTGTTTTTGAAACTACCACTTCTCAAAATGTGTAGCTAATGTATGTTCAAGCCATATTATTTCCTAATTGTGCGCACAATATTCTATATCTTGTGCCATCCCTACAACAGAGATATTTATTTCTTTCACCATCACCTGCTATACAAAATAATACAGCTGAAAGTAAAGTAGTAATTGTTTGCTTTAGGTTTTAACATCATCTGCCACAACAATGCTTTTACAAGCTATTTTGTTCGCTATTTTTAAGTCATGACACTTTTTTTAAGACACACCTCCTACACAAATATGAACAAATCAAGCCTGTAGAGTTATGTATTTTAGCTTTATATAATTTTTGATTGTAATTTGGAATGTAATTTTTGGCCTTGGTCAAGAGTGGCATTTTTAGGTCATAAAACAAGTGATTTTTTTGATAAAAAAAATATTTCCAACATCAACTGAAATACAGAATGTATGCATATTTTTATGGTTTACCTCAGTAATTATGTTTAAAACACAATTTAATGTGCCCAAATAATTAAAACTCTGAGATTACACAAAATATTAATTCAATTATTTTATTTTTTTTTTTTTTTTTTTTTTTTTTTTTTTTTTTTTTTTTTTTGCATTATTTGATTAATTATTTGAACATTTAGAAATTAGTAAATTATTTTATAGACTATATTAAGTGATGATTATTTTTTTCAAGACACACTTGGCAGTATCTCAATACACACTAGAGCAGACAGTGGCTTCACTTGGGTTACAAGGGGATAAATGTTTTGGTGAGCCCTTATGAATTAATACCCTACATAGCATGCAATAAATATTGTGCAATGCCACAATCAAAGTTAAAATGACATAACTTGTATAACAATTTTACTTGAAATAATTTTTTATGCATCTGTTTAAATGCATAACTTGATTAATTTATATTTTAATTTATCAAAATCCATCTACAGACGGCATCTTGGTTGTTCACTCCTGACTTTTCCAGTGGCACATCTCTTGTGACATTCCAGGAAATGTCACTTCCCTCTTCATCTTGTTGGAATTACAGGAAGCGCTTTGAGTCCCATTCATCCACGCCTCCGCTTTATCCCTCCTCTTTACCCTTCAAAGAACTCGGTCGCTTCTTCATCCTCAAATCTTGCTTCCAATTACTGGCACAAGTCTAATCAGCTGTCACCTCTTATTTCTCACTACTTGAATGTTCCCTATTCACTTTTTTCCATTTCATACTTGTCATTCCTTTACATATAACATGACTGAAGAATATAAATACTTATACCAACTCCATGTTTTTTCAAAGGCTTCTTCGGTTCTAATAAAAAAGTGATAAAGCTGATGAACATCCTTCCAGTGATCTAAACGCAGTCTTGTATAGTCTGCATTTGTATTGGTTTGTAAGAAAAAAAGAACCTCCTTTACCAAGGGGGAGGGGGCATTTTTCTTAAAGGCCTAAAAAAAAAAATCTACAATTCAAACTGAAACTGTTTCTGAACCCACTAGAGCACACACAAAAAACATAATATTTTAATGTATGCCTAAACGTTCTTGGTAGTGGTCACTTGGATCAGAATGATTTTGTATCAATTGGGTTTTAACAATTCTCTCAAAAGCTGAAGCTATTTTTATTCAAAATTAGTTTTAGGGACCTGCAGTAACTTTAAATAAGTTTAGTTTGCCCATTAAAAGCATTTTTTTATTTTTTGGAATATATTTTTTATCTGTAAGTTTAGAGTGATTCATCCCAGAATAGTAGGTTTATTGTACTGTAAGAGGGTTCAATTTTATTTTATTGTTTTATCATATGGAGTACAAAAATTAACTTCGGCTAAAAAAAAAATGGAAGGGGAAAAAATAACTGAAATTACATTTTACAATAACTTGCATAAATATCAACAACAATATCAAGCAGGAAAGGAACGATCCTGTTTTGTCACGGTTCAATTCTTCGATACAGGGGTCATGATTCAGAACTACTTTTTCTTAGAATTTTCTAAATAACTTATGGCCTAAATAAATAACAATATTACTACTTTAATGTCGTTTTTAGTTGTTACGTCAGAGTTTTGTAATATAACAATGACAAAACTCACTTCAATAAAAATATAATGATGATAAGCCTGCTGTTTACGTCTTCTGGCTGAGAAATAACTGCACAAAAACGACAAAACAGAACATTGAAGGGACATGTGGGGATCAAACTTAAAACTAGAACTGAACTGAAACACTATTATTGTCCCATCCTTAATATAAAGCACTTTTCTTAGCATCAGAATGAAGTCAAAGATTTTTGCTTAGTGACAACACAAAATTGTACCCACCAAAACAGAGAAGTTGTACACTACTACATAGAGAGACACGTTATGTACTGGCCGAGCCTTCTTGTCTGCTTCATACACAACTATAGACAGTGACTTTTTCAGGTCATGGACTTATCACATCCGGGGGCTTGTATGCTACTAGGCACTCCTAAAGATTTCATGAGGGGGTCCAGATGACACTGCTTTGAGAAATAATGAATAATGATTTTGACAATTACAAAAATATTACTTGTATAAAAATACCACCAAAAATAACATTCCGAAAGCATCAAACTAATACTTACCTTTTTTATTTGTACTCTACATTTTACAGTTCACCTGACAGTATATGTGGAATGTCAGCATTTTTGCTTTTATCTCTATTCAAAACTTTTACCATTGCTAAGTTATCTCCAACCAAAAAACCACAACATTCTAAGTGTTTGTTCTGTGAGTTTGTAGACATTGTATAGCTTATAGCGCTTCCATTTAGCGTGCACATGTAGCCCGACACACAGCAGTAATTACAAGCCCCCTTAGCGTTAGCGGATCCAGTCTTACTCCACTGGTCATTCTGCTCACGACGTCCTTCCAGCGGTTTGCTATTAGAGCTGGGAGTGTGCTGCGCCCGAGATAAGCCCGCATCTCCATACACAGGAGGTGGCAGGTGGACGAAGGAATAAAAAAAAAAAAAGAAAAAGAATCACGTGTTGAGAGAGAGAGAGAGAGAAAAAATGTCGTTGTGTAAAACAAGCTCTCCCTTTCCAACAATTACCTCAAGCCCCTGCAAAGCTCCTATCTCCAACTCCAGCAAACTCTCGGGCTGCAATTTACCGCTTGCACTGCACTGATAATGCTGTCTCCAGGGTACGGAAGGAAAGAGTGATGGGCTGGGAATGAAAGGGGGAGAAGACAGAATGGGAGAACAGCTAGGTGAAGAAAATTGTTAAAAAGAAGGTGGAGATAGGCGGAGAAAAAAGCGAAAAGTATTACCATAGAAATTACAAATGCAATCCCCGAGAGCCAATTTACGCCTGTGTCAAACGCGCAGACGTGTGATTTAGGCTGAGGAAACTAAATCACCTCTTGACCCGATACGACTGGGAGACGTCCAAATTAATGGGCCTTCGTGCCAGTTTATCGGCGAAAATCGATGCGGGCCAAAGTGCAGGGAACAAAAGTTGAAAGGCAGTATAGAGGAATGCGCACACAACAGCTCCGCCAAGAGGTCAACAATCGGTGCTACAACAGTTTAATAAGAGTACAAGACCACAGATTCATGGAAGCTATCATGGAAATTGTAGTTTGCTTCAATTCACAATATTTAGCATATACCACAACAATATTACAATATTTAATAGTTTTAAAAAATAAACACTAGGGCTGTAGTCAACCAAAGATATTTGGTTGACAAAAGATATGTCCATTGACCAATTATAAAAAAGGGGCAGAGCAAAAGCTAAAACGTATCCTTCTGATCCAAACTGAAATACCAAGAAGTGACACAGAAAACAAAAAAGTTCTTCCACATGCTTTCACCTACTGTAGAAAGGACTGTCTGTGTGGAGCTATCAGTTAAAAAACAACTGCCAAATAACTGACAATTTGACAATTTTAAACTTCAGATTTGTCTGATTGTTTAATTGAAATGTGCAAACCCTAAACCCTAACCCTTAGTATCCATCTCTCCCAGGAGCTTAGCTAATAAAAGATGTTGTGACAGGTAGTTTCATATTTTTGACAAGTCTATAGTTATATGCGAAAAAGGCGGGACACTGCTTTGAAGTCTCAAGTAAATCTCAAGTCTTTGGCCTCAAGTCTGAATAATGTCCCAAGTCAAAGAGAGGCAAGTCTAAGTCAAGTCCCAAGTCACTGGCCTACTAGTCCCAAGTCAGTGCCCCACAAGTCCAAATCAAGTTCCAAGTCAGTGCCTCACAAGTCCAAGTCAAGTTCCAAGTCAGAGCCCCACAAGTTCAAGTCAAGTCTCAAGTCAGTGCCCCACAAGTCAAAGTCAAGTTCAAGTATTGTGCTTTGATTTTCAAGTAATTTCGAGTTTTTAGACACAGTTATCAAATACATCTTAGATTTCTTTTTTCCCTTAATTATCACATTTAAAATCCATTTCTGGTCACAAAAAAGAGGAACATTTTCCAGTTTGTCAAAGTAAAATGACTATATTCATTCATTTATTTTGTTTTTTGTTTTTTTTAGGAGAAGAATCAAGTCATCTCAATTCACAGGGCTCCAAGTCAAGTCATGTTATCAAGACAGCAACATAGTGACTCAAGTCTGACTCAAGTTCAACTTGTGACATTTGATAAATCAATATCTTCTGCTGGATGGTGGCAAAAACTATATATATCTATGTGATAAAAAATATATTCTTTTTAATGTGCATGAGCAAATAAACTGAAAGAAAAATACCGCAAAATCTCTTCAACAAGGCCTTAAAGTTTATAAAAGACAATAATTAACAATTGAAGTTGTGGTAAACTTTTTGTCACAATGCAACAATGTTGAAATGTGCCCACTAGATGGAGTTGAAAGACCACAGATGACAGAATTGTTAGCTAGTTCAGAAATCAAGACAGTGGTGGAGGGCCGAACAGCAATATTGGTGCTACAAATTATTATTACAGATGCAAAATCTGTAAAATATAGGCTAATTTGTTGTATTGTCTTTTTTTGTGATATTTGATTATAAACACAAGTGCAGACAGACGCTTCATAGCCAAGTCATCCAAAAACAAATCAATCAATAAATAAAAAGAGTAACAGTTTGTCTCAAAAATGTGACCAGGCCTGATTAAAACATGTCAAGGGCTCGATCTGGCCCCCAGGTCAAAGTTTGCCAAGGTCTGGTCTAACATGTACTACCAAAATCCACTGATGTGGAGTTATTTTTGGCCTGAATCACAATGTCACAGCACTTGTTTCATATACAGGCAGCTGCTGTATATCAAATAAACAAATGAATCGCAGTTCAAAGTCTGCTTGATGCTAGATAAGTTGTGTGTACATGTGTGTGTATGTGTTTGTTTTTGTGTGTTGTACCAGCAGTTTGGCCTTCTCAGCTTCTCTCCTCGTCTGCAGTTTCTCATTGCTTCGGGCTTTGGCGAGCTCATCTATCACTGCCTCTTTCTGTGCTACTTTGGACAGTTCATCTTTCAGAAATTGTTGCTGCTCCTCAAATCTAAAAGATAAGCCAAAAAAAAAAAAAAGTCAAACTAACTACATGTTGTTCTTTTGGTTATCCCAATGGCGTAAGATTACTCATTTTAAAGCTAGAATGGGAGCCTAGATGAAAAATGTATGGAAGATGCTCAGTATAAGATTAGACATAAACATCATCTCAAATAATATTGATTTGATAGAATCCGCCACAATATGAGAATGAACCTATTAATTAGCATTCATAAAATGTCAGTAATAAATTCAGAATCAAAAACACTCACCTTCTATGCTCATCTTGTTTCTGGGACTGGGGAATGTCTGATGGAATCTGCTGCTTTGATTTTGGTTGTGAATCTGCACTTGGGATCCTTGGTGCATCTATAAATAAGCACAGATACTACATTTAACAATACAACCTATACTTATCTTTAAATGTAATATTGTAAATTCTATTCAGCCTTCAAACACAGGAAAATGAATGATGAATTCAATTACATTTTAGTGTCATGCAGTCTCAAAGTGCACGGGTGATGTTTCTCACTTGTTAACTAATGATTAAAAAACAGTGTAATATAAGCAATGTGGAACCATGTGCAGTCCACAAATGTAAAAATGTAACTTTAATATTAGCTACTTTGTTAAAATGAATGAAATAAAAGTTTAAATCAGTATCAGGCTGCATCTGCAACTATTCAAAACACATCACTACTTGAATGGTTTACTGACAACTATGCCAACTTACATTTATTTTTATATATAGATTTGAACATTTTCTACTATTAGTGATAGTATTGTGCTTTTTCTGTCCCTGCAGTTATAGAAATGTGGAGAGCATGTTTTATTTAAGTGTAAGTGTTGCTAAATATAAGGTTTGCGTGCGTGCGTGTGTGTTGGGTGAGGGTGGGGGGTGAGGGGGGACGTACAACCTGGATCTTTCTGAGTTGTTGCTGAGGACAGGGCAGTTTTTTCAGGAGCAATATTGGCTACTCCTTTCATCCTCTGAAGAACATCCTCCGACAGCTAGAGAACACACACATCATTATTATCCACATTTTAACTGGAATAAAACTTCTGTAACAGGTGAGCTCCATAATAGATGAGCAAGTGGATGGTTCTTTTGGCATATAAAGAGTTAACTCTTTTCCCAGCCCTAAGACCAAAATAAGCACTAGAGGGTGATTCACTCTTTCTGTGATTCATGACTTACGAATGTGGAGATGGGATTGATATTAAAAGGGTTAACATTCCTATGCTTTCACTGTTTAACTTGTATTACTGGCAATGTTGTATTTCCATATACTGTATATTGCTGATTACAGTTTAACATGCATATTCATAAGTTTTAGGTTAACTAAAGATTTTTCACAAGACAAAATATATAGGCTATCTCTTTGAAACTGTGTATTGGTAGAACAACAATTCTAATTTCTCCAATCTGAAACATCTTTCAAAGTACTACTTTTCAGAAAAATAGGTTATATTGTTCTTCCAACCGATGAAAAAGTGTTATTGCTGTGATTTTGTGATTCATTTTATGTTATGGTCCATTCAGGTTTTGTATTCAACTTGAACTGAAACATTTAGAAATGCATGCACCTTTTAAGGCAGTATTTAGTCAATATTGTACACTAATACTGTCTTTTATTTTTGACAATGTCTTCCAACTTCTTGCCACATTGCACAGTCGTATGCAGTATTGCACCAAACTCCATTCATAAATACAGGGATTAACGACCAAATGCAATGTACCTAGGTTGTCATACTAAGCTAGTAATACAGTTTAGCACGTTACAAAAATACCTTTAACGGACTCACTATTATTGCAACATTTGCTTTTTTGTTCCAAGTAAGGAGTAAATAAAGAAAAGCTAACACTCCTCCATGTATGAATGCTAAAGGCTAACTTGCTATCACTGCAGCTACTACGCTACCGGTATATGTACTTTTTAGTAGTATGAGGACATTAGGTTACGCCGAATTAACAACAATAATAACTGCAAAATAGATCTTGAATGGGTAAGTCTTTAAATGCGGTCTGAACAATTACTTTCGCCAATGTGCTTTCTAGCGCTGGATTTGAACTGAGTTTGGTGTGACCGAAGCGACATGTATGAAGTAGTAGTAGTATGTGAAACATTCACAGCTCTGCATCACTTAGCTCCTCCTCATAGCTACATGACATGCCAGTGCAGTCTATAGATGCTGCCTCCATCATGAGGAGAATATGTCTATGACCCATTGCCCTTGTTTCAACCGGTTCAGCACTGGAAACATGAATAAAAGCATGCAGGCTAATCAAAAGCAAGGCTAAATTAGCATTAGCATTACCTTGACTCCACGCAGAATTCTCACTCTGTCCTCATCGTCAACACCAAAAGACACCTTCCTGGTCCTGCTCTCCCCGGAGCCCATGGCTAAACCTAGCTTTTATGAAAGGCAATGATAATATAGCGGGTTAAAATGACTGAATAATGCTGTAAAATCCTGCTGTTGCCCTGTCCAATGACATTAGTGACAGATGGAAAGGGAGTTGCCAGATCGTGTTAGGATTATTATCCTGGTTTTACTCTAACTTGGTGGTTGCCAGATATGCAGTTTTAAATGTGACAGTGCAGAGCAAATTTTCCCTAATGATTACGATGCACTTTGCCATAAAATGAAAGATCTAATTTCACAAAGGGGCGATTTTTATTAGTGACTAGAACCTAGTAGGCGATAACAATCAACTGCATTTTAGTAGACTCAATATTTGTATTAGGCTAAAATGTAACCTAACCCAATAACCCAGTGACCTATTTTTTGATGTTAGCCTAAACAGACACCAGCAATAGTTTATTTTTGCTACATATAAATATAATCTATTCTACGCGTGTGCAAAAAAAAAAAAAAATTTTTCAAATAAATAGCCTACTCCTAAAAACAGATTAGACACAGGCCTAATCCGTGTAGCACATGGTCTTGGTTATTGTGGGAAAGAAGTGCAAATTTATATCTAATATTTGTGAAAGCAAAATTTTATTATTTAAACATTTTTTGTACAAATTGAGTTGCTGAGTAACAATACACAGTGAGGAGATACTTGCAGCTGGTGCGCAACCAGATATTTATCAAGTATATCTCTATCTGTAGCGAACGTCTTTTATCTGGCCATTGTCCTGCCATTTTCTGGACATATATGCACTCCCAAATAGTCAGAAAGTCGAGAGACTCCAAACACAAGAAATATGAATATAGTTGCACACATTTCTATTGCACCATTTATTACAAACAAGAAAACAAACAAACAAACACACAAACAAACAGAACTATATCATTATAAGACAAACATTATTGATCAACAAGATTTTTTTACATTTACCATGTGGTTTAATGTACATAATACATTTAGTTTATATTACAGTTTGATCTGCTAACATATTATATGCTCTTGAAGTTATTCACATCCCACTGTACAATGTTATCCAAGATTCGGGTGTGTTAGAGTGAATACTAAAAGCAGGGTAAACTGGCTCCCTGAACACCGCTCTGAATGTGTGCAGGTGCTCTCGTCGACCTTTAGTGCTGTGGAACGCCAAAGTCCCGCCCTCATAGTCCAATGCTATCTCGATCCTCAGCGGATGATTCTTCATTTCCCCAAGTGCCACATTTGAGGACGACTGGCAGACTGTTAGCTTACCATTCTTCCACTGCAGCCTCCAGGACACAGAATTGTGCCCTAGCCGGCTATGGTCACCACGTCTCGGTATACTCTTGTAACACACCCCCAAGGACCACATGCTATTGGCTCCCACCTCCACGACCCAGACATGTTCCCCGCTGGATATGCTTTGCCTGCACAGAATCTGAGGAGCTGTGGTGAAACGCTCAGGGTGGTCCACATACTGCTGTTTGGTGGAGCTATATTTAATGGTCCGCAGGTCGTTAGAGACTACAAGGCAGGGGTGAGCGGTGACCAGGTTGAAGGTGAGGTCCAGAGGGTTGAGCAGAATGTGAAGAGAGTCTAGGAGTCGGGTCATCTCTGAGCGAAAGTCCTGGGTTTTTAGGCCGGCCTGCAGGCGCCTGGTGTTTAGAGGAGCCTTAGAAGGAAGCCTGGAGGGAATGGAGGTGGAAATGGCACCTCGTATCTGCTCTTCTACCTGAACGAACCTGGAGAGATCAGCAACAAGATATAGACTATGTGAGAAATCCCATACTTTTTGTGACATATTACAGTAAAAATTTGGTTGTTCAAAATGAATTAAATTCCATTACAATACAGTACAATTACACCATGCGCCACGGCTGCATTGGCTGCTGTGATGTACCTCTGGATGAAGATGCACGTGTCCGTCTCATTCAGGGCCCGGGTGGTGCTCCTCTGGGCCTCCAAGAGCTGCTGCTGCTGCTCCTCCAGTGCACTCAGACCCATCTGCCAGCTTTTTCTGCGCTGGCACCTCTCGTCTTCCAGAAGGACACACAGGCGCTCCCGATATCTGAACACATAAAATTGACATTGACACACTTTACACATGTAGTTGATGCAGAAATCCAACCCTAAAATGTATATATTTGTCAAAATAAAATTTTCTTTGCAAGAGCTTGTTTGCACAAAAAGGCAATGTCACAAGGCAGTAGCATTAAAATGAGAGATGTGTTTTAGATCAATATGCTTTAAAAAAAAAAGTAGTATTTGTGAACTAATGGCTTCACGAATAGGACCAGTGAGTCATCAGTAGACATAACAGGTTCAAAAATACTCAGTTTGCACAAACTGCAGTTTCACCAAACACTCCAAACCAGTGCCATGACCTGAAAATGACTACGGCTACAGTAATGGTCTAACTCTTAAGGTTAAGCTGGGCATTTAATGTACAATTTTGTCTATAAATGAAAGCAAATCACATTGTTTTACCCTAGGCAAGGTCATTGTTTGTATGTTTCAAATCAAACTAAAAGAGTTTGCTTATACTTTAAGGACAAATAGAATGTTTAATTTTTAAAGACACATAGAACATAAACTTGTACTGGAAAATGTGTTGTGTAAGTAACCTACAATGCACTTAGTATCTCTTGAGACTTGATGAATGATAAGTAGATGTTTGTTTTGCCAGTGTCTTATCCATCAGTAAAATCAGTGAATGTATTCGCCATGCCAGCATTATTAAGGAAATGATCGGATGACTGTTGACGTAGTCAAACTTTTTTTTTTTGCCCTACCTGTCAACCAGGCCAGCCATACTCTCCATAGTTGACATGGCCTTGCTGATAAGTTTTTCTCCAATGGCCTCAGACGTCCCCTGGTCCTCCGTTGTCTTCTGTAGAAGTCCCTCGGTCAACTGCAGCCTGCAGGCAACCACCTGCAGTGCATAGTATTTAGCTTTAGACAGAAAAACCTACAACATGCTGATGTACAGACAAGGACTTTATCAACTGTCTTCTAACAAAGTTGGCAGGAGTCCAAGTTCAGGTCACGTAATTAGGTTACATAATTATAAGTGAGTCAAGCAATCATCTTAATTAACTTGAGTCTAAATAAAAACTACAATAGAAAAGCAATGTACTGTACACATAACTAGCACCAGTAGGGCCTGTCACACGTTACTTTGGATTAGAAAGTAGGCACGGACATATTATGCCTAATATAAAATGTACCTGTATATGAATCTAATATTTCCATTTACATAATGAGTAAAAACAGCTTTTGTGATCAAACTAAAAATTAAGAAATAAAACTAGATGATGACCTTGCTGCGACTCTCCAGCGCTCTCCTCATCTCCTCCTCAGCCGCACTAAAGGTGAGCACATCATGGTTTTGGTGGTTTCCCTGAAGTAAGCAAACGGAGCAGAGCGGAGACATATCGGTCGAGCAGAAGTACTCAAGTGGCTGGTGGTGGCTGGAGCAGTCTTTACATCCAGGACTCTGAGCTGCGTCTACTAGCGTGTGAGCCCTGAACAGCTCTTTCTCATTGTGTTTCTTTAGATGTCTTGAACAAAGTGACACCTCACACTTCAGGCAGGTCTTCACAGCCTCGGATGGTTCATCTATGCACTGGTCACAAGGCGCAGTCACTTTCAAGGACTCATTTGGAGGCTCATAGGGTTGTGAGTTTGTTGCCTGATAAGTGTCTATGATGCATCTGAGCTTGAAGTTGCGCTGTAGAGAATCAAACCCTTGGTAGACCACTCTGCACTCAGGACATCTGGGGACAGACGTGGGAGACTGCTCTGCGTCCACAGTCTGGCTGATGCAGGTCCGGCAGTAGTTGTGTCCACAAGGCAGGCTCACTGGGTCGGAGTAAAGTTGAAGGCAAATGGGGCAACTTAGCTCCAAAGCCATCTGTTCCTTGCGCTTGGATAAAGACATGGTAGAACTTCTTTGGCAGTCTTGGTTTTAAGGTTTTAATAAGACATTACAATATTCCCTTTTTTCTTGTGAGATGCAGAAAGTCCAAGTGACAGTGAACAAAAAAGGCACAACTTTAACATCGCTTCTTTATGGGAAACAGGAGAAGAGGAGGAGTCTAAAACACATGCAGGGTAACATTCCAGGAGACCCGGTTTGGCTGTTCTGCCGAGAAGTCAGCTGCTGGCATGAGGGCTGATGTTGATGATGCAAACAGGTTAAACCAAACTTAGTTAAAAGTCCCAGAATACATCAGTTTGAAGGGGTCAGTAGTTTCTTTGAAAGCATGGAAAGCACAGGGCAATCAAAAGAACTTTTTTTTTTGTTGTTTTTTGTAGAAATCAAATGCCTGGTTAATTAGCAACTTTATGACCCATAGCTAAATAATATCTGGTGGTGTTCAGTGGGACAAAGATTGGACTATTCCAACACCAAGTAGTAGGATAATATTTAAGTAGGCTTTAGCACTTTTCTTTGTAGCATAACAAAATCATAGTTAGAAAGGTTTTGATAACTACATTTATAATCATCAGTATTACCGGAGATGTGAACTGGCAAGTCATGATTTGGACTCAAAGTCAGGCACTTTTGATGACTTGTATTTGTAGAACTAACTGTAATGTGTCCCTCCTCTTTTTATTTGTGAACCATATGCATGTACATATTTTTTTTAGCATAGAATTATGATAATGTTGGTAAAATGGCATCAATGTTTGTCCCATATTTGTGGCAACTCGTCCAGACCAATATTTTTTATGTAACTGTGTGAGGCTCTGTTTGTTCCTCCTGATGTACTGAACACTCTCACAGTCTTTTAATATAAAATTAATTAACTGTGACATAACAGCTCATGACAGCTCACACATAAAAAGAAATTGAAATTATTTATTTTTAGTTTGCTGCTTTGATAAAAGTCTAAATTTACATGTATTGTTTTGAGGCACACTTAGGACACAATACAAAAAACTCTCATTACAAGCTACCTTTACACCTAATTGATTAGTTAGATTAGTATAGTAGTATATTAGTATATTTTCACATGTCTGATGGTCCAGAGAACTAAATTTGGAAATATGTAATTTTTAAAATTACTTTCTTTGGAACCTGTTCTTTTGCATTTCTGTAAAGCTCACACTTGACTGTGCAGAAATGCAAAACTCTCAAAACACAAACAAAGAGACTCTTAGCTAGTCTGACTTGTGGGTCACTGACTTTGAACTATACTTTTACATTAGAACTACTCATAAAAACTTGATACATTAGTGATTAAAAAACATCTTGTTTTGCTGTTATCAGGTTGATTGGTTTGCTTGTTTATATACAGTGATGTTAAATAAAGGCTGCAGGATTTACATGGCTCAGTTATGAACATATTTGCTGACAGTAAACACAACTTAGTGGAGCTGGAGCAGTAAGGTCACGGCTCTAAACTGTGTTAAGTGGAAGTTGCTGATTGGGCGAAAACACAGAATTTTTACAGCTCAATGGCAATCTTAAAGGTCACGTTTTGATTTTTTTTAATAATAAAATGCATTGCTAAGATTTTTTTTTTTTGCCCTAATGTATAGTTTTAACTTTCTATTTCTATTGAATTGTGTAGTTGACTTTTCACATCCAGAAAGTTACACAGTGCACCTTTGAGAAGAAAAAAATATGTTTGGCAAAGCAAAATAAATACCAGGCTGCATCTCAACCAAGTGCTCATTCCTGTTTGTGCGATTAACATGTTATGTCACTTCTGAGTCAAGTACAATTAAAGTTCCTTGTCACCATGCCCGTGTGAATATTCTCTTCAGTAAAATACAAAAGTCTTAAACTGGTGCAGAATTTAGCCTGAAATGCAAAGTTAACTGCCATACAGTTTTTGGCTAAACAAATGAAACAATATTAATGACCGGGGAAACTAAAACTACTTTTTAAACGACACACATTAAAATCATATATTTTTTTAGTTTTTAATCTTGTTTTTCTGATCTTGCTTTCTCATCAACAACAACAAACATTGGTTTTGTGAGCCTCAGAAAACTTTATTCTGAATCTCTCAGATCTGTGATGTCTAGCACAAACGTAATTTTTACATTACATAACAAATCTCTATTGGGGCTAATTCAACATGCCTATCATTCATATTTTATTTTGTTTGCTTGCTTGATTGTTTTTTATTTTTAATATGTATGTGGATGTTTTAAATTACTATTATTTTTTATCACCACCAGTAGCCTACTCAATAATAGACTTGATTCATTTTAGTCGGCCAAGGACATATAGTCAAGTAAGCTAGCATGGCTAATTTAGTTTATTCCTAAAATGTTTCAACTGCTACTGCGAATAGAACTACCAATTTTGTGTTTTGTTTATTGCAAAAACATAACATGTTTGTGGTCAGGTTCAAGACAGCAGTGAGTAAGTGTGAAGTTACATCAGGGCTCTCACTTAATTCAACCACCAAGTTAGTGAGACACAGTTGTTTTTAGTTGTGGGTAAAGTCTGTCTCTGGTTAATGGCAAAGCAAAGTGCTGGTAAGTCTAGTTCTTTTATGTTTGTGAATTATAATTGACATCATTAGATAGGGCTGGTTCAGTTGAGCTTTTGTCTTGCTTCTCCTTTCTCCTCCTTTGCTTCTATTGTGGTAAATAGTTTTGTGTCAGGTCAACCAGACATAATGTGAATTTCTAAATGTAGACATGCAGGAAGTTCACAGTGAACTTTGTGATTTCTTAAATATGTGTCTACAGGAAACATCAAAGAAACAAATGTGCAATGTCATGGAATTGGCTTTCATTCACACGTACAGTATTAAATACAATACAACTGCAGGCTTATGCACCATGTTCTCCCAAACTTCCCCTTCGAAATGGTATCTATCTACGGCAGCTAGTATGGTAATCTCAATTGGACAAAAGATAAAACTGAAGTATTTGCAAAACAAGGTGACAACTTAGGGTTGGTTTCAGCAGCCGTGCTTGCCATTATAAAATCTAACAAGGATTCAGACTAAATATATAAATCATAAACAATTCTGAAATGGTTGAAAACACCCTGGGTTAGTCTATGGTGAGTAATGAGCATAAGACTTACACACATGTGAAAACCACATAGAAATTAACTGAACAGGAAATGCGTATACGTACAGACATTGGCTATTTTGAATATAAACAAGCAAACTGAAATTCCGTACACAGAATCAACTGAATGTATTGCTGGGTTTCAGATTACATCACAAATTCTATGGGCCAATGTTATTTCAATCAGATTGGGGTCAGCTAAAATTAAGTTTGTTTAAATTGTAATACAAAAGTTAAATGGGTCCAATTACCCCAGAAATCATCACTTTTTAATTTTGTAAAATATTTTTTGAAATATTTCATGGCAAAGTCCAATGTTACTAATAGACCCCTTCATGTTAGTAAACATTGCATCAAATTCTGGTGGGCGGAGCTTAGCCGGGGGCAGAAAACGACGTTGCCTCCATTTAAACCAGTGTAAACTAACTCGTTTTTTGAGGGATTTTTAAACACAAAAGCATAAAAATGTCAGATTCTGTTCGGAGCTATCAGGATATGTATCGTGACTTACTCTGTGGGACACAGACTTTGGTGAATTACTTCTGACGGATGGAAGCATTTGTCTGAGCTTGTGTGGTTCATCTTGGATCTGAATCTGCTCTTTCACGTAACTGAAGAGGTGATTTTTACATTTGTTTGAGGTTCGTTTTACTTTGCTAGACCCAGTAGTGGCTAAAATGCTGTCTTTTAACGGTTCATTCATGTCTTGAAGCTAATGCTAAATATGCTAATGTGTACACCTCCTAGTGCTTCAGAGGCACAACATTTACTAGTAATTATTTTTTTAATTTCTTAGCTAGTCTGACAAAATTGGTTGTTTGTAGCTCTGAAAATCTGTTAGCTCTTGTCAAAGGCTTTGCTAAAGCAATAAATGAGGGTCTTGTGTATAAAAATTTAATGATTGACAACAGTACATATTAGCTACATTTCTAAATAAAACCAATTTGTACATGAAACTGCACCTGCACAGCTGGGTAAGGTCAAGATAACTTTAGACACAAAGGTCTTAGTCACAGTTCACAACAAAACGACATTTTAACCACGATAAAACTTCGAACTTTCAGTCCGTCAGCAATGAGTTTTCGTCTTTTTTGCCTCCAGCTAGAGCTGTGACGTCACTGTGACGTGGCATGAAAAGGGTCTATTGACCCTATTTTGTCCCGCCTACTTTTCTAGGACCTGCACTTCCTGTTTAGCTGCATTTAGCCTGTAGATTTCAGTCGATGGGTTTATTTTAACTGTCATTATATTTAATTAAAATTGCCCCACAAGACAGACAAAAAAACACGTTAGCTACCTTAACAGAGCTAAACAGGAAGTGCATTTCCAAGCCAAGTGGGCGGGACAAAATAGGGTCAATAAGGAAAACTGCCTCTTGCCCCCAACCTGCTCTTTAACTAACAAGAATTCTAGTATTTTAGAAACTTTTAAATGGATGTTAAAGAAATACAAATTAAAATTTTCATTTATTAAGTTTATTGTTGTTGTTTTTTTTTTTCATTTCTATATACTTAGGCTAATAATGGCAAGCCCTCTCTTCAAGTTGGCGTTGCTGGCAGGATCATTGTGACAGAGGTTTATGTTCGTTTTGAAAAGTTATAGTTTGTGGTTCTAAACACACTTTCAGATCCAATCACAAATGTCTGCAAACCTGCCTTTATATAACAAAAATATAAACGCAACACTTTTGTTTTTTGCTCCCATTTTTCATGAGATGGACTTGAAGATCTAAAATTCATTCCAGATACACAATATTACCATTTCTCTCAAACACTGTTCACAAATCTGTCTAAATGTGTGATAGTGAGCACTTCTGCTTTGCTGAGATAATCCATCCCACCTCACAGATGTGCCACATCAAGATGCTGATCTGACATCATGATTAGTGCACAGGTGTAGCTTATACTGCCCACAATAAAAGGCCACCCTGAAATGTGCAGTTTTGTCTCATAGCAAAATGCCACAGATGCCACAAGCATTGAGGGAGCGTGCAATGGGCATGCTGACAGCAGGAGATCTGTTGCTCGTGCATTGAATGTTCATTTCTCCACCATAAGCCGTCTCCAAAGGCGTTTCAGAGAATATGAAATTGTCCCAGTTCTTGCATGGCCAGCATACTCACCGGACATGTCACCCATTGAACATGTTTGGGATGTGCTTGACCGGCGTATACGACAGCGTGCACCAGTTCCCACTAATATCCAGCAACTTCGCACAGCCATTGAAGAGGAGTGGACCAACATTCCACAGGCCACAATAGACAATCTGATAAACTCTATGCGAAGAAGATGTGTTGCATGAGGCAAATGGTGGTCACACCAGATACTGACTGGTTCTGAGTCCCCAGACCGCCAATAAAGCAAAAACAAAATGCACATTTCAGGGTGGCCTTTTATTGTGGGCAGTATAAGGTACACCTCACTAATCATGATGTCAGATCAGCATCTTGATGTGGCACACCTGTGAGGTGGGATGGATTATCTCAGCAAAGCATAAGTGCTCACTATCACACATTTAGACAGATTTGTGAACAGTGTTTGAGAGAAATGGTAATATTGTGTATCTGGAATGAATTTTAGATCTTTAAGTCCATCTCATGAAAAATGGAAGCAAAAACAAAAGTGTTGCGTTTATATTTTTGTTGAGTATATTAAGAACTTGTGAACTTGTTTTTCATTTGTGTACTTTTTGGCAAATTGAGATGTGCCATTTTATTGTTCCGCTTTGTCCACTCTAGGAAACTTTCTGTATGTCTTTAATTGTGCACTTTTCATCCTAATTATTTCTGTGGTTTAGTTCATTGTAACTTTCACCATGTAACATCCATATCTTGCTCTCTGATGGTTCATTTTCTTCACCTCTAGAAAACTTGCAAGAGTTTAATATAGGCTTGGTGTTATTAAACACTTTTAACCTGTGTTGGTGTAACCTGTATTTGAGTCATGCTAAAGGGTGTGACTTGAAGGTGTGGTCGTTACTTGAAAGGAGTTTGTGGTGGGAATCGATTAAACCAGTTATGTCATTTCTGGTGCTGGCTACTGTGATTGTTGTGGCGTCATGGTCTGAACTTCAGAACGCATGATTCTGTGCAACAAAACTAACTCTATCTATCTATCTATCTATCTATCTATCTATCTATCTATCTATCTATCTATCTATCTATCTATCTATCTATCTATCTATCTATCTATCTATCTATCTATCTATCTATCTATCCTTCATACACCTCTCTCTTTCTCTCTCTCTCCTCTCTCTCTCTCTCGCTCTCTCTCTCTCGCTTTCTCTTCTCGCTCTCTCTCTCTCTCTTTCTCTCTCTCTGGCACAGGTTTCTGATCTAAGAGCTGCACTTTAGAGCAACTTAACTCACTGTAAATCAGCTCTAATGCTGAGGCTGCAGAGTGCAGTGTTTCTCCACAGTCACAAGATGGCGATGTAGCACAGTACAGCGTGTTCAAAAATATAGGTACCCCCACATTTTTGCAGAATAAAGAGAGAAGTCAAGAGAAAGCCAGGTGTACCTCATAAATACAATGCAATTCTAAGGTGAAAAGAGCACAACCATTGTGTCTTCTGAAGAAGTATTGATTTTTCTCACTCTGCTTCTATCTTTTCTCTTCAAATCTTTTTTTTTACCTGTTTTATGAACTGTTAGCAAAACACCTTACAATCCTAGAGTTTTTACTCAGATCTTTTACATTTTCTCTTAAACTTTGTTTTTTAACATTTTTTTTTTTAAAACAGCAGCTTACCTATTGTATCACTTTCAGCCAAAATTAAGTCTTTTTTCTTTGGTGTTCAGTCATCAGTACCTAATAATTCTGAACAGCCAAAAAATTTGATTTTTGTTAAAATACTAGTAAGTTGTATCAACTGCTCAGCTCTTGCAGTCAAAAAGAATAAATCTCATCCAGAAACACTTTTAAACAAAATCAAATCAATCAAAAAGGTAAAAAAAAAACCAATAATAATAATAATAATGATGAACACCTAAATAAGTGGGGGTACCTAATAATTCTGCATGCACTGATTTTTGGTTATATTACTAAGCTGAAAGGGAACAACAAAAAAGTTATTTTATTTATACTGTATGTGGAATAATTTAATGTCTAAAATCATTCTCACTTCATTTTGGAGTTGTGCTTATTGTTGTAATAAGCAGCAGTTATGTGTACAGTTAGGTAACTTATAATTAAACCAAATTTTCATGGTGTGTGTGAGACATGAAAAGTGCTTGTTCGACATGTGTGCAAACTAAGTTCATAGACCTGAATAACATGACAACATCTGAAATATTTTTTATTTTTGTTTTTTGTTGACTTTTTGTTTTTTGATTCTCAACAAAAACCTTACCACAACATAGATAAAAGCAAATATTGTGAACAAAAAGTTACCCCAGGAAGCCAAGAGGGCACCGGAAACAGCCCCGAGCATCACCAGTAACCCCACTTTGTACCCATAAGCCTTAGTGGTAAGTCCCACTGCTGTCACATATATAATTCCAGAAAGCACCATCATAAACATGACATACTCCACAAAATAAGACGTATACATCACTGTGGCAAATACATGTGCGCCACAACACAGAGCATCGACAAAAATG
Organism: Mugilogobius chulae; assembly: GCA_038363315.1. Taxonomy (NCBI): domain Eukaryota; kingdom Metazoa; phylum Chordata; class Actinopteri; order Gobiiformes; family Gobiidae; genus Mugilogobius; species Mugilogobius chulae. The sequence goes on from CM076414.1 coordinate 26,992,438, forward strand.
AAACTATGCTCAAGCAGAACTTTGACAATATCATAGGAAAGAATAGTTTTTGAAAGGATCACTCCAGTTATAACACCAAAAATAAATGTAGTAATGAACAGTGGCACGTCCATAATAAGATTGAGTCTGGAAGATAATGTTAAAGGTCAGGAAGTAGATGTCGATGTGGAGATTTCTAGCTGTCCTCAAAAATTACAAAGATGAAAATGTCTGAAACCCAAAAAGTACATTTGTTGATTTGATTAGATAGAATAAAGCAAACACTTAGAAATATATAGAATGCAGAGTACAAACATAAAGTAAATACTTAATCTCAAACATGCTTCATACTGACATTTAAACAATGCATCATTGTCATAGCAAGTGTGAGACATGCTGGATGAAATTAATTGTTGTGAGAGTGCAAACATGGCTATTTTCACAATAGATTTGCCATCCAGGTTGTTTCTGCACAGGAAATCTAGGAATACATTGATTAGAAAATATAGTCTTACCTCTTATGTACATACAGTACATATAAAATGATAGCTTTAAGCAGGTGAGGCTGCCACAGGTGGAGATGTACCGTTGGCCAGGAAGCAGACGCATGTATGACATACCAGGAAGTGAATGCACCAATCAGAGACGTGCAAAACAACCGGAACATCAGCATTCATTAATCTATAAATAAACCAATGGAAATTTGATACAGTGCATTTAAGAATACAGCTCAAGAACTTAAAACTAAATCTCTGACCGAAAATCCCATTCAAAAGGCCCAAGGTCAAGACAATGCACTGATCAAAGTGCGCTCTAGCCAAAAACAAAATGTACAGTATATAAGCAACCATTGCGCACACTGTTCTCTTTATTAAACCTTAATATAAACGTGATTTAGAGTGGTTGTCTTTGAGTGTCAAAACACTTTATTTTTACATTTTCTGATGTGAGACATGACAACTTGAACATCATAGACTGATCATAGTTTGAGTTCCAAGATCTTATAAGTTGTAGCGAAGTCCATAAAATCATTATTAGATTTGCCACGATCACTTCTGCCCTCAGACCATTAGTCTGCTAATTTGTAAATGGTAAATCTTATCTTCTGCTACCTATAGATGGAGAAATCCTATTACCAGAAAAAACGCATTTTCTTTTCGAATACATGAGATATCAGAATAAAATAACTCTAGAACATGATTAAAGAAAAATAACAATACAAATGATACGTAATATTTTGACATCTTATTAGATAGATTTATGATATATTAAACATGACCTCTGCCTATAGTCACATTTATTTTTTGAATAACAGCTGGACATTAGCCCTAAATGAGTCAGACCCTGTCATATTTTGTCAGATAGTCAAAACTAAATGCAGTGATGTGGGTGATAGGAGGTAGGTGAAAACATTTAATTTCATTTAATTTTTTGAGGACTCAAGCCCCAATTTCAAGACAAAATATGACTTAATAGAAAGAAATACTATTACTATAAATAGCTAATGTTGATGTGTCAGTGTGTAGATCATGTGATACTTAATGTGTGTCCTTTTAAAGTCTTAAAGAAAAAAAAATCTTATTATATTGCTTTCATTATCATTTAGTCTATCATTTGGGTGAATTAAGGATCCATCTTAACCTACAACATTTTTTACTTTCCACGTCACCCTGGGCAACTTTGTTTGTGTGACACCTATGAAACAAATGAGCTCATTGGTTGCTTGACATTTTGAACAAATGCTTTCACTCACCTCATATTAAAATGTATGTCGTGCTTTGTGCTTTGCATCATAATTTATTAAGTTAGTTTGTCTGCTTTAGCGTTTTGAAGTGAACATATGAAGAGTGTGAGCAGTGAGAGTGTGTGTACACTAGCGCCACATGTGATAACATTCTCCCATTTCTCTTGCTGGAAATATTTATGCTACATCCTCATCTGAGCGTGCAGTTCAAACAGACAGGGTGCCGTGTTTCCAGACGCACTGTGCCTCCCAGGGGTCCTTCACCTATCAAACAAAGCATTGTGCACTGGCCCCACCTCTCGCCCCAAACCGCCTCATTCTACATGTGTTTATATCAGAGCTGATATCCATTTTCCAGCATTCCCATTTGCTCCCGGGTATTTATTTTTAGCCAGGAATAAAAGAGTTTGAGGAGTTTGGTGAGATGTAAATAGTTGTGATCAGGCACAGGTGTCCAGGCCCACACAGCACTGCTCAGAGATGTTTAAATATAACATGAAAAGGAGTTGGACATGTTTTAAGGTCAGTTTAGAGGAATCGAAAAGAGAGAGGAATTCCATCCTAATGTAAAACAGACTGCGACTATAACACGCCATTGTCAGGATAATAATACACAATAGGGTATTTCTCAAGCTGTAGTGATACCGCCTCAGATCTGCTCCATTGGTCCTGGCAAGTTGTGTTTGTGGCACTGAAGGATCTGTTGCACAATACATAGTTTCATGTGAACAGCTCCTGTAATCAAATATCAGCAGAATCATGAAACAATGTGCTGTAAAAAAAAAAAAAAAAAAAAAAAACCTAACTAAAAAGAAAATCACATTCAAATTAGTCCAAATTGAAGAAATGCACACATTCTTAGGTGGTATTTTTATATAGGTAGTTGTTGATATAGAATTATTCCCTCCTGAAGAAAAAATTAAATTATTTTGTATTTGTTGTACAGTATAATTTTTACACAAGTTGCATACAATCATACATAAGAAGCAGATAAGTTGTAATAATTACTGTTCCTATTTAAGTAGCAAGTATTAGAGAAAGGTACACCCATACCTGATGCCATTAGTTGAAATCTATGTCATCTACAGTGAAATAAGCCGGAGTTGAGCTGAATCCTCTGCACAGTCTATTAGAACTACATGTCTGCAAATACATCTGGATTGTTTAAAAGAAACTAAGCTTTAATGGCAGACAAATGTACGACAAACACTTACATGTCGGAAGGAGCTGCAGAGATTTTTTTACAGTCTGGAACTTGTCCTACTTTCACTAGGAGATTAGACTGATAAAATAATTTGTAAACATTAACAGGTTGATATGTTCTGCTCATTTTGTTTGACCATCTTCTCTATATCCCTTTTCAGTTCTGTAAAGTTTCTATCACTTTTTGATTTTTTATAATAGAACGTCGAAATAGAAAGTTAAAAACATATATTGGGACATTCTGTGAACACATTGAATAAATATGGTTTATGCCATGATGTGGAAAAAAACAAACAGCTAAAGGAACCCTTCTTTATGCAAATATACAGAAAGAGGCTCTCCTTGAAGCCCAAGAATAGTTACATGCAAGCCCCATGCATATTAAAGATGCCATTAGTTTTTTAATATTTATTTAGTGCAATAAACAATATTAGTTGTGCTTTGTAAATATACCTATAAGTTACGTTTTAGTGACTATAAAAATGTAATACTAGTATATTACATTTTCATCTCTGTAGTAAGATAGTGTATTACACTTTTATAGTACCTTGCCGAACACTGTTTACAGTACAGCAGTTTGACTATAAAATAATAAATGATGGTGATTACTATGAATACTTAAACTGTTATTTGCTTAGTGATACTTAAATGTATTGAGTGAACAGAAAACAAAATGCATGGCAGCTCTCACAGAAATAAATTGTTAACTTGTAAATGTATTCTACAAAGACAGAATCATTGAGCTATATTTTTATTATTATTATTAGCGCAATAAATATAATTGAAATTTAAATTGAATTTCAACAAATTGAATGAATTACGAGATAAGCCACTGAAACAAACTGGTTGACACATCAAGGCTGTTGTGATGGATTGTATCAAAAACTAAGCCGAGACTTAACCTTTAAGTTCAACAGGGATGATTTATAAAATTATCCTCCTCAGTCTGAAAGTAGAACCAAAATTCGTTAACACAAAAAATATGAGTAGCTAACTGAATGCCATCTATTCCCCCACACCCAGGTATCCTCCTACTGCAGCTGGATGCTAATAAACCAGAGCACACACCTTTTGTTGCCTTATAAAATCAAGTCCTTTAACTTTGCACTTCAAATTTTCATCAAATCACTATATGTCTGTTACTGGTTATTTGTTGTCCACAATTTCTTTAAAACAACTGCTAATGGTGAGGAGTGCCACAGGACGGGCAAGCAAAAAGGCAGCGTGAACAGGGGGATGGTAGACACTCGTTTTGGGAGAAATCTGGAACCCATAAACTTGGGCAACGTTTCTGTCGAAGAACGTCACAGGGGCTCGCATCTGGTTGGCCCTTTGTCGTGCCTTTGTCTCCGCCTTTCGTCTTTGATGGGACCAATGGCTTCCAATCCACTCTTCCTGTTGACTTAAGCTCAGCTGTGCACAGAAGTCCTCCAAGCCAATCAAGGCAGCACATGGGCGGGTAGTGAGGAAGTTCCACGGTTCCCTCCCTTTTAAAAAGTCTGATTCTAGTTTGTTGTCTCACATGCAGCTGGGCGAGTGGGGCTGGAGCGCGGTCTGGTGTACAGATGCTGAAAAAAACTTTCAACACTTCCACGTGTGGGTGAAGAAAGCTGCCACGGCAATCCAGAACATCGTTTGCATGGGATGTGATCTGTCACTGACACTTGGACAATCTTTGAGAAGGCAATCGTGTCGAGACAGCACAATTCAACGAGAATCCAAGAGTGCAAGAAGAAAAAGATTTGAGTTAAAAGTGACAGGTATTGGGAAGGAAAACTAAGCATGCGAGAAGAGATCAAGTCCATCGATGACCAGTCAGAAGGTCAGGTGGTTTCCAGAGCTGAAATCAAGGCAAGACAGCCTTCCAACACCTGTCCAGTCGTCGTGGCAACACCAGGACTCAACGGGCGAAAACGACAAACAGGAAGCCAAGATCATGTGACAACAATGGCCGCATCTGGCGAAGGCAAATTAGTGCAAGACACAGTTCAAGTTTACACACCCAACGGGCCCAAAAGAATCAAGAGAAGTCCGCAGCATCGCTCACCTTCTTCTGGGCCATCCCTCTCTCCTGTCCCTGGTCCTAGTCCTGGAGGTCTGGGATCTTTGGAAGACTCCCACACCCAAAGGGTCATCGCCAACATCCGTGAACGACAACGGACACAATCCTTGAACGAAGCCTTTGCCTCTTTACGCAAAATCATCCCCACACTTCCATCTGACAAACTGAGCAAAATCCAGACTCTAAAGCTGGCCTCACGGTACATTGACTTTTTATATCAAGTTCTCCAAAGTGACGAGATGGACAACAAGCTAACAGGGTGCAACTACCTGGCTCATGAAAGACTTAGCTACGCTTTTTCGGTTTGGAGGATGGAAGGTGCTTGGTCGTCCATGTCAGCTGGGCACTAATGGTTACAAAAGCCAGATTTGATTGTGATAGGTCAAAGGTTGTAAACTTAACGTCAAAGATGTGTATGTAAATTATGAACTTCTATATTGAAACCAAACTTTTATCAATTGCAATAGAGATAATTGCTATAAACTTGACCACACAGCATGATGGTTCATACTGACATTACTTGATAATTATATATAAAGCAAATTCCAGAGACATTTTGAATAGAAACACTTGGAATAATCAAGCAAGACTAATTCCTTGGCAATTCCCTAACTCTTCCAACACTCGTTTCCAAGACACTTTATGGATCCCCGACCACCTCTGAACTCCAAAGACTGTGGAAAAAGCATCCGTGGGCAGCAAACTCTTCTCTCTTCTCTCCATTTTTTTTCTCAAACCAGAACCAAGCCCCTTTGTTTCTTACAGTGCCAAAAAAACTCTCCTCTGCAGAATTCTTTCCTCTCGTTCTGGCCCGAATCTGCTTGGCTTGCACGAAACGGCGATACAGTTCTGTACTCCGGCGTACTGACGAGGAGGCGTAATGAAAACAAACGGTTACGAAAAGCCATGAATCACCGGTGTCACCATCAAAGAGGAGGCTGATGCGACTCCCTGCTGTGCTCCCATAAACTACTGGGAGTGATGGAGGAGGTGAGAGGCCATTTATACACACACGGAAGAGCATGTGAATATTGGTGTGGGCCAGAGACATGTTTACATACTACTCATATGGCTTCTATAGTCACACAACAAACAAGGCCCAGGGTTTAGAATGAGAACTGCACTCAAATTGGTCTGTTGCACAACAGGTTTTATTAGCTTGTTGCATTCTTGGTTGAACGTGAGGAATGAAGCTGTATAAGTATTCCAAAACTTCAGCTTCAAGTTCACATTCAAGTGTTGTTATTGATCCCCATGGTAAAACTAACAGCGCTGTAAACATTCTTCTGAACAGTTCTGGTTATTTCCTGACTCTCAGCAATACTACACCCAAGTTTATGTTTGGTGGTTGTTCTTGCTCAGTGATAAACATAATTTTAGCTTGTTACCGCCAAGTCTGAAAGGGGCCCAGGCAATGGGCACATGAAGGGCCTCTGACCCTGGTTAACTTCAGACACAAACCTGAAAAACAAACATCTGACTCTTGTAGTTTCAAAGCTGTTACCGGAGCATAGATAGGTGAATATATAAACTATCACACATTTTTATGTCCTTGTTTTGTGTGGTTGCATTCTTATTGAACACACTTTTTGAGAATGTAACAAAAAGTGTTTCCTTGTCTTGTGGCTTAAACTTTTGCTAAGGCACAATATTCATTTTCATGCTGTAGATGTAGAAATTTGTGTTGTTGAAAAATATGTTTCTTTTTTTAATCAAATCCACTTAATCCACAGGAAGCTACACAAACTATTTGTTTGAATTCATTCATTCTATCATTCTGAAGATTGCATTCACAAAACAACAATCTACTGGCCCTTTGTATTTACACTGTAACGGGATTGATCTGGCTAGTTCTGGCATACTTGATCAATATGTGCTTTATGTGAAGTAAATAAATAAAATACAATTGCTTAAATGTTAGTTATTAGAAACTATCAGAAAAAAAACTAATAGAAATCATCCAAATAAAAATGGTCAAGTTTTAGTTTAAACTGTAAAAAAAAGAAGCACACTGACATTGTCAGGTTCTAGTTCTTAAGTGAACACAACTTATAAAACAGCACTGCCCACACTTAAAAAGCAAAGTCTGATCTAATAAACCCAGCACAGGTCTGAATATGGTGTCTCTGCGAAGTGATAGATGTTAAATGTGCATTTGCAAAAAAGGAGGTCTGTGTCCAAAGCAAAGCCTCATTTGTGAACGCTACATTGCAAAAAATGAATTTCAAGACAAGTTAAAGTCAAACCCTGACCCGAATTTCAGGCATTTTGACTCATTTAAGCTCTGTTTATTGAGATCATTGTTCTTGTTTCAAACTGTTTTAAGCCGATTTCAAGACATTACTTCTTATTTCATGCTAAATTATTTGCCAACAGGTTTTTTTGACAAATTTTTTGTAACTAGTTCAAAATGTCTGGAAACCAGTGAAATGTTCTACATTACTTAGGCAGTTAAGTCTTATCCAGTTAAAACAGCTCATTATGTATTATTCAATTTTAAGCCAGATACATAGTTTTTGCAATGTAATATTGCATTTTTTTAATTATTTTAAGCTCCAGCATCATGGCAAGCGAGCAACTGACTTGAATATATCTTTGCATTTAGTGAAGAGACAAAAACACAGAGATGATAAAGGCCATGAATCTTCAGCTCAGAAGTTTACATTGAACTTGCAGCGATTTACTGGATATAGTTTAAAGCAATGACCACAATTCTGGTCAAATAAGAAGCGCAGGGAAAGTGTGTAGCACCTGCCAGGTTCAACTCGGACGGGTGAGGTCCAGAGCAGTGGCAGCTGGCACAAAATCTGCTTCAAATCCAGAGCGACCACTTTCCCTTCACTGAACTGAGCAGGAAACACTACAACCTATCATTAGAGTCGTGAGGAGGTTTCCAGCCTGTATGAAAGCCATCCTCTACAGAGCTACAGTAAACACAATCTTCTGTATCGGAACGCCAACCACTGACAAGCTGCACACATGACATTTAGAGACTTTTATTTGGCTCCGAATAAAAGAGAACATGCATTTAGGTTTGAATACGCCACAGAAGCCAAAGAGACTGAGAGAAAAAAGAGGAATGTACATTATACTATTACAAACGTAGTTTTGTTAATTTTGTGGATGCTGTATTTTAATTAGAATTGAGAACACTAGTCTGGAGTACTAATAGCACTAATTGTATTTTGCATGTTTAAAAAAAATGTAGTTAAGGGCATAAAGTGAAGCATTTCCACATGTTAAAGAACCAAGGGGATATGTGCTGTACCTCCCACTTATTCCCTCATTTTTACATTTTAATAGTTTTCTTATAAAATGAATCTATTTACTTTCTATATATTTAGAAGGAAAAAAATAGATGTAACCCTCTTAGTTACAGTCAAGTCAGCCATTCTAAGATGGCTCATTGTTTGTTCAAATGCTCTGTGACTTAAAGATTTAATAAGACTTTTTTTAATGGGCTCCGTCTAAACTTTTAAAACTAATTTTAAGTCCCTAAAACTAATTTTTAATTAAATGACCTTAACTTTTGAAGAGGAATTGTTAAAAAAAAAAAAAAATTTGCTCAGACGTGTGTCATTCTGGCCCCAGATAGTGCCACTAGCTATAAAGCTGTTTATGTTTACAAAAAAATATTTTTTTTTTTTTTTGTACAGGTTTAGTTCAATTAGACATCAGAAGTCAAACTGTAGAACCTCAGTTTCACAAACACCCCAGCCACTTGTTTGTGCTCCAAAGATTCAGAAACAGATTCTGTTTGAATTTTAGACAGTTTTGCGTTTTAGTGAAAAAATGCTGGTTCCTTAATATAGGATTAATTCAGTTAAGTGTTTTTGCTGTTTGTGGATAAAAGACCAAAATAGTCATATGCAAGCTAACTTTATTAAAAAAAAAAACTATTTAGAAGAAAAACATGATTATTTGATAGCTCAAAATGAATTATTATTCTCTTCACAGTCTTTTGATTTTGGCACTAGAACTAACAATCTTGTCTTACCCGCAGTTTACTGAAGTGCTAAGTAAATTGTAATAATTGTGATAATTTCATAACACAGAATTATGGTATAGAACATGTCCAGTGCTGGTATTAGTCTATTAGTCTGATTACATGACCGTGCCTTCAAAGTACGGAAGCCTAATTAGTCTAATTCAGAAATTGGCAAATGACTCGAGGCCTTTGTAGTTTGGATGCCTGTTTGCAATTATCTGTATTTCACTGTGTATAATAGTAACACTGGAAAATGTGAAAATGTTCCTTGTCAGGTGTCCCATGTATGACCTCCGTACATGTTCCAGAGATACAGCACACGTTCAGACCATTACATTCACTTGTGTCATCGCTGCGCACTAACTTCAACTTTTTCTCTTGACTTTTGTCTTTCCAGATGCTGAAGTCACTGCTGCATCCTCACAAACAAATGTGCTTCGATTCTTCTGCTGTAATGGACCGCTGCAAATGGAACTATTTATGGACTTCAAAGAGCTCTGACAAATAGCTGCCCGCATGTGGAAAGACGACATGTTTGGCCCAAAACGCAGCCAAACCAACATCCTGGGAGAAAATACCAACGTTTTGTGGAGGACTTTGATATAAAGTTTCATTAGCAACAATGCTGCTGTGGTTGTTTAGACTGGTGGCCATGTTTGTGGCATTGCTTTATGTCAAATAAATAAAAAAATATATAAACCTTTTGAGTCTGTTTAGAAGTTGTCTTTGTGCTGTACTTGCTGTTCTCTGAGATTAAAAAAATATCACATTTATTAAGTGGCATAAATTATGTATCTATACATATAGAAAAGCAAACCCTAACCTAGACCTGGACAAACTAACCCGGGAGCCAGACCTCGATCTCTTTTATAATATAATTAGCTATTTTGAAGACATTTACTCTCTGCCTAAGCTCGATGGACTGATTTATAAATAATGAGGAGAGGAATATGATGTGACAAAGAGCTGTGCTCAATTATCCAACACTTGTGGAATTTTGATTGTGGATTTGCTGAAGACTCCAAACAGCTCCACGCCTTGTTGATCCTTAAACTGTCTCCTCCATCCACTCCTGTGCTCTTTGAACCATTTGGCATTTGAAAAGAACATTCGCCCACATGGGAAATGATGCTTGACTGTCTCACAAACAATACTTGCATGATGTACAAATGGCAGAAGAGGCATATTAGGCTCTTTTTCAGGATGAACTGGAACATTAGCAGATCATTTTGTTGGGATGGTTCATTGGACATGGCAATGTTGATCTGAAAAGGCTTTTTAATAGAAACAGTTTGACTTCATATTTAAAACTGCAGAAATAATAAACTCTGCCTTTTCATAGTGACATATACGCTCCATGTAAGTAGCAGTCTTAAGATATAAAGTTCTTTGTGAAAATTTGGAATTTAACAAGGTTAAAACTCATTATACGTATGGTTACATTAAACTATGCAATAGACTGTATCGAGTTGTTAATATTTGTCATCTGCATCAGAACATCTTTCACCATGATTTGTATTTTAATTTGACACATAGTGCCATGCAGGTTGTATAAAGGTCATGTTGTCCCTCAGTATTAATAGATTGAACAAAAACATCGAAGCAACACATATTGTACAGTACATCCCCTGCACCCAGAAGGATGAAGGATGTACTGCCAAAGTCTCCAAAACGCATTTGAAAACAAACTTTTAATGCTGGCAACAGCCCTGGTGGACATTGCACACTCCCTCAGCTTGTGTGACTGGATGGATTATTTTGGCAATGCTGAAGTGTTCACTGAAGCAGAGGTAGTGATTTGTGAACAATATGCTTGTGTATGAATACATGTATGAAGTGCAAGAAGTGGCAGATCTGGAAGTACTGTGCCCATTACAAACTCCCATAAGGATTTTGAAAAAAATTAAAGGAGACCTATTATTTTTATTCAGAATGAAACTATAGCACATGTAATTCACATTTTGTTCATTGTAAAACACAAACATGATCTAAAACTTTTAGAAATAGAAATAGGTCCATTTACTTTCTGTCCAAAACAGCAGAACTATTAAGCTCCACATCTTCATTGTAAAACGTAACTTTCACAAGCACCAGACTTTAAATGACCATTTTTGTTGTTGCAAAGTGACTTTACAAATTTGCGAATACAACTTTTGGCATTTTAATGATGAGAAAACACTGCTGTAACACCTTTAAAAAATAAGAAAAGTGGATTTTACATAATAGGTCTCCTTTAAGGGTTAAAAGGCTAGTGTCTCAGTAACGTTGTAGTTTAAAAGCTGCTGAATTATGCTCATTACTTACCACATACTGTAGCTGATCAGCCCTGAATACATTTTCAAACTTTTTTATATTTGTTTTTGAAATCCCTAAAGGGACTTAAAAGAGCGTACTTCCTGAATCAAAAAGTGGATCACTATTTTAGCCACAGTGTATGTGCTTTACACTTCACCCTCTGAGACTCCATAGGTCTCAGAAAGATGAAAATCTTAAAATTATGCTGTATATTGCTTGGTTTGAACAGTGAAAACTTCACAAAATGTAACCTAAGACAAAACCTACTAATATATTCATAACTGAGCTCAAAATGTTCAGTGTTTATCCAATTTTCTGTGATACAAGTTATTGACATTTTAAATAATAAATATTTTTTTATAAATATTTTGTCCTACAGGTGTCTGGAAAGCGGTTGGTAATGTAACTCATAAACATTATTAAATAAGACAAAGTCATTATAGTGAAAATTCTTTTAATAAGAGAAGACCAACAGTAAAAAATAGACAATCTCTATACAAAGTAGGAAAGATCAAGATTACATGTAAAGAACAGTATGAAAAAAAGATTCCAATGTCATGTTTATACAGACAGAGTTAAGTCCAGTTAGTTGCCAATACACAGTACTGAATGCATCAAGGCACACAATGTGTATTTTGGTCTTTGAGTTTCTATTTACAGTGTATTACTAACAAGGAAATGACATCAGTAATAAAAAGGAATTAAGAGTTGAGGCAATACTGGCCCCTATGCGTTTTAAGACAAACAATCACTATAAATATAATACAGGAGGTCATTAACCAAGATAAGGCTAACACTTGCAAAGGCAGTCACACAGTACACGCGTGAATACTACGATCACAGATGTGTGTTTACTTCATTTAAGGCCTGCGAGCCAGAGCATGGACAAAATGGCCGACACCTGAAGACGCATTACTGTATTTTCATTTTGGATTATAAACCTAATGTAAATTTAAATCCTATTTAGACTTGCTCTTATTATGTAAGACTGAACAGCACAGGTTAAGTTAATTGCATTCATATTAAGCTTAGTTAAAGGGGCTATGTTACAACTATTTTTTGTCTATGTTCTAGTATTATTTCATCACCAAAACAGACCTAGAGTTGTGTTTTCTTTCATTCACACTTGTTTAACACTTAATTCTTGTATTTTAAGCTGAAAACACTTTGTGATGTCATAAAGGGATTACACAGAAAGTGCTCTACTGGGTTTTAAGACTTGATGCACCCTCTTAGATAAAACTATAATAGGTTATTCTAATGTACTGTAAAGCAAAGTATTCCAGTTAAGGCTTAAAATAACTTAACTGTTACACTACCACTTAATGACATAACAAGGAGTAACAGAACAGTTTAGACTTCAGATGTAGACAATTGCCAAGATGTACTCAACCGTGCACAAAAAAACAACTCTGGGGATTGTTTCAGTGAGGTAATAACAATCTAACATGGTTGAAATCTCACACTAATGAATCGAAATAACCCTTTCCAGTTTCCAAACTGTGATTTTGTTGTTGTGTTTAAGATTGCTTAAGACTACAGGTTAGTGACATTTCCTATTTAATGTAATGACTATGTTTAGAAAAGGTAATGCCGCTTTTAGCATTTTGACAAACAAATTTACAAAGTCTGCATTAAGTCTCTTATTTACTAGGAAGTAAACACAAAACATTGGTTGTAGAACAAAATACTAAAAAGGACAATTATTATACAGTAAATCCACAGGTTTTGAAGCAGAAGGCAAGGTGCATGCTGGTCCGTCTGCTTACAAGTCTTTTGCCATTTTGCAGGCTGTTTCTAAGGCAGTTGTCTTTGGGTGACATCAATTAAGTGCATGTAATTATTGCAGCTACATTTGAATGGTCCTGGGCATGGCCACAGTGGAATGAACGCTCCTTTAGTCTCAGAACAAACAGTAATATACTGTACACAGGCGTCAATACTAGTGGTAAGAAGGTCATTGTGTAGGTACAGTATGTGCTTTTAAGACACTGGCAGCAGGTAAGCTCCGCTGCTCGTAAATCTTGCCTACTTTTTTTTTTTCTGAGTAGCTTTATAAGAAATACAAGTCAAGTATTTCGGTCAGCATGTGTCCTAAGAACCAGATATAAGGCATGATCAAAGGGAGAAAAACAGCCATAGAAATCTTCAAGAAACCATTAAATATGCTGTACAAAGAGGAGGTTCCCCCTGGAGCTTTGGGTCTGCTGATGGTTCACATTATGGACTGAACAGTGCAAACAACAAGGACCTCAGCCCTTTCTCTGCGTTTTCTGTCTTCATCTCTCCTCTCTTTTTTTCTTCTCATAGTGGTTATGCTGCTTGTTATGACATCAAATCAATGCAATGTCCGCTTGCTTTTTTTTTTTTTTATATATTCACAAGTCCATTCTTCATCAAAGTGTTACGAAAAAACATGGAATTATCGACAGCTCAAAATGTCCTTCTGGAACCGGATGTTGGTCCTATCGTTAAGGCGAGTTAAGGTGATAAAAGTCTGTTCCCATAACAAAAAAAAACAACGTTGTGCCATACCAGTCCAATGTCAGTTAGGACAGTTTGTATTGCTCTTTGGTGAGGTTTTGTGAGGTTTCCCAGCAGACGTCTCACCACTGGTTTTCGACTAAAGGTTTATTAGCATCGAGGTTCTTCTTTTACAGGTATGCCCGCAGTTAGCAGTGGGCACATGTTCAATAAGGCAGGTGGTGGGGCTCAATCTGGCACCCCTTGTGGTCTTAACAGCGCAAAAAATCGACAGAAGTGCGTTTCCTACATGGATTCGCTGTTGTCTTCCATTGGCTCATCGGAAAGGCTGCACAAACAAAAAAAATAAGGATGAGGTAAATATGTCAAGGCGAGGTCATTGTTGAAGTTTTGAGATATACTTACGTTTTATTGGACAGTACCCCCACGGACAAGGAGGCTAAGGCATTGACCGCATCAGTCTCTTCGCAGTCTCTTCTCTGGGCGCACAGGTAAGACAGAGACACAGATCCACTGGAGGATTTCAAGCTCTGCCAGTATTGACCTGAAAGTAGAAAAATTCATTAATAATCCATTCACAGCAACTACACAGACATTTGAATTCAGCGGTAAATCAAATAACCAATAGTTTACTCACTCTGTATCTGTATGACGGTTTGTAGAGAGCGCACTGCGTTGGCATTTGGTTTCTGCATGAGCACTTCCTCTGAGAGAGACTCCTGAGAAATAATCAAGTCAGAAGGATTTTACCATTAAACAAACTGATATATACATTATATATTTATAAATATTGTTTTTTTGTCTGAAGATTTATTTGTAGATAATACAAAAACTTGATATCTAATTATATCCTATCAAATATTTCACTAATAACATTTAACTTTCAATGTGTATTCATCCTACTCAATGTGTACATTTTAATCATCTTAAAACACAACGTTAACCAAAGCATGTTATAAAAACTTCTTGTGTGTTTTTCTGCACTGAGGAGTTTCCTGGCCTTTAAACAACCATGAAAATCTCATGAACACTTTTTGTTTTTACCTGTAGGCCCAGCAGAGCTCCCACACAGGCCTCCGAAGCGTCGCAGATGGCGGTAAGGTCATGACCTCCTTCAAGGGCCAGCACCAGCCGACCCCCAGCCAACGTCATGAGCTGTCGGGTCAGGAACCCAAAGCCTGTCACAGAGATACAAGTGTCAACCACAGAAAAGAAGACCGTGCTTACCGTAAATGACATCGTACGAACTTCCAATATTCTTCCAAAACAAATCTATATTTTTAACTTGGGGATCCTCCCACAGCAAACTACCAACTACTCATTACAGTAATTATGGTCCGTGATGCAGCGACAAGCGGGCTTTGAGCCGTAATAATCTATTAATATCTTTGGAGAACCGCGAGGAAGACTAGAGAAGAGGGAGTGTGCGGTGAGTGAGGAGCTTACATTTAGCGGAGACTTTGTAGCCTCCCAGTGGATCAGGGTTACCCTAGCAGCATCAAACCCCGACGACACCAGCACCACGTCAGGGGAGAACTCTTGGGCAATGGGCATCACCACAGTTCTGAAAAATAAAAAGTCAGAAAAGTTTAGAAAAGAGTCCTCAAAACAATAGCTTTAGTCGGGTTATGAGCCTTAATCATTGCCAAAATTAGCCCAACAACCATCTACAAATATGTTTGAAAAATGTCTTAAGGCAGACAATGCATGCTAATTGTTCCTTTCCCAAATCTTTCTCGAATGCGTAAAGTTGCCGGGGAGACCTAGCCCAAACATTTGCAGACTTTAATAGGTGAATCACCAAGATGACATCCTCAGAGGAAGATGAATCACTGGGATTTTTACTGTGGCAACCCCTGAAAGAACACGAGCAGTCTAGTGGAGAACTTCTTAACCTTCATATACATGTAACATAAATGTACTTTTAATGTATTTTTGATAAAAGCAAGATAATGACACAACTATTTTTTTATTAATGCAGTCTAGACCATGAAGTTGGCTAAGTGTGTAGAGTGCATTTGTTTTTTATTACATTCTCGTAGTTTTAAGGAACCATAACTTCAAAATTATATCCAGCATTTACCAGTGTACGGTACGTTTGTTAACAGCTTCATGTTGACAATTTTAAACTTTTTTTTGTCTTGTTGAGCAATTTGTCCCAACACTACGTAACACTACTTTGAATCTTCACTGTATGTAGAACTCTTTGCTAGTTGTGTATACGCTGCTTGCAAATAAAAGAACTGAGAACTCGACAAAAACGTACAGCCCAACATAAAAACCATTAGCATGACAAACGGATGCAAAAGTTCTGTTTGAAAGTGCGCTCGCCGCCGACAAAGCACCATTGATGAATCTGCGGAGCGTGAGTAACACAAAGTCATATTGTTTGGTCAGCTTTCTGTTGTTTGTTGGACTGTAAACAGAACCGAGCTTTCCTTAATGCTATTGTTGTGAAGGGAATAGAACGTTGCTGTCCCGAGGCAGGGTGTGTGTGGTGGGGGTTGGGGTGAGGGGGGGGTGTTCTGCTGCGGCCCGGTTCAAAGCTTGAGTGCGCCAGTCTGTTTCCCATTAGAGGCTTGTCACTCTCCTCACGTCATTGACAACACAGAGAGAAGAGGAAAAACAGTCCATCTGGGATCCATTTACCTTCATTATTCTGCCTGGGGACTTTGGAGACCCCCTCCCCTTCACTGTGCACACATACATAAACTGGCACACAAACGCACATATCGGGATGTGTGTGATGCTGTCATGGCTGCGTGCAGATGGACAATGTGAGCTCATTGATAGAACACGAGATATAAACACATAAACACCTTTCTGTGAGTGGATACATTGTGTAGGGGAAATGCCAAACACTGATTATGTAAACATACACAAAAACAAGGACGTGCGGCGGTCCAAATCCTCATCACTTCCAGAACTTTTTAAGCATTCCAAATGAACTTAAAAGGGGCCATTTCAGCTGTAAACTAGGAATGTCCCAATGCCAATTTCTCTCGAATAAGTCACATTGGCTAATGACCCATAAAAAGATTCCAGACAATGTTCTGTTGTTCTTTCGCAAACTGTTTTGAATGCTAGTCTTTTAGTATTATTTACAGTCTATGCCTGTCTTCATTTTGACTAAAAATGTAGAAAATGCTTTCATGGCTGGTTACTGAATGTACTTTGGTTATGGCTTTTTAGAGACAAAAGCTTTATACATATTGCAGTTAAAAAGAAGAAAAAAAAAAACTCCGCGGACAGATCTCTCTATATTGTTAGTGTTCACATTATTTTACAAACCCAATAAAAACAAAGCAATAGCAAATGTAATAATACATGGGTTGTGTTAATAATGTAGACGTTTTTTCTTATTTAGCTACAGCTTGGGACATTGCTAGTTACCATCAAGTTAGCAAATGTACGTTTTTGTGTGAGAGTTGGCAAGAAATACTCCAACTGTATTATGAATTATAAGGTGTCTTGCCTAAGGACACAACCCCAAAATGCACTAATAATCAATTAAGGCAAGTTTTAGTGAAGACCTATCCATTATGGCAAAACGTCTACACATAATTAGATATTTTGTGGTCACTCATAGTCCAAAACATTCAATTTAGTTCAATTTTCTTTCAATTACTCAAGTTATATCCAGCAGTTTTAATACAGTCTTTCATCATTGTAGTGGTTGGAGTAGGTATATCACATCTTCATTCCGATATGGCGCCCCGCAGTCAAGACGTAAGGAATGCACACAATAATGTTTCGTACCCGTAGACGCTTACATCCAACCGCAAAAACCCAAGGCCCACCTCCTGCGTAGAGCCATTAAAGCCGGCCCGCTCCCCCCGGACTGAGAGACTACAGACAAACTAATGGAAAAGATGGAGGAGGCGGGCGAAGCTGAGGGGAGCCTTATTAAAGATCAATCAGAGGAGGAGCGGAAAAGGGAGAGCGCGTTGGAGCTGGGGTGATGGAAAAAAAGTGAGGGGGTGCGAGTCAGGAATTAAAAAGAAAAAAAAAAAGAAATACAAAAAAAAAACTCACAAACTTTAAAACCATAAAAGTGGAGCTATTAAAGTCTTTAATGGTTTGGTTGCAGGTGAGGGGTGTGTGTGGTATGGAGCCATTTAATGAGAAAAGAAATATTGAGAGGCTGGTAAATCGATCGCCTTTTCAAATGAGAAAACCCAAAATAAATATTAAAATATTAGTACTAGCCTAAATGCATCCAGTTACATTTTTTTCCTTTATCACAACATTGGTTTGGTGTTCCACAGGGTTCAGTTTTAAGACCAAAATGTTTATTCTTCAAAATTTGCTGAACTGCTTTTCATTAGCTCATTCACATAGCTGGAGTTTTGGTTGTGAGACACTATTCTTTCCACTCTGAGCCTCAGAAAACACAGTCATGAATTTCCCAGATTTTTTTTCATCATCAGTGATCTTTGAGATCTGTTGCATTGTGACTCTTTTTGTGCATTTCAGCAGCATTAGCATAGCAAGCAAGATCTGTCTGATTATTTGCTCGTTATAGCCAGTAAAAACTCATAAAATGTATGAATGTCATCAATGTTTTCACAAACTTTTTTTAAAAGCTGAAATGCATAGATACAAAAGCAAAACTTTCTCATAAGCATGTTTAGGAAGCAAACAATAAGTCATAGTTATAATGTCATATCTATGTTTGTGACAAAAAAGATAACCTTTTTCTTTTATTTTAAGCTAGTGTGTTCAAAGTGATATGTTATGATTAATTTAGTTACACATTATATTACTGCATTATTGTACTCAATACCCTATACAGTTGATTTCTTTATTTAATTAATATGTTTTGCCTATTTGATATACAGCATATTTATTAAGATGTATTATTTAATATTAAATGTATTTATTTATATAGAATTGAAAAGTTTATCTGGTTTGTCTAGTTTTGTTGTCAGAGAAATAAACAACTACTACTCAATGGTTAGTAGAAGCCAACTGATTGAATTGTCTTGTCCCATCCAACAGTATAATAGATCTATTCCTCTACTTCTATTTACTGGTTCCCTTGTATCTCTCTGATTGCTGCATATACAACATCATATAGTCCTTTAATGTTTTTGGATACAAAAAGTCCAATATGGTTGTGATCCCCTTTTCTTGGATTAATGCTGGTGTAATTGTAATTGCAGCCAAAAGTAGTCCCATAAAGTAAACTATACTTCTATTTCTCCTTTGCCGGTATAATTTCACTAATTAGTCTTCCTTCCTCTATTGGCACATTTTCCGGTGTTGTTTACATGTGGTAAACTTAGTCCATCTGGTGTTGTAAACAAAGAATTTCTTATAACTTTAACATCCAAATCCACAACTTTAGTAATTTGCAATAAAAACATTACAAATGACATTTTAAGAGGACGCAACCTTTCCATTTATTAATTTTGGTTTGATAAACAAGTTCAATTGTCTTTTAATTATCAATCTGAAATGTAATCAACAATCAATTTATCTTTTAACGGTAAAAACCACTGCGGAGCCAATATCCTTCCTGCTCTGATTGGGAAAACAAACAAGGAGGGTCTAATCATAATCGTAATTATGAGCCATAGATCAGAAACATATGTGCCGTAATCCAAGATTGAACTAAATCAACTAATACAAACTCCACTGTTCCGTTAGTAAAATGAGCAATTAGGAAATGATTACAGAACAATTTGTTTTTCACTTAAAGATATGTCTTTTCCTGCTGTGAGGTGGGGTCAGAGGTCGTAGATGCCGCCGATGACACAACTGGGATATAATTCATGCTTTCCCCACTATAGCTGTAACCATGCTGTGATAAAGGACCGTTCAAAAGTATTTGTGAGCTGTGCTTGCAGAAGTATTGTTATTAAAGCAAGTCAAGGAGTTCAGGGTCAGCTTTGTATTATTACAAATAGGATAAATAGGATGCCATGCATAGTTTGAAATAAGTATTTTTCTTAACGAATCACACAAAATTAGTGCATGCTGCCATTTAATACATAGAACTAGAATTAATTTAACTAAAAAAAATATATATGTAGCTATTTTTGAAGGCTACAATGGATCCAAGCCATTTTCCCCTTAATGTAGGTTAGTCAAGTCCAGGTTTACTTTTTCAAGTAAATGAGTCTAGTAAGGTTCAGTAGCTTAAACTCTAGTCTAAAGAGATATCAGCTATCAGCCCAAAATCATTACAGCCTAACATAAAGTAGAAGTAAAGGGTTCATCTTACCGGCTGCTCTGAAAAGATGGCAATGATGATGAGTAAATCTTTGCATAAAATAACTGTACATTTGCAGGATTGTATTATTATTTTTTCAATATTAATTCTAATTGAAAGACATATTTGATTTACTTTTATGGATAGTTTATTGTTTTTTCCCATGACCGTCTACAATGTCTGGTAAAAAACAAACAAACAAACAACACTTACACTTTATGTTTCCAAATGAACTAACAACTTCCTTAAAGACAGCTCAAATGAATTACATGTACCTCTCATCCGCAGTGGCCTGTGTTTGTACATACCATAACTGCATTCATGTGTTGAGCCTGCCTTTTCAACTATACCTCCTTTTCCATAATGCTCCGGTGGCCACGGTTTTCCTAAAGCTCTGGGCTCACCAGACAACCAAACAGCCCACACTACTGAAACTTTACTGCTGCCAACCACCCACCAATGACAATTATCGAAGCCACCAGCAGGAAGTAGCCGTCTGCGCTCTGTCAAACGCACAACCTGCACACAATTTACTGTAAGGCATCACAAGTTATTGGAACGGAGGCTAGTGCCAGACACATGCTCCCCAAATGACAGGGATTATTAATTACGCAAGAGATACGTCAACGCTGCAGTGTTTGTTGTGGCCCGGAGAGGAAACTGGGGAATTGACAGATTACAATCCAAGCAGAAATCATAATAGGGATCAATAAAAAGACAATAAAGGAAAGATCAAAGCTCAACTAAGCTCTATTTGGCAAAAGTTGCAGAGGAATACAGTATGAAACATTGTGATTTGATTTGCAGTTCGTTTCAAGGAAATCTTGCACTATCGTGTCATTCGCAGCAGGTTATGAAATAGACAAGAGTTTCAATCTTGAGGATGCTGGGAATCATTTTTACCTGAATGCAGCAAGATATTCTGCATCTCCCATGGGCGGGTCCAGTCCTCCAGTAAAGGCCACGTTCACATTGAAGCCTTTCCCTGCCCCTGATCCAACCTAAGGAAAATGCAGATTTAGGATAGAATTTAAGTGTAATTTGCATAGTATTCCTTGATCTTTGAGGGTCCTTTAATTTTAAAATTGTCACTGCAAAACAGCATGCAATATTTATTAGTGAAAAATGCATGAGCGATCAAGCATGTTCAATTACTGTACTATTTTTAATGATACAAATAGAGTTCAGACATGACAATATTGAGTGCTACATGAGAGGTGTCTATCAATTAATTATTACTCACTTCTGCCGGAGAGCCACTGCCAGGGAAGAAGTTGCCATCGTCATAACGATGTAGGGAAATGTACAAGACATTGGGGTCGCAGTAGAACACTTCCTGGGTACCGTTACCATGGTGGACATCCTAATAAAGACAAGGTTGTTATTAGGAACCCTCTACATGCGCTGTTCTGCATTTCATTTGTACACCCTCATACCCAATCAACAATGAGAATCTTGCTGACACTGAGTTTGTGCTGCAGCTGCTTGGCTGCAATGGCCACTGAATTGAAGTAACAGAAACCCCTGAATCAAAAACAAAGAATTGTTAGACAAGTTAAGTACAAATTATCAGCTGGCATTTCCATTAAACATATGAAAGACCTTTAAATCTAACAGTTTTCAAATTGCACCCCCAATCAATCATGACAACTAATAATAAATTTAAAAATATCATCTTGTGCTAACGTGCTTCCTGGGAAACCTACACAGTGATTTCTTCAACAGGCTAAATCTCTAATAAACAGTGCTGAACTTTTTAATGTAAGGAAAGACAGGAAGCCTACTCTGTCGTAAAACAAAGCTTTCTTTTCATGTGTTTTCGACAACATTACATTTACTTCCATTCATTTCCGACACACATCCTCCGACCACTACATGCCTGGCTTACACTATAATGCTAACCTTTAAACCAACTTTACAGGCAACATCTCGTCCTTTAAGGCACTGTGGAAACTGATTTAGCCGCCTGGGGCCTAATAAATGCAGCCACACAGAAACACACTTACATGGGATTGGACGGGTCTGCGTGGTGCCCTGGTGGTCTGACCACAGCAAAGCCATTCTGTGCGGAAGAAGAAGCAAATGTAATTAATGAGTGTTCCACGGGACAGGAGATTGTTTACTTGATGAGTAATTTGAGGAACATTTAATTCAATGCAAATTCTGAATATCTACTATTAGAGTTAGAAGAAAATGCAGTTTTAAGTAAAAAAAGCTGGTTTAATAACTGCAGATCTAAAGCTGGATTACATGACATTTTTATTTATTTATTTATTTTTTTTGTCCACCAAAGATATTGTAAATCAAGCACTTTGTGAAAAACAAAATCAAACCAATAAGTACTGCCTGAATCAAATAATAAAGTATTTTATTTCTTATAGATAGCTATAAGCAGTGCCCTGATTGTCTGTGCTTAGGTGATCCACACCAGTTTCACTTTACTGTCTGTAAAAAGCTGTGTTCTTAACACAAAAAAAAAATGCATGTAAATATTGACCATGCGCTGAAGGATTTGTGAGAACTAGGAACTAGACGGACAGATGTATACACTTACTTTTGGTGGGATCATGCATGCCAGCTTTAAGTTGTTGTTTTTTAGTTAAACATTTCCAATTGATTACAAGATAATTTTGTTCAAAATAGGAAAACAAATTAGCTTAAGAGAAAAGTTAAATTTCTACTCTGTTGCCAATTTTGCCAAAAAGAAATAGTTTTTTAAGTAATCATTTTTCAGAAACAGAATACACAAATATTACAAGATAAGTAAGCAAGTAAGTGTCACCTTGAGTTCCCCTTTGGCCACTCTGAAAGCCAGTTCCACAACACTGCCGGCTGCCATCCGTGACGCTGTGGATGTGTGAGCTTCATTCCAGATGGTGTCATTATCAACCTGCAATACAAACAGTGGATAAACACAACTCACCTGATTCTAGTAAATCATATGCAATGTCATAATATACTGTGTGTATAGAATATCTATTTGCTGGGTTTCTGGTAAATTATAAACAGACCCACCTATACCCATAGATCAACTTCAATGGTCGACATTTCTTAGTACAACTGAACCTTTTGCTCATCTAGTTAGCATGTATTTATTTGTTTCCATTTGTAGTAAAAGTCCAATAGGACAAACAGATGAGTTTCTTGGCTCTTCTGTGAGTATTGTGTTTTAGCTGTTTATATTTAAACCCCCCGGAGGCAATAAAAGAATATTTAGATCTTCTATTTGAAAAGAAGTCTCGACTTCCAGCTGCGATTGAATGTCCACATCATTCTTTCCTCTCTCTTCTTCTCTGTTTGTTCATAAAGCGGCATTACTGTCCATCTGGCTGACTGACAATGAAATCCAAAGCATTTCTTTTATCCTCACTCGTGCACATGCGGTTCCCATTAGTGTGACTTGTCATGGTCAGACACGGACTGTCAGGCAAAAGTTAGCAAAGCGTACGGCCAGCTCTCTTTTCCTCTTTAATATCCTGCCTTCTCTCTGTCTTTCTCCTAATTTCTGTCCTAGGTCACTGTTCTTTTGAAATAATATTGCCTTTCATCAACTCAGTGACTGTAGTGAATAACTTTCATTAAGGGCTTTGGGGCATTACTGCAAATGTTTCTTACCCCTACGCCGCCACACGGTAACATCACGAACATTCGTTGGGAGAGAATGCCTGTGGAAAAAGACAAAAAAAATGAAATATGCTGTTGTTTGTAAAAATACATTGTAACCATAAAAAGTCCCCAAAATAATTCCATTCTTACCAGCAAGTTTGCGGTTGTCCAGTTTCAGTCTGTTGAGTGGATTGGTGCCGTACAGAAGCACATGCTTCTCTGAGTGAACAGACTGCAACTCCTCCAGTGTAGCTTTTCGCCACGAATAGTCTAGAAGGGCAAAAATTTATTGTTTTGTTATGATTTTTCTTTACTAAAATTTTAACTTAGGCAATACGACGACTGTAATAACAGAAAAGGGCAGACCATGTGGAATGAAATATTTATTGACACTGCACTTTCTTTGACAAATATCATCTACATTTTGTTGTGGCATTTTTTTTTTTTTTTTTTTAACTAACTTTTTCAGTCACTCACAAACAAATGCCAGAATAAAAGACCAAAGTGTCTGTATCTATAGAAATTCAGTTTCTATTTAAAATAATAAATGAAACCTTTGCAATACCTCACACTGGCCCTTGAGCCCCCTCTCTTGCAGTCGGGACCAGATGCTCTGGATTCTCCCAGCATGCTCTGGGTGATTGCTGTTATCTCCACAGGTGCACTGGTGCTTCAGCATATGAGGGTCATACACCAGACCTGGACACATATATGAAGAAAACACAAATTGTAAATAACAAGAGGTAAATGAGACCAAAAGAAGCGTCTCACTTGTTTTCTTCTACCCAATATGTGATCAAATTTAAGAGTCTATTAGGGAAAACAGTGGTATCATGAAACTGTCCAACTAACATTTGTACCATATGGTTGACATTCATGCCATATACAGTATGTACAGTTTGATCTGGGATCTCACCTGTTGTGAAGCGTGGTTTGCTGGTGACCTCCTGACCAGGCAGGCTCAAGGCTTTCTCAGGCAGAGTCAGTGATGTAGAGGCTGGGGAAGACTTTGTGCGAAACAGGGGCTGATGCACAACACTGCCTCCTGCTCTTAATACAGGCACAGCCAGAGTCTCCATCTGACGGTGGAGCTGCTGCAACTGCTTCTGCTGCTCCCACAGCAACGACTAAACAACACAAGATAAGAATTTTATTCAGTGTGCAACGCAAAGAAATAGACTTTATTTGTATGTTACAAGTTCATGTGGGGGAAAAACAGAACAAATTTGTATCTAAATGACACTTAAAACAGGTATAATTTAAGATCCAACAGCCATCCACCAGCATAGCAGACATGTCACTTGTGAGTATGAAAAGTATGAGGCCAAACTGAACCTGGTTGAGAATGAGGGCATGTTGCAGGTTCATCTGGTCTTCACGGTTCTTTGAAACAGGCTCAGTTTCCCTCAGTGACTCCGCCCTTACTCTGCCCTGATAGGGTGATTCTGTTGGTGAAGACCCGCCCCCATCTTCTGAGTCCATCTCCTCAGATGGAATCTGGTGCAGTCGAGGCTTGTCACAAGACTTTGACATGAGCTGTGAACAACGAGAACCTTTTATTAGCAGAAATCAGAAGCCAGGAACTCATGCAACAAGAACACAAATCAAATCACTTTATAGAGTAACTGCATAGCTTGTGAATTGTACGTAGGACAGCCTTAAGCAGCCTTAAATAAAAGCTAAAGAAGATTCTGTCACCGTGCATAAAATAATAAAAAAAATAATACAATATAGTAAAATGAAGGCTAAGTTCATATTGTACCTTGCCCAGGTGAGTCTGCTGCTTGAGCCTCTCCAGCAGCTGTGTGCTGTGCTGTTGTTGTAACAGATGTGAATGAAGCGCTCGTGGACTTGGAGGCAGAGGTTCAGAGCGGGTTCTGCTCAGAGGTTTGTGAGGAGGAGCGCCCCCTGGAGACAGGTGATCTAACTGAGAGGAAAACTGCAGTGGGACTGTGTCTAACCCTGGAACTGGGAAAAAAAGTGTTTGTGAGTATAAGGACAGTTGGCTGTTACATCTGCTTTATATTGAGAAGAAAATCTGAGTTACATTCACAATCTATCATTTATTCAGAGCATCGCCAGTAGATGGTGCTCTAACCCTTCAAAAGCTTCACACATTTGGTTCTGTCCCACTATATTCACAGGCATTTACATGTTTCATTTACATATTGCTTTTATCAAACTAAGGGAGGCGTAACATGCAAAATCAACTTTTAAAAGCTCAGAGTTCTCCACACTTCTACGGATTCATGTTGAATGTTTGCGTAATTTTGTCTAGCATCTGGGGCTACGTAGTCAAAAAAGTTCTGTTTTCTTCTATTCCCAAATATATCTGTTCTAGCTTGAATTTAATAAATGAAAATATATAAAATGTAGACATTTGTACCCATTACATTCAAAATAAAACATATTTATGAAACTATTGCATTGCTTGCAACAGTGTAATGCCACAATAAAGAGACAGGGCTTATCAATTCTGCATTATTCAGAACGTCACTAATTCACCTCCGGGCTACAGACTATCTTTCTTGCAAGTGTCTTTTAAAAAATAAAACAAAGACTTGTATAATGGTGGAGTTGTTACCGGTGAGCAGTGGAGAGTGTACAAGACCAGAGGGCTCCAGGATGATGACAGGCAGGTGAGGGTTCAACTGCCCGCTCTGGTCCTCTCTGCTCATGGGGAGGAAGACCGGAGATCCCCCTGCACTGACTAGAGGCACCCTGCCCACCTTCAGGGAGGAAAGTTCCCCGTCCGCCTGCTCACATACAGAGAGGTAAACACCATTACGACTACTGTAAAAGCTCAGATATTAGATGTAGATGTAAGGGCTCTGTGTTACCCGTGCATTAGCTGGAAGTCCCAGAGTGATGGTGGGCTGAGAAGACGAGCTGTGAACAGTGAAGTTGGCCAGAGTGCCGTCTCTGAGCAAGAGCCTCTGAGCCTGCACACATTTATAATGAAGTCAAACTATTTTTAAAACATATAGCAGAATGAGATAAGCAACATATAGCATGACACATATTATAGCTTAGAGTTGTAACAATGTATCCAGTTAAAGGTGGGGTAGCTGATTTTTACACTGCAAACACGATATAGGTTTAAATCTGACGGCTTCCTCTCCTGAATCCTTCAATACATGGTTATTTTGACATGTATTTATTTTACAGCTTATAAAAACAGAACAAAAACAAAACAAAGAGAAACTGGAGTGGACCACCTAAGCTGCATTTGGCTCCTGGTAAGAACACATTTTTTTTATTATTCAGTTCTGACAGCACTCAGTGGTTTCGATTTTGCACATAGTGCTGAATTTATCATAGACTTTTTAGTGGAAAACACAAAATGTTCTCATTTAAAAGTAAAAAAGTTAGTTACCCAACTTGAACAGACCACTACAAAACAATCTGTCCTATTTTGATAGTAGTAACCGTTGATCATGCTGGTTAGAAGATGTAGATAAATAAAATATATTTCAAACTAATTCACATTTACTGTTACACATTTGACAAACTTTTTGCAGATATAACGTGCAGAGCCACAGCAGGTGCTGGCTGGTCTGCTGTGATTAAATGAATGATGCAGAAGCATCTGATAGACTGTGTGCTGCTGCTGATTTAAACATGTCATTATGTCCAGCACTGCTCTGCTCATGTCTATGGAAAACTTAGTTGTTGTTGGACAAGTAAACTACAAATTAAATAGAAGTAATTCTTCATAATTTGAGCTGGATATAAAAATGATAAGCACACCTCATGTGAGAGACCAGCAGAGGGCAGCAGTCCGTTCTCATTTGGCTGACTGTCATTGGGAGAACTACATCCAGAGACAGGAGTGCTGCTGCTGCTGGGAGAGGAGTCTGCAGACAAAAGTGGGAAGCATATTTAAACTGTTTGAGATATCAGCGTGTACTAAGTAAATGTCATACCCATGGTAAAAGTCTTACCCAGTGTGTCGGGGACTCTGTGTTTAACAGTTGGAGGGGCGCTCTCTTTACGTGTCAGAGGGCTTTTACGAGTGTTCAAGTGTTTCTTCAACTTGTGTTTCACCTTCAAATTAGGCTCAGAAGCTGAAATTACAAAAAACATTTTAGTTTACTGCAAAAAGAACTAATACACTAGAAAGCGTTTAAATTAAGAAGTAAATATCTTTATCGTTTTAGTATGTTTTGTTAAAATGAAAATTACTGGTAAAGCTACAATCATCAAAAGTATTCAAAATCAGACTAATCGATACTAAATGAGTATTGAAGCTAGACAATCATTTGTGCAAAATTCTACTCATACTTATTCAAATTTGTTATACAATTTGGAATTCCCTGAACATAAGTATACACTTAAACTTTGACCTTAATAGGAGTATTATTTAAATCTATAGAAAGGCAATTCTCACTCACAGTAGGAATACACCATAATGAAATAAATATTTGATACAGTATATGTTTAATTTTATACTGTGGACTACTTCAAGCAAAGCAGTGGCATAAAATAAAAAAGCAGGTGTCAGTTCCCAAAAAACATACATAGTGCGCAATTAAGCAAAGTAACATCCAGTATATTATTATACATATTATATTATACTTGTATTATTGTCCAATTATCTCAATTTTAAGTCAAAGGATGTTCCAAACAAAACAGATGCTCTTTATTTCAGCCGTTCTATTGTGATTAGGTGTAAGCTGTTAAGAGGACAGTTACGTTTATAGCTGTGAAGTGATAAAATCGGCGAGTGAATGCAAAGCGCTGTGTACCTGCTCTGCGCAGCGGTGTTCCCTCTGAAGCCTCAGACACAGACTGTGATGGAGACAAGGCCAAAGGGGAGGAGGACACACTCGGATCAGGGGGCAGGTTTCTGTAATGCACAAACATAGCACTTGAAGTAGAAGAGTAAATAAAAACAGTGAGGTTATCTAAAGCAGGTAAAATACACTGACCTGTACGAAACAGCAGGAGAGGACAGAGGGTTGGTGCTGGATCTCTCCAGTGCCTGCTTTTGCTTCTTCAGAATCACTTCCTGTAGTTTCTGTTTGACCAGGGAGCTGGCTACTGCGCCTACAAAATAACCAAAGATACACAATTAACAGGTTACAAACACAAGACTTTTTTTTTTATATATTGTGTATGGTAAAAGTTTGAAACGTTTCTAGCAAATGACCACAAGGGTTTTGAGATGTGTAATATCTGAACTACCTACTCAAGAACTAACTCATTTTTAAGATTAGTGTCCTTTGGCCTAAAAATAAATGACAAAACAAAACTCACGAAAAATAAATGTAGGGCTCAGCTTTAAACTTTGTTTTTTGCTTAGGTTGCTTTCACTTGGGATAATGTCCTGACCCCAGATGACTGACAAAAGCCAGTTTGAAATATCACAAGTCATTTCACACATTTTGAGTCTGATGATTTCTATCAGTGACTTTTTCACTTTTAGTTTTACAAGAAAATATACATTTTCTGTAATGAATATTACTGGACTGTAGAACATATGAAATGGTTGTAAAAATTAATCATGTTCAGAAATATTATATTTATACTCTTAGTTGGAGGTTTGCAACTATCGCTCACTTTTTCTTGCAATATTCACTGTAAATAATACAACTTGATCCAATTTTCCTGATAAAATATTTACAAAATATTTTACAATTTCAATTTTGGAAACATTTCTATAACTAGAATGGGTTTTTCCAATGCTGTGTTCTAATCTCTAGCTCCATGTGCGGTAGTAATGTACAAAATACACACACTAAGACACACACACACACACACAAAGGTGACAGGAGGTGCGAGAAGCGACCAAGTCAATATTGACCCACTGACTTTTATGTGCCCGAAGTCAGAGCTATATATAACTGTACTGTTGTAACCGTACCGGCTCAGGTATATTTAGCCTCCACTTAAAAGACATTGAGATAAGGCTGTGGGCACATGTACATCAAGCACTTTGGAGAGGGATTTCTTCTGCTTTGGTAAAAGTTATCTTAATAGTAAAGTGCTCAGTGACTAGTACAGCATTGTCAAGAGTAAAAGTGTTGAGACTCACTCTGTTGACTCTTGTCCTTGTGCTTGAGCTGCTGTAACTCCTGCTGCTTCTCGTGCTGCTCCTGCTCTCGCCGCCTCTGCTCCATGTTAAACTGTCATCAGAAGTACAGTCATTAGCAGGTAACTGGTAAACCTTTACAACTCTGACCAAGAACACACCGTAACTATAACTATAACTGTGTACCAGAAATGAATGGACATAGTCATCAAATGCATGGTTTGACCTTTTCGATTTTCAAAAGGTGCCAAAAATGAGCTGTGAAGGACCAATTGCATGCATTTTTGTGTTGGTATTAGCCTTTAAACATACTCATAAGCAGCTACAGGTACAAGTACATGAGCATTTTCTAGAACATGTGAAATGTCTACAATAAACAACACGCACTATTGCATCAGTCATGAATTCATTCAGTCATGAAAAGCTAGGAGCTCAAAGGGGGAATAAGCAAACCTAGCTGGCCCAAGGGAGGGGCCTAATGTGGGGTATCAAATTTTGCAATAGTACTGTATACTGTCAGTGTTATTTTAGGGAGATGCAACAATGGAATATTGAGTATTACATCTATGGGGAAAAAATGCAAAATTTGGTAAATACAAAAAACTCTTTGGAACTAATTTGACAGACATTTCATTTTTTCTCATGTGAAATTTCCATTTTAAACCTCTGGTATTAATCTTAATGACAAACTCAAACGGACCTAGGATCGAAAAATAAGTTGAGTTGGTCGAGGGCCACATTTTAAAATTCACGACTCACTATGTTTTATTCTAAATAAATACGGTAAGCATATTAGTCTATACAAAGCCTACTGTAGCATATATTCTAATACTGTATGTCCACATCAATTGTTTTACATTTTTATCATAAACACAAGGATAAAGTAAATACAAATGGGTAAACAGGGTCCAACTGTTCTGCCCTGAAAAATTTTGAACAAATTGTAAGTAATTTGCTGTATTCAAGTGAATATTAGAGGTTTTATAGTAAGGTAAGGTAAGGTATACTTTATTGTCCCCGTAGGGAAAATTAGTCACATCTCAACCATATATTTGATTAGTGGGCCACTGTTAATAATCAGAAATAATAAATCTGCTTTACGATCTCAGAGCTGTTTTTCTGAAGCTCAGAGTGGAGAAGACTCTCAAAAAAGCCTTTTTCGTGCAAGTATGAAGGAAACTGAATATAATTCCAAACACTTTGTGTATGCCCTTTAAACCTGTACCTGTATCATTCTGAATGAGATGCATGAAATCTGGTAAAGCCATCCAACCTGACCTACTTCATTTTTCCTTATGATAACCTATGACTGTAATGCACACAACTGCAAACCTGTTCAGACAGCGCAGCAACCACACTTTGTCTCTGACTATGCCAAATTAAATTGAGATATTTTGCTTATATTTCTTGACCTATAATGAAATCCCTGTTTTTTGCATTGCCTACCCGGATGTGATGGTGCAGTTGTTGGTGGGAGAAGGAGGTGCGGGGCTGAGGGGAGAACGGGCTCAGGAGCAGAGGTGGGTGCAGCGGGGTGAGGAGCGCCGTGTCCGAGCCTGAGCGCATCCCCCGCTCCCCCACCACCCTGAGGTCCATGGGAAACGAGGCCGCGCACGACACTGGCACCGCCACCGTGGAATCTGGGAAGAGGAAGGAGAGCGTGGTCACAACTTTCATCACCGCTGCTTACACTAAACAATGGTTCAAACAAGGCAGGTAAATCACTGTTTGTAGAGAGGCGGAATAATATACACTTAGGGTTCGTTTCAACACATGGAGGAAAACCACAGGCCAGAGTGCAAAAATAGAAGCAGTTTCCAAAGCTGTGGGAAAAGTGACTGTATACATTTATATACAAGCAGGAAAGAAAAACATGGCTAAAAATAATGTGCTTGTGGTCAAAATGTCCCAAACAATCTGAAGTATGCACCATGGTCAAAAATACCATCATCACACACCAGAAAAGTCATGTAAATGAATAGAAATAAACATGCTTGGTTAAGCATACAGCGGACACACATCCACCACAACAAATGCTTTATCAAAACAATGCAAAATGAGGCCGGAGTTCAACTAGGGACTGTCATTCAGAAGTACTTTGCAGTCTGTTAAGAAACATATACATTTAAAATGTAAATATTGTTAAGTTACTGAACTTTTTTGACTGCTGGAGTAAGTACAATGCATCAGCCACAAAAAGAAGTAAATATGAGACTTTTACCTTAATCACCTGCAATATTATAATTAACATACCTTCATTGATGAGCCCATATGCAAGTATTAGATTTGAGTTATAACATAATAAAGTGAGCATAACCAACCAGGGCTAGAGGTTGTGTTGCATGATAGAAGAGTTTTCTAACTCAACATCTGATGCAATGTAAAGCTACAATTCTTCTATTGCGACTTGAGTTAAGATATAACAATTGTATTTATACACAAATAGCTACTATTAAGGGCTGCTTTGTACATACACACACATAATACACTTCACACACGTACAGATTTCCATGCTTTTTGCATTCAGTTGGATCTATTTGCATTGCATGGCTGACTCAATGGGAAAGATTGCCTCATCCGGCGCTAAAAACAGGATCCAGGAAAGGAACAGCTTGGGAAAAGGCTGGCGGTGGTTTCTGTCTAAGTGACATGAACGCACACACACACATACATAAACATACTAGACCAATGGCATCATGCATATCTGAGGGAGACACACAATTAACTGCAGGTGCATGTGTTTATGCTAGCCACGCACAAACCAATAAGCACATTTAAAGAAACACTACACAATTTGAAAATTCTACAACACAAAAACACTCAGACCTTCCTCTTATCAGTTTTTTGTTAAAATCTTGCCCTTTTGTCTCTCCAAGAGCTCATATCGAAATCTCACACTATGACAATACATCAATATGTGTTTCTGTGTTGTTGTTTTTTTTTATTGTGACTGTAAGTTGTAGTAAAACTTGTACTTTCAGTTGCAAACATCAACATTTCGATAAAGAACATGTAATTTTTTAAAGAGCCTATAAGATTAAAACATGATATTTCTACATTTTTTCTGATTTATTTTACAGACTTTAGATAAACAAAAAATCAAAAAGTGCAGCGACGTCAGGGGAGGCAGTGTCTCACCAGTCCAAATGTGGGAAAAATACTTAACGTCAATAAGACTTAATATTGCATTTTTTAATATGTGATATGTTTTGTATTTGTCTGATTTTACACATGGAGGTTACATAATATGTCCTCTTTAAGCCTAACTATTCCTTCATGTCCCATACTTTCACTTGATTTAAAAACAAAACTTCAAAAATCCATAGCCTACTTTCACCGTGCACACATGCCCTTGTCATGCTAACTTGTCTGTTGCAGCGACTCACACCACTCGCTCACTGTAGCGACACATACACACCAGACATGGTTTATTGTGCGATTAGAGGAAAGTGTCATACATTCTAAACATTGGCCACCCTCCAACGTATACCTAGAAATGACTGAAAGGAAGCACCATAACATACAAACATGCCATGGAGATTGCTTCCACCAGAAAAAGCACACACAGAGATTCACTGTCCTCCACAATAGGCCCGCTTTGTATGTTCTCATTAACATGTTTGGGTTCGTACCACAACAGTGCGTGTCCGTATTTGGGGTCACTTGATGGGCTAGCGCACACGCAGCCTCTGTAATGACAGCGAGAAATAACAAGTCTATTCTTTTGCGTGGAATCGGAGAGGGGAACGCACTTATACAAGGAGACAAAGGGCGCTACAGTTCGCTCACATCCACGTCCAGTGCAGTGTCTCGCTTTTTCCCGGCCTCCCAGGGGTTATAAATAGAAAACACACAGCTCCAGAGTTTACCTACACAGGCTCTTTTGTTTGAGAGGGAACACACACACGCGTTTGTATAGGAACGCGCTGATGAGGTCACTTCCACTTTGACATGGACGTAGAAGTACACACCTGTACTGATGTTTATTTGTTGTGGTAACTTAAACTTACCTTCTGTCAGGCCATGGTTAAGCATTTGTGAGTATCTCTATTGTTTGGATCACCTTAATTGATAACAATATTTACTTAGACAGTTCTATATCAATCCAAAAATTGTCTTAACACTTACGGGTAGTGCTGCAGATCTTTAGTGGTTTAGTCAGTTGATGAATGGAGTCTTAGTCAATCAAATACTGTAATAGATAACTCATTTTATTTAGATTATAAGTATTTACATTGAATAGCAACAAAAAGGGACTTAGCTGAAGATCTGTGAACAGGTCATTGGTCTAATATTCTCTTTCAGATTACAGTGTTTCCTATTCATTTCCTGTTTAAATTATGGATTTTCTATTGATTTTTATGTATTTATTTACTTTTTTGGGGCCATATAAATGGCAAACAAACAAAATACTTTTTAAGTTTAAAAACTTTGGTCAAGCCCTTTTTAATTTACTAAATCTATCAATGGGACATGCAACATTCTTAATCGACCAAGAATTTCTTTAAAAATCTAGAAAATCACAAAAAAGCAGGTTTAAAACATAAGCAGCATATGCTCAGAACAACAAACTGTTTCTTATAAGCTTCAGTAGTTTGGAAAAATTCAGACCCAGCGTTGTACCAGTGGTAGTATGAAACAATACAATAAAATACAGTAAATAGTTACTGGAAAATACTTTGAATGAACAACTCTACACCTAAAGCATTAATAACATGCTTTTTAAGATTCTCAAAGAAAAGTAGCAACACAAGTCAAGTCTACATTACTTGAATAAGCTGAGCTGTTAGTTGACCAAACTAAACTCAATAAGGATAAAAACTGTACTTGCTCGACACTAATCAATATATCAATCTTAGCTTCACAGCGTCCATTTGTTTTACCGACTAACTACTATTATCATTACATCATTTCACCTGTGTTTTGGGCGTTACATCGAGACAGTGTGTTTTAATTTGAGCTTGTTCATTATAACCTGTAATGATATCTTGAAGCTATAAAAAGACACTAATATTGTTTTGGAACGTGTAAGCAGTCTTAGCCAGAACAATGGTGTCCTGTCCTTCCAGTTTCTATTGACTGAATCATGCATGTTCCACTGAATATGTGATAATAGCAGACGTATCACGTCTCCCAAAGAACTGTCTAAAAACAATGTAGTGGTTTAGTCCTCCTTAGACCTCTGTGACCGCAGCTAATCCGCACTGTTTTTCCATTTTGGCTATTTCCAGCTAATACACGGCTTAAATGTTTTTAGATCTCCTCAAGAATGCTATTATGTTTCAAGCGGGGCGGTACAAGAAAGGTAAATCCTTGACCCTAAGGTGGGATTTTGATTTAAACAGCTAAACACAAATGACTATTACAGAACATGGAAATGTGTGTATATTTGCATTATAGCTTTGGATGCTGAAAGGAAGCTAAAAGTACACATCCCTATTTACTTTGAGAGCGAGATCATGACAATTGGTAATAGTTTCTGTCCACATTTCTCTCAGCAATTTAAGCCTATTATAGTCTGAATGTCTTATAGAAACAATGCATACTTAGGTTATGTAAGCACTGTATACTTACCTAACAACCACAACAAAGGGACACAAGCCGAAACCGTGTCCCTCCTTGACAACGCATACCTACAAACTGGACAATGCATCAACCCTGCAAAAAGTCGCATACTGTAGTATCAAATATCATATTTGTGCTATATCTGAGATGTGTGATGTTTGACTCTTAAAAAAGTTATAGCCTAATGACTAAAGGCAGTGTGGGTTCTGTTGGCTATGTGCTCTACGTGTGAAGAGGCAGCAAAGTTCTGATTGAAAATAATGTAAAAACAAGGCCATATTAGTTAAAGGGAATAATTTAACATGTAATTATAGATTTGCGGTGCTAACAGAAAAACTCCACCTGTCTGTGTCTGGACAATTTCCCCCGAATTGGAAACACTGCTGTTTTTTGTAGTTTGTAGAAATTCTTAAGTATTTTTTCCGATAAAACAAGGCTATTGGAACTGGACATTTGTTGCTATAGGTTACCATACCTCAGAATATTTTTCCAGATCTAGGTAAGGTTAGGGTTAGGGTGGGATAGCTTTGGGTAAACTTTATGGTTTTGGGAAAGATATGCTTACCAGATTATGACATAAGTGTGTTGGGTAAAAGAAAGACACAATTTGTTGCACCTACCTTGATTTTGGTTTGAAAACATGCAGTCTTTGAACATGAAGCTTATGAATAAAAACGCAGAGCAGATCAAAAACTAAAATGTGTAAATGACGAATAAACACATTTCTGTTGGATTGAGTATTGTGATTGAGATGCACCAAAGAAAATACTGAAAGATTATTTTTTTTAACATTTGGCTAATCCCTCAGCTCCTCCTCCTGAACGAAGTCTCCACCTGTCTTGGACTGGTTCCACGAGTAAGGCAGGGACACAGCTTTCTTGTTCTTTGTCTGGCAAGTCTGTCCTTGTTAGATGACAGAACAATAGGACTAAAAGATTATTCAGTCATCAAAGAGTGTTTAAAACCACTGCAAGCTTCATGTGATAAGTGACAAACGCCAAATTTAGCACCACTTTCATATATTCATTTCGGAGTTCCTCTGGGTACTTTTTTGTGCATGCAGAATATGACAATGGAAGTTTTTTGCTTTTGTTCTTTAATCTACATATTCTAAATATTTAGAATATATATGTATGTGAACTGATGAAGCTGGTATGTTACCTACAGTGACATTAGTAAAAATGTTTCCAACCGTATTCAAAGCTAGCGATCCATGTAATTGTAGGATTTGAGTTCTTCCTTTTGCATCGATTGTCTGCAAGCTCTGTGCCAACAAATAAACAACAGGTTACAGTATGATTTATGTTACGCACAAGTGGCACAGCCAATTGTGTAAACTAAAAATACACAGGGAATTTTTAAGGTCAAGATGTTGACTCGACAAACACGAAGCGGGCTATTCCATTATTAAATTTATGTTGACAGAGGCAATTTCCGTATTTTAATGATAGCTTTTTTATAACGTATCAGACGTTAGTAATGTATCGGGTGAAATTGGATGTGTACTTCGGGTATTAACTGGACTGTTAAGAGGAAATTGACAGGAAAAGAATCGTCGCAAGAAGGAGTACAATACTTTGTGTAATATGTTATATCATTTTTTTATTATCTACAATTTATAGCCTGAACTTTCTTCATACACAAAAAACAATTACAATAATGACTCACGTAAGTACATTTTAACACATTTATTGTTATCGAAGCAGAAATACAAAGGCAAATTAATTAGATTTGGAATTTATTAATAGTTATTTTGTGTGCAATTCCCATACAGTTCTAGTTTTTTGAAAGTCCGATACATGGTCAGATCATAAATAAAAAAATCTATAGTTTAAGATTATTTGCTCTCTTTTTAATTAACTAATCAAACAACAGAGTTTGTCTAGAGTCAATCAAGAATTTCTTTCGTCGACGCAGCTCAACGATTCAGTTATTCTGCAACAAAAATGTAGAAAGTGCAAACAGGGTCAATGGATAGTTACCGGTATA
Source organism: Mugilogobius chulae (assembly GCA_038363315.1). Classification (NCBI taxonomy): domain Eukaryota; kingdom Metazoa; phylum Chordata; class Actinopteri; order Gobiiformes; family Gobiidae; genus Mugilogobius; species Mugilogobius chulae. The sequence goes on from CM076414.1 coordinate 27,029,604, forward strand.
AATGACTGACTTAACCTTCAGTCAGTTTATGTGACCCAATACCTGGCCCTGGAACGTAAACAACAACACACATAACAATGTGTCTATTTTTAGGTTCAAGAGGCCAAACCAAAGTCTTTGTGTGAGAGGAAGAGATGGCGGCTGATGTATAATGCAGTGGGGCTCTGGTTCCCCGCCTCCTCTGAGTTTCCATAAACATCCACAACTTCTCGCCGTCCGTCTGTCTGTCTGTCTAACCCCTGTCCGTCCGTCCGGCTTCCTTGAACCCTGACACAGACGGACCACAAACACTTTGGAGTACGTGCGGTGTCTAGTTACTGCTGTTCAAACATGAGTATTGGTGTTAACAGCCCAGGCATTGACAGGACTGAGCCACCAGCAGAGCCAGAACCTGCGATGGTATGAAAGTGATCACGGATATTGTTAGCAAATATATTGATGATAAAAAATACACACCTTAACAATTTAATATTAGCTAAACATGTTTTGTGGGCCTTGCTATGGATTGTAATATATGTTTTTGGCAACAACAAAGATTAAAAAAACAAGATTTGTATTGGCTGAAATTCATCTTCAATCGTCTTTACAATAACATGTAAACGAAATATTCCTTAAGACAACTGGACTAAACAGGATTTTGAGGCGGCCCCAGACATCATAAAATAATCAGTGCTTTTACTGTGTGCACAAACATCTGGTCGATAGCGATATTGCAATATGAATTTATTGGAGCTGATCCCAGTTATTATGGGCGTGAGGCCGTTACACCCTGGACAATTTGCAGTTAATCACAAAGCTAATATAGACTGATAGAAAACTTTTTTTTTTCCCACAAGCTTTTAATGTTAGCTTCTTAGAGAAATTAATACTGACATCTGGAATTATTTCAAAGACCTCCCTAAAACAATAAAAATGTCCTTTCTTGAATTTCTTTCTTCATTTCCAAATACTCTAAATTTGGATACAGTTTCACTATTTTACATTCACTGCAGCTACAACGAACAAAGCCTAGTCATTATTAAAGGCACGAATGCACAGCTTAGCTTGTTTTGGGACATCCTCTTGTTTAAAACCCAGTCGACTCGCAGTAGGTTCTATAATTAGATACTCAACACTCTGCTTGTCTTTTATGGCCGCCACATCCTCTTTTTTTTTTTTTTTTACCTCCCTTTCTTTCTTCTCATATTTTCTTTCCGATTTTGTCAAATAAGGTCCAAGTCGGACACCAAAAATACCTGACTACATTCATAAAAATCTGCAATCTCACACTATTGTTACTATTGTTGCGTCTAAACTTACCATCCCATGATCAACAGGAACAGTAACTATAGCAACGTCGGCAGTCAGGCTAACAGGAAGTTCGCTCTAAAAACACAACAATGAAAGAACTAGAGCGGCTTCCTGTTTCAGAGCTGACTTTAGGCTCCCATATCCTGCCTGTGCTTTGCTGCCGTGGTGCCCTTGAGCAAAGAGCGGTGGTGAAAAAACGGCACTTTTCACAAATACAAGTATAGAGTTTCCTCATTTAGACTTTCATGTCCGCTTCAGTACCCATTAACAGTCTGGTTTAATGACTAACAGCGGCCCCGAAGGCATCGCGCTAATGTGCAATCAAAGGACAGCGCACCTATTTAGAAGTACGGAAAAAACAATGATTCATTTAGGACCACTTGTTTGCTATGGGGCAGGGTGACTTCTGTAAAAGTACAGAAAGGACACTTGTACCAGAAATGTCCAATCATTTCACCAAGTAGCTCTTCTTTTTAAGAACAGGGTGTTGAAAGTCTTAGTGCTAAAAAAAAAAGCATGTTGCTAAATCAGCCTTGTGCAACACAGGATTTCTATGATTAGATTGTGTTACTGACAGTTATAATCAAGCAACTTAAGAGCTGTTTCACTTTTCTTTCTGTTTTAAATTGAGCTGTAATCTTAAAAGGACTGATAAAAATACATTGCCACACTAGTGACAGAACATGGACAATTTGACTGATTGAGCATGAGTAGTAATGTGTCATATAAAAACACTTTAACTGAAAACTAGTAGCAACTTTCCACAATAACGTTATTAGCCAATAATCTATCGTTTCAATAGCAAATGGAACAATACAGATTCAGAAAACAGCATTTCAATGTCCGTTCAAGTAGATTTATGGTCTTATTTTATCAGTTTCATCTTTAAGTCCGTCCCGAAAATAACACATAACAGTAGCTCAATGTCTGAAAGTTCAACAAAACCTTAAATCCTGTTCCACGGAACTTGTAATTTGTAATAATTAACCAAACGTATGCTCTCAGGTCATTTCGAAAAAGTTTTGTGATTCACTCATTGATTCTACAGAAACCACTGATGTTTTTAGTTTTTCTTCCTTGTAACCAGGTCTGTTTGTTTTGTTCCAGAGCGGCTGTGTCTGTAACTGGGTAATCTTTTGTTATTCACGCCCACTAAAACTCGAGAGTTGATAACTGGTCCATTTTATTATTTGACTACATTAATCACATTTCTATACAACAGATGCAGAAAATATAGTTGAAATAATAGTTTAAATCAGATCAATTGCAAACTTTACGGCATGACATAGAAAAAAATCTTGACAAAACTCCATTGTTCTAAATAAAGTGTACATGTTTGGTGAGTCCAGCTGCTGCAGTACTTGCAGCGTGGTATCTCAGCTCGCTCTCTATCTGCTCTGTCCCTCCTTCACCCTGAGGAATCCACAGCTGTCGCTCCCATTCAGAGCTCCTCTTCTTGTGCAGCAGCTGTCCAGACTGTGGTTTGTGAGTGCACGGAGGCCTGCCAGGCTACAACTGTCGCCAAACTATTTCTATATTTATGGCGCTGCTGCTCTGTTGGTGCATACTTGGTGTTCGAGTGTAAACGCTGGCGTGTTTGGCTGTCGTCGCGTTTTACCTTCTGCTCACTGTCACGGAGCTCGCGGGTCTCTAAACCGTACTGTAGTTCGAAATATACAATGCAATGATTTAACATTCAACAAAAACTAAAGTTAAGAAGCATCAGGGTATATTTCGTTTGTACGCTTAGTGCAGTTGCTTCTCTCTTTGCAAGAAATGTGCAGGACTACTGTACAAAAGTAAAGACAAGCATACTTTTGTAGCTTTAAATTTATGACAGTAAAAAGCTCCGTTTTGACAGGCCCCCAGACCAGTTCGCTTTGGAAAGGTTGTGTTAATGGTGGAAAGCATCTCTATGCTCAAGGCCAGAGGCAAAAGTCACAAGTTACATGAGCAGTCCCCAAACATAACAAACGTTTTCTTACTGAATTAAATCTAAATGGTAGCTGAATCGCCAACTATTATTTACTGCATCCCTGTACAAAGATATATTCTAGTAGTGAGTGGTCTTATTTTAGTAGTTTTGATTATTTTCTGACATTGAAATAACCCCCTGTACGTTTTTGATGCTTCTCAATTATTACTCTGCCATATGCCCCGTCTTATAAAGTTTAAAATAACCGACAGAGACTGATTTCCTAGAGCTCAGCCATAAAACTTCATACACCATCTGTGACTGATAATAAGCACCTGTTATCTACAACAATAACTTTCGCTTGTGTAAATATCATCACAAATCCAGCCTTATTACAGCTGCCGCAGAAGAAAATGTATAAATTACACTCCTATAAGGGAACTCCCTGTTTGAAAAACAAGTCTAAATTTAGCCTTTCTTTTGGAGATTTATGACCCTCGTGCAGACTTGTGTGTCATTACTTCCTGGATCGTTTTGCACAGGTGCTTTAGCTTCCATAGAACATACCAATATCGCTACCATTTGCATAACTCTCAGAACAGACACACCCCCTGCTGCTGCTGCTACAATCGGCAAACATTCCTGATGAGCCTGTCATGTTTTCTGACTTGACTCGATGTTGCAACTACTAGCCTGGAGCTTGAAACTTCATACTCATTCATTAGAAGCACACTTACTGCCAAATAAGGTGTGACTGTGAGGACTCCAGGTGTACAAGATGTGAGGAAAGAGACACAAACATTGTTGGACGACTAAAAAGGCCTCAAGAATATCATTACGATCCGATCATATATAGACAAGAACTTATTGCAAATTTGTATTGAATGAGCCAGAATACATTCGCAATTAAATTTAAATGTCTATCTAAGTCCTTTATGTCTTCCTTTCTTCTAATCTTTTATTATAGCAATACAATAATTATGAAACAATGGTCAGTTGATTCATCAGTTTGAGAATTAAAGGCTTAAAGCTCTAATTAATCATTTGTTTACAATAGGGCTGAGCAATTCACCGAAAACTCATAAGATTGAGATTCACTTGTAAATTTAATTATTTGGTTTAGAATTTTGAATCAAAAGCTTGAGAAAAGTCCAACTTTGAGGCAGAACATTGATATTATTTTTTCTGTTAAGTCTATTTCACTTAGGTCATACTAATTGTATTTTTGAAGTAATGAGTTATTATATTTTTTCCCTGACTGGCTAGCTCTAGTTTACATTTGCTAGATATTACAAAGTTATTTTAGATATGAAGGTGTTATGTCTCTATCACATACATTTTTTGCTACAACTTTTCTTAGCTCCCATAAAAAGCGTATTTCCTTTCTCGTAATTACACTTTTAGCTCTCTGTAAACAAACATTCATTAAACTTAAGATGAGTCACACGGTGTGCTTCACGACTCAACAATTACTATCATTTAATTGTGATGATGATAAGCAGGTGATAAGCCAGTCACTCAATACAAGACATCCTTTGTGGGAGACTTTAAAATAGAAAAGAGCTCAACGAGAAGTTGCCCGACTGGTTTTGCTGAGCTCGTTCCATGTGACAGGTTGGAAACATTACAAACTTTATTGCTCCCTTTGGGCAAATTCAGATATTGAGAGTAAGCCGGTCAAAGGTCATGATTGGTTGCAGGCAGATATCTAAGTGCAAGTTATTGAAATGCAAGATCAGAACAGTGTAAACAAATTATATAATTGGATTTGGCTTAAGAATGAGCTGATACCAATTTTTGATATTTGGTAACCATATTTGTGTTTTAAAATCTACAGCACAGCTCACAAGATCACAAATGTACTTTTCATTTTGGTAAGGTATTTATCTAACTTAATAAATATTCTGTGTGTGTAAATATACAGCCAGGGTAACTTTTTAGTTGCAAATAAGAAAACGTTATTTTTTCCACACGAAAGATTATGGCAATTTGTTTGTAAAAAGAAGCCATAATTGCAATCAAAAGGTATACATGTCGATATTAACCACGTGCAGAAGGCTTTATGAGAGGAAACTGTCAGATTTAAACCTAAATCGTGTTTGCAGTGTGAAAATCAACATCAAAAGTTGACGTTTTGAGGACAAATTAGGACTCACACATGTATCGCCGATTCGTAAATGAGTTTTTATGTGAAATGGCACTGTTTTGGAAAGAAGCAATGCATTGATTAAACTTTTTCAAGTATGTTTTTTGTTTTCTTTTCAATATCTATGAAAAATAAATGTCATATAGATTTTGTGCTTTCAGTTTTGCCTTGAATGATGATGACCTGAAGTAACATTAGACACGTTTCCTTGTTCAACCTTCTGGAGATGAGGCAATACACAAATTACTTTATCTCTACTGACTACAGGCCCACCCTGGAGAAACAGGTTCACCTCTGAATCAGCTGTCCTTAAGCGTGCAACAAAACAACCCTTACTCCAGTCCAGCTTTCTCACTGTTAGCAGATTTCATGATAACGGTACACAAATCTTGTTCCAGACAGGAAATCCAGCGAATGGGCGCTCTGTCCTTTGTCCAAACCCTGCTCTTTCATCACCGCTGCCCTTCATCAACTTCAAACACATTCTCCGCATTTCCGCGGGCAGATAAAGCCACTCCACAAAGCAGCGCACTCGAGGGATCTCCTGCTATCTTAGAGATGACTTCTTTAACTTTATTGATGTGATCATATATTTGGAATCAGAAATATCAAACAAACCATGAATGACCTGCAGAACACACAAAGTTAGGTCACAGATTGTTGGTGAAAACAGTGTGGAGGTAAAGACAGGTGATTGGAGCTGATAAAGCCCACTGCATAAGTGCGCACAAATATACAGCGGATACAACAGGCTTATAGAGATGAGCCTCGGTGGACTGAAATCGATAGGTGCAAACGGTGAACAATGCAGCCTGGTAAGAATACTGTCTCTTGTTATTGCAACTCTTTTGTGTTGTCATCAAAGCACAAGCAACAATGATGCCGTGAGATTGAGGCGGAGGCATTTACTGAGTCAGTTTCTATGAAGCCCAGCAGCACTGTACAGTAAAGGGTTTTATCACAATTTTAAGCCTGATTAGTCTCTACACAAGGTTGATAAGATGTATTGAGAGTTATTTCTTGTAAATTATTGTTTTTGGTACTTTTATATCTGAGGCAGCCAGTTCAATTCTGTTATGTCATAACAGCTATGGCACTTTGTTGTAAGCAAATCAAAAGCCTCGAATCATAAGGTACAAACATGTTAAAATTGGATTGTCAGTCACAAATAACTTGTGACTTATTGTGACTTTCATTGACCTTAAAAAGGTCAATGAAAGCAACCACTCAATGTTAAGTTCTGTGACAAGGCAAGTTGTAGAGTTGTAGAGGCAGCAAAGAACACCAACAATGTTTCTACAGTTTCTTTATCGCCATTTCTACAATGAGTGTAACAAGACTCTTATCGCCAGTTATTACAACCTCTTACGAATCTTTAAAATCATTAAATGCCCAGTCATTTCTTTTTTTTTTTTTTTGTTTAGTTTTATGTATCTGTATGTATCTGTATGTATCTGTTTTCATTACACCTCATTCAATAGATACTTCCAAAGTCCATCACTTAGCAACTTTTTCCTGAAAAAAGTCAAACAGAGAAACATCGCTAACAGATGCTTAGGTTAAAAAATGTCTGGGTTTATGCTTTCCTCGAAAGGTGATGACTCTGATTTTATTTTCCATTCATTTCTCCGGTTAAATGATAACATGTTCTGAGAAGAGCGGCTTCATGAATATGCGCAGTCACACTCAGCTGTCTGCACACAACACAAAAGAGGAGGAATTAAGATTCTTGCTCAGCACTGGTCTGGGATCAGCATCCACTCCACTCTGAGGACCTCAAAGAGCCACTGATACTCACGAAGATAAAGACTTAGATCACACATGACAGCTTACACCAGGAAGCTGTACTAAGCCAATCTGCATTTTCAGGAAGGAAATTGTTATAAAAAAAAAAAATATGAAGACTTTTTAGAGGAAAATGATGCCTCAAGAACCTGAACGTCATTGCACCTTTGCTCTTGACTGAACCAGTTAAACCTATACAAGCTTGTTTTTGTACATTCTGGGTAAATTCTTCACTTCAATACCGCAGGAAAAAAAAATCACTACTTGCTGAATATTTAAATGCCATTTTAAAAGGACCATTTTGCAGAAACTAATTTGAACTCTTCAACAATAAAGCCTGCACAATATTCCCACACCCACACACACAAGTTAAATAAACAGCCATTGTACTCGTCTCATCCTCCATTGGACATTGGCTTCTTGTATGGCCTGCAGCTCAGTCAGCTGTGCAGTCAGGAGTGTGTCCACATGAATGAAGGGATCTGCTTACATCAGAGGGCTATCTGATCTCAGGTCAGTGTCACTCACCCGCTTCTCGGGAGTCAATGTGATCTGTCCATTACGCTGTGGCTGAGGTCAGACTGTATCGGGATACAGAGACTCTATTTTGATAAGGGTCAGACAAAGCGGATCTAATATCAAATATGTCTGTGTGCTCTGGGAGATCAAGAGCAGATAATTACATCACACAATATGAAAATAGAACACAAATTAGACATATGGGTATGCAATGTTTCATGAAAAGTGAAAGGACAGACCTTATGATCGTCATGCATCAACACCTTCCATTGCCTCGTCCTCTCTGGGCAAAATTTTCTATTGATTTAATCTGTACTCTGCAGCCATTTAGTTGTTCTTACTTTGTCGTGCTGTGTCTATAAGGTCATGTTTGAGGATGGACATTGATTGAAAGAATAAATAAATGAATTTTTTTACCATAGAATGCCATGAAATTAGCCACAAAAGGGGCAAAAATGTCATCTTATCTCGGAGACAATATACTTGATATTCTAATTTTGCATATCTCCAAAGAAACAACTGCATTTTCAATTTTCTATTTCTCAGTACATATGAAAGGTCATTTAGATCATTTGGATTAAACTGTTTACTAAAAAGACAAAATAGTCACAAACATTTAAAACTAGAGCATTGCAAAGCTGTTCTATGTCTTTTAAAAAGTGAAAATCAGAATGTTGAAACATGTGTTCAAATTTGCAGTGGTTTAATGTTATAATGTTAGACAGACGTCAATATGAAAAATCTGACTTAAGGTGACTTAAGTCCATTTACAGTAGAACCACAAGCCTCGAGTGGAGCGGTAACCAACCTGACCACAGCCGAGAGCCTTCAGACCAGAGGTTAATACAACTGCAATTGATTTGACACAGTAATAAAACGTTAAGGACACTGCTCCCTCAGGATCTGGGACCATTTATAAGTATAGCGCAAAGAAAAAGCCCCCACGCAGCATGTATCAAGTAGAACTGTGCCCTCAGAAAAAGCACAGAGCCACTAGCCCATGGGGGGTATTATGTAACATTAGCCCCTGACATATCAAATGATTTCACGCACCTACAGGCTGGACAATTGGGCCATTTGTTCAGACGGTCAAAAATAGCCTTGCGGTTCATTGCCGTGTACTATTGCAGCCTTCTAGAACAGACAGAGAACTGAGAAAATAGTGGAAGAGTTCTATCAGCAATTCACTTATGTTAAGATATATGTTGTTCTGTAAATTCAAGCATACCATTTGTGCAAGTTGTGAATTTGATGCATGATCAAGCATTTTTATCCGACTTAGTGAGTCATGTGGAGGTAATAGTAAACATCACTAGTCAAATATCCACAACTGGACAAGGAAACAGTGAAAAAAAAAAACATTGACTTGGCAGCCTAGAGAGTTTCAATAGGACAATAATTTACAAGTATTTTTGTTATTATGCTTTACACTGGTATCACCCAAAGCTCTATTGCATGGATCAGATTTAGTGAAAAGATCAAACCAATGTACTGTAAAGCCTAATCCACTTTCCACTCACTTCTAACAACCCCGCTTAAGTCCAGAGTAGGGATGGGCAATATTGACAGAATAACTCACTTTCATTCAGACAACATTAGGTCAATCAAACATACATGTGCTAAAATGTGTTTACTAGATTGAGTTCATGTTCTAAGATGTGATACTGTTGTAGTCTGTAGTTTCAGATGATTGGCAAAAGCGAGTTTGAAATATGAAAAAATGTGAAACATTTTCAGTCTGGTATTTCAGAACGGTACAGAAAAATGTGAAATGTTTGTAAAAATGCAACACAAAAGTGCTACAATATTGGACTTGTCTAAAGTACGAATTTGCTTTATACAAATGTGTGGTATTTACAATCACACAAACATCCACCTTGTCCACGGACAAGCTCATTAAACATCCCCAGCTCACAAAGGAATCTATGATCTGTATCACACAGCGAGCAACAGGTGGAGGACAGAAGAACAAGTTATCCAAGTGACCTTTACAGAAACCAAAACTGAGTTTGTTACACCTGCAAAGCACTGATTTAGTACTACAAATAACTGTTGAAGTGTCTCAGACTGAAACTGCAACAAGTGACTATAAGGTATTCACACTGTTCTTTTCTCTACCCTTCTTCTAAAATAATACATTTCTTGTCTGTGATTTAAAATACCAAACAGTAGATAGATGAATGTAAATATTACATTTACATTGCATTCAAGAAAACTCTTTTTTGTAGGAACGGAAGTCAATGCAGTTACAGGTAAAAAAACATATTCTCCTGGATTTACAGTATGTTAACCTCAGTGAACAAGCGGACCTTACATAATGCTTACTTACTGCTGCCTGTTCATTACTAAGAATCCTTCATTATTGTGGGGAGCCGGAGCTGAACAGAGTGCGAATGGGATTAAGCCTTTCTTGGCAGTTTCAAGTAGTTCAAATGACTGCTGGAGATGGAGTTTGTGTAACAGCGGTTTCACAAGTGGCACACATCTGTTTCTGCCCTCCACCACCTTTTGCCAGCCTGCTCTTTTTCGACCCATGTGGCCCCGGGTCAGGCTACACTTGTTGAAAATATTCAGCCAGTGTGTGGGTGAGAGCAGAGAGAGACAAAAAAAAAAAAAAAAAAGAGAACGGCCCGGTGTCAGTTGGTCCGCGCGGACACATGTAACCAGATGCTGCGTTCATGGCCCTGACCTCAGCGGGTTTTTCCACCGCCGCACACACTCACACACAGTGGCGTAGTGCACAAAGTGGGCACAAAGTAGGTCCGTGGAGAGTGCACAGTGAGCCCAGTCTGGTCCCGCTCACACACACATACATTGTAATCCTACACAGGCTGATCAAGCGCTGGAGAATGCTGCCGGTCTAATCTGAGACACAAAGAAGCGGATGGATGACTTTGTGAGGGTAACAGTTAGTGCATTATGGGTGCGTTCAGGTAAAATTTGAATATTATTGATGCAACACAATCCCTAACGGCTGTAGATGTCCTGCAAATGGATTATGTTTGAGATAATAAGCTTTATCTGAACACACTATCGCAAAAATGTTTCTGAACAAAATATGACTAGTATTTAGTTCCCTGTCTAGTTTTAATCAAGTGAAATTGTGATTGAGTTAGTAGCATAGTTCAATATATTTGGCCTAAACAACATAAATCTGACCTTGATTTTGGTTCAAAGTTATTAGCAGAACTAATAAGTTATTGGTTTCTAAATAAGTCTAAAGATCTAAAACAATCTGTGGATTCTAAATGATAAAAATACAAATATATACCGGTATATTAAAAATTAAACATTTTGGTTGATCTGTACAACTGACTTTGGAGCATTATTTACCAGAGGTGAGATTATGCAACCAAAGCTTTCCTGAGTTTACCTGTTTCAACAATGAACAATAAGTACCAGCAGACTAGGTGAAGGAGTGGTGACATGTTTCAAAAGGAAAAACAAGAGTGGAATAGAGTCTACAAGCTTGAGCTGTAAAGAGAGCTTAAGGTAAGATGTCAGCAAACATTTGTTTTCATATTGTCATTTTTCATGCTCTTGACACACTCCATTACATCCGACACAACTTTTTTTTTTATCACAAAAGGTTGAAAAGGTTTGCCTGAAAACTCCAATCTCAGAAAAGTAAAAACCTAAAAACTTCATGCTTTTGTCTTATGGATCACACTGTTAAGTCTGTAGTTTTGTCTTGGTGTTCGGAAAAACTTAGCGCTTCATATTTCATTCTCCACTCAAACGTTTATGCTCCTGGGTGGTTCAAAACTTTCAAACAAATGTACTATCACAACATAAACTGAAATGCAATGCTTGTCAGAAAACTCACAATGACGTATTCATACAAAATGTTTAGCTCTAGTGAGGGCAGTGTTTGGCGTAGTGCGCTTTTAAAGCTAATCACAACCTACAAATACGACTGTTTACTTATTTTATATTAAGGCTAGACAAGGCAGGTGAAAGGAAAAACGCATTTTAAAAAGCATAGCTATCATGAAAACTAGCTGATGTTCTAACATAATGTAAAAAAAATATATAAAAACGGACTTTAACGGGGTCTACAAAATTGCAAGGCAGAGGCAGGTTTAAGCTTATTATCTTTGTTGACATATTAGATACAAATGTTTTAACAGAAGGTTTTAGATATCTTATTTAGTTTCTGAGTCTAACTGATTTGACGGAAAATTTTAATTTTTGCACATTTATGAGATAAATTTCTTTAATAATTCAAGTTTACAATTAGATAATAAAATTCTTCAAAATCTTCAGTCCAAGACTTTAAGATTTGATGTGTGTATGAGCTACTTAAGAGGGTGATATTGCAGACCCCGTAAACGAAAAACGGATTTTGAGAAATCAGCCATTTAAGTCTCTGAATGAAGTAGAATAAATTATATACTACATTTTTTAAGCAGCAGATCAGATGTTTCCAAATGAAAGCTTACATAATGCTAGAGCAAACAAAAAAAGGAAATAAAATTACTTTTGTTTGTAGTGTCTCACCTAAACATAATCCTTTTTATTGACTCTGTATCACCGCACTTAGTTGTTTATTGATGTAATGACGCATAGCACACCTTAAAAGTCTGAATATAAAAAACAATAAATCACTACAGCAACGTTGCCAAATAGCAGAAGAAAAAAAACATGTTCTAACCATTAGCAGACAAATAAGAAAACAAACTGGGCATGAGCACCTCTACTTCTCTGTCACAAACTGTAATTAACCACGACCTGCGGCACAACACATCAGACGAACCACAGCCGCTCCAACACATCTTTCCAAAGAGGTCCACACCTGCTCTGCACTTTACTGCGTTTTTTTTTTTTTTTTTGGAGAATCAAACTACTTACATCACTCACTGGAAAAATGCTGTCAACCCAACAGAGAGCAGAGTCTGTGTGTCATATGTGTATGCTGTAAAAAAGAACGCAGTAAAAAAAAAAAAAAAAAGACAAGATGAAGTCTTCCTGTGCTGCAAACTGTAGAGGACTGGCAACATTTTTTCCACATCAGCCTTTTTGACAGTCCTGTTAACAAGAGACTTTTACAGCCCAAACAAGAGCCCAGCAGATCATTAGAGCAACACAAAACACTAAAATGACACATTACCTTTAAATGTGTGGAATATGATGTCTTCTTGGTTTATCTTTACGAAGCTGTTGACAGTGTGGAGTCCATCTGTAGAACACAACAACATCATTAATTAACTAAGAATGTGTTTTCATGATTGACCTACTCTGTTCCAGCTTCTATCATCCAAGCCATAAGCATGTGAGAGCTAACTTTAGCCAGCTGTAGTTGTACACCGCATGTTTACATTGCATTGGCTTATGGTATTTTCTTGTGGACTTGTATGAACTTACCGTGACCACAGTCGTATCAGTTTAAGAATTAAAGCAAACATGTCGCAGTCGAAAGCATTTGCTGATGTATATCTTGATGGGAAATTATTTTTAATGCACCACAGAGATTGTGGCCAGTGATGAAATGCGTAAAGGAAATTAACACAGATTAAAAAAAAAAGCACTTACAACAAAAATAAGCATGTGAAAGACACACAGATGTAACAGCATGAATAAAGTTGAATGATAAATGAGTAGCTTATTAAGTGTGATTAATTTAATAAGCAACTCATTTTTAACAACTTGAATCATTTTTAATAGCATGTTTGTTTGCTAAGGAGTCTGTATTCATGTTTTATTAAAGAAAATTGAGGTAAACTATAGCTACTACAAAAGGTTACCAGGACAAGAAAGATGAAAAGTACCGAAAAAGTTAGTTACAGCTAGCTGCTGTGGCTATTGGATTAGTTAGCCCGTGAAAATGTTATCAATGGTATTATTGGCAAAGAATTCAAACATTGTTTTAACCTGCAATAACAGTCTCATATGAATAACGTAGTTGAATATACGTTTCACTTCAACAACAAACTTTTTTTTACTTAATTGAAAAAGTGGTCGAATAAGCTACATTGTATCACAGTGTAAGCATCGGCACATCGACGCTACTACAAAGACAAACACGGACACGCTCGCTCGCTGCTATTGGTCAGTTGGCTCACGAGCTCCGAAAGCAATTAACTCCGTAGATAAAACAACGCGAACACCTGTGCAGGAAGTCAGCGCCCGCCAGAGCGCTTTGTGCAAAACAGGGCGACATGTCAACTCCAAAAGTGAAAATATGTCACATTCCCCAAGTAAAACTGCAGTCACTAATCCAGCTGCAGCCTGTCACCGCTGTGTTAACCCTACCTTGTAAAGACAGCAGCCTCGGGAAAACTTTCAAGCTCCTTCAACACTTTCACTGCGCGGAATTGTTCACGTAATCCGGTAAATGCGGTAGTAGTAGAAGTCCTCGGAGCATCCACGAGCGAAAGTCCCCAAGACGCACCGGGAGAAGAGAGCTGTTAATCACTCACAAGCAAACTGTAGCCTACAAAAGAAAAAGGGCTGAGCTCAGTCAAGTTCCACAGCGAGAAAAAGAGAAGTCCGTCCCCTCCGAGTCCTGCCCTGCTCTCTTCAACCTCCCGCTGACAGAAATAGCAAGCGAGGCGGGCCCCACCAAAAATAGCCTTGACTTCACGCAGACCTTCGCGACTATTGTTTTGCCGCGCTGACAGACGCTTATTGGGCGCACGCCGCAACCAATCAAAGTGCTCGATAAACTTGTGCCACTATCTAGACTAGTCTGGTAATAAAGAATAGGGCAGTTAGAGGTGGCTCCATCTGCCGTTGTAACCCGGGCACCAGCAGGAAAAGGCAGAGAAATGTGTGAGTAAATATAGGTTTCTGTCTGGGCACTCGAGGAATGCTGTTCTAATAAACAAACAGAAACATATCGTGTAATGCTTCTAAAATAAAATATTACTTTTGGATGCCATTATTGTCATTTGCAATACCTAATAGGCCCTATAGCATGTTTTGATTTAGGAGTCTCAAACTGGCTGCCCATGAGATAATTTTGAATGATTTTTGAACCACATGTGTGTTTTGGCATAGCTATCGTACTGTTACAACCCTAGTGTCAATAAAACCTAAAATTTACACCGTAAATTACATACACTTTTTCCCATCTATTTTCTGGGAAGGACAGTCTGACTCTAGTTACCCACTTTTAATCACTTATTCTTTAATCACATGGAGACTTAAGTAATAGAAAACAATCTAAAAGAATGAATGTGTTATATGTTAAATAACACATTCACTGCTATATTTTAAAATGTGGCTCTTGACCACCTTTGACTTTGATCATTTTGGCCCCAGTCCATTTGAGTTTAAGACCCCTGATATAGTCTATGAAGTAACACGCATAAACTACATGGCCACTTAATAGAATAAATGAAATTATTTGTGGTAATTCATGCAGTTTAACTTGTTGGGTTCAAATCGTGAAGGGACTTCCACAGTCAGGCTTGTGACAGTAATCACAATGTTCTGCTCTGTCCATACATTCATCATTTACTGGGTTTTTGGATTGGCAACACAAAGCATTTGCTTGATAATAGGCTTCAGCATTGAGGCCTGCAGGCATATTGTTATTGTGAAAATAACAATCCTCGTATTGTCAGACTGTGAGCAGGTCATTCACATCATAACCAGTCAAAGTCAAGCAAACAGAACATACCTAAGATTCTTCTCATATCAGGCTTTATCGAGCTACAACTTGCTCATAAAAGGAAAAAATATCCTAGTTCCTGCAGAATGTTGCACTTTCCTGTTACCAAACAAAATGCCAGTTGTGTGAGTGTTTCCCAATAGAACACATGTAAACATGAGGAAATGTCATGCTCAGAACACATTCTTACTCATTTTAGCCGCATGCCATGCATTAGCACAACGTTTTAGCACATTCTGCACCATAAAAGCCCAGCACAGGGCATTCCAGCCCCATGTATAGGAGGAAGTCAAGCATCCTGTGTGAGTAAATCACGCTCAATTGCACAGCAGATAATAGAGTGCAAGCCTGAGTGACGAAGAGCCACACTCCTGTCACTTATTTTTCTAATGATCCACATATTTCCTCTAGAGCAACAGGCTGTTTATTGTTTACAAGCTCTAACTGACTGATAAACATTCTTTATGCGGCGCATGACAATCAGCATGACTCCAATAAACACCCAAAACCAACTTCATGCAAAAGTGTTAAAAGTCACAAAGTTTTTAAAATAATGCTAATACTGATTTGGAGCAGCACTGTCTGGGTAATACTTTGCTTAGCCAGTGCCGAACTGACTGAAAGGGCAGTTAAGGAGAGTGTCTTGTTTATCAGTCGTCGTGCAGCAGTGAGGGAAAAAAAACACAATTCAAAACAATTTCATCCTCAGTTGACATTAGGGCAAGTTTTTCCCCACGTATGCTACGACCGTTTTTTGCTCACAAATACGCTTTACACCCTTTTCCGATCTCACAGTTGGGCCATGTTTGATAGCAATACCGAAACCTCAAAGTGTGCGTTTATGGTATTCAACTACTGCTCGTGGATCCTCTTGTCACCCTTTGGTGCCTCAATCACAGGGGGAACCCGGCACATTTCTCAGAAGGTGTGTGGGTGTGCAGGTCCACACAGGGATGTATGCATGTGAACTGGAGAGTATTTGAGCGTTGTGTATGTGGTTAGTCCATTCAATTACACAATCTAGCGCATCGACTGAATCACATCCGGTTTCGAGCTGAAAATAACCAAACCACAGGGTGACAGAAAAGCAGCGCAGCAGCAAACGCCTACAGGGACACTCCACGACACACGCAAGATCACACTGGTCAGTCAAGAGTCCGGAAACAATAGTGACCCAATTCTGTAGCCTCTCCAGGACTTCTTTTCAAAGTACTTTGTGCAATTATAGTGACTTTAAGAAGTGAAGATATGTTGCTGATTGCATAATCTAAAAACTTGATTATGCAAACTTGATAATGCAATAAAGGTTGGTTTTCTGTTCACAATTCAGTTCTGCTTTCAAACGGTTTTAGTTTTCATATTTTAAAGTGTTACCTCAACTCTGTGTTTTATAGCACTTAGAAATTGTGAATC
Organism: Mugilogobius chulae; assembly: GCA_038363315.1. Taxonomy (NCBI): domain Eukaryota; kingdom Metazoa; phylum Chordata; class Actinopteri; order Gobiiformes; family Gobiidae; genus Mugilogobius; species Mugilogobius chulae. Next base: position 27,046,287 of record CM076414.1, read on the forward strand.
ATCTTGAAGTATACATGTTAATGACGTGAATCAACCATACTGGACTCTCAGCATTGAAGTTAAGATTAAGGTATTTTTTGTGCTCATAGGGAAATTTGTTCTGTCTTCGACCCATTCTTCACTGCCATTGTGTCATGTATTCAGGAGCTATAGCCTTGACGATCTATCTTCAGAAAATCTCGCTTAGCTTGATCAGAAAAAGGAGGATTTTCCCCACCGTACATGTTTTGGTTGGTGTTTTGGTTGAGTGCCTGAAAAACATGTAAACTCCACAGAGAAAGGCCTAATCTTGAAACTTTGACCTTCTTTGCATCAAGTTTCAAAGCTTCTACACCCTCGTTTTTTGTTTGTTTGTTGTTTGTTTGTTTGTTTTGTTTTTCTGATAAAGTCATTTAAAAAAGAGATTTTTTTTTTAGATATTTAGTACAAAACTGCAATGTAATGAGATAAAGAGAAAAGGTGAGTGCTTCAAGGATCTGCAGGCAATCAGGTGCACTTCTAGGATGATGAGACCAAGATTTAGCATATAATGCAAATGTTTTGCTATAAGAAAAGTTATTATTTGAAAAAAGATCCAAATTACTCGGAACATGATTAGAAAACTTGAAGTCCTTTATTTAAATGCGGCCTGGGCGTTTCGACACTTGTCTTCGTCAGGGCAATTTCATGAATGAAAGAGGTGTCTTGATTCACGACAACTATAAATTACAGCAAATCTATAATTGCTCTAAAGTAATTGAAATGGTAAATGGTCTATTTATATAGCGCTTTTCTACTTTTCCAGGCACTCAAAGTACTTTACAATTTAGTACCCACTCCAGTGTACGCAGACACTGAGGCAATGTTGCTTTAAATGTCTTGCCCAAGGACACAACGACAATCCACTGTTGTCGTCCCACTGTGGCACCTGTGTTCAGCGGTCTCCATCCAGGTACTCACCATGCCCTAACTTGCTTAGCTTCTGAGCTATAACGGGATCAGGCTTTGACAAGCAGGATGGCCCACATCTATCGTGACTGTATACAGTATATATTTTAATGATGAAATTCAACTCAACCCAACCTCAACCTCACACTTTTCTCAGTAAATGTATAAAGCTTTGAGGAAGGTTTTTTGATCACTTGAGTCTCAAATGCAACTTTGCAAAATCAAATGCAAAATTATCTCAAACATGCAAAACACAAATCTGACTAAATGATAAGGAAATAGCCGCTATAAAAATTATCTTTTTTTTACATTTGTGCACAATTTGTAGTAGTTTCATGAGGATACCAATCTTCCTTGACATTCATAAATCAGGGCAGAATCTTTATGTGTTGTCCTTATATCTGATTTTTAAACATGTCATGAACCGTTGTATCTGCTCAGCCCTCTTCTCGAAACACGTAAACATACTCTAATCTTTGATGACTCTTATTATCTTTATTATTATCTTTCACTTGAACTGTCTTTAGCTATATATGCATTTCAAGACATTTTATAAACTTGCAACACAGTGGAAAAAAGTTCAACTTGAGTTCCACCTATGTTTGATTTATGCTCAATTAAATACAAAAATTAGCGTGCAGTGAGTGGGTAGTGATTATTATTACTGCTGTGATGAACGGCATGTACAAAACCCACACAATTGATTTTGGCTTGTTCAAATTGGAGCACAATAGAAAATCAAATAAAAGCTATAAAAAATCAGCAATCTTCATCTGGAATAAACCAAGTTGCATTTATGGTTTGAGTTTTCTCGCTAAAGCAGAAACTGTGATCTAGATCGAAATAGCAGTAACTGTAATTGTTGACAATCAAATTCTGCAGAAGTGTGGAGTTAAAATAGCAGCGTGACGTGTGGTGTTCTCAGCGCTGCATATACGGGGCAGGATGTGGTCAAGGCAAGGCTATATAGACTCTCACCTGCAAGCACAGAAATATACGCAGAAATCATAACAGACTTCGTTTTTTGTTTTGTTTTTTTTTTACACATGGATGAATCATGGACAGTTTCATGCACATTCTAATGAGTAATGATGCAGATGATGTCACTGACAGTAAAAGGGAGTGTGCAGACAGACAACACCCAATGCACTTTCAACAAAAGGTGAACATTATTCTGTTGCTGTTATTGTTATTATTTTTTATTATTAGTGTGTAAATAGAAGTTATGTAAAGCAGTTGGACAAAAACACTGTTGCTAGGTGGCTGGATAAAACATTACAAATTTGGAACACAAGCTTGGGAAAATGTTCGTGGGAAAATCCAAAATGAATGTACTTTTCCTATCATAATCAGTAAACTGTAGTACCGTATAGTGATGCTACTTTATCTATTTATTTTTGACATATTCTGTAACCACTGCACTGTACTAACCCATAACAGCAACTTGATGTGCTTAAGATTTTTAGATTTTAACTATATACTAGGTCTATTTGAAATATTTTTTTGTTTTTAGTGCCTCTAGTAACAATTACATTCTTTTATTTGAATAATGTACATTTTATTTTGGTTTGCTGTCATGTGTCTCACGTGAGCAACCAAGATGTTTTCCTAAATCTAAATAAAACCTAAATTGTACTTTTAAACACTAATGCCGATCTCATAGGGCATTTTTAAAAACAATTTAGTATGCTAAAACTGAAGTAGAAACACTTTTTTCTGCAGCGTCAAATGCAATATACAGGAGAAATATGATATTCTTCTTCTTGACACGAGTGCCTTACTTTGATTTTGATGGTTTGCTCATTACATTCTTTTTTCTTTTTCTTCATATCTGTTTTTTGCTCCAATCATTTCAGCTCAAAAGTGTTCCATGAAACAAAACTCACACCGAGTTTATGCCTCTCAGTGTCCCACAAACAGGGCAGTGCAGTTCACTTATGACAGCCGGGACACTTTCAGACCTTCACTCTAACCAGACAGGTGGAACATGGCTTATACGCACTATAGACACATGTTTAATTTGCTTTGAATGTCACACAGTGGAAATAGACCCAGCAACGAATAATTGTAATTTTGAGCAATTGTAATATTGATAATGCAATTCAGAGGAACATTCAAGTAAAGCTAAAAGCATATTTAGCAACTATGTTGAACAACAAAAAAAAAGAAAAACAAACCTTTAATTTTATTTTATTATACATGAACATACTGGCAAAACACAATTTTCACTTCATTTGAAGAACAATACCCATTATATTTTTCTATGTAAATTATTATAACTATAACAAGAACAGGTTTGTGAAGAAAAAAATGAAAATAATGATCTACATTGATCAAAAATGATGACATGATAAGGGGACTTTTTTTTATTTATGTATGTGTATTTATTGTATTTTTTGCAAGAAGCGCATTTTGTAAAACTAAATTTAATAAAATAAGCATTCTTGAATATTTGTATTTGTTAATTAAACCTAGGTATTAACATTTTAGTTACATTGCAAACTTTGTGTTTTTCTCTAAAAGTCTATGATAAATGCAGCTCAAAAATTGAGACCACTGTGTACTTTCTGATTAAATAACAATACATTTAGTTCTGATCTGGAGTCGAATGCAGCGCTCTGATTGGCTGTGCTGGAGTGGTCCTCTCCAGTTTCACTTTGTTGTTTTGTAAGAAGTGTTTTTCTAAGCCATAATTGCAACCAAAATGAATACAATCAATATTAACCATGTGTGGAAAGATTATGAGGGAACTTTGACACAATTAAAACCTAAATTGTGTATGCAGTGTAAAAATCAGCTACCCCATCTTTAAAACAAAAGCTCAGGTGGAATCATACAAAAGCAGGAATATTGAAAAACAAAAGTCAGATCTGAAACAGTACAAACAATCAAACAGAGGCAGCGGTGAGTAAGTGGAAACGAAGAACACTTTAGATTAAAACGAGTGGGCTAAAGGATAAAGAAGAGGCCACGGAGGTGAAGAGAAATACTGAGTGCACTGTAATAATGTTTGGCGGCGGTCTGCCAGCGGGGTCCTTCCCTTTAAGAAGCACTGGGGAATGTGAGGAATGCAGAGAGAAGATGAAAAGGTAAGGAAGGAGGGAGGAGAGAGAGAGAGAGAGAGACAGAGAGAGAGGAGCGGAAGGCCGGGGCTGGGAACAGAGCAGAGAAATGTGAGCTGCAAGACATACTCAACACAAGATCATCTGAAGAAAGAGAAATATTTAAGACAGTGTGAGACAGGTTTGTGATGTTAAAACAAGTGCTTTATTTGAATGAGAAGAAAGTAGTGCTCACAGAAAATGTATTACAGTAAGCAAAAAGCATGACATGATTTAAGTTAGTAGTACTTGCATGATTCAGTATACCAGGCCTATTCAACTTAAGGCCCGGGTGCCAAATCAGCTCTTAAAAAATCTGACCCGGCCCTCTATTCATTATCCAAATATTACAAAAATACATTTTATTGTTTGTAGATTTAATTCTGGGTGTTTACACTGGAAATAGTAACCAACTTAAATTTCTTAAAGTGTGCATTTTTATTCATTTCTTGTGAGAAATGCTTTAAGTCCAAACTTAATACTGACTTACTTTAAGCATTTATTCAACATTAATCATTTTCAGATGGTCACTTTTACTGTGTGTATCTTTCAGTCCTGATTTAATTCCACTTTAGACCTGGTTTAGTCCCGGTTTAAATCTGGTTAAATGCTGGATTCTCCCGGTTCAGTTTTGGGTTATGTGGTTTAACGCTGATTTGGACATTTTGTGGACCAATTAAAATGTACTGCTGCATTAATTATTATCACTGTAGAAGCAATAGTCCCATGAGTGTTGATGCAACTGCCCGGTCCAGAAGCCATGTTCCTGGGTAAAAACTGTCCCTCTAGTAAACTTAATTGAATAGCTCTGCAGTATACTATTCTTTGTAACTATTTTAGATTAAAGGTACATCATGGAACTACAGTACGGCATGAAGCTAATGTATTTTGATTCCAATGGATTATGCATTATAAGTGCTTTAATTAAAACTAGAACTAGAATGAAGAAAATAGTTGACTTTAATTTGTCAAAGCATTTTAGAAACAAACCACACAAAGAAGAGAAATGTCAACTGTTCGAATGATTAGGAGTGATCAACCTCCAATCTGCATTTATTTTCCACCCCATTCACATTACATCTATCATATTAACAAAAAACAATGCTCTAATCTTTGAATGGAAAAAAAGACCTCTACACAACATCCCCCCACGCAGAGTGTTTGAGGAGAATTGAGATGTTTCCACTGAAAGCTGAAGAGTCCAGCCAGTCTCAACACCTCTCCACATACAGCTGCTGACAGACAAGTTCCACACGCAGTTCTCAAGATAATATTCAGTTAATAATGGAAAAAATAACATGCAGTTTCCAAATACGTGGATCTAGTTTGCTTTGGTTTGTTTTTCTGTTTTGGAGTTATTAGACACACTAACATAATATTAATACAGTGTGCTAACCAATGACTAAGTGATCTAACCAGCAAATGTCTGCTCCTTTTTTCCAATTTCATGATGCATTGTCCTGCCTGATGCAAAAAATATTTAAGGTAAAAATGTCATCATTATCATGGCAGATATAAATATTTAAAGTACCACTTTATATATACTGATATGGTAATTTTTCTCAGGCTGGCTAAATATTATTGAGCTATTGACAATATTTAACCCCTCTCATGCACATATCTTGGCATCTTACTTCCTGTTTAGTTCTGTAAAGTTAACTAATGTTAATGTGTTTTGTGGGGCGATCTCTAATAGATAGTTCTATTTTTATCATTATGCTAACTGCAGCTAAACCGGAAGTCCGCCACCAAGAAAGTGGCGGCCAGAATAAGGGGGATAGTTATATCACTGTTTCACATTATGTTCATTTTAACCCACCGTAATGTATTAGAATGGCATAATAGAAACAGATTTATTAACTTCCTGTTTAAAACTTTAGACTTCATATTGACACTGTGTAACTTTCTATGGGTGAAATATCCAACCACTGGAATACAAAGTTAATTCTTCATTGATATACAGTACATTATAGTTTTATCTCATATTGTGGAATATTATACCAAAAGGAACAATATTTGCTTGGAAGTTCTCCCAGGACACTAAACAGTCAATTTTAAGAAAGTGCAAGTCTGCTCAGAGTAAAACATGCATTTTTAGAATGTTTTAGTCCAACACAAACTTCAAAGTTTTATTGTTTTTTTTTTCAAATGACAAATGTGAGCGCAAATCTGTAAAAAAAAAAAAAAAAAATTGGCTTGTACATGTATGTATTATTGGGAAGAAAACATTTGTCGAAATACGTTGGCATTAAATTGATCTGCATATCAAAGAGCCTACCTGTCCCATCTGCCGCCCTTTTCCTTTCTTTCCCCGACCCACTCCTCACAAAAAATCCCATCACGTGACCATGTGTACTGTGTTTTTATTTTATTTTATTTTATTTTACCCTTTGGCTTTGCATTTCATGTTCAGAAAAGCGAGTGGCAGCGCTCAAAAGGTGCAGCGGCCTGAGGGCTCACTCCAAATGTAACTTTGTTCTACTCTGTGACAATAACAATAAATCTTTCTGTTCTGTTCTTCATTTTTTGTGACTGTTTTAGTAAGTTACACTGTGTACCTTTCATTTTTTAAATGTGGATATGTCACAGTTTAAAGATCAGCCTGTATCACCTTCAAGTACATGGATAGGTTGTATGTAAAAACTAACATTTTCTCTATTTCATTTATTGTCTTCCTTTACATTCTGCAGCATATTAAAAACCATTAAGAAACACAAAAGTGATGCTTATTATATTGCAAATAGTTCACTAATTTAAATGCTTTTTCCCACATATCAAAGTCTCAAAGACAAAAAAAATAAACTCTCCACCATTTTGTCACTTGTAGACTCATTAGGTTGGCAAAGTTGCAAACGTCCATGATCATTAATCAGAAAAGAAGGAGTATCCCTCCGACCTAGAGGATGTTTGAAGTATAAGGCTGAGTTGTTTTGAACCCAAACAACAGACTCCGAGCCCAGCAACCACAGGAAAGCCCCTCTGCATTTCACGCACATGTGCACACTTACGTACTTCTATATGCAGTCACTAATCAAATCAAAACGCACCGAAAGACGCCCACCATTCTCTACAGCAACATGAGGAGCTGCGTGAGCGTCGGAAACAGACAAAAATAGATCTATATACAACAGAACCTCTCTCGGTTTCAGCCTTTCTACTCTCAGAAGAGCGCGTCTTTGCTTCAGAGCTGTAGGTCACCAGTTGGAAACTAAATGGAAAGAAGAGTTGAAAAGGATTGAAGGAAAAATGTCACAAAACTATAAATAGGTAGACCTAGTTTGAGTTTTGACGAATTTGAGTGAAAAACATGATTAAAAGTGGAAATATATCACTATTTTTTGTTGAATGGTGCCTGATTGATTTTTTTCCCAACCGACTAATGAAACATCACTTTGTATTGGTGGATATGTTAGCAAAAGTTTTTGTTTTAAAAATGTTACTTTAGAAATTTGGGTAAGGCGAGAGGCAAATTACTTTGGTTAAATTTTGGTATTTGGGAAAGGTATGACAACCAGGTCACGGCATAACTGCATTTGGAAAAATAAAGAAGGGGAACATACGTCGCTTAGCATTTTCTGAAAAAAAATAATGTATGCTTAATGCCCTACTGTGAATCATTTTAAAGCAGAGCAATTGCCCACCTGAAAGTTACCCAGTCCACAATTAAGAAAAATCTCTAAAACTAATTGAGATGAAAGTTTTTTTTATTTATTATATATTTTCACGTAGTATCAAATAAAATAGCATAATAACAAGAAAAGATAATATATATTTATAGTTCAGTGATTATAAGTTCTAAAATCAGGCAACAACCACATTTCAAAAAAAGCTGACAAATTAGGCAGCATCGGAGAATTAAAAGGGAAAGAGGTGCTGAACTCTGATAGCATAAAGAGCTGTGTGATTGGTCAGAACAGATATCTGCAGCACAGAGAAGTCATAAGCCACTGCAGTGAGCACGCAGTTTGCAATCATTTGAGCAAAAAACAGAATTTCAAACAAAACTTTCTGTTGGAAAAGCATGAGAAAAAGGCGAAAGGCGGGGCTGAGGGTGGACAGCAGCAGTGTGATTGGTTTGACAGCAGGTGTGTTTGTGATTAGCACACAGTTTTGAGTGGACAAATCAATGCTGATGTCTCATATAGAGTTTAGGCATGACACTGACCTTTGCAGTGAAACACCGGAGGTTTGTGACAGTCTTAACCTTTGCACTAAGATTGCCAAAAAATGACTAAGAACAGTCAGCAATGCTCTTTAAACAATAAATGCACAGCTTAACAGGCAATTCAAAAGTTGTTTTTGTAACACTTATGTTCGTTCAACATGTAATAACATACTTAGAAAGAGTGTTTACGAGCCTTGGCATACAATTTAGGTTTCACAAATTTACACAAATGTCACTTCAAGAAAAGGAAACCAATTGCTTTTTATGTAACAGCTTTAAGGCTACTAGATGAGTGGTCTTACTAATATTTTTCTCAAGAATAGCTGCAGACTTTTTTTCTTTAACCAAGAAAAACATGGTCCAAATATAGCCATTGTTTTCTCTTCCATGTTATGAAATAATTCTGCAGTCTTGGGATTTCCACTTTTCAAACTACATTTAAACTAAAAATAACATGTTGCTCCTGACAGGTTCGGCTTCAGAATCCACACATTTCAGGCAAGACACGACTCGTAAACAAAAGTCATCTGACCTGAGCAGTGGCATGTTTACGGCACACTTTTAGAAACCTGTCGTTGGAAAGGTTACGCAGGAGTAATTGCAGTCTTAGTAAAGTAAGCATAGTGTGGGACAGTTTACTTGTTGCTATAAACTTCAGCTAAATTTAAGTTCTAGTCTGATTCGGTTCAATGGGATCACGCTGTCATGAGTTAGACACTGTTTCTACCTAAAAGAAAAACTGAAACAAACAGAAGTAGACAGCTCATAATCACATAGATTTACAGTATTATATTTGAGTACATTTTTTGGTTAACTGCTCCTTTACCATACAAGAACATAAACTGCTTTGATTGGCCAAACAATATGCTAATTATTGTTCAGCTTTAAAGGACAAATATTTAGTCTATTTGCATTGTTTTTGTCTTTCAAACATGCTATTTAATGTTCTTGTTGTGGTTTAGTTAGTGAAGATAGATCTAAGTTGATCTAAGTGGGTAAAACTTTTGTCTTGTGCATAGCTAACTTTAACTTTATTAGCTTAAAGGTTGTATGGAGGATTTTCAAAAATTGTTTGTTGTCAGTCTTGGTCAAAAACAGTTGCATATATTTGTAACAGCCTTGTACTTATGCTAAACAAAAAAAGAATTATAAAAATATATAAACTGTGGACATGATAAATCCAGTAAAATGTTGACTAATAGATAACGAGTACCTCGTTATCTACTGGTTTTTGAACTTGTCAAGCAAACCCTCAGTGTTCCTAAGTAACTCATTGGCCCAGTTAGCTGTGAAAGGCGTGGCCCTGGGAGGGGAAACACATGTGCATCATTTGAAAAACAGCAAACAGTTGTTGGATTTGAAAAATCCTCCATACAACCTTTAAAATAAATTGTAAGTTTAAATCTTACTCAACTGTCAAAAAAGTTTAGGTATGTTTAACTTAAAATGTATTAGTCCAAAAGGTACATGAATAGCATACAATATAAGTGAGTTAACTTAAAAGCTGTTACGTAATGATTTGCAAAAAAAAATCTTTGAGTTCAGTGAACTTATTAGGGTTTGCAAGGAGAGAGAGAGAAAAAAAAATGTGTATATTATAAGCACTCATGTCTATCTACTGGTTGCAAAGGAAGTTACATAGAGAAATAATAGCACTGATCTTGCCTTTGATAATTGTTTGATAATAAATGTTGTAAAAACATCCACTCCTTTTACAACTACGAATAGCAAAAAAGGTTTCAGTGGTAATCTTTCAGAACATCTCAATCTTCAACACTTTGTCCATCTGTAGGTTTTTTCCACTGGATGAATAAGAGTTTAGATATACTAATATTTAACAAAACTGACAACCAATATGATCTATCACTGCAGACCAGCTCTGTTACTTCTACTCTGACTGACATGCTTCATAAAGTGTCGCTGAGATAGCAGCCCTTCAGGTGTTCTCAACCACATTTGTCTGTGTCATTGTGATGGATGAAGTGCAGTTTTGGGTGAGAAACCAGTGTTTTCTCTCCTGTTTTCACTGAAAGTTAAGACACTTCGGATTTGTGGGAACTTTGCAGAGCAGGGAGAGAGACAGATGGGTTTTGCTGGCAGGATATCCTGTTCTAAGCTGGGCCCGCCATGACCCCTGACCCCTCTTGACCTCTGAACCGATCATACTTTGAGATCACATAGTCTAATCGCTCTCAAAGTCACCATCTTTTTAGTCTAGCTCTCTCCCACGTCTGCGACCCTCTCACAGGTGTCACTGCACCACTATGAGCTCTTCAGATACTGACACACACACTTTGTATCTATAAGTTGTGGAAACCATCCATATATTCTCAATTTTAGCATTGTGTGGTTGTCAATTAGTGGTAATGACATTTTGCCCTGAAAACAAACCTAAAATGTTAAAAAGTTATACAAAATGTAAGGGTCTTGATTATAAATAGAAAGCAGATAAACAACAGAAGCACTTATACACACAAATACGCTCAAATTTAGCACTAATTCAAGAGTCACTCTGTTGAACTGTTTGTCTAGATTGTTTGTAGTATTTGGGTATGTGATTGGCAAAGCTAAATAACCCTGGCATGGTGATACTAAAAGAACCTCCCTCCTCCTTTGTGCTGGAAGCCATTAGCTGATGACTGCTTATTTGTGTTTTGATAAGCTCCACAGCGCCACCACAGCCTGTGTGGCCAAAGGCCAGGCTAACACAACATTGGCTGTGATTAGAGGAATAATTAGCCAATCATACACTGCCCTCAGAGCCAACCCTGAGGTCACAGGGTTAGAGGCACAGAGGGCATGGCTTCCCAGGTGGTTTCCCACGGCGACCAGTTTGCCATTAAAAACCAATAGGAATGCATTATGGCACTAATGCCCGCAGTTACTTGATCCTTGTATCAAAACAAGCTTAAACTCACTTAATTGAGCTACAGTAGCTTGTCTTTTGAATAAAATCAACAGGGAGCTGCCTCTGTTCAGTCCATGTGCCTTTAGTCCATGTAACTTCGCTTTTATCATGTATTTTTTGTAAGTCAAATAATAATTAAACTGAAGTTGAAAAGACTTAAAAAAATAATTTACAAAATGTGTTTTGTTATTATATGTCAAATTGTGACTAAAAGTATTTCTACTCCACCTTATTTTTCAACAGAGCAACATTTTTTAATAAAATCTTAACTGTGTAGTCTGCGTCAGCTCGCTGTTGTTTACAGATCTAATCTGAGTATTTTCTAATAATCAAACTACTACAAAAACTGTTTGAAATTCAACATAAGACGACTTCTCCATCCTCAGCTGCCTCTAGATTCACCTTCCAGGTTTGCACGCGAGTGTTTCCTACTTCCTGTATTTGGCGGAAGTGCTACTGTCGCTGTCCCTTATCGCAGGACACACAGGACACACAGGCTGCCTTTTCAGAGGAAGGTAGGGAAATACTGAATGGACAGGCTTTATGTGAAGGCCATTGTGGATTTATGGTTAAGTTGAGTAGGTTTAAAGTAGGCGTTACATGAAGCAATTGCACACAACTTTCTACAATTATATATGTCTCAACCATTTTCATCTTTGTCAGATCACACATACAAAATAACAAATACAGTATATCACTGTATTTACTGCACCACATACACTGCACTCAGTTATACTTCTAATCTCTGCACTCCAGTACCAAAACTATGATTTTGGGAAGTTGAGGTTAAGTTGTCCAGATATGATGCATATCCAGATGTCCTCTGTCCTAAGAGAAAACTTCACAAACAATTTTGTGTCACGTAGACATATGTGTGGTTTATTCTTGCATTAGACGGATCTGGTCTGTGTAAGCATGATGTTGTGGTTTAGTCTAGACAAGTGATCCATCAGTGTGGGGTTTTTATGGCTGATATGATGTTCAGTATTTTACTCAGGAAAAAAATGGACTCAAAAAGTTCAGTTGACGTTTTTTAAAGAAACATTTACGGCTCTAAACCTGTTTTACTACAACCTGACAAAGCAGTGTAGTTACATTTATACAGTGCTCTCTGCTCAAGTAAGACAAAATGTCCTTTATCTTATCATGCACATACCCATTATCGGCTTTCAATCAAACTATATACATAATCTAAATTATTTTTTTGCAGTTTGTCGCCCCACACAAAACATCATGACAAGCTCCAAAGTATCGACAGGACACATCTACTTTGAAACAGTTTGAAAAAGTTTGAATACCTTTGCTCTAGCTGTCATAATGACACAAAGCACTGCTAAGCTTTCAGTGATAGAGTCAAAAAATGTCTCCCAGCTGCTTGCATATTGAGCATGTTGTTTACATGCACATTTAAGCATAGCACAACTTGTTTGAGGTCTTAACATTCATAGAATCATATTGCTACACTTTGGTCACTTTTGCACAATCTATTTTTGCTTCTTCCTTAAAATGTACTTGGGCTGTCAAAAAGGGGAAACAATATTTTTCAGTTTGCATTGTGAGCATATATATCCACATTTCCTCATGTGCAAACTATGTTTAGGCTGCAAAACAAAAGCTTGTGCAACTAGCTGACCACTGTCGAGGGTATGCAAGGTAGTGGGACATGAGAATAGCAAAAAGAATAAAAATACAAACAAAAAGGATTCACTCGTCAAAGTTAAGGATTCTGGAATTTGGAGAGAAAAGATTGCAGGGAAAAGAGTTGTTTGGGATGAGGGTGGGGAGGCTTTCAGCACTTGGGATGGTCCCAGATGGACACAAGACGCGCCCTCCCTTTATAAACAGCCCCTGGCCCACAGCCCCAACCTCCTCTGCTCTGTTTTGGGGGAGAAAATATGACTTTACAGGCTGCAAATATGAACGCACTGACGCTGTGTGCAGTTTCCTCTTCTCTCTGTCACTGCCAACACCTCCCAAATCCCAGCCATTTCCAAAGTCAACACACTCGGAATACCAGGCTGACTCACTTCCACGGTGGGTGGCTCTGCTTCCAATTTTCTCACCGCGCGGCTCAGAACAGAATAAACTTGTACACAATGTGACAAAAACATGGCCACAACAATGCACAAAGAAAAAAACGTCATTAACATGAAGATGGTCAAAGCAAAGCAAAAAGGATAGGAAATAAAGGCATAGTTGTGTTGTGCAAAAGTGTTCTTGAGCAAGACACTTTCCTCTTTTTGTCTCTGGCTGCTACAGGATACCATAAATCGTTACAGTAAAAAGCATTCAGCAAAAATCTGCAGCATCCACTCATGTAATTTTCCCATCATGTGACTCATCTGTTACAAAACTGTCACAAAACCATCCATGCACAATGCCGTGTGAGTTAAAGGGACAGATGTGCAGAGGAAACTTCTTGAGAGCCTCTCGTATCGCACTTTTCCTTCCTCTCCTTCAGTCCGGGAGAGCGTGGGAGCGCCCTCAGAATGCCGCGCTCCAACCACGGGGATCACAACAACAGGAGGAAGCCGGTAACCTGAGTACCTTAAGCCAGGCTGGACTGACCGCAGCACTGACTGTGTGAGGAGAGCATTTCCCAGGACATTATGAGGAAGGATCTGTCTGCTGTGGTGGCCAACAGGGAATGTAGCATACAATAACTCCTGAATAAATCTTAAATATGCACAATGGTAATCTCTGTGTTTATCACAGGCTGACCCATAAGACCCAAGGTGAGCTGGCATAAGCCAAAGGTTCCTTCCTGAACAAAGTTTCCAGAGAGTTGATATGTATACTATCACCACAGGAAAGCCCTGACCATTTCAAAACAAAGTTAGCTGATAATTGGCACTGTTGTGGTTGAACCATTAGCTGACACAATGAGAACATATTTGCTTACTGCCAATGAGAAATGAAAAATCACATTTGATATTATCAAATATAAGCTTGTTTTAGTTTGTTAGTGGATACCTTTAATATAGGCAAATCAGAATTACCATTCAAAACAGATCAACATTTTAATAGTGCATTTAAAACACACATACTTTTTTATTTACAGTTAACTTTACATAGCTGTCACCAGAACACATCTAACAACACCACTTTTAATCTTTTAAAATATGCTTGAGTATTTATTTCTTTTGTATTTCACAATGTATTGCATCTGATGTGTTTTATGTAAATGTACATTAGTCTTCTATGTTGTTGTAATGTATAACGAAATGCACTGACAAAGCATTAACATTGACACTGGCAGGTTAACTCAGCCAATACAAACAACTGTTGCATTTCACACATAATCTGTACCAAGTCACTCACCAAGTTGTCGCTTTAACATCCAGCATTAGACAGTCCTGTCACTCTTATCCTCTGTACGCTCCAATCTGAAAGGTCCACAGGGCGCAGAAAAACATACAGCCAACACGCACAGTATCGCTTCCTCCTGTGTGAGTGCTGCGAAAGTCAGGGGCCCGCAACAAAAGGCAGCAGAGTGAAGGAAGGAGGGAAAGAGACGAGGAAAGATTAGCCCCATGCAAGTGGACTCTACATGTGCCCTCCCCTTACCCACTCTGACACAGCTGGCCCGCCGGATCACTGACTCCTGGTGTTTTCACTCAAGAGAGAGGAGGGACACCCAAAAGTATACATGTGTTAGATGGAGCGAGAGGAGGAGGGTCTGGCAGGGGTCCAGAGGCAGCCAGCCCGGTGGTAGGAGAGAGACAATAGGAGGAAACGCTATATCAGGAGTAGCCCAGAAATATTGAAGAGACAGTGCAAAACAATGCCATGGCGAGTGGAAAGCGCAGTCTGCAGCCGCTGCTAAACAATGATAGGAGACTGTTTTTTCCCCTGGTCCAGGACAGGATACAGAGAGCCCAGATCTGCAGCCCGTATGAAATGAGATTTGTTTGTGTTTTAAAGGCAAAAATTAAACTGTTGACATGTTTAGTTGGTGCTTGAAATAGAAATATCTGGAAACAAAATGGACATTATGTTGGTGGTGACATTTTTAAAGTTTAAGTTTGTCAATGAACTTTTAAAAGTAGATTTTTCAATGAACCATCCTTTGAATGTGGCTAAGGATTTAAGGTATCATTGAACAATAGTGTAATTAAAAAGTTCAGTTCACAGTCTATTCAGTGCATTCTGTTGTAGTGTCCTTGGGCAAGACCCTTCATCCACCTTGGCATGGTGTTGAATGTTTGGTTAAATGAAGAGACTATTTGTGGCTAAGGTACACATTTAGTCCTCACTTGGACATTTTTCCTCTGCATTTGACTCATTCTTCATTGCTGCTGGAGCATCGCCCAGACAACAGATTGGCAGCCATACATCGGTAAGTTTGCTCCTGGGCAGCTGTAAGTTTAGAACATCTAATTGAGAGTCACATAATCTATTGCAAGTAATTGTTGCAAAATAGACTAGAATATTTTGCTTACCCCTGCCGTAAACTGAGTGCGAGTTCAGTGCGAGGAGGGACTCGCACGACTCTCGCAAGACTTAGAAAGTGCTTTAAACCAATGTGTTCTTGTACATAGACCTCAGAGCAGTGCGAGTGCATGTCCGAGAATGCACAAGTGTGCGGAAAAAATTTGTTAAGAGTATTTATGTCGAAGGTCACAGCCGTATGATGCGACTTTCAAGTCATAATATGAGAATTCTCGCAGGAATCCACGTGAATCTGCGTGGCTTTAGGCAATAACGGACCGCAGTGCATTGGGGCAGGTGTATAAGGCAGTTTGCTAGAAACTCGGACACGTCAAAGACGCCTCGCAGTCTGTGTACAGGAAGCATTACGAAGTGTTCTGGTACTGATATTGATAAATTGGTTTTAAATATCAGCCGATTTCCACCAATACCAGTGTAAAGACAACAATGCGACATGTTTAAGAACTTGGTAACGCTGCCATTCCTGCATAGCTCACATTACCGCACAGTTACTGGAAATCTTTGGTGTATTTGATTAACCTTTTAGTTTCGTTTACACTACTATTTTTGCGTAGAATCTTTGTACATAAATGAAAGTGTCTGAGTCACTTGATAAGTCATAAGATTTCAGTTTTTGCAGTCAACATCTATTATTAACACGTTTGTATACACAGTGTGCTCTAACTCTATGTTTCTTAGTAAAACCGTACCTCCCAGCTGCTGATGCACCCGGACATGCACATTCCCTCTGTAATCATATCTGGTGATAAGGGCTCTTCCCCCGCGGTCACTGCCTCACAATGGCCCAGTCTTCAGGGGCATGCTCTGATTACACTCACAAGAAGCCAACTCACACGGGCTAATTTCATTTCCTCCACTCCTCTGGGTCAGGCCGGACCAGCCTGTGACAGTGAGAGCAGACAAGGATACTACGAAAGCCAAACACAACCTGCATGAGAACTGTAATCATCCACGATAAACTTTAATGTGGGATTTTATAACCTTTTGGGAGACATCCTTTATTAATCTTTGTTTAGCGTGTCAGTCAGTTGTTATTAACACAGTGAAGTTCTTCTATTCTCTAAGGGAATGCTTTGTAAAAGCATTGTACCTTTTAGGTATCTGTTACTTATAGGAATGCATGATTTTAAAAGAAAATTATTATTATTATCATCGTAATTGAAGTCAATTGCAAATTGTGTCCCATGCACAATTTGCAATAGAGACTGCACAATGAAGTAATGAAGACACTGATAAATGAAGAAAGCGACGGTCTTGATTTGGTCTTGACCTATAAAAATCTCAGTCTTGTTTCGGTCTTGACCCTCAGTGGTCTTGGTTTGTCTCGGTTCTGTGGTTTCAGAAAAGTCTTGCTCTTAATTAATGCAATCTTGTCTAGTGCAAACCCAAATGCTGGAGGCTCAATCCTACATCTGCAAGTGCAAGGTTTGAAGGTGAAATGAATGTGTTAATGTGGTGCAGAATGGTCTAAATGCCTAAATGTCTAAAGAATCTCATGGGCTTTAAGACAGCTGTGCTTTAAAAGTAACTCGCCAATTATCAAAGTATTTAAAATCATCAAATAAGTAAAAATCAAGGTTAGCCAAATAATCTCCTGCTTGAGAAATAACAGATGTAAGTTTTTTTTATATACTGATAACATTTGGAGAAACATAGCACACTTGATGTTTTTGTTTTCCCAGGGGTCAGTGCGGCCCACAGCAGCCTGCAGCTGTTTACCCTGACGGACAGCCAGTGTGAGGCCGGTTGGCGGAGTGACTGCATCAATATTAGAGGAGCTCTCATATCAGTACATCTGTCAGGAGCTGGCACAGACTCAATAAGACCTGGAAAAACTTCTACTGATACAATATTTGTCAAACACGTGTAACATTTTGCTCCTTGAGGTAATTTGCTGCTTTTGCATCTCAAAGCCAATGGGATTTTTCAATTTCACAATCAGTAATTGCAGGACGCTAAGTGGACATAAACATGGCGTGACTAAAAAGTACAATAAGACGGGTTTTGGACAAGACAGTGTTGCACACATTTCCTTTAGGCTAATTTGCACAAATGCCTTGTCTCTAGGCTCAAAACAGTAACATCATTCATCTGGTTTCAACTTAGAACAAAATCACACAACCTTTTCTCAAACGTCTGCCAAGAACTGTCTTTCCCACAGACTGACAGTGGACCTATAGTGAGGGATCTGATGGTGGAGGGGTGATGGTGGTACGGGGTCACCAACAGAAACTAAAAGATACAAACATCACAAAAGTTTCTTTATATCTGTAACAATAATTTATAAAGATCCATGTTGCTGTGTTATTTTGTAGTACACGTATATTTGAAAATGCACATTGCTTGACTGTTGAAATGCCATTGCTTTGCTTAGAATGTTCAAGAGTAAGTCTATGTATTAAAAGATTTTTATCAAATTGCATGATTGCATAGGAAAAGTTGCGGAAAGCTAGCCTCTAAGCTTTTTTGGTGATGAATTATGATATATTCCCAACTCGATCTCACAAAAAAGTGTATGGCATGTCTCTAGCATATGGTAAGCACAATTTCATGCCTTTTTACATATATATGCCATGCGTTGTATCCCTAGATCATTTCTTTATGGTGTAAAGATGTGTTATTTATGTATATTTTTGCAAAATCCTTATCCCAATCTTCACCTATCCAAAGCCTCAACCCTAAATTTATCCATTTTAGTAACTTGAAGCCTAAACTTACCTTTTAAAGTACCAAAAAAACAAGTCCCCACATGGCTTCAGCTAAAACTTTATTTCAGGCTATGAAATATTGTGTTTATTTACGCATTTTCAATTGAGCAATATATACGACATTACATACAGTATATACGTAAAAAAAAGGCTTGAAATTGTGCTCATCCAATTTATGTGTTGTGGAATATATGCGCTTTACTGGGACTGTGTTGAGTGCCTTAACAAACAGCGACAAATAACAAGCCACAGCACTTAACAGAACAATAATTGTGTTAGGGCGTCAACAATTTGGAAACTTTACTGAAGAACACAAAGATACCTGGGAGCAAAGAATAAAAAGAAACCTCAGAGGGACCCTACAAGTGGAAAGATGGAACAATTCGACTACCTAGAAGCCCATTAGAACAGGCGTTTGACAATAATGTGAAACTGCAAACTCGATGATTCAACACTGTGATGCTGCTGCGGCTTTCTAGATTGCGATTCTCCTTTGCAAAACTATGATTGGGGTTAGGTTGTTCCTAAAGTATAATTTGAGAAATTAGGATTAGGCAAAGTATCCCATATTACCAAAATGAACACAGCATAAACTGACTAAATGCTAATAATATTTTACTGCATATTGTTTTACATTACATTACCATTAACATCATTTGAAGAAAGTCAAGCTAATGTTAGCTACTTAGCTTACAAAACTAATACAATAATAAAGGTATAAAACTAATGTTGCTTGGCCATTTGAAATGTATGTGTTGCAATGTTTTGTTTTGGCAAAAAAAAATCACTTATCTTCTTTTTAAAGGTAGCCTACTAGGCCCTATGTATATGATTTTTGCTTTCTTAAAAATTTTAAATTGATCCATCTTAAACTTCTTACTTCAGTACATGTTTTTTTCTCACTTATAAAATGCATTCTGAGACTCTGAATTGTTCATCACGACTAGTTTAAGTTTTTTTTTTTACAGCTATTGAGAGCGAGACCTGTTGGTATGCTACAGCATTTAGCCACAAATCTAACACCAGCTGACAAACTTAGTGGAGCTACGTGAACAAACGAGACAAATTTTCAAACCTTTTGAAAGTCATGGCACACTTTTT
Organism: Mugilogobius chulae; assembly: GCA_038363315.1. Taxonomy (NCBI): domain Eukaryota; kingdom Metazoa; phylum Chordata; class Actinopteri; order Gobiiformes; family Gobiidae; genus Mugilogobius; species Mugilogobius chulae. Next base: position 27,065,649 of record CM076414.1, read on the forward strand.
AAGTTCAAAATTTTACGTGGAACACAACCAACTCAAACATTAACAAATCAAGTATTTTATAAAAACATGATAGGCTACAAATATTTTTCCATTACACTTTAACGTCTTCTTTAAAATGGTGATTGATTGTCTTGTGATGACTTTGTGAAAATTATATTCAGTACAATCTAAAATCGTATGTTTTCTTTTTCCAATTACATCTATGAATTTAACTTTATAAAGTGAACATTTTAAAACTGATACATTTTTTCAAAGCACATCTGGCAGTATCTTGAGTCTCACCAGTGTTCCACGGCACACTGGTTGAAAATCACTGCATTAGATGTAGTCGGGACTCGGGACATTGTAGACTAATTTTCACCTTGTTACATTAACAAGATATCAGTGCTAAGGGGACATAGATTTTATTTATTGTCAAAAACCAGGTAGTCCCTGTAATAACTTGTGTCATCACCCCAGAAAATTAACATGTAAACTATAGAGATTATAAAATGCAAACTATTGGAGAGTTCTTTTCCACTGTAGTCTTCACATAAATGCACTCTGACGGTAGATTGTGTTATACAGCTCAGGCAGTGGTCCAACAGTTGAAGTCTGATGGTTAATGTTAAATATGAAGTTGCTACATTCTTGTAACAAAGCAGGCATTTGCCAAATAACTTTCAATTTGACATTTATGATCTCTATTTATCATCATATTACACGTAGACTTACAAAATTACTCATGTTGTTCCTGAAATGAGCAGAAGGGAAAACAGTTTGCCACTGCCTACACTCTGTCAGACTTTTTGTCGTACAGGATTTTCTATTAGATTGATAGCATTAACATTCATACGTCAGCATTAAACCGAGCTAGCATGTGGTTTGGCCTCAGCTGCCACAACTGCTTTCAATGTAAAAAGATATTAATAATAACTGCTGTTGCTCAATGGCTTGTTCAGGCCAGAGATGTCTATTTCCATATTCAGACAAGCTCCAACTAAAGCGCGTCAGGAGTGTTGTAAGCAGAGCACAACTGTTTGGCTCTTGGTACAGAATTGAGGTCACTTGTGGGAAAATAAACCAGCAGTATTTTTTAATTAGCTCAACTTATAAATTATGACTTGTTTAAAAAGTATAATTAAGGCTGAAGTGTGTGCTCTCTTCTGGTGGTTTTTGTCTTAATGAATCCAAAGATAATAAATGTGACGACTAAGGGTGCGGTGTAGAATAGAGAACTTTTAATGTGATGGAAAAGGGAAAAAAATACTGTTTGTGTTATGAAAAATGAATGGTTGTTGTTGGACTGTTGTTTAGGGAGTGTTTAAAACAGTACGTGCCTAGAACAAAATAATTTACCTACACTGTCGGACACCTGATCACCCTTTGCATCGTTTTAAAATCAAAATGGATCAATTTATTGGAACGAAGGAAAGATTCATTATTGGTGATCAACTCCGCAACGTACTGGGGAATCAGATTAGACAATGCTTGGTGACATTTTTTCCCCTCTTGTATTTTGTCATACTGTAGGCTGTCATGTTTTCTTTGGGAGATGATGTGTGTCTCTGATTGGCTAATTAATCTGTCAGTCATGCCCACTGAAATTTGAAAGAGGGGCACAGAGGTCAGACGATGTATATTTTTATTTATCGTCTGGATATTGCATTGAGCACATCTGACATGCTTGCAAGATTTGGTGGTGATGCAAATGTTCATATCATGATGAGCTCACACAAAGCATTGACTTTCTTGCATGCAGACTTTTTGTCTAACTGTCCAGTTGGAACTGAGGCCCCTCAGTCCAGTGGTTCTTTCATCAGAGTCCAGTCCAGCAGCTGCTCCTGCAGGTTGTTTACCAGACCCTGCACATCTGAGTCTGATTCTGACTAAATCCAGCATTTCTGTGCGTCACTGTCAGGGGCACAGAGCAGTGTCCCTGTGAGGAGTGAGGGGAAAATATGAAGGGAAAGTGCATGAGAATATGTTTGTCATTATGATGATTGCACAGAAGGGCGAGGTCTCTGGATGGAGCTTGTATACAGCACTCTGCCAGTGACACTCGAGGTTGTTGAGTTTAGGAACGTCATGAATGGGAATCCAGCTCAGAGCAGAAACATCTGCAGACTGCGAAATTGTAACAACACCAATATATATAGTATATATATATTATATATTGTCCCAGTGTCGCAGTAGCATATTCGTGGTCAGTTGACAAAAGATGTGGGTTGGTGTGACAGTGGTCCTCCATGATATACAGTATATGAGTGTGTTTTGTGACTCTCTGGTGTGTTTTGGTTACAGCCCTCGTCTGTGAAGCCTCACTGATCAGAGCCCACTGTCAGGAGTACAAACACCAGAGTGAATCATACACAGGGCAGTTCATCACACTATACACAAATAACTCCCTTCCATAACTCCCATTATTATGGGACTTTGTGCTATTGTGTATGCCAGAATGATCAAGCTTCCCATGAATTTAGTCATTTTAGCCCTTTGAGATAAGAACTAAAACAACTACAAGTAATGATGCACAGAGAACTCATATTCTATTCTGTTTTGTCTCAAAACCTAACTTTTGAGACAACTCTTTTGAGATAACTCTTGTCCCAGTCTACAAGCAGATCAAGGAGCTGATTAGATGCATTAACTCCTAAACTTTGTAACTATTATTGCTGATAAAACTGCTCTCATGCATACAACCACACTGTCGGCAAATATAGATAAGCAACATCCCGTGTGCTTAAAGCGTTTGTTTTTTAGACAGGGTGAGAACTGCGTTGTTCACAAGTCGTTTTGTTGTTGCAGCACATATAAACACATTGAACCTCCCATTTCAGTTAAAGTAATAGAGAAAGACACAGGAGATTGTCATTGCTGCTGATCTAAATGTATGAAGTACACACATCAGTACACACACATCTAACCCCGGGTGTACAGTGAGTGTGAGGTCCTGCACAACTTAGAAAGTGCTCAAAACCAATGCGCCCGTGTACACTGACCTCCAAGCAGTGCGAGTGCAGGAGACGCGCTGGTCTGCAGAAAAAAACTGCATGAAGTCTAGTTTTTCCGAAGACCACAGCGATCTGGTGCGGCTTTCAAGTCACTATACAACAGCCTTTCTTGACTTGCATGTAAGTATAGTTATGAGCTACAAATTATGCATAGTCTGAACTTATACAGCGCTTGATTCTGGAAGTCCTGATTCCCATTATAAATTCCAAAAGGGATATTACTAATCTGTTTAAGAAACTTTATTAGCATGAAACGATATAAAGCATTTCACCAAATTTTGAGTTTTACAAGTGATCTTTAATACCTTAATACCCTATGGATATCAGTTAACACATAGGCACACCTCACGTAACCTCCTACTACACCTTTTTACTGGATTTTTTTCTAAATTCTTATGACAAAAAATACAATTAGTTCAAAGAAATACGGTTAGATATATTGTTCTCATTTGTCAGTGAAACCATTTCATTTTTTTAATTCACTCGCTATCCAAAATTATCACCACCACAGCAGCAGAATACTCACACTCTAGCAATGACAGAAGCACTCATTACAATCCATCCCCCAGCATGTTTATGTCAAATGTAATCAATTCAAATCTTTATCAGTCTAGCTAGAAATAATTGAAGCATTCCCTCCCACAGAAATAGTCATCCTTTCTCTCATATTTATTCAGAGTAACCTTTAGCCGACCTCCTCACAGCTCACAGGTATTTGTGGAGAAAGCATTATGCCCGCACAGCAGCACACGTGGGAACACTTAAGGCTGGATGGGGAAGTGAGCGCCTCATTTAGTCACTAAAGAGTTGAGACAGGCAGAGCGCCGCATGGACCTACATGATTACTCTGACACAGTTTTGTTTACAGCGATAATATTTACGAGGGCAAGTGACACACGCTTGTTTAACAAAAACTATTCATTCAATACTAGAGCAAGAGACAGGCGCTGTTTAACAAAAAATATTTATTCGCTATGGTAAGAAAACCAGAATGTTATTGGTAATTTGGACATTTCCATGTTTTTGATAAAATGCTTTTTTTCTCCACCTAATACATAACATTCCATACCAAAAACTAAATGTCTAAATTGTTTCATATTTTTTAAATCTATTGATCAATGCTAAAGATAATCATACGCACCAAATTCAATTATATAGTACTATATTGTTATAGTAGTTGTACGTAGAGTCTTTGGATACATGTACTGAAATAGACAACATTTCAGCTGGATTTTTTAATAACTTAAAATATGTTTTGCAGTAGAGGTCATTGTTAAAGCTTCTATTCACGTACACATTACATTGCAGTGTCCCATCCACATCTACTTGGTTGAAGCCATCTTTCTTTCTGACTAGAACTATGGTGATACTTTATACATACTCCCATCCATTTACATACACCTGATTTTGTATTTGGCTGGACGTCTTTGTCAACTCAAGAAAAAAGAAGAACAACAAAAAAACACTGTTCTCAATTCTGAGAAAACTTCCAGGTTACCTGATAAACTGTCAGCTCAGTTACTAGCCTCATTCTTTATCTCAGCTACTTTACAACGTGCCTCGGTGAATCACTGAACTAGGAATACATGCTTTTGCGGCTTGATCTCATAGAAATGCATGTCTAAAAGACTCAAACAGCAAATCACGAGGACTTTTTTTCCCCTGTGTCTATGACATGCGCTGTTTTTATAAACAAATTATAATCTTTAATGTAACCAACTCCAACCCAAAACCTAATTTAGGAGTTTTGTAATTTCAGAACAAAACTTACCCATTCACCCTCAAAAAAAAAAAAAAAAATGCTATAAAAAAAACTCAATGTCATGCCATACACACACTGGAAAAAGAAATCTTTGTCATAGTCATGCCATGGTCATCAAGGTGTTAAATACGTAGTTTACAGTACACCTCAAACTAAGAATACATGTTTGTTGTTGTTGATGTTACTAATTTCATTGGTTGAATAATTAGGAGGCTTGGAATACATTAGGTACGTAAGCAATGCATGGGCTGCTGAAAAAAGCTCAAAATTGATCTGTATATTTCAAGAGAACAGTTTCTTTCAAAGACAGGTGTAGCTTAATTTGAGCAACACTAACCTGCTTAAATGTGACTAAAAGTTCCCAAAGTGAGGTTCTCTTTGTGAGCAGCGTCTGGTGTGCCCTCCTGATCCAGGCTGCAGCTGCTGTTGTTTTGTAGGTCACCATTACATCAGGAGGTACAGGAGGGAGGGGCTGGGAACCACTGCTTTGACCCGCTCGAAGAATGTTGTGTTAGGAGACATGTTATACTCCCAGACTTCCCTGAGCTGTGCTAACTCACTTCCTCCTGAGAGTCCAACCTCTACGACATATGTGCACCATTCAGGTTTATAGAGCTCGCTAAAAGAATGCATAGTTTGTGATGTTTGGGAGTACTAAATCTGAACTGCAAATGGTTCTGTTAAATTATGTTAAAGTATCAGTTACGTTTTTATAATTGAAATAAGCCACCTATAAAACAAGGCATTTCTTCAGCTACTACTTCAGTGGCTTTTACTACTGGAGTTAGCCTGCTACTGCTTCTGCGTCTGCAACTGCAATATCTTGAAGCTTTGAAATGGTACTGTTCAACTTTGCTTTATATTTAGTTTTGTACATGCACATCATGCACATTCATACACAACTTTTCTATTTGAATGACATGTTTCTACTTTTTCAGAGTGCATGTGGAGGAAAAAAATGTGTTGAGGCCCAGCAGAAAGCAACGTAGCTCACAATCTAACATAAAAGCTTCAAAAAATGAAAATTACATTTGTGAGAAACAATAACTCTACTGACACCGGGCTCACCTGCATCCAGTCTGAATCCAGTTTCTGATCCATTTCCATCTAGCCGCGGTAGTCACTTACACTGGACTAGAGGCTGGACCAGAACCTGGACAGAACCTGGAACTGGACAGGATGCAGTGTGAGCCCGGTGTGAGAACTTGAGAAGTATTTTACAAATGAAATTCATGATAACCAAAATGTTTTTGTGGTGCAAAGGCTTTAAACAACTTTTAGCAGCAAGCTTGAGTTGAGCCATGTCGGTATGATATGTACAGAGTAAAGACCAGAGATAATCAATGATGATTTTGGAAAGTGAAAGAATAATGTCTGTACCATTCCCCAATACTATTGCTGTACAATTCAATTCTAAGACATAATTTCATACAGCTCCTAGTAGTACTTGTTCAACTTTATTGCTGCCCACTTCTTTTCAAAGCATAAATCCAAAATCCCCTTTGCCACTTAATTAGCTTTCCTAAATATATGATCGCTTAACTTTTTGTAAAATACACCCAGCTTCTTTTCCTTAGGTATACCATAGTATTCCGTCATCTCACGGCTAATTTCACATACCACCTGTCGAACTGCCCAGAGTTATGGCATGAATGTTTCATAGAAATGCGCCAAACTCGTGAGGAGAACCCTGCTGAAAGAGTGAGATGTATGGAGTGAGAATTTACAGCGCTGTGTGGATTTATAGTGGACGTATGTGGGAGAGCTTTGTGTTGAATGCTAGTGCAGAGGTTTGGAATGGCAGCACGAGTAATGCCGGGGTTAAGTGGTGTGGAGGTGGCCTCTCAGGCTGAGGGACCTCCGGCACGGTCACAGGAGTTTCAATTGTTTGACATACAAACATGGATTTTTTTTTTTCTTTTGTACCAATGTCGATGCTGATATTTCAAAATTTTGTCAGCTGATGTTGATATCAATGGAGTATTTTCAAGGCTGATTTCTGAGGCTGATTTTCTTATTTTAGTTTTAAAATCATAGATTGTGTGAGATAGTATAACCAAAAAAAAATTTCAACCAGCACTATTATTCACATTTTTTTCACACAATGTAATGATGCTCTATTGTATTTTAGGCCAAAAAACAGTAATTAAAATTAATTAAAACTGCAGACTTAAGAATGGAGAAAGATAAAAGAAGTGTTATTATTTCTCCCCAAAACTAACTAAGAGTCAGCTGATCGTGTGAATGTGGCTTTACACAAAGAAAAAGTACAAACAACTGCCTGATCAGATATTGGCCAAAAGTGAGGTTGGTAGCCAATATGGCCAATATACAAAAAAAATCTAATGATCAACTCCAAATATCAGGCGGCCAATATATTGGTCTATCTTTAGACAGCACCAGCAGCTTTTGGACATTTGTGGCACCAAATATGGAGTGATTGTTAGTAGCCTTACTGATAGGCTGACAAGGCTAAGCTACATGTGCATGCTACAAACCTTAAGTTTTACATCTGCGCTGCTTAGACCGGAGCCATAAACACCGCAGAGCTGGCAACACGCGTCTGCCTGCAACACCTTAAAGGTTTGGAAAAGCGAAGTAAGGCCACAAAAAACATGCAACTTGCAGAAAAAACAATATCTTCTTTACTACCTGAAAACACAGCGTGATGGCCCACAACACAGGAGACCAGAAGGAGTACAGTTCAGAGGACGAGCGATGAGAATAACGGAATTTTATTGCCTGACAGCTGACACAAATGACCAGCTCGCAGGCTACGCAGCTATATTCATACAGGTAGATCAGTGGAGAAAGCTTTCATCATCCTCCCTTTCCAACCAATTATTTGTACATAGATATGGCTGCTGTGAAAATAGTGTAAACCAGTGGTGTCCAAACTTTTTTCATCAAGGGCCGCATGTTGAAACAGTCTAAATGGAGGGCCAACCTGGGCTAAATAAAGGTAAAAATGCAATAAAAAAAATCAAGATGAAATGATCTACAAGACATTTTTGTGCTTAAAACCAGCAATGGTACACAGTAAAATTCTTGATATAGACTTTAAAGAGGTAGATTTTTCAAACTATGTAATATGCATTACTTATTACTGCTTGGATGAATTTTTGATGTGATCAGAGGCCGCATTTGGCCCCCGGGCCCCAGTTTGTACACGCCTGGTGTAAACTGCCACAGCTTTGAAAGAAAAATATATAAATGAGATTTATTTATATGGCCTACATATGCAAAATGCTAGGTTTTAACAATGATGAATTTCTGTATGCAATTTTGTTTTAACAGCGTGTCATATATTTCATATGGCATTTTCTACCTCAGTTAATTTCTGTAGTGGATGTAAAGACTGTTATTGTTCATGAATATTAACAAAATCCTAATCTTAACCAATTCCAAGCTTCAGACCTAACCATACCCTTTTTTTCAAACTGTAGACCTAAACTGTAACCTCAAATAAAATCTCCTGTGTGCTCTCAACCAAATGCTATATTTTACACCAGCGTGGTATCCATGAGAAGATGAGTGGTTCAAGCAGCCCAGCAAGATGAGAACAGGTGGACGTCATCTGAAGTATTTTTAATTGGTTTGCTGGCAGTGTTGGTTACCTGTGTCTCTTACAGTGCAAAATGTCTATATAAGAACTGCTAAGCTAAAACCAAACTCTGTAAGCTTTACACAACACAAAGACAATTATTAGTCATAGAATAGTGTAATTATAACATTTTCCTGCCATGAAACAACCAGGAAAAATACACAAATAATTGTAAGAGTTGCACAACTTAACTGAGAGAGCATTTATCATCCAAGACATCTGGACAGACACAGTTTGGTCCATTAAATAACAACAAATCTAATCAAAGCTGTTTCAACACATAAGTTTGATATTTTGGGGACAGATGGGAACATGGGAATCATTTCTTGACTGGGGGAGGTATTTTATCTGGAAATGGCCAATTGATATTTTGGTGAAGATAAAAACAGAGATGTGATTGCGGTAGCCAAAAAAGGCGGATGTGGAATCTAAATTATATCACAAGGGCCATATTTAAAAACCCACACAATCTGGAATTAACATATTCTTGTTATTTATTGTGCACAGTATTTCCACTGGTGTCTTCAAAATACGGCTTTCACAAAAGTCTGGTTTGAACAAATCCAAAGTAAATCAAAAGTGTAACTGAATGCTGATGCAAGCTGAACCCTCTATAGCAAAAAAATTGTGGCTCAGATCTGGAGAATGTTCTGGATAATGTGCTTGTAGTATGATTAAAGCTAAGTTAAGACCTCCAGATAAATTTACTTGGTCACAGTTTCCTAATTCCATTAGTCTTTGCAAAACATCAATGGATAACTGTGCCAGAAATGTACTTCCTGTCTCGCTAACTTAATTTAGGATTTAAAAGAAGCATTTGGCCTCGCTCATTTACAACACAATAAACATCTCCAGACCACAGGCCTTTTGGAAACACTAGCTGCCTGTGATATATTTAGCTCTTATTTGCAGAGGGGCCACCAGTCACGCCGGGCCAGATGTGGCTGATAGATTTGTGATCCGAACGCCAAGCTCATATTTACCGAGGATGTGGAGATGGATGGACGCAGGAAGAGCTGGACACACAACACAATGGTCTGGGAGAAAAACGGAAAACCGAGCCGCTCTCTGGGGAAACACTAAAGGGGATTTTCTGCTCCTCACATTCACGACAGGCCTCTTGTAACCTTCGTGACCCTCAGATCTTAATATAGTGATCAAAGTCTTTGCAAAATGGATGAGATGCTTTCTGGAAAACGTAAATATTGATGTGAAAGTTTTGGATATGGATTAGATTGAAGAAAGAAAGAAGTCCTTTTTGTTGATGCTTTGAGGAAAACAAAACCCAAACAAAAAACAAACTAAAGAAATTTACAAATTCATGTTGAATTTTTATGCAAGGCAATAAGTAGAAGTTCACAAAATCCTGTTTCAGCAGAGTAAACACTTATCTGTTTATGTTTATGTCTGTCTGTCTGTCTGTCTGTCTGTCTATTAATCCTTATTGTTACCTACAAGACAAATGAGAAAAAGAAGATTGTTAAGTAAAGTGAAACACAATTGATTTTAAAAGCTTGGTCTTAAAAGATCCATAGATGCTCACAGTATTTAGATCAATTATTGCACAAGGCATACAATGTCTTTAAAAGTGTTTGTTTTGACCAATGAGAAAACTGAACCACTTCTTTGTATAGTGGATTCCCAGAATTATTAAACTCAAATATACATTTTCTAAGTAAACACAAATGGATCCAAACATGATCCTTGAGGGATGCCAAAATGATCTTCACCAAACTGAAGTCCACACAAAACCTGTACAGACAAATAAGACAATAGAAATATTGATAGTAAAAGTGGAACACAAGTAATAGAAAAGCAGATAAAAAAAAAGACAAAAAAAAAAATCCAAATATGCTAACAGTATAATTGCACAAGAAATATATTTGGTTTCATTATTTTGTTTGTTTTTGGCCATGGGAAGCTTGAACCTCTTTTTTGCAATGGTGGATTCTTTTACTCATTGAATACTTTTTTTTTTTTGTAAACTTAAACGGATCCAAACAAGATCCTTGAGGGATACCAAAAACTTCCACACACAAACATGCACAAGCTAAGGGTAGGTGGAGTAATTCTAGACGTCACTTGCGGTAAAGTTTCATTAAAAATATTATAAATAACACGTCTTCAGTGTCACATAGACTTTTCCTGTTATTTGTCCCTTCTGCAGATGAGTTTTTGTGGAGGAGTGTGACAAAGAGCAACAGCTGCAGGGATTAGGTCTGCATGGGAGGGGTGTTTGGGGAGAGGGGAGTCACTGTTTTCATGTGTGGGAGGCTCTATTTGAGTACGTGTATCAGTGTGAGTGAAGAAGTTGTCTGTTTTTGAGAAAGACGTATAACAAATGAGTCGATAGTAAGAAAAGTGATAGTGAACATCAGGGGTCCCCAAACCTTTTTTTTCTTTTTTTTCTCAAATTGCCAACATGAATGAACGTGCCAAGGGCCAAACCTAAATTTATGTTTCATTAAATTTTTATTAAACTCTATTTCATTAAGATGTTTAGACTAGCATAATACATTTGATTTTGACAGTCTTTTCTATACTCAAAATGTAATCAGACCTTTTTTTTTTTTTTTTTTAATAGACCTAGACAAATACATTGACAAACTAGACAACACAATAGACATACACACAAAAAAAAAACATCAACAAATTGGGGTATGGGAAGGATTTTCGACTTTTGATCGAAAAATCAAATCAGATTGCCAACTACTTTTCTTTTGGCTTCGAATCGAAAGAGCAATAGAAATCTAAGAAATGGGACATAAAAGTTTCTGTTCGCTGTTCAAAGCAAATCAAATTGAGATTCGAGATCGATCGAAATGAGGGAAAAACATTTGTTCTACTTTTTTCCCCGATTGACTAGCCCCACTTCCACATACATTACTCAAAATATTAAATATAGTCACATCCAGGCATGTGTGTATCCATGCGCATGCACATAAACATACATTTGCACACACCTACAGTACATGCCCCATGCAAGACTTACAAAGGTGCTGTTACATATAACTCCCGTTAATTGTTATCAAGACAGACACTTCTGACAAATCTTTCTGGGCCAAAGTAAACTGCCTAGTAGGCAGAGTTTGGCTTCCGGGTTCCACTTTAGGCACCACTGTTGAACATAGAATGTTTTTTCAAGTTATTTTTGAGCAGTGAAAACATCCACAGTGAAAAATTCTAGAATTATGACATATGCAAAGTAATACCATCACTGTAGAGTCTACAGAGGTACATATTGCACCTTTAAAGTAAGACAATTATATTTGTTTATTACAATGGAATTTCTAGGAGTTGTAAGCAATTATTGTTGATACAAATCAGCCTGACTTGTAACTTGTGAAACACAAGCACACAGCCAGCAGCATAATTAAACAGAAGATTTGTGCATGTGGAGGAGGATATGTCACATTTTTAAACTCATTTGGCCTGTGTAGGACTATTCATACATTGAGTTTTATCTTGTTGACCCATGTCAAGCTTGTTGCCCTACAGTTGAACCTGTACTTGGAATTTCTAATGTCTATGATCCAATGGAAAAATACACTTCCACAAAACTTGTCATATCCACAGTTTACCTGCTACAACCGCAAAGCCAACACTTACAACAATAGCATGTCCACCTTGTAAAACATTTAAAGCAAATACAATGAGTACAGCTGTGGTGACATCAGCTATTGAAGGCCAGGTATTAATAACCATAACATTATTAAAGCTATTAAAACAGTGTGTGACAGAGTAACCCCAGAGCCTTGTTAGTCTAACTTCTTAACCATAGCCACAGTCCAAGTGTTCGCTGAAAATGAAAATATTTTTAGAACAAACAGGCGGGCTAATGCTTTGACGGAGACAAAACAACAATCGCTCAGCTTCGACATCTTAGTCCCACAATCTTATTAACAAATCTATCACTCAATATGGCCCATGGTGCAGCTGATTCAGAGGAAAATTGATCAGATGGAAAGCTTAGATTAACAGTTACTACATTTATGATTGCTGTGTAATTTTACCCTCAAAATGCAATACATGAAAATTGTGCTTACAAAATCACTTGAGAGCTGTAATTGTTACATTTTTACATTACTTTAACAATGTTGAAATCAAGTCTATCTTCAAAATATTATTGCATGTTTTTTATTCTTACTTTGCTCTTATTGAACCATGCATTGCAACACTGGAATTCCCCCATTCTGAGTCATTATCTTAGCTTATCTTATCTTCTATGAAAAATGTAGCTATGAGAAAATACATTGTACAAGCTTGGAGCTAAAATGCTGTATTAAAGCCATGAGTCAATCAACTTTCACTGTAAAACCTATTCTCACAAATGACTTAAATGCTCTGGGGAACTCCTAACTTCACCCAGCTATCTATAGAGCTGTAAAGTCATCGGTCTAGCATGTGGATGATGCAGACACAATGATGCAAATATAGCTCTTAGGTTTAGCCAATTATAGCATTGATGGCATCTACATCCAACAGCCCAAGTCAATTTTGGCTAAATAAAGTTTTTGTCTTTGTCCTCGGCCAGTCAGAAATATTTATTTCCTATAAACACAGCCTTTCTTTAAAGAGAAACTAAACTCAGAATCAACTTTTTTTCACTGTCAGACTGTGTATATGGGTCAGAATTGAATTATCTACTGTTTCCAGGCCTTTTTTGGACATTTTTGTGCAAACTCGCTCATTTTGCAGTTATGTGTGCAAAAACGGCAGCTGTACTGCCACGATGGACAAACGCTGTCAGTGCTTTTTCAGTACCCACCGACGTCACAGTGTGTTGACGCGGCAGACGAGCAGCCCAGATGGTTTATCTAAACTCCTCCCTCTGACATTGCTGTTTTCGGAGAGTTGGAAAGCGGTCACCCACTGCGTCATGACATCTGCCGTCATTTGACTCAGCTTGATAAGCGAGTGGTGCGATGTGCCACCACTAGTTCAACGATGCGCTGGTTCGAAACTTGTGCCTGTGTTTTTCATTTTCGATTTTCATTTTTAGAAAATACTCACATAATAGGCTCATGCGCTTATGTAGACTAAAGCAAAGGTTTCATACGGATGTTTTGCAAGTAAGCAAAGACTTGGTCCTGTTGCTGTACAGCAGGGCTATTCAATTATATTATACAGGTGGCCAAATTTTGGTCCAGAATATGGTCTGTGGGCCGAACAACAAAACTGCCCCAAGAACTTACATTTAGTAATTTGCTCTAAATTGCTCTGTTGTATAACACTCAAAACTAGAACGTTAGCAAATCAGAACAACAGATAAAGGACTAAGCTAAACCTGGTTAAGCCAACTGTCTCTAGGTCTAGATTTATGCTACTTCAAGGGTGAACCACAATTTGGAACAAGAGAACAAAACTGAACTGAACTAATATCAGTAGCATTTTAGCGGATTAAGTTGATTTAAAAGTACTGCAGGCTACTGAATACCAGATCTAACCAACAAATGTGGCCCAGTCCATGGCCCACTTTACTCTGATGGGCCAGTCTTTATTGCTCAGCACTATATTATGTATCCACCAATGTTCACTGTAAATAAGATACAGTGTTTCCCAGGCTTCTTTACAATATGATCCAGTTCATGGTCCATATTACCATGGTGGGCCACATCATGTTGCTTATTGGGCCGCATTTGGCCCGCGGGACGCTATTTCAATAGCCCTGCTGTACAGCTTCCTCTGCTACAAATTTCACGTCAGGACCAGGACCGCTCCGACACAAAACTCACATCCTTTACCAAGCTCACTGTTCATATTTGGTGCCGCCAGGCATCTCCTACTTTTGCGAGCCTGTTTGGGGTTCAGTTGTGGGCGGAGTTAGTCTCTGAACGCGTGTTTAGAATCACTTTAAGTAGTGTTTAGTCGAACTCAAATATGTTTTGTTGCTGTTTTCCTAAAAATCTTGAAAAAAGGACTTTGGCCATTATGCAGTGTGGCTAATGATGCATGATCTATTTGATCCATCCGTCAAGGTCCACGTAGCAACATGTTACAATAGAAGCAAAATGATATGAAATGATAGCAATGCAATCTAAAATATTAATATGGTAGAGCTCATACTTTACTCTTGCTACATTAAAGGTGCATTGTGTAACTTTCTTTCATCTACACAATTTGGTAGAATTGGAAAGTTAAAACTATACATTGGGACTTTCGAAATAAAGATGAATAAATTTTATGCCATAATATGAAAAAAATCAGCAAAAACAACATCAGCAGAAACACACATGTTCGGGACTTCCTCTAAGTCAAATAATAGACTATTTTGTGGCCATGCAAGCCCGCTCAAAGTAAAAAAATATTCATTATTTTGTGTAACAAAAGCATCTAAATGACAAATAAAACAACAACATTTATTCAGGTTTATTTCTGGCCAAAAAGTTATGCAGTGCACCTTTAAGAAACCTTTTAAGAAACAGATTGGCAAACTTTGATGCAATTATAACATAGTGTCAATAAGATTAGTGCGCTGCAAAAAAGTAAACAGATCATTCCATACATTCCAGACCATTCATCAAAATCATTGCACTTGGAAATAGTTAATTCTGCAGTTTATAAAAAAAAAAACTGAGATTGATTGAGGCATTATATATAGATTCTATTTAACCAACTTAAATAGCCTACGTCAAAAATGAAGACAAACAGACAGGTCAAGTTCTTTCTCCATGTCAGACTGTCACTACACTCTGCTCTGGGACTATTTCACGCAGCGACGAGGGAGTTGCCAAAACAGGAAGTGTTTTATGTAGCTGAAACATTCCATTTTTAACTCGCACACACAGCCTTGCTAAAATAAATAGGACAGAGAGCTGCGACCTGGGAGGTGACAGACTGGGGTGTGCACACATTTAAAGGTCCTGTGCACTGCAAAAATTTTCTTTGTGGATGTTTAGGCTTTGCTGTTATATTGAATTATTGTGAATACGTAAATAATAGGTGTATTGTAATGTTTATTTATTACATTTTATTTTTTTAGTTTGTCCTGGTGAATGAATTCCTCTGACATTTGGCAAACATGACTTAATTTTTTTATTTATAGTTTATTTCTGTATAATCTTGTTCTTACATACTAAAAAGAAAAGCAACTAAGCTAAAGGTCCTTTTTAAATGTCTTTGTAAGTGTGCATGATGGTTGCATAAGTATTTTTGAGGCATTCAAAGCTTTGAGCTGCCTCCCTGTGGAAAACCCGTTCTTGCAATTTCTGGTTCCCGACCCAACAAGTCTGACTCTTAGCATTTCTTTTTCTTTTCTTTTTTGGAAGTGTGAGATGTGTCTGAATGTGTTTTGCTGCCTTACTTAATAAAAAAATAGAGAAAAAAAAATGTTTTGCTTTCAATTTGTTAAGTGTATTGACAGAAGAGCTAAAGTTGCTTAGTTCTGCTTTAATGTTTTCTTTCTGCATATCCACAAAGCTAAACTTGAAATCCAAGCATATTTTTTACAGTGCACGTCTGGCTTTCATTGTGCGTAAAACGTCTTCAAACTTGCATTGCTCTATAAGCTCTGAGTGGTTTCATGGTTGTGCGTACATACCAGGGGCCCCCACAGGCTCCAAGGCCCCTCGAGACCATGAAGTCATTTCCTCCTCTCACACTGGACCTTGACTTCTGCGGCAGGACACAGTCTAAATTATAGAACCCAAAACCAGCATGCTGTTGGGGGGTTGGCTCCTTTCAGACCGACTACCACTGTCCTGTGTGCAACGGCCACCACATCATCTTCTGCAATGGAATTTTTCTGCACCAAAGATCTTCTGCGGTGGTTATCCTCAGCATTGTCAGATGATTCCACTCTTCCTCTGTTTTTGGTCAGAATTGTTGTACTGCATGCTTTGATCTGGTCAAATGTTTCTCTTTGCATGTGGTTATAAGCATTGTACTTCTTTATCTTAAAAAAATCTAGATCCTAAATGTGATAGTTATTTCTTCAGCCATTTCAAGTGTAACCATTGTTCTGTTTTGTTGTGTTTGTGAATGTGTATGTGTATGTGTATGTAGTGCACTAAGGAGCCACAGGACGCAGCAGGACTTTTGGAGACAATGTCAGGATCAACATGTGTGAAATTAATCAGACCAGACCAAAATGTTTTCCAAACTGAATCTCCAAAATTTAACAGCGCAAGGTGGGGACAAAGAAAGAAAAAATACAGAACAAGCTGGAGGATCAAGGCCAAATAGTGTATGAAACAAAACAAAAATAAAATAGTAATAAAAAAAGACAATGGTAATAACACATTTTGGCTTGTGACAGGGTCATTTGGAAAAAAAAAAAAAAAAAAGCCTCTGTCTTGCCTTAACTAAAACAGATCTATAAGTTATCAAGAAAATAATGTGAAAATATTGTTAGTCTAACCTCAATGCCGTGTCATAAACACACCAAAAAGTGAAAATTTATGTCGTAGTATATAGACAGTATTACCGGAGAACATATTGTTTGTTCAGGATAAAACACTATTTTATGCAGACAGCACACAGCAGTCTCATTTTGACACTATATCTTCAGTGTCTATACACTATTGGTTTCATTATTGGTTGATGGCAAAATGAATGAAAAATTTACATCAGCATCATTAGCCTGTTTTCCACTCTCCATCTAGTTCCATGTGGGAACTTTTTTGAGTTAAAACAACAAAGCAGGAGAACTAGCTGCTTCGATGAACCAGTATGACAGACATCTGTCTGCTGAAGCTTGAGACAATGTTTTTCTTGCCGTTTTTTCACTCACCTGAATGTAACATTTAAGGGTCGTAGGGTCAAATTTCATTCACAAATGTTAGCAGCATAACTTTTTTTTTGCACAGTGATAAACAACGGAGCTTTTTCGACTTGTTTCCACAGGTGTGTCTATGAGTGGTGCCCCTTTTCTGGAGGCAGGGTGAGCGCATTGCCCGTTTTGATAAACAAAAAATCCCTCTATATGTACAGGGAAATTTAAGTATCTCAAATCTGTAGTGGAAAAGTTTCCAAAAACTGCCATGAGAGCAGAATTTAAGAATAATACAGCATTCCATATAGAAGAAATAGAAAAAGTTATAGAGTATTAATAGTATTATGTCTTGTTTTCTAAGCATAACTTTTCTCAAGTGGCACTTACTGGTTATCAGGCTAGCCTTGCCAGATTACAATGACTGGGAATGTCCCAAACACCCACATCAGGTAAGAATAATCAGCAGTGATCAGTGCATGAGTCATAAACATAGGCACTATCATGTCAGGTTTCAACTCCTGCCATTGGGCTCTGATCTAGGATCTCAGACTCTAGGCTCTCAGACTGATGTCATTAGATTATAAATTAGGGTTAGAATGAAAAACAATACGTCCCAATTTCTGTCCAGATGACGACTTTTGAAAGCTTTTCTACAATGGATCACTCAAAGGACGAATGAAAAATGACACTGACTATCCCAAATAACAAGTTGATATTTTAGTTGAAAGGTGAAAACCACAGGGAGCTTGTGACCATCCATAAAAACAACATAATCACATACCCAAACACACAGGATCGTTTACAGCTAGTCGTCAAAACGTAATAGTATCCTCACTTCTTTATTTAGTGCAGACATAGCTTTTCTTGAGAACAGCCTGAGTCTGTGCCCAGGTCAGAGGTTGTGACAGCGCAGTGACAGGGCGCAGTTAAAAACACAGAGGAACTTCAGGAATGCTCTCACCGTCTGGACTAAATGGTATGGTTCACCTCAGGAGGACAAGGAAAGTGTAAAGACTAGTGATCACATTAAGAGGCCTTTAGGCTATGAGAAATATTGAAACTTTGGATCAGCGTGTGAGTACATCATCAGTATTTGTAAGTTCTCTCATGCTTCTCATTACTCACAGTGACAGATGCCATAAGACCACATCACTTGCCCACATTTCCACTCTTCCCATGATGACAACTGTGGTCTGCACTTACGTAAACAGGACCAGACCAAAGCAATCCACCATAGTTAGTTTCACTTTATTACTTTTAGGATTTCGTGTGTTGTGTGTTGTGTGATGTGCTGATGCCACCAGACAGTGACCACGCAGACACATCCCTTTTGTGCTTTCCACTGAAATTTATGGCCCTCAGTTATGGGAAGTGTAACATCTCCAAATGTTATGACAGAGGAAATGGGTACTCAATATATGCATCTTAGTGACTTTTGAAATCTATAACACAGTGCTTAATGAAGAGGAATAGGTCATGTGCAATACATGTGAGTCAACATGATCTTTCGAAGGTTCTTCTTCTTTAATTTTTTAGTCCTATTGTTCATTCATATAGACTCACGGCGGAAGTTAGAAAGAGTATTATTGTTAATAATCAAGTTTTACTAATAACCTAACCTACAGCCATTACACATTATTCTTAACAAACTTGTAAACCTTTCCCTTCTGATTTATTCTACACTTGGCATCTATTAGTTGTATGCATGTCATGCCTGGTGTTTTTGTGTGTGCTATAAGGAACAGCATGTACACATGTGAAGACAAATTTCCCCATGGGACAATAACAAGCTTAAAGCACAACACTGCAGCCATTATCTGAAAACTTTGACCTGAAAACTTGAAAGAAGCAAATCCACAATGCAGAGCTCTTTCATTATTCATTCACTCTACCGTCTGCCCTGGGGCAGACTGATGGAAGCAAGACTGCCTATCTGCGCCATCAGCTTCTTGATCAAAGATGACTGAACTGTCCAGTATGAAACTGGTTAATCACTCACCTATTTCATACTGGACAAGGTCAGTTAAGTGTGTCCTCCCCAAGGACACAATCACATTTACTGGTTTGAAGAAGAATTGTTCTTTTTGCCACTTTACTAGTGCAGGATGGCAGCCGTGTCTTCATCAGCCTGGTTAACTCCACTAAGTTTGTTTCTTGTTGTTGTTACCATTGTGCCACGTCTCACTCCTAACAATGTGGATAAAAAGCTTAAAACACATCGTGGTGAACACTTCGGAGACTCGGATAGTTAGGTGAACAAAATAAGTCAACTAACGTAGGAAATTTAAATTAAAATCTAAGAATCGGATTTTATACATTTAACTCTCTCATTTATCAAGTGTTTGCTCACGTGCAAAATGTTAGGAGGAGAAAAAATCAAACATATACAAATACAAGACTTGAGGTGGTGGATATCTGTTTTGTAGTATGTTATATTCCAATATTTTTTTTGCAGTCACAATTTACACCTGGATCAATAAATGAGGCCCTAGGTCTATAGGAACTATTTTTCTGTATGATTGGATATATTGGTAAATGATCCTATTCCCCAGTCAAATACTAAAGTGAGTGGAAAAGCTCTACAGAAAAAAACGTACAGAATCTTTAACATGCTGACAACTCCCAATTTTCAGTTGGCAAAACACTCCTATACTTGAGTGATAAATGTTTAATGAGTCCAAGCCTGGTCGTTCAATGGGATGGACCATCAGCCAGTCATGAAAGAACCACTGGATAGACGCCAACGTCCACAAATGGAGACATTAGAAAGACATATGCAGTAATACCCAACAGAATCAAACCATCTCCCCACCCACAGCTCTACTGCAGTGTGAGCGCTCGCCCACCCGCATCAGCAGCAGCCATAGTATTAACAGTAGTGGTAATAGTAGCTGTAGTAGTGATGGTTGTAGCAGATCTGATGTTAAGCGCAGGTCAAACCATACAATGAGAGCGGAGGAGGTTTTTTCCGATTCAGAATTTTTGTAAACCCACGCACACGTCCCATTGACAAGCCTTAGAAGGAACAGAGAGAGACGAGGTCAGTTGTGAGGTCTCCAGTCTGAGTAGGATAATTAAAGATTCTTCAATATGTCTAACACAATAATTTGAGTGTTTGAAATTGGTTATGAAAAAATATATGTTTTTGTGTGGTCATTAAAAGTTTAGTCAAGAGGGATCTACTAATTTAATAAATCTTAGGTCCTGTGGTTGTTCGTTTGAAATACACTTTAGTGACTCAAAAATTCACCTGGAGCCAAACTGTTATCTCTTTGTAATATTTTCTCCAACAGTTGGTAAACATCTGGAATTTTCTATGCTAATGAAATTCATCAGAAGAACAAAGAGTCTGGTGTTGTTGATGTTGTTTATCAAGTATTTGGTGTGTGGAGAAGACACGCACATCCAGTCTAAACAAGCGTGCTGGAACAAAAAGAATTTCAGTAAATTAATTTTAAAAAGTTGAACTGCACAGCTCAGATGCTCCACAAAGTAGTTTTAATTATCAAACGCTCACCAAATGTGACGTTTCGGGGCGCAGCCCTTCATCAGACATAAACAGTAGCTCATGACACTCCTGTATTTGTAGGGTGCTTCGTTTATCAAGTTTTGCTCATGTGCAAAATAGGTTAAGAGGAGTCAAAAGCTGACTCAATTTAGGCTACGTCTCACGTAGACACCATAGGCACTTTAAGGTGTTGCATGCTGGTTGTTTGAAGATATTATCTTTCAATAATAAATTGAGTGCAAAACACTCAGAAATGTTAGTGCATTTTAATGTATTTTTTTGTCCATCATGATAAAAAGGTTGTCCTAGTTTTAGTTTAGTGTTCCAAAGTGCCATGAAACTTATGGTAAGGTAAACCTTATGGTCCTTTAGAGAAAATCTGTTTTAGTTTACAGTGCTTCCATAGAAGTGTGACATAAAACAAACATTCCCAGATGAATCTCTAAAAACTTGTCACTCTCCAAGGAGACATTCATGACCAAAGAATACATAATATTCATTAACTGAAGATTAAAGGGGACTTAATGTGTGTATTCAATGTATTTAGGAAGAAAACTATAAAACAACTTAGAAATAGAAAGAAGTTTCTTTACTTCCTGTGCAAAACTGCAGAACTGATAAGCCCCGCCTCTTCATGTAAGAGTTTAATGTAACAAGCAGCAGAATAAATTTGTATTTGTTATAAAAGTGGCTAAGTAACTATTTTGAACCATACATGCTTTTACTATGAATCCTAATTTTTAAAATAATTCACAATTAAATACAACAGTTTGGGCATATCATAGCTGAGGACAGTTCGAACATTACTCCAACATGCAGAAATACTAATGACACATTTAAACATTAAAGAAGGCAGTTAGAAGAAGGTAAAAAAAAAACAAAAAAAAAAAACTTCTACCTCTTGCATAGTCCAAGTTTGTAAAGCTTGGGGCTGGTAGGAGCTACTTTAGAGGGTGATATTGACAACACTACGAAGGGAAATGCATTTTTGAGCTTTACACTGTTCCATAGAACTCTATGTATAAAGTGAAATAAAAGTTTTATTTTAAAACATTAAAGGCTTTATAGTGAAAGACCAAAGTGTAAAAATGTTTTTCCCTGTGTCTCGCCTAAATGCCCTAATGTGGAATAGTACAGATATTTAAGTAAGAACATCGGAAACTAATTGTAGACCCCCTTGTATTGTTTTAAACTTGTCCCTCAACCATCGTTTTAAACACAAATATTTTACTTGCTGCTAAAAGTTCACACTCAGTTAAACAAAGCAGTCGCAATTCTCCGCTTTATGTTTTATTGAGAACACGCTCTCTCATTGTCACCTCGTTATACTGTTGACAATTGTTAATTAAAATAAGCCAAAATAAAACCAGCAAACAAAGGCTGTGGTGGATTTCCATTGTACCCAAAGTTTCCACATTTTCCCAAAATAAAAACGACTCCAAATAAAACAAGTGCGAGTGAGTGTCTAACAGCAGCACCTGGGGACCCACGCACCAATCTGTAACTCAGCTTCCCAAACAGAATTCCCTATTTTTACCCTTCTCCCTGGAGGGAATGCACCCGCTCCGGGCCGTTAGCTGCTCCACAGATATGCACTCCCAGAAGAACAGCCAAAATAAACAAGCGCAAAACCACTCGGATAAATCTGGCTGCTCGTGCGGAAAAGCTTGGAGTCGCTGTGATTGCTCCTTCACAAAACAAAACAAAAAGAGAGAGAGACGAAAATATAAAGGGAATGAGAGAAATTTCAATTCTGCATATATAAATAAATTGGAACTTGAAGGTTATACACGCTGTTTGGGGTCAAAGTATGAGAAGAGCTTAACACTGACCTAAGCAACAGCTGAAGACTTGACCGTGCAAAAATACAGTAGTCGCATTTTATAAAATGATTGGAACACAAAGTAACAAAATCAGTGTTTGTATCAGTCTAGGGCTGGGCGAAATTGGCAAAAATGAACCTAATTAAATTGAATGCTGTAGAAATGTCTGGTGGTAGTGTTTTCTGAGGCTCAGAGAAGAAAGACTAGAATAAGAATAGCTAAGACAAATGTGAAAGTTCTGTAAAATTAAATATTATTGTTTAGTAGTTTACAACACAACCTTTTTTAAGCTCTTTTGTGGCAATTTTGCATTGAACAACACTCATTATCAACAATTATTAGCAATGTAAGTGCAGAGACATGCTACAAACCTAAGACAAAAAAAAAAATCAGTCAAAGAAGCAAAAAAAAATCATTATCACAGTTGTATTGTATCGTCACTTTTAAAATCACATTCAATGGAATCATTTTGTTTGTGGGGCCAAATGCATGCACCAAAAGAAAGCTAAACCCAGCCAGCGTGAGAAGTAGACAGAGGTACAGACATCGTTGCCCACATTAACCACCTCAATTTTCACTTAAAGGTCCAGTCGGGTGAAGCTGAAAAGTGTGCCACGACTCAAAAAAGGTAGAAAAACATTGTTCTAGTTTAGCAGCGGCTGGAGAAGTAGTTCATCAGGTGCGAAAAGAGGACAAAGTAGCAGCTTTATCTATTTGGAGCTCAGAGTAAAGCCACTGCTCCTCCACGTGAGAATTTGGGGTTTGTGAATGTTGCATGACACTGTCTTTAAAGGGCTACTTCTTAACTATGGGAAAATGTAAGGGGAGAAAAAGCTGATCTCTTTTTGGTGTTTGCTACTTTATGTTTAAGGCATGAGGACTGTGATTTGGACAATCAGTTCAAGCCAGACATGTGGCCCTTTGTTTCTATCGGTGACCCGAGTACAGTTCTCAGAAGTGATTATTTGCTGCATTACCATGACTGTGGTGTCAATGAGACTCTAACAGAGCTCTAACTGCTGCAGTTAGCCTCTGGCCTCATAGCAAGAAGGTCCTGGTTTGACTCTCGAGCCGCCCGGGGCCTGTTTGCATGTTCTCTCCGTGTCTGCGTAGTTTCCTCCAGGTGCTCCGTTTCCTCCTACAACTCCAGGACTACAGATGGAAATTAGCTGTAAAACTAGAATCTGGTACAAGTATCTCTGCCTTAGTGCTTAATGTAATTGTACATTGTCCTTAATGAACATTACCTTACCTTTACCTTTTGTTGCATCAGCCAATACAAGCATCTAAAGAGCGCCAACCTTTAGTGTCCTGTGACGGCTCTTAAGATGTATGAAAGAACCAAATTATTAATAAGACTGCAGGTGAAGGCAACTTGCGCAACTCATCCCACTATTTGTTTTTGTTGTGAGACTGCACTTTTTCATTCAACACTGACAAATAATCATTGCAAAATGTCTCGGATGTAAGCTTTTTTTTCCCCCTGTAGTGTACAGCTAGGTTTTTAGGGGGGGTAGCTGATTTTCACACTGCAAACACAAAGTTAGGCTTTAAATCTGACAACTTCCTCTCATAAATCTTCTGACACATATTGACATGAATTCACTTTGGTTGCAATTATGGTCAATACATGTCTTTTTGCAAACAAAGTGAAACTGGTGAGGACGACCCAAGCCCAGCCAATCAGAAAGCTGCATTAGAACTATAAGATTCTTAAGAAAATAGTTGTGGCTTCTCTTAGACACAACAAGTCTCTGACCAGCCACATTATTGATATGTGAAGTAGACATTTTATCTCACGTTTGTGTCCTGTATGTCAGATGAAGCTAAAGCTAAAAATACTGCAGTGATTAAAGAGAGCAGAGGTGGCCTGTGCTTTCCGTGGGCTGTTTATGGAGCAGCAGATAAATGTAAGAGACATGACATTAGACTAAAATTAAACCAGAGATGAGTGCGCCTCACTTCCTGTTTACTGACCTCAGATCTGTGTACATCTGCAGGAAATCTACCCCTCTGCAGAGACGCTCGGCTGGGGAGGAAGTGGAGGAGACAGACTCACTAACAAACTCATATAAAACCAACCCAAATTTAATGAAGTTGGAAACAGGTTTGAACAGTTTCTGTCAGGACATTTTAAAAGTTAAAAACATGAGGCAAAATGACATAAATGTTGCTATGCCACATATACATTACAGTTTAACTCAGAAAGACTTATGCTGGGAGGTTAGATATTTCCTATTTGATAAAACACTAGTTCCCAGTTCAAAGTGTTCCAACTGAATCAACTCGCATGTAAACATTATGGCTAATGCTAACAGATGGTATGTTGTTTTCTTCATCCACATCTCCATTTTATTCATCTGTCCATCCCTTTTCCTTGCATTTTATGTCACTTTAAATGTCACCACTTGAAATAACAGGTTTGTGACTTTGTAAAAAACAGATAGAGAATAGAGGACACACATTTAAGTGCTTCCAATTTTGATACAACCTTTGTGAAGTGATTGTTTAGTGGTTGTGCATTATGGTGGCACAGCAGTTAGGGCTCTCGCTTCAAAAAGTTCGACTTCCAAGTAGTGTGAGGTCTTTGTAAAGTTTGCATGTTCTCTTCACGTCTATGTAGGTTTTCCCCCAAGTGCATCAGTTTCTCCTAATGAAATGTACAAATGCACCTCACCTAGTCGGACAATAAAAGTAAAACAAACCAATCTGAATCTCCATTCATCTTTTAACTCCTCAAACCAGCCTCGAGAGATTGAAAACAACTTGGTCAGGAAATAAAAGATCTTGATTTCATAAGCAACTCTTTTTCCTTGCTAATAATAGAGCAAGGAAAACTTCCACCAATTGACTACCATAAGTGACAGTTTCACAAAAATCTGTGACAAACACATAAACAGTAAGCAGTGCTGGAAGCTATAGAGTCAAACAATCAACCTTTAATTGAGTGAGTAAGTTCACTGGCTAATATGTTTTGTTCTCGATCTGTTCACATATTTCAAACTCCATATTTTTTTTTAAACAAACTAGAATCTATTTTCTTAAGTAAACTTTTTCAACATCAAAAGTCCGGCTGTGTTTGGAAGAGTGTCCAAAGGGTGTTTCAACATTACAGGACAATAATTCTGCTCATATGTTTACTGTGCACTCCACCCAGAACTTGACCCTGTCTTTTTCTGAGAACAAGCAGAAAATTCAGCTGTGCCAAACCAGAGCTCTGCTGCAGCTGCACAGCCATTTACAGATACAAGAGAAATGGACATTTTAAAGAGGCCACAATTTCTGTCATATTGTGTAATGTGTTGGCTATGCACAGGTGGGGAAGACCGATGTGTTTGGAAAGCTGAAATAGTCTATTGAGGAAAAATTGTGAGCCTTGAGATTTTTAAATTTATGTACCATTGTGAAAGAGTCAAGAAAGAAAAAAGAAAAAACTTAATAATAGAATAGACTTTTTTTTTTTTTCTTGTGAACCCAGTTTTGAACATTAATTTCCATAGTATTCACAGCTGTACAGAGATCCAGGCTGCACACATGATTGCTCATTATGACAAGTTCCCCTATTGGCACTGAAAATGGGTCAAACACGGCAAATGTGCCTGTGAAGACAATCTATGAACCTTACAGACATGTTTGTCAAAATACAACATGCAAACCAATCCATTTCTCTCAAAGCAAAATAGTATTCACTACTAAAAAGATACACATCAAATTCTCCACCAGCTAGTCATTAATGCTTTGTTTGAAATGTTCCAATGTGTGGTCTGTAGAATATGTGTGTTGTTTTGCAGCTTAGTCATGCCTCCACAGATCTGAAAATATTTACAGAATTGTAATGTTAGTCACTGTATTTTTTTCAACAAAAAATTACAGAAAAGAGCAGTCCAAAATCTGAACTTTGTGCCCCCAATTTTTCAAAGATGAGACAAAAATAGATAAGCGTTAAAGGGACCATACCCATTCTTTTTTTGTTTGTTTGTTTTGTTTTTGTTTCTAGGGTGACAGGAACCTATCCCAGTTACTTGGGGCCAACTCATCACAAGGTTAGAGACAGAAAACCATTCACTCTCTAATTCATTAATTCATTCACAGGGTCACTGCAAAAAAGGCCTTTCAAAAGAACATTTTTGCTTATTTTGAGGTAGAATGTATTTTTTAAATGAAAAAATCTGCCAGTGCAGTAAGAAAATTTGACTAAGCTAGTTGTTTTGAGCAAAAAATGCTAGTTTGAAGTTCTCTTGACAAGATTTTTAAGCAAATCTATTACTGATTCAAGCAATTATGATTTAAAACTTAAATCATAATTGCTTAAAATATGTTTTTATATCTAAGGTAAATATGGATAGAATTTCTTAACACAAGTGAAATAATCTTAGTAAGACTTATTAAGTGGAAAAAAAAGTATTAATTTAGTCGTTTAAGATTATTATGCTTAATTCAAGTCATTTTATCAAAATGAGATTTTCCTTTTTTGCAATGCAGTGATGTCCAAACCGGAGTACCGCAGAAAACCCATGATGACACGGGAAGAACATGCAAACTCCAACCAGAGAGATCATGAGATGTTGACTTGGCTTGACCCGGGAGTGGAACCAACAATTTTCTTGTTGGAAAGCTAGAGTTCTGATCACTCTGCTGCTGTGGTGAAAACAAATGTTTTGAAATGCCTCAGTTCTTGAACAATACAAGATTACTGAAACATGCATAAATCAATTGAAACATAACCTTGAGTAAACTAATGATGAAAATAATGTTAAATGCATATCACAGTTCATTTTACGTAATGTGTTTACAGTGGAACATTTCTGTCCAAACAGTAATTTCACAGTGACAAAGCAGGTGATGGAACTTCCAGCAGAATACAGTAAATGCATTCTATCTTGAGTCAGATGTTTTCATATCTGGCACTTCCTGGTTGGACTTTGAATGTGCTGAAAGATGGAACAGTTCTGGTATGTGCTCTCTCTTTAGCGTGTGGTGTGCGCTGGCCGGTCAGAGCGTGGGAATGTGGTGCAGGATCTCTGTGGTATTTTGAATGTTTGTTATTAAATATTATACCGCCAGGGACCGCGACCGAACCCTCTCACTCCTCCTCGTCTTCAGAAAACAGTATCACATGATGAAGACTGGGCAAGTACCAAAAGAAAAGGTAAAAATAACAGAGTGAGAGGAACAGCTGATAGGGAACTTTGGAGGATTAAGGCAGAAATGGTATGAGTGAAATGTTAAAACTTTGGCAGGAAGAACACATAAGATAAGTGTGAAGATAATAGGATAAAAATAGTTTGTACCGCAAAAATATTATCGACTCTTGACACTGTGAACAGAATGCCAACTTTGAAGGGTGGTTTTGTTTCATATGCAGTATGAGCTCCAATGCCTTTTCAATAGAAGAGATGCTTAATCCTTAAGTTACAAAGAGAGAGATGGCGGAGACATTCATCTACATTCGTCAGTGGTGAAGAAAGTATAACTATAGTGCTGAGGTATTAATGTCTTGATCCACTACAACTGATGAGCACAATTTTATGACTCTTTCATTAGAATTCAGATTTTTTTTTTGTGCCTTTAAAGGAACACATACAAAGAATTTTTTACTGGCTGATGTTGACCAGGACGTCTCATAATGTACATAAAGTTGCTTTCATTTTTATTTGCTCAAAAAATACAGAAGCATTCTATGACCTATTTTGTAGTAAGTTAACTGAAATTCAAGAATAAAAAAACAACAACAACAACCATTTTTTTGTCTCGACACTGGTATTAGTCCATTTTGAGCATCAGCAGATATTTAAAACTGGTATCAAAACTGAATTTGTGCATCCCTAATTTGGGTAATCCTTACGCTGGGTACACTGACTGAGAATCAAGACTCTTGCACGTATCCCAAAAGACTTGCTGTAGACAGACAAGCTAATATGTTAGCTTGCCTATTAAAAAATATACCGTCTAGCCACCATATCCCTCTTTTAACTTCAGTGAGCATGACTGACAGGATAATTAGCCAATCAGGGACACACATCGCCTCCTGTATAAAAACCAACATGGTTGCTTATGACAAAAAATATACATGAAAAAATATGGGGAAAAAAATATAGTGGAACTGAAAAACATGGCGGATTTCTGCAGAATCAATGAGCAAAGCAAAAAACGATTTTTAATGTGAAGTGAATGTAGTTAGATTTTGGCCTAAATGACAGACGACCAATCAGCTCCTTTGTTTTATTTATGTCACGCAAATAAACTAGTCTGATTGCCCGGTAGGCCGTGGAGTTGATTTGAAATCCAGGTAGAAGCGTGCTGACCAGACCCACTTTTGCACTTAGCCATAACAGACAAGATGTTGCCAAGAAAAGTGGGCGGGGCAGAATAAGGTGAACAGTTTGAAAATTGTACTCACTATGATACGCCCAAGGACCTATCTACTGATCATATTGCTAGGTTTACTATGTACAGATCTATTCAGGTGTTTTTCCATCAAACCTATTAAGTGCTTGGTATTGCTAACATAGCTCAACATGGCTTCTGAAAGTTGTAAAAAGCTTCTCAACTAATTGTGATAAAGAATTAGGATGCTTGTTAAGTAAGTGCGCAACAGATGTGGACTGTTCTGATTTTTTTTTTTTGTTTAGTGTAAGCAAAGTATGCTAGAGAAGAATTCAGTATACCGGTTGACCTGCACCTCTACCGATCCTTTTCATTCCTTCATTTCTGTATTCATGCTGTATGACCACACCAGCGGCATTTTCCGAACAGCCTGTAAGCGTTCTGGGGTCTCCTTCTCCGAGCGGTTTCCCTGTCTATAATTATCACCTATTAGGCCACTGTTATTAGGGTTATGATTGCTTGCGGCTCAGTGCGTGTGAATGGAAGTGTGCGCGTTGGTCTTGTCGCCAGTGGCTTTCTGACCTCGTCTCGCGGTCTGGCCCTCGATCCTAGGATTCCTCTCCATGTTTGTGGATGTTTCCCTCCTGAACGAATGGCTCTCATGTGCGTCAGCAGAGTAACCGCAGCCTCTCATCCTCTGTGTGCAGCAGCAATAAGCCCTCTCCCCCTGGTCAGAGGAGGACCCCACCCTCAATGATCTTCTCCCTCACTTAAACGGATTCTTATTATGTGCCTTTTGTTCTCAGGCCATCTGTCTGCATTCTGCCAACTTTGACGAAAACTTTGAAAAATTGACTAATACAAGTTGATAGGGTGTGCTAATATTTAGTTTTTGTTTGAACAGAAAAAGAGGAAGAAGAAGAAGAAGAAGAAGAATGAATGAATTGTCATTATTTGCAGCACATTTTTGTAAATCATAAGGTCTTTAATTTATCTTGACAATTTGTTGTGATAATATTAGGACAACAAGCAAAGACACATGCTTCATAACTAACTCCATTGAATAAAATGAAATGAAAGAGGAACACCTATTCTCAATAATGTGCATACGGCCACATTGAAACAGTAGTAAAGGGTCGTAGTTTGTCCAGGTCTGCAATTGAAGCATTTGTTGGCTCTCTCAGTTTTTTTCTCCTGGTGGAAAACCCACTCCTGCAATTTCTGTGTCTCGACCTGACACTAGCTCTCCAGAGAAACCCTGGCTCTTTGATTTTATATTTGGCAGTTCAAAATGTGTTTGGATCTATTTTGTTACCTTTTACCTTTAATTATTTTGAGCTGTAGAGGGAGAACTACCGCTGAAGCTGCATAGCTCTGCCTTAAAAAGATGGAAGTCTGGGAATAATTTATTTTGTTTTTGGTTAAGCTTACTCTGCGTATGCATTTCAGAGCTAGAGATATTTTATTTTCTTTATATTGCGTCATCTGCTTGTTTCCACGGAAATATTATTTGGCTAAAGTATTCCAGAGAAAAGGCACCTTGTTGCAACAGAGTTTAAACGTCATTAGTTTACAGTTTTATTTGGAATGACACTGACTCATGTATGTTTGAGTAATCCTGTAACTGAGGAATGAGAGCTCAGATAAGTCCTGTTTTCACGTATCCCCCATCGCCCTCATCACAGTTAATTACAGCTATAATTATATAAGTACAGCCTAAAAAGTAAGCAAAACCAGAACAGTCAGTAGATCTGTTTCAATTGCCATTTTCGATCAAAATTCTGATCTACAGTGAATTCAGTGTAAAATGAGAATCCACTAAAGTTACAGTTCAATAGGTTCTGTTTTCACGTGAACACAGCATTCTACAGACCAATATTATTTCAAACAGGTTTAAATAAAGTTTATCTTTGTAATACTAGTTAATAGGTCCAGTCACTTAGGAAAGATTTTAAATTAGTGGAAGAAATCTTTAGTTCTTTAATGGCAAAATACAATGTTTAAAAAACACCAACAAAAAGCTGTCTCTTGCCTCCAAGGTTTACACTTCCATAAATTCTAGAACTTGAACTGCAAGTCTCTCAAAAGCGCAGTCTGTGTGGCTAAACTATGGAAACTGCCAAAAACCTGTCCCTTTTATGTGAACTTTTATCAGTTTCATCTTGTGTGATTGGCTGCACTAACAAGCAAGGTTGGAAGCCTAATGTAGCTTTTAATCGTATAGATTTTGATGACAACAGAAGACGCCAATGAGTGGCAGCAACGAATAAAAGAACTTGAATCCCTCTTATGTTCTCAGGGATTTACACTTTATACAAAGTGATGTGAAAAATAGGTATGAAATTTAACAAGAAAAAACGCAATGTATATCTGAAACAACCTGAATTTTGTGTGTCTAGCGCTCGCCACAAGATATGCAGCCAGGTTACTGAAAACCAGACTCTTTTTAAATCTGCACCTGTGTAAGACGAAACACGGTTTACCATTTCAGTTTATCCAAGTCAGGCAAACTTGTAGATTTGATTAAATTGGCAAACATAGCAGGAGAAAGAAGATATGAGTCAGACAGCAATCATTAACTTTTCTAAATAAATACTACAAGACGTCTTACTTCCACAGACAACTGTACTAAAAATGCACTATGTCACGTTGGTGCAATAGTCAATATATCTCCTTTAAATTTAGACAAGTTGATGTTGCCAGGTCAAGTAGAGTTGCAGCTCAGAAAGGTTATACAGTAGTGCACATTTAAGCCATTATAACCAAGCGAAGACAGAAAAACAGCTGTACCTTCTCTTAGTATTTCTTTTTCTTTCATAAATAATCACTGCATCCTTTTTGTGTTAAACATTTTTTAACTATTTGAGTTGGGATTGCTCTGAATGCTTCTCTAAGTCGTATGAACGATGGCGACACATGTGCTCTCACTGGCCCATTGCCCTTTCTCAGATTTATGTCAGAATAATAAGTGTGGGACATAAATATTACACTTAATATTAGACGCTCATCTTTTCTTTCCATTTGTCGGAGCAGCTGTGTGTCTGTGTTTGGCTCCTGGAATGAAGAATGTCTTGAAGGGAAAAATATAAAATGTTCTGCAAATCCAACAAGTTCACAGTTCAATCTCAGTATTATTACTTTGAACATCACTAACCTTCTTCAAAATAGAGATTCTGCACTAAGTCATTCCAGGCTCTCCATCTCCAGACTTCAGGGTTCTCTATTTCTTTTTTTTTTATAAAATATTACAGAAAGATTTCAGTTCAGATTGCCCAGGCTAACGTTTACTTTTTCTGTACCTGCTGGAATGTATTGTAAAAAAAGATTCCCTAAAGACAATCAGGACAATTGTGACAAATAATATGAAATAAAACTTTCTGAATGAAAACAACAAAATGCTGTGTGTATTTCTGAATTTAGACAGTATTAACGGTGCTTTATTACACACATTTTGAAACATAGCTGCAGTCATTTATGCAAGCTTAGAACCAAAAAACTGTATTTTTAATGAGAATGCTCTGTTCCATGATTACATGTCAGCAAGTGGTAAAATAGAAAGTAATCAGCTGAATTTACAACCACCATTAGCCTGACTTTGAATCTACAGCTAATGTTTTAGCCTAATTTAAGCTGATTTACTTCTCAGTGCATGAAACAATATGGACTTTCTGTTATCAGCTGAACAACAGCTAAAACTTAAATATAAGAAAACTTAAAATTATTCAACGGTATTGTGGACATAAACTTGTAAAACTGAGGCTAAACAAGCTGTACATTTCAAAATACCACTGAATGACATCACAAGGTGGAAGAGAGGCCGCCTAAAAAGCAGGATATCTTCAAAATATGTGAATGAAACAAAAAAAACTTTGGGGATGTTTTTGGTAAAGAATCAGCATCTAAAATCACGTAAAAGTTAATTTAGCATAATCTAGGACCTTTAAAGATAAAAATAAAAATAAAAATAATAATAATAGTTTGGCCTAAAAATTGAAAAGTGTCTATAGGTTGAATGAACAATTTTTGCTTCTAAAAAGGCTGGTTTATTATTTTTTAAAATATTTATCAATAATATCAATATATGTTATTTGATCTATTATTTACCAAAACCAATATTAGATTGTTATAACTTTTCTGTTTATCACTAAATATAAAATATCTTATCTGTAACAAATATCGTCCTTTTTTTTTTTTTTTTAAGCTAGCTGTTGCCAACACTGGAATCAATATCAGTTTTAGTTTCTATAGAATGAACAAAAAAGATAACATTTTGCTTCATAAAATGGCATGATTACTTTCTTTTTACTCTTGAATTATCAATTAACTTAATATTCTTGACATTCCTACTAAAATTTCTAAAAAAAATTGTGTTTTCTGTATGTAAAAACAACCTGTGTTACGTGCAGACTGTTGAGGCCACACCTGAAAACTTTTGTTCACCACAGTTCTGAGTGAGGAGCCTGAATCAGCTGAGTCGGCCTGATCATTACGACATATTCCAGTAAAATGATGAGTAGGACGTGTGACTAAAATAAAAATGTGTGCTACAGTGTGTTTCCCATCTGTGTGCTCATGATACAAGAACGCACTCGGGTACTCCGGACATGTATGAGCAGACATCTGGTTTCTCATATTTGTGGAACTGCATGTCATTCTTCCATCAACTGGGAGTGCATTCAAATATTTGTGAGAGCGGTTAATACACTAGCACTGTAATTAATCGAGAAAATGTTCTTTACGTTTTGATCCATTTCCTGATTAGAACTTCTGTAACTAATATGTAGCACATTACACTTGAAAGCCAACTTCTTTCTAGGGTACATGGTGTGATAAGTTTGGGAACCACTGCTTAAACCCACAAACCATTGAGCTCAATCGATATGGGTTTTTCTTTGGCCGATGATGATTTTTAAAGACTTTGTCAGCTGATGCCGACAAAAAGGCAAATTTTCAAGGCCGATTTCCTATTTCTAGCCTTAAGTATAGCTGGGATGAGATAGTATAACCAAATTAAAAAGGTTCAATCTAATGAATTATTTTGTCTTATTGTTTATTGAATAAAACATGACTCGATCAAGAAAGATTATAAAGTTGCCAGCAAAAGACAAGCAGAGCATCACTATTTATACCCTAAATACCAGTTCTGCTACGAGCTTTCTCTGTATTAAATCACATGAGTTCATATTGACAGACAAACAAGTACTTCTCAAAGCTTGTGCTGCAGCCAAAGTTATAGAATAAGAATAAAACTTTACTTTAAGACATGTTAATGAAAAAAAAAACTAACTTATGTCCAGCTGTGTGTGAGTCTCCTGTGCAGAGGAGCACACAACTGCCTGATCAAAATTTGGCCAAATGCAAAAAAATAAAGTAAAATAAAATAAAATATCAGTCAGCCGATATATCGGCCTATTTTGAATTTACACACATACATATCAGTGTACACAGACAGGGCGGCAGGATTAGTGTCTTGCCCAAGGACACAATGACAGTAATTCACCTGAACTGCCAGTCTCTTGGCCAACAATGGATCTGACCGCTTTATCAAGGATTTCTATGATGAGAGTGGGATTCTCCGATTCCATCCATTTTTGGATTAGACCAGCAGAAACGGGACTACTGCCAATCAGTCTATTATTTGATTTTATTGAAGCTAAGCTCCCCAGTGGACCACTAGTGTCTTGGTTCACCAATTGAGGACCACGAGACCACACTACTTAAGGCACAATACGTTTTTATTTTATTTATTTATTTTAGGAAAGAAACCTAAATCAATTTTTCATCCAGCCTAGACATATTGTTAAAGTATCTATTGAGATTACATTTGCAGTGTTCTGTCTGTCTTATCAACCTAAATCCAGAAAGCGTTATTTTTATATTGTTAGCAATTTGGCCCTTTACTAAGTGAGTGAAAGGTGTAACCTGGCACAAAAAAACCTAAATATGCTTCTGAATTTGTTTACATTTTTAAGGAAGCAAAACTAGGCAATAGCACTTTTACTAAAAAGTTTTTGCAGTTGTCCAGGCAGGTTAAAAGAAGAAGAAAATGGATGAACGCTTTATGAGTAAATTTCTCAGTTCATCTGGTAAAGAAAAGCCTAGTCACTGCCTTATATCATATGACTAGGAGACTAAACAGCACTAGAAGCACACAAGATAGTTGTTTACAGTCAGGATAGTGAAGTTGACCTATATAGACCTACTCCTGACTCCAATTAACCAGTCTGTGTTATTTATGCTGCTATTCATGTGCCATGGAAAAGATGATCATTTCCACTTGTGAAGCGGTAATTATCAGTATGCTGTGTTCAAGAGGTTTTGCAGTTGTAACACTAGTGTTAAATTTGCCATTTCTACTGTTCAAGAGATTGCTCTGGGGAAAAATAATATAATTTTGACTTTTTATTTAATTACGGCAAGCAGAGGTGCCCTTTAACCTGTGAATGCCATATAATTTCGCTAATATTAAAATAACTTGGCAACAGTGAAAACAGTGAAATATTTCTCTCTAGTCATTCATTTGCCGTACATTCACCATATCGAGAAGTCAAAGTTTATTTTCATTTGGGCAACTCGAGCATCAAAATTATTTCCCAGTTTCCTAGTAGTGATTAGAATAAGTAGTTTTGTTCAGGAGCAGATTCGATGAGACAGTAAGCAAATAAAAACATATATTCTCACATTTCAGATTCTATATTAACTTAAATACTAAGCTTGAGCAAATTGTTGTTTGTTTTTTAAATAACTTTTTAATAAAGACAATTGTGCTTTGATTTGCATTCATTCATATCAATAACTTTAGACTCAACATCTTGCTGTTTTGACCAATTTAAATTAGAATTTTTGACACTGAAAATCAACTAAATTTGACCAAGTACCCAAGCACAGTCTTCTCTAATAAAAGCATCTGACCCTTCGTGTATCTCTCCCTTCTCTCACAAACGTCTTATGAAGGTCACATGAAGTAGATTGCAGGCTTAATACTTCTCGAATGACTCCAATCACTGCACACTTCTCCTCCTTAGTCACGGATGTCCTCCATGACTCTCACTTGACTTCTACAGACAACAAATCTTACCGGGATGATCCTATATTCAGACTTCTAAAGCCCTCCGCTCTCAGTCGAGTTAGTGAAGGTTAAGCTGCACCACTTGGCCCGACAGCTGTGGTCTTATCTGTGAAGGAGAAAGAGAAACAGGGTTAAAGTGAGTGGAACAGGTCAGACAAACAACGGCTGACTGTTGTCCCAGGACACAAGGCTGTATGTATGGTGAACACTGGCAAAGTTATTACAAGTGCATTCTTTTGTGGACAAGTTTTAAGAGCTTAATCAGGCACCACTTGCTTGTTGTCACATGATAACAAAAGTTTACAGTGCAAGTTTTATGTCTCTGGTGAATTTAACCTCTAGAAAGTC
The DNA here is from genome assembly GCA_038363315.1 of Mugilogobius chulae. Lineage (NCBI taxonomy): Eukaryota > Metazoa > Chordata > Actinopteri > Gobiiformes > Gobiidae > Mugilogobius > Mugilogobius chulae. Next base: position 27,101,796 of record CM076414.1, read on the forward strand.
ACACTATGTCACTTTCAAACTCCACAATGTTCTAGTAACTTACATTTAGGTGTAAGACAGACTAGTATTTAAGTTTTCATCTAGTTAAGATGGGGTGGCACTTTTAAACTTCAGATAAAAACAAAACAAATTGATTATGTATTCTAATCATCTCTAATCCAAACACAAGTAAAATGTTTAAAGTGACATTTATTAGCTCAAGCTGATACTTACTGGACAGCAGTTTGCATGAACAGATCCTCAGACAACACGAAAAAAACATTTACATTTGTGCTACATTTGCATACAAAAAAAAACAAAAAACGATATGTAAAAGCATTGCAGAAGCGTGAGTTCTGAATCCCAAGTGCTATAGTTGTAAATGTGCGTTCTTATGAATGGAACTGAGTCATTTTGGTTCTTGTTAAGATTGAGTTTACTTCATTTTAAAAAGAAATTGCTCTCGTTGATTGCGCGCACATTTTTTTTTATTTTTTATTAAGTCGCTACTGCCCTCTACTGGACAGTCAAGGTAATAACTTGCATTTTTTATGTGTTTTTAAAGGGCACACAGCCAGTGCGTTTACATGGTCAGGGAAATCAGACTAGGCAAAAAAAAAAAAAAAAACAACAACAAAAATAAAAATAAAAAACATAAAAAAAAAATTAAAAAATAAATTAAACAACCAAACAAAAAAAAAACGTTGGACCAGTTTTGCAGGAGAATAAAAATGACCCTGAAGAGACATGTCCTGCTTCATCAGATTCACTACTCCGTCATTCAGACTGTTATTGCTAATTAATATTAACTTTTTGTAATATTGTCTGTAAAATTACGCTCTGATCTTTAAACATTTAGAATTGTGGTAAATATGTAGTTAAATTCTGGCTGTGTGTGCTACTTTGTGCAGGAGCTTTTTGCAGTTAAAATTATATCTTTATTGTTGGAATATGGACTGGACAGGGGTTGTGAACATGCTCAGTTTCATTTGTCCAGCTGCAGATGGACTGTTTGCATGACGTATGAAATCGAACTAGAATTGACCGAGAACCATTTTACAGCTTACAATAGGTCTGCCTGAATTTACATGTACTTTGAAGAGCTGGTCTAAGTTGGACTAGGCTAGTAATCTAGTTTTCCTGCCCTCCATATACATGCCCTATGCAAAATTAACTTTTTTTTTTTTTTTTTTTGAGTTATTAACTATCTTGCTTCCTTTTTCAAAACATAGCTGAATTTTTCTCTGTCAAATGTGTTCATTTACCTCTGAGCCTCAGGAAACACTGTTCTGAATGTCCCACATCTGTTACGCCATAGCTATTCTGCAGTTTTTAAATCCATACAGCATCCAGACTGTAGCTCATCAGCATGATCGATTGATTGTTTCTTTGTGTAGTTTCCTTTACGGTCAGTAGATTGAGTTCTATTTAAATTTCTGGTGTGGGAAACACAGGACTGTCATGTGTTTTTATTCTGATTCTGGTGCAAGTAAAGGTGTTTGAATGTTTTAAGGATGAGAAAGCCACAAATAATGCTCACATTTGTCCTTTAAAGAAATTCGATTAAGTGAGTCTTTCTTTCTCTTTTGTTTAATGTTAATGATTATAAAGGCCTAAAACTAAAATACACTTTTAACAGAAAAACAGTGGCATTTGAAAATGTCAGAGAATAAAATATTCTTTGTAGAAATTCTCTTATCTAGAAGAATTTGATGACATTTCAACTTCAAATTCTTAATGTACAATAATTTACATTATTATAAGAAATAGTTGGTCATATTTTGACGTTTGTAATAGGTAATAAAGGTTGTAATTCAACATAAAAAGACCTGACAAATCTACTATATATTGTAACTGTTAGTTGAGGCCATATGAAAATGATCTAAGAATGAAGAAGAGGCGTGTGATATGTTTGCGTCATTATGTACAGCTGTTTATTTGTGATTTCCCAGAACATTAGTATCTTACTACATAAGTACAATGTAATCAACAAACAATGAATCAACAGAAGAGCTGAAGACAGAGCGACACAGACAGGCGCTGCTTCTGAACAGACAAACTTAGAAAGCTTAACACTTGGTTTTGTATGGAGCTGCTGATCATTTACTTCATCAGCAGCGACGCCATGGCAACAGATGAGTTCTAGCTTTTGTACTGCATGGTGGTGTAGGTGAGGGGGCTTATCTTGGGACTCGACTAAGCTTTTTAGACATTTTTATTACATTATGGAGCAGTAGTTTGAGCTTCAGGAGGACACAGCTGCTGCAGTCTTTTTAACTCTAGTTTACCAATTAGAATGAATGAAAAAAGATAGTTAGCTGACATCACAACATCCTCTGGGTCAAGAGATGGAGGCGAGCTAAAACGTATGATGTTTAAATGCAGGTTTTTGTTGGAATACAAAAAGTAACAGAAATCATGAGATTGACAATTTGTGAAATTACCTTTTATATGTTTCATGGCAAATTATGTGGATAAAAAGAGACTGAATAGAAGTATTGATACTTGAGTATCTAGATTAAGTATTGATATAAGGCTTAGAAATAATAGCCATGATTTTTTGTCAAGTTGGCAATGTATTCTATAGGAATAGATTAGCAAAAACAACAAAATATGCTTTAATAAACACTATTTTTAGTATTTAGCAAATTAAAATCTCCACTTGTTTAAAGCCCATATGACAGATTATTAAATTCTTCTGATTTTGACTTAGGTTGATGTGATTGTCCTAAATATTTATCATAGTTTTAAATGAGTTAAACTGCAAATTACAAAGAAATTAACAAATTAAAGCTGAAAGTTACATTACAGAATCCCTCCGCATGTCATCATAAAGTGCCAAAATGCAAAGGTAATCTACTTTTACTTTACTCCCAGGAAACTGTCAGTTTTAAAACGATGCCAGTTTTTTTTAAAATCATCATTTAACACAATTTAAGTGTTATAAAATATGATCATTTGTCAAATAATAACATCTGTCTTTTATGTGAGTTTGGCCCACATTTACAATGCAGTTGTTAGGTAACAGTTGTGGGTTCCCCTCTACGTGTCATATTACAACTACAAACTTCATAAAAATAGCCAATCTAGGTGAAAACAAGCAAATTGTTTGGTGAAATCTAAAGTAATCACGTTCACTGTGTTTTACTGAAAATATGGTCTAACCTGTCATATGCACTTTAAACCACACTGTTGTGTGACAACACCTCCCTGAGCCTTATTGAGTATTGATTAAGATCTATTGTCAATACTTTTGACAACCCCAATATATGTATAAAAAAAAAAGTAAAAAAAAAATTGTAGGGTTACAATACAGTTTTGCCCATCAAAACATATAAATGAAGATGAATATAAACGATTAGTCCAAAATACAATTGTAATTCTTTAAAACCAGACTCCATGTATGAGTGTTCTTAACTGACCAAAACCATCTTGAACCCAGTTATTTTAAAGTGCTTGTTGGAATAAATACTAAATTACATAAATGTTCAAAATTCAGAATAGAAAGCATTAGTCTGCAGCTTAGGACCTGCATCGCTCAAACTACTGCAGCACCCATACAAAAGCTGAAGCGTTTTAAAAATGTATGGATCTGAAGAGGAGAAAACAACGACTGAAATATGACTCTCTTCACGACAGAAGTATGACAGCAAAGCGCCACCTACTGCGTGACCCCTGATATTGTCCCAAAATAAGGCTGTGGGTTCTAGGCACACCAAGGTACAACTGAGATGAGCAAATATGTGCATTTCCATTAGTTTTACAAACATGACAGATGATTGCATGAGCTAATACCAGACATTATGGTTGTTATTATTATACGGTTCACAAATACTGAAAATAAAATACATAAAAAAGATGAGAATTAGGATGTAGCGGCGACAAACGCAAGTGCATCATTGGCAAAGAACTGCTGGTGAAGAGAGGAGTGCACACGCAGGACGAGTGCACCAGTGTTTCGGATTAGGCTGTAGGTGTGTGTGCTGTGTGTGCGTGTGAGCGAGAGAGGTAGGCTAGCACAGAAATCCAACAGAAAAGAACAAACAACAGGATAAACTCACGCAAAATGCAGAGGAGATGCAACAATTCAATTTGACCATCGTTGGAAGTAAATATAGTTTTTTCAATGTTTGATGTGAATTTGTTTTTTTTTTTTTTTTTTTTTTCCAACTCTGGAGTCAAAAAGCACAATGATCTCTAGTTGTCTAGCTATCCTCATTTTTAGTATCAACACAATAAAAATTACTAACTGGACAAATTGTGACATTTTCTGTACCGATTATGCTGTGAGTTTGAACACTAAGTTGAACATTACCAGTTCCAGTTCAAACTGTTCCAAACCAATCAACTTGTATGTAAAATGTACGATTTTAAAGTAGTTAAGCCTCCAAATTCACTTTTCATGGTGATTGTTGATCTTGTATGTGAAGTGGGACTTCCTCGACCTGTTCCCAGTTCACAAGTGGTATTTATTTACCAGTTCACCTGCAGTATAATTTTACAAATATGAGGTGGGAAATATCCCAGTTCCCAAGAATGCAGCATTAGAATAATCTTGAGCAGTGATGCCCAAAATGGGGCTCAGGGCCAAACTCCAAGGTGTTTAATTTGGCTCACACAGCCGTGCTGAGATTTGCTGAGAATGTCTGTCTAAATTTTAAGTTGATAATATGTCACAAAATCAGCTTTATTTTGATAAAACATGTTAATAACATACAATTTGATCACTAAATATAATTTGCAACATAAAATTAGCTTGGACCCTCGACACGCTGCTCAGTCATTCATTTTGGCCCACTTAAGAAAAAAATTTCAGCACCCCTGATCTTGAGCTTTATCAGAACATTGTAACATAAGAAAAACATAATTATTGTTTGTGTTTAAAATGACTGTACAAGTTATTTTTTATCTTTGCAATATAAAAATATACATCAGTAATTAGGATTGTGAGAATAGTTTGTTTACGTTTTCATTTCAAAGATGCACTTTTGAAAATTGCTTTGCCTGCAAAATACTCACACAACATGGCTTTGGATTGAGTTTTTCATGGAGTTTGTGGTGCCACTAGGCCAAGTTAGATCTGCGGAGAGACGTTCATGGTCACAGCAATAAAGCTTGAGGTCTTTTTCGGGCAACAAACACTGGAAGTGACGTACATCAGTAAATTCTAGATACGGTAACTACTTTTTTCACAGGTTTTGAACTATGACTAAACTACAGATTCTCAGTGACTTACTACAAACAAGTAAGGCCGATATGTTCTTTCTTTTCTATTTTTCAAATCTAATCTGTATGACTTCTATCCAGATGTGCTTGAAAGTGTTAAAATTACGGTACATGTTGTTTTATGTCCAAGTGAAAAGCAGAAAAACAATGAGGTTTTGCTACAGACAGTCACTACCAGAAGTTAGATTGTCTGTAAATATCTGTAGTTTGTAGTTATATTTTCAGTATACTGTTGCATCTCTGCTGCACTTTACTCTGAAACAGAAAATTATAGAAAACATCACTACCACACAATAGAATAAAGATACACAAATCAAAAGGCTGCGTGTGTGTTGTTGATACAGCACAACTATTTGAATAATTGTGACCATAAGTGCAGCTTAAAAGTGAAACAGATTCATAGAAGAAGAGCTGAAGCATGTGGAGTTGGACTAACAGACAACACGTTTAGAATCTAAGCTGGGATCCCAATGTTATGAGTCCTGTCAGATAGAAAGGTGAAATGATACAAAGGCAAGTGTGAAAAAGTAAAAATGTCTTGAGTAGACATTGTTGTACTTCAAAAGAATAGTCTGTTACATTTGTGTATACTGTATGTTGTCCTGAAGTGTGAACAGGAGGTCATTTAGCTTTACATTGGCCAATTATTGGTCATTTACAAACCCAAAAGTTTATAATGTGAAAAGGCCTGATTTCTTTTGAAACTGTTTTGTCTCAGTCAGTACATCTATATTTTCAAGGCAGCAATTTGAGAGAAAACTTGTTTGCAGCGTTCCATTTGCTTTTAATAATAAAACAGTTTGCTCCTTTAAAAAAAAATGTATTGCTAGTTGTTGCTAGCATTCCCGGACAACAAACTTGTTCAGACTGCTGACATGTGGTATAAGTAGTCCATGTCTGAATATATTTATTAGAAAATTACATTTTTATTAGCTTACAATATCACCACTAGTTAGTTGTTCAGCTTGTTTAAAACCATGGACCTTTTTCAAGCCGCGGCTATAGTTACAGTTTGCCTTATACCTGTGGATAATTCCATCTAGTTCCACTCATTCCCTATGGGGAATTTGCGGAGTTGCGTTTAAATGAATCAATATTTAAAAATTACAAAGCAGAGAGCCAATTTCAACTAAATTACTGGCAGCAAGTTCAGACTTTACAAGATAAATATTTCAATAAGGAAAGATGTGACATTTTTGGTGCAAAGAAAGATGCTAACAAATAAATGTACATAAAAATATAAAGTAGACAATTTGATAAAAATACATTAAATGTCAGGACGAGTGTTTTTGTACAAAGCTAGTTTGCCATTTTGATATTATTAGCTAAATTAAATGGAGGTTAGCTTTAGCTTCAAGACACAAACCCCACATTTTATCAACACATTTGTTTTCATTACTTTAACAATTTAATAAAAATACATTAAAGCCTAATTGTTTTTGTGAAAAAGCTAGTTCAGTTTGTAGAGTTATTTTTACATTATTAATTAAAATAAATATAGGTTAGCATTAGCTTAGCAAACTGCACATTTTATAAACACATTCGTTTTACATGGTGGAATATTCACCTCGTATGGGAAGGTTTTAACATGCGGAAAATAATTCTCTGATTATAACCAGTTATACAGGTACGCTTTGTGTCAGTAAATATTAAATTATTTTAGGGTGTTTCAGCCAATTTTCCATAAAGAAGTAATACACTGGAAAAAACTATCTGCTGGTGTTTTCAGACCGGAACTAGCCTAGCCACTGCATGAAAATTGTCTACTGGGGCAAAATTAGACCTTTATTAATGGGAAAACAGGTGGTGAATAAATAGAAGGTGGGCAAATGTGCGAACAGCTGCAAAGAGTTTAAAATCAAATGTTTTAAGGATAAAAATCAGGTTTAGCACCATAATTAAAACAGATCAACAATCTATTTAAGTGTATTTCCACTTAGTAAAAAGCTAGCGACACTGCTAAAAAGCAAGCTATAATTTCAGGATATTTTAGGCCCAAAGTATCTGTAGAAAAATAGCAGCATGAAATATCGTCTTTCTGTTACAAAATAAGCTTTGTTGAGTTCAACAGTGAAAAATTCTTGCTAGCTTCAAGTTTGTTCAACCATGTCCACACTCCAGTCAAACAATCCTGCAGATGGCAAAACGTTATGCTAATCCAGAATTGAGGTAAAATTGTCCAGCATCGAAGAAAGAATCAAAGGGTTAAAACTGTACATAAATGACAAAAAAAGTGTTAAAATATATAACCAACTGTAGCTATCCTATGAAACAATCAAGCTGCAACAAATATATATGTTCATACTGTATATACTGAGTATGTGCTGAGGGAGAGGTAGTATGTTGGGGAAACTGCAGCGCCAAGTTGATAAAAGTTGTAGAAATGAGGCAGAGAGGAGGATTGAGTGAGTAAAGCAGAGTTAACTTTGAAACACATTGGGATCCACTCTTTACACTGACTGGTCTGATGGAAACTACTGAACTTCAAACTGAAATGTAGTTTGAGCTTGAATCAACACTGTAACGGTTTTGTCAGTATACTGTCTGCGTGCAAATGTGTGTGGCTCTGTGAGTTTATGTTTGGTTCCCTTAAAGGCTATTGTAAATCCTGTAAATGAGGTATTTGATTCCAGCTGAGTGAGGTTTGTAATAAGGCTACTGAGGTGGAGCTGCTGACCTGGGTCGAGGGCAGGGCGGGTCAGGGCAAACAGAAAGGCAGTTTAAAGGGTTCAGATCACCACATACATCTCCGACAATGCTTGTTTTGCTCAGAAATAGTGAGAAAATTCAAATATTTGTGCCATACTTTTTTTTTTTTCCTTTTTTTCTTCATTAAAAAGAATAATAGTGATACTTTATGGTAGAATACTAGACTATCTATTAGAAATTTACATTTTGTTATACACAAATATAAAGTAGCACTAAGAATATACAATGTCATTTTTGCCACATCAGTGTTTATGTAACATGTATGATCATGGCTACATTTTTGAAACTCTCCTCAAGAAAGTATAAATAATTTTGTAATTTGATACAAATTATAAATCGTCTCACAATCAGAAAGACATCTACGTTGATGCTTCTAAAAATACATCATGGGAAAAGTGCAATGCAGTTGGCTTGTTTAGTTTCAGGGGATATTCTACAACATAATGTGTTTTTGAAGCCAAAAGGTGCTGGCTCTCTTCAATGCTCGCAACATACTGTGTCACACGTCTCTTTACAGAGAATGCAAAATATGAACCCATAAAACTACTTTCAGTCCTTACATCTCCGCCCTGCTTCCATTTGTTCAAACAGGGGATGTAGAAGCTGTTTGAAAGTCCACTTGCTAATCTAACAATGTTTTGATAAAACAGAATCGTCGGAGCTGCAATGAATGATGGTGACAACGGTACACTTTGGGTTTTAGGAGGCAATACTTTTTGTCAGTCTCTGCGCTCTACATCCGCCTGTGGCAACGTGTCCTTTTTGGGAAAAAAACAAAAACAAAAACTCTGCACAGACTTACAGAACATACATTGCCTTCTGGAGTCCACAAGTTTGTTTTGAAAAAGCCATTCCTGCTTTTGACTACTTCACAGTTTCAAGTGTCTAAAGTCCTTTAGGATCCCGTCAGCCCTTGGTGTGCCACGGTCGATTCCAGAAAAGCAGAGCTGTTGAAGTTAAAGCTTTGAATCCTGCTGTACATTGCTATTGCAGAACAAAGAGGTGGTTAGATGGTCAATGATCAAAGAGGCACGCACATGCTGTTGCTATACTAGTCAATATAGGCAGTGTTAGTTTGTTTGATTGTGTCGGACAGAGCTTCATAGTTACAGAGCTGGGGACCATCCAAAGATTCTCAGCCAAAGTGTCCCATATCAGTCTCAGAATAATCCGGGTGAATCTATCCAAGTGGTGCTTGAACAAAGTCTCCAAGGTCCACTCTTCGCTCATCTCTGCTTCATTAGAAAACAATGTCTCAGCGCAAGCATAGTAAGACAGCAAATTCTAATAACAAAACAATCTTGAGGGAGAAAAATACAATAAAAAAAATATGGATTTTCTATAATTGTCCAGAGCTTATTGATTGACATGAAAAAAGAAGAAAGCCGTACATCCGTAAGCTGGGAATGGACCGAAGGGCCACCCTTGTCATGTGAAACAACCAATAAGAATACACTTGGAGTTCAAAGTTCAGGCAGACGGAATGCTTAACCACCAAAGGGAATGTTATGTGAGAAAAAGTCACCAGTGACTGGTTTAGAGAACTTTCTTTGTTAGCTTACAAAAAACAATAATATTTCCAGATCTAAACCCACTATTGCTAGTTTGGCGTTAATTTTAATTGTTGACCCTTTTTTTTGTTCTAACATCACAACATTTATTTGGCTTTGCCAAAAATAAATCAAACACATTTAAATAGCATAAAAAAGTGCTGTAAGTTGAAAGATGCATTCACTTTGTAATTATATTTAAGCTTAAATGCAATACTAAAATTATTGATGAAATACAAATATTATATTTTGGGCATGACCAAATCTTCATCCTGCACATGAAAGTATATTTTGAAGTGAAACCACATCAGCCAGAATAAATCCAATTTGAGAAAAGATCACCAAGTCCCAGCTCAAGTGTATTCACGTGTTCTGCTCTGCCACTGAAAAGTCACCGTGACCAGGGCGTACCCCTTCAGTCCATTCATTCTGAGTAAAACAGAAAAGGCATCTCCTATTTGCATATAGTGCTGTACGTCCAGAGCATGTCATCAACTGTAGTCTTAGTATTTTAGCCTATATTAATCTCTAAATATGTACAGACCTAAAGGAAAGTGGTATTTACAAAGTATGTCCACAAGGGGGTGTGCCAGCCCTGTATGAAGGGTGAGCATGCACTGTGTCCAGAGAGTGAGATATGATATGTAGTGATGTCCCAACAACATCCAAAACCTCGCTTATGTAGCTGGTGTCAAATGATCCGTGAGCTATTGTAAATGAAATACCTCCCATACCTTTGCCCTGCTCCAAAGATTCTCACTCATAATATTCTAAACTCGTAAAATTCTTGAAAAGCAATGCTACCTTCTCCAAATCATGTTTTCTTAAGGCTAATTAAAAAAACTGCGTTAAGGTGTCAGCTTTAGAGGTTGTAATCATTTCAATAAAAATGAAACAGGAATGAAGAATGGGTAGTTTATATAAAGTCCCTTTAGCTTAGTTGTACTGTTATGTTTTAGAATTATATCACAGTGACATAGAGGTTTGAAAACAATCTCTGTCATATTTGATTGTAAGCTTACGCCGCACACGTAAACACTGATACGCACCATCGTCAGACAAACTTTTCCCTGAGGCAACAGCAGCTAGTTGGCTTGACTCCAACTATCTAGCTCAACTCAGTACAGTTACATGCATGCCTCTTTCAGACTAAGGGACAGCTGGGGTTAGGCTATGCTGCACATTTAGCGTAAAGCTACTGTGTTTCTTATGTGATCATGTGGTTGCAGAGCTACAAGCACCAACAGACAGATAGCTACAAGAGATCGTTTAATCAGAAACTGACTTATTGGACTTAAATTTATTTAAAGCTGTCCCAGTCGAAGTTAAAAAATTGAATCTACTGCTAGTTCATAGGCTGTGGGTTCAATTCCTTCACACTTGTGTAACTGCACTGACTTTCTTAGCAGCAGTCTAAACTATTTCAACAGATATTTTGGATTAAACCCAAAAAACATGGCATTATTAGTCAGTCATGAGACTTCACAGGTCCAAAGAGCAGAGTAATACTTGTGCTCCCCAGTTCAGAACCTGGCAGCACCCCCTTGTGGCCCATCAATACTCTCATACACTGTACACACGTCACAAAAATAGACTCCTGGCACACTCCGTTCCTCTGCACACATTTATCTTCAACACATGATAGAGGTGGGGCCTTCAGATCCTCTATGTCAAACAACACTCATAAAAGTGCTTCAATAGAAGCCACCATGATTCATTCTCTTAAATATACTTTTATAAAGATATATCAGCTTATTGTTATATATAGCATTATACATACATTCTAGTTTATGAAGACTCCTTTTAAACTTGAAAAAAGGAACTCCACCTGTAGTAATGTCCCACCTCCTCTACTCATTTCTGGTAATTCTTTTCACGAATCTGAGATGCTCTTCTTTCAACTTTCTTATATGGCCATCTGATTTTCCTAAAACCAACAAAATATCAATCTCACCCAAGTATGTATAAGCCCTGGCCTTTAGAATACTCAAAACATCAATGATTAAAGATATATAGTAGGTGTAGGAGGCTAATTTTAGCGATGCAGCTAGCATTAAGCTCTAGATTACTAGTTGTTTTAAAGATTACTTAGCCAATCCTCTCCATTATGGGGATGCAATGAGGATGGATGGATATGTCCAGGGTAAGTGGGGCAAGACAATCTTTGGGGAGACATTAGGGTAGTTGATGCTAGCCACAAGGTTAATGTAGGTATAAGAATAATAACTGCAGCATTTTGCAGTGTATCCGAGCAAATTCCAGCGGTGAGTTCAGAGGAGGTTATAAGGGATGTTTGCCTGTACGATGATCCACATTTCTCCTACATTTGCCGGTTTTGGTGGTGGAGAAGGCTGTTGAGTGTTGAAGTTATTCGTCCTGTAAAGTTCTGGAAGGGTGTGTGGATGGGAGGGGCCTGAGCTAGGACACTTCGCTCCCAAACACCTCCAGGACAAGCGGGGTGAGCTGCATGCTGTGCTCCGGCTGGAACGACAGCGAGCGGTACTGCTTGGAGTGCTCCTCATTCAGGCTGCGCAGGTCAGCCAGCTTCTGGATCATCTTGGCATAGAGCAGGCGTCCTCCAGGATGGTTGACACGTATGTAGGCCTGCAGCGCGTCAGACAGTCGATCCTGCAGCTGCTCCACACGGGCGTGGTCCTGCACACCGGGTCGGTCTACCACAGGACAAAAAAAGAGCTGTTAATATGCTACAAATTATTTTTACAACATTTTTTTTCTCTTGTTTTGTATTGTTTTGCTGTAACTGCTGTAAGATTCTAAATAAAATAAGTAATGCATGTTGAACTGATGCCACTTAAAAAAACAACAACACATAATCAAAAATGCACTTGTTACAATGAAATGTCACTAAGAAGAGGCAAGACTTGTCAGTTATGCAGAACAACAAGTCAAAAGACGGTTTATTAAAGCTGTTTTGTTTTTACTTTTTATCAGTTTTGTAGTTGCAGTGAACTAAATGTAAATTGATATGTAATGATAAGGGTAATGATATATATTTCACGTTTAGTTTTTTCATAATATATGGATTAAGCATGTACATCTTAAAGTCAAGCTGACGAAAAAAGGGTGAGAAAGAGTCAACACAAGTATCAATGTTTTTCTTTTCCTTACACAGACATTGTTTTGAAGTCACATCATCAGTTCAGTTGCACAGACATTTGAGAGTGTTACAGCAGCTCCACGTCTGCGCCCAACAAGCCCAAAAGACAAGATGTGCTGTGATATACTTCAGATATATTAGACTATATATATATTTAGAATCCTGTTTGTCTTTGCGCCAAGCACACTGTGATGTTTAATGAAACTGGGTCATTACTCTAGACGTGGTTCAGTAATTGTTTGTCCTGGTTGCAGAGCACAGACACAGAGAGGAAAGTACCTGGGGAGAGAGACAGATGGCCATCAGCAGCACATGCTCCTCCTCGTGAAGGTTCAGCTTCTTCAGACCCACCTGGAACTTCACCAGAGGCTCCAACAGCTCCAGAGTGTGGCCAGCTGCACAAAACACAGTCAGTCTCGACATGGACAGTGTGGGACAGGAATCTACTTGAGCTTGAGGAACTGATCCAATTGTGGAAAAAGAATGCAAACAGAAACATACTTATTTTGGAAGTCTATTATTATCGCATTATTACTTACTTTTGTGTTTGTATTACACATAAAAGAATATGTATCTATTTTTGCCATTTCTAATAAATTTGAATGTTTTTACTTTAAATAAAGTGCTTTTTTTTATTCACTTTTTTTGTTCTCTCAGAAACTTGGTGCAGATATAGATCATGTTTGTGTCACACTCCCATGAGACTGTTAGGCAGATTTGTTTTTTTACTTGTTGCCATCAAAAACTTTATGCACCTATCTATGCATATCAGTAGCCACAAGTCGCAATCAATTGTTCATGAGGAGAAGACTAATGACTTGATTATTGATTAAAAATACAAAAACAAAAGCAAATTGTTTCCGAAACTATGCAAAAAAAAAAAAATCTATTGCTCTATTTTGAGTTTTCCATGAGGGTTGTGGATTCTTGTAAAGAACTGAGCTCACCTAACTCACAAAAACACATTTTGCAGTGAAAAGCCTAGCCTGTTTTGCTCTCAGCCCTCAATGTGTGAAAAAATAAACTTGTGTGCTTAGTGGTCTCTTTATTGCTTCTAAGAAAATGCTGTCTTCACAGTAATACGCAGAGCACGTAGTGTGTGGGTGATCCTCCGAAGAACGTTACATAAAGGTGCATGTGTCGTCAGCGGCAACAAGGACTGCTTCTCTGTCTTGGGAGTGTGCACGATTGAATGAGTGAAGGACTTCATTGGTGTTCCTAATGCGAACAGTGGGAGCGCTCGGTACTTGATGGGAAAAGAACGAGCAGGGCCAGGTTATAGATAATCAATAAGGTGCTGGAGGGTTTCTGTCGCAGTGTGTATAGTGTCTGGATCTGAAAATCAACAGGGCGTGAATGAATTAAATATAATGTAAATAACTAGTGAGAAGTATTATGAATAGGTTATGTTCATGTTTTAGAATGTGATCATGCCTTGACTATAAGCAAGTTTTTCCATTAATCCATTAATCAATAACATGAAATATCTATAAGATAATTTTACACATTTTGAACTTGATAATTTCAGTCACTCGAACCCTTCACCTTTATAATGACTGCATTTCAACAATATTCAATTTAGCCCCACCACCTACCCCATTTGTTCTTGCCTGTCTAGAAAGTTAGCTAGTACACAATGCTTATTATTCGGATTGAAATAGTAGTTTTTTCAATGTTTTTTCTTGGACAGAACAGATGGGTAGATAATGACAAACGAATCAAGCCTAACCCAATATTATTAGGTTAATTGATCATCACAATTATTATTTTTAATGAAGTGTAAAATGTCTTGGGAAAAAAAAAATGGGGTGACAATTTTAAACGCAACATATATTTATTAAACTGAAGTTTTTTTTCTTCTCAATCGTATAAACTGAAGAATTCAACGCTTGTGATAAAAGCAGCGATTTATAATCCAGAAATTACAGTAATTATAACCTTCCCTCTAGACTCTCAGGCAATGCTCAAATATTATTCGAAACTGTTTCACTAAAATGGTAAATGAATTTGACATTTCTTCTGATAATTCCAAACAGGAGTGTGAGCTTGTACCTTTAGTGACATCATTGATGCAGTATTTGAAGTCAGGCCCTCCACAGCTCCAGGACATGTCCTCCAGGCTGAAGGACTGATTGGAGCGCAGCATGATGATTTCAATGGCACTCGACTTCAACAGAGCGATCTGGTCTTCAGGAGTCAGATCTCTGTGTCACACAACAGAGAAAAAGTGTGTATGGCAGGTTTTTATGATTTTCACATTTTAACCTAATTTGAAATATTATTAACTGTTAGATAAAAAATCATAATGTTAGATGAATCAAGAACAGGTATGTGAAGAATAGTTTGAAAACATGTTGAAAATCACTGGAAGTACAGCAGAGTTTTAAACTGATGACATCACACTAACAAGACCTTGACATTTTCTATTTTCTCACCAGAAAATAAATGTTATGCTTCTATTAAATGTAACAAAATGTTTGTGTATGAACTGGAGCTCTTCTGTTACTTGTTTTAAGGTACCATATTATGCCAAACTGACTCAATTTTTTGCCATTTTGTGATGTTGCTTATACATAATAAACATGCTTAAAGTTGTGCATTGTTCCAGTCACAAATTTCTAAGTAATTTTTACATTTGCCAAGCTCAAAATACTTTGTTCCACCTTGTGATTTCGTTATGGGATGTTTTTTTTTTTTATCATTATTTTAGCTTTTATTGAACTGCTTTACTCTATAAAACACTAGAATAAACTTCTACATTTACATTCTTTGTTTTACCTATTTTTTCTGTTGGTATTACTACAGACATTCGCCAACGTGGTCCATCACACAGCCAAGGAAGGTACCTTAAATGAGGCCAAATTTCTTTAAAGAAGAACAAATCTAGAGTTGAAAATGTTCAAATCTTTGTGATGAGGGTGTGTGGAGCTTAAAAACACAATACGACAGTCACATTTCATGACATCACAAGCTGGAACGGAGTATTTTCAGGCTGAAATAAGAACAACCTAAATATGGAGAATGTATGTGTCAAACAAGCGTGAATAAAGCAAAACATAACTGCAAGTGTGCTTTGGATGAAGAAGCAAATTAAATTAAGGACAAAAACTGTGTAATATTGGTCCTTTAAGACTCTTTACTTCACTGTTTAAATGTGTTGTGAAAGAGACAATGACTAGCCAATGACTGTTTGATTTAGAATTGAGTTGAAAACATAACGGGCACAAAAAATACCAGCATCAAAGTCTTTTCCCACGCAGTTTTTTGTATTTTCACAAAATGGAGTAAATACAAAACATTACGAAACTGTTTAATAAAGTAAGTACTGGTAAGTTACTTGCATGAGAAATATTTGCACATCAATGGTCAATCACTTCTCCAGAATGTGTGAAAGAAAGAGCCATTGTAAAACAGATAGAAATGATAGGCATTATAGCTACAATTCATCCATCATTATACATTTTGTCTTGATTAAACTGATTTGCACTTGTCAGTTGGCCAAATCTATTCAGTTCTTCCATTACAAAACCACTTGAGAGAAAATTAGCGCTTCACACACCGCCTACAGATGTATTGAAACAGCATTATGCAGATACTCTACAAAGCATGTGCTGTGGAAATTCTTTGTTTTGTAGAGATGTAGAACAAACAGACACTTCCAGAAATTTGTCATTGCTATTGTACAGTATTTAAAGCAATTCCTGTGTATATGTACGAGGACAGTGCAGAGAAAGTATCGGAAAGAAGTAGGTGGAACTTTCCCAAGACAATTCAAAATATGAATTTGTCACCTGAAACTCTCAGCACAAAGATTGTTTTCATGATTTGTTCTCATTGAGTTTACTGTTATGATAAAAGGAAGACAACCACAAAACCTCAAAGTACATCTGTGGTGATGACTCAGCACACCATATGTGCTGAATTTCAGTACAGAATACAAGTCACAAATATACTAAAACTTCACTTTACCCTTATAAAAGTTTACAACATTTTTGTTGTATTTTGAGATATTTTTAAATGATAACATGAAATACAATAGATGCCAAATATATAATCCAATCCAATATATCAGGATAATACCGGTATAAATGAATGAATGAATGAATGACTGCAATGAATAAATCACTGAATCATAACAGTTAGATCTTTGTTGCATTAGAGTTGTCAAGACAAATTGCCAGTTCTCAATTAGACTCCAAATGCCCCTAGTAGTTCTAAGCCACAACCTAACCTCAGCCAACACAAAACAGTAACCACAGCACATGTTATTATTAAAGTTCAAAAGTAATTTGTGTCACAGCTTTTGCTTAACAACATGGTTATTCAATAAAGAACATGTCCAAATTTACACAAGCTATTTTAGTTGAAATTAAAAATTAAACATAAATGTAACATTCAACTATTGCTAAAAACCTCTGATAAATCAAGCAGTTTCAACAAGCAAAAGGAGCTGACAGCTGCTAATGCTGCACCACAACTACAGACTTAACACAACTTACAAGTAACTCACTTTCTACACCTAAGCCCACCTTCATAACAGAACCTTTTTGCAGAATCTAATTCTTATTCAGGTTTTAATTTCCGTCACGAGGAGGTCTAGACTCTGCTCTGCACCTTCTGACCATTGACAGTCTTCTCTGTCTGGGTTTAAGTGCAAATCTGTTCAATATTACATACAGTATACGATTATATTGTTATCATTCTTTATCTTCTATTGGTCATTGTGTTCATTCAGTTTCTCCAGGCTGAAATAATGTTTTTCCTTAAAATGATTGTAATAATTTAAGCCATGTTACTAAAAATAGTGGGACCATGGCTCATGAGTCAGTCGTGGGTATTAGGTCCATTACGAGGCTGTAGGAGGTGTCCCCAGCACACAGATATCGCTCATATTCTTTATTAAGCTGGTGTCTGGACGTGCATATATTTACATTGTGTCTCGGCTGAGCTCAGCGTGTGTTTATGATTCTGCATGTCACTCATGCTGTTATTCCAGGAAGAACTTGTTTGTCTGAACAGATCCTATCTCAAGCAATTACACACTAACATTATCTGTGTGACTATGGTACAGCTCACACAGCATGCCTGAATTTGAATTTCAGTATTAGGATGATCATTAGAAATGGAGATTGAAAAGATTTTGTCAAAATGAATGATGTTGATGCCTCTTTCGCTTAGGTTCCATAACAATCATCATATCTATTACCAATATGCACAAAGATCAAACAGGTAGGCCAAATGCTGAGAAAGTAAGTGCCTAACACAGAGAAAATAAAGTTGCACACAATTTAAAGTTCATACAGGTTAGACAGTTTTTTCAGTAAAACACACAATGAACATGATTATATTTAAGAGTTCACCAAACATTTGCTTGTTTTCACCACGATTGGCTATTTTTATGAATGTATGCACTGTATTTTGTCCAGCAAATATGACATATGTAGAGGGGAATAAAACTATTACCTAGCAACCGCATTGGAAATGTGGGCCCAACCCACATAAATGACACAAATGCTATGATTTGACAAAGAGCAATATTTTGTAACACTTAGTTTGTGATAAATGATTGTTTAAATTCACAGGAAACTGTCAGTTTTCAACTTTTATTTGTCAATTTCTTCATAATTTGCAACTTAACTTAACTTTGGTAATGCTGTTGGAGGCAACCGCAATGTTCCATATTCTTTCTTTGCACCTTTAATTTGTATTAAACAAAGGTGAAAATGAATTTTGTGTAAAAAGAAATTGATCAGATTGGACAAAAAGGAGTAACTAAAAACAATTAAATCAAGAAAAACTTGTGTCTGGCAAATGTGTCTGGCAACTTATAGATACTGTCACATCAATAAGAATTCAGTGTTGACAGAACATAAAGTACTTTGAACTATTCATACTAGGATTATTTTTCCCATGAATATGACAGTTTTAATATTGATTATGTTCAATGATAAGAAATGTCAGAATCAGAATCAGAAAGATTTATTGCATTGTAGTGAACAAAGAATTCACAGACTAGGAATTGCTGCGGTGCTAATGTGCAAATAAACAGAAAACAAAAAAGATAAGAAAAGAGTAAAAATATCAAATATAGTAAAAATTTAAATATAAAATCAAATAAGGCATGCAAAATAGGCCAATAAAAATTAGGCAATAAAATAACATAGCTGCATGTAACATAACATGCATGATATATTAATATTGAGTGAATGAACCTCTGATGATGAACCAAAGCTGTCACTTCTTTTATTAACAGTCATTTAGAATTGCTTACTGTACTACATAAATACTGCAAGTGCTTTGTATGAAGACAAAATGCACAGTTTGTACCTAAATCCTGGGATCATCTTGGCAAATCCAATGACCTTCTGGATGCTGTAAGACACCAGGTCAGCCAGATGGGGCAGCATGGAGAGCTTGGTGTCATCCTCACTGGAATCTGGACTGCTGGCCCCATCCTGGTACATCATCAGCAGGTTACTGAAGTTCATCTTACTGTCCACAGACTCTGTGTGAGGACAAGAACGAGCAGAGAAACTCAGCATAACAATAAGACTATAATGACTGTTTTTTTCAAAAAACCTATTCCATGCTAACTTTTTATTTGTGTTACCCCGGGCTCACACTGCATCCAGTCCAACTCTAGTGCAGCCACCAGAGCTTTTACTTAACTTGGAAAGTCCAAGAGTGACTCACACGGTGCACAGTCCAGTCCGGTGTCTCCGGTACGGCCAGAGCGCAGCTCCGAAAATGTTTAGAAAATTTTGGCCTGACGCTGGAGCGTACTGAAGCCCTTTTTGGTGACGTTGTGAAAACAAGACACGATAAACTAGAAACCAAGCAAGCGCTGGTGAAGTTAATCCGGTGATTTTCAAAATAAAATCATTACGTTATCACCATTACGTTACGTTACCCGTGCTTATCCATTGTGCGGCATGTGTTCTTTGTTTACATATACATGTGCTCAGCGATCGCATAATTTCCCACGTTGAGCGTGAACCTCCATGAGTTCGGGGTCTCGCGAGGTCAACAGCAGAGTCTGTGCCTGCAGCAGGACCGCAGATCTCCGTAGTTAATGTGAGTCATCCACCGTAGCAAGACGGCTCCGGTGACTGCACCGGAGTTGGATTGGATGCAGTGTGAGCCCGGGGTTATTATGTACTTTCCTCATTCTAATCTAAACACAAATTTAGTTGTTTCATTCATTTCTTCTTCTTCAACACATAATACTGAGGCTGCTTTCTTCTTTCAGACTAAAATCTACTTGTTCTACCTTGTGATGTTACTAAGTGGTAAAAGCGAATGTGCTCCAGTGTGCTTTTAAACTCAACACACCTTCAATAGACTCGGTTAATTTTTGTAGGCATGGATTTGCCTGATTTTAAGCCTACACTAATGTTTTGGTCTCATTTTAACATATTCACTGCGAAACAGAGATAACCAAGAGTTTCTGTAGCAATCTCAACTGAGCAAAAGCTTAACTTTTTGTAAAATAGATTATGATTCAGGGTTATTTGAGTTTAAAACCAGCTTTCCTGTAATGACATCACAAGGTGGTTTTATGAGAGTATTATGAGTTGTAGATACGTGCAGGAAAGAAAAAGATTATACAAGGTATGTTTTCAGTGAGGCTGCAATATTCTAGCATGGATAAAAGCTTATAAATGGGATCTTTAAGAATTCAAATTTGCGTCACATCGCTATCACAATGACGGTTTTCTTTGTGAGTACTGAGGAATACTTTTCAGAGCAGAGATGAATCATGTGCTCTGACCTTCACAAGTTTAAGAACACAGTAAATTTTATATAAAAGACATTGTGAATGATAACACTTGAGTAGAGAGGGATGTTTTATGTAACTGTATTGCATATAACTGTTTAAGTTCTATAGAACCACTCATCGTGTACAGGTGGATTTGGTTCACTTTACCCTGCATTTCTGCAAACATATTTATAAATTCAGCATTATTCTTTTGTCTTTCAGTTGAAATGTTACTTTATGTGAAAGAAGTGGTTCCTCTTTTGAGCTGTGGTTGATATAAAAAGACCTTCAAGAGTTTCAAGAATTAGTAATATGTTCGTAAACTTTCTTACCCTACCTAACCCCTTTATAAATATCCTTTATAAGTTAAATGTGAAATCCACATTTCATTAATTCTAAATTATATACAAATGCTCAAGTAAGTGTCTAAATGTGGCCTTGAGGGGTTAAAAGACAGACTTTCACATTAGTATTATGTTGGATTAGTGACAGCTTCACACACAGGCACAGGGCCAGGTGTGGCAGGAGATAGTGTTTCTCACCAGGTGAATGGTTGAATGAGTCGGAGGAAGCGTCAGATAGTGAGTGAAGTGAAGCAGCTCTGCTGGCACTGCGAGTCACTGGGCCTTCACGAACTGGAGGCTGGGGACATAACACAACATTTCATTGTTTTATAGAAATAAACAACACCATTGTTTATTTTCTAACACTCAAGTGTAGAAGTTGATGATTTCTTTTTTATATTTTAAGTAAGTAATTTTTGTAAACATCAATTTTCACACACAATATTAAGCCACACAACACAAGGGCCAGTTATAGCTCTCTTGAAAGTCATATTATATTTCAAATAGGCCGGACACACATTAACACACGTTGAAGCAATACTGGTAAAGAAAAGAAAATACTGAAACTACTGAAACTACTGAAAAGGAAAACATGGAAAATATACAGTGTCCTTAAATATGTAACTTTTCAGGAGGGCAGTCAGTAACTTCCCTCCATACCACGATGATGTTTTAATTAATGTCCGACGGTGTATAATTACGAATTAAAGTACAAAAAAAGAGTCACTTTTCCACAGATCTGACTGTTACTTTGCTGTTTGCAATATAATCTGTTATATAAAGAATTAGAATTCAAACTAATTCAAAAAACAAAACATCTAGCTATGGCTTTCCAAAATATCTTGATAAAAATCTAATTGTGAGCTTAAATCTGTGACAATTTTCCATTTTGGTAAAATCAACATAGCGTAATTTTCATTAGTTTATTACCATTTTTCTCATTCATCCTTCCTGTGGTCAGCTGCACTTAACCAAACATAGCAAAGACAGAGTATTTTCCAAAGAAGCTCTTTGTTTGTTTGTTTAATTTATTTCAAAGGCAATTCATGGTAGTTTGAGGCAAATTATAAATTTCTGATTGGAAGAATTAGTGAAGATCTTTCCCTATAATTCTAAAAAAAAACACATTAGGTTTGGATTTAATATTATAATATAATATATAATTTGAGTTGAGCTAGCTAAAGTTGTTGTATGCCAACTTCTCAAATTTAGGCAGTAGTCTTTGTGCCTCAGACACACTTATAGTGAAATAGACAGTGGACATGAATCGTGACAAAAATTTAAATTAAAATCTGGCTCCAAGAAAATTGTGATGTAATTTTTAGCCTTTTTGCCCAGCCCTAATTGCAGCTCAAAAGATTACGTATTAACATTTCATCACAATGTGCAATTATGTTTGCAACTCAACTGTGCAGAGTACTTCGGCAATGGCAAAACTGCAACTAGCTTTGAATTGCCCTATTCGTAGTATAAAGTATCTCCAAGTTTCTTCCATTAAAAGTGAATTCAACAATAGGCTGGTTTAGTAGCTGAGTATTTCTTGGCTGCTGACAGCGTGTGGTTGAAGCTGTCTGCAGTTTATCCACATAATAAATCACAGATAAGTGTAGTGTCTTCCTCAGGCTTGTTTCTACTGCGTCGCTTCATCTCATTTACAGGAGACGTCCCCATTGTGAGCGAGACAGAGAGAGTGGCCCATAAGCAGTATCAGGTTTTCGACTTGGCAGACAATGATACATAAACAGTGTCTGTTCCTTGTGTTACTGGTGTCGAGTGCACTCAAAGCATAAAGGTAAGAGAAAATACTTTGTTTAACTGAGACTCTTTCAGTCACAGTAAGAAAACAAGATGACAAACTCCCAAGAGGCCTGTGTAGTGGTGAGAAATACATCAGAACTTAGAAAATATTGTGAATCTTGATTTGAAAATAGTCAACATTTTAAGTGTATTTTTCATAGTCATTTTTGATATTACCATATCTGTGTAAAATGTCATCCACTAATAGTTTTATCTTTGTATGAAAAATTTAAAAAACAGTAATTCGTGTCAACAGAAAATTTTGAAAATATACAATAGTTCAACATGTTCAGCATAAGCATGTTTTCCAATATTTTTTGATGATTATATTTTGTAGTATTTATTAATTACACAAAAACGAGTGACAATAAAAAACATGGAAGTATACAACTGGGCCTTCTACACAAAGGTATAGATGGCATATTTATACCAGTGATTTTCATTTGTCAATCTGGATAGCTAGTACAGAAAAAAAAACAGAAAACAAAAACACTGACCCGAAATCTTGAGAAGTCTGAGTAGGACGCATCGTAGGTCTTGTGATGTGCCTCACCAGAGAAGAGATGATGCGGGCCTGTTCGTCGTTCAGTCTGGGCTTCATGGCCTCCCGAGCGGCCTCCTCCTCCTTTCTCTTCATGATCATATCTTTCTTCCTCTGCACCTCTTCGTCTGTGAGGATAACTGTAAGAAAACACAACAGGGTCATTGATGACACTGATAATTTGATGACATAGAAGTAGATGTATGCAATGGTAAAAATAAATATATATCCAGTATACAGCTTATTATAATTAGACATTTTTTACCGATCCAACAGTAACTCTTTGAAATTTGTTTTGACTCAATCCCTCTCACCTCTCTTTCTTTCTCCTGAGAGAAACTCATCTCATTTAACCAACTGTGAAGTACTTCAAACTACATCTTTGACTCTCACGTGTCCCCACGCACAGACGTGATGTGCATTTGTGGCTCATAAAGCGGTCATTTCACAGTATCATAGTGTCATGAACAGCTGACAGTGGAACATATGTGCTTTTAGTCGCATCGGAATCCATGTCCTTATAGGCTTGTACTTCTGTAATATGAGTTGCAAATCACACATTTTGCAGATTAACGTGCCTCTGTGACACTGTCGCTCATGCTTACGTTCTCCCCAAGTGCATGCCTTCCTCCACTTCCTTCTCCCTCCTCCTGCCTGAGAAAGCAAACTGTTTCTCCCAAAACAAACTTTTTGAGCTCAGTTGATGAATGTGAGTGCTTTGCCCCTCCCCTGCATTTAGAGCCACCCAAACAACTGGATCAAATATCGGCCAAGTATCGACATATCAGTTTATCTGTGATTGTAGATGTATTTAGTGGTAGTTGTCGCCCTGGTGTAAAGTCATGACCTTCTTGCTAAAAGAAGAGAGTGCAAACTGCTGCATTACCATGCTTTCATCAGCTCTTTTCTAAGCAATTACCACAATAAGCAATGGTCTATATTTAAATTAAGCATGCCTTCATAATGTTGTGCACATTGCACAATTATCTAATTGTTTAAGTATTGACTGACTTTAAACACAGATAAAGTGTGGAAAACCTTTTTGATGGCACTAATGTAAGTTCCTGTTGGCAAGAGGCAGATGAAAAATAAATACTGGATAACTTTTAATAACTTTTACTGATATAATTTGGGACTTAGCAAGACATTCATAGAAGATGATTTCCTTAACAATTTGACTATCAAATTATGACTTATCCACTCTAATATGATGAAACACCTTCTATCTGACAGCAAAAAATGACTATGTTCTTTTTAAAATCCTTTTACAGATTAGAGAGAGTGAGCTGGACTTATTTTTCTGACGTTCTTCAGAGCGTGCAGATCCTTAGGTCGACATGCACAAGCGGCTGAGTCTGCTGGCAGAACTCTACGGCTGATGCAGCGGGTGTTGGTTGCTTAAGTGCCTTTTGCCTTATTCATGCGACACAAGGGAAGAGTGGCAGAGGAGTGATGCCCGAATGGTTTCAACACACTGTTTATAGCAACACTCTTAAGGCTGGACTTCATGAGCATGTCTCAGTCCACACATGGCTCCCAGCATTCCACACAAAGGCCTGTAAGCTTACTTTTAGCATTGGACCAGATTTAAAACCATGGGTAAAACGTGAATGGAATGGGAGAAATGCATATCAATGTTAAAACAGACCCCGAAAGCATTAAGCACATTGTTGGCTTTTCAATATAAAAGATGAAAGCACTTTTTGTAACTGATAATGACACTGGCAGTAAATACATACTATATCACAGGTTAAATTAGTCTGTTCTATTTATAAATTCAAGAAAAAAATCAGCGACACTGAGAATAAAAGTAAAAAGTGATTTACTTAAGAGCAGAGACATTGAGGCAATGAAAACAACTTCAATTGTAAACATGCAATTAGTTCAAGCAACTATAATTAAAACATAGTATGCTGCAGACATGTTTGTTGTCTTTGTTGCTAAGGAAACAGTACACATGTTGGATGAGGTCCGCCCCAACACAAAAAAACGTGTACCCAAATGGACCGTTTTCCTAAACGATCTTACGTAATTTGTGCATTTTAGCAATTGGCGTAGATAACATGAAGCTACATGTAAAATGTGGAAAAAAATAAATAAATGAAAGTTAAATATATTGAAAGCATGTATTCATTTATGAAAAAAAAAAAAAAAAAAAAATCAACATAGAAAGTACATTTTTATTCACTGCAGATCAATGAATGCCAACATAATTGCAGAGTTGTAACAATGAGCCTTGTTACATTGTTACAATGTAACAAGGCTCAATTGACAGCCACATTTGAATGTAACTGTCAATCATTAGACACTAAAATATAGATTTTAGAACTTAAAACCAAATACAGGGCATTATTAACACGCGCCAATGCAGCAATTCTGCAAAAGTCAGTTTAGGCTCTCTGTCTTCAGACTTCAGATTGTTTGCTTCTGATAAGTTTCAGGAGCTTGAAAAATGCAAAAACTCATCCTGTGGCAGTAATTATATAAGTAATACAAAAAATATTAATTTGGATTATCCAGGGGAAGGTTTTAGGACATTATATTTACAGAAATATATTTCAACTGAAAAACTCTAAAGTTCTAAGTGCTACGGTGTTTAAGGTGTACACCCCCCCCCCCCCTCCTAGACATATAAACTTCTAAGTGATTACTAAGCATTCATAATTCTATAAGTATTTATGAATTTAGTACTACAGATGGATAGCATGTTGCTAAATCTGGTGCAGCCATCTTTGTAACGTAACTGCACATTGTCCTTTAAATAAATAAATAGTCTTTTCTCATGCTTTATTAGGTTATTGAAGGTGTACTTATTACAGTGACTTATATGTCCCGCAAATATGATCATTCTGTTTTGATCTCCACAGCAACAGCAGCACACTGACCCCTGGATGCAACCTCGGTCCTGTATTAGAGCGCTGACTCCGTGCCACACTGACCGATTAGCTCCTAGACGGAACAGGCAGGCAGAGACGCTGCTGTTGCCAGACCAAACGTTCGGGCAAATCACCAAAACCCGCCCAGTCACAGCCCTCGTACCTACCTCACACACACCAGCCTTCACCAATGCACAGAGCTCTTCTTCATCCTGCTCAAATAGGCTTACACTGTTTATCCAAATAGATGCAGATGAAGTAATATTTGACTCTTAGCAAATTCATAAATACATAGACTGTAATGTTGAAATTAAATGGAGCTAAATGCTGGGTGCTTACGCGGAAATGGTAAACAAGCATATTTGAAGAGGATTTTAGTGATTACATCCTTGGTTGCAACCACAGAAGCAACATTGCATAACCACGCAACATGAAAACAACAAGCTAAAATTGGTACGTAAAAGCCTCCAAGCCCCAAAGTCCACCGACATTAGCTTTCATCTTCATCAAGCCACCGTCATTAATTAGACTTTGGCTTTGCCCCAAAAGACCAAGGCCAAGAAGAACCACTCCTTACAAGTATGAATAGGCACGGTTTGGTTAAGATTTGGCACAAGAGAAACCAAGCGAGCGGCTATTCTCAGGGAGAGCTGGAAGGATGGGAGCGTCCAGCCAAGTCGCAGCCCTTGATGGCATCATTAAGGCACAACAACAAGGGAGCATTAAAGGAGCATCCTGACCACCCCACAGCGTTTGGCAGAGGTTGAGGGGTTTACCGAAAGACAGCCGTTGGGAAGGCTGAAGGCGGAATGTGGCACAGAGGAGAAAAAGACAGGTTTGGTAAACATGGACAAGATGGACGTTCTTTTGAGGAGACCGTTTTTCAGGGGATTCGAATGTGGGCGTAGCAGCGACAGTAAAGAAGTGACTGACCAAAAAAGTGGAAGGCGTCTGGCTGTGAAAAGTTCAGATTTGGTTGGTTTGCATGTTGACCAATATTGTCTATTATGCCAGCTTTGAAAAGACAAAATGGTTGTCACTCGAATCATGAGAGGTGTTTTCTTCAAAACAAAGGCCTCAGACCAGCGCAAAGTTTATGCCCCTCACTTTTTTTTTATTCAAACTAGGACTGCATGATATATAGATATCGGATCGATACCGCAATACTGACAACTGCTTTTAGCTAATCGCAAAAGCTACAATTTTCCTCCTCTTTTATTTTTATTGGACACAGTGCACTACGAAAATGAAAACAGAGCAGCATCACAGCGACAGGCTTTGGAACTGCACAACACGACTGAACAAATGTCTATAAACACTGCTTTTCTGACCGTTATAGTGAGTATTCAATAAAATCACTCATAAACATAGAGTTACGTTTTGCAGTTGCTAGCGTTAGCCGCTTACCTTGAACAGGAAAAACATCGATAGTTTCCGAGGCAAAGCCAGTTCGTTTTCTTCATCAAATGCAAGTGAATAAAAGCTGCATCACTGATATTAGTCCATAAACACTGCAGTGTTACGCAGGCTTGCTCAGTCCTTGTGAGATAAACATTATTATTGGAGTTTAAGCGATCTTTTTTTTTTTTTTTTGTCTGACACACGTGCAGGGGAAGTTGCCGCAATCTACTGGTGTAGATGTATATTTCTCTCATACAGGATAAACAATGAGTCACTTAGCTACTTTAGTTAATTTTTATACAAGCCAACTGAATTATCAAGCACAACATCCAATCAATCTTGGTTGTAGCTTCAGAAGTATTAATGCCTAAAATGTATGCATAGTTAAACATTTCATTAGTAGGGCAGTTTATGGTTAACATTTTACAATTGTTGCAAAATGGTATGGTCAACAGAAAAATGTATGTTAGTAAATATCAAATATCGAATCAAAATTGCAATATAAAACAGAAAAATTGCAATTAGATTTTTTTTTGTCAATATTGTGTAGCCCTAATTCAAACAAAAAAAAATAAAAATACTGAATGTAAATTTCTGAGGAAATGTAGTTGCTGTACCTAGTTTTGTCTTTCCAAAAACATAAATAAATAGAACTATTTAATATCTGTTACATTATGTACTTATAAACTCACCACAATGTTTAGAAGTGCTTTTTATGGACCAAGTTTTTATAAAGCTAAAAAACATTAGCATGCTACCAAACGGTAGAAATGTAAAAGCCTATTTCCTTTTGGAGAAGAAAAGGCTTTATAATTAGATGTAAACAGTGCAATATGCAAAACATGAGTGGTAAAACTGAGTTATTCCATTTAAGAGATTTTAATGAACAGTTTTCTGAACAGTTTAAGAAAATCACAGGGTTTAACAAAAAAAATGGGTTAGGTTATTAATTATTTTGTTCCAAAAATGTCAATTTATGATCTGAAACCATGAGAAAAAAAAAAAAAAAGTTAGCATATTTTACAATTGTTGTAGCATTAAAATTGGAATAGAATAAATGTATTGCCAAATCTAATTTGATATTTTGTATTGACAACATACTAGGTATGTTTTCAATTTGGCTCAGCTATTTCAGAAATTAAATACTAAAATAGTTGCATTTATAGACATAAAGCGAAAATAAAAAGCTCTTCATGTGTCTCCCATGGTATAACTTAAAAAATAAAGCACCCTCATGCACTGAAGCAGCCGACGCTGTATGCTGGTTTACTGTTTTCATTGGCTTGCCTGTTGTTTTTCCCACGATTGCCCCAGGGCATAATGTTCAGAGGTGAAATTAGGTCATGCAGCGATCAGGGCACTACCACATGCGGCAGATGACCTTAAATGACTTATCAATACATCATAAGGAATTAATAAAACAGACAAACTATGATGATGTGGGCAAAGCTGGCCAGTCGACCTCTTCATATTATTCGAGCTTCCTCACTTAAGTCATTGAGTATAAAGTGAAATTGAGTGCAACATATTTGTAACACTTTCCGTTAACTGTAAGAAGGCTTATGTGCAGCCCTGGTGTGAAATGCAGTGAGGCAGAAGAGAAGGTAGAGGGCGGCTTCACAGGCAGAGCTTTGCCAAAACGGCTTTTGAACACGGAGGGAGGGACGCGTTCATCTAAAAAAACGGCTCAGACCCACTCCTGTGCATCTAATCCTCTTCGCATACACACCAAAGAAGAGACAATCACCACATCACTGCACTATGACGACTTCATTCTACACACATGATGACAGAGAAACCAGCAGTCATAGAAAGAGCAGAGTAGGAGGCTCATTGGCACACATCAAAATGAGAAATATGAAAGGTGCTTAAATACTACAGCTGTCACTACAAATTACGGTATATTAATAAGTCTACTCGTTAGTCTTTTTTTATTATTATTGGTTAACTAGTCAGGCTATTATATTATAACTGCCAATGGCTTTGTATGTGTTTTAAGAGTCTGTATAGCCCAGACAATGATTAGGATTATCAAAAATTATCAATATTTTTTCTAATGTCAATTAGTCTAGCCAATGGTAGAGGCCAGATGGAGGGCTGAAGCCAGATTTTCCAAATAATAAGGGACAGCTTATTATTATAGAGAGAGCTTAGAAAAAATATTTCATCAATACTGATGCCATTCTCATTTTAGCAAATTAAAAGGTATTTAGCAGCAAACAGACTGAGCTTTAAACTGAGCTCTATGTGGTAGGCCCTACTTTTATAAATAAAGTGAATAAACACAGATACTGAATATTGTTACTGTTTCTACTGAGGTGAAAATTAGTTTGTAGTGTTCCACTACATTAATGCACCGTTTGTTCACTAAACTAAAGGGAGTAAGCATTGTGGCTAACTGCAGTTAGCAAACCGACACGTCTCGCTTATAACAGCTGCGAAAAAAGCTTATAACCCATTGTGAAGAACATTTCGGACATTTGGAATGCATTAGCTAGGTGACTCAAAAATGTGGACTGATGTAAAAAGATTGAAATTCAATATTTCTTTTCTGTTTACATTGAAGCAGATTTTATGTATATATTTATTTTCTTATTAGCCGCCGGTCATCCTCAATCTGACCCCTGCCCTTTTTTATATCTACCACTAACACAAAGACGTCAGAAATACTATGCACGTGTCAAAATGCATCTGTTACAAACCTGTTGGCCTCTTTCCAGGCTCAGCTTTAGCTTATTAGTATTATTTTTTTTAGCATCCAAGTTTCTAAAAATGAAAATACATAGATGAACATTTGCTTCCTCCTGTTACAATAACCAATATATAGAATGCACTGGCTACCAATTTGAAAGTATAGCAGCAAGATGTCAGTTTGCATTTGTCTTTTCTCTATGAATATATTTTACAGTACAATTTGCTTGGGGCACATTTCTAAGCAATTCAGCAAATATAACTTAACTTTAATGGCATAGCAAAGGCTGAAAGGTTTAACAATATGCAGGCACAACAGCCTGTCTCACCTTCTCAGATCAGATCCACTTACACTGGTAATTGATCTGTCTTAGCCACTGTCCTTTGGGTGGTCTTTACATATTGGATTAGTCAGTCAGGGCTGGATAATAATCTTTGCGGAAAGTCTGTGCAATAACTACACTGATGTATTTCCTGTCTGAATGCAAATCATCGACCAAGACAACAACAAGTCCAAAATAAGACATGCATGCCAATTTTTCAGTAAATGTGCCATACTGTCATACGAGTGTAGGCAATATACTGCTCCCTCACAAACTTTTACAACAGTTTTGGTTTATGTAACAAGTTCAAGTGTAAACAAAACTATTCTATCTCGCCAACAGGTCAAAATTTGATATCCACTTATCATGGTGGAGGAGTGTACTCACATTCTTTCATCATGCCGATGTCGATGCAGCGTTTGAGGCGGCAGGCCTGACAGTGGCGCCGGTTGTCCTTGGTGATGGTGCAGCTCCCATTAAACGGGCATGTGAAGTTGGCTTTGCGCTTCATACTGCGTCTGTAGGAGCACACACACTTTAAACCAACAGAATATGACGTCATTGTAACATTATTTCCTGATTACTACCTACTAAGAACCAGTACAGATCTAAATTTGGTGTGTTCTGCCCTAGAAACATTCCCTGAGAGGAGTTAGAAATGTCAAGGAGAAGTATTTTAGTGTGTACTGTAAAAGCCAGTGAACTGTATCATTAGGTTAATAACAGGTAAAAACAGAAGGTTATCAAAACAAGATTATATATTGGAGATGGAAAAGAATTTGAAAACTTCTTCCAAGTATGCATTGATTGAATCAAAAGGAAGAATCGATCAGTTTAGCTTATGCGGTAAAATACACTACTGACCTACACACACACACAATAAATAATAATACAATAATAGCCACTATGTATAAAGAAACAAAGCGTGAACTTATGCAAGACCAGTGCATTATTATATTGCGTTAACAACTGATGGTGGACCTCTAAATATGGACACTGAACTGTTTACTGTTCAAATATTCATAAAAAAAAATACAAGTTCTGGGCACTAACAACAGTGGATTTGTTTTAAATGTAATTTTAAAACAAACAAAATTGAACAAAATTGCAAATTGTGGCAGCAACATTGAAAACTGAATCTAATCATGACTTAAGTGAATCTTCCCATCCCAATTATCTATATTCTTTAGGAATGTCAGATAAAAAAAAAGTACTGTATAGAAGTGTCTTCGCATACACAATATGTCTGCCTAGTCTCTCATTTTGTTAAGGTACCCAGCAATCTAAGGTTGAATTCT
Organism: Mugilogobius chulae; assembly: GCA_038363315.1. Classification (NCBI taxonomy): domain Eukaryota; kingdom Metazoa; phylum Chordata; class Actinopteri; order Gobiiformes; family Gobiidae; genus Mugilogobius; species Mugilogobius chulae. The sequence continues at coordinate 27,133,408 of CM076414.1, forward strand.
GTAATGTAGGCAAGAGTTAACTTCAAGAGTCGGACCTCATTCAAGTAGCTTCTTCAGTTTTGACCGATTGCTGGTAATGTAATTCCTTTAAAATATCTCTGAAATAATGTCATAATAACATTAAAAGTAAAACTCCTACTGCCAGGAAACAATTACAGCAATCCTTAACAATTACTTTCACAGGTAAAAGGTCTTTATGCAAAATAAATAAATAGTTTAATGTACCTAACACAACTTTTCTGTCATGGGGAGCACAAATAAAAACTTCAGAATAAGCTTTTTATTCAAATCTTACTTTATTATTTTTAGTTTCATCTTACATTCAGCCAAAAAATAACTTAATGTTCTCAGTTTCAATGGTTCTGAACTATCAATTTCTCCACCACCCACACTTGAGCACAGTTTGACTTTGTCTTAAATTTGTCATGCATAATTGGAAGAGACATGAATGGAATTTTCAACAACTTCTCGAGCTACAGCTACGTATTAATCAACAGCAGGTGGATAACTCTAATAACTTCTAACCGCTTCCCGTAAAGATTAAATCAAGTGAAATACTAAAGTCATTCAGGGAACCCACCTGAAGAAGCCCTTGCAGCCCTCGCAGGTCATGGCATTGAAGTGGAATCCTGTGGCCTTGTCCCCACAAACTCCACAGATCCGAGGAGCATTCCGGTCGAACTCCTCCGGTCCGACCACTGACGTCGTCACCGTCATGGGCTCCATCACTGCAGAGACAAAAAACACCAGCAATATCTTTAGACAGGTCCAAGCTCGAATGGTTTTGGCTTTAGTTGTGGTTGTGAGTAGTTTCTCCCTCTGTATAAATACAGGTGTTTAAACATTAGCATATTCAGTGAAACCCTATGACTCTTTGTCAGTAATTCAGTAGAGACAAAGCTCATAAAAATACAATGATATAGTGCAAGAGAATTAATGGATCACAACAACTTGAGGCAAATATGATTGACACTTCATATATGGGATGAAAAATGACTTTACAGTGCTCATTTCTCTTAACACAAAAGCGAACAAGCGCCATCTGGATAGAGCTGATGAATAATGAGATGGAGCGGAGTGTCTGTGAGCTAGTGATACACACAATGCAGCAGGCCAGGGGAAACGAAACTGATCACTGACTGACAGTAGCTGATGAAATCATATAAAAAACAAAGTCTATGCAGAATTAAATGAAATAAAAAAGCTTATCAGTGAGTGAGTCATTAAACAGCATTAAGAGATATACAGTATAATCTGACTATTCAAAATTGTTTTTAGCTACAGGCTGGACAGAGTTATGAGGTTTCACGCATCGGCAGCAACATTGGATGTTGTGTTTACAGCTTTATCACAATGACGATAAATATAAAATAAAATGTGAAGGCTTCACGACACATGGTCAATACTATAGAAAAGTGCCAACATTTTTTGAAAAAAAAAAAAAACATTTCATCAATGCCAAGAAAGGCTTTTGATTTTGTGATCAAGTCAGTTCATAAGTAATGTGAACAACATACTTTTTATGGTCAGTGAATAAGTCAAAATACAACTCATGGAATTGTGCACCAAACACCAAGGGCTGTTTAAATGTAATGTTTAGTCATGACCTTTAATAAACGACTCTTAAATAATGTCAAGTGCAACGTTCCTACTGACCTTAGTCTGAGCGATGACTGCTAGTTTCCAATAACTGAACAGAGCAGAGAGCGGTACTTGTGTAGATTACTAACACAATTAAGTAAAATCATTATTTTAAAAATAAACTAAAACATCTCTGACTGTATAATCATCTGAACAACTAAAGCCCGCAGTCCAATACAAAAGTGGCAAGAATAGATACAGATTTTAGCTTGTACACGGAAAACACAACAAGGGAGATTTATATAGCAAAATTGCAAAAATATACAGAATAAAAATACTGTCACAAATTTGAACGAAATGATCTATGTAACAAATTACACTATATCTGGCTCCTCATCTAACATTTATTACAAAATACACAAACAGATCATCTAATAATAACAGCGCAGAGAGTGATGCCAGCAGAGCGTTAGTGGGGCTTCTTCAACCTTGTTGCCCTGAAAGCAGACATCTGTACACACGCAAACCTATGGAGGGGTTATGTGAGGAGACCACTGACAAATGAGGACAAAGGGGGGAGGGGCCCAGTGGGAAGGGCACTCACAAGCGGCTCAGAGGAGGAAGTAGAACGAAAACAAGGCAACGAAGATGAGTAGAGGAGAAGTGAGGAGAAGGAATAGGGGTCATGAAGTAGGTGTGGCCGGTCACCAAACAGACACAGTTCTGTATTGTGATATCACAAGAACCCCAACAGGTACAAAAGAAAACAGGTTTAAAAATATATACATACTGAATTAGTTGTTTTATATAATTTAACAAGTCCTCTATGTTCTTGCTGGTTGACAACCATCACTTCACCCTGCTTTAGCTGACAGGTAACTTTAGATCGTGCTCCTTCAGGCCAACTCTAAGTGAAAAATGTCTGTATAATGCCCCAGTCCATGTACTGTAACAAAATAAGGTTGAATTCTGTTAGTGAAGAGTTACTTAGTGCCAGGGTAGTTAGCCTGTTCATAGTCTAATCTCACATCAGATGATTCAAACAGTATTAGTACCTGAATTCACAAATTGTCCAGATTAAAATGAGCGACATTTTTGAGTTTCTTGGTCTAAAACTGCTTCTGGTGGTTTGTGAATTGCTCTAAATTAGTCTAAGCATTTGCTTAAATTAAAGTTTCCTTAATCCTCATTTTAATCCTTTGGGTTAGTCCTTTAAAATGAAAAAAAAAAGCATTTTGTAGTTATTTTTTAATCTGGTTTTCATACTGTATATTCTTTGGTTGTGTATGAAAAAATGTAGGACTACTGCTCTGTGCTAACTTCACAGCTGTAGTACAATGTTGCGTGAACAACTAAAACTATAGGGACTCTTGAAAAACGTTGATTGATCAATTGATACTGTGACTCCCAATACTGGCATTGAAATTGAGATACCATATCAATATTTTGATATGACATCATTTTGACATCATGTGTTTGTATTAATGGCACTTGCATTGTTTCTTGGATAGTAACAGAAAGTGCACAAAATATTTGGCTTAATTTTGTGAAATACTAGAAAAAATGCACAAGATTGTCCTCATTAATAGAATATATCATATCATGACATATGAATCGTGGTGCGTATAATATTGCATATAAGACAAGAAACAATGCACAGCCCTTATTAATGGAGTACAAATGTTCTAAGTGAGTGTGATGAAAAGGCTCATTTTGCACTTAGTTTTTTCTGTGGAAAAAATAGCAACAATCTCTGCCTTGTCATCCCTCCAGCTGTATGTGAGCGCTCGTATCTATACTGGCCCGTGTCCTGCGCCCGCTTGTTTACTGAGAAGAGGATGAGGGCTGCCATGTTACAAACAGTGATTTCAGGTTACCACCACACAAACACCATTCCCTCACCACTATTCATCAGTGCCTCTGCCGAACAACAAGAGAAAATGGTGCAAAAGGATCAAGGCGAACACAACAGGTTTATTCCATTAGGGTTTCTGATTAATATAACCAAGCTATGGGTATTTGAGTGGGTAATTACCAAGCGTAGTACTGTTTTCCATTTAGCTTGTTTTCTTGTCTGTAGCACTATTTCATAATTACCAAGGTGATTTATTAATGGACGAGGTAAAAAAAAATGCCCAGAAATGGCCTGACAGGTTCATTATTCTCTCTCGCTGTTTTGATATTGTAGTAATTAGTATGAGCTGTTTGTTTTGCTTAGTGTAGTAAATCATAAATACTAGATTCTTCTAAATGCTTATAAAAGTAACATCATCACTTTAGATGACCTAATAAAATGAACCACATTGGATACATTTGTTCTGTAAGTGGCAAACATAAAAGCATAAACTAGAGTACGGCTGAATTGAACCAAAGACATTCTTGGTTGACAAAAGACATGTCCCATTGATCGGTTAGATAGTCAATATAAAAAGGAGGACAGGGGTTGCTTTGGGACAGTTATCCACCTGCATGTTTGCTGTTGGACAATCTGCTACTGACCAGTGACTGTTTCTAATTTTGTAATGTTTCTATTTGCTAACTCAGCAATCTTGTCGTCTCTGTAGCAACTGTTGTTGTGATTTTGAACTCAACAAAAATAAACTGATTGACTGATAGACTATTCTAAAGGCAAGGTTTAAATACAGATGACAAGTTTAGTTACAAAGTTTATTTGTTGAAAAACTATTATTAGAGCTGGACGATATATTGATATATATATCGTATATCAAGAAATGTACTGGACAAGATATGACTTGGGCCATATGGTACATATTATCGCGATATTGTATCACTGGTGAAAAAGAGCTCCTAAAGCTGATAAAAAGCAGTTATAGTTACAGAAATAAGTGACAAAGACAAGGATAGTTCAATTTTCTTTTTGTTGCAGTAGTCAAATTATAAACTTAACTTAACAAAAATTTAGTTTTACTCAGCAAAAGGCAAGACTAAAATGAATTTATTCAACGAAAATTTACATTTCTACATTCTAATTAGCAGACTGTAGGCTTGGAAAAAGAAATGTCACTTAAAAAATGTCATTTTAAAGATATTGAGATATATATCGTATATCGAGATATAAAAAAAAATATATTGAGATATACATTTTTGTCCATATTGCCCAGCCCTATCTATTACTATGCCTATTCACTTTTGGTTCACTGAATGAACTCAAGTTGTGCATGTAAGCTAAATCTGACACATTTATGATTATCAGCCTATAAGCACTAAAAATATACATAGAAGGTGGATAACCTTATAATCACAATTGAACTGATAATTATTTTTTTCTGCTATTTGGTTAGGGTGGTTAGGGTTAGTTTGTATTGTTAGTGCACACAGTCGTGACCATAAAACTCTTAAGTCCTTTTTGCGCTAAAAATCCTGACCCCATTTTGTCAACTAAATTCAATTGTGTCAATAATAGTCATTGCAAAAAGTCTGACTGTGCACTGACCTTTGACAAACCACTCCAACTTGTCAAAAAAGAAATAAACATGAATAAAGGTGATTTAAAAAGTTGACCTTTAAACAATGTTTGTGACGCTGCCTTGGATAGATGCTTTGGTGTCCAGACAAGTGGTGGCACAGACCTGGATGTAATTTAACATTGATCATCTTCACAGGTCAGATTGTTTATCACTAAGATAAGATAGTGGGATGTATTGTATCTTCTGGAGCTGCATTTCAACAGCACCAAAGAATCACTATCTATTCTTTGCCATCATCTAGAAAGAGGAACAGTGGGAGTGCTGGGAAGCTTTAAGTCAAGAATTCACGCAGAGTTTGTTCAACTGCCACATGCTAATAAAAAAGGCACCATTTGGAAGTGCTCTGCTCTTGCTACTATACTAAAATAAAACATGGGATTTTTATGTTGCCATAGCGATCTTAGCGCAGGTAAATACTGTTGCTTTTTACTCTAACAACGTAGGTCCTTTCAAGCACTGACAATCTGATTTTAGGAGAAAACTCAATCTTACAAACTTTTGAATGACCTTCATTTGATCAGTTTTCATTGGTGTGATGAAAACTGATCAATTGTGTTTTCAAATTACTTAGGCATGTTAAATTGAAATCACAATAAATTATAATAATATATTTTATAAAATAATGCTGAATTACACAAATGTTGAGTTTGACAAAGGACCTTTACAGGAGTTGTGTGCCAATCTCATTTACTTACAGGTTCCTTCAATCAATCAAGCATAAATGAAATTGGCTCTGGCAGAATATTTTTCCATTGATCAAGACATACAGCACAATCCAACAGAAAACTGGTCAACATGTACGTGTCTTAAGACAAACAACTACAGCACCGTTTATCTGTCGTTAACCTGATTTATCAGTGTTTCAAACCATGAAGCAAACTTTCAACTGACACTACAAACCTTCCTTTATTTTGATCATTCTTGACATACATGGATTGAACACAGATCACCAACTCTTGTCGGGTGACAAAGCAAATACAAACCGAGCATCACATTACACTTTCTTTCAGACAAGTGGATTGATTACAAACACCACTGAAATGTCTAGTGTGTCAAGGAAGAGTGGCATAGTTTTTTTATTAATACATTAGATTTCAAAGATTAACTTAGATTTCAAAGATTAACGTGAATTCAAATTAACATACAGCTATATACAGAGACACATACAAACACATTCTCTAATATCCACTGTGCTTCTACTCTTCTGCAACCTTCTTCAGCAGAGACAGCCTTGAGCTCTCGTAAATCTGATGTTCCTTTTTGAACGGCCCCTGCACGGGTTAAAACAACAGGACCACCTGCAGGCCATACTGAACATGCCATTTCCTTTTACCTAATGTGGACAAGATGGAATGTTTCATAAAGAAGATTCAAGTTCAATATAAAACTATAGATTATTTTAAACAGCCGTGAGACCATGACATGACAAACAGTGCTGCCTACGTAATTTGTTTTTGTGTTTTTTATGGGTAAAAATGTGTTCAGAGCAAATCGTCAGGACATCAATAACATTATTTCAAAGCCCTTCAGAAAAGAAATTCCTCATTCAAAAACAAAATTAAACTTGCAATTAGAAAAATGCATATGAGATTTTATTAAATGTAAATAAAGTTGTAATTAGGATTCTCTGAGCAATGTAGCAGTGGGTGGTCTGAATTAGAATGCAGGCTCACAGTGCGTGGGGCTTTGATCCATTCATTAATTCTATTAAAGGTTTTACAAGACGCATCCGAGCTTTGGTGGCCTGCTTCCATATTTTTTTAGGTTTCATTTTATATAAATACAGAGTATTTTTGTACTGTTTTATTTTCTCAAACCAGAAAACATGTTTTGCTTTAAAAGTGATTTGGTTGGGGGGAAAAAAGGCAAGTTCAACCCAAATATTGTGTGATTTCCCTGAGTTTGTGGGCCAGGCCGAGGCTGTGCCCTTTCCCATAGTTTTTTGTTCTGTGTGCAGCAGTACCCGTCCAGTACAGCCCAGTATAAGAGACCACTGTAAAGGAAACGCAGCCTGTTGCTTTGCACCGGGGTTAATTCTATAGGCGGCATGGTGGGGCGTATGGCCTACTTTTACCACCAGCTGCCTTGCACTGGGCCTCCTCGACCACTGTAAACTCCAGCACAGTACAATACAACAAAGCTCCGGCCGCATCAGTCTCACACGCACAGCCACAATCCCAAAAGGACCAGCTCCGACGCACTTTATCTCCTCGTTTGTCTCGATTCTTGAATTTAAGCTTCATAGCTCAAGTAGAAAACGGCGACAGAGTGACTCTATAAATCTGGAACATCAAAAGTATGGGCTGAACTCACAGAGAAACAGGACCTCAGTGTGGGATATGAGATCAAAGCCCAGCATTTTCTTTGGTTGAGGTGATATGCAGTGGAGTGTTACGGAAATTAAAGGCGGACCACAGGTATAGACCGCAGCCAAAGTCATCTGTGGGTGACTCTGGACAGAGATTAATGCTCCATTCAAGCACTCAAACACATACACAAATATTTTGGGCAAAAAATAAGGGACAGATATAAAACTTAGGGGCTTCTGACATGACATGGACCACCAACAGTGTATATTTTGGAGTAAATAATATACACACTAAATAGGCCCATTTACCTACTTCCATCAGCTGATACATAAAAAATATTTATGCCAAAAAAAGATGACTATAAGATGACTATATTCTAAAAAAAGAGCTTGAGCATCAGTTGCAGGACAACACAAGCTAACTCAAACACACGTGAATGAATCAATCCAAATACAACTTTGAGTTAACTAATGATGATTGAACACTTAGAAAAGTGAATTTTACATATGTCACCTTTAATACCAACCAAAACAATTCTCCCTACTTTTCCCTCCTCTTTTGCACAGCTCGTGAAGGCCCGAACTGAACTAGGGCTGCTCGATTATGATGAAAATAGCATTCACAATAATTTAATTCATAATTAAAATCACCATTATTCAAGTGTTCGTTTGTTTTTTAGAGAGACTGCAGAGAGTTAGTGGCCCTTAAATGCAGAGAGTGAAGAAATAAAATTAAACCATCTTCTATCAAGGAAATTTATGACCAGGCTTACAAGTTACTCCGATTACTTAATTAATTGCACATTTTTTTGTAAATCATTAATGCAATAATTGTAATTGAAACTGAAATTTGATTACTTGCATAGCCATAGACAAAACTCAAGGTAACAGGTGAAAAGTCTACAACATATTTTACAAAATTATAAAGTAGCTGCAACATTTCTAACCTTAAACAGCTGTGCAAAGCGCAATGAATAACAAAACAAGACTTTTGATTATCCAGCTGTAGCCATTGCCAATGCCCATAAAATGACAAGAATACAAGCTAACCCATTTTCCAATTTCCTCCAGCGCCCAAAACTCCAGTCACAACTGTTCTGTACGTCTGTGTTGTGCATGTACTAACCAGACATACTAATGACAGGGCGCAGAAGAGGCGGAGGAGGACCGAGCTGCAGCAGGTGTGTGTTCACTTTCCCTTTGAATGTTGCAGGTGGAAATGCACTCGTACGTATGTATAATTCACACATGGAGTCGTGGAAACGGGCCAGCTGTGCAAGGGGATACTATGGTAATGGAAGTACACCATACACCAACACAAACAGGAAATAGAGCTAAATATTGAGCTACAACAAGTTCATTGATTCATCAAAACTAATTGTTATTCCAATAATGGACAACTAATTTAGTAATTGAATAACTTAAACTATACATAGACTCAAAAGCCTGTCAAGTCCACTATACGAAAACAAAAAAAATAATAATAACAAAAAATAAAAATATATAATAAAAATCTGTGGCTGCAGATTAATCAAGGATATATATTTATATATAAAATATGCACTGAATTCAAGAATGTTTTCTCTGCCTAAACATTATTTTTGATCAAAATTCAAATGTCATATTGACAGCATTTTGCAACAAATGAAAAGAAATAATTGTCAGAAAAGTAAATTACCAAAAATAATTACAATAACAGTTGTAACTCTAGTCAAAATTGTCTTAAAATAACTAGAACTAGTCAATAGAAAACACACTGTATCTATGCCCATGATGCAATAGACTGTGACCTTCCATCAACAGACCTGCAAGCGCCAGTCAGGAGAAAAGCAAAATATAAAATTGGACAAAGAAAAAAAAAAACTATTTTAAAATTAAAGGCACTTACTTTGTCCTAAAATTCAAAACATTGAAGAGAATTAATAAGTAACACTGTAAAAATGTTTTCTTTCCTTTAAATCAGACCATGTAGCTTGATTTAAGATTCCTTTTGTATGACGTCATGTTTAAATGTGGGCTGTGCTGCTCAAACTCACAAGTATCGTCTTTGAACTTTAGACCTTGTTTTTGAGATGAAGGTTGAAAACTTGCAGCAAGTTAGGGCGGATCCAAAAACGGACAGATGGACCGACAGACAGAGGCAGACTTGTAAAGAAAGGAATGAGAGAGAAAAAAATCTGACAGGAAGTGAAGAATAGACTGAGAAACGTTTTTTTTTTTCCACCTCAAATCTTTTTGTGAATCTTTTTTTTGTATTGTCGACTAAATAAGGACAATAAAACAATTTCAGAAGATGTGCTGATAACATTTTTTTTTTTTGTTCATTCTGCTTCTGCCTGCTTGTTTCCCTCGCCTCTCTCATTCAGTGTCCCGCCTTCTCTTCCTCTCTCTCAGAGCAGCAGAACACTAGCAGGCTGTTGTCCTGCTATTACAGCAGTGTTTCCCAACCAGGGGTACGGGGATCTCTGGTGGTTTGCAAGCTATTATCAAGGGGTATATGAAATTACTTTAAAGGGAGGTGAATTTCAGTGTTTACTTTTACAAATCAATATTTAATCATTTTTGAGGATTTTGGGGCACATTTAGTAAAGTTCAATTCAATTTTAATTAAACCGAATTAAAACATGAAAAGTGAATGAAGGGTATGGAGAAAATAAATATTTTTAATTATTTTGTTCAAATTCGAGTCTGTTTAGGAAAAGATGCGACACCTCAATTCATAGGGTTAAGTTATCTTAAGGCGCTTTGCAATGTGTCTGACAGAAAAATGTTTCACTCTTAAAAAACAGGTTTACAGCAAATAAAAAGGATAAAAGAAGAAGCACAAGCTGCTGGAATGGAGCGACAAAAGAAGGAGAAAATGTGGAAAGTTCAGTCGTCACTTAGCTACTATCTACTTGACATTAAACTGGTTTTATGTCTGAAATGTTCCTTTTTTTCCTTTCAAGTGCCTGGGAGTAATCAACCCTGCACTGATAGCATCACCTAAAGAGCAAGTGTGATAACCGACATAACAAAAAATAAGGCTTGTTTTCACTCATATAGATCAATTTAGATTTTTGCTTAAACAAAAAATTGACAAACTACTCAAACGTTATTCAATCTAATTTGGCCAATGATATTTCAAACCAAGCATCAAGCATGTCTTTAAATGAATTATATAAGCGTAAGGGTTAGAAAAATTGGGCTTGACTGAGTTGACATTGTTGGTCGACTTTAGACATGTGCTATCAATCAACTGTCGACTAAAAGCAATGTGACCAAATATCTCACTCAAACTGCATTCACAAGACACAAGCTCAGATGTTTCCATTAACAACTCAAAAAAAAAAAAAAATAATAATAATAATAATAATAAAATAAAATAAAAACAGCTAAATGAAATTTTCATGTAAAAAAAAATCAGAATAAGTTTGCAGTTTGATTTCTAATTGATAAACTGACTTTGGTCAACTAAGAGACCAATGAGTTAGCAATTGGCTAAAATATCACTGTCTAACTTTTGTTATTTTCTTAATTTGTAGTTTTTTTCTTAATAGCATTTTTGTTGAATTTTCAGTCCAAATTACATTCTGTTTTTGCATATATTCAAGACAACTACTGTTTTACGATATTATCTGAAATTCGATATATTGCACACTTCTAAGCATTAGGCGCACGAAAAGTCAGCGAGGAATGGCTATACACTTATCCGCCACATAATTTTACAAACTTTACAAAGAGCACAGCACTGAAACGTCTTGTATTTAGCCTGTGAAGCTGGCTACACTGAAGAAGAACTTACATTGCTAAAAAAGTTAAAAAGTAAACAACTATATTATTAATATTTTTTTACACATTTTTCAGAGCAGGAAATATTTTTGTATTGTTTTTTGCTATTTAAAGTAGCAAAAAGAAAACCGTTAAAACACCAGATCGATAAGAGTGTTGGTATCAATATAATTCCTATCTTAAGAACATTTAGTTATTGTTTGTGAGCAACCTAGGTTATTAAGCCCTTGACAACTGACTCTTCACTTACTACTTGGCATTAGTAGTGCCATTGCTAAATTCACTCCATCATTATGTCAACCAATTAGCAACCCATCTGCTAAACACAACTGCCAAACGTGTCCAATATTACATCTAGTAGTCTCGGTAGATCTTACAGTGAAAAACACAACACTTCTCACTCCCAGATAAAGGTTATGCATAACTGCTGAAGAGTTGTTTAAAAAAAGCACATCAATAAAAACGTCTTCCTTTTTCAGCTGGTTTCTAATGATAGTATAATAAGTGTCCAATGGATTCTTGGACATCAAAATATGTATTAGATTTGCAATTTACAGAAAATGCAGATGTGAAAGATAATATTTTTAGACAGTAGAACATAATTCTGAACAAAAAATAAGCAGCACACTATCGGTTTCTAGCTCAGCACTGATAAGTCTTGCATCTCAAACCAGCTCCATCAAAGTGAAAATGACTTTTGAAGGGAAGTTGAAATGTCATGGTCTTAAAAACATTGTCAAGATAACCTCTGAAACTTTTTTCTTCTGTGAACCACTCAAGGACAAAGGAGGGATTACTCTGAAAAAGATGATATTGGAAAACTGGCTGGACAAGGGGCTTCAATGTATTGTTTGAAGAACAATGCATCTATTTTTGCTAAAGAAAAAATAAGGTGTGCTTTTGATGCTCCGATAAGTTTGCATTAGCTTAAAAAGATACAATAATGCAGTGGCTTGGCTGGATGAACATGGATCAGTCAGTGAATCAGACTAGCGTAAATATAATGTCTTCTTTATTGAGCACCACAACCAAGATGTCACTTTAAAGTTCTTGACAAATAAGTCCTAAAAATAAATCATTAAATTGAACCAGCGCCGAACAAACATGTTGTGTAACTCAAAGGCTTCAGACCTGCTTTAGAATGCTCTGGCTCAACATACATAACATATTTGAGATATCTGTTTTGAATAATCTAAAAGTCTTCTGTTGATGCCACTGTGGTGTAGCTGAACCCGCTACTGTGCATTGCCAATTTTCACTTTGGTCTAATCAAGTGGGTGAGTCACACTTCAAATTCTATTAATGCCAATTTATTCTGGTATCCAAACAATTGTGTAATGTCTATATTGGATTAACACATTATGTGCTCATGTACAGACTGTATTAGAAAAACATCATTGTCCAGGGTATAAGAAATAATGTTTTGAGCTAAACTAAAAAAAGATAAATGACAACAATTTAGTAGCTTTTAGTACACCCACAACTTTACTATTCATAACTAAAACAATTAGTAGACAAACCTTGTTTTTCTGTCTTACAAACAAAGTAAACAAGTTGGTGGAAAATGTATTTATTTATTTGTTTTTTCCATAAAAGTATGCATGGAACTTTAGTTCTGCACCATTAAAGTAAAATTGAAAACTGGAATATACAACATTAGTCATGATTGGGGAAAATGTGTCGAGCACATGAATTCTTACACAATACGTCACTGCTCAATAGATCCAAGTAACTTAAAGCCAACCAATAATCTTGGCAAATGTTATTTGCATAAATCATGCAAGTGGAATCCCCAGTATCATATTATGCAGAGATAATGTTACAGCTAAAATTAGGATGACCATGCATTTTAAACAGACACATATGATGATGAAAGCAAAAAAGCAGCAGAAGGCAATGACTTTAGAATTTAGGTTTACAAAGCATTCCAAGCTCATTTTTAATCACAGAGATGTTATAACAATTTCAGGTTCAGAAACATTTTATAAAGACTGTGCTTATCTGAATGGAAAATTACAAAACTGCATCACAGCATCAAAACAACTCGCCAATCACAACCATTGAACAAAACAAAAGATAAAACTGACCTTGCACTCCATTACGCTCATAAGCAATTGAAAGCTCTCCACTGTGGACAAACTGAACAGAAACCCTCTCCAGTGCAGTTCCTCGTGGCTCTTCCTTCCTCTCATGTATTCTTTGATACTCCCAGCGCTCCTCACAATGGCTTCACACCTTCACTCCCACTACAACAGTATCCTACCGTTCTGTGCTTCTCTGTTCTCGATGCCATGCATGACTCACTGCAGCGTACTACAGCCAGAGTCCACAGCCAACACTAAACCAACTCAAATGTACAGGCTAATGTTTAACCTGATAATTGGGGTCAACTGGGTAAACTCCACCAGGGCAGCATCTGGGACAGGTCAGACACAATGCACACATGACAACATGCACGACCACTAAAAAAGGTGGACATGCTGAAATGTGTTTACAGCTGGGGTTCCTGCTTTTTTCCCACCAAAAGGTATATTGTAAAGGCAACAATGTGTAACAAAATCAGACTGTTGTGTACTATCGCCATAAACTAATTAGGTAATTTAGTTATTCCCAAGAGACGAGGCCAGTTTCACTTTGCTGTCTGTAAAAAAGATTAGTAATTGCAGTCAAAAATAAACCACATGCCAAAGGAATTGTGAGAGCTAGGAACTAGTTAGCAGTGTGAAAATTCGGTATCCTTTCTTTCAGTGTATAAAGAATAATATAGGTACAGATTGGTGAAAACCAAATTACAACATTAAGCAGAATGAGCAAACAAGATCTAGAAGACTATGAACAGACCAGTCTTTTCCAACATTACTTTGGCTTCAAGGGTTTTCGAGCACTTCAATGTGTTTTTAAAAATAAGGTCTGAAAGATAAATGATTATTTAATCTAAACTGCAATCTGATAAGTCGCAAGGTCTGCAGTTTTGTAGGTGATACTGTATTTAATGTCCTCTGCAGAGAACAGAATATCTCATCTCCACAGCCACTTGTATAAATCTTCCAGCCCTAGTTAAAAATTCAACAGAAGTTCTGAAATGCTTGTAATTAGGTGTAAATGATCCTGATTGCAATTCAAATCTGCACTTCTGAATTTAAAACATATTAACAACTTCACACTTTTGATATCTTGCAAAACGATTCAGTCATAAATGAAATGGTAAACTCAACTCAACTCACCACTCTAACATAAGATTCGATTTCAGAGGTTTCAGAGCTGTGTTTTGACAGCATGACTCTGTATGTCTGCTGTCTTCTCAGCAGGAAACTATGGCTACAATTTACACCATGCAACCCAACTTCATCAAAAGAGTGTTTGCTGGTTTGATGAGTCACTTTTTGTCTTGCGGCAAGGACAAGGAGTCCATTCTAAATTCTAGAATGCTGTTGTTAAACTTCTTGCTCAATAACGTGCATATTGTTCAGACATTGTTTTGTTCGCTTGGGCGTACTAATGTTGTTGTTTTATGTCAATATGTTCTTCAACATGATGCATAAAAAATGATAAATCTTCTGACTTCTAATTTGACTTCTGACTTGAAATAAGCAGGTCAAACATATAACAAGCTTACAAGATGCAGCTGATTAATATTTTTCATCAAAAGATCAATACCAAGCCATGTCACATTGATTGTGTTTTTTTTTTTATTGAGAGGTGCATAGCCAGCCTGCAGTCAGCAAAACATGTGGTCTAAAGCAGAAGTTAAGTTTTGACTTTTTTCCTGCGTGTGTTAAGTGGCACAAATTAGGAGTCTGTTTTGATTATGTTTATTAAATAATTATTTTGTTTTAATCAAAAGAAAATCAAGACCACATGAGAACCGAAATTATGATAGTTTGCCAGATCACTTAACCGTTAGTAACAACAATAAAAGTTGATGAAAACCAAACATTAAGACAGTTTATGAGTGTGAACCTGAAGAACAAAATATCCTTAGGGCTCACATTCCCCCCACTTGTATTAGGTGCACACCCACAGTGCATGTCACATGCCATTAGGCCCTACTGTTGTGATAACAAAAGGTTACAGAAGTTTAACGGGAAAACTTTCACTTCATTTAGCAGGAATGTGCTGTAGGATAAAAGTAGGCTACAGGTAGGGCTGTGCCGTTAATAGAATCTTAATTGAGAATGAGACAAAGTTATCTCTATGCTCTGGTCTTTTCTGGTCTAATCAATTGTTAAATTATTGTTTCCTCTTCGAGGACATACCAACGTCCTGTTTTATTTCATTTGTGTAACTAACAAAACTAGCATTATGAGATACTTTCTAATGACTTTCTGTGGTAATATTAAGTGAACAAAGGTGAACAAAAGATGTAGTGCATTGTTGAATGATACTTATGGTAAATGTATCACTCAACTTTCATTCATTCATTCGTTTAAAGGTTAATTTTCAAAGTTATGCTTAGCGACACTACAGAGTGAAACAGAACAGTTAAAGCTTTAGAGATGCAGTCAACCTACTAATACAGAAACAATAATAAGTGTGAATAAAAATAAACAAAACATGACTTCAGGTGTGTCTTAAAAGAGGTAGAAGTAATTTTACATGACTGCACTCACAGGCTCAACACACAAGCTCACTGAAGTTGATTTTGTATTAGACAAACTAAAAAAACATCATGACCAATTAATATTAGGGAGAAATATTACAGATTGCACTGTAAAATCATTACCATTTTTGATCAAACTGAAGCCCTGTTGTTTTTAATCAACATGACATCAAGTCTGGCTACATTAAAAGGTATCATTAGTCCAAGGACAGATAGTCCAAAGCAAAGTTCAAACCGCCACTGACCAAACAGGACAGTTATTTTTACATCTCATCTATGTGCCAGGAAGGCTCATAAAAGCGCAGCGCTGGTGACACACCCCAAAAGAACAGTCTGATCTGTTCTGATGATTCATCCGTATTACAAGTCAATAGGAGTCGATGGCAACAGAGGAACACACTGTTTTTATACTGTAAATACTATTATCAAATTTCATATTCATTTCCAAAATGAAGCAAAAACTAAACTAAATAAATCAAAACCAATATTGGTTGACAGTGGATAATTGTCAATGACAGCTATTGACGTAGAATCTTCAGGGATGATTAAAAAAATAAGAACAGAGAACATTACAGAGAAATATATACACACTTAACTTCAACACCTCAAACAAGGGACCAGAACAATGTAACATGATACTCAATGATATAGAGCTATGTGGACTAATTGCGCTTCTGTCTGCTCCTCATTTGTATTTCCTGCTGGGTTAAATGTTATTAGAGTATCATACAGTGATTGAAATAAACTTGTCCAGGCACCCTCTGTTACAGCTGCACCAGCATAGTAGTGCATTTTCATTTGTTATGTTTTGCACAACCGAACACATTGTAAAACAAGAGGAGGTTTAGAATGCATGGATGGCAGACTGTTGGCTTGAGGAAAACGTGAACAGGGCAAAAAAAAGCTTTTGGGTACCTTTCCTCTGATTTCAACACCCTGCTGCTGCTGGTGAAA
Source organism: Mugilogobius chulae (assembly GCA_038363315.1). Taxonomy (NCBI): domain Eukaryota; kingdom Metazoa; phylum Chordata; class Actinopteri; order Gobiiformes; family Gobiidae; genus Mugilogobius; species Mugilogobius chulae. The sequence goes on from CM076414.1 coordinate 27,150,110, forward strand.
AGATGCCAAATACAGGAGGGCTGCCCTTTGCCAAAATCCCCATGTTGGAGTGAAAGGGGCTCTATTCCAAAAATAACAGATTAGCTAAGTGAGACGTCAGGTGACCTACAAGAGCACTCTGAGGTGGAACCCGATCAACAACCTCGCCTACGAGGCTTCAAGAATCAAACAGTGGATGCTCTTTTATTATTTTATTTGAATCCACCTCTTAGTTTCAATTGAAGAGGCAAAATCTAACTTTTTGTCTTTGTTTTTGTATGTTTGTTTGAATAAAATACAGGTGGGTTCTAAAGCAAATTCTAGGTAATATTGTGAATATTGGTATTGAAAAAAAGAAGCAAAAAGTGAATAACGCTACAAACAGAACCAATTAACTTGACTGAGTTTTCTACAGTCTAATAAAATTCACTACAGATTGGCAACCACAATGAATATTGTTTAGAGGCTTTTTTGTTGTTGTAATACAAAAAGTAAATAAGCCTAGTCACTAATAGAAATCACCATATTGAAACTGTGTGTAATAATTTCATAAGCATTCAAACTAAGAAAAAAGAGCCTTGAGGCAACACATTTCTGTTGGATTGGCGTAATTTCGTCTGATAATGGTTATGCCACTTCTGACAATATCATCCAGCCCCAGTGTGAAACTATCTCTTGAGCAATGGTGTAAAAAGCAACTGCTGTATACGTAGGTGCCTTATTTAGGTTCTCATAATAAACAAAAGATGTAAGCAGAGTGCTTAGATTTCCCATTTGGCGTCGGAAGGAAATGGAGCCTCTTTTATCATGGTGTCCTTTGGCTGCAAGTGACCGCTCCACCGCAGGATAAGCCCCGTCGGTATGCAGTTCAAACCCACTTGGGAGGCTCAAAAGGTAGGTTCCATTGTGTGTTCTTTTATTGTTTCCATGTGTTTTAGGGAGCGGGATAAATCCAGCAGATCTACTCATGTGCCGTAACACTTTGCAAGTCAGAATTCACTGGAAAACTGAAAAATCTACAGACCAATTACAAATGGACAATGTATAGCAGAAAAGACCTCTGGCTTAAGTTAACCCCATAAACAAGCAGGCCAGACTTACAATTTTCAAACATGTTGAAATTGGAGCTGACATCAATAATGTTGATGTAAACACATTGATATTAGACAAGGCGTGGGTACAGAGCATGTACCACAAAGATATCTTAATATGGTGAAGTTCTATAAAAAATATGAATTGTCCTAAAATGAACATAATATAGATTGTTATAGTATTAGAGTTTAAAATGCATTTAGACAAGACGCAATGTACTTGTATGAAGCAGAAAGACAATGTTAATTTAAGTTATTGTATAATAACGTATTGTACAAATACGTGCAATTGTATCAACTGTTGAAAAAGGAAGTTTTACTTTTCGATTATGTCTTAATTTGTATTTTCTTTTTTTATTATTTTACTTTTCAAAAACAGGTAAAAAAAAATTATTTGAAATAAAGATTTCAATCAATCTGTCAATATCAGCTGAGTTGAGCTGATGATAGCATTGTATAGCAAAGACTAAGTTCTGTCTCAAAGCTTCTAAAAGTTGGTTTTGGATAATTATGTGTCCTATAGGGTTACATATTTGTATTATGTAATGTTTGTTGAACTGCTACACTAAACCAGGTGCCCCATTTAGAAAAGCATCAGAGCTAAAATTACACAGCACAGAATCAGACGCCTGGAGCCCTTTAAATAGGGGGCTACTCGCCTCTTCTCAGTTATATTCTGTTGTGATCAGACAGTTGGGACACAAGCACACCCATAGGAGTTCAGCTTCCTTGGGGCACTATTGTAAATCCAGGTCTCAGGCGACGCTGTTCCCCCAACTCGTCTAGACTGCCAAGTATGCAATGTAAATCAATACACTTCCAACAGTCTCAAAACTGCCATTTAAACTTCCAACGGAATGTGCAGTGCGCTTTACAACAGTTGGTTAAACACTGGGCTCAAACATGAAAATAAACCCGCAGATAAGAGTTGAAAGATAACTACTGTGAGTGCTTCCTAAGCTCAGGTGAAAAAGTTGGAGAATGAGCAGAGCACAACAGTAGAGTTAGTTCACTGAAGTGGAAGGATTAGGAAAAAAACTGTGATATTGGACACAAATCAAGCAACTCAAAGAACAAATCATCTTGGATTTTTACAGTGTTAAAAGTCAATAGTCACTTTGAGCTCTCTCTATAACCACACAGGCTTCAATTTTTAATAGCTCTACCAAGTGCACTATCCCCACCGAGGAAATGGATACCTTATGGTACTTTCTCCGTTTGTACACAGTGGTGGGGCATTCATCAATCATCTCTGTATTCTGCAATTATAAATACAGGTTGCGACTGATGATTTATGATGCATTTATTATTGATGCTATTGTAGTAAATTAAAAGTAAATGCAGCAAAATCATCAGGAATGGTGATTGGGGGAAAAAAGAATGCTTTCATTGGCTTAGTAATTCATTGTTAGCCCATTTTAAACTTGAGTATTTGATTATGTCCAGAAGCAAGAACACAGAGATCCACGTTTCATTCTGGATGAGACGTTCTGTTGCTAAGAGACATCGTTCTGTTTAGACTCCATCCCAGAAATGTCTAAATACCATGTACAATTTGGACGAAGCCTACACTTTATGTATCTAGATGTGATTTCTAGTCTTTGTTTTAATTATTATTATTTACGCAACAACTTAGATATAATGCATAAACTTACTCAGAGGCAAAACATGCAGTGTATGGAGTGTTTTGAACTTCAAAGGAACCATTAAGTCATTGTCATGCCACACCATCCATTTTCAGTTTCATTACATTTTTGGGATCTCAAGACCGTTAATTCAGGACATGTTCATGCAAAATGTTTAAACCACAGCCAGTATGTTCTTATTATAAAATTACCCCCAAATTCAAAAACAAAAAAATCTACCCATACCTGGCATCCATTTATGAGTGAAAATAACAGGCTTTAGTGGAAAACAACAGGCTCGGACAGAATAAATGACTCATCTCTCGCTACCATCCCTTCACCGTACGCTTTCTCTCTTCCTCTTTTCTGGTTAGTAGCATTGGCACATTGTGTACATCACTACACAAATGGGAACATAGACGGCGGAGATCCGCACAACACGCTCGAGCTGCCTGTTCCGGGAATATTAATTGACAAAGCGAGTACAAATTTTTAAGAAAATAACATCAACAGACCTGCAGCAAAAAAAGCCCTCTCATGCATCAGAGAGAGTTGTATAATTAGTGCCCATCAGTAATAAGCAGATGTCGATAACAGCATTTCAATTTTAAACATAAGCCTTTTAACTGTATTTAAGAAGTACAATGATAAAGTTCACAAAACAACTTGTCACTTTTTCATACTGTATACTGGTAATTAACCTTCTTATATAGGATGTAGCCTAATATTTTTGCAATGTTCCTATCTTGTAAACATGCTTTTTTGAACCTTTACTTATGTAATGAAACTAAAAAAAAAACATGTATTTTCCATAACAGTAACTGTGCTGAAGCTCTGTGTACTTGTTGTAAAGAAAATGACAAAATCATCAAATCAACTTTGCCTGATATACATTAATGTTTCAAAAAGAAAAAAAAAAAAAAAAAAAAACTCAAAACAAGTCTGGATGTAAAGACTTAAAACAGTAAAAAAGATTTCAAGAGATCCAGCTATGATATCACAGATTTGGAAATTCGGTTTTCTGAGGCTGAGGAAAATCTTAGAATCTCACAGATAGAACTCCAGTTTGCATCCGTTTTGGAAGCAATGTTAGAACAGAATTAAACTCAAAAGTCAACTCTGCATAAGTATTCTTTAAGGTAAGGTAAGCGGCCGGTGTATATGGTAGGTTGAGATAATTTTTTTAGCAACATATCAAATTATTTATTATGGCAAATACACTCCCGTACCTATTTAAACTCAACATGACGTGAGGTGGGAATTATGATTGAAATAGAAAGTTAAAACAATACTTTGAAACATTTTTAAGGATATAGATTACTTTTATTCCATAATGCCAAATATCATAGCTAAAAGAGCAACATTTCCATGAAAACAAGCAGAAAGATGGCCTCCTCAGTCTGAGGCCATATAGCATAATCAGCATACACCTAAAAAAAAAAAAACACACAACTTATGATTTTGTTTAAGTCTATTTTTGGGTATAAAGTTGCAACGATGTCACTTTAAGTCTGTGTTTACTGAGGACAACTTTCCTGTTTGATGTCTCACCTGCCCTAAGCATGTCCGCGTGTTAAGACAGCTTAAGAGGCGCTTGTTTATCGTTAGATTACAGAGCCTCCAGCAGACAGCAACCAGCAGGACATCTCAGCATGTGCAATGTTTGTATGTGCTGTGCCCCTGTGGAGAAAGCTGCTCGGCAACACGTCTTGTCCATGGGCGAGCTTACTCAACTGAATTTCCAGGGACCAGGCATCACGCTGCTTCCAGTAAATCACTACAGCTCAAAACGGAGGTATTTAAACATTGGGCCATGCACAGAGTGGTGTTATGAATAAAATAATTGAGCTATTTTTACATTTTGTTCTAATGTAAAACAACTGTCTATTTTGATTAAATTGAAACTATTGCCATAGATACTACACTGCATTTTCTTGTTTAAAAACTAGGTCAATAGGTCAGATGTTGAATGAACGCTTCAAAGAGAAGGACTTAAGCACCAATTCATAGTGAATGGGTCAGGATCACAAAATGTACTAACCTGTAACTAAATATGATGACAACACATCAGAAACTCTCTGAAAACATGCTATATTCAGCTGACATTAATCAATAAAGACACAAATTCACATAATTAACAATAAGTCAGTAGTCCTGACACTTGAGTTGCACCAGTACTCTTCTCTCACTCAAAAGCCAATAACACCAGACCAAAAGTGCAGAGGAAAAATTGTCGCATTGATGACGATGACACACCCTCGAAACCTTCCACAACTTCACATTTCTCAAGAAAAATAACTACCATTTCCAGTACAAGCAGCTTCCCAACCACAGTTTAGAATCAGGCCGTAAACATGGACGCCCAATGTTAAACTACTGGCCTGAACTGCCACATGAAAGGCTGACTCAGAGTGGAGGCACCAAGTTTGTGGTCAGGAGCAACTTAGCTACAGACTAGGACATTTCAGAGCTGAGATGACTTAATTATTACCTGCAATTATGGATTAACTGTGTGCATTTCCGATGTCTGCTTATGATGGTTGATATAAGAACAAGCACGCCTCTAGGCATAAGGTAGAAGTGGAACGCTGAGTGGGTGGAGTCTGAATCCGGAGTTGAGATTGCTGTGGTTCTTGTTTGTAACTCTCATCTGTGGTAGAAGGAGCATAGATCTTCGGAAAAGAAAAGTGCTGGTCGCGGCTGTCGGCAGCTGCTCCACACGCATTTATTTACACTCGCACAAAACCGAGTGGTGCATGTGGCGGACAGAGGCGGTGGTGTTCTCGAAGCAACACAACACACAGTAGACAATGAGGGGATTGAACAAAAGCACTTAGCTCTGTTAGCAATGGTTAGCTTTGTGATGATACAAGTAACAGCATGGCCACTTGTTTTTCTAATTGTAAGAGGTCAACCAGTAAATACTGCATACTATTTAAGGTAGAGGTAGGCAATTTCATGAATAGAAATGAAATGCAACAAAATGTGTAATAAGGGTATCATTAAACATATATATACATCGACTGACTATCAAACTTCAACTAATAAGATACTTATTATTTACTTGATATATTCTGGATTTTGCTATAATATTGTAAGCCACAAAATTAAAAATATTAGTTAGCTCTTTAATTTATTTTTTTATAAACAATTAAATGTATTTTTCGGTTAGTATATTCAAGCTCATCAAATATAACCCTTACATAAACAAAAGATTACATTAAAGTCTAGTTTCAGTATGATAAAGTAAATTGTTTTACTGAAAAATCCAAAAAAATCAGAATTAAACAATAAATCAACTACAGAAAATGTATGAAGAACCAATAATAAACCATCTAGCAAGCTTAAAAGGGGGTGAGACAAAACTTTTACTCCTTGTGGTGGGTATGGTGTGAGTTTTAGGAAAACATTTGGGGTCTGAAAATCCTAACCTCTTCATGTTTTTATTAAAGCAAATTAGGTTAGAAATACTACAAATCACTAAGCAAATCATGAATAGTGCAGAAGAAGTATTCGTGGAATGGTGGAGTTATGCAAGTGTCGGCGAATCGGTCAGAGCTGCCAGCGGGAAGCTCCAATGGAAAGAAATGTAAGACATACAACTGGTCTCACAAACAAACCAAAGAAACGTTCTAGTCTTGCAGATGAGCATATGTGATAAAATAACTTCTTATGTTTCGTAGTTTTCCAGATTAGATGGCCGTCACAAAGGTTCGATTCTGCCGTTTGCTTCACTCCGGTGCGAACAATTTCCTTTCCCGGCTACGTTGAATTAAAATACCTGACCTCCCTGCAGTCTTTGGCATCTGGCCAGTGATGGGGCCACTCAACCTTGGTAAGGGTTGCTAAAACATCTATTTGACACCGGCCAGCAGAAAAGCCCTTGGAGGATGTGTGAACACTGTAAAAACAATCACATGCACAATGATAATGGTATCTGTAGTTTACATTAGAATCAAAGTATTCAATAAGAGCCACCTGGTAAAAGGATTTTACAATTTCATCAACACAGCAGAGAACTATAACTTGTCATTTCTTTTTTTAAAGTGAGGCTAAACACACGGTCAGATACTTAATCTGCCCACAACTGCACCCGACGGGTCACAAAAGTGGGAGATGCTCATAGGCGTTTTAAAGGATGCCCAGTGGGTGTGAACAGATATTGATTGACAGCACGAAATATGGATAGTGAGCCTGGCGAGTGGTGCGAGTTTTAAGTCGGAACGGTCCAGACGTGCGATGAGGTTTACAGCTGCTCAGGCTGTGCAGCCACAGTTCTAGTTGCTTGCATGTCAACGTTTTTTATAACTTTGCAGCAGACATATGTATAAGACCTTTTGTTTATATGGGCTCATGTGAGTATTTTCTAAAATTGAAAATGAGAAAAAAAAATATGTAGACAAAATGACTGATGATGTCATTCCACAGGAAATACCACCTTTCCAACTCGCCACAGAGGCGTATCAGAGGGAGGAGTTTTTGTAGCTCACCTGGGCAACTCGACTGCGGCATCAACTGAATGTGACATCGGCGTGTACCGAAAATGCACTGACAGCGTTTGACCATCGCGGCAGCACATAACTGCAAAAATGAGCGAGTTTGCCACAAAAATGTGCCAAACAAGGCCTGGAAACAGTAGATAATTCAATTTTAACCCCCATACACACATTTTGACCAATTAATAAATGGGGATTCTGTGGTTTAGTTTCATTTTCTTCAAGTAAGAAATTTTTCTATTGCTTTAAAGTCAAGTTTCAGTAAGATAAAGTGAATTGTTTTATCTAAAAATCAACATTGAATAAACAATATCAAACTAGGTTCAAAACAATAAATCTACTTCAGCTGTTGTATAGACACAGTTGAAGTATTTAAGCTGTATTTATACAGCTTAAATACTTAAATAAATACTGTATTTTGAACATTTCAATGTCTTCTTTAGAAATATTATGAAAAGCTGATATTTCTGTGGCACTTTAATAATATTTAAGTTATTCGTTTCTTAATTTATGATTCAATTTTGGTTTAACCTTGGATGAGTCTGTTTGATATTAGCAGCTGAAAAACTGAATTTCCCTCGAGATCTTAAAATATATCTGCCCATCTATCTATCTATTCTATCTATCTATCTGAAAAAAACTTCCAATTGTTTTTATTTTTATAGATCACTATTCTGCATAAAATGTGACTTTAACTGCAAGTCACGTCTTTACTGACAAAGGATTGTTTGTTGTTGATTATTCAATTCAAAATTACCAACCAAGTAATAGATAATTTGCCATTGCTGAATCTCATTCTCTAGATTTGTTTTATTTATCCAACCCTTACAGTACATTTATGTAGTGTAACGTTACTGCTGTTGCTGTAACTGCTCTTCTTTATAAAATTGTTATTCTGCTAGTGTCTTGTGTAGCCTGCCAGTCACTTGGGTAACTAGACATTTATAGGCTCTGTACAGTAGCAGCTAATGTAAGTGCCATAAGCCACAAAACACCAGTGCCACACAGACAGAACCAAGTGTGGAAAAAGAACTAGAGCCACAGTGGCCCGTTCTATGAGGTGTGCTAACCGTATCTGATCTGCTCGGAGTCAATGGGCCGCACAGTCTCATTTAATTATGTGGTGCTGCCCGGTTTGCCGATGCTGTGCCAGGGCTTGTTCTTGTGCTGGGACAGCCAACTGCTTTTGATTTGAGCTTTGGGCTGACTGGACAAGCAAGAGGTTACAAAATAAGGAGAAATAGTAGAGGTTTGACCGAGCATCACCTGATAGATTACCACATTTCTGAGAGGTTTAGCAGGATTATATCCACGCAGTTACTCAATTTAGATGTTTCATTACAAGCATTCCTAACAAGAAGCAATGCACCAAGGAAAGGATCCATCTCACAATTCTTTCATTGACTGTATGTGTCACTGAATTGACAGTATGTGGACAGATTTAAACAGACAAAAAACAATGCTAGCAAAAGCAAACCTCCATCTCAAAACTAATTATTTATTTAAATCTTCTACTAAGGTGTTGTTTTTTGTATAGAATTTGTATGTATTCTTACATTTGAATGGTTGCAGTCAGCACATCAAACGATAATACATCAAAAGACATTATCGATTTACAGGCTAAAGATGTTGGAAAAAATTGGCCACAATTTTTTTTTTTTATTCTGTTGGACTGCCTTTAATTTTGATTACATCACACAGTCGCTGTAGCATTAGTAAGCCCATGTTTTTTTTTAATAAAAAAAAAACATTTCCATCGCATTGATTTTTCATCAAGATCTTGTATGGATGATGGTTGTGTGACTGGCCAAAACCTTCTCCAGCACAATGAATCTCAAAGTAAAAATCTACCATCAATCCATGGTAAACCTAAATCTGATCAACTGCAGCAACCACAGCCTCATAAATCCAGGGGGCCGTGTCGAGATTGGTTAATCAAGTAGAACTATCAAGTCACAACATACTTTTCATTAGTTTGCTGTTGACTCATTTTTGATCAAAGTCATTTTTGTCTGAGTTCACATGATCACGCCATACTTCATTTACAAACTATAACATCCCGATGTCAAAATGTATTTTGCACATCATATAAAAATGTTTATCACTGTGCAATTAAATCAATTACATCATTAACATTGGGCAGCCTGAATCAAAGTTTAGCAATTAAAGTGTAACTACATCACATAAGCACTTAATGTTTATGTCAAATGGTTGCAGAATTAGTGCATGTAAAGATTTTTTTGACAAAAAATAGCAGTTTTTAAACAGGATAGAAAGATGTAAATAAACAGCCTAAACATATTTAAAACATAAAAAACACATTTTAAAAATGTATTTATCAGTTTAAGTAACACCACGTAAGCTTTTGGAGGTCGAAACTTGATAGCACAATTCTATGATTTGTGTAATAATGTGAAAAAATATATTTTAATAAACAAACTTTTCAAAGGAAATAAGGCAGGAGAGGCCCTTCTGCAAGCCATTTAGGAGTTAATTTAAGGCCCTGCCAGCCAGGTCAGAGTAAGGTCACAGGTTTTTGTCCTTTAATTAGAGCAACAACAATATTGAGATTCCGAAATAATATATATATATATATATATATATATATATATATATATATATATATATATATATATATATATATATTATTTTTTTTTTTTTTTTTTTTTTTTATATATTATCTAAAAACTTACACAGGCCTTTCTCCACATCACTGCAGTTACTTAAGCTAACTACCACCATAAAAAGCTTAGATAACCATGCTTGATTAGTAATCAGCATTTCCAAGTCTATTATATTGGGGAAAAAAAATACAAATTATGTTTTTAATAATGTTGTCAGCAAGCAACATAATTTCACATCTTCATGGGCTGTTTTTATTTTTTTCCAGTCAGTTTTTCTATCTCTCAGAAATAATTGCACACAAATCTTTCACAAATACAAAATATCACAAAACCACAACGACCTAGAAGGGTAGAAACACTGACATTAGTTTACTAAAAAAATCTTACGTTGAGAGTGGAAAACCAAAGTAAAACACCTTCATTCTGAGTCAGAGTTAAGTGTAAAGATTTGACTGGCGAGAAGTGAAGTCCAGTGAAACCGTAGACAGAGCAAAGTGACATTGACACCTAGCTGACTCAGAATACACTGTGTGGTACAGCACACAACTCCACTTACCACAACAGAACAGCACTTAAACATACAAAACACAAGAAACTCCTGTAGCCTCTGCAACAGGATGTTAACCAAAATGCTCATTAACTAGCTGTAACATTCATTAATTATTGCAGACATTTTAGCACACAATCTTCACTGTCAACTAGATTATATAATTTGCAAGAAAAAACTGTAAATTAGGACAAGTTTGCAATTTAAGCAATAAGTTACTCGCGCAGCTTGTTTTCTTGTTTAAAAAAATAAGAAAAAAGTGTTTGTGAGGTTTTGACATTATTTTACAGCAATATAACTAGTAAAATTTAAATTCTACTCACATGCGATCCACTGGCCCTTTGAATTGCTTTTGCGAACCATTCACACCTACAAATCTCCAAGGCAGTATTTGGGTAAGTTCAGTGTACATGTCCAGCAGGGGTACGTCTGGTGCCCAAGTGAAAATGAGTGCTTTGCTTTGAGATGTGATTGGGCCAGTTGTACCACTCTGATCTAATTTTAGAAAAGCTAGGGTAGAAAGTTGGAAGAAAAAGTGGTGTTGAGTAACCAGCTAAACTGGCATCACACTTTTTTGATTACTTGCAGACAGATAGAGATGGCTATATTCAGAATGGTGGCACCAGAGCCTCATCTTAAAAACATCTTGAGTTTGATATTTTGATTGTGCAGGACAATAATATAAATTTGGGCATGTATTTATTTTTATTTGCAGAAAATTATATCGTCTGTACAAATAAAGTTATAATTTTCTTATTCATCTATTTGCTCAGTGCATGATCTAACGTTGCCTAAATGAACAGTGGCACATGAGAGGCACAGTGTTGTCGGCACAGAATGAAGCTGAGCCTTTGGGACTGTTCTGTTTTATCTGTGCATATCTATAGCGGACATGTAAATGTGGATAGACTTTTTTTATACGGAGCATTTTTTGTGCAGGGTTTAACTCTGCGTGCACTACCGGTGAGTGTGGCACAGCAGCAGTGGTGTGTCCAAATGTTTCGTGCACCAATTCTAACGCTTTAACAGTGCTGAGTCAAGTAAATCGATCAGAAATATTCATTTCACGCAGTACCAAAAATCACCGAGGACGAATAATAGCTCAAGGAAGAGACTCCAAAGTATAAGCTATATCATGGCTTAATGGTCCCTGTAGAAAGGAGTCGTGTATTAACATTAGCTCTGTCCACGATTGCGCTAAATCAGATTTATTTATATAAATAACAGTATTGAAGCAATGCACCGAACTGGGCGTGCTGTACCGAATATTTGCTACAAACACATGTATTACACTAATATCAATGAATGTTATACAAATATATAGTATTCTGAACCATGACGATCCTTGTCCTTTATTGGGCAACGAAAATATTGACATACATTTGTTTTAGCAAAATATACATACAATACATACAACTAACAGAATACTCAACTGCAGTGATGTGTTATGCAGTCATCCATTTTGTTACATACCACCGGTCCATTTGTCCTCTTGTTCTGAGCAAAACCCCACATTGGCAGTTCTCTCTGCTCCCTCACTTCCTCCTCAGTAAACAGGACAGAGACAGACATACTGAGGCGCTTATTGGCGACTCAAATTGCGTCCAATGAGCCAAAATCTGTGCGTTAAAGTGCCTGAAAAGTCTCCTACTGTCCTTGTGAGCGGATGTAGTAAATTTCTGCCCAGACATTTGGGTTCTGTTGTTTTGCGTCCAGCCGAGGATCAGCGCTCGTAATAGTTCTGTTTGCAGCTGCAAGCAATAAGTAATTAGAAGCAATGACAGTTTGTTTCCTTTCAGAGTGGCTGGACTTTGGGGACTGCCAACTTTGTATGTGCATCAACAACAAGCGTGTAAAAAGCAGAGCATTCCACAGATTTTGTAGCTCAGAAAATGAAGTTAAAGTTAAATTTGTTTGTTGAGAATGAAGCAGCGTGTTTGTGTGCTTCAAGGGCCTTGCTCTAAATCCAGCCTTCGATGCAGGCCAAATGACTTTATAAACAAAACAGTTGTTCTTCTTGTGCAAATGTGCTTATCAGATGTGCAACCAAAACCTACCATTAGCCAGAAAGAGATTTTTTCTCGTTCTTGCCATTACTGCTAGCCTAACTTCTTTAGCGAGTAGGATGACATGAGACAAATATATTTTCATTTGGCAAGCCTTGCTAACACAATTGTCCTCACTATGCCATCAACAAATACCCTTGAAATTGCAGCCAACCAGATAATAGAGTTATGATAAAAGAGCACTACAATAATAAAATGAAGGTTGACAGCAGGACTTTGTGCCCTAACACAATTCAGCACTGTATAATTACGCATTTGCCATCATGTCAAGGTTCAAATTTGCTTGAAATTTTTGATCTGACCACAATAAACATAACAATTGATCGTTAATGACCGATAAATAATAGCAACCCAAAGAAACATTATTGGTCTATTTTTAAAGTTAAAACATCAAATCAAATCGAATCAATATATTTTTGTAAAGCCCAAAAACACAACAACAGTCGTCTCTTTAAGGACTTCCCAAGATTGGTAATTTAGTAAACATTGATGTTAGAAAAAAAAAAACAATGACACAGGCATTGGTCAATACCGAAACAGAAATATTACAAAGTCAGAACATCATTGTTCAATAATGTCGAAACAAAAACGTAAAAAAGCCTAGCCCTCACTAGCTTCTTTTTTATATGGATTACACAGGCCTATAAATCAATAATAATAATCAATATATCTACAAGCGAGGTCACACATAGGACTGAATATTAAATTGAGGGTCATTGTTGTTATAAAAATCTGAAAATTGATGAGATGATTGATATATATAGGTATTAGTATTGATATCAGTCAATTTTGAATTTTGACAATATCGGTATGGGCTGATTTCTAAAAATATTTTTGGAAGAGGTTCTCTTTTTGCTGTGTGCACAAGTTCCAATTTGCCCTAAAAGCATCAAATTTGTTATTTTGAACAAACTAAAGAGTAAACATTTAAATAAACAACTATTACCTAAAATATGGGTGCATACTCTATTTATATAATGATGCGCCAGAATGTTATATCTCCAAGATAAACACATTTTTTTTTTTTTTTACTAAAGAGAAAATAAAGTTAGCAGTCTGGTGAATGGAACTGAACATGCTATAGATTTTAAAAATCCATAATCCATACTGGCTCAATCCTAAATTATGTACAAATATTGCAAGTAACTCTTCAAAATATTAGAAGGTATATTTTAGCTGCTGATAATAATTTAAATCTGTAGAGATGTTAGACTTATTCTAACAATCTAACAATCACTTCAGGAGACCACAAGCCACAATTAAGAGTTAAATAGACCCTCAGAGATTCCAGCTTTTGAATACACAATAGTATACGCTGCATTTTAAAACTACCATGGTAAGCAGTGGAAAGGAAGTAAAGCACAATCAGCCAAAGAAGAAATAAATGTGTTGAATTTTAAAAGTAATATTCTTATCTTTTATGGCAGAAAGCAAGTACCAATTGGGATGATTTGACAGCGAACATGTGTGATCTTAAATTTACAGCACTTTCCAAAGCAAAAGAAAATGCATAATGAGGAGATTGAGACAAGACTGGATAAAGTTGATTTAGCGAGAATAACAACACAACCAGGATTCAGGAAACAGTTTTAGAGCCTACCGAGACTTGATTTTAAGAGCAATTATAAATCTGTGTCTCGACGTAAAGCGGCCAGATGCAGTCCGCCTCCTGTCTGCCTAAAAGAGAAGAGCGATGGATGGAAAGGTCTATAAAACGCATTCAAGATGGCAGCGCTGTGATGACAAGTGCTTAAAATGCCAATGAGGAGGAAATAATAGAGAACAAATGTCAACTGTAATATTTAGTTTTCTGTCAAGAAACAAACAGCTGGCATCAAGACGAACCAAGACTAAAGATGTATTTAAATGTGTCACTTTATAACAAGAATAAACTGCAGGAGGTTACCTAATTCTTTATGAAGAAGCTCCCACTGTACAATTAAATTTACTCTAGACTCAAGCTTAGCTTGAAGACTATCTCTTTGGAGTCAGATGTATCACAATCACTGTACGTTTATATGTTTTCAGATCAAGTCAGCAGCTTCTTCTGAAAGTCTATTCACTCAAAGCATTGCTGAGGTTGACCAAAAGATGCTGTAGGTTGGCAAAAATGTATTTGCTTGAACATAAGCTGATTCAAAAGACATTTTGTGAAAAACAATACAGCAATTTTGCAAAAATAGCATTGTCATACAATTTAATTCCTATCTTCATAATTATACACTAGTTTTAGTCACAATTGCAAAGACTGCAAGAACTGAAGTGGTTTATAGTGCAAATGTCAAAGTATCTCTATGATAAGGGGAAAAGCCCAAAAAATCCCAGGAAACTAGTTCTAATACTGTAGGCCTGGCATTGTTTTGGCTGTTCAGGGGAAAAAAAACTCTTCTAAATGTTCCATGTTTTACTGTTGACTATTGAGTCTCCTATGCATTTTTTATAAATTACTCTTTTTTTTTAAAGAAAGTAATTCCTAGGAATATTTAACCTGTTTAACTGGTCAAATGGGAGAAAAATAAATGTGCATCCAAGTCACACATGTACAACAGTCTTCTAATGGTTTCCCAAATAACCACAAAAATGTAAATCTGGCAAGTCGCTGTGTACCATTCCACATTATTCACCCATTGATAAATCAAAGTACACTTTGTCTTACTCTAACATGTTCTCTGTCTATCCCGCCAACTGAATTAAATGGGTGGAGCCTGCTTTGGGGGGCACGCAGAGTTACGACCAGTCCCCCATGTGGGCCTGTCCATGCGTTCCCGCCTACAGTAGCATCAGACAGGACCCACAGAGGAATGAAAAGGCCCCTAAAGTGGGCCTCTCCGGCACAGAGACGGAGACATACAGGAGCTGAATCTCATTTGAGTGTTTTATGTTTCCCGTCTCACTGCAGGCCCATTCCACATAACACGCAGCACTGTCCACACCCACCCGCGCACTCCCATTACCCGGGCCAGTAGAGCTGCTCGCACAGTATGGAGACTTTAATGTGACAATGCATTTGAACACAAAGCTGCAGGATGTGGGAAAAATGTAAATTTGAATTTATCGAACAGCATTGCAAATTTTGTTATAATAAAGAATTAAGAATCTTTAACATTAAATATTTTAATAAAATCTAAAAAATAGGCCTTTGAACTGATAAACCAATACATGTTCTATTTTTGGGACATGTTTGCACAGATCTATACTAAAGAATTCACAGCTTTTATTCAGAAAATCAAGTCACAGGATGTGGTGCTGAAAAAGCTACAGCCTTTGCAATTTACTACTTGCGTTTATCAGCATTTCAATTTGATCTTGTGAAATGACAAGTTTGCGTAAAAGAAATGAGAAACAGCAAAAACATTGACACAATATAGCAAAGTGGCATTCTCGCATCACAGAAAGATTATGGATGTCGAACCGACCAAAAACACCACCTATAACCTATGGTAATCAAGCCTAGCAAGAAGATCTAGAAATGGCTTCCCACTGTGGCACTCACTTCTATTGAGGAGATGCCCCTGCGTCATTGAGAGATGGGTCAAATGTGGAGGACACATTTTCATACAGGACAATAAACGGTTCATTAACTTTATAATTATTTTTGTTCGTTTTTTTGTTTTGTTTTTTGTTCATTTGTTTCAAAAGCTTTACTTGCAGTGTAATACTCATCATCATCACCATCATTCAAATTTTAACTATCATTCTGAGTTTGAAGGCGAAAAGGAGTTCACACACAACAAGTGAACTTTTCTCCCAGATCACCCAAACAGAAAAAAAACACACACACACACAAAAACCCAATGCGTGTACTTCATGCATACCCACCACACACCACCAGGTTTAATAAGTGGCTGTACTAATGAGCCAGGCGTGCTTTTAGTGTGGCCGTAAAAGTTAACTTGGCCATCAGTGTAATTAAAAGGACCCACTTTAAATCAATGGAAAAGCAGGGGGAATGCAAGTCTTTCAGACTTTCTTTAAGAGGTACAATGTATAACGACACATACATTCAGATAATGTCAGTCTTTTGTAAACTATTTGAGTAATTTGCTGACAGACTGATATTTACTGTTGTATTCATTTGAGTACTTCTAAAGCTGCAATCGGGCAACTGGTCTGCCTTAAAACAGGTAAGTGGTCTCAGGGTCTTTGAAACAAGTTAACTTCAATTCAAAAACACTTGTTAGTGCCCCCCATATTCTAAAAATAAGTTGAACAATTAAATGGTAATACAAATTATATTTTATGGTTGTGGTAATAACATATACATACATAAATTGTTTTCTTTCTGTAGTCATTGCTTTTTGACAATCAAAGGCAATGCATTACATTATACTGAAAAAAATTACAAAATAAAAAATGATCAAAAATAGACTGCTTGTACCACTGACGTCTCAGAATAATCCTGTGGTATATACTGTCTACTTTTTAATATAAAATATTCCTTCTAAAAGCAGCAAAATCAGGATGAAAAAACCAAAGCCATGCCATGGAAGTAGAAAAACCTGTAACAACCGAAAGCTGTTTTCCTCCAGGACATGCTGGCTATAAGTGCTATGTTTTTCTCCTATGATGCATTATGTTCTTTTATGTACTTACTTCAGAAACAAAGATAACTATATGCCTTTGGTGACGCAAATATGTTGGAAAAAAGACGCCATTTGCTCTTGTAATGCAGTGCACATGTGGAGAACTTGTGACATCAAGTTGCTAGTTTTGCCTCTGTAAATCAACTACGGTCAAGCTATATATACAAGTTAATATGGTTTACTTCTCAACCAGTCAATAGCACCTGTCACAGAGTAGTTCTCAAACCTAAACTGTAAAAGATAAAGTATGGAGAAAATTGTCAGCTGTAAGTAATAAATGTGGCCATAGATAAGCATGGCTAAGGGTAGTCACCTGCTTATGCAATACTAAATGTCCAATGACAGCAAAAAAAACAACAACAACAAAAAAAACATTCTAAGCCACGTAGTTTTATTCTTTTAGTTTGTTGTTGTCAAAATTTTCAAATCAAAAATCTAAATTCTTTACATTCGAAAAAATCAAGTGCAAATGCTTCAAGTGCAAATCAAGCGTGGTTCTGATTATAAGTGAGAACATGTGAAAAGTGTATTTCAAAAACATAAATCACTAGTATCACGTTGCCCCCACATGGACATTGCATGACCCTAAATATGACATGAGACTCCATTGACATGTGACTAAAACCCCTGGGGACCCCTTTGATGAAAAGATACAATGGGCCTGTACTACGCTAATGTTTCTGCTCTGCAATTACCTCCCATAAGGAATCCATTAGCCCCAGTACGGCACACTGGTATTAAGACACCGATGCTTGTCCAAATGTCACGAGGCCTTCTGCTTCCCTCCTCCTCTGATCTATTCTACACTCCACATCCATCCACTCGGTCCGTCCAGAACACGGCGGGATCTGCCAGTGTAAACACCTGCTATCTGTTGAGGTCAAAATCCACCGTGGTGAGTCGTGAGTGACGGCCTTTGTGCTAGATAAACAACAGAGCATGTTTATTGAATGGTGGTTGGACCATTGAGACAGATGATGACAGGCTATGGTAATCCTTGTATCACTGTATTCTAAATATTGTATGTACCTTCTTATGTAAACAGCTTGAGATAAAGCTAAGCTCACTCACATTGCAACTATGTAAATAACGACACTGTAAAAAATGTATCAAATGTTGTTTGTTTTTTTGATGAGAGGGTGTTTTGACCTTGTGTCTGTCCTACAAATTGATCTGAAATATTTAGTGGTGGAAACTGGCATGGGGTTTTAAAGGGGATGTGAAGATTTTTTGCGGTAAGAAAAATATGGCAAGACTACTTTAGCAGGCTACAAAACCCTTAAGACAACAGATTTAATGGTTACTTTAACAGATTCTGCAGCTCTGAAGCAGTTTACTGTATTAGTATTATTTCATGCTTTAAAATCAATTGCTTAAAAAAATACACATTTCGTAGATCATGGATTTTTCACCAAGCAAATATGACTTACTTGAGATGACATGAAAATATCTGTTTAGCTAAAATGAAAGACAAAAAATCCTTCTACATCAACAACACATTTCCACAATTGCATTACACAGCCTTAAATCCGAGAAAATACAAAGTACTTAAGTCTTGGTAACTTCTTGTCAAGGAAACTTTGATGCATGAATTTAACTACAACACCTAATTTTCAAAGAATTGTTGCTCTACCATGAAACCAAAACAGGGCTATTTACACCTCTGCCAGACCACCACCTTTTTTTCACTCCTTCCATTTGCAAGAAAAATGTGTGTTGAAATAGACCCAGATTTTGTAAAAAAAAAAAAATGAAAAAAAAAAAAAGGTACACAGAAGGTGAGGAATAATGGAGACCCAACTATCCCACGCTCCAAAGGCAGCAGCAGCAGCAGCAGCGTACAAGAGAATGTCAGTGGTTGGAGTGGCACACACACACATTCCATATTTCTGGGAATTAGCTTACATCTCAAAACAGTACGGTGCTGCGAGGGGCCCATGCATCTGTTATCATTTTACAACCTGCCTGTAACTCAGCAGTCTCCCCTGTACAATGTGCTCACTAAGCACCTCATTATAAAAAGAGTCTTTTGTAGCGCGCTGAGGTAATGGCCGGGTGGGAGGGACCCTCAGATGAACATATCAAACATCCACAAATGACAGCGTGATAGCAGGTTCTGTGGTGAAAAGACCAATTTCCGGAATGCCACAACAAAACAGCCCTGATTGATTGACACGGGGCTGTTCGATCTCCAAGCTGCTGTTCTGAGGGAAACTTATTGCACAACTTTATAGGACTAGTGTAGGATTGCATGCAGACATTAAATGTGCATGGTTTAATCAAGTCATCTGTCATGTTAGTTTCAAATGTGAATCTGTCCTAACATTAGCTATCAAGTCTAATTCTAGATAAGCAGATATGTGAAAATATCTGAACTACTGCAGAGCGAATACACTATACTGCTGCAACTATGACAACAAAACACTGTCACTGTCCAAAAACATTGTAAAAAAAAATGTGTTTGGCATAAATAAAAATATGCAAAAGGATTCTCTTCATCAATAGAAAACATAGAAAAAAATAAAGTTAGTTATTCCAACAAATAGTATGTTTAAATATTAAGCAAAAATAAATAAATAAATTCAAGGTGCAGTTAAAAACACTCCAAAAATAATCACTCTATTGCTTAGAGGCATTTTTCTTATTACAAAAACAAAGACAATTATTCTTTTTTTTTTTTTTTTTTTTTTTCATTTTTCAACAAACACATTGAATGAGAACTATAAGCTTTTGCAGCAGTGCCAGTGTAGATTTGGGTAGGAAACCTGTTATCATCTTATTACAGAGTGTACAAGAAAATCAAGACTTGCCAAAAAGTTTAAATTACCACCTCAAGCAAATAAACCACAGTCAGGAAAAACAACACCAAAGTTGTTAGGGTTCTAATTGTACCAGAATTATGTAAATGTATACCTACTTAGTAAACATCCTGTCACAAAAACAAAGTCTGCTTAATTCATATTTAAGTAGGCTAGACGTATTTCTGATAAGAAAGACGCAGTAACTATCCTGAATAATTCTTCGACAATATCCTTTTACTTCCTTCTCTCCACTTTTATTACACTCTTAAATGTTTGGTGTGTAACTTTTCTGGTGGAGATTTGTCAACTGCTTTTTTTTCCCTATGAAGATGATATTGCTTTGCCTAGAATGTTCCCCATTATAGCATTTAGACATGCCATCACGCCACATTAAAAGTCAGATCTGTGACGAGATGGTCCCGCCCACAATAATAAGATGTTTTTAATGTTTTTCGAGGTATTATTGAGCATTTAAAAACCCAATAATTGATTAAATGCAAGGTAGTCAAGATAAGTGATGTAAAAAAAACACATTTTGAAGTGTAGTATATTGTAAAAATCATAATAAACAACTGGCTATTGAAATGAGTTGAATGCCACAGCATAGCTTCAGTAAACTCTTTCCAAATTCTGTATATCATTAAAAAAAAAAAAAAAAACATCAGTTGTAATAAATAAACTGCAGAATGAAACATGTAAGCTATGTTGCAAAATTAATCATAGAAGATGTCCTTTTCAACTCAAAACAAAACATATTCTTACTAGTGCAAAAAATATTAAACAAAAAGAGGACTTCTGAAGTCCAGAATATATTGTTTCATCTGTTTGTTTGTTTTTTAATAAATCTACTATTACAAGATCTTTAAATTAGTTTAATGACGTGGAAAAAGCAGTTGGACCTTCCATCAACAACAAAGTTGCATAGTTGATCTTTAAACGCATAGGCCAATGTCAGCATGCACTAGCCACGTTCCTTTCCATGCCAGTAACAACACATGACATGTATGAAGCATGTGTGTGGCCTGTGCCTGACTGCTTGGTCAATGCTAAGCCTAACCTCGTGTTTTGGACTCCCCTCAGCTCCATGCGTAAGAGTCCCTTTGTCTCCCGCGCCTTGCAGCAGCACTTCACACACTGACACCTCCCTAGCTTCTTTGCAAAACCACAACATACCTCCTACACGACTCCCCGGAACACAAACAGATATACTATTCAACGCGATGCCGTAATAACCTTAGTAATAGTTCATCTGTACATAGGCGTGTTGGATTTGCTGGGGATTTGGACCATACACACATGTGGAATGTGGAGGGAATCGCCGCCGCCAAACAATAACACCACAGCGGGGCATTGAGAGTGCAGAATGGGAGCCGAAGTGCCATATGAATGTTCAGCGTGTAAGTCATGTGGTGAAAACCGCGTGTAAACATTGTATCCCGCTCAAACAAAGACAAATTAGCCCCTGCGGTCATCAGGCACAGCGCCACAACATTGCGTGGAAATACAGTATCCAATCTTACCTGATGTGGCATATCAACCTTTACTTTGTCCAGTCTGGGAATTCCGACAGTTTTCCGAGATGGCAAAGTTGTGTGCGGCTTGAACTATTCCTCCACGTTGAAAAACTTTGTCCTCGGTATAAAAAAAACTGTCAACAAAGAAGAAAAGAGGCGTGAATTAGAGTCTGGTTAAGTAATGGCCAGACGAGTGGGATTGGCGTGGAGCTGACCACGATGACGCACCGTTGTTGGAGTAAAATAATTACGCAAAAACGCTATAATAAACCTAGGTGGCATCCAGGTTCAACATGTAAACTTCTATTAGCAAAAGACATTTAAATGTTACTAATAGCCTACTTAATGCACAAAGTTTTCACACACGCTTGAATAAACTTTGACAATGGGGTCCAAAGAGTAGCCTAATGAACTACATAACTTAATTTATTCAAAAGGCACGTTGCGAATGTAGTGGTAAATTGTGGCCGAATTTAGCAATCACCAACCCCAACTATCACTGATTAGCATAACATTGCAAATATGCAGTTTTAAGCTGGATACTTCATGGAAAATACTTTAAAAATCATTGCTAAGCGAGGTTCGCAGTCTTTCTCTATTCACGAGGACACGTAAACGGGCTCGGACACTGCATAGCAAAATCAGCAGGAGCAGCAGTCTAGCACCAATGCAGAATTTCCAAAGACAAAGAAAGAAAGATATAAAAAGCGAACAGCTGTGAAAATGCGCATTAGTGGTGGTTTTGTGTCGGACTGAGTGGGACATTGTGGCTGACTGAGCTATGTCCCGCTACAGAGCAATAATAACACCGCCGCACTCCACATTGGCCCGAGCAGCGCGTGTCACTCGGCCTGAAAGCACTTCTCAGCAAAAGCGAAACAAGAAAAGGCGAAAACTGCAACACTCGCTTGCAAAGCCAACCCCACCGCTCGTGGATAGCACAGGAAAAGTACAAAATAACTTACATTAGTCCGTGCGGAAAGAAACGCAAGAAGACACTGGCCGTTTCTCAATCCTCGTACTTGTGCAGACTTGTGTGCTCGTGGACTTGTGAAACGTCACTCTCCACGTAACAAGTCCTGTTCCAATTCAAAGTTCGCTTCTCGGGTACTCCGCTGGAAATCCCCGGATGAGAACTTGATCCGCCCCTTTTACCGGGGATGCATCAGAGGAGACTTGTCCGTACTTGGCTCTGTATATTTCCCACAATGCACTTCACACCGCACGCACTGGAGGCTGATCACCGCAGCTTCTCACCCGCTGGCCCCTCCTCTGCGCGCACGAAGAGCAGCCTGGCACTGGCGCACAGAACCGGTAGACTCACGCACAGAACCGGCAGACTCGCGCACGGAGCGGGTCAAACCCACGCGCACAGAACCGGCAGACACGCGCACAGAACCGGCAGACTCACGCACGGAGCGGGTCAGAACCGGTCAGGCAGTTACGGCCCACTTCAGTGCAGTCAATCATGCAGATGTAAAAGTTGTCCTCAACACTACAGAATTATGCTTCTTAATAATAAAGTAGAAGAAAGTATAATTGCTTCCAAAATATGCAAATAAAATGTATTGTCTCAGGTTCTGTGTGCGTTTAGAGCCTCGCGGTGCTTGTTTAATTAGGCTGCTCATTTAGTCTATAGCCCAAATATTTAACATAAACTTAATACACTGTGATTTAACTGTCATTTTCATGATCAGTCATTTACAATAATCATGATGTAAGAATGATCATGTTCATTTTATGTTAAAAATGTAATTTTGAAAATACAGGTTAGCTTAGTGAAAATAATGCTTTTGTAACAAATTATTAGAATAACCTACTTTATACTATATATTTTATACAATACAAAACTGTATTAAATAGTGTAGAAATATGAACAATACTGCTGCTTTTGTTGTTTAATAATTTCAGATTCACTTTTTTTTATGTCGAGCGCACACGTGAGTTGTATTTCCTGTGATGTCATAAAGTTCACTTGTTCCAAAGCTCAAAAAGCCGAGTACGAGCTTGTGAACTCCTCAAGTCCATTCTCCAAGTCTGTTCCCACAAGTCTGTACCCAGGAGTACACAAGTATGGAGTCTGCATACTGGGAATTGAGAAACGGCCACTGTTAGTCCAGTTTTTACTTCTGTATCAACATAGATGGACAGCACTTCTCAGATAGTCCCGCCCCCCAGTTTACCAGTCAGGCATTTCTATACATATATATAATCCAGGCAAGGACCAATCACAGCTCTCGACTCTGGAAGAGCGCACCACTGATTGGCTGTAAGGCTTTTCAATCCACAGCTGAGCCGCCAGCTCCCTTCCAACCATATAGGGGTGTGTCGTGACGTAGCAAAAAGCACTATAAGGTAAGAAGACACATTTCTAACATGAAGAGGATTTCTTACAAAATACCAATATGATACATGTGTATTTATGACGCCATTCATTGGCTAATGCTCAAACTAAAAAGCACTTTTTTCTAATTCCTTTATGTATCCATGTCTATATTAGGGCTATAACTTTTCAATTATACTTCAGAAAGTTACTGTACTATAGCAACAATGACAACTTATTCCTACATGAATATTTATATGAATGTTGGGATCAAGCGAAAAGCAAAATCATTTCATGTTGGGGGTTTTTTGTTTTGTATTTTATATTATTCTACATTATGTGATTTTATTAGCAACTCTGATAATTCATCTTTGTATTGTTGTTTTTCAGCTACCACAGGGTTATGACAACCTACTTCTTACAGAAAACAGAAAAACTATACTATTCTTAAAGTGCATTATGCATGAGTCCCTTATACATAATACATGGAAGTTCCAACATTCTATTGCCCCCTCAGCCCTGGAAACTGCCGGTAACTGATCAGATATTAAAACAAAAGCATGAAGTGGAACTCAGGCTAATTGCTCTGTGTCTATATGATCTCAGCTAATTTGTTTTGGACAAATTTAACAGTACAAAAATGTCTCGCTGTGGTTTGCAGAGCTACCCATGGGACACTTTAATATAGACCTTCAATCACCACATTACCCGCTCCGCAATTAGGATTCATTATATCCATCATTTGTTTACAGAGCCTGGGCACATTTTGCTTATATAATAGTTGAAAGCTAGGACATTATACTTTAGCAATCATAATCTATGACAGTTCAAATACTTTGCATCCGCTGTGAAATGTTAGTTCTTTCAGTAAATACAAAATATAGAGTTGAATGAATTATGTGGAAGTTCACTAGATGGGTTAAAAATGTTAAACACATTCAGTAATACAGTTAAATAAACTTACTTTCATTCAACTACTGAAAGCCCATCAAATAATCATGCTTAAATACTATGAGGAGCATACAAGTCAAGTAAGATACACACGTCAATGTTACCAAAATACATTTCAACAAAAACAGCTAAGGCTACTGGTCCTAAAATTACAAAATTGGGCAAAAAATAATACAAAAGCAGTTTTTCAGTGTGACAAGTGCTTATTTACGTTAATGGTTGACAGGAAGTTAAGTGTTAAAACCCCGTCTGACTGTCAGGACACTTTTATTGAGTGTTAGCCTAAGCGAGTCTATTTGAATCTGCACTTGGGAAATAGCTGGTGCCTTGCTTGTTTGTCTACTTTTCTCCTTTTGTGCACACAATCATTGCAAATATCTGGTTTTAACTGCATCTTGAATAATATAAGCTATTTTCTTAGTATATTTCTAACCAATTACATTTTTGGGATAAATCATTGATGACCAATTACTGCAAAAGTACTTACATCAAATACATGCGTCTCACATTACAATCAACAATAGGCTCCATTCATATGACATCACATTATACGAGCCAATAAAATGCACAACAGACGGAGGGCAAATGATTATTGTTTAAAATAATATCTTTGCTGGAATACAATAAGTTGAAGTACAGCGTTCAAACCAAAATATGAAACAGGCTCTTGCCCACTATTTGGTCTTATAGCATAGCATCATCATATTCTCAGTCCTTCTGATAGTAAGTCAGTGAATCAGTATTAGTTGTGTTAGCAGATCTGTATGGCTCTAATCTATAACATTAGGCAATTGCACTATTAGGCAAGAGCCCTTGACTGAGTATTTAGCTTTAACAGGGAGTAAACAAGACTCTTCATAAAGTCTATTTGCTCATGTCGTCTACATTCTCCATAGTGGTGCAGAGTGTTTCCCTCGCGGCTTGCCTGTGTGTGCATGTGCAGGAATCTAGGCCATCCCTCGTGGCTTTGTGTCTGAGAGGCGGATCAGTCTATACGAGGGCCTGTGAGTATGGGCATGCGCACTCTTACATCGCCCCCTTCACATCGTCTTCAATAGGGAAATGCAAACACTTCAGGGAAGGGTGGTTCCCACAATGTAAACAACCGTAAATATATTAAAATGTATTCAACAAAGTTAAGAGTTATTGGTTTTTGCAGCATGAGGCAGTGGTATAGGGGTTAGGGGAACTTGAAAGAGATGATGTTTATTTCTCAAATTAAATTTATTTTGCATAGCACCAAATCTGTGGCCTTGAAGGATTTCAAAAAATAATTATTTAAGCAATGGAAAAAGTCATACAGACAAAAAGACAAACAAACTGACTTTAGTCTTACATTGATGAGCTGAATATTTGTTTAGAAACGAGAGTAGCCATTAAATTGATATATGTCTGAGTGCTTACACAATCAAGCACCAAATAACTTTTTATAGCACATAAATACATTGTTAATGTTGTTTTTGCAAAAGTGTAAAGTTAATGTCAACTTTAGCAGAAATGTGTTTTTTTTTTTATCTTCGCTTGTTATCTGTAATGATTGATTATTGCACACAGCAGACAAGAATTGACTACAGAAAAACTTAAAGAATAGTAATAATGATAATGATGATGATGAAAAGTAATAATAGTAAAGACAAAGATGGTGCGAGTTTACTTCCATTCCAGCCCTACTTTTGATTGGTTATTTTGATTCAATAGAAAATATTTGGCTACTAGCCTATGCTATTACCAAAACACCAATTTTAGCATTATGTGGAAGAGGTACTGCTGCCTTTGCTAGCACTACCAATGTAAACAGCTCTTACTATCTCAAGCCAGACAGTCTCCTTTGACCTCTGTACCAGAAAGACATGTCACGATTGTTTTTTCTACATTCTGTGTAAAACATTCAAAATGTTTTTGTTTGTTTTTTGCCTGCAAGTTTTGCTGATCATAATCTCTCAAAACTCAAACATTTGTCAAGTCACAAACAACCTAAATTAACTTTCTTCCTCTTTCTACTCATTATTCATACTTCAGCAGGTTTGCCTTCAAGAGCATGTCTATACTGAGGTTCTGTCATGTTTTTTGACGCTTAACAGGTACAAGGATTTAGCAAACACTCTCCCTTTAACTGCAAATGTCTGCTCACCTCCGCCTCGCTGTCTAACCAGAACATCTTCCTCCGCCCCCAGACACTTTCTCCGCACTCGGAACAGCTGGAAAAGCAAACAGCAGCCGAGCCCAGGCCCATTGGATCAGGTCCTTCTCTGGATGAATGCGGGCTTTAGACACGGCTTTGCACTGCAGTCTAGAAAAAAAGCACCAGAGAACAAACACTTGCACAAACTTTAGGGATTTACACAGCGGCCAACGCATATATTTTAAGATCAAACTTGCAAAGTGTGGTAAGAAGACTGGCTTTGAGGGCAGGCTTAAAGAGACAACATTCTTAAGTCTGACAATAAGAGAGCAACAGTTTATGCTTGCTTGCTTACTTACTTTCAGTGTGGATAAGCTTAATCGGTCCAGGAAATTATATTTTATCCAAACGCTTTTTGTTTACATAATACTTATATACTTTAAACTTGTTTACTTCAAAATGCATTGCAAATTGAAAGTAAAAGTTTAAAATGAGAGACCTTCATTGCATCAAAGCTGTAAAGATGTTACAGTCAGTTCAAAGTCTGAATATTTTTTAATCATTCGCGAGATTTTTTGTTTGTTTATTTGTTTGTTTCGTTATCAAGTTATCAAGCAAATATGAATAATCTTGTTAAAATAAGGTCTAAACTTATAAATCAGTCACCACAGAAAACACTTCCTTGATAAAAAAAAAATATTCACCTTTTAGATTAACTTTTTAAAAATGCTGTGTGCTTTTATCAAGCAACATAATTTCAAATTTATATGCTTACTGGTGAAATTTATATTACATAATGACTCAATAGAAACTATACACAGCACAAGATTTTACAGCACAGAGTTTAGTGTAAATGTAAAGATACAAGACTTACAAAACATCTTATAAGAACAGTGAGCTCAATTATAGTTCAGTATATCTGACTCCGCATTGTATTTTTATCAAGTCTGTGTATAACTATGTATTTACGGAGTGAAGAAACCTGTTCAGTTTTATTTCTTGGATAAAGTGTTACTCCAGGCACAATGGAAGAGAGAAAATTGAATGATCAAGTATCACATTTGTTTTCTGTTGTGAATGAAGCATCCTGCCTAAGGACACACTAACAGAAGTGTGGATAAGAGGAGGATTTTAAATACCACACTGTTGCTATGGCTCTATTTTTCAATGTACCTATAATTAAATATTCTAAAACAATTCCAGACTTTTTTATTTCGGGGTACAGAGTGGCCAGAGCATGGCTTCCCATTACAGAGATTGTTGGTAATATATTAACTCATTACATAATCTCTAAGTGAAGTTTGCATGTTCTCTCTGTGTTCCCATGTTCTCTGTGTTCCCATGTTCTCTCTGTGTTCCCATGGGTTCTCTCAGGGTAGCCTCCTCCCACCTCCAAATACATGCATGTAAAGGTCAATTGGCAACACCACAAATTTCCTCCTTCCTGCCTCTACTCAATTTTATTTCTCTCCAGCTATTAAAGGTCAGACATTGCAGGACTGCAGAAGGTTCCCAAAAAGCAGGAAGTACAATCGTCCAATCAGGAGCGTGGTGTGTTGGCCAGAACCAACTCGAGTAAAGATAGCAGACTGTATACATTTGTCTCCAATTATTATGCTAGAATACAATATTCCGCCTTTTATATTGCAAGCTTACCACACAGAAATGGCAAGAATCACTGATAAATGATACACCCTGAATGACGAAACAACTAAAAAGCAGTGGTTGGCTAAATCAAAAAAGTCCCTGTCTGCTGTGATGCAGTCAAACCCTAATGATGCGATGTCAGACAGTTTCCACAAAGTGAAACGGAACCAGCTGATGCATCAGGCTAGCAGATTGAATGAAAAAATGAATTTCTATTAGAACAAGTCTCTTTAGTCAAAGAAAATGCTGCAGTGCTTTAGAATGAATAGAATATATTTCAAATATGCAGATGCAACTAACAAGTCATGCCATGACATCAAAGGAAACGTCAAAAAGATGACAAGTAACTGAGCTGTAAGTTTACAAGCTAAGTATTGTATAACTTATTTAAAACCACCTCCATTCCCAACTTAAAAATGTTTCTGATGTTACTTGTCGATATTGTATTCAGTACATTAAAATTTACATTAATTTTTAATATTTTAATAATATATATTTTTATAATTCTTCATTTCATCATGCTAAACCACAGCATCAAACTTATACTCAAGTCATTTTATTATTTGACACCTAATATAGAGAAG
Organism: Mugilogobius chulae; assembly: GCA_038363315.1. NCBI lineage: Eukaryota > Metazoa > Chordata > Actinopteri > Gobiiformes > Gobiidae > Mugilogobius > Mugilogobius chulae. The sequence continues at coordinate 27,179,063 of CM076414.1, forward strand.
CTACACTCTGTAAATGTATCACCTCTATACAGAGATTACAGATTTTATTGGCCTGTTGAAAATTAGGTTAATATTAATTCCAGAGCATCATGTTTCCATTTCACTCCCTTTTCAAGCGTAATGTTTTCCTTCAGATCATTCACAACACAGTCGACTTGGAAAACCAATGTTATGCAGCATTAAACGACTGAATACGTCGTTCCTTAAATTTGCCCTCCGTGTTGACTCTGGCACTACACATGAATCGTGTTATATAATAGGTATGATGGCCGTGCGAGGGGAATACTTGTGAAGGATCATTTCCACTTGTTGCTGCTCTTCAGGAAGTTTTTAATGTGAAGTGGAGAGAGCTGAGGAGTGGAAGCCCCCTCCAGCTCTGACACTTCCAGGCAGACACAATGCAACCCACAACATCAGGCAGCACAGCTATAAATCACCACTCACCACCTGCTCAACTCCAGTTAGGAAAATCTCAGTGCAGCATGGTGCTTTTCAGACATTCAGGGGCCTAGGAGAAGGTTTCCTCAAATCTAGGTCAAATCTAGACAAGATATCAGTAGCATTATTTTCTATGTGTGCTTAATAAAGGCACTATTAAGCATAATAAATAAATAAATACATCTGGCAATCTTTACAGACCTGCACATAAATAAACAAATTGTAACATGTCAACCTCAATTTTTGACTTTTTTTAGAAGAATTATCACACAAAAACATATGAATTGCAAAGGATTTGGCCCATGGTATGGTATTTTGGTCTACTTTAGAGTGACTAGTCACGCTTCAATTGGGTCGTGACTCGGACTTGAAGCCAATGACTTAAGACTTGCAAATCATTGACTTGGTCTCACTGCTGCTTTTTAGTATTTCATTCCAGACCACCAGTTTAAATAGTTTAAATTATGAACTTTAATAGAGAAAATGAGCTAAAGATGACTCTATTTTTGCAAACACTGAAAAGGCAGACACACTTTTATTTGCTCAATATAATGAACACACATTATTATACTTATACATGTTTACAATTGGTATACATTATACCTACATTTTATTTCTTCACTTCAAACTAAGGCTCTTGGCAGAACTTTTGAGTTTTTTTCAAATAATGAAATACTATAATGATCTAATATTATGAAAATATATTGCGCATCAAGACCATTTCCATTCATAACACTTTGGGAAGCTGAGTTTATTGAGCGAGGCACCTCATTTTGTTTGAGCATTATTTCTCAGATAAGGTTACAAATGTGATTTGCTCTGATTCACAGCGAGGCTTTTATGTTAACTCAATTTAGTAGAAAGATATTGAAAAATATGCTCCTTGGAAAGAAACACACTGGCCCGCAGGCTAAATGTATTGATTACAATGAAGCTTCATCTTTATCTCAAAGCTGTTACTAACCATTTCATTGACATCAATTAGAGGCTTTAACATGTGACAATAGGAAGATTTACTGCTCAGTCTATAAAAAATGCTGTTTTCAGTAAAAAACAAATAATTAAACAAAGATACTGCTAGGTTGTGTATGACCAGAATACAACATCATAAAAATATGCTTGTTTGGCATATATTAATCTTCAAAATAACAATCATCCATTTACTGTAGGCCTTCAAACCCAACTAATTACACTCTGTAAGCCTGTAAGGCCATCTTAGCATATGAGAACACAGGAAACGAGGGAAGACAGATGAGAAAGGGTGGAGGTTTGCAGATGGATGAGACAATGGAGCAGCGCGTCACCGTTCAACAGGCCTGATCAATGTCAGCCTGTTGCACAATCCCAGACTGCCCCGTCCCTTTGTCCTAGGCCTGCTTCACTACTTTCTCTGCACCCTGCTGCTCTACATGCATTGCAGGCCATACTCATATCGCAGTCCAAACAAGGAAAATGTGTCATGCAAAAATATTCCAAACTTCACAGGGTATTTTGCAGCCAAAGCGTTAGGGACAAAAAGAATATAATGTGCTCCATTGTGAGTTGGGTGCGCACATAGCTAGCGACCTCGCTCTTTGTCTGCTTCAGCGCAACCTCTGACCCCAAGAATTCATCACGAGTGGCCGGGAGTAGACCCACATCACAGCCTATTTGGAAACACTGCGCACCCTCCCTCCCCCTCCCACAACAAACACTGCTGTGGGACGGACTGCAGCAAAACAGATGTCTCGATTTCGCTTTTATTTGCCACACTTAATCCGATGAAAAAAAAAGGGTCTTTCAGTTTATTTACATGGTATTTCAGAACACTTTGTAATATTTTGGAACTCGTTGTTTCCTCAAAACGGATCATCAGAGGCAAAGCTGCTTTCCCATGCAAAACATAATGTAGTTGACATTGCCTGGATTGTTGCTAATTTTAACTGTAAAACAGGAATCAATTTAAAACATTTTATATTGATTTATGTTTGTGTTTTGCCAAATGTACTTTTTAACCATGTTTTAACATTGCTTAATCATCAAAACAAAGTTGAGTTCTGTGTTTGAATTTTTTCCTGTCAGAGCCACAGATCTGTGATGTTATAGAGTCAATATTTATACAGACTTGGGTAGTATTTTAGGGGACACATTCATTGATAATCATCATTTCTTGTATTCACGGTAGGTTTAAAAGTCATGGTTAACTAACAATCCATGTTAGTTCATTGGATAATTTAATGGTGGGATTTAATGGTCTTGCCTGTCTTCTTCTTTTGTGTGCGTGTTTAGTGAATGGGAAGATACTTCGTGCTCTTGTCCAAGTGTTATTTCTTGCAAAAAGAACCATGTGTTATGAAGAATTTGAAATGTGTGTTTTGTGGAAAGCACAAATTCCTGGCAATGATTTGCTTTGAAAATGTAAAATCTTTTTCTATTTTGGTTGCGTGGATAAGTGTATTGTTTAGGCACAGACTTCCTCTATTCTCATTTGTTTACCGATGTTTACACTTAAATTCAAAGCCATTTAGGAAAACTATTTTTGCAGTTTATGTCAATTTTCCTGACGGGAGACCTAATGCAACTGTTCGCGATTCTGTCTCCAGAACACACAGAAATTCTCATGAGAATGACAGTCCAGAAGTGTCTTAACTGCTGTTATGATATAAACCTCATCTATTAACCATAAAGTCTACATTTTCAGAACACTGCACCAGACGTCTCGTTCCTGAGCGCTTTGGTGTTTATTTATACTGACTTTGGTGGAATTTCTGACTCGTTTTGATTGAATTTCAGTGAGCTATGAAATCATACCATTGGTTTGCTGTCTTCACTGGCCATTCCCAATGTGCTTTTTTATATAATACACCACATAGCCCACATTTGTTGACCATGACTGGAAACTGACAGTCAGAGAAGAAAAACAGGACTATTGTGATTTATTTTTAAACAATGTCTGGGTTAAGAGCTACCCCTGCCCTGGTACAAATGAAACCACAAAAATCAAATATGAAAAGTTCTGGTTAGCACTAAAAGTGTCTTGTTTTACAACTGCAGGATGTATGAAAGACAGAAAATATAGTGAAAAAACAAAAAGACAAACCATAATTGAATCCACTTTGCTATAGTAAAAGTTGTACTGGCTCACTTAAAAGAGCCACATTCACTTTCTGATTTGTGGTCTTCAGCGCAGCTCTGAATCTGTCAACAGTAGTGCAAAATTATGTAAAAAAAAAGTATTAGCAGCAAATGCCATAGTTCATTCAACATGTATCAAGTATTATTAGCACATGTAACCCCTGACAAAACGATTGGAGCAGTAAACTGGTTAACAAATTGTAGTCCGATTTCAAACATGTAAATTACCAATAGGTCTGCAGCTGGAGAAATGCAACTGAGCATGTTCACAAACCTTACCCGCTACACATTTCCAGCAATAAAGTTACGAAAGCACCCCGCACAAAGTGGGACACACAGCCTCACATTCATGTTTAGTAGAGTTTTTAATGTTTAACACAGTCCTACGTGTCCTAGAAAGACCTGTGTGTCATTTTACAGACATCACTACAAACAATAAGTAGTAAACGAAATTAACAATATTTAAGTAAATCAACATAATGCAGTAGCGAAGCTGGCCCAGCAGATCCAGCTTTCTCCAGGTTAATCAGATTTCTCTCTTACATGGAAACTGGTCTGGCAGGTTTTATGTTTTTTTTTTTTAGCCTATAGTCTGATTTCCCTGATCATGTAAATGCTCTGAGAGAGACAAAGAGAAAATAATAGCATAAATCAGTTTGTAAATCATCACACCTGTACGTGGAGCATTTAGCTTTCATGACAATAATGTGGACTTGGGGATAATCAAGTATTAAAGTCACAGGATGTAAAGCTAAACTCTTCTAAAATATACTCTCATTGTTAAAATATTTGTGTTTATATTTAGATCTGTCTGGTGGTAAATCGCAGGTGTGAAAAGCCACTTTTGATTTTATTGCAGCTACATTCCGCATACTTTTACTAAATATATCTAAAGATGACCCTCGGCTGATATGTGCAGTCGTATTTGTGCTTTAATATTGGACCTGACCGGTGGCCAGCTGGAGGGCGAGCATAAACAGAGAGCTTCTTTTTACTAGACATTAGATCTATGTTTCTGCAGCATTCATGAGCAGACACATGTGACGCACAGAGCCACGCATCCACACATGCGAGGGTGTAGAGGTCAGAGAAAACACAAAGCATGTGGCTGCCCCATGCAAAAAGATGAGAGGTTAATGCCTAGATTCTATAGGTCACATAAGGAACAGGAAAAACACTATAACATTAGGGAAGTAATTTGAGGCATGTGATAAAAGCATTTTTTTTTTTTTTAAGTTTACATAAGTTCATCTGTCTTGGAAGATGGAATATATCTCAAAGCTGTAACAACTCTTGCATGAGACCCTGGGAGCAGTGTGGAAGGATTTCAAAAATATTTGCACTGCATAAGATTATAATAAGGTAATATAAAATTAGTAATATAACCTATCCTGCATACATGTAAGTGAATTTTCTAAGGATGCCATGATAGCCTGAAAGATAGAATTAATGAATGATCACAAGCTTGACATTTTCCCTCTGCAGTTTCTTTGTCATTAAATGGCACTGTAAAAAAAGAATGCATCCAAAATATGCATCAGATTAAACAATAATATTATTTTCTGGCACGAGGAAATATTGTGCAGTGCATTGTGCCTATCCGGACATCAACTTAAGTTTACATTTTTTGGGGAAGTTGGAGTTTTTGTGAGAAATGTATTATAGCCATGTTAACAGATAATGACAGGTATGCAATCTTCACAGTACACACTAACATATTCTGCAGGCCTGCATTTGAGTTGTTGTAGGAACAACTCCCCAAATGAAAACCCAAATAATTGTAGCCATGTCTAGTCCATTTAGTTGCAGAAGTTGAATTTTCTCGTCAATCTGGAGTACATTTTCTAGTAACATGCTCAGGTCTTCTCTTAGATTCAATCATTTGTAAATTCAGGGAAAACGCAAAACCCTGCGTGCTAGTGTAACAACAGAGCTTTATGTACATCAATACATTCCACATACTATCGCTTCAAAGATTTCAAATGAAGTAGATTTATTACTACTTAAGCTAATCTTTGTCAATATTCATGTTTATTTAGGTCTCAAGAAATGAAAATTGCAATCATATGAGAACATCTGAAGCATCTATATATAAATGTGTGTTTTCTGGTGGCTTTACGTGTGGTGTATTGTGAGTGAGGGCATTTACATGTCAAGAAAACATCCACTAGAGATCGTAACATTTCCTCCGAGCAAGAGTTATAGATAGAAAATTACACAGCACTATGCCAAGAACGCCAGCGTCAGGCCTGCACACACACATACACATGAGCAGCATGAGACGAGAGCAGAGGAGCAACGCAAATGTGACAAACAGCACAATAAAAACACACAGACAAATATGGAACTGTCCTCAGGCTACAAATCAAGATGCTCTGATTGACAGCACAGGCTTTTGTTCTGTAATTGGAGTAGTGGTGTTTTAAATTTGAACTTTAAGTACTGAATTAACACTTATTGAGAGAACTTCTACAGGGCTCCTGCTTCAGTATGACAGATTTATATATTTCTTCCCAGTTAGCCTAGTACTTAATCTTTTTAATTGCAATAAATATTGATAAAGTGCAGCTAAAAAGCTTATTGTTTGAATAGAAAATTCATGGTTTTTGTCACTAATAGAAATTTGTGAAAGGATGATAAATATAGATATTTATTATATTATATTATAATGACAGAGTGGCCTACAATTTTTTAATAAAAAATACTGACTCTTGTCTACCATCTGACCTTATTACATATTTCTGGAATGTGAACACAATGAAGACACTATTAAGGAAATTTTGATCTCTGTTTGCAGTGTAGTTGCGGTAATAGTTATACATTAAACTTGATGCTTCTCTGAAAAAAAAAAAAAATTTTACAAGAACAAGCATATTCCTCACCACTTCTGTTGCATTTAATAAAGACTTAAAATGTTGAAACTCAAAGCAGAATTTACTTGAGACTTGCAAGACAATGACTTGTACTAAATGTTCTGTTTAGGTAACAAACTCAAATCTGCAGGAAGTAAAATGACAAGTCAACTGACTTTTGCCAAGCAGCAGCTTTTGAGTTAAGTTCCAAGTTGTTTTTCCAACTTGTGCAAGCGTTTATTTGCTTGGAACTTGGAAAACCTTTTTCAGAGTTCCGATGACCTCATGAAAGCAGCATATCACACTGGCTGCTCATCTCCAACCAGGAAATAACTTTGTTAACTAAATCAAAACCAGGCAAAACTTTCTATTAAACCACTGTCACTATAACTTTCTGGAAGCAGTACAAGCCAATATAATGTTTATTTACAATGTTATGACTGTTTGCTGCCAGTGGGTTGAGGTTACAATGGCAGAACTAACACTGTGTTAGACTAAAGTGCTATAGTCAATTTTTCAAAAACTTGAGCTACAAAAATCTTATGTATAGTTGTGCTTCCTAATAAGATTATGTTTTGAAATGGTTTCATGTTAATCCAGCACACACAAAAAAATCTTTCATTTTATTCTTATTATAACGACTAAAGGAGCAAAATCTGTCACATGATCCACGTCACGTCTGCGTTTCCAAAACACCATTGTTTTGAGCAGCACAAACACAGGGAACTTTCCCCCGACTTCCAGCGCTGCATGTGTCTGTGCTGTTGCGTGCTCACTGTTATGCAATGGGTGATGACTGGATTTTAAACATTCAGTAAGCTGGTGCGGTTAAATAAAATGAGTAGGGGGTATTTTATTGGGACACTTCAAGCCCGGCAATAAGCTTTTTGACATGCAATGGTTAAATCATTCATGGAAGTGAGGGAAAGGGAGCCACGTGTGTATGTGTATCTAACTATAAAAACACACAAAACGCAAACTATATGCTGGGTCATTTAGGGACAAGACATTAAAAATTAACCATATGACTTTAAATGCAGTTGTGGAATGAAAACACAGTTTGTTTTAAACATTCTTTATGCAATCTGACTAAAAGGAAGCACAGAGATAGTGCTAGGAGCTTGCCAAGGGTAAATGTTTGACTACAAGAGTCGGAGCTTGCCGTATTTGTTGCATGCTAGTGTGCTTAGGAGGCCACTCACGGGGGAGGCGCTGCTGTCACCCTAATACTCTAGCAGACACATCCAGACATGTGACCTGATTTCAACTCTTCCAAAATATATCTTTTAACTGCTCTAGTGGGATATTCTCTGAGATGCACACAGACAGAAAACATCATTAATGTTTGATGTGGCTAAATGATTGCTTACACAGTTGTATGTACTTAAGCGACAGCCTAATCTATATCCAAACATTGACATTGTACAAACAGAATGTACTTTGAATGTGATGTAACAATTAGAGACACTAAACATCAGACTGGAGGTAATAATGACGCACGAACAATGTCAATCCTGTCCAAACAAAAGTTAAACGAAAACATCTTGCATTGCAGAGATAATCACTTTTGCTTCACCTGAACAATGTGTTAGATTTAAGTACTGTACATATTTTTATGTTTATGCTATCTGTTTTAATTGTATGTTTCTATTCTCTTGCTGTACTTCACTTATGTGTTGCAACATTGGAATTTTATGTGTTACAGCTTTGTTATCTCTGTCATGAGTTATAATGGGATAAAATAAATAATTGCTTTTTAGAGGAATGCATTACATGTCTTTATTTTTCCAAAACATTAACATTTCTGTATACTTATATAATTATCTGTAGTGTAGATTTTATTTCGTATGCTAGTATAACGATTCCATAACTACTAATTAAGCTACTGTTAAGAATGAAACGTGTAAACCTCACTTGAAGGGAATGCTTATTTAACCAGTGTTCATGAACATCGGTGGGATTTGAACAAACCGTACATCAAAAAATGTAAAAGTGGATTTGAAGGATGGGAATCTCAGGGGGAGTCACAAGAAACAGGTCTGCACTTGATATGAAGAGGGAATAACCAACTGGTCAAGGCTGAAATCGTGAGACAACATGAATAATATTGACAGGAAAACTCCAAGAAACAGTTGAGGGAAGAAAGACTGAGAAATAACAATTGGTTTTAAAGCTAAACCTTTAGTCAGATGACCACTATTACCATTATCCTATACCATTTTTAGCTAAAAACACTTTACTAATACTAATTCTTTGCCAGAATAAGTTTATATTCACTTTCCTAGTTGAGTTTTGGTATCATTGTTAAACTAACTATACTGGGACAAAACTGAAGTAAGTTATTACATAAAATATGTGTGATTTGAACATCTTGTTATGTAAAGCACTTTGTATATAAATTGCAAAATGCTCTTTGCCTGGTTTGTCTTAAAAAACGAATCAACAATTTACTTTACTCAGACAAGAAAAAGAAAAAAAAATGGAAAACTGGTCCGTTCTGTTTCCGCCATAGATTAAATCCACATGATAGCCCGAAGACACAATGTAGTAAGAGGTGTCACATTTTTACACCTACACACTAAACTTGTATATCTGTCAAGAACAAAAAGCACAATCTTATCTCTTAAGGTGGAACTGGAGTGAAGGTGCATTAGCCTGATGTGAACTTCGGTGCCTGTCACCTTAAATAACCCCTAGCTGGCACGGGCACAGAAAGGCTTATAGCTCACTCTGCTTTTCTCATTCATGCTCGCACAGAGGAAATGAAAGAGCGTCCCAGTCACTACAAATGTAATCCACTGTTACAACTATAGCAATGTATAGTATGTATCCTTGGCACGGTTTTGGTAAGCGTATAGCGTTCAGCATGTCAGGGCTTGTGTGACGGTAGTTAAAATGTTGATTCAGGGGGGGTGGAGTGGAGAAGACACATAGCAAAAATGGGGCAGTGGTGGTGGAGTATAAATTTAGGAATAAGAAGAATACAAGAACAGAGAAAGACTGGGCATTTCCCAAGACAAATATGCAAAGACATAATTACGACTCTACACACGCGCGTCTTGTGGTCAGCTCCACCCCTGCACTTGTCCCGGTCACTTGGATTGAAGAATTAGGTGAGACAAAAACAAGCAAATAAAAATGGAATTACAATAAAAAACGCTTAAAAATATCAGTTTTAAACGTTGTTAGTTATGCACAATTCCTGTTAAAACATACATATCCACAAATATTAAATTGGATATTTTATGTCAAATCAACTTTAATGATTCTTGTTGTTTTGTTGTTTTTATCATTAGTTTACTCAAGGTTGTACTTGGATTGGTTCCTGCATGTTAGAGTAATCATATATAATCCTGCAAACGTGGCTCAAAAAAAAAATCCTCTTTTCACTTACCCCCTATCCCCGTTCACATTCCTGAAATTAATGGTGATTGTTGAAAAAGTAAAATATTACATAATCACTTATCTAAAATAAAAACATCAAATCGACAATGCTGCTTCTTCTTACCGTAAAATATTATAAGAAGGGGTTTAGCAATTTTGCAGTTTTGAACAAGAAGTGAGTGGAATTGTTTGTATTACTAAGTCGTTTAAGATTAATAATAAATAATGCACATTAATTATTAGTTCAATACTAAATGCACCTAAAACATTTTTGGAACTTGGCCCACAAATTAAAAATCTACATCAATTCAAGTTATGTTTTTGTGATTGCTTTCAGTTGATTAAAATATATATATATATATACTGTATTCTCCAGGCAGCATAATGCTCATGATACGCATATACTGTAATTTCTGGACTATAAGCCGCTATTTTTTCACAAGCTTTGAACTTTGAAGCTTATACAGCAATGCAGCAAAATTATAGATTCTCATAATCTTACTATTAACAAGAGTGGCCTTTATATGTACTTTTCTACTTTACATTGTTCTTACTTAAATCTAGTGGGTGCAGCTTATATTCAGGTGCGCCAAAAATTTGCAGAAATTCAGTAGTTGCTGTTTATGAGAGCAGAGAAATCTCTTTGTTTTATTGTTAAGACATGAATAGTTGTTCCCCTTTAGATTTATCAAGACTCACAATTGTTTCTATTTTGTTTATGAAGAGACATATTATTGATTCTGCTAATTGATTACCGGTAATCTTCATTGTTCTTGTTTCAATGATTATTACTCCAATGATACTTATGTTCTCTGTTCTTTTTTTTTTCTTTTGTAAACTGTGGTGCATATAGCATTACCATTTTGCCTTGAATTGAAAAAAAAAAAAAATACTTCACAGCTTGCTTTCATAAACAGCAGCTGTTCAAAGGGCATTTTTATGAAGTTGTTCGGTTCATGAAAGTCATGTATATAAAATATAGCATAATTATTCATGGATCTCATAGAATAAAGCAATACAGTACATATAACACACTGCAACTATATATATGTCTTAATACTTAGATTTGTTGAGCAGCAGGTTTACTGTCCTGACTAGTGCTAAAGAACCCTGCAGCATGAATATCAATTTGTTTTTACTTTCATCTGACACGTGCGTGATGTGGTACTTTAGTTAATAATTACATCTTTATTAATCTGCTGAGTGACACAGGGCAGCAGGTTTGCAATCCTTAGTGAAGATTAAAATTAAGTCCATATTGAGTGCATAATGTAAAGGATATTAGATGCAGAATTTATACAAACTGATAATCAAATAGGCCTTACTAAAAACCCTATTAAGGTTAATTGCATTTTCTTTGCATCATTAGGCTGTATGTAACAGTGCATTCCTGGTCTGACTGTGACCATACGTGATCTGAACCTGACCGTAGTCTGGCACTGGTACGCGTGGCCTGGGGGATTACCAACACTTCGATTAGCACCTAAACCCCCCCTCACATAATCCCCTCATCTTAATGTAGCACCTATTCAGTGTTTGGCTTTCTCTTTGTCCCCATGTTTAGTGGATTTGTGGAAATGTGCAATAAGGTATAGCAATGCAATGAATCTTTTCAAATGCATATTGTGGATAAATGTACAACAGTTGTGGGTTTTTTTTCTGCATAAGGAATTTTACTACCTCAAATTCATTCATTCATTTCTTTCTTTCTGTGACTCAACACGAGAAGCATACGCATACTGAATTAAAATAAATCCGTTCCTCCACGATGTGTTTTGAATGTTCGTGTTTCTGGGTCTCGTACTGATGGAAAATAAACTTACAATGTGTCAAATATCTTAAGGCGCCTGCCTCTTTGCAATATTAACCATGTGAATACAGTCAACTGAAGACTGTGTATCTGCAAAGTTAACTGATTTGAGATTTTTTTTACCCTTAGATTTTGTAAAAATCTGTTTCAGTGGCAGAAAGTTTATTGTAAAGCAGAAAAGTACACCTTTACAAACTGTTCTCATCTAATTATTTATTTAATTTGCTGCATGGAAAATGAATACACTAGATTTAAAGATGGGGTACCTGATTTTGACACTGCAAAGACCTGAAAAAGGTCCAACTAGTTCGATCCTAGCTTTGACAAATCCTTCAGTACATGGTAATATCCCTTATACATTATTATTTCTCTCCAATTATGACCTAAAAATATTATATAAAGAGACTGGTATAGACCACTCAAGCATAGCCAATCAGAGCGCTGCATTTGGATCTTCAAGAGAAAAAAAAAATTTCATTATGCACAATGGTCTTATTTTGTCACATTGTGCTGCTTATGCAAGGTATTTTTGGAGGAAAAGACACAGTTTACCATTCTACAAAAAAGTCAGATACCCAAGCTTTAAAGGAGACCTATTGTGTTTTTCCCAACTATTTAGTAAGAAACTAGAACATCTGCAGATCAGTAGTTTACCTTTTGTTCACTGTAAACACAAAATGTATCTAAAACGGCTTGAAATAGAAACAGCTCTATTGACTTCCAGTTCAAACTGCAGAACTGATAACCCCACTCTTCATTTTAAAATGTAACAGTAAAAAGCAACAGATTTAAATAACTAATTATTATTGTTGGAAATTGGATATGCGACAGTTTTGAACCATATATGCTTCACTTTGAGTATTAATCTTTTGAATTATAACAAGTAAATACAGACAAGTAGGAGGAGATAGGTGGTAGGTGAGAACAGGGGTTTTCTGAGCAGTTGAGCTCCAGCTGAAGAACATACAAGATTACTCCAACATGCATGAATCAATTCAAATAGAACTTTGAGTAAACTAATGGTGAAGAGAGGCCGTTATAACAAGGTTAGCATCTTTACATTTTACATACTGTAATAGGACCCTTTAACGCAACTTAACTTTGTATTTTTGGTGGTTGTAGTTTGTAAAAGAATGCAGGAAACTGAAAAACCATCCTTCCGAGCTTGCCTCGCTTCTGCGTTAGGCTCCTTGCTCTTTTACTGTCAGCCTTGAATCACAGCAGGTTTCAAATGAAAACATATCAGTCTGAACACATGTGCTTTTTCCACTGCAGAAACAGGCGGATCCCACACTTTCTCATGAAATACAGTAGATTTACAGCCTTGTGGAACACCCAGCGTGCTTCCCGTCCATCCCCCTGGGCAGCGACTGGCCTTTTCTCCCTTCCTCCCCCTCACCTCTTCTCTCTCTCTTGTCCTCTCCTGCCGTCCTGTCGTCACTGCGGCGGGCACGCATGGCTCCTCTCCGCAGAGCTGTCACATGTGATCTGGTCACTCCCGCTTCGCACCCTCTGCAGACATTAGCACCAGGCTGTAGGACCCTCCACTAGCAACACTGCTGACAGGGAAAACAATAGAAACACAAAGGGAAGGGTTACCAAAAATCTTACGTCGTTCATTCCTTTTTGAAAGCAGCAGATCACTACAAATTGGAGAACAAATTGGTTTAACATTGGAAAACAAGAAATAAAAATGTCACTCTTGTTTTCATTGGGATTAAATTAAATTGTTGTTGTTTTTTCTCACAATAATCCTGACACAACAAAATTATCTAGAAATTCCTGTTTGTAACTTTCCTTTTCTTTTATACTATATGTAAAATTGTTTCAAAACTGAGGTTTTTTTACTTACTAACTGTTAGAAAAGTTCACTATGTTATTTGCGAAGTTCTGTAACTGGTTGAATAAACTCTAATTACTTGGTGAATCCAAGAAAATATCTTTGTTACATGTCAATTTTATTTAAATGTGCACTGTGTACGTTTTTTTGAATAACAGAAGTTTTTGTCAATTAAATGGTTTTGACACATTGAATAATAATCTGCGCCCTTACTTTGAGTTCGCTTGTATGGCACCAAATGAACTAATATTAGTGCCTCCTCCAGTTGTCTCCATAGAAGAGAAGTTTCGTTTGTCCTTTTTTTTTTTTTTTTTTTTACATTTATGGCATAACACACAATTATCATTGTTTGTTTCAAAGTATGGTTTTACTTTCTGTTTCGACTGAATTGTGTGTAGACCTTTCACCTCCAGAATGTTACACAGTGCACCTTTAATGGTGGTGACCAGTTTTCTAGTGTCTTTCTACAACATTACATGTTAGTGCTTAAAAACGGATTATGTTTTAGGATGTACATCCAACTAGAGTTGTCAAGTGTCAAATCAGATGGAATTAAGTAAGCAGTAAGAAAGCTTTATTTGTATAGTGCTTTTCACAGACAGAGTCACAAAGCGCTTCACAGCATATTTCTCTATAGATGCTCATCAATACAGAAGTATCAAAAGTAGAAATAAGTACAGCATTTGGCTTTTGAGAGAGGGGCATCCGAGGTTGAGACATTGGCATTGGAGCAACAGCATGTGAAACAGATTCACTCCCCAAGGGGAGTGGGACAAGGGACAACATGTTAATAGCAAAGAACAGAATGTGAATTAACTCAGTAAATAAATATTAATAAAGAAGATTAAGAAGATAGATAAGGGAAAGCAAGGTACGTTTATTTGCATACCACAATTCATACTAAGGCTGCGCCATCAATCGAAAAATCAGAAGATCAAGATCGAATCGAACCGAATCGTCAATTATTTGGTGGTGGGTTTTGAATCGAAAACCAAACTTTTGTCAATAAAAATGTGTCATTTGTAGCAAAAGTCAAACTTTGAGGTAGAATATTGATATATAGTAAAAAAAAAAAAAAAAAAAAAAGGGACATTTTAAAAGTTTTTGTTCACAAATGGCATATGGTTTTGAAAAGGTTAATCAAAATCAAATTGAAAATCAAGATTGATCAATATGAGAAAAAAATTGCGATTATATTTTTCCCTGAGCGCCCAGCCCTAATTCATACACAAGATAATTAAGAGCAGGAACAATTACAAAGTAGGAAGACAAACTCACACATGTAAAAAATACTATACAAGAAAACAAGAGTGCAGATAATAGTTATATGCACATTGAAGCTGAAACTGCACAGATATGAGTTTTGTCAGGGTTTGTGTGAAGAGACACTTAAGCCCCATTCATGCAGGTTCTAAGTACAGTACAGTGTTTTTTTTAAGTGTTGAACTAGTTTAAACAGCTATTGACATATACTCATTCCCTGTTCATGCAGGCTCTAAGTGCAGTACAGCGTATATTATGCATAAGTGTTGTGCTTTAGACTGATTTGAAGTTTAGAGTACAATATGAACTTATGTTGTCATACTAATTGCAATAACAACTCCGAAGAAAAGGGCTATGATTTTTGTGTTGAAAATCTTTTTAAACTTTGACCTTTAATAGATCATTATCATCATCATTATAAATCACTTTCGAGAATCAAATATTAAAATTTTAGCACATGACACTGCTTGATGCCATCACTTTTTTTCATTTCAGCACGACACTGACATTTTACAGCAGTAATTATGAACTCATTAGCCAGCCATACTTCCCAGCACCCCAATAGTTGTGCGAATCCAAAAAGGGTGCTATTGAAGAGGCACATGATGCAAACCCCACTCAGTCATTCCTGTGGAGCAGAGAGGACTCTAAATCTGTCGGAGCGTGTTTTCTCTCAGCCAGAGTGACTCCAGGTGGGACCAGCTTGATAAACCGACAGGCAGTGCACTGTTCGAGGCAGGACTCCCACAGACACATGCGCACAGTCAGGAAACCACCAGCCACTGTGCGCAGTCAGACGCATAGGCAAGAGTCTGTGATGAAAAGAGTAGAATTGAACTAGGAAAAGTTTGCTGTTTTTTTATGAAGCTCATGTCACAATTTCAAATGTTAGTGTCGTGATTAGAGGTGGGCAATGTATCATATTTTAAATAATATCGTGAATATTGCTTTTTTTTAAAATGAATATTGTGTCCTTTACAGCGAAAAAATAAAATAAAAAATATGATGAAAATGTTGTATGTGATATTTCTGCACTGTGGTTCATTTTACAAACACTTTACATTTATCTTACAATATTCTGCAGTCCAATAACTTTTTTTTTTTTTTTTTTTTTTTTTGATGTTATGATTGTTTTGTGACTTAAATAATCATGATTAGAATAACCTGACATTGTTATTGTAGATGTTCTGTGAGAAAAGTCTACACAAATAAATCTCTGTCGCAACATCCAGGCACATTGAAATATCTCATAAAATGTGGGTGGAGGAATAAAATATTAATGTTCAAAACAAAAGAGAATTTGTTAACACATTTGCTACATTGAATTCATGAACAACACATTTTGAAAAAGTTGGAACAGGTGAAACACCTGATCAAGTATGATGTAAAAAACAAAAAAAAACTAACTAAATAAGATTAAAAAAAAAAAAAAAGTTCATTGTTGAAGAACAATATGTGAGAGAAACCAATTGATTATGCAAAATGATCCTGAACCAGCAGTTTACTGTTTTTCCTGGAAGTGTTGCAATGAAGTAAATAGACGTCTAGTGGGTTGCGTGTCATGTTCGGACTGAACACTAAATAAGATTAGTAAGCTTGAGAGTAGACGTTAATGGTTTTCAAGGGCCTGTGTGACCTTTTGTTTTCTCACAATGAGGTGCTGAGGTTAATCAATACTATGTTGTTTTTCCCTTCTTCTTTACAGTGAGGTTAATTTAATACCTAGATGACTGAAGAATACTATAAACATTAAAAGAGCCTACCTCATGATACCATTTGTGAATAAGCAGGTCAAAACTATTTGAATTAGCTCACATATCTGGCCATTTACACTGGTGCTTGGCTTACCTCTTCAGGTTTAATCTGTTCCAGGTAAACACAGGGTAAGTGGATACTAATGGACTTTAGCGATGTTGTCATCTTTAGCTCCTTCAATCACCTCAAGCTGATTTATGCTAACATGGTGTCTCTATAGTAGACATTGTCAGTCAAAAGACACACACAAAAAAAATCTTGATTACTTCATAATGATCTGTATTTGTTGAATCCACTTATCACATTCTTAAAAAACAGTAATCATTTGAGTTTGACTTAGAATTTCTGGTCTCAGTGAGTAATTGCACTGTGTAATGTTTTGACCAAAATAAACTTGAATAAAATCTATTCAGAAGTCTAATTTAGAAGTTTTTAATGCACTGAAAAAACAATAAAACAAATTTGAGCAGGCTTTCATGGCCACAAAATGAACTTTTGTTTGGCAAAAGGGGGGCCTCCTCCTGCTGTTGCTCCTGTTTCTGCTTGTTTACATAGAACATTCCTTTAGCTATATTTTTTTTACATTATGGCATAGCACACAATGGACTTTTCAAATCCAGAAAGTTACAGTTAATCAAAATGTAAAATGGTTGCACATCTTCATTAAAAAAAACTTCAGGGCAGAAATACTCACATAGTTTTTTATTTGGCTATTTCACACAAGTAAACGCTAACGCGTTTTTCCGGCATAAAGCCCTCCTCAGAGCGTTCTGAGGAAATAGCCAAATAAAAAACTATGTGAGTATTTCTGTTCTGAAGTTTTTTTTAATGAAGATGTGCAATCCTTATACATTTTGGTTTAGTGAAATTATTGTTTGGGTTTAGCACTCAATTCTTGAGGACGCGCAATCTTCACTACCTGACAATCCAGAGAGTTACACTTTGTACCTTTAATTTCCTATCACTCAAAAAACATGAGCTGTTAATTTTTAGGTCAACTTCATTTAGACTTTCAGGAAAGTTGTATACTAACAAAAATATGTTTTGAAGAATTTAAAGCAAATGTCTAGTGTAGTCCCTAATTAAAGTTGGGGTAGCTAACTTTTTTACTTATAAATTAGTAAAATTTGTCTTTTTCATTAAAAGGAATATAATGAATGCAGTGCTCTGTGAAAAAATGAGACAACTGAGTACTGAACTGAATAATAAAGAATTTTTGTTCCAATCAGGAGCCAAATGCTACAATCTGATTAGCTGTGCTTGCGTGGTCCTCTCCAGTATAATTTTATTGTTTGCAAAAGGAAATGTATGAGCCATAATTGCAATCAAAATGAATTCATGTCGATATGAACCATGTATCAAAGGATTTAGGAAAAGAAGTTGTCGGATTTAAAACCTAAATTGTGTTTGCAGTGTGAAAATAAGCTACCCCACCTTTAATTAAGTTAGAGGAGATCTGTAAGCGAATGACTAGGCTAGACTTAGACAAATTGTGCAGTTTTTCTATAATCTTCTGTATTTTATATATTTTTTTTAAATTAAGATAGGGATATTTTCTTAGTTTGAAAGTTTTAATCTCTTTAGTAAAACATGACCCTGTTTCTTCTGTTGCATCCAGCCATTGAGAACAGACTGCAATTTTGCACAAAGACACAACAAGACAGTAGATACTAGGATTTGGATCATTAAGTCAATGGTTGGTGTTTTAATACAACACAATATAACATAAGCCTATTCCTTCATCTGAGTTTTTCAATAGACAAATTAGACACTAATTTGATCAGCAAGATATCCCAGAATTGACAAAAACTGGATTATCATCAAGAGATATTTTAGTTTTTTCTGTAGTCTTACAACAGTTGCTGCAATGTATCAAGCTAGTGCCCTGTACCATAAAATGGTATAATAAATGATTAGATAACCTTGATAATGTACAAGATAAATACTTTGCTATTCCTGGAAATACAATAGCCTACATCTGAAAAACAAGTTCCAGAGCAGAAAGTACATCATGTAAGGACCACATAATGCAGACTAATGTTGTATGGAATTAACCAGCCATTAAGAATGAGATGTTATTTTTCTTTGCTCATCCAAACCGAAGATGACCAGCCATCACTACATTAATCATCCTGTAAAAATGGAACAATGGAGTTAACCGGGCATTTCACCCTTTGATAACTGTCACTTTTTCACATCCATAATGTCAGGAAGCACTTTTCTGTACTTCGGCGTTCATTGTCTGAAGCTGAGGCGGTGCAGCTATTATCCTAATGTTCAGCCTGTCATTAGAGGATGGAAAAAACGTATTAGCTGTTTTTAACATGGTTCAGTCTGGACAGAAAATTTCAAATGACATATTTTCTCATTCGTTATGAAAGTAAAATTCAGCTGTTCAAATTGTCTCACAGTGCCAGTTTGTGTGAAGATAATTGTGCTTTTAAGTTTGCGGTGAATAAAGTCACAAAATCAAGTTTCAGAAGTATGATTGTGAGGAAAAACACATTAGAATTACACTTTTTAAAATTTTGTGTCCAAACAACAATGATTTCTTTCACAATCTACTTTATCTTGGATATAGAGGAGGCTACATTTACTTGAGTAACATTCTGGAGAAATTGTGAGAAATTTTAAAAACATTTTTCTATCAGCTAACACTTACATTTTTTGAATTTCCGTTAAAAGTAACAATAGTGTCACTTGAGCAAAAGTTGTGGTTCTTTGTGGATTTAATGTGTGCAATTTTAGCATTTGCCTTTTAAATTGGTTCAACTTAAAAAACATGAACAAAAAAATCTGCTTTTTAAATTAGAAAGTTGCAATTACACTGAGTCTTTCCTGAATATTAGTTTCCCCAGACACAGTTTTACTCTTACTTGAGTATTTTCTTGGTTGACTAATTTTCACTATTAGTTGAGTTATATTATTTGGAAGTAACTACTTGAGCATCATTTTAGCTGCTTTTGGCACCTCTGTTTATATAGCCTCATTTATGAACACATTTTCTTCACTATTATAATTATTTTGTTCACATATTTTTCATATGATGCCCTGAATAATCACAAAAGGCTACTCTAGTCTTCACAGAAAATCCTCACTTAAGTTGTGGGTAAGGAGCCCTTAACACATAGTTAGAGTGCTTCGGGGCATTATAGATCAGGCCTGAGTGCTAAAAGCGTAAAGGGTAGTGTTCAAGCCATGGAGTAAGCTCTTCAAAAGTCAAGAGAAGGCTTAACCATGTCAACGAGTCTGGCAGGGAATGCAAGACCCAAGTTACTACGTAAATAGATTTTATTTCGTCATACTGGCCGACATATAATCTCAAATAATCTAGTCTCATCCAAGAAGAACCCTGAACCAACTGTAGGTGATTATTCCCGTCATTGCCCAGAGGTGAGGGGCTAATCTGGCTCATCTGGAGCTGCTTCATTAGTGGGTGAGGGTAGGGTGTAGGGGACTGACAGTGCCTCTCCTCAGCCACCGTTCCAAAGTGGATCAAAGGAAGATCCTGTGATTCCTTCTGACCTCGACCTGCAACGTTTGTTTGGACTGCTTCCAACTACTTTTCCAGAAATGTCAAGTAGCACAAAGCTTTCATGTCTTTTGCTATTTGTTCTAATTGAAGTAAAGAAAGAAACAATCTTTATTTCATTAAAAACTGATGACACATAAATAATGTTTTTTTTTTTATATTTTCAATCATATTTTTTTACATCTGGAAAGGACAGTAAGCAGATGCCTTTGTCCAATAGAATGTAAATAAAATTTGCATAGACATTTGTTAGGTGTCCTATCCGAACATGTTTCAGTCTGAATTGTTAATGCTGTTCACTGTCTTTTCTCTCATTGTGGTGATACACCATGTTAGAGAAATCACTGTCATGATATCCAAAGCAGTTGGATCTATCGTTGTCAACAGTATTGAAAATCAGAAGCTAATATAGTGTATTAAAGTCATTATCAAAACTAGTTGCATTGACATGGCTCTCATCCAACCACAAGCTAGAACCTATTTGCTTTTTTATAAGTAGGAGTAATATTTAAATGATCACTAAGCCTAATTTATCTAAATAAACTATTCAATTTTTTGTTCATGTTTTATTGAAACTATTCAAGCTGTGGTTTCAAATAACTAGGACAGGTAGAGGACTTTAAACAGTTCTTAAATAAAGATCGTACAAGTTGGTGCAAAACGAGGCAAGTCTAGACTCTGCATCTTTCATGAAACCATTTTAATCTGACCTCTGTGTCATTTTTTTGCAAAATATATAAACAATACGCAGACGTTCTTTTTTCCAACTTCATTTCTCAGTACATTACTCATCTCTTCCATAAAGAGAACATGACCTGCATAGTAGAGTTCTAGTTTTTGCTCTGTGTTTGTATTTTCATTGCTGTAGCAGTCTCTATGCTCTATAGAGGGATTTTTTGTTTATCAACACGGGCGATGCGTGCGCACCCTGCCTGTAGAAAGAGCCTCCGCACATAGACACAAACAGAGGAAACAAGTCGAAAAAGCTCCGTTGTCAGAGTTTATCACTTTGCGAAAACAAAAGTTATGCTGCTAAGTTAACATTTATGGATGAAATTCGATCCTACGACCCTTAGAAGTTACATTTAGGTAAGTGAGAAAAACAGCGAGAAAAACGCTGTCTCAAGCTTTAGGGACAGACGTCTATCATACCGGTTCATACCTGATGAAAGCAGCTAGCTGTCGTCCCGTTTCGTTGTTTAATTCGAACAAGTTTCCCAATATAAACAAATGGAGATTAGCTCTTTCTGCTTGACACACGCGCAGTAAGGCGGAGAGTGACGTCGACCGAAAATCCCTCTATAAATCCAAGAGTATATTGATTTGCGTTCACCTTCTAGAATTGACAAAAAAAATGTTTATGAAAAATTTCTCCAATGGCAATCCACAATTATGAGTCTAAACATTTTTATTAGTGATTGGCTCCACAAATCTGTCACATTATTATCTTAGTTAAAGTTTTTCAACTGCCAACAGTGTTGTTTTTGGAGTCAAAAAATGGAACCACTTTCGGAGAAAACTTTACTTTGACATACTTTTATGTGTATAAGTCCAGTAACTACAAAAGCATGACATACACCAGGGCAACAAATATCAACTGGCATTTAAATAAACTCAGTCCTTCAGCACATGGTTGACACATGATCTTAGAATGTTTTGCAGTCACAAGAATGCAACCAAGGTAAAACGTATTGTGGAAGGCTTAAAAAACAGTTATTTGGACAAATGAAAATGTTACAAGCTGTCATCGACTCTGCTTGTTTGATGTCGATCTCACAGCTGACTCTATAGTCATGCATTATTAATTTTTTAGTGCAGCTGACCTACTTTGGCCCAAAGCTGCTGTTCATTTTTCATTGATTCTGGTCAGATTTGTACATCCAAAGTCCTGTGTCATATTGATTCCCCACCAATCCTTCCATGCTGGTGTTTATAATCGTGTGTGCATGTGTACTGGTGTTAAAGAGTGCTGAGGGCCAGGGGTCGGGGGAGGGGCTTACTCACGTGTAGATTCAGTGCACTAAGCCGCTGCCATAGACTAAGCCGAGGGACATCAGCTTGGCGTATCCTCACAGGACCTCTGCCAGTTAACGTATGGCTGAATGGAGACAAGAAACCAGACGGCCCTGTGGCTCCTTGAACAAAGAGAGGCATATAAAATGTCACAGTAAATACAGACACTCCCCTAACACTGCCATTGTTGGAATGAAAAAATACATAAATAATCCAATTGCATAAATATAACTATTAAACGTCATAATAAAACATGTGGATAAAAATGTGTTTGAAGTTTTAGCTGTTATAGTTACGTGAGGATAAAGTGCAGAGCCAACATTCTCAAAAAAAAAAAAAAAAAAACATTTGCCAATATGGGAGTTACTTTAACAGTAAAGTAGGCTACAATAGAAAACATACATGTTCATAAAATACTGACTTTATACCTGCTTTGTGCTGAAAATATATTTGACTGTGGTGTTACCCTACATGCTAACCACAATCTTCTTGATGAAACAGTAAATAAACCAAATAAATACAGATGGTGAGTTGATGGTGAGCATGGAAGTATGGTGAGGCCATGGAAGTATAATTAGATAATATAATACATCCATGGGTGAGGCGGAGATCCACGGTTGGAATCCTTTACCAGTCCTCTGCTCCCTCCCTGTGGCCAGGAAAACAATTACAACAACATTTATGTGAGGTTGGTCCTTTTCCTTTTAAAAAAAAATAAAAATGCATACAGTTTTTTGTTGAATTATAATATAATGAGTCTTGTACATTTGTTTTAGTTCGATTGTTTGGTTCCGCAGTTGTGTGGCCATTTTCTTCTAATTTCTGGATGAGCTCGTTGTTCAGCTAGCTAATGACTTAGCGCTA
Source organism: Mugilogobius chulae (assembly GCA_038363315.1). Taxonomy (NCBI): domain Eukaryota; kingdom Metazoa; phylum Chordata; class Actinopteri; order Gobiiformes; family Gobiidae; genus Mugilogobius; species Mugilogobius chulae. Next base: position 27,201,928 of record CM076414.1, read on the forward strand.
GCTTGGTTAGGGTGAGCTAGCAAACAGAGCCTGGTTATATTCTGCGCTTACTCACCGAAGATGTACTGTCAACCAAGGTTAAACGAAACGTACATCATAGATAGTGATAAGACAAGGAAGAAGTTTACCTTTATTAGAACCATATACCGTAACTTCTTTATGAACGAAATCTCAGCTAGTTTTATAGAGAAACTATCCATCATGGCCGGTGCATCTGGTCCCATGGTGTAATGGTTAGCACTCTGGACTTTGAATCCAGCGATCCGAGTTCAAATCTCGGTGGGACCTCGTCCTTTTCGTGAGATTCTCGGTGTACTAAAGAGGTTAAATTTTCTCTGTGCACAAAAGTATTTACATTTAATTTAAAAAATACAAACATCTTGCCGGCAGGTTCATTTCGTGTTTAGTTCATTCCTATAAGGGTTCCCTACCTCAGCCTAAAATGAAAAATTACTAAAGATCACCCATTGAACAGTAAGCAGTTGGTGATTTTCTCTGAAAATATGTTAAATATCTTACAAAAGAAAAGAATATTTCACAAAAGGACCAAAGTGGGTTTATAAAATGTGTTTTTCTGTCAATGCTAATGCTAAAGTCTGACAATTTGAAATAAACAGCTTCTATGCACAGAGTCAATTGCGCTCAGATGACATCACAACAACATTCTAGAATGCACATAGACCTGCTTTCAAATTAGGCTGGAGGAGCAGGTCAGAAATTAGGGCCATGTTGCAGATTTGTTGGTTTACGCACTATGTCTGTATTACTGGACATACAGATTTATATTTGAATAGTAATTTAAGATTGGTGACAAGGGTATGGAAAAAACAATTAGCGCAATTGTATTCACAGTCAAATGCTTTCTCTTTATTTACAATGTTGAAATGGAATGTGTTTCTACAATTATTACATTGCCGTTTAGAACATAAACATTCATTAGTTTTTAAGAGCATAAACATAAATTCATCACCTCTAGGGACATTTAGATATTTTTAAAAGAAACATAAAATTAGACTTACCAGTAATTAAAGCTCAATGCAGTGTTCGTAAAAAAGATTCAAAGGGTCTGTAGAATATGCCTATTCAGCTTTGAAGGCAAGTAAATAAAAGTGACTATTTGGTCTGGGTTGCTTGGCAACTATTTATGGGTAGAAAAGGTGAACTGATTTGTTTATCAGATGGTCACATAAAATAGCACTTGTGTATAAAAAGCAAAAACAACTATAACGATATAACACACACTGTTTGGCACTTGAAGAAAACAATAACAGTGTTATGACATTCAGGAGTCACAGTGAAAAACCGAAAAAACACTTCAGCAACAATTAAGCTATAGCAATTAACAAAAACACACAAACAGGCTACTAAACACATCTTTTTACTCCAACTCTACAAAACCCAAGCAAAAAAAAGTGTCATCAAGCATTAGTCTAATATGGAAGAAAGGTTGGTGACACATGCATTTTTGTCTGAACAATTCTGAACAATTTACTTGTCACAAAAAAATCTGAAAGTGTTCATATACCTCCACAATGCTTGCTATCCTTTGAACAAATCACTTGAAAAATACTGATTAAGGCTACGCTATTGAGAGTGACTGTAAAAATTTCATATTTAGGCCATTCCACCAGATTAGTGCCCTTTATCACTGCAGCAGATTACACATTATCATTATTTTTAAATGTAACAATTCTGTAATTCGGTATTCAGAGAACCTTTTGTAACAATGCAAGGTAGTCAGGTTTTGAAAATGTATAAGGCCCAGCATAAATACTAGTGATTTAGTGGATTTAGGTTTTTTTGAAAGTCATATGTTGGTGGTCTGTAGCCTGTTGAGGATGTCCACGTCCCCGTTGCTGTAGGCAGGTGTGCTCTGGTGCTCTCCGGTGGATTTGCGATGCACCAGTGACAGAGGGGGACAGTGCTCGTGCTGTTCACCAGGGGGTGCTCCAGGCTGATGGTGGCTCGACTGGTCTCAGTTATTGATGAGTTGGTGTGATAATTAAAATGGGAGTTGTTGGTGATGCGTGTGACTCCCCAGCCTGTTTTACCCCACGCACTCTTCCACTGGGCCCACTTCCTCCGCACAGCTGTCTGGGCCTGCAATTTATTTTGAACATCAGAAAAAAAAGTACAACAAGATGCAGCATACATTGGAATATGGTGTTCTACCTCTCCATTGCAGAAGCAAAAATTAACAGCAACAAGAAGTCCCTGCATGGGTCCAGAACAGAAAAAAAATCAATAATTAATAACACTTTTTGTATCATCCAAGTTAGCACCATTTCTTTTGCTGATCAAAATGTATCATTTCAGTTCTACTGGGGTCAGCTAAAATGGACATTGTATAAATTGAGGTTATATTTATAATGCAAAAGGTAAATGGATCCAGTCACTCCAGAAATCACCACTTTTTAAAGTAGTAAACTATTTTTGAAATATTTCATGGCAAAGTCCAATGTTATTAATAGGAAAAACTGCCTCTTGCCCCCAACCTGGCCTTTAACTGCAGAGAAATCTAGAATGTGAAACTCAGCAATAGATTTTTTAAATGTTTGAAAAACACTTTTGCAGAATGAGAAAAAACAGATTGGGGCAACCACCGATTTAGCCTTGTACCCACTTTTTCACATTATGTTGCAGGGGTTCTTTTCTGTTGTTTTGTGAAGACGTAAATACAGTTTGTGACAGCCATCCACTTGTGTTAACAAAGAGATCAATCAATCTAACAGTATTGTGCTGAAACAGAAACCAGTCAACTATTTTTATTTGTGTTTAGGAGATGATAAACTCCTTTGACGGCTCCCTGTGGTGCAGAGATGGACAAACAGAACATGACTCTTATTTTGCCACGCACATCCTTGAAGATAACTCAATTTTACAACACACCTATCTTTTATATACATTTCCATTATAATGCAAGACAAATTAGATTAAAAAAGAATACAAATTATAGGTAGAGTATATAAGAAATTAAGGCCTAAATGCAGAGTGCTAAATATTTTTTTAACGGATACCTTTTAAGACTGAGTAAGCACTTTTTCATTTTGCATCCAGGATATTGCTGCTGACATTACCTGGAAGTGGCTGAAGATATTGACAAAAAAGTCATAGATGGCTCGGCTGATGCGTCCCTCGGGTCTCCATGGGAACAGGATGAACTGCACTCCCAGCAGAGGGATCAGGATGAGGGTAGCTCTCACTGCTTTCATGTACGCAGTGGATTCAGCACAGTGTGTTTCTTTTAGTTTAGTGATCAGGACCCTCAGAATGTTCAACAGGAAGAAAAGGTTCACCTGGACAGCACAAATAAATAATTTGGTGATATTAACAGGTTTGTTTACTTCATATTAACTGCAGAACATTTAGTGGCATTTTACTATAAGAAGCTGCAGATGGTCATGACGTTTTAGAATCAAACATGTGTGAGTCATAATATTTAATGTAATCACTACTATGTACATAACCTTTATCCAGAACAAAGATACAAAATATATGTACTGTATTAATTTAGCTCAATGCTTTTTAAAAATGCACTCACAAGCAGAGCAGCCTGAACCGGCCCATGGATGATGTAGAGCAGTTGTGTGTGAGAACTGATCCAACATCTGCAAAAGAATGTGAACTCAATAAACCACTTATTTCCTAATATACAATACACTTTTTTTTATTAAAACATGCAAGTTTGTATTATCAAAGACATAGAAACTTACTTGTCATTATAGAGAAGTCCACGTGCCACAGCATAAATACTGGCAGGAACAATCGGAAAACCTGAGGATAGACCAAATGATTGATAGAGTGGGCAAATCCACCAACTCACTGGTTATATCTGAGAGAGCCGAAGGCCATAACAATCTCTTGCGTTCTTAATGCTTCTTAATGCTGCAAAGTGTTTTGAATGCTTTGAAGGTGCAGACTATGTAAAAAAGAGACTTCACAATACATGTACATGTCGGCATTTAACATTCTTAAAGCCTGCAGGAACATACAATGCATGAGTTCAAGGTAGAGACATGAACTAGAAATATAAAGTGTAGCTACAATAGGCACTTTACGAAGCATTAGCACTCACATCTGCGGTGCAGGGATAAGAGCTTTACAAAGACATAAAAGAATCAATTACCAAAAGTACATTTGTAACTGTTTTTGAAGGAAAGCAAACAATACACATGCTATTATTTTGATATTTGTCCATCAATAAAAAGTTGATGTGCAATATGCAAAAATATGCTCAAGTATAAAATAAAATTGTTTTGTTGGAATGAAAAATATTTTTATAATCCTCAGAAAGCCTGTGTAGAGGATAATAGGGTCTCTCTTCAGTTTAAGTGGTGCTCTACAATGGTAATGTACCAGAACAGCCTAACTAGTGCAAAAAAGTGAAAGTAGGGACATGAAAGCATCTACTGACACGTTTTTCGTTTCTGCAAAGAAGCATCATGGCTCGGAAACAATGTGTGAAAAAGCTTTTGAGGTAATTTATCGGTCATTATAAATATAATGTTCATACAGTATACAGCATTGTTTGTTGATGTGCTTAGCAAATAATGTCTGAGAAAAATGCTAGTGATTATAATGATAAAATAACAATAGTAAAGCAAGGATTTAAACTCACCCCATCCTAAGACGTAATACCAGAAGAGCTGCTGTTCTCCCACAAACACAGCCACGATGATGAGCGTGTGCAAGTATATGCCCTCACACAGCATCCAGAAGTAGTTAGAAGTGGACGTGTACTGGGTCAGCACAGCCAAGATCTTACAACTCACCTAGGTAAAAAATAATTTACGCAGGATTAGAATATGATTGATGGAATAAAATTATTATATTACATTTTTATTGTCATGATATATCAGTATATCAGAAAGTAGAAACTGTAAAAGAGTGCCAACTCACATCTAATGAAATGATTTAAAAGTGCATTTGTGTATGTGCAATATGTAGTTAATATAATAACTGAAGATTGCAAGCAGGCTCTGCCATTGTCTAAAACCGCTCTCCCAAAAGCTTTCATACCAGCTTACACAAAGTGTATGGGCCCTCAAGTCCCTCTAGACCCACAAGAGCTTTATGAACAGACCAGAAGAAGAAGACAGACCACAAGAATCCTCTCTGACTCTACACATGTGCTGTATCCTAAACAGGAACTGTTGAGCTCAGGGAGGAGGCACAGGGGTATCACTGTGACAGCATAATACTGTAGATATAAGTATTTATTCATATATGTTTAGGTAAATCTGTAAACTATTGAGAATGTAAATGTATTGCACTTCTACCAGTAACTTCTTCTATGAGTCTGTCTTTTTGGCAGCAGCCCATCGGTCCTATGATCACATAAATCTATATTACTTGCATTTCTTGTTTGGTGTGGTTTTTAGTGAGTGAGGTATACTACAAAACTGTAACAAAAATAGTTTTGGAGTTTTGTCTCACTGGGTTGCTTGCAGTTATAGCCTGGTTATTGGCCGCAGTCAGTGACAGCCACATAATGGTCACAATAGAGTTGAGGATGAAGGACATAAACATGTTCTTATGGAGGGAGATCCGCTGGCAACTCAGACTTCTGCAAATAAATGATGTAAAATCAATATCTCAATAAAACACAAATAAAATATTTTGTATTTATTGTCTTACTCACTTGAAGTAGGAGAAGATGATCAGGCAAATAATGAGTGAGACAATAGAGAGACCATGACCAACCATGGCCAAGTAGTAAAGGCTGATGGCAAACTGTAAGATAAAGAAAAATGTGAGTAAGTTGTAGTAAAATCTTATAGTTGTGTTTTATTCTAAACTCTGAATGGCTAAATATTGTCCTCCCTGATTCTCCCATCTCTCTCATAAACACTTCCATCTAATTACAGCTATAGCATGCTTTAGTATAAAACATGGGTCAAATAAATAAATAAATAAGTAATATAGTTGTTTATTTTTTTATGTTGAATTAGAATCAAAATACAGACAGCATACATAGGCATCTCCAAGCAAACAGTTTATCTAAAATTGTTTTGAATAATAGCTATTTTAATGCATTAAATGTGAAAACAGAAATAATAAATGTATAGGAAAGTTTTTGGAGTTGTTTTAAGTTCTGAATAAGAGAGCTGACTTGTTCTAAAAGTCATGAGTCAGCTGATGATGCTGGCCTCATTTCAGGTATTGATGGTGGTCTGAGTGTGTGTGTGAGTATCAGATGGCGACACCTGTCAAAAAAATCCTACTGTTATTTCCTGTGGAGGTTCACATTTCAATTCAAAGAAATGAGCCTCCCCGCAACAGGCCTCAATTATAGTTTGAAATAGAAAAGTATGTTCACATTGTGGTGCACAATGTTCTGTCTACTAGTGAGAAATGATTTACTAAAATCTCATTAAATGCCTGCATAATGCTTAGACAGGATTGACACATTTAAATTTCTGTCTCTGAGTGTATGAATGAAGAAGACATTTAAAAATATGTTTTAAAAGATGTTCTGAAAAGTGTAACAATATTGATAATAACATGATATTGCAGTACCAAAACTTAAATCAAAAATAGTTCTGAGTTCAAAACATTAACACACATCACTTTTGCTTAGTGGCAGTTGTACATTTTCTTTCACATCCAAAATAGGGATGTGAGTTAATTTCTCGAATCCCAGGTAGGACAGTTGTTGTCTTAAAAACAAACATCTCTTATGAAAAAAAAATAATAAAAAATCTAAGCTGAGGATTTCAATCTGAAGTTTTAGTCTACAAATTTGGCTGATGAACTTGATAATATTCTACCCTTGATAATATTCTATCCTGATGAACTTAATAATATTCTATTCTAGGGTTGGATTAAAATATGAGATAGATTTTAATAATCTTGTGGTCTTTTGCTTGCCTGGCCATAAGCCATACCTTGAGCTTGTCTTTGGTGTAGATTTGACACTGGGTGTAGTTGGTCCAGATGCGGTTGCTCTCTGGATGATGAAACCACTGACCATCCGGGTTACACACTTTGGTGACTTTCTCTGGACAAAACAACATGACCCAACGGGGTTGCACTTTGTAAATTACAGTGTGTTTGAAATACTCACCTCCTGGGTCAAAGTCGTGGAAGTACTCAGGGCACATCTGCATGACTGTCCCAGGACTAGTGTCTGACCAGCAGAGCCATCCATCCCACGTGCGGTTACAGTATGGACCTACAGGGGGCAGAAGGTAAAACAAGTTAATCATTTGAGGTTAGTTACAACCTTTAAATTCTTCAACTTTATTAGCTTATGTAATATTAGCCATAGTTGGCTGCTACTGTTATATCCATATGATGTTTACTACAAGATATTGTTTCATCCAGGATATTAGCTACATTTTATGAATATAGTGTATTGGGTGGATTTACTTTAAAGCTTCAAAGTTTTCATGTTGTAGAAGAATATGAATTGAAACATTGTCAAGAAAGATTCCTAGTAGGATCATGTTTTAAATAGAAACGTCTAGCTATCAGCTGCTGAAGTGAGCCAGCATGTAGAAACCTATCAACAATTGCCGGAAAGCCGTCTGTACCAGGCTGCACAGTGGCATGTAGGGAAATGTAGCACAGAATAACTTTTCAAAGGCAGAAGTTTTGAGAGCCTGAAACAAAGAGAAAACTTCCTGTCTTTCAGGCTCACTTCCTGTCTATCTTCTGCTGTGCTTTTCTCCTAGTGTTTCATATTCAGTTTATTAGCAGGTTTGGATAGCATTATATTTGCAATATAGTTTCACTTGTCTCCTGTTCAGTTTTAATCTATCTGCCATGAATGAAAAAAAAAATTTCATGTTAGGCACAATATTGTACAAACTAGGTATGTTGATTAATTTATTTCCATTTAATGTAAAATCCTGTATATTTTTTTAAATGTTTAACACTAACTTTATTAGTACTTTTTTGTCTTGAGTTGATATAATATGTATGCATATGGCAGTGGCATGCTGGGATTTCAGCTTACGAAATTTAAGTTGTGGACCTGCCCGCTTTTTATTTTGTATATGCATACACATCACACATAAAATAATTAAAACATTTCCCAATGAGGTCATGTCTAAAACGATAGTTGAAGGGTTAAAAACAGCTGTTAGTATTTATTGCATTTTCTGCTTCCTGGTTCAAATCCTGGTCATTTCCTTTGTCCCTATACATTTTGATTTTATCTTTTAACACTATTCTTTCTCTCTGTGTGTATCTCTGCATTTCTCTCTATCTCTAAACCAGGGAAGTGCCTTTGCCATTGGTATACAATTTCACTGTAGGCCTACAATAAATATGAGTACACTCCGAGTTATTTTAAATCTTTTAAATACTGGACTTTTTGTTTTGTATATAATGTATGTATGTATGTATGTATGTAGTATGTATGTATGTATGTATGTATGTATGTATGTATGTATGTATGTATGTATGTATGTATGTATGTATGTAACTGTAACTGTAACTGTAACTGTAACTGTAACTGTAACTGTATTAGTTTACAAAGCAGACAAAGCAGCATGTCTGTTTTAGACCAGCTTGTATCTGTGAGACTGATATTGTGGAGACACTGTTATCACCTTGTTCAGTGTACGGGGGTCGTGGATTATCTTCAGGTAGCACTCAAACTGAGCAGCCAGGATCTGGTGCCGACTGTTCCCCAGGACACTGGATATGTCTGTAAAGTTTGTATGTATCTGCTGCTCTTCTGTGGGGGTTCCTCTGTGAATGAAGCATCCTCACAATGACACACCTGACAAAGAAATAAAAATTGTATAATTTTATGAATGTACCAAATGTGCTATCATAGACCTATTAATCAGACCTCAAAAGAAGCATGCACACAATTCCCACTTCACAAGTAATTGTTTTGCAAGTCTCATTTATTCAACTTTTTTGGTTTCATGTTAAGTCATGTCCCAAGTCCAAATCAAATCCAAGTCCTCTGCTTTTAGTTTCAAGTCTTTCAATTTTTTCTGAATCACCAAATACATCTGGTATTTTGCAAACAGTTTGATTTGCATAAAATAGTCTATTTAAATTAGGTAAGGTAAGGTAAGGTAATGTTTATTAAGGACAATGTACAATTACATTGAGCATAATGGCATAGATGCTCCTCGTACCAGATTGTCGCTTCACTGCTAATTTCCATCTGTCTCGAATAAATAAGTAAGGAGTTTGTTATTAGAAAATTACACAAAATTACCCAATTTATGACTTGTCACAAAGCTTCATGTCCAAGTCAAGTCCTAAGTCATTGACATTTAAGTCCAAGCTGAGTCTTTGTCCATGTCCAATTCATCAAAAAAGTGACTAAAGTCTGACTTGAGCCCAAGTCACAACTTGCAAGTCCGCATCTGTGGTTATTAATGATACCTACAACTGCACAGCAGACTATTAGTGTTCTATGTGTTTACCTATGTAGAAATGACTTTTTGATCTAATTACAGGTGTTTTCCTGGCTAAAATGGGTAAAGTTTAAAAAAACACAGACGCCTACTTTGACACTTTCTTGTCTTCAAGATGATTGACAAGTTAATGCCATAATGTAGTGAGGAACATTACAGACAAAGCAATAACACTTTTAGAAGGACCCTCCACCAGAAATATTTAACAGTATCACAAATAATAAATATAAATTCTAACCATACATACACAAAAATGTCTTACCTCAAGACTGAGCAAGAACACAGCTGCTAGTGAGAGTAATAAGCTCCTCCACATCTTTCTGAAAGAGATTTAAGAAAAAAAGTAGTAAAGTAAGTAAGTAGTAAATCTCATAGAGGAAAATCGTAAAAAATATTGTTTGTTTTAAGTACGATAGATAAGTATCAAATAAAAGCCTTTAGTCTAATGCGTAGGGAACATGAACAGTGTGAGTGCTTCGGTGTTTATTTCCAGAAAGCAGGGACAGGAAGTTCATTCTCCTCGCTGCAGCCTCAGTCCACTCAGGCCTCACTGGAGCTGTGTTTATTACAGAGGGGAAAGGCCACACAGTTCCCTCTAGTGTTTTCACTTTTGCACGCCAACAGGGTCACTGGACATTTGCAGTCCAGAACAAGGGATTGGCTAAAGCATTTAAAAGTTCATGCAATGATTTGGACTGTATTACATTTTTATGTCAATATGGCTTTTCCATTCTTATGAGTATAAAACAGAATAAATTCCTTCACGTATGATACATAAATGTTTTTGATTGTTTCTTTTGCTTCAAGCATAACACATTTGACTGACCAAATTAATTTCTCCAACCAAGACACCCATAATTATCAACACAAAAACTAGTGTCAAAACTAGATCACTCTTTTGTGTATAAATAAATAAATAAATATCACATAAAGAAATATCACATAAAAAAATCACATAAGGGATGCAAAGCAGACCTTTCCTGAATACTTTTATAATTAGTTTGAGCTTTAAGGGTCTTTCACACAAGCTGAGGGTTGCCCGTCTGGACCAACTAGGCAACTTTTGGTGATAAGCGGCTCACTTGTGTTTTGTGTGAATGGGGCTGTTGAGGGTCAGAGGAACACGGAGCAAGTCGTGGAAACGAGATTTTGAAGACTTGCCTGCAGAGTCTGCGTCGCCAGTTGCTGCATATGCAGCTGCTTGATTGGCCCATGTCTACTAGCAAGAATCAGTGCACTGGAAAATCATGTGGAAAACCAAAAGTGACACTTATAGAAAAATTATTATTTGGTTATGGCTACTATTTGGACAGAGGAAAACAAAGACGGAGGAGTTGCAGCAACCGCAGTGTGAAGACTGGACTGTGGAGGGAAAGAGAAGTTGAGCTTAATCCATGAGATAAGATTAAAAATGTGTACTTTGTCAGAGTTTGACCACTACTCGCACGCAACTTATGCTTCGTAATTTTCGTCAAGCATTACTTCACACGCTTGCCCACTTGTTTGGCGACTAATGGCTGTGTTTGTAAATGATATTATATTGTCTAAAAAAGCACTTTGAATATCTATTTAGCACCTTTAGCACAATGTTACAGTTTTAATACAACTTACAACTAAAGCGCAGACCTTCTTTGAGCACAGTGTAGGCGTTTTATTGTGTCAGATTTCAAGGACACATGCAGTGACACAGTTGATTTCTTGGCCACAATCCCTCACATCTTTGCCATCAGCTGTGAATACAATGAACAACTCAGCTGTTTTCTGCTTATCCTAAAATACAAGTGAAAATGCACATAAAAACAATCTGTTACTTTCTCACAAGCAGTCCTTTTTACAACCACATTCTTGACTTTCAGGTCTTTATCTGAGCTGTTTTGCTTCTTTGATCACGGTAATAATATGTGTGGTGTCTAAGAATTTTGTTAAATGATCTTTTCAATGTATACATCGATATGCTATATCCTCATGATCGTGTGACATTCATGTGATGGAATAAGATTGTATTCAAACAGATATTATATTCCCCAAAGCTGAATACTGTTAAATATGACTTGCAAGCCATTGACTTTTGAAATTTAAGAGAAATAACAGAATAAATGATAAATGGTTTTCTATTTACAGTATTTAGCACTTTTACACATTCATAGCATTCATTGGGCTTTACAATCAGGGATCAACTCACCCAGTGAGTTAATCCTGAAACCTGATCATTTCTCATTTGTTTTATCTCCTTCGAGGCACAAAGTTGAGAATTGTTGGATTGGATTGCTCATTTTGTGTTCTTTATAAATGAAACGAGATCAGGTTTTGACAAACTGATACGGCTACAAAAAGTCACTTCTTGCACCTCTGATCAATTATAAAAGTCAAAAAGTTTTGATTTAGAGCTTTACTCACAATCACAGTGAACAATATAGACAAGTATTTAGTCAAAAAGCTTATAAACATGCAAAGACAGTGAAAAAATGCTACAGTGGATAATTGAAAATCAACATTTATAAAAGAAAAAAATACATCCCTTTTAATGCCTTGCCCATTACTGGCTTAAACAACAAATCTCAAAACCCCCGTGACACTTGGCAAGAGTCACTGCCAAGGGACAAAATCTATAAAGAAATTATGTCTCTTAGCAACTGTAGCCATTCAAGGTAAGTCATTTTCACGTCATTTATCATTTTAGTCTCTGAGTCACTGCTGCACGGAAGGATAAGGCATTTATTTATTCATGTCATCTGGAAATAAACCATCATGCTTTTACATAATAACTGGAGTTGTACTAAACCTGTGGGTATTAACGCTACATATAGTTTTTGTTCAGCAGCCCTCTAATGAAATCTATTTAATGCAGAAAATAACATTCTGTAATTAAAATAGATGTGTAATTTTGACACGATTCTAATAAATTCATGAATATTAAATTGTGCTCTGTTCCTTTGCAAAAGATTTTATTAAGCACATGAATACTGCATCATTCATACTGCTTTGCATTGTCGTTATTAAATCTCTATCAAATAGTATGGTAAAATATGCAAATAAAAAGAATATTTAGTCTAAGGTTTTAACAAAAAGTAAAAGATTTATTTGTTAATTCTGTATATACTACATTAATAAGCTACACATACTATGATGCCATTATTAAATTGTATTATGGGCATTATCATCACACTTTAGAATAATAACTTTGCTTGTGGAATGTACACAGTTTGTCTCCATGGAGATGTTATTGCTTTTTGAGCACAATATTGTAACACAAGTCTGATTTGTGGAAAGGTGTGGAATGCTTGTTTCTCTGAGATATTTTTGTGACATAAACACAGTTGGAATGAAATGTATGCAAGACAGAAAAGAATTTGTCTGTGTAAAATATTCTAGAAGCCACAGACACCCTTTTCTAAAGGCGTAAACACGAAAGAAATTCTTGGACATGCCATATTAGAACGACTAAATGAGGGCAAAAAGCAAATACCATAGAAATAATCAAATAACTGACCTAAAGTGCACTTACATGAATACAAGTTCACAAGATTTCATACAAAACCACCTGTTTGTGCTGAAACATGCAAGTAAACTAGATTTTGATAAAGTCAGAATAAAGTTTCAATGCACTCCCAAATATGAATAAAATCATTGACTAAGAATGTCAGAATGTCTAATTTTACTGTTATGATTGTTGTAAGAAAGATGTCACAGTTTAGTTGGAATTCACAATTATTCTGCAAAGATTAGAATTTTGACTTCTAATATAGTGTGACCGAAAACATTGACCTCAAAATATTTGGTTTGCTTACAATTCTACAAATTACCAAATTGTATTTGCTCAATATGTACATAAAATGACAACAACATAAGTAAGTGTTTGACTATCAACTAACTGAAAAAGTAAGTGTTTGTGATAACTCAACGCAAACGACAACCCTTTTTTTTTCTTTAATAATATTCCTTTGCTTTATCCAGAAGACTCATCATTTGAATCATGGGAAATCCAAACATCCCTATATTGCTGTTGGCCTTTGAACTCAACCAAATAGAGCGCAGATGTTTTGACGTAGCAAAGAACCCAGAGGTCATTTTCTGACGTACAAACTTTAACTTTTGAGCACCGAGACTATAACACTGCTAACAAAACTGAATAATTTGATTGCATTCTATTAGCAAAAACAATAGCAATGAATGGAGAGCTTTTGTGCGTAAAGGAGTGTTCACTAGAGATAAGACAGAGCTCAAGAAAGAAGACTTGGAAGCAGCAGGGAGGGGGATAAATGCAAAGAAACAACCTCGGTTTATTCTGAGGGCTGCGGCTACAAAATTAAATCTCACGTTCATTATTCTTATATCAGACAAAACAGGAAAGAGACTGAACAGGCCTTGTGCTATAGGCCATTCAAATCGGTGCTTCAGAATTACTACAGGCAGTTCAAGTGTAAGGATGACAAAAGATAAGATTGAGCAGGGGAAGACATTAAGCGCTTCATTCAGAGGTGATTGGACAAGACAAATGTGCAATAAAAAGCAAAAATAATAGCTTAGTAACAAAAGGGGCAATATCCTGATATAACAACATCGCAGTTTGCAACAAAGTTCTTTATCATAATATAATAAAGTAACTTTACTGTGCAAAAATGAAATAAAATTTTAAATAAATTATAAAGAGCATTAGACATTAAATAAAAGCTTTCAGATGATCTTGAAGTAACTTAAAACCATCAAAAGTTAATTTTGTGCTTAAAATAAAAAATAATTTCCGTCAGTGTTTCTAAATCATGTATTTCAGTTAAGATTTCCTCACACTCCACTTTTTTGTTGGGAAAAGTTTTGCTGGGAAATATTAAACCACCATAGTCTAAACAAAATGTCTGAGAAACAAAGATAGACTGTCATGTTTGGTGCTTTTTTACATAAATGTAAATAATGTCAGCTTCAGGACGGCGCAGTTCAAATAATATATATATATAAAATATATTCTTAGAGAGTTCTAAAATGTAAAATGTAACTTAAATACTTGAAATGGGAACACTGAATAAAATTATTTTTTAGCATACTGTGGATTTAAGATCCACAGTGTGCTTTTAAGTTACTGCAAGATCATCTGAAAGTTTTTTTTTTTTTTTTCATGAAATGTTCAACTCTATCCTTGTCGTTTTATCTTTCATGGGGTATCTTTACTTTCTCAGGCATCTAGTTCTGCCTGCATGGGACATTTTACTCCTATTTATCTTTCAAGCCAGTCAGGTCTACAATGTACCTGATTTTCATACGGCAGGTATTTACATCTGTCCAATAGTTCCTCACTCTCACAAATCCTTCAAAACATGGCTTGTATGCAAAGTATTTTGACTGTAATTACGTAAAAACATATTTTAACAGCCAATCTGCTTTTGGCTATTGATGAAAAAAACTAGTACAAAAGTAGGAACATCCCATCTTTAATATTTTAATCCTGCCGAACGTTTTGCATGCACGCAGTGTTCTTACCTGCAAATATTAATTTTATCCTTTATGATTATTTTTTGTGAATTCCTTTGTTTGACTAGAATTGTAGTCAATAATCAAATTTGAACTGATTAGTGGAGTTACTGATGTTATTATGTTTATAGTACAATCTGCAGTGCAGCAATACTATTTACAGCAATCTGAGTTAATGCTACAGCTTTATATTTTGTGCAGCATGTTATTCTAGCGTTCACAAACTTTCACAGGCCTGTTTAAGTCTGT
This sequence comes from Mugilogobius chulae, assembly GCA_038363315.1. Taxonomy (NCBI): domain Eukaryota; kingdom Metazoa; phylum Chordata; class Actinopteri; order Gobiiformes; family Gobiidae; genus Mugilogobius; species Mugilogobius chulae. The sequence goes on from CM076414.1 coordinate 27,217,026, forward strand.
GTGCGTGTTATTATTTCCCCATTGCCAACTCTTAAAACAGTCACTCTATCTTTGGAAGTACAAAGTAGCAGATAAGATCACAGAACATAGGTCTGGTGTTTTTCATCCGAACATCACACTTCATTATTTGTTCAGTGAGTAATGCAAAGCCGTGACGGACCAAGGACAAAATGACAGAAATGTGCCTTCATTCTGCGCCTTGGACTTTTTGAACCAACCATAAAGGACGAGCGATTTTGGTAATAATAAAAATCTGTGGGCATAATTTGCAGACATATTAGTCCAGAAAGAAAACAACAGAATGTTAGTAATAATTGTAAGAAATACTTAAGCATTTGCTCACATGTCAAATAGATTAAGAGGAGAAAAAACTTGACAAATCTGACATTTTTGTCTTAAACACGTGTAGAAAAAATGGTAAATTAGTGGTGGTGCATCTGTTTTAAGATGCTATATAACTCTTCCGATAATAGCAAATAGCTTGCAACAGCACAAGCTTTTGCAAGCAATAGTCCTAAGGCTGCTGTAGTCGACCAAAAAAATTCTTGGTTGATTTAAGACATGGCCTACTGACATATTAAACTATATAGATTAACCAAACATTCTACTTGAAACTACTAGGCATACAGACATATAGGAAACATTGTATTTATAAAAGGCTGATTAACTTTTTGATTTGCTTCTAAATCTATATTTTTTTCTATTGATGGTCTAAAAAAATCTTACGATCTAAGTTTAATAATCACTTGACTAACACAGATTTTAGCTGACTAAAATACCACTAACAAATAATCAACTGAGAACATTCTTCTCATGTTTGTGTTTGATAGAAGCAATCTAATCTTTCTCAAGTCAAATTTCAGACTTTGAGTAATTGCTAGTTTATTTTCCCACAGCTCCAAAAATAGCCACTCTATCTTGGAAGGATTTTTTTTTTACTATTTTTACATGTCCCTGGGGTTGCGTAAACAGCCCCCCAAAATAAACAAAGCAACGACGTCCATTTTATACGCGCCCACAGCAGCTTTCCCACCATGCAGCCATGTCAGCATTAGGCGACAGTCACTCTCGGACCTTGCATCCATCAGAATGGGAGTAGCACACACTGACACAAGCATGATATGGTCATAGTGACACCACCACCTAATGTGAAGCACTACTTCTTCCATGAGGAGACTCTTGTTTTGTTATCAGGATTTCTTGACACGGTCCATGCACACATCTTTTCCTTTTTTATCAGCATAGTTGGCTATGAGACAGCATGTAGTGTTAATACAATAATCTTAAACATGTTGTATTTATCTAATAATTGAGAATTTTATCTTTTCAAACTTGGAAGAAAGTGTGAAGCCTGAAACTATTAAGTATTTGTCCACGATTTCTCTAACAAGGTGTGTTAACAATAGTCAGTGAGCAATGCCTTTATTAGTCATTCTGTTTTTAACTACAAAAACCTAAATGAATACAAGATCAAAACTATACATTTTGCAGAACAAAGAAAGTTTACATATACTGTATATTACAAAAAAAGTTTGTAAAAGAATAGACGAAACAAAAATGTAGAATTATTTCTGCTTCCAAAATAAAACTTACTCCTAGAAGTCACGCCAAAAATACCTCACTGTGCAAATGAATAAATTTATCTAACTACTGCCCACAACACAGCAGATTATTTACATATAGTATGAAGCTCAGAAGTGTCAGTTATCTTCCAGCGAGCCTGATATAAGTGTCAGGCTTTTTCAGGTACAGGCTGGAGGGCAGGAGGGCTAGTTGTGTTGGGACCAAAGTAGCAGCCAAACACCTATTAATACACCGAGAGCTGCTTGGCAAGAGCATGTTCTAGATGTTGGTCCGCAGAGGGAGGAGGGCTCATTCAGAGGTATTTCAGTGAAGCGCTTTGACAGGGTGGATCATTACAACTTGGCATGGTGTATTCCTGAAGCCATGGAGAGCTGGTATCATGTATTACAAAAAACATCTTCAACTGGAGGGTGACGTCTCAAGCAAAAAGGGTTTGACAAATGTTATAGATGCATAAACTCACAGCGGGGACACTGAAGTCCACTGGTGGCACTATCTCAACACACTGAGGCAAGTCTGCTTAAGTTTACTTTGCTTCAGAGGAAGAAGAGCACAATTTTGTTTCTAAAGCTGACAGGAAGAGCCCATGGTCTTCCGGATATCTACCAGCTCTATACTGAAAGTTGTCATGTCGCCATTTTATGCTTTGGTTAGCGGCCATTTAATGTTGGTGGCCATTTTGTGTTGTGGTGAGCTGCCATGTTTTGAGTGCTTATATTGTATATACTGTCAGTAGCGTTGTAACCGGCTTTAAGTCGGAGAGCTCAGGAGGAGCACACTTAGGAGCAATTCTTAGGTGAATGACAACCCAGCGGATGCCTGCTGGTTTTTGAGAATAGAACGTGGCTTCGCTCTGTGGTGATAAGAGCGGCGATCTTTCTCCAGAGTCACTCACTACTGAAGTGTTGTGAGCAGGACTTGCCCAAGATCCCGTTGGTGATTGGGATCGACTTTTAGTGTTATTTCCATAGACGGTCATTTCACATTTATTGCATTTATCTTTGGTATCCATTTAATTCAGTTGTATTAATAATTTTAAAGAAAATCTGACTTTAATTTTCTTTTCATCCAAAAATCTACACGTGAAACGGTGAGTACTATTTAAAACGCTAGTAGGCTTTGTTGTATTGGTTTCCGCCTTCCTCAGGTGGGAATAGCTTGGCTTAAAAATAGGATAAGGTTTATCCTAGTGTTAGTCCCAAAACCAAAACCAAACCTCTCTGCAGAAATTTTAATCTAGTGTAATCAGTTCTCACATACATAAGACCTTACCGCTAAGCGTGTACAGTATAGGCATTCGGTGCTGAAAACTAGATAGGAAACAAGATAGGACTCGCCTACAACCAGGTTTGCAGAGAGTCCACTCAAAGAAAGGAAACTGCATTTTTCCCCCCCTAAAATGCTATAAATGTTAATGATTTAAATAAAAGTTGCATTGAAATGTGTAGCAATAGGGAATTGTGCTGATTTTTGGTAAAGTGAAAAAAAGGTTCCACTGAGGTTCTATGCTGTCATAAGCCCATCTTCACCACTCTATTGTGAACAAAGAGAAAAAAATGTTATTGTCTCTGATCTTTACCAAATTATTGAACTATTAAAGATTGAGAGGAATTTTAATTATCACATATTATAAACATTTAAATCATATTTATTCTTTACAACATGAATACATAAGAGAGCACTGTTAACCAATCCACATCAATTGTGATACATTTATACGTATTCGAAATGTTTTATTACGGGCCGGAATGTGAATATTGACGCTAGATGTCGCCATGGTAGTTAGGCAAACTGCATGTGAAATGCGCACCCTGGTGCTCAAAAGTGGACATTACTTGGATCACTTTATTATTTTATTTTTTTTTTCTTACACAGTGCTCCTTTAAGGCTTCACACTTGCTTTGGAACAACTTTGGAAAACAGAACTAAAAGAACATTCTGATTGGGACTGGACCCATATTTGGCTGTTCATTTGTCATCAGGAAATCTAAATCATTAAATGATCCATCCATTATACGTTTATTCACAGATCTTATGACATTACATAAAATAAAACCCAAAAACAACCCATACTGTTATTTTTTATTTATTTATTTGCACTCTCCTTCATTTGGTGTGGCAGTGCCCAGAGGTCTTTAGCTTCTGGGAAAGTGTGGCTAGTGCTCTGTCTAATTTAAGGCATATCCCTCACACAAGGCTACTCTAACTGAATGACACTACAAGTATGAAATTATCTATAAATGAATCAATGTTTAGCAGCAGCTAAAGAGATGATAGCATGTTGAAACGAAGAGAAGGCAGTCTCTGTGTGTTGGACAATGGCTCTCTTAATTTAAAGACATTGCACAGTTAGAACTCTCAGCAGCTCGGATGCATGATACATAACATTGGTTTATTTATTCTTGGCCCATCCTGTTAAAATTAAATAAACCAGACAGCACATCTGGATCCCATGCAAGTATTATGTAATATGGACCCACTGACAAATGGGAATGGGGTGTGCAAAATAGCGAACGTGAAAATATTGCATAAAGAATAAAAAATATAAAATGCAAACTCAAAAATTCTTATCACAAAGATTAAGAGGCATTTTTTCTTGCTGACTGCATTTGCAAAGAAATATCAAAATTGATTTCACTAATCTTGGACTCTGAGGACCTCAGGGACCGGCCTCCTGCTGGTGCCCAGAGTCAGGACTAAACATGGACCAGAGTCAGGACTAAACATGGGGAATCAGCGTTTCAGTTTTTTGCAGCTAAGATCTGGAACAGTCTTCCAGAAGATGTGACAATGTTTAAATCTCGTCTTAAAACATTTCTTTTTATCTGTGCAAATGACTGAAATGCTTTGTCTGCACTCTTTTTTTCTTTACTTCTTTTAAAGTAAATTTTATGCTGATTATTTATATATATTTTAATAATGTTGTTTTGTAATTTTGATGCATATTTTCCTGCCTTGTAAAGCCCTTTGAATTTTGCTATACACATAAATTTGCCTTGCCTTGCCTAATTTAAAATCTGATGATTTTTTCAGGTGACTAGACCCATAACATTTTGTAATACAACAAAAACTGCATTTAAGCCAACCATCTCCAGTAGAAATAAATTTTACTGGCCAGTAGAACACTGTGACGTAATATGAACCTATTTAAGCAACAGAATCACAAAGTACTTTTGTATCTTAGTTTTGTTCACCAGACAATAAACGAGTTTGCTTGAAGAACAGCCATGTGAAAGTGTAGGGAAATCATGAGGACACATGCAAATGCTTTGAGGAGGTATATTGAGCAAAGAAATAACTTGCACCATAGCTTTTACTTCTCAAGGTTTTTGAATCATCTGTACTAGAAACTTGAGGAAGTATGGTAATGCAGCAAAGTGTTATCAAAGAAAACTGAGTAGTCCAGTTTAAGATCTGGACAGATTCTGCCAGACACACATACAGACACAACAAAACAGCAAACAACACAAGGTCAATACAACATCTATGATGTTTCCAGCAATACCTCAAACAACAGCTAGCATACAGTCTATGCTACCGTGTGGGGATATACATATTATCAAAATTGAAATTGAGTAATTTGTTCATAGCAATGCTACAAGTCCTCAGCCAATAATAAAGGATGCACAGTAATGTCTTGACTGAGAGAATAATGAAAAACAGCTATTATTGTTCCAACAGCTGTGATTCAGGGCTTGTCCATTTGGCTGAATGTTCTTCTGTTATGTCATTGCTGGATTTTCTTACATTGATGTTTTCTCAATTAACAATCTTGGGATGTCCTCAAAAACAACTGTTGATTTGGGCTGTGCAAAAATAAATTGATTGGATTTGATGTCAATACAAACTGATTGTTGAAAGGGCCGATGACACAGTTTGACCACCCTCCTTCTGCCACACAAGCCGCTGTGGCTGGAATAGAAGCTTACCAGTGAATGAAAAATTACTAGCCAAACCCTTAACTCAAGATGTCATAAATGTGCTAATAAATAAGCCCTGCTTGTAAATGTCTAATCCTTTGACATCTAAGTCATTAAATAATCATTAATGTTATTACTATTATTATTGGTCTAACTTAAAACTAGCCTAAATATTATGCCATTTGAGAGGGGCGAAGGACCATCAAAATGCACACAATAAAATATTGAAACGAAAAAAAAAAAAAAAAAACATAAATTTTTATTGCACACGTTGTTTTGAAATGTCATTAATAATGGCCAGTGCTTTGCTTTTCCTGTGACACTCAGTCACAAGCTGATTTCTACCTAATTAAATCTCTCCTAATGAGAGGAAAGGCTGTTCCTTTCAATGATCTAAATAATGAATGTAGCTTTTGATGTCTTGTGAGAGACTGTAAAAATGTTTCTGCTAGCCAATAACCCATTTGTCACAATGAAAGGTAAAGTCGTAATGATTTAACTTCTTCCATTGTGTCTGGATGGTTAAATCTTGTTTTGTTGTCCATGGTGTGACTTTTACATACATCATTCTGCACTTATTCAGCATAAAATGGGCACAATGTAAATTTTTAGTAAGGAGTCCTATTTCCAGGTAGCCAACAAAACACACAGTGCAAAAAGTACCATTATGTGTAGTTTTAGTAGAAATAGCCTACATACAAATGTATGAAGAATAATACCATTTTTAACGTTTCTGGGGAAAAAAAAAAAAAAAAGAGAGAGAGAGATTAAGCGTACAAAAAAAATATGTGGAAATAGTTCTACTTTGTTCGAGCTTGGACTTCCATTTACGCCAGTGTGAACTTTTTTGAGAATTTTCCCTAAAGATTCTCAAAAGTGCAGCCACATAGTTTAATTTAGAATCAAAACAGACGCTACTTTATCTAAAAACGTGTTTCTTACCTTGTTGTATTTAGAAGGAAGCAGTCAAAAGGTGTTTCTTTCTAAAAAACTCCGCGCTTGCATGTTCTGTGGAGTTCTCATTCTGCTGCCAACGCTGATCTGTAAATGCACTGCCCTGCACTGAGATGCGGAGGCGAGAGCTCTGCCTGTAAAGTCACAAAGCAAAACAAGACGCTTCTGTTTCATCCTCCAAAACAAAAGATACACAGGAAATGAGCTCTTTTGTGCTACAAGTACCTGCAACTGTAACTGTAACTTGTAAAAAAAAAAAAAAAAAAAAAAAAAAAAAAGCTGAAGACAAATAGTAAATTTGACTTTTCTTTATCTACTAGTTTTGTGTTAAATAATCTTGACGACTGTTTGATGCCTCAACTGAAGTAATTGCTCCACCTACTGGGCTAAATTAGTATAGACATTGAAATTAAAATCTAGCACCGTAGCCTATGTGTTATAATAATAATAATAATAATAATAATAATAATAATAATAATAATAATAATAATAATAATAATAATAATAATAATAATAATAATAATAATAATAATAATAATAATAATAATTAAAAAAAAAAAAAGGGTTTAGATTTTATCAAGGATTTGTGGAGAGGTGGCTGAGATTTTCCCTTTGTGGTGGTTGCGTTGGTTGTCTATAGGCTGTCATTGGTCAATCTCGTCTCCTCTTTGGACCAATCACATACCCGAGAGGAGCAGCACGCGCCCCACCTTGTTTCGGTCACGTGACCTGCACTTGGGGAAGATGGTGGAAGTTTCCTCTTCCTTGAACAGAAACCCCGACAGAAACCTAAACATCCAATAGACACGGGGCTGCGAGTGTAGCGCAGTGAAACCAACTTGTCTTCAGACCCGGGTAAGTAGTCGATCACCGAAATCATCTCTTATTTTATTTAGGATCAGTCGTTGGACTTTGGGGTTTCCCACCAGCCATGATGATGACACAAGCTAGCAGGCTAACATTAGCCGCAGTGTCCAAAGCTGTCAACACAGCTCCTACATTCAACACGTACTCTGCAACTTCTGCAACCAGGCCGCCCATGGTCAAACTACACGTTTAATCGACCCCTTTGTGATTGTAGATGTATTCTGTTATTAAATGTGAGACTCGCCGATTGCTCCTGACTGGGTTAAATTATGTAATCTTATATACACCCTGTTAGCTTAGCATTTTCTGAAGGGTTGCTGCTTCACAATAAAAAACATACTTTGCATAGTTGACTGTGACAGTATTGTCGGTTGTGAAACAGGTTTATTTGTGATTCTTAGATTTAAAAAAAAACAACAACAAATAATTAAGGTTATCTTCAAATGTTCAAGTTTATACTCTTCATTACAAAGGCATCATAAGTAATTTTGTCTACCTCAGTGAGTTTGGTCACGTGTTGAACCTGTCAGATTGGTAATACAAAATGGCTAAGTCACTGATACATTGCATGCAATACATACTTTCTTTGCTTTTGTATTTTGAGACATCCATTTATTCAGTTAGTTATTGTCTGTATTATGATAGTCAGCAAGATTGTTAACAATATTCCACTCATAGAAAATAAGAACAATCTCAGTAAAATCAATAAATAATTCTTGATTGATTGATTCAAATAAAAAAATTCTAATGAATATTGGCATCCTATTCAGAATAAATGTTGTGTTAATCTGAAGTTTTAAATGACCATCATCATCAACAGAAAGTTTCCCCATGCCAGTCTGTGATGAATAATTAATAATTGACATCAATGACTTGAGTAGAAGTGAAAGTTTACTCAATGCTCCTGACTTCAACTGTACCGGTTGTATGCATCAAAAATTAAGAGGAGACAAAGATTCAGTTTAGCACAGCATGGCTCCCTTCTTAATCTGGCACTTGTCTTTTTTGTTTTCAGCTTTAAATGTTGCGCATACATTAATCTACTTCCTACAGTCGCGTTTTTATTGTAGATTTTTGTTGTTCCGTGACTGTCTATGTTTATTGCACTGTGGGGCTGCTGAATAGCAGAAACTGACGCAAAATCCATATCAATCAGAGAAAAAAGATATAGGCCTAATTTAAACTAACAAATCAACAAATAAATCCATCTCAATTTTGAATATAATTTTATTTTAGTTTTTTCCTGTCACTGCGGCACTGCTTGTGGCAGTGTTATCTTGTAAGATCTTGTCTTGAGAGTAGCAATCATTCACATTCATTTCATATTTCTCTGCAGAAAAAAACCCAACAAAACCCTGTTTTTGAATTTTTTTGTCGAATTGACATCTGAATTCTGTAATTTTTGCCATCTGTGTTATAAGGCTGTAGGTATTTAGTCATTTAGCTGATGAGTCTTAGACAACCTAAATTTGTATTGTCGACAAATTATGTTATTTAGGTTATAAGGACTTATATAGATCAGCAGCAAACTTGTCTGGGTTAGTTGGAAATCTTTTGGTTAAATTGTTTTTAATGTGGTAAATACAAATGCTTTGTTTATACAAATTCCAATGTATTTTTAAGAATTCTCTGTTACGTCCCTATAAATGATCAGATAAAAATTACACTTTTTAGTTTGACAGATTTTCCCATTCTCTGTACCTAATGTATTTATTGACGTAAGGTGGAGTTACTGCTTGCACTGTTTAATTTTGTCTTTTGTAGTTGAAAATTTTTCTTTGTCTTAAAGATTAATATTCCAGCCTATGTCATGGCCGGGGGAACCACCAAACAACCAGGGACATCCAATGGCTACCCTCTGAAGGCACAACTACAAATCATTGGTATGAAAGCAACATTTTACTTTTATACTTCCGTTTAAAAATCCCAGCCAAATCTATAAGACATTTTTCTATTATTTTTAGTGTTGTCGGCAAAATTAAAGGAAAACAAAAAGAACTGGTTTGGGCCTAGTCCTTATGTGGAGGTGACAGTAGATGGACAATCCAAGAAGACTGAGAAATGCACCAACACGCACAGCCCCAAATGGAAGCACCCACTCACTGTGTAAGTTTAATACTATACTGCCAGTGTTCACTAATTATATGTCTTCAATAGTGCTCCTGCACTCACATGACTAAATTTGTTGTGGCAGTGAAGGAACGCTGGTAACTAACGGCACAATCCTGAACTCTACAGTTTCTTTTGGAGTTGTTTTTTTTTTAATCAATAAATAATGGCGCACATAACAATACATATTAAAATCTAATTAAACATTAGCAACCATTTTGTGGCTCGAGTGGGCTTTTGAGTTATGATTGCAAAACAAAATCCATCCTAAATCTGCTATTTCTGGGCATCTGATTCCCATTTCACCTTATGTGATTAAAACTGTTTCCGGGTGAAATGTCTGTGTGAAAAATATTTATACCCCTATACATGACCTTTAGTGATACGATTTTGATACAAAAGTAAAAAACATGATGTAATGCAAAGCTTTTGCGCATTACAGAAACAAATTCTCTCATGCCAATGTAACATTTGCACTGCACTTTTGTAGCTTAAATAATGGAAGACTCAGTCAACTTAGTTTGATAATTGCGGCCAACTCCATTAAAATCTATAGAAAAGGCTACCTTTCCAGAGACTTGATGTCTCTCTACAATATTTACTTTTGACCATTCTAATATTTAGTTTTTAACTGATCATTGCAATTGTGGCAACACTAGTAATTTGGAGCAAACCCAATGACTATTGGTGTGCTACAGCTGCTCTGAGATAGATTGAAGTGTGGCTGCAGAGCTTGACCTCTCACTCACACTACATTCATGCACTGGTTATATTAGGGAAGTGTCATGCCACAGTATGTACCAGCCAGAGCTGGAATAGCCAAGCTGTTTTGTTGGGGGAGGCAACCATTAAGCCACTTCTGCACATATAGTTTTTACCAGTATATTTTATATGTAGACAGCCTTGAGCATCCAATTTTTTTTAGCTTGGGTAATTGATTATTTGGAAAAAGTTTTCTTCCTTGCTGAGTATAAAGAAGAATCTGAAACCTGTGTTGCAAGATATGCATATTGTGGTCTGACTTTTTCACTGTTGACACATGAATCACATAACGCCATGAACGTTTTGCTGTCTGACTATGCTGAGTTGCAGTTGTAGTGTCAGACATATTATCATTTATATTTTCCCTGTTCTATTCATCACTTCAGTCTTCCAAATGCTCTGTCGGTTGTCTTTGACAACTATTGAAATGGTGGGCTTGCTCTGCGAAAACTGTTCTCTTGCATGACACTAAATTAATATTGGAGTAATAAGTAACTTCTGTGTTGTTTACAGGCTAATAAAAACTTTCAAGATTTGTTTTTGCCAGTTAGTAGGAGTACAGTAAATTATAGTCAGTTTAATATAGATATAATATATCTTCTTTTATTTTTAATCAGTATTAAGGTATCAAAATTAAAATATCAACTGTACTGACTTCATATAAATTCCTTGAGTGCACTGAAAAACTGAAATTCCACTGAGTAACTTTTTCTCACAGCTGTTATAAGTGTAATATATTATACACACAGACCGTCCTAAAATAACTGTGATCTCATTATATAAGCTGTGTTTACTGTTGGAGGTAATTGGAGAACGCACATGCCTGCTGTGATCAAAAGATGCAAACACGGTCTCTAAATACATTTTTGTCAGCATTTAGTTTAAAATTAATTCCAAGTCAACTACATGTTGGTTTGGAAGATTTTCTTTTTTATTCTTGAAATGCTGACAGTATCCAAATTTTATTGAATCTATATGTTACAAGTTCAGCGATGCAAACTGGAAAATGATATGTAATGTATGTTTTGTTGCACAGGATTGTTACGCCGTTCAGTAAATTGGTCTTCCGTGTGTGGAGTCACCAGACCCTCAAGTCAGACGTGTTACTGGGCATGGCCACTCTGGACATCAGTGAAACCCTTAAGAAGAATGACATGAAACGTGGGTGTTAACACAATATTAGTTGCCCCAGGAAAGACTTAGACAGCTCTAAACTCTATCTTAATAGTTTAATAATATTGATTTTCTTGTTGTTGCAGTCTCAGAGGTGGTGCAGACATTACAGCTGTGCACTGACCGGGAGCAGACTGATGTTGTGGGAGACCTGTCTGTTTGTCTGGATGGAATGACTGTCGACCCAGAGATGTTCGCCAATGCAGAGGCGGCTCAGCACAGTAAGTGTAAAACTTTTTATTACAAGGGTTTCTGCAGGCTTTTAAAATGTCTAAAAAAAAAAAGTCTTCAATAGAAAAGTTTGAACTGAAGATCTTAAAAAGTATTACATTTGTGTTAGTTTTTAAAATGTTGCACAAATTCTCAACCTTATTTTCAATAATAATACACAATTGGTGTGGTTTACTCTTATTTGGTTGAAGGAATGCCAGCTGCTCTATAGATTGCATTCTTTTTCGTTAAAGGTTCATTACCCAATTTTTGCTTCCTTAAAAATGTAAACAGAATTTTTTTTTTAAGTTCTTGCTTCAGTTCACATGGTTTGCTCATTTACATTGCTCACATTCTAATCTTCCGAATTGTTCACACGGTGTGTTTTAAGCTTTTTTCACAGCTGTTAGAGCGAGACAAGCCGTTATGCTAAAAACAACAACAGCAGCAGACAAACTTAGTAGAGTTTGGTGAACAAACAGGACATTAGCAAACTATGAAAGTGTGTCTTAAGTAGCATTGTGAAATACTATAGGTCACAAACTTAATTTGTTTTGTGATCTTAACAAGGTCTTAAATTTCACATCTCAATCCCTGCAGAAACCCTGTAAATAATTAGTGTATAAAAAAGGATATTTGTAATATTTGTGCACAATAATAAATAATGTAGTGCAAAGTATTTTACAACTTTACTTGTGACCTGAGGGCATATTCATTTATTATTTGTTTTTTTGTTGTTGTTTTTTTAGGTACAACAAATGGGGAGTCGTCAATTCAGCCTAATGGAGATACTGTTATAAGGTAATTTCTTGTTTTTCATTTCATGTTCTGATATGTTAGTTTTAATTATTTATTTAGTTACTTTTATGTATTTAATAGATTTCCCTCTTTTCCTCTTGTAGACGTAGTCGGGACAACTCTCCAGCAGTAGACAGTGTAGAGCACAGGTCTTCTCCGGGGGGCAGGAGGCTGACCAATAACACAGGTTCTTCCTCACCAAGTACGAGACCGCTGAGACCGCCCAGACCCTCCAGACCTCCTCCTCCTACCCCTCGAAGACCTACATCATCACCAGGTATGTAGTTGAAACCTTTTAGAATTATTCACTTGAATCATATGTTTCTATTTTCTATCCAGCATTATCATCTAACGGCCCCACATCTGCAGAGACCAGTAATGGTCAGTCTGGCTCTGATACTCCAGTTCGAACACCAGCCCCTGCCGGGTCCACCGCATCAGAGGCCAGTCCATCCCTTGGTCCTGAGAGGAACTCCACTGCACCCTCCTCCACTTCTGGTTCTACAACCTCTCGACAGCCCACCAGCACTACCACTCCCTCAGTTAGTTCAAGAATACCCGCGATCAACACAGGACCACTTCCACCTGGGTAAAAGTCTCTAATCAATTCATTGAAATGCCTACTTCTTTTCATAATGGAATGTTTTCTCTGTTTAAGATGGGAACAAAGGGTGGATCAGAATGGCAGGGTTTATTTTGTTGATCATGTGGAGAAGAGAACTACGTGGGAACGCCCTGAACCACTGCCCCCTGGGTAAAATTTTTGTCTTTAATCTCTTTCCGAATATTTTTGTCTTTTTTGGGTTTACCTAATTACTCATTAACATTTCTTTGGTGTCTTGTGGATAGATGGGAGCGTAGATTGGACCCCATGGGCCGGGTGTACTTTGTGGACCACATATCCAGAACCACCACATGGCAAAGGCCCACTATGGAGACCGTGCGTAACTATGAGCAGTGGCAGCAGCAGCGCAGTCAGCTGCAGGGAGCCATGCAGCAGTTCAACCAAAGGTTTATGCTGGGGGTAAGAAAACTCACCTTTGTTCTACAGATAATGCCAGTTTGTTCTTATGTGAAACTGTGTCTGTTCTCTGCTCAAGACACAAGATCCAGCTGCCTCTCAAGAGTTTGATCCTCTTGGCCCTCTGCCATCTGGATGGGGTATGTTTTCTTAATGTTATTCTATCTCTTTCAGTGTGTTCAACTGAACCTTAACATCAGGTTTACTCTGAGTCCAGTGTAGATCGGGACTCGCACAAGTTCCACAGGCTGTCGAAAGTGCTTGAAACTAGGGATGCACTGATCCAGCTTTTTAACTTGCAATACAATGCAAGAAGTTAGCCACACCCAACCAGAGGCATTTATTGTATTCTCTGTTAATAGACCTTCAGGGCCTTGGAGGTTGGAGGAAAAAAAACACCTGCAGCAAAAGATTTGGAATTAAAGTAGCTAGGATATAACTGCAGGAACATTTTGGCCAAATCATGTAAGATGATTTTGCTTTAAGTCAATTTGACTTTGAAAATAATTTGTTTTCTTTTTTTCTTAAAACTCACTTAACAAGTTGGAAAATTGGTCATAGGGCTATGTATCTGTTATTTACTGTGCAAGCAACAACTTAACATCTTTATGTGTCAGTAAATTGTCTTTTACACCCACATAAAAGCACAACCATGATATCAGCTGACCCAGTCTTTTTTTCCAGAAGACCACAGCGATCTGATGCAGCTTTCAAGTCATTAAATAAGCGTTCTCGCGGAAATCTTTTTGAATCTGCGTGGCTTAGGACAAATAGGGATAGCAGTTGACTGCAGATGTTGTAACAAGTAGTTTGCAAGAAACCTGCACTTGTTCCAAGTCAAACCCACCTCACAGTTGATGTACGTCCAGCGTAAAGTCAATAATACAGATTATCCTGTTTTATAATTATTATTACTTTTGTTCGAATAGAAGTTTACAGCAGTAAAATACAATGTATGAAAAAATTTAAATGTAAATTACAGGAAGCAGCACATATGTCATCAAAAGTGACATTCTACACAAAGTTGTGTAGAATGTCTTAACTATTTAAACAATAGTTAAGTTAAAAAAAGGTGTTTCCAGGTGTTGTCATTTGTAAAAACCTAACTTTGTGTAATTTATGTAGTTTTTTGCCTTTGTTTCTAGCATGGTTGTGGGTTAGGTTTTTTTTTTGATGGACAAAAGACTATCATAAACCTTATCAAACAACTGATGAACTGGGTTAAAATAAGCAAGAGGTTTAGTAAATATTAAATGCAAATATGTTCACTTTGACTTCACTGAAAAATGTAACCTAACCTGTACATACCGTACTTTAAGTCATAGTATGCCTCATGTTCGCAAAAGTTAGAGCCTTGGTAAAGATTTTTTTTTCCTGATGTAGCTTTCCACTTGTTTTCCAGAAAAGAGAACAGACTCCAATGGCAGAGTCTATTTCGTTCATCATCCTACTCGCACTACACAGTGGGAGGATCCTCGAACTCAGGGGTTAGTAGAGGATTCACTAACTTACCCCCATTCAGACTCAAACTAATTCACACTGAATAACTGTGTTTTTATTTGTAGGTTGTTGAATGAGAAGCCACTTCCAGAAGGCTGGGAAATGAGATTCACTGTAGATGGTATTCCATACTTTGTGGACCACAACAGGAGAACAACCACCTACATTGATCCACGAACTGGAAAGTCTTCACTGTATGTACTCAACTGTGTTTTTTATGTGGTCATGGTGTTTCATGTTTGTTTGCATAAGTAACCTGAGCTTATCCTGGTGTGAGTCACCGGGAGTTCCTTTTCTATTACTAGACAGTATGACGTTGTAATGACACATACTTTTAATAGTCTCACTTACTACAGTATTATTTATAACCAATCCTCAACACAACAAATAATATTAGGCAGAAACATGTCATTAGTGCACAACAAAAATGTTTCAGTCTGAACAGTGCAATATTTTGTAATATGTGATTAAATAATAGAAAGATGGTAGTAAATAAAAGAGTGAAAATATAATTCGTTAATACTCCTGACCATTAATGGTGGTAAACCAAACCGGTAGCATATATTTTTTTTTTAATCACTGTATTCTCCAGTAACTGGGAGTGAATGCGTTTACAAGTTATAATTGAGAAAGTGAAAGTAATCTATTGCACTTTTATATTCACACAATAGTATAACTTTTGTATATCAACAGTGAAAATGGACCTCAGATCACTTATGTTAGAGACTTCAAAGCCAAAGTGCAGTGCTTCAGAGCCTGGTGTCAGGTATGTGTTACTCTTACAGCAAAATGATATATACAAAAAAAATTCAAGATACACTATTGATTCAGATTTCTTTCTTTTTATAGCAATTGTCAATGTCTCAACACATAAAAATCACTGTGACCAGAAAAACCTTATTCGAGGATTCCTTCCAGCAAGTAAATATAAATGGTTTCTATTAAAATACCATATTTGTGAATTCAATATACCTTTGAATATAATACAATTTGAATTCCCATCTAGATCATGAGCTTCAATGCTCAGGATTTGCGGAGAAGGCTTTGGATAATTTTTCCTGGAGAAGAAGGCCTCGACTATGGAGGAGTCGCCAGGCAAGTGTCTTTTGTTTGTATATCTTTTTTTTTATATTTATAAACAGCATAATAATTTATTTTCTTTCCCAGAGAGTGGTTTTTCCTACTGTCCCATGAGGTGCTAAACCCTATGTACTGCCTGTTTGAATATGCTGGGAAAGATAACTACTGTCTCCAGATTAACCCTGCTTCCTACATCAATCCTGACCACCTCAAGTACTTCAAGTTCATTGGACGCTTCATTGCTATGGTCTGTGTGAATATTGTACCATAATGACATTAAAAACAACAACAATTGCATTAAAGTCTTTTGTGTTTGTTTTAGGCTCTTTTCCATGGAAAGTTCATTGACACGGGTTTCTCTCTGCCTTTTACAAACGTATCTTGAACAAGCCTTTGACTCTCAAAGACCTGGAGTCTATAGATCCTGAGTTCTACAATTCGTTAATATGGATCAAGTGAGTGACCATTCTCATACACAAAAAGTCTTTTGAAAGTCTATTTAATATTTATATTCAATTTTTTTTATTAGAGACAACAACATTGAGGAATGTGGCCTAGAGATGTTCTTCTCAGTAGATAAAGAAATTCTTGGAGAGATTACAACTCATGAACTAAAACCTGGAGGAGGAGATATCCAGGTCACAGAGGAAAACAAAGAGGAATATGTCAGGTATTTTTACTTTAATATTTCAAACCTTTATAACCTTTAATTCTTATAAACCATATTATAATATTGTCTTATTACGGTAAATTTGTTTGTTCATAGATTGGTGGCAGAGTGGAGATTGTCCAGAGGGGTTGAGGAGCAGACCCAGGCATTCTTTGAAGGTTTTAATGAGGTCCTTCCACAACAGTACTTGCAGTATTTCGATGCCAAAGAGCTGGAGGTATGACTGAAGAAAGACAAGTTGTTCTGAGGATATTATAAATCTAATTCCACTTTCCACTTAGGTAATGCTGTGTGGGATGCAGGAGATTGATCTGGGAGACTGGCAGAGGAACACAATATACAGACATTACGCCCGCAGCAGCAAGCAGATTGTCTGGTTCTGGCAGGTCAGACTTTGTTAAAATAATTATTTTAGTTTATTGTGTTTGTACGTCTTAGCTAAATTAAAGACTAAACCTCTAAAATGTATTGTTGTTGTTTTTTTTGTTTATAGTTTGTGAAAGAGATGGACAATGAGAAGAGAATGCGGCTACTTCAGTTTGTGACTGGAACTTGTCGCCTACCAGTGGGAGGATTTGCAGACCTAATGGGTACTCTCTACTTTTATTGCTTATCGACTTTTGTTTCACTTGTGTAATGTAATGTATTCTATTGACAATTTGCTTGTTTTAGGGAGCAATGGTCCTCAGAAATTTTGCATTGAGAAGGTTGGAAAAGAAAACTGGCTTCCCAGGAGTCACACATGGTGAGTTACACCACATGTTGGTTGCTAAATGCAAATCATACAATTGGCATTGGTTTTGCTGACATATTCAATACTGTAGACTTTCTACTACTTGATCTTTACAAAGTGATATGTCACTGGTAGTAAACAGCAGATTTTCACTTAAAGTTGGGGTGGCTAATTTTTTTGTTGTAAATTACTAAACTTTGTGTTTTCCAATAGAAAGTATATAATAAATGCTGCACAAAAATTAGACCACAAACTTCAGTTCCCATCAGGAGTGAAAAGCAGTGTGTGTACAGTGTGACAATCAGCTACCCACCTTTAACTGTGCTTTATTGTTGATAAATGTTTAAATCCTACATGCATGTCTTGTTTGTTTTAATACTAAGTAGATGAAAATACTTTTTCTGATCAATATTTCAGGACAATTCAAGATTAGTCAAACACACACATTCAAATAAAACGAGTTAGATCATGTCAAGTTAACAATGATTATAACATTATTGGCAAAAGTTAGTTTAACTTGACCTTTGTCTTTTGCAGTTTCAACAGACTAGACCTACCACCATACAAAAGCTATGAACAGCTCAAGGAGAAGCTGATGTTTGCCATTGAGGAGACAGAAGGTTTCGGACAGGAATGAGCTGTGAGGCCTGACTGGTGTTTTAATCAGGGATTGTCCTATATAGGACAACAGAAAGTCCAGCAGCCTGTTGAACTGTGGTCTACCTGTATGCACTGTGCTTCAGCAGGCCTCCAGTGCCTGAATAATACCTGAAAATACTTTTATTATTGAAACCAAAAACACAGAAGATTCTCCTGTCTCTCCGAACGAGCACCAAAATATGCATGAGACCCAAACTTCACCGTCAAATTTCACGTAGATGATAATGCATAATAATAATAATTATTATTATAAAAATTATGTTTCAGGCAAAATAGAGTTAAGCTTTATTAATGAGGATTTGAATTTTCTATGAACGAAATATATTTGTTGTAAGTTTTATTTTGGACAAATTGTTAAAAGGGCAGTATTGGCTGGGTGCAAACAATCAACTGTTGGCTAAAAAAAATATATTTATTTTTCGCCAGAGCTTTGACAATGGCTGTGTGAATGAAAATGTGAATAATAGGACCAATGTTAAACCTAAAAAAAAATGCTGAAGGTCCAGACTTGCAACCTGTCCATATCAAACAATTGAAAGAAAATTCCCTTTGTATGCCATTTTTAACCAAAAGATTATTACTTTGAAGATACTGTAGTATGACCCATTCAGCCAAATACTGTACATCCTCCTTAACATTGCTTCAATGTAGTTCACTGAACCGTCATTTTTCACGTAAACTGCACGAATCTAATCCCTTCAGAAAATGAATAACAGTTTTTATAATTTTGGTGCTTGACATGAAAGGGAGACTTTTAGCATAACAAAGAAAGAGCCCTGTGTTCCTGGTTCGATAGTATGTAATCTGTGAATCACTTCTTGATTGTGAAAAAGTGTTGTAAGCTTCACTTATTTATAGACTTAAACTGACCCTAGTTTTATAGGGACAGAGCTGTGCGCCGATACTGATTTCTAGGATTGGGAATATGTTTTGGGAGAGTAGTGTATTTTAATATTCATCTCAGCTTGATCAAGTGTTGTTGTTTGAAAACTAATAAGGAAAGAGTCGAAAAACTGTAAATGTTTACACAAGGATCATGAAAAGAAGAAGGGTTAGTATTACAATACTTTTGCCAAATAAAAAGTCATACAAATCAAGTGCAATACCATCTAAGTTATGAGTATGCAATAATAAAAGAATTTTCTTGCTCCAATATGTTTTATTGATATGCAATTATACCAATAACACTCAGCGTTAACACACTTGTCAATAAAATCCCAGATTATTTTTTATATAATTACCGTATTTTCTGGATTATAAGCTGCTACTTTTTTCTTGAGCTTTGAACTATGCGGCTTATAAGGCAATGCAGCAAAATGATAGATTCTCATAGACTTACTATTAACAAGTGCGGCCTATATATGTACTTTATCATTTTTCTTACTTAAATCTAGTGGGTGCGACTTATATTCAGGTGCGCTCAATAGGGCAGAAATTACAGTAATATGACATTTGATTTGACCTACTCCTTTACTTTCTAAAAAAAAATTCTATCTGTATTTAGTCTGGCTTTAGAGTTATGTACCAAAGTTATGTCCAAATAACCGCATGTGTCTAGTGCCATGCCAATCTTTTTGCAGATCATGCAGTACCTCCGGTGGTGTTGACACATTTTTATGATCATAATAAAATGGAGCAACATCTATTTCAAGTATTCATTTGTTAGTGTTATTTAATGTATCATGAAACAATTCATGAATTGTGACCTTTTTCATGATCCTTGGGTGAAAAAAAATGGTTTGCTGTGTTGATATGAAACTGCAGCAGTGTGGACAAACTGACAAAGAGGAACTGTTTGTTGATGTGACATTAAAATTAATTTTCATTAAAGAAAGCCTAATGAATGTACCACTGTAATAGACTAATGCCTACATTTTCACTTCAGTGTTGTATTGATCTTTAACTGGGTTGATCTTCAAATCCCAGAAATATAGTTATTAAGCAATTCTGTAAATAGACTTTTTAGATCTCTCCAAACCACTGTCACTCTCATGTACACGAAACACTGTAAATGGTGTCAATAACAGATTTTCTTTTGTAAAAGAAGTTTTAATAAGAGGTTTACGATATGACTATTTTTTTTCTTTTCCCTGTCCTGTTCAGTTGTACATCACCAATGTGTGCAATATAAAATGTCACATAAACAAGAGTGAATATTTCTGAATGCTTTGTTACTGATTACTTGTTTGGGTAATTGCATGTAGATAAATTCAATAGACCTAACTGCATCTGTAAATTATCTGCTTTCATTAGGCACTATAGAGGTGAAAAAAGCACATTGTACATTTTTAATAAACTTTTATTTACATTTATACATTTTGGTAGCTTATACTGGATATTAAAAAAATATTATGTTTGACAGATACATTTAAATAACAAACATACAAATATCTCATTAGTCATACCAGCCAATACTTTTTAGACTAGGATTTACAGACATGGCTGCTGTAAACAGTTCTGCTGCAGGTCAGGATTTCTCTGCTCCACCTCTCTGTCCTCTCTTTGTTGTAGTTCCACAATGGACATGGCAGCCTGACAGTTTTCATCACATTCTGACCTCTCTCCATTCTCCTCCTGTGGTGTACCTAATGGATCATCATTTGAACTTTCTTCTACTTGTTCTTGATTGTTTGCAAATTGGCTTTCATCATTACTATTGTCCTCCCCATCCTTCTCCTCTTCCGCCTCTGCTGCCTCATCTTCTGTTCCTGGCCCACTCCCCAAAGCTGGACATTTATGATCCCTATAGTAGCTCTGTCTGGTAAAACCCTTGTTGCAAGAGGAACATCTAAAGCGGTAGTTGTCTGTATGAGACTGTTGATGCTCCAACATGTGGGCTCTCCGACTAAAGGCCTTCTGACAGAAAATACACTTGTATGGCTTGATACCTGAAGAAACAATATATAAAAACAACTGAAGTCACATTCTTATACATTAAATACATTTAATGTAAATTTAAATTTTTATCTCAGGAAGTAAAGTAAATGCGTCTTCATCACACTTATTTGTGTTTGGATCGCTACTATATCACTTAGTAGTGATTTCTAAAAAGGTTCGGAAACCCCTGCCTGACAAGCATAACCAAGGCAAACAAATGTAAATAGCAGTAACTTGGTATACTGGACTTTTATCAGTTTATCCATACGAAACTTGTGAACAAGCTTTTATGGCTTGCATGGGTTTCAAAATGGACAAACAGCCTATAAACAAGATACAGTAACTATAGTAACTACAACATGGTAAACTCAACCAGCCTGTCAACCATTGTGTTAATTTACATCTATTATAGATTAAAAGTGCACTATGTAACTTATCTGGTGGGTGGTATGGCACCATGGAGATGTCATTGTTTGATGTGAACTGTTCCTCAGTATGAAAATTCATGGATCGGTTTGCATCCACTCGATAAAATATAGTTTATTACATGCATTCTTACTGTGAGAGGGGTTCTCATATCTTATCCTTACCTGTTTCCATGGATATAAACATATTTAATTGAAGACCACGGAACTTTCTAGGCAAATCAATAACATCTCTGTGAAGCCAAAGAGAAGGCAGATCCTCCACCAAAAAAGTTACATAGTGCAACTTTGATGGTTTGTATTTATGTAACACTTTACCTGAATGCGACAGAATATGTGCTTTGAGTTTGTCTGGTCTATTGAATTCTTTTGTGCAGCCCACATGTGTTCTGAAAGGACAAACAAAGCCATTTTCAATAACTACAAGCAGACATAATGGGCCCTCATAAGTCAAACATACCTAAAAGGACACTTGTACTTTTTGAAGGGTTCATGAATAAGCATGTGCCTTTTGACTTTGTCCTTTCTGTTGAATGTGGCATCACATAATGAGCACTTGTATGGCTTTTCACCTGGAAACGTGACATGGACAGGGAATTATTAGGCGTTATAAAAGCATTAGATAAATAAACATTTATAACTAGTGTGTAGCAATTAGTTGTACAGGTTTTTAGGTTCAGCAGGAATGGTTGTAGTTGACATGAACAGAGCAAACCTATTTGAAAACTATATTCCAATAGTATTTATTTCAACTGCTTCTTTCCCACTACTGGAATCCTACTGTTTTTTACTGGCCTCGACTACTATCCAACAAGAAAAACAAGTAATGGTTGAAATCATTTTAGGAGTGCTGTAGTTATTGTTTATACCTGAATGTATCCTGGAGTGCAGTTTGAGGTAGTGTTCTGTCTTGAAGGCCTTTTTACAGATCTGACACTTGAACCTTCGCCCAATGCCGTGAGTGGGGAGGTGTCGCCTAAAGTACCTCTCACAGGGAAATACCTATTAGCACACAAAACCAGACAAAAATTACATTTATTAAAAAAAAAATAAAATAAAAAATACTTTATGATATTTCTTTCTTATCTTTTTTTCAACCTGTTTTAGGTTGTATAATATTGCCAAAGCACTTTCATAGTAGAAAAAGACTAATATGGTCAATATATATACCCTTTGTAGCTTATTGGCTTTCAGCCTTATCTTTCCAGACAAGGCTGATGTTATGTTTTGACTGAATTTAACACTTAAGGGGAAAGCGCATACGGAACCAAATAAGACTAAACTGCAAGCATCAGAGTGGCAGATTAGACTGTGAATGAGATTAGAGTCTATTTGAATTTAGTCATTTGGAGAAAATTATCAAAATTGGGCCACAACTATTGGTAGAGCTGATCAGCCATTGGTTTTCACAACACAAATTAGTCAGTCTCTAATTAATAGTATATAGATGAAAAAAAAAATTACCAAATTTAGTTACCAAATTCTGATTATTTTGATTGCCTCCTTGCAATCCAATGAAACCATCAGATGTGTATTTGCTTAAAAATAGTAAATAACCATTTTTCTGGATACTCCACTAAGGCGAAGAATCCAAAGCCTTTTGGGAGGGTAGCCAATACCATACTCTAACAATAAGGAGTGGCTTTACTAGTATATATCCTTTGTTTCAATATACCTTTTGGCAGTGTGGACAAGGAAAACTGTGTGAAGCAGTGAGAAGATGTTGCTCTAGGGCCTCTTGTGTAGAATATCTGCTTTGGCACTTTAAACACCTATAGAAAAGAATCATGGTTACATTAATTTGCTTAACACTGATTTGTTATCTGCAGACTGCCACGAGGGTTGGACCTGTAGACATTGGCCTCCTTGCGTGTGCTCTGCTGGGGACAGAAGCAGTGTGAGTACTGATGCACCCCCAGCTCAAACAGGGAAGGGAACACTTTGTTACACAGGTGGCAGCGGTAAGTTAACTGCTCTTGGTGTGTCCGGATGTGTTCAAGAAACTGATCCAGCTTCTGAAAGGTCTGGGAGCAGGACTTTAACACACATTTATAAACCTATAAGAAAGACCAGATACAGTATATAAGTAATATAATGAAATAATTAAGTTGCATTTTAACAGACAATTTCCACTCACTTGTTCTCCTTTGTGCTGGGTAAGATGAGATTTAAGTTGAAAGTATGTTTTGAACTTGTTGGAGCAGAACTGACACTGATATGAGCTATCAATCACCACCATCTGTTTAGACTGTATTTGGTTCTGTTGGCTTTGAGTGTTCATGTTTTGGTTCTGAACCTGTGATTGGTCGCTCTGAGCAGAGTCTTCTTCGCCAGCCCCTTGATCTGCTTGAATTGATGATGTCACACTTTCCTCCAGTTCTCTGGCAGTTTCTGCAAATAGTCAGTGCAACTTAAAGCATACATTTTGGAATTGTCTGGTTTGTATTGTATTTCACAATATTTCTTATCAATTTTTTGGATGTAATAAGGTTGCATTTGCTTTGTGCACTTGCAGAAATGCACGCTCTGTTGAATGGCAGCCTAAGTTTGTCTAAAATAGTTTGTTATTTTTAATCCATTACATGGCACAAATGTTGTTATAAGAACAGAACATTTCTATATAATATACTGAAAGTTTTACCCGTCTGTGCCTGCTGCTCCTCAACCTGTGATTGGACGCTCTGCTGTTGAGGCTCCTCCCCTTCATGTTCTGTGTGCTGCTGCTGTTGTTCGGCATTGTCGGCTTCTTCTTGAGATGATACTGGCACCACTTTGACTGTGACTGGAGATCTAGAAACTGTGCTGGCTGTTCCCATTGGCCATACCTTCAGAGATACAGATAATACATTTGACAGTACTAATAAAAAAAATAATGTCCTTCCTTTTATCAAACATAACTATAAACGGTAGACAGTTTCGCACCTTGTGAGTCTGCATGTGTTTCTTTACATTGGATTTCTGGGCAAATGCACGGCCACACACAATACACTGAAATGGCTTCTCTCCAGTGTGACTGCAACATAAAAACATAAAAGTTCAAGAAAGAAAAACAGAGGAGTGATTAACCAATTACATTTAGCAACAACTCACCTTCGTATGTGCTGCTGAAGATCAAAATTTTTGGAGAATATTTTGTCACAGAAATTACACTTTAGCTTTGGACCCTTTCCTTTTAAATGCTCTGCCATTGAGGAAACCCATACACAATATTATACTTTTTTTGCATTCATTTGAACCAGTTTAATATACTGTATTTTCCTCACAGACCTGTAGCCCCTTCTGTGCCTTTTTTGCTGCTTCTTGGACGTTTGGGAATAATGACTTTTTCAAACTCTCCCATCTCATTCATGTTGGTGGTGACACTGCATGCTTTAGTTTTAGACCCTTCTTTTTCAGGACTGTAGACCGGAGGAGTGGTAAAGGACTGACTTCCTACGCACTGACTAGGCACTATAAGAAAAATGTTAGACACACATAGAAATTAAAGGATTACTCGATTTTTTTGCAAAAATAATTAAAGCAATTTCCCTGCACTGATGCTTTTAATGTATCTATTCAGTGATTAGTCTAAGTCTGTCTATGTCTATAAATCCGTTTGTGCATTTTTTTTTTTTTTTCATTGTGTACTTGTTAGCATAGTGATCACCTCTGTTAAAGCTGTGAAAAACATTAAAACTATCATGATGAACAATTCTGAAGCTCAGAATGCATTACTACGTGAGAAATCATGTAGCCTGAAGGAAAAAGGTTAAAATTATTATTTCTGTTTGTTTACATTTTAGGATGCAAAATCAGGTAAGTCCTTAAGAAATGTTGCTGTTCACTATTACCTGTACATGATGAAATGGCTGTAGTCCTAGAGTGTGGATCTCGGCACTGGCTCCTCCAGACATTTGAGGTAAAGTGCTGTAAACTTGCACCACTGAGTTGTTTTGGCTGACTGGAACCTGAGAGGACAGATTCTGCTGGGATTGGGGCAGTTGGGGTTGCTGGGAAGGCTGAGGCTGC
Source organism: Mugilogobius chulae (assembly GCA_038363315.1). Classification (NCBI taxonomy): domain Eukaryota; kingdom Metazoa; phylum Chordata; class Actinopteri; order Gobiiformes; family Gobiidae; genus Mugilogobius; species Mugilogobius chulae. Next base: position 27,242,377 of record CM076414.1, read on the forward strand.
TGTTGCTGTGGGGGCTGCTGAGGATGGTGGTGGTGGTGATGATGATGATGATGGTGCTGAAGGTACGACACTCCAGCTGTGTGCATGCTCAGATTGCTCTGCGGGTAAATGAGAGGGTATTAATATTATATTTTTTAAGAGAGTCTCCATACTTGTATTACTATAGAAATATGTACTTTTTATGTTCCTCTGAGCACACGGATTTTTACTAAAATCCTAAAGCATGATCAATATATTGTTTTATTTACATAAATGCCAGTATTTGTTAAACATTACTAGACAGTATTTCAGTCAGTATTGGGTTTATTTTGAAGTCCATTTTAAGACCAAAGTGATGCTCCAGAGTAAAGTCCTTTCCCAAAAAATGTAACCCACAACTGTCAAAACTGCCAAGAGACTTTAAAAACATTAAAGATACGGCTTGGCAACTGTGGCTTTAATCTTGTCTATTGACATTTTGAGAACTTTAAACTAAAACGCAGGATATGCGTGTGTGTTAACATGCTAATCTGTGTGTCATCATTTGGAAACTTCCAGCTGGCCAATGCTCTTCAAGATTCAACTTCAAGATATGATATGATATAATTGATACCAGGTAACTATAAAGTAGACTACAGCAGATTACACTGCTGGTGACAGTCTGAACCAGTGGGACTGAAAGAGGATTCAAATGCATATGACTAATGCTGCGTTCAGGCAATGGAATGGGACATTCACTTGAAAATACCATTCCAGTTCAAGCGTTCAACCTAATCAACGTATGTAAACATATGTAATGCTAACTTTAGCTAAACAAATAACGTAAATAACCTGTAATCAATGTTTACATTGTTTTTGGTCAGTTAAATAATAATTTATTGTGTTATTGTTGAACTCGTATTGAATGGGCTTCCTCGACCAGGTCCAGTTCACAAGTGATTAACCAGTTCGAGTGGCGTTCCAGCGCATTTTACAGTGGGAGGTGGACATATACCAGTTCCCAGTTGCCTGGAACGCACCATAATTCCAATAAAGACAAGAATAAACAATAATTTACTTAAACCTAAGTAGTGTTTTATCCGCAAGAATCATTATCCTTTTGAGCAGCATCTGTGGTACTGACATACCCCTGTGATTTAAGCCATAAGTAACTTTAGATGATCATGTTACCTGTACTGGTGCCTGCATGGCAGCCATAGGCTGCTCAATAGAGGTGAAGGCAGAGATGGCCGACATGAGAACATCATCACTGACCAGAACGTTTCCCTGGACCAGAGTGTGAGTCAGAGGAGAGGGGGGGACTGTGATGTACGTGGACACCTGTAAACAAAGAAAAACATTTAGTTTTTTTAAACATGCTTTTTTAAACATAGTTTGTTTTATGAGGAACAGCTATGTAACCTTCAACTATATAGATAATTTGCGCTGTCCCATTGTCAAATTTCAAACTTGATTGTGATAAGGACAAAGTAGAATGACTGGGTTTTTTGCACAAAATAATACTTTCAGTTCAACCCTTGTGGCACTACCATTTTAAAACAAATGGTCAAATTCCGTTGATATGCTTTTTTTTAATGATTTTTAAATTGTAAAAATGTATTTGATTTCTGATACTCTTAATGATCCACTAAAAATGTACAAATGAACAACTATTACGTTGGATATAAACACATTGTAATGAGGTTGTTAGATAGAAATATAGAAACACTGCACAATAACCTGTCTGTTGGTAGGAGCCTGTGGCACAGAGCTTATGGGTGGAACAGGGGTGTAGATGTTCGTTGAGGCTAGAGACACAGTGGACAGAGACGGGGCGTTGGACTGACACTGCTCTCTCTTGTGCATCATGAAAGCGGGGAGTGAGTTAAACTGTTTCTTACACTTTCCACACAAGAACACATCCTCGTCATCTGTAAAGAAGGCATTATTTGTATATATTTTGATGCTGTAATGTAAATCAAGTATACATTAGATGATATTAATTCATCTACCCATAGATTGGATAGTGGGCGTTCCAGAGACATTTTGATTGTTGGGGTCTGGAACTCCACCTTGGCCATCTAGCAAAGACTGAACCGCCAACACAGTCTGGTTATCCATGCCTGTGAAACAAAGGAGAAATCCATACTGTTTTGCATGCGTCTTTGGAGGTGACAACAAATAAACAAATGCGTCGCTATCATCATATCATATTTACTAAACAAACACCAGGACCATTCATTTACGTGTTGCTCATAAATAAACTAACTAGGCCTACAGGGAATTGCATCCACTTCACTATTCAAACAAATTCCATTCATTTTTATAGGCTGTAACAGTGTTACTACAAAAGCACAAAATTGAAATGTGTAAGACATATAGCAGAGCAACTAGCACACAGACATGTGTTGATGTGCATATATAACTTTAACTGTTCATAATAATTATCAAGACTTATTGTAAAATGTAATCAGTAAGTGTTTACAATGATCCTTCATCATTACTGGAAATTTATATGCAAACGAAGGCTCATGCAACAGTTTATCACGCAAACAAAAGACACGTGTTTTTTCAGTTTATTGCGGTCATCATAGCAAACTCAAATATGTGTAATATGCTGTAATAAACTGATTATTCATACCTTCGAGAACCTCAAATATTGCCTGCGCCATCTTGAAGCTGTTCTGTTGACGGATAAGTGCTCGACTAGTACTGCCTGTATGTTACGGGGCATGAGAAACTTTTGGGGGTTTAATACCTTATTTGATGATGATTTTCTAATATATTTTATTTGAATGTATTTTATTTGAATGCGCGACTACCCAGAGAGGAACATTAAGAAAAAAAACATTATTATAAAAGATTCGTGAGAAAAACCCAAAAAGTTTCTCATATGCTTCTTCGTGGAATTTCAAAACGTGTTTGTATTTTGTGTTAATGCTAATAAGTAAGGGACGTAGGTGAATATATAATTAATAGGGACATTTTCCAGAACATCTATTGATTTAAAGGAAAGAATATGCGAATTTACACTTTTAGTCCAGTCTTTTTGTGGACCTATTTTCAAAGTGCTAAACTGCTCGATGTCTCTGCGCTCCGGACAGTGACAGACAGCTGGGAAGACAAATGACACCTACCCAGTCCCGCCTTGCGCAAAGCACGTCCTCTCGGCCAATCAAATCACTCAGATTAGCTCACGTGTCAGTTTCGCGGCAAAAAAGATTTCGCGCGAAAACTGCCCGACCCTTGTTTCGATGTAGATCAGCTGGGACAATAACAACAATAACAGCAGGGTCGCGACGGGGCTTTTGTGCGTGGACGTGGCACAGGGAGATGTGCCCGGTGGAGCCACGGCTGGACTTTTAAACGGATTCTTATTTTTTTAATTTCAGCGCTTTGCTTTGCTTGTAGATCCCGATCCTGCTTCCTGCGCCCCAACAAAACGAGGGGGTTGAAGAACTGCGGCTAGCGCTAACATGCTAATCAGATCCGGACTTTCACGAACACAGAGGGAGACTTCTGTCTAACTTTCACTCGGATGCTTGTCCTTTTGGTGGCTCGTGCCCTGAAGCATCCACGTTTTCCACCGTTTTGTTATTTTTGCTTGTTAGCCTACTCTTGTAAAGCAGTTATAAAGTTGTAATAGCGCTTACATTATGCTGTGCCTCTCGTTTCGTCACTTATATAGACACTGAACTCATAAATAATAATTTTTGAAAGGCCGATCGATAACTTATTTTACTCTTTTTGCACTCGAACTGAAGCTAGCGCTTAGCATTGCTGTAGTTTTGTCTGTGACAGTGTGGCCAGGCCTCGTAGTGACTGTACTGACAGGACACATGAAAACAAAAGATTAGCCTGTTCTGCTGCTAGCCCGCTAATCGAAAGCTTTTATTAATCGTATGACTTTGTAAGCGAGTCTTCGTTTGTGTCAACGTATGGATTCTTTTACTATAGAGTTGCAAATGGTGGAGCAGCTGTGTAATTAGCTACGTTAATATATTTGACAAATTTCCTGTTTATATTTCAATACGTTCTGTTTGCTGTTCTGCTTGTGTGAATAAGTTTAATTTAAGTTCATAAAGTGAGGGTATGTATAGTTTATACATAGCCTTACTACATGTATACATATCTTCATTAGAAATTGATTGCTATATTGAAATGTCAAACTTCAAGACATAATGGCATCATTTATAAACAAGTGCTTACAGGCATAAAACTCTGCAACATAAATGAATATTTTGCAAATGCCTTTTGCATTATAGTTTGGTATACTCAGAGCATTCACTGTATTGTTCAGGAGAACAAGTTTTGCCATGTCAGAGACTCTTATATCTGGACATACATCCGAGGACCTGTTGGCAGATTTTGAGACTTTACTGAACTCTGGGACTATTGAGCTGGGAGAAGACCATCAGATTGTGATCATCACCAGCCCGGGCCATGAAGGACTACACCCTGCTACTGCCCCAAGCAGCACAGGCGAAATCCTGCTGTTCGCCACGCCACAAGGACCCCCTAATGTTGCTCTTCAGGACAAGAGACGTCCAACTCTGGGAAGGCCACCGGTGAGGACAAAATGAAACAGAAAGATAAATTCAGCTCTACCAGTGATCAACTTGGCTATAGTTAACTCTATTCTTATCCTGCAGTGGTCATACAATTATTCTTATGTCTTTTAGTGCTAAAATATATAATTTGTATGATCTTTTATCAGTGTTACTAATAAATTAATATATCTGCTTTGTAGATAGTGTCCAAAACATGTATCTTTCATGTTGTTAATAGGTAAAGAGGAAGTTGGACCTGGACAGTGACCATCAGTATGTGAGCACCACGAGACCCTCCACTGCTCCCCCCTCCACTCCTGCCCCTCCTAGAGGTTTGTATTGCTGCACTTTTAGGACACCTCCCTGACCCAGTGACCTCTGTGCAGCTGTCTCTGCTCTCTAAACACTTGTTCTTTCATAAAGGCACACAACAGCCTTTCACACTGGTATTGTCCTCACTTGGTCGTCAAAGTCTGTCATGTCAAAAGATCAGGGTAGAAACTTGTTTGTTTATTTTTGCTGTCTAGTGTTAAAATTCTGGAGGCACATTGAATTGAGGGAAGTGAAAAGTCAACTGCTCTTCATTCATTATTACAATATGGGATCATTTGAGATGACAAGTAGACATATTCCTTTTTTGTGCTTGTAAGCAAAAAGCATAAATACACAGTGATAAAATACTTATTGATTTGTTAATATAATGTTAATAAATTGTGATCAATTTTAGCTTAACTTTACCTATATTAAAATTAAATGTTGTGGGTCAGGATGAAAATGTTTTAAGTTTGTATACAAACAAAAACAACTAATTCATGTAGTAGATTAAAATAAAACTTGAGACAAAAAAAATTCATATTTTAATAACCCCAAAAAACACTTTATTCAGCTTCTAAAAACAGTGCCTGATTTGATAGCTGGTTTGTAATCTATGTGTTGTCAACTTCAACAATTGCATTTGACTAAAAACGGTTGCCTTTATTATGTATGTCAACAGGTGGTTAGTTCCTTCACGCTGCTCTTCACTGCCCTGTTTATTCTTTCAGTTCCTCGAATCATCTCTGAGAAATCCCGCTATGACACATCTTTAAACTTGACCACCAAGCGCTTCCTGGACCTTCTGTCCCAGTCTGCTGATGGAGTGGTGGACCTCAACTGGGCCTCGCAGGTGCTGGATGTCCAAAAGAGAAGAATATATGACATCACCAATGTCCTGGAGGGTATTCAGCTCATCTCTAAGAAGTCCAAGAACCATATTCAGTGGCTGTGCGTATCACACTCTCAACATAATTTTGTGTTTTTATATATGTGACATTATTACATGTTTGTTTTTCAACAGTGGAAATCGTATTGATGGAGAGGCTGTATCTCGTCAAAAAGCTTTACAGAGAGAAGTGTGTGACCTATCAGACACAGAGGAGAGGTTGGATGAGTTGATAACCAAATGCAACCTACAACTGAAACTGCTTACAGAAGAGCCTCAGAATAAGAAATATCCTTTGCCAATATCAGCATTATAAAGCAAAGCATAAAGAATTGTGTGCTCACTGTCTATTGTTTTCATTTTCATTTACTTGTTTTTCATCTTGACACATGTAACTTTTTTAGGAAAAAAAACAAACTTAATGTAGTAACAAAAATACTAAAGAACAGAACTCCTCTGCCTCATGCTCTCCTTCTGCTGTTGTATTTGAACTGAATGTTGCATGTTGTTATCCTTAATTGTAATTTACATTGGGATATGTGCGCTGCCAGGATTTGAAGAAATCATTTGACTCTCCAGATCAGCTGGTGATGGTGGTGCGAGCTCCTCCAGAGACACAGATGCAGGTTTCTGAGCCCAGCGAGGTACCGCTATAGTCAATGTTGTTTGATTTCTGTGCGGTGATTTGATTGTAAAATAAGTTTGTGTGTTCCTCAGGGTTACCAGGTGTCTCTCAAAAGCACACAAGGTCCCATTGACGTCTTCCTCTGCCCCGAAGATAGTTCTGGAGTCTGCAGTCCAGTTACTGGAAGCAGTCCTCTTAAACCTAATGGGGATGTGTCTCTCGCCTCTCATTCCTCTGACCAATCTCAGTCAAGGATTTCAGCAGCAGCCTTGGAAGTGGGCCTGTCCTCGCCAACCTCCACCTGTTCTACAGCGACCGCAGCCTCCCAGGACCCATGCAGTCTATTAGGGGGGGACACAGGTCAGTGGTATAGCAAATTTACTCAAGAAGACGTTCTGATAATAAGTTCAAGATAATGGGGTGTAGGGAAGTATTAGATGCATCTCAAGATATTTATGTTAACCTATTTATGTTAACGTGTTTGCTCTGACAGAGTCTCTGCTCGGGGTAGACCCATTTCCTGGACTGGGCGACATGGCGGACTTTGACTTTTCTCCTTTGTCATCTTCGGACTTCCTTGGTGGAGATGGACTTCCTCTTCCATTGGACGGTTTCATTAACCTGTCTCCTCCTCACAGTCATGACTACCACTACGGCCTGGAGGACCACGAAGGCATCAGTGAACTGTTTGACTGTGAGTTTGGTGACCTCTCCCAGGTTTTAGGGGACACCTGAAGAACACACCTACTGCCAGGAATTCATAAGTAAATTACAACTCTGCAGGAAATTTGGAATCCGATCTGAATTGTATAGCAGATAAATAGCACTTCTTTATGGCCATGTAAGCCTTTTAGACAATGATGTTCTTAGCTTTAGCCTAGCTATTTAAATTATTTATGTGAGTATATAATTTTGACATTTCGTACCAAGTCAGGTTCTGTTTTGTTGTTAAGTTTTATGGATAGAACATGTGTTTCAGGGCATGTTGGGCTGGTTACATTTCATCACATTAATTTGTTTATGTGTGCAGCTCACATGTTCAGGGGGTGGACTTTGAAGAAATTAGTAATGGATTTAAAGATGTGTGTTTCTGCTGTCCAAGAAGGACCACACCATTATGTCATTAAAAACTGATAAATTATAGTATCCAGAATGACATACTTAACAGTAGTATGTTAATGAAATAGAATTATGTATTTTTTGCATAAGGTGACATACAGTAGTAGTTTGAGCTCTAGCAGTGGATCTCCTAGTTTCTCTTATAACTGCAAGCCAAGTTAACACCTAATCAGTAGCAAAAAGCCACTGATATGGAATTATGTGGTTTTAGATTGGCAATTAGGTTGAAAACTTTGTTGAATGTTATTAGTGTGAGGAGAAATTGCACTGCTACAGTTGCGTTTGCAGACAATAGTTCTGTGTGCGATATTTAGTCTTAGTTTCATGTGTTGTGAAGGTGGCAGGTGTGTTTTGATGCAAATAGTGTTTTTAATGAAAGTGCATGTTTTCTTGTACACTAGTGAGTGATTGGGATTGCAAGTTTCTTGTTTGGATTGGATCTCAATTTTAATGATGGGAATTCAGTTTTTTTTTTGTTGCTCTCTTGATAAATCAAACTAAATGACAACAATTTATGATGGAACGGCCGACAGAAGAATTTGAACTCACAAGCAATTTTCTTATGCCTGTACCATTTTCAGTGGCTTAAATCATACTTCCTCTACTGCAGTAAAGCACAATGTGCTTTCCATATCGGAGTGACTCCTAGAATAGCTTGTGGAAGAGGCCAGTCTGTTTTGGTCCAATCCAAACATCCTGCTTTTGTTAAAAGCTTCTACAGGTTAAATTTAGTTTACACCTTGAGTCTATGACCTAATCATTATCTTCTCCTCAAGCTCTTCTCCTTTTTATGCCCATCATGTACTCGTGGTTCTTGAAGAGAAATTCTTTTTGAACTATAATGTTGGAAATGCGTTATTTGTTAAGTTATGTAAGCTAACATTTGATTTTGTTGAAGTTAAAATATTTTGTTTGTGTTTGTTTGTGTATTCATTTTTTATATTTATTTAAATGGGGTTGTTAGAAAAATGGTACACAATTTATCTATGTTTTTTCCCTTTTCAGGGTCAATTTTTAAATTATGTTTTACTATAACCAATTAGAAAATCTGGTTTAGTATTTTGTAAGCGAGGTTCTGTAAGTGTTCAACTTGTCTGACTGTGGTCCCCAAAAGTATTTCTGGCTCACGTCTTTATGTTATTTAACCATTTCAGCTTCATTGTATACTTTTGGAAAAGCAATTCACTTATCAATACATGAGCAACTTGCTTTTAATACAGTCTTGCTTTCATCTACATATAAAGCCATACTAAATATTTTGTGTTTGTTTGGCTAAAATAGTGCTGGTTATTTTGTGTTTAAACCAATAGAATTGCATGTTAAATTCAGTTGTGTATGCAACTTGTGGGCCATGACAATTTTGTGTGAATGTGATAAAATAGAAACAAATTTCATGTTTTTTTTTTTGTTTTGTTTTTTTCAGAAGATTCTATGACATATTTGCACCAGGGTTGGTCTCAAATCACTGTTTTGTAGACATAAAAAAGCATTTATGCTACATTGATTGTCCATAGCCATTCTATATTTTATTTGAGATTGAAACTTCATGTAAGGTCTGTCATGCTTTTAAGGGACACTGTTTTAATCACAGATTTTACAGTAACTTCCCATATTTTGCTATAAATTCTATTTTTGTTGTTACATATTGGGTAAGCAATTTTGTACTTTCAATTATTAATCCAGAAACCTCTGCCCTTTTGTAATAATTGTGGACACAAATAAAAAATAACTATTTTTAATTTTTATGTTTGGATTATTGTTTGGAATAACAGCAATTTAAAGTTGATGGCCAATGACAAACTAGATAAACTGATTAATTGCATTTTTATTAATTCAGAAATATATTCACTTTTTGTTGCAAGGCCCTGGTTCGTTTGGTTTGTTTGCCACTACCAGCCTCTAGTGGTAAAAGATAAAACTGCATTAATTGTCTTGCTCTGCTAATTACCGTTCTGCACATTTCATACAGAGCAGTAATTCAATGGTTAACCATTGTACTGAAATCTGCACGAATACCTGGATACATTTTTTGTTTACTTTGTTTTGAGGCCCTGTAAAAGGAACAATTCTTCAGTGATAACCCATGGCCTTCTGCTTCTGTGTCACGTGTGCTGCTTTGTAATGTAAAATTAAAGTTGGCAAATATTATTCATACCCAAAACAAATATCAAACTCGCAGTTAACCACAAAATGACTTTTTCTCCTTCAGCCCCCTCCCCTGTACAGACTGACCTGGTTGTTGCTGCTGAGGTGTACCATGTGGGGGTGTGGCTCTTGGCTCATTCCTTCTGTCACACACCTCACCGTGTCAGTCACAACATGGACTGTGTGCAGCAGACTGTGGCCAACAAGGGTGAGCTTCTATTCTGTTTTCAATGCAACTTTTAACGTCTCACTTGTCTGGTTCTGTTTCATTTTCTCGTTATGTTTCCTGGTAACTGTTTTTTTTTTAGTTCAGTTTTGGTACCTATTGGATTAGAATTAGATAAGTGTGTTGACATTGTTCCCGCTTTATTGTATTGTTCCTAGTACTGTACACAGTTCAAAGTTGATCAGTAAGATAGTAATGTTTTTACTAATAATCATTTTGTAAACAATTTGGCAGAAATAAATAATAAATCACTTAGATCCAAAACAGTTTGAGGTGGGTAATGTTGTAATTTAAATAGTAGTGTAACTATTGTTTTGAAGATTTGTTTATATTGTTTATTATTGACTATAATATATTGTTTATAGAAAATTTCAGCAAAAAAGAACCAAATAAAACAAAATAAATAACTTTGTTGTTTATTTTGAAATAACGCTATAAGGTGAATTCTACGCCCTTTTTAAATTTTTTTTTTACATTTCACATTTGTAATTAATGCTTATGTAATATATTCGAAAACATTTTGAGGATACTGTAGAATATGTTTTTATACAGTATGGTATGTAGGCTCATCAACAGAAATTTGCGGGCTCGTGCTGGAAGTCTCACATGGCTCCCACTTAAATTAGGAGTTTTAATGATAATTATAGTTTTAAGATTACCTTTACTGCCAAAACAAGCACCACATATACAGGTTTTGAGGAAATAATATAAAATAAATCAAAATACAAGTACATGCATGTAATATCTGTGTAAGAAATAGGCACTAATAGTTCACCGCTTTTGCCATCACATTGTTCTCATGTAGACTCTCAGTTATACATCTACTTGACTGGATTTCTGTAGAATAGTTGTAAAAAACTAAATACATTTGCTGTGAAAAGTAATAAAAGTTATAGTTTGAACTTTAACCTGAAATATACAAAGACGGAGTGGAGACTTCCCTCTTTAACTAGGGTCTGTTTTCTAGGTCTGATCCCTGACCACTGCCAGTTGAAGTTTGTAAATTTTGAGATCTCTGAAAACCACATTACCCATGAACGTGGGGCTAGCATGCATCAGTTGGTGGTGAGGAGGGGGCGGGCCTTCCAGTTGACACTGATATTCCACCAACCAATCAATTGGTCTGCATCAGCTTTGACCTGGAGGTGCAGTTGGGTGAGTTTAACTGAACAATGGACCTCAAGTTTCCACAGTCGTAAAATATTTGTCTTGAAATAGGCCTGTTTTGCTGTACATGACATGAATGGTGAACTTAATTAGTATGAAATAAGTTTCAAAAACTAAAAACAAACAGTGGAAACACCAATTCTGTATGTGGAATACAGTGATTGAAATGAATTAATTACCAAAGGAAAATAATGTAGAAATACAGTGGTTAGAGTTCTGCCTTCCAAGGAGATCATGACTTTGAAGTTGGGGTTGGAGCAAATCATGTCTCAAGTTTGCATGTTCTCCCTGTGTTATCGTGGATTCTTACTGGGTACTCCGGCTTCCTACTTCTAAAACATGTATGTGTAGGTCAATTGGCTTCTGTGAATGAAGAGTGTTTGTGTTTGCATCTATGTGTTAACATTGCGATGAGAAACATTCTGCTAGATGCAAAATGTACAAATTTTGAGGGAGGCAGTAACCTGTATGTTGCCTTTTCTTGCTTGTGTGTCTCATTTTTTAGGCAACAATACTTAGTATTTCTTCCACCACCAATTATTGAGTTTATATTGTTCTGATAGCCAAAAAGAGACATTTCTTATTGAAATTTTAGATGTAGGTTTTGCTCAGTGTAAACTATGCTTTCATTTTAGTGGCATTTTCCAAAGATGGGCAACTGTTTTAAAGAAAAATCAATCATGAAATCGGCTACGTAGAAAGTATTGTAAGCTTTTTTTATGTTTATTTTCTGATAATTTGTTGTAGGTGATCTCACAGAGAGGTTCCCAGTGCTTTTCTCCTCTCAGTATCTCAGCTCTCTGCGCTGGTCGGCTCGAGTCTTCCCTGGAAACATGCGCTCTCATTCAGTCAGCATACACGTGTGTTCCCCCGTGGGGTCAGCTGTAGCATCCTACCACTTGCTTCTGCATATACAGAGTCAGCATCACATATTCAACTATGAACTGGGGTCGTTTGTGCTGCTCTGTAACCCCTGGTGTAAAGGTAAATGGATGAAATCACTACTTATTTTAGTTTCAGTTTTTACATTGGTCTGTCACTACATCCAAAACTTCATAAAACCAATATCATGAAAGTTAATTAGCATTGTAGTGAGTCATATGTGCACATATGTATTCCAGCCATATTTAGTGAATCAGAGTTGGCCACAATTTTTTTTATTTTTTTGCAAATATGTTTTGCTTCCAATTGACTTTTTCCAGAACCTTTTATAATACAGGTTTTTATGCATGTGAGTCAACTGTGCTGAGGGTCTCTATTGTGTTCCAGATGACCCAGTGTACATGCCTCTGGAGGTGCAGTTGCAGGAGTACATCCAGAATGACTATGGGCTGGTGTATGTGGGCACACACCAGAGTGTGAGGCAGCGGCCCTGGGCCTTTGGACAGGTTTGTGAACTAGAGCTTGCCATATGCAGTATGATTGTTTACTTTTATGGTTGTCATTGTGTGTTTGTACAGCACTTTGGAAACTCTTTGTTTGTAAAATGTGCTATATAAATAAAGTGGATTGGATTAATGTAAAAACATTTTGTGGATTTTAAGACCATTTGACATAAAAAACAATTTGTATGTAACAATTTTGTTGCAGTATGAGCCTGGAGTTCTGGAGGCTTGTCTACAGCTTCTACAGGTGAGTCCACAGCATCAGACTGACAGGCAGAACGACTACCTCCGAAGAGCTGACCCTGTCTACCTCTGTAGGGTGCTTTGTGCAATGGTGAGCTTCCACATAAACCTAATCTTAAATTTGGCTGAATGATATTGACACAGTTTTCTCATTTAGGTGAACTGTAATGATGACCTGGGGGTTCTGGCAGGAAAGTGGCAGGGCAGTTACACAGACGGAGTGAGTCCCACAGAGTGGACTGGCAGCGCTGAGATTCTGCATGAATGGGTGACATCTAAGTGCAACCCAGTGCGCTATGGACAATGCTGGGTATTTGCCTCTGTTCTCTGCACAGGTAGTCCACTACTGTATATACAGTGTATAATTACATAATTATATTTTAATGTTATCCCTGAGATTTATTTTAACAAATAATGCTTGCAGTGCTGAGGGTGTTTGGCATTCCCTCTAGAGTTGTAACTGTATTTAATGCAGCCCATGATGCTAATGCTAACTTAATAATTGAGGAGTATTACACCAACAAAGGAGAAAAGTTCAACCTATCAAAGGACAGTATCTGGTGGGTATGACTGATAATTATTTAAACAAATGTATTAAGTATTAAGGTTTGAATATTTCCACGTTAGTGTATGTTCCTTACTACTCATACACATAAATGGTCTTTTCACACAGGAACTTCCACGTGTGGGTAGAGTGTTGGATGAGAAGAGAAGACTTGGGTCCAGAATTTAATGGTTGGCAGGTGGTAGACCCCACCCCTCAGAGAAGAGTGCAGGTGAATCAAACTGCATGTTGTAAACATGTAACAAGTCAGATATTGATTTATACAGCTTTGGTTTTCAAAGTGTCAAATTGCACGTTGAGCTGGTTGGCTTAGCCAATGTATCAACAACTGACCCTAATCAGACTCATCTAAAACAGTGAAAAATTGCTTGACTCCCCAGGGATTTACTGCTGTGGCCCCTGCCCAGTCTCAGCAGTCCAGAAAAGATGCCTTCGCTGTCCCTACGATGTCGCGTTTATTCTGGCCTCTGTGGACGCAGATGTGGTTCGACTGATCGTACGGGATGGTCTGGTGGTGGGAAGAAGCGTGGACACTGATTGGGTGGGGCAGCTTATCTACACTAAGAGCATTGGATCAGACAAACCAGAGAACCTCACACACTTATATAAGACCAGGAGGAGTGAGTGAAAAGTGAAATGAAACAGGAATATTTTGAAATATTCATTTTGACCAATTTTCAGTGTTTTAATGTTTTAGGAGTTAAAAAAGTTACATATCAAAACAGACCAATGCTTCGTAGTGTGCAGTTGTCCCCTTCTCTCTCTAATCCAGGTATGTTGCATTTTTTTCCTCTCAAATGACCAAAATAAAGCATGCCATCTCTGGTTGCAGAGGTGCCCTCTTATTCGACATGTTCTTCACCTACAGCCTTTGGAGTAACTTCAGGTAAGAACTGCTGCTGTCATATGTGACATCTATGTCATGTAAAAATAAATAAATAAATACGATGATGTAGCTGATCTTCTTATCAAGTTAAAAAAAAATAGTAGGTAAAAGTATTTAAAAAATGAATTAATTCATTTGTTAAATATAGTTTTAATTAATGACTTAATTTGTTTATTTGACTTGCAAGGTGTTCCATATGTTTTATAGTGTATTTCATCAACCTGATTCATAATAAACTGAAATGTTTTGCCTGTATTACAGCCACTGTTGCTGCAACATATTCTCAACAGTTTCCCATCCAATATTAACTTGGTCCCGTCTTGCTTAGCTTTTGAGATCTGCCGACGACAGTAGCAGTAATAATAGGCTGAATCCAAGTGACAGTCCCACCAAACTCTTGCAGTAACGTTATTGACATTTTTCTCCAGTTGTTAAAATACAAATGGCATGTGTGGTTGTAAAGTCTACAATCTGTGGTATTCAGGCCTGAACAAAATATTGCTCTGCTTAAAAAAGATGTGAACTTGCAAAATACTTTTTAAATTATCAGGCGATCTTGTTCTATTCTTGAAAAGTTTGCAAAAATGGCTTTATAGTCAAAATCACATTTTCAAAGCCTAAAAGGCTCATATAGGGTGTTTTCACAAAAAGTCATCTAAACTTCAAATCCTTGACTTTGTGCATGTCATACCTTCATCAGGCAGTGTCCCCAGGCTGGAAGTGTCTCTGGATGTGCAAAGGACACCCTCTATGGATGACTCTATCTGCTTTTGTGTCACCATATCCAATCACTCCAGCCACAGTCGCTTTCTCACGGAGTATCTCAATGCCCAGCTCAAACATTACAACTGCTGCCCCCATAAGAGCTTCTGGAAGACACACCACCAACTCAAGATAGAGCCAGGCCAAGGTCAGACACACTTATTTATTTAGTTTTTTGAGATATAAAGTTTTTCATAGCTTTGAATTGTCTTTCAGTCCTGACTCTCCATCACAGTATCCCGCCATACCAGTACAAGTCACTGATTGCTCATGATGACATTGTGACTGCAGCAGTTGTGATCAAGGACATAAAGAGTAAAGAGAGAGTACTGGCTTCACAGGAGTTCAACATCTGTTCTCATGAGATAACTGTTGAAGTAAGACTAAATTGACAAAGCGCTAAGTCATGTGTACGCCTTAAAAGGCCTATTCGGAGGGTCGTGATATTTTATTTGAATTATGCTATTGCTTTAACAATAGGACTATTAAAAGGACCTCTGCCATGTCTAATCACAAAGGAATCTTTATGCCAGGAACAGGTTGCGTTCATAGAATTTGATGACATCATGATCTCAGATGGCTGGCAAGAGCATCATAAATTTATGGGAGATTAACTATTTCTGAAGAAATGTCGAAAATAGAAATTCACATTTGTTGATTCATTATTGGTCAAAAATTTGCTTCATAAAGCTACAATAAAATTGCTACACTAGACATAGCCACAAGAAAAGTGAACAACAACAACAAATCTACAGTTTGAAAGTTAAACACCTGAGAAAACCAGCTGAGTTTCAAACTAGAAGTTCTAGAATTTTGTTGTTATTCGGGCAGGTGTCTCCAGGCTAAACAGCAGGGCGACTTTAGTGTCTCCCATAAACCAAAAGAACGAATGCAAATCTAGTTAGCATTGTAAAATATATCTAGTTAGACTTGCATTACACTTGCATCTGATGGCACCACAGCCATTCTAACACTTATACATTCTTTTTAACCAGAGACTTGAAGGAAACTGTCACATCAAGCCTCATTCTTGGACAAACCGGTTTTTGATGGCACATAATAATATAATAATAATAATAATAATAATATAATAATAATAATAATAATAATGTTTATGTTTGGTTGACAGGTTCAAGGAGGCGACAACATTCAGATGAAGAAAAACTATACAACGCATGTATCTTATACAAACCACAGCAGCACTGCCCTGAGTGGTGCAGTCCTGTGTGTGGAGGGATATGGACTGCTGCAGAGCAAGCATGAGACCAGGTGAGACCCTCCCACAAAAGTCACATACCTGGCTATCTTTACCTGTGAGCTGGCAGTAAATGAGGAATGTGCACTGGGAATGTTGTTTGGCAAAGACAAAGATGAAAGATAAAGAAAGATTGCATGTAAATATTATACTATCACAATTGAACAAAACGGGTGCAGATGATAATTAAAAAATTGATTTATTTTTATATATTTATAAAGCTTTTAAATATTTTGTCTACTCTTGCAAAACATTTAAATACATTTCCAAAGTCATACATTTAAATCTCACTACAGCACTATCTCAAACAGGTCTGTCGTATTAGTTATACCTAGCTCCCCAGCCTTGGAGATCCGAACATTAGGACTCAGTGGGATCTTTATCTTACAGACTGGCACTGATGCAGCCTGGGGAGTCCATTCAGAACACTGTGTCCATCATGGCATCCTCTCCTGGAACCAAGTTACTGCAGGCAACATTTTCTCACAGCCACAGTCCTGGAGTAGTGTCTCGGAGCTTCCACAAAATCTCAGTTCACACCTAATGACCCAGGATCTGTACCATACAATCTGTACATGTCTAAATATAAAAAAAATGTGTCTCTGTATTAACTCCCTATTTGCCCTAAAACTAAGATTCCCATTAGTTTTTTTTTTTTTTTTTCTGTTTATAAAAGTGTACTATTTTGTTTAATATTGTCTTTCGTGTAAAAAAAAAAATCTAAATGATACTAAGACTAAAACCTGTTTGTACCTATAATGTAAAAACACCAGATGGCAGCACCTGACAACAGCGTGGGCACTATACTGTAGATACGAGCCACAATTGACTGTCTTCTCTAATTCACATTTTGCTTTATCTTTCATCCAAAGGTAGGGAGCGTCGATCATAGTTTTACCTGAACTTTGATTCCACATTGGCACGGCAGATAAATTATTGCATTCGTTTACTAAACATTTCTCACTTAGTGTCACTGCAGCTGACCACGTGCGCAACAAGTTAGTCATAGTAATAGTATTAAATTATAATGTATGTTGATCGCTATTTTGAATATAATTATATGTGAGCTATATTGGTCAAAAATGTCTCAATTGTAGAAACAGATTCTTCCCGTCGATATATAGCCCAAGTGAATAGCAGCTAGCTACAGTGTTGTGAGTTTGATTAATCTGACAATTTGCTGAAAGTATTTGCTTTTCTCATTTTCTCCCACAGTCTTCTCCAATTAAGCCTATCCTAAATGATTTATCTAATTTATACAATGCAAAATTTACTTTTTTGAGTGTTTTAGCATTGTTTTCTCATAAAAACAAAAACACAGCTGGGGATTTATTTGTGAGTTCTTTGTCCTCTGGGCCTCAGAAGACACTGTTTTAGTGATGTCATAGATTTCTGAAATCACTGTTTTGAAGTCCAGAAACCATTGAGACTTGTTTTGAGCATTTCTGCAGCACACCAACCAAATTTTAATTGATTATTTCTATTGTATTCCAACAGATGTAATTCTATCTCAATTCCTCAATTATTATTATTATTGATTCTGTGCACTGAACATCAGTTGGCTTGTTTATATTCAAAACAGGTAACTTCTGTACTTATGAGCATTTCTTGTTCAGTTAAATACTGTGATTTTTTTTTTTTTTCATGAATAAACACTTAGAATATCAGGCAGTGAACAGTGAGTCGTGGGGGATGTCTACGAAAACACATTAAAGCAGAATATTTCGCCAATGGGCTCTTGTATTATAAACAAAAAACAAAAACATGTCGGTATCTAAATGCTATTGCTAACAGGAAATGCTCATTAGTACAGAAGTTTGCTATTTTAAATATAAACATGTTCCATGCACAGAACCTATAATTTATTTATTTATTTAAAAGTGGGCGGAGTTGTGTGGTAGCTGAAAATTTAACTTTTTCTAACTTGATTTCTGATTTGATTCTTCATTTTATCTAACTATTATCATTATGCTATCAAAAACAAAAAGATTGACCTTTTTGCTACTAAACTGTAGTCCCAACATTTTGAGCTGCAGACGTCTAACCCTGTGCGTTAACTGCAGTGATGACGTGTGTGGGGTGAACAGCTGTGATCTGGACTGGGTGTCAGACGTGGGCCCATAATCAGATCCACGCTCGCTGCTCCTCAGACAAATTAAACGTCAGGAGGAAGCAGTGAGCGCACCCAAACGCTGAGCCCATCATAAATTATTAATGTCTCCCCGTCACGGCTGCCCTAGCACCATCTACCGCTTCTCTTCTCCTTCGTCCATCTCTCCATCCCAGCTCCTCCAACTGGAACCACAGCCCACATATCTGAGCATTACCTTTTTATGGCCTGTCATAGCGCAATCATTCTTCTTTAGTTTTAATTACACACTGTCGCTTTGCATCTTAATCATGCTTTGCATTGGACTGCTTTATCTTCTTTTCTTGTTCGGTAAAATATGAGACATTTTCCGCCATTACATACATTGGGAGCAGCACTAAAATATGCCACCAAGTAGAAAATGCAGAATTCCAATGTGCTGGGTCTTTTTGAAGTGCCACAGTAGTCTCTTGAACACTTAAAAATATAGGCTACTTTAAGAATAATTTAGACTGGCTGTTGAAAAAGAAAATATGCAGCATATTTCACACTGAACCTAAAGAGGAAAACTAAAACTATTATTTTGTGACTTGTGGAACCAGTAATAGTATTTACCCCCCACAATTTGGCGGAAATTAGATTCTGTTTTTCTTTTGTGCAGAGTTGTTCTCATTTATGATCAGAATCTCTTAATAATCCGACGCTAAAACTACAAGGTTTCAGGTCCCAAAAGAGTTGAGCCATTTGCTTGTGTTCCAAAGGGTTCTGAAACTGTTTCTTTTTTAACTTTAGACATTATTAGTTAGGCATTTAGGTAGCCAGGATTAATAAAATGTTTCAGTGTACTGTAATAATATATTGAACTGAAGTAGGACCAATTCAGAACAAATTTATACACATGTCTGTATGTGAATACTGAGCACAGCCCATTTTCAGCCTGAAAGCCTAATTTAAAGGAATACTCAACTAAATTTCAAGTATGAGCAAAAATTTATTAAGACCTTGTTTTTATGATGAACCTACTTCATATATTTTTAAAGTTTAAAACAAATGTCTTCAGAGAGAGTATCCCAAAGAACAAATAGGCCTGCACAGGTTGTGCAGATGTCATCCCAGCTTTCCAAATATTAGCAGTGGCAAAATGAATGAGAATCAAAAGTTAGTCTCTTATAAGATAAGAGCTTAAAAACCTAAAATAGAAGAAAGCAGCTTCAGTCTGATAACAAATTTACAACTCAGAGTTATTTAGCTGCAACTCAGGAGAAAATCAGGAAAATTATAGAAAACTAAATAAACAACAGGAACACAAAGTCATTATCTTTCTCTCATTAAAATATTTGTTCTAGTCTGTTTTATGAGGAAATTATATGTGAATTAGGGGTGTCAAATTAGTGCATTAATTGAGATTAATTAATTACAGACATATTAATCGAGTAATTTTTTTTAATTGTATTAATCTATTTTGAAATCTTTAATTTCATTGTTTCCATACGTGAGTTGCAAAGTGAACATAAGGGTTGTTCGACTCGACTACTTAGCAACAAAAGACTTCCTAAAGTCTTCATTTTTGCAATATATTAATAATTTCCATCTGCAACAATAATGTAATTAATTAAATTGGAATTAAAACAAAACATAAACACTTAAGTTGAGTGTTTTTCCTCAACAATTTTTAGTTGAGATTAAAAATAGATTAATTAATTACAGATCATAATTAAGTAATCTCTTGAATTTTTTAATCGCTTGACCACTAGTTGAAATGTCCTAAAGATCAGTAAACAAGCTAAGCTCTACACAGTTGCCATGACAGCTTCTCTTTCCTTCCTGCATAAAAGACACTTCTGTTAAACAAAATCTCAAAGGACATTTTATTCTCAAAATTTTACCACGTAGAATGGTGTAGAGTAATAAGTGTGCTTAGTTTTGCACTAACAATAATAGACTTTGTTATAAAATCATAATCAATCTGAACACCAGCGAATATGCGCAAAGCTTAGGCTCTTCTGATTTACAGTGAATCTCCAATAGCCTCTTTGCTGTGTGTTATGTCCCTTAATAAATAAAAGACACAACTAATATAAAACAATCATAGTGAGACAAGGAGTCAAGATATGTTTGGCTAGTTTTATTTTCATACCAAACAGTTGCTTTAACATAAAATTGGTGGGAGGAGGCGCGTGCCAGTTGTGCCAAAAGAACAAACATAAAACTAAAACAAAACAGGCCTAACTAAATCTAAACTTGGAGTAAGAAAAGGAATGAACCAAAATCCTACTCTAACTTATCTAAAGAAAGGCTTTAAAGTGTAAAACAACAAGGGTGGCAACAACTGATAACCTAGTGTGTATAACAAACAGAAAACTACGTGATGAAAAGTGTATAGGGTACCCACTCACCTAAACCAACCTCCCAACCAAACTTACACAGCTTGACAAGTGACAAAGGAGAGAGAGTGTGGCTCCATCCGAATTCATCAAATTGTCCCCATAGCCACTAGCCACTTAAGCCCAAACCGGATGCACGTGACAACACGCCATATTAAGAGCTGTCCGGATTGAGCAATTGGGAGTTAGGAGTTAGGAGCTAGGAGCCTCTATGCTAACTAACTTGGCTCCTTTAGCATAGGAACCTCTGATGCTAACTTACTGCCGGTAAGGAGCTAGTGAACATCCCACAATGCACTGCGCAGATCGCTCCACAAATAAATGGATATTTATGACAATATTTGATCTGTGAATGATGAGTTTGTAATGAATGAAAAGTTTTACTGCCTCAGACTTTAAACACACAAAACAATTCTCTGCATAAAACAAACTTAATAAGCTTTGAAAATATAAAGTTTTAGTGGCACATCACCTTCATTAAATGTAATGCGGCATTACTATGCCGCATCTCTTTACACTATTTACGTGTGAAGAAACTACACTTAAAGCCACAGGCTCATTTGCATGCGGTCCGCTGGGAGCGGGGGAGAGGGGAGACACGCTGCTGCTGCTGCTGCTGCTGCTGCAGGCAAAGAAGGATTTACGGGAATATATTTGTCCTTTCTCTCACAGACAGGTGATGGTGAGTCTGTTATATTTATTCTGTCCTGTCCTGTGCATATATAAGCTACTGTTTGTGCAGAAAAGTGTTGTTGAAGCTTCGTGTTTAAACTTTGCATAAAGATGGCTCAGTCTGAGGTTTTTTACAGTATTTTTATTAAACAGCAGCAGATTCATGCACAAATGCGTTGTTTCTGTAACTGTCGTGTCATTCAAATCAGCGCAGTAGATGCGTGTCTTGTAGTCCGCTGGTGGATGTTGTAGTTTTTCATAAACGGCTGTAGAGTCACGTGATTTCCCTCGTTGTTTCCCGCGGCTGGCTAGGACGTTCGGATTCACCAAACAGAGCTAAGAGCTCTTCTCTCAGCTGTCTAGTGCTCTTACTGTTGACCTCTTGACGACCTCTACTGGTAAGGAGCTAGAGGCTAGGAACTAGAAGCTAGTGGCTATAAATTAGGGCTATTCGGAACCAGGGAGAGAGCAGCTTCCAAGCTCCCTCTTTTCAAAGTTCCCCTCCTCTCTCTGATTGGCCACCAGCCTGCCAATCAGAGGAACTCCAGCCAGGTTCCGCCCACAGCACCTTCACACAAAGCAGAGGAGACAGGACCAGCACAGAGAATCTGCTTGCATGTAACACTGTGACTGAGAAAACATGAGTAAACTTGCCGCTACAGGAGCAGTGTGTTGATAGATGACCATGTGACAGATCAGAGCAGACTGAACAGCTGCTGAGCCCTGAAGTGTGTGTCCATCCTGTGTCTGTGTGGGCCAACTCAAGACAGCTCCATAATGGACCCATTCACCAGATTTAGAGCCACTGCCTGATCCGTCACAGAGAGAAGAATGCATTTAAGATTGTTCTTGTACCAAATGGACTCTCCCAGATTTTATTTGAGCAGAAGCCTCCTCATTACAGACGATAAAATATGAGAGAATCCCTTGAAGCTACTGCGCGGGATGACGATCATTTTTCAGTGTATTGTAATGGGCAATAACAGCTTGTAAGTCGTTCACTCTTCCTCGTGCCAGAACCAGAAAAAAGCCTGACCCAACCCAATAAAAGCGGCTCAGATAATTATGATAATGAATGGAGTGTCCATTGTCACCTGGTAATGAGTTTGTCCCGAAGGTCACCACAGTAATAGCTCATTAGCTGCAGAGGCTAAAGCAGTGCTGTGATGTGGAGCACAATGGTTGGACAGTTGTGTTGTCTTGTGAACAGATCCTGGACTGTCTTTCACCAGTGATTACTGTGTTTCCTTACGGATGACTGTAAAAGCGTGGTGTGTGTGAGATATTGATTTGTGCTGTGATTTTTTTAATATGGCAAAAAGACTTCAATGATCTCTCACCTGTGCCATATTTGAAATACATGTTCAGAGATATTTTGAGTGAGTCACAGGTGTTTAGAGATGGTCAGGACCTAACTGGATGCTCAGAAAAACTACAATACCTGACGAAGTAAAAGGAATACAATACAAAATACATTTTAATGCAGGCATCCAGTCTTCTCTAGCTAAATACTTTTTCAAAGTATTCCTTTATAGTTGATACATTTGTTCCTTTCTTTTTTTTTCTTTTTCTTTTGTTTTATTTAATAATATTTGTTTATTTTTATTTATTTATTCATTGTTTTTATTTATTTATTCATTGCATGCTGATTGTATGTCATTCACATGAACAAAGATCTAAGAGTTCCAGCATGAGTGATCCAGCTCATTGGAGTGTAGCCCCATTTGCCCAATGCAGACGGATGTTCTGGGGTCAGAGTTTCCAACTATGGAATGTGGAATGTCCTAATATAAATGAATTGACCCCGCAGGTCCCTCACAGCTCCACACAACATATTTCGACTATAATGTACCTGATATTTTTTCAGTCCAGGTCCCATCTGACAAATTCATTCTCATTTGGACAAAGTACTTCTGGAAAAGTATGGCTCGTGTACACTCTAATCTAGCACAGGTCATGTAGTGTTAACTCATTTGTTGCTTAAACTGAAAGCCAGCGATGAATATAAAACCATAGATGTACCTCTGTGAACTATAACTAGCATGATGATGATTTGTAGGTATGACTTTATTGGACTTTGTGGTATGCTCAAAGCATTTGAAAAAAGCAGAATGTCTGCTCATTCAACTGACATTACACTCAAAGTCACATTTCTGATGTCGTTAAGTGGCTATAAACATCTGTAAATTGGATTGTGCCGTCATTCTGCCACAGACACAGTGTGACTCTGTAATGAGTGCGCCAGCCATTTTGGCTCTAGATGACATGACCTCATCAGTCAACTGGAGGTGGGCCTCATGAATAGGAGTTAACTGGGAACATTCACCAAGAGAGAAATGTGCAGGTGAATGAACATTTTAAAAAAAATAATGTACTACTTTATTGCTATTGGCTTGAAATTTCAGATTATTTTTTCACTTCTGTTTGTTTTTTTAATCATTTTGGGTCTAGAGGAGTTTTGCGTAGACCAAATTAACTTTGACCTAGACTTTCATAATAGAATATTTGCCTGCATTGCACTTAACATTTTTATTTTATACGGTTTCGTTCATAAAATTGTTACGGAACAATATAAAGTAATGAATAATATTTCTATGAAGTGAATTTAGTCTAAAAAGCTTTTTCATCACAAAGCCTTGGCCACGGTCCAAACTCATCAGGGGCAAATGTATTTCTGAGTCAGGAACGCTCGGCTTTAATTTCACGCTGCTCGCATCTCCAAACTCTACGCTCTGAAAGAGAGAGAAAGACAACAGGAGGAATATGAAGTGTCATTTTCTGCCAAAAGTCACCACAGCACACAAAATGAAAGTCCCTGCTCTCCAAACAAAGAGGGAAGAGAGGAAATATAGGATCTGGGTCCGTTGACTCAGAGGTTATGCAAATTGACGGGAGCCAATAGGAAATTAGTTTTGGAATAATGTGATTTCTGCACTGTGCGGTGTTTGTCTATCACTTTGTGCAGATGATAGTCAACAAAATGGAAGGGATTTTATTATTTTGTGTCAGCCGGTTGAGTCTGCGAAGTATATGAATGCAATAAAAAGTCTAGTATCTCAACTAACCATCATTTTGTCCCCCTTTGTCGAAATGTGTGTGTGACAGAGAGAGATTTTTAACACAACTCTCAAAGTCTTTTCTTTCTTGACCCCCTTGACCAGACATGTTCAAACTGCGGCACGGGAGCCAAATCAAATGTGGCCCTTAGACCAATTTTTTCGACCCTCAGACTTCTTGCTAGATTGGCCCAAATTACAAAAAGTATAGTTTTTATTGTCAAATTCAAGCAATTCTTCTATCATAGTCCAAATAACAACATTTTGATGTTATTTAAACCTAAAAAAAAAAAAAGAAAGAAAGAAAAAAATGTTAAATACCTTACTAAAAGAATGTGGGTTCATTTAAATTAGGTCAAATGCAAAATTTTGAGTGGTTCACTTCACGGCCGTGTATTTTAAGGTCTAAAATGTGGCCCACTGTGAAAAAAGTTCAGACACCCTTGCCCTTGACCCATTCCTCCAGTGTGTCCCTTGTTGTTTCCAAACCCAGAATGTGTGTGTGTGTGTGTGTTGTACACAATTTACACTCTAAAATCAAACAAATCATATTTTTGTCTTATCTTGGTGTGTCTCAGAGCTTTGTCCTTGGGCTACTACTCTTTATCTTCTACTTTCTCTCATTTCTCACTACTTCATGGATGACACAAAGCTTTACTTCTTAACCTAATACTCAGTTCCACCCACCCCCCATACCTTCTGAGCCAATAAACTCAAGGTTTTCCTTTGATTTTCTCAAACGGAACAAAAGTCTGTACATACTGATAAGCTTTTATTGTTCATGACTATACAAAAACATCATAACAATATAAATCAATCACGACTTTCTTGTATTTGATTCTAATTGAATGTCATCTTGGTGTATGGTTTTATAGGTAACATTAAATATGATGATCAATGAACTTTCAAATCACCATATGTTCAGGTATGCTTTCTGAAATATACAGAGATCAATACAAAAACCTTTAAATCACAAGACTGATATGGTACAGTGTGAACATGAGGATGATGGATGACTTTATGAAGCAATCTCATGTTTCTGTTATCGTATGACAATGCTGTTTTCTGTTCTTGAGTTTAGTCAGTGATGAAAATGTTGTGTTTTCCTTATGTATTTTTCCAAGTAATTATTTTTCCTGGAAGTTTCAAATAACATAAAAAAACACTGTTCTTAAAGCATTTGGTGAATCTTGTACCAATCTCTTCTCACAAACTTAGAATTGCAAATGTTCCTGTTTACATACTGCTTGATCTTTTACATATAAATGAAGTTATTTTAGTGCACTGAGAACACGTAGCTGTGAGCAGGACAAAGACAGTCTGAAAACACCTAAGAGTGTTTCTAATGTTTCTAACTTTATTAGAGAAGGCAACATATGTAGACTTGTTCGAGAAATTCCCAATTTAACAAAAAAATGTCAGACTGTGTTTTCTATTTAACAACAACTTTTAGAACTGTTTGTTTAAGAGCCATAAAAAAGTTGAAACATTAAAATGATTATCAAACTTGCTTTTAGTTTAGATTTGCGATTACATTCACCATTTGCACAATTCATTCATTATTACATTGTGAATGACATTTTAAGCTGCTTTTGACTGTTCTTATTATGTATTAGTGCCAGAGTGAAGTAGTGTTAATTTCATAAACACATGTGTCAGCTCTCTTAATGAGGCTCTCGGAGGAGCAGAGGAGTGAGCGCTTGTCTCATCAGATCACTGCCTCAGGAGACATTACTTCAAAAGGCCAGTCAACAAACACACTGAACATCTCTGAGCATGTGCGGTGACCATGGCAACTGCTGTCCAGGGTCTGTGTATATGCACTGTACAGGCCACATCCCAGCAAGGGCCTGATACTCTAAGTTACCTTTTTCTCAAAATGTGTTGATATATAGAGGTGAAAATTCTCCTAAAGAAATACAGTTTTTACCAGTTTGGTTAGTGCATTTTTGGACTAGTAATTGATGATTCTTAAATTGATTATTTACAGTGAAAGTAGGAGAGAGTATCAGGATCACAGAAAGTGTATATATACCACGACACATAAATCGCATATGAAAAGCACAATTTCTTTTTTGCATATATACAGTATGTTACGGCGAATATATTGCACCACACGCATTTTGGTTGAAGCCATTTTCAATAGCCTAGGTCCAACAGGTATTTAGGCTTTAAGTTACTAAATGGGTAAGTTTAGGGCTGGGGATTGGGGTAGGATAAGGATTTTGATAGTATTCATAAATATCAACACATCTTTACAATCACTACTGAAAGGAACTGGGGCTGCAGCGTGTGCCACATTTACGCAAAAAGGTGTGAAATAGCGCTAATCATATGCTATTGAATGTCCTGTTATGTTGTGGTATATATACAGTATATGCACATTTTTATGAGATCGAGTTGAGAAATCAAACAATTGTACTCAAGTTGGAGGCACGGTGGCAGAATAGATAGCACTCCTGCCTCATTGCAATAAGGCAGGGAGTGGAGTGGGTGGGTTTCCTCCAGGCACTTCGGTTTATCCCTCTAACCAATTAGCATAATATCCTAACTAACAATGGTAGTCCGGACCAAGACTAGCAAAAGCACCCGGAGATGCAAAGTGGACAGTTAATAATCTTGCTGTTGACCAATGACTGCTTCATTGCTTAATTTTCTGACGTTTCTGTTTAGTAAATCAACAATCTTGTGAAGCCCTCAGAGGTGACAGTTGTGATTGTCGATATTGTCGATAACTAAATATAATTTTAGAGCATTCTTTACAAATGGCAACTCAATACATTATGCAGACCTGAATGGTTTTACTTTGATGACGCAATCCTTGTTAGCAGCAATTTGCAGCTCTAATTGTGTTTTCACAGGCTAGACAATTTGGAAAAACTACTGAATTTTAAACTCCCAGCTGCACCCACTCATAAACAAACAACCCATTGTTTCTGTGTTTTTTTGTTTATTGTTAAACAAACAATAAGTTCAATGTGTTTCTTTAAATCATTCAGCTTTTATTTAGAAATTCTGCCCCACAAACCAACTCCCTCTTTATCAACAGCAGTGAGCTGACAGTCAGGCTATAGGGGATGAGAAAAAACGTAGAGAAACTGACATCCAGGTTGAGAGAAAGTGAGATTGCCACCTTCGATTGTGGGCACAGATAAAGGCTCCATCTTACTTGTGTCCCTGATGAGTGAGCGCTGTAGAGGTGGCCAAGCACAATTACTGCACATCCATTAACAACTGACACCTCCCTAAATGTGATAAATTACACCAGCGGCTTGCCAATAAACCTCTAAACTTTTCTTTGATGAATTTGGGTCCCATTTAGTTGCAAAAGTTTGCCAGTTAATGAGCGAAGTCCCAGGATCAAGCTTCTAATTGGACTGCTTCATCGGTGATATAGTTTGTGTTGTTTTTTTTGTTGTTGTTTTTTTTTTTTTTCAGGGAAGAAGAATCTATCAAGTTTAGTCTTCATTATGCAGTATGAACGGCACAGTGCATGGTATGAAAAACACATGATAAAGAATTTTGAAGATAGCTCATATGCTCAGGTGCACACGACAGTAACAATCCAACCGTTATACAGTATGTGCAGAAATTTGATGGGTGTATTCTGATAAGGAGCAGAGTAGCAGAGTGGTTAGAGCTCTGGTTTTCCCATAAGGAGATGGTGGGTTTGACTCCCGGAATAAGCCAAGTCAACATCCATGGGTTCTCTTTGGGTACACTGGCTTCCTCCCACCTCCAAAAAATGCATGTTTAGTTTAATTGGGAGAGTTGGCCACGTCCAAATCTGATTGGTGATCATGTTATAATAATTACCATCAGTGAGTGACACAACAACAAAATATTAATTATTAAAAAAAAACATCTTCTCTGTTCATATATGCTTATGTTGATTTCAGTTACTTTGGGAGTACTATAGAGTTAACATAGAAATGTGCTTAAATGCAACAAGAAGTAATTATAGCATCTTATGACTTTTAAGAAAAAAAATTGTCTACCTTATATTGTATTGTATCGATTCTTTTTAATCATCCCCTTTCGCGTTGACTTTTTTGCACCAGTTTTGAGTTTTCTATTTCTTCTTCATTTGTGAATAACCTAATTTCAACAACATGCCACCATAACTTCACACTTATGCTGAAGAGCCTGATTTGTTGTTTGGTGACAGTGTCTTGCCAGCTGCACCGTTTGTGATCAGACGTGGAGCCAGAGAACTGTCTTTGGCTGCAGAGACACAGGCTTGGAACAACACAAAGGAGAGTGTCTCTCTGTTAGAACTCCACAGCAAATCTTTGTTTATGTGGCAATGCAACAAATAACTTCTGCAATATTTTCTTGTATGCCCAAAACCTGCAGGAAGAGAGCATGGCTGCTTCAAAATGTAACAAAAGATTGCAACACAGTTTTGTGCAAGGTAAATCTGTTGTATTCACATGATCGAAAAGGGAAAAAAATGTTATTAAAAAGGAGATTATTTTAGATTTTTTTGGGCTTGTCAAGACAAACTCCTCAGACAGCGATTTGTGAGCAGCAATTTGAGAGGACGTGTGTGGACAGCTGCCTTGGGGATAATGGACATATGACATTATCCTTCAGTGCCAAATGTTGAGCTCAGCTTGATGTGTGGATAGTTGCTGGGGGAAACCAAAATCATAGACGTTTTTTTTTTTTTTTTTTTTTTTTTTATCAAAGATCACAAGAAGGGGATAAGACTTGTAGATCAAATAGCCAATGAGGGATGAGCATCGTCTATCATATGAAAACGAACATGGCTTCTTACAGAGAAATAAAAAAAAATAAACAAAAAAAGAGCTTATTTTTAATAAATGATCTAGAAACATTGTGACATCCCTGGCATTCATTGTGTCTAGACTCACCAGGGATCAAATACAGAATATTCCACTATTTTTTATGAAAAAAAGTTGTCATGTGTACAATTGTGTTGTGTTGTGTGGAAAATATTGNGAAATAGAACCAAAAGGGTTTGTCCTAGAAAGTCTCGTCCAGAGGGACAGAAGTGAACTAGTTTGTTGTTTCTGCGAATTACATCTAGGCACTTCCAAAATGAAGTAATTTAGTATTTTGGGTTGGACTTCCTTGGAAAAATATAACCGCGCTTGTATTCCTTGTTTAAAAAAAAAACAAAAAAAACACACATTTTGCGATTTTGTCCCTCAGAATGTGTCTATCCAAACTGAAACCAAAATGAAAGTTTGGTGCTGGTCGAAACCAACTTAGAAAATGCTCAAAGCCAATGTCCCTGTAAACACTGACCTGCATTTAGACTGGACAGCGTTGAAAGGCGCCCTAAGCACTCCAAAGCACGCCTTTTACGCTTCTCTGCGTTCCAGGTTTTTGCAAAAGGCTTTGCACTACACATAGGCAGATAGATAGAGAGAGAGGGAGAGATTCTTGCTACGTTCAGAAAACTTATCCAAATCCTTGTGGCTTTTGACAAATCTGGATTGCGGTGGACAGCAGCTGGTAAAACTGACCGGAGCCCCGATCGCAGTCAGTGTACACCCAACGTTAGTCATGTGTTTTTGGTAAATGTATGTTCACTTATGGTCATGAACATTGGATAATGACCAAAAGTACAAGATAACAAATACATGGTGTCAATGAGTCTTCTCTCTTATACGTCAGGTGAACAGACGATTATCGGTCGACATCACTTTCAGCTCTACTGCGCATATCACCTGCAGTAAGATACGCTGTCCCTCTAGTAGGCTGAGGAGAATTATTTGATAAAAACAACAAAACGGAATGAGAGCTGTAGGGTCAAATGTTATTCACAAATGTTGATTTAGCCCAACAAGTCCTTGGAACAAGCAACAAAGTTTACTTTAGCTTGTGGTTGTGCTTCTCAGTGCTTTTATAACCTCTGACCTTTGCCCTGTGTAGGTTCTTGACCCTACCTCACACCTCCCCAACATGTCCCACACTGCTTCTCTCTTCAGCACACTTTACATCTTTAC
Organism: Mugilogobius chulae; assembly: GCA_038363315.1. Taxonomy (NCBI): domain Eukaryota; kingdom Metazoa; phylum Chordata; class Actinopteri; order Gobiiformes; family Gobiidae; genus Mugilogobius; species Mugilogobius chulae. The sequence continues at coordinate 27,272,643 of CM076414.1, forward strand.
ACCCGCTGGAGCTGGATCTTAACAAGGAGTCAATCACCTGTTAGATTCTGTCTCTCCACAATGAAGCTGTTTTATTAGACTTTAACACAAGCTCACACACAAGAGCTCACGCTAATCACACACTACAAAAACACATTATTTCTTTTATTTCTAGCACATAGTGAGATTTATCTTGAGATCAATGTAAGTAAGTAAGTAATCTTTATTTGTGTAGCGCATTTTACAGACACAGAGTCACAAAGCTCATGTAGCTCAGGTTCATTCCAAAAGAGGAAAAAGATTTATTTAAGACATCTTGATAATCACATCGAGCCATAAAAACTTCCTTAACCTCTGCTAACATTCAATATGAAGCTTGTTTTGATCAGTGTAACGGATTTATAATACTAAACGAGGACTAAACCAGGATGAAAACTGGTCCAAACCAGGACTAGACCAGGACAAAAACTGGTCAAAACCAGGACTAGACCAGGACGAAAACTGGTCAAAACCAGGACTAGACCAGGACAAAAACTGGTCCAAACCAGGACTTGACCAGGACGAAAACTGGTCAAAACCAGGACTAGATCAGGACGAAAACTGGTCCAAACCAGACTTGACCAGGACGAAAACTGGTCAAAACCAGGACTAGATCAGGACGAAAACTGGTCAAAACCAGGACTAGATCAGGACGAAAACTGGTCCAAACCAGGACTAGATCAGGACGAAAACTGGTCCAAACAAGGACTTGACCAGAATTAAAAACTTGACTAAACCAGGACTAGACCAGGACAAAAACTGGTCCAAACCAGGACTAAACCAGGAGGAAAACTGGTCCAAACCAGGCCTTGACCATAATTAAAAAATGGACTAAGCCAGGACTAGACCAGAAATTAAAACAAGACTAAACCAGGACTAGATCAGGATGAAAACTGGTCTGAACCAGGACTCAGACTGGACTTTACAAGGACAAGACAGGGACTGAAGTTCAAATAAACCAGTATCTGACCAGGACTAAATCAGACCAGAACTAGAACAGAATTGAAACAGAACTAAACTGGGACTAGACAAGGACTAAAACTGGACTTAACCAGCACTACAACTAGATTAAGCCATGCCTAGACAAGGAGTAACACTGGACTTCAAGTAGATATAGACTTGTTTTAAGTATTATCAGTGCATATGCTGTTTATGTTTGGATCTAATCTCAATCTCTCTCTCTTTCTCTTTCTTCCAGACACGAGCCGACCCAAAAAGAACCAGGAGACCGACGGGGTAGAGTACCACTTCATCGCCAAGCACCTCTTCGAGACAGACATCCACAATAACAAGTAAGATTAGACTTCATCGACGTAAGACCAAGCTCGAGGCCGCTGCTGATTTATACCGCACAAAAAATCATCATCATCCTCTTTTTTTTACGAGGGAGAGTGGTGCGATGGAAAGATGATATCACTGTCTGCTCTTGGGACCAGTGTATTTTAAGGTCTAAAATCGGGCCCACTGTGAAAAAAGTTCGGACACCCTGCCCTTGACCCATTCCTCCAGTGTGTCCCTTGTTGTTTCCAAACCCAGAATGTACTGGATGTGTTGTGTGTGTGTGTGTGTACACAATTTACACTCTAAAATCAAACAAATCATATTTTTTTCTTATCTTGGTGTGTCTCAGAGCTTTGTCCTTGGGCTACTACTCTTTATCTTCTACTTTCTCTCATTTCTCACTACTTCATGGATGACACAAAGCTTTACTTCTTAACCTAATACTCAGTTCCACCCACCCCCCATACCTTCTGAGCCAATAAACTCAAGGTTTTCCTTTGATTTTCTCAAACGGAACAAAAGTCTGTACATACTGATAAGCTTTTATTGTTCACGACTATACAAAAACATCATAACAATATAAATCAATCACGACTTTCTTGTATTTGATTCTAATTGAATGTCATCTTGGTGTATGGTTTTATAGGTAACATTAAATATGATGATCAATGAACTTTCAAATCACCATATGTTCAGGTATGCTTTCTGAAATACAGAGATCAATACAAAAACCTTTAAATCACAAGACTGATATGGTACAGTGTGAACATGAGGATGATGGATGACTTTATGAAGCAATCTCATGTTTCTGTTATCGTATGACAATGCTGTTTTCTGTTCTTGAGTTTAGTCAGTGATGAAAATGTTGTGTTTTCCTTATGTATTTTTCCAAGTAATTATTTTTCCTGGAAGTTTCAAATAACATAAAAAAACACTGTTCTTAAAGCATTTGGTGAATCTTGTACCAATCTCTTCTCACAAACTTAGAATTGCAAATGTTCCTGTTTACATACTGCTTGATCTTTTACATATAAATGAAGTTATTTTAGTGCACTGAGAACACGTAGCTGTGAGCAGGACAAAGACAGTCTGAAAACACCTAAGAGTGTTTCTAATGTTTCTAACTTTATTAGAGAAGGCAACATATGTAGACTTGTTCGAGAAATTCCCAATTTAACAAAAAAATGTCAGACTGTGTTTTCTATTTAACAACAACTTTTAGAATGTTTGTTTAAGAGCCATAAAAAAGTTGAAACATTAAAATGATTATCAAACTTGCTTTTAGTTTAGATTTGCGATTACATTCACCATTTGCACAATTCATTCATTATTACATTGTGAATGACCATTTTAAGCTGCTTTTGACTGTTCTTATTATGTATTAGTGCCAGAGTGAAGTAGTGTTAATTTCATAAACACATGTGTCAGCTCTCTTAATGAGGCTCTCGGAGGAGCAGAGGAGTGAGCGGCTTGTCTCATCAGATCACTGCCTCAGAGACATTACTTCAAAAGGCCAGTCAACAAACACACTGAACATCTCTGAGCATGTGCGGTGACCATGGCAACTGCTGTCCAGGTCTGTGTATATGCACTGTACAGGCCACATCCCAGCAAGGGCCTGATACTCTAAGTTACCTTTTTCTCAAAATGTGTTGATATATAGAGGTGAAAATTCTCCTAAAGAAATACAGTTTTACCAGTTTGGTTAGTGCATTTTGGACTAGTAATTGATGATTCTTAAATTGATTATTTACAGTGAAAGTAGGAGAGAGTATCAGGATCACAAGAAAGTGTATATATACCACGACACATAAATCGCATATGAAAAGCACAATTTCTTTTTTGCATATATACAGTATGTTACGGCGAATATATTGCACCACACGCATTTTGGTTGAAGCCATTTTCAATAGCCTAGGTCCAACAGGTATTTAGGCTTTAAGTTACTAAATGGGTAAGTTTAGGGGCTGGGGATTGGGGTAGGATAAGGATTTTGATAGTATTCATAAATATCAACACATCTTTACAATCACTACTGAAAGGAACTGGGGCTGCAGCGTGTGCCACATTTACGCAAAAAGGTGTGAAATAGCGCTAATCATATGCTATTGAAATGTCCTGTTATGTTGTGGTATAAATATACAGTATATGGCACATTTTTATGAGATCGAGTTGAGAAATCAAACAATTGTACTCAAGTTGGAGGCACGGTGGCAGAATAGATAGCACTCCTGCCTCATTGCAATAAGGCAGGAGAGTGACTTCCCGAGCACTCCCCTGGGTGGGTTTTCCTCCAGGCACTTCGGTTTATCCCTCTAACCAATTAGCATAATATCCTAACTAACAATGGTAGTCCGGAACCAAGACTAGCAAAAAGCACCCGGAGATGCAAAGTGGACAGTTAATAATCTTGCTGTTGACCAATGACTGCTTCATTGCTTAATTTTCTGACGTTTCTGTTAGTAAATCAACAATCTTGTGAAGCCCTCAGAGGTGACAGTTGTGATGTCGATATTGTCGATAACTAAATATAATTTTAGAGCATTTTTTACAAATGGCAACTCAATACATTATGCAGACCTGAATGGTTTTACTTTGATGACGCAATCCTTGTTAGCAGCAATTTGCAGCTCTAATTGTGTTTTCACAGGCTAGACAATTTGGAAAACTACTGAATTTTAAACTCCCAGCTGCACCCACTCATAAACAAACAACCCATTGTTTCTGTGTTTTTTTGTTTATTGTTTAACAACAATAAGTTCAATGTGTTTCTTTAAATCATTCAGCTTTATTTAGAATTCTGCCCCACAAACCAACTCCTCTTTATCAACAGCAGTGAGCTGACAGTCAGGCTATAGGGGACGAGAAAAAACGTAGAGAAACTGACATCCAGGTTGAGAGAAAGTGAGATTGCCACCTTCGATTGTGGGCACAGATAAAGGCTCCATCTTACTTGTGTCCCTGATGAGGCGCTGTAGAGGTGGCCAAGCACAATTACTGCACATCCACTTAACAACTGACACCTCCCTAAATGTGATAAATTACACCAGCGGCTTGCAATAACACTCTAAACTTTTCTTTGATGAATTTGGGTCCCATTTAGTTGCAAAAGTTTGCCAGTTAATGAGCGAAGTCCCAGGACTCAAGCTTCTAATTGGACTGCTTCATGGTGATATAGTTTGTGTTGTTTTTTTGTTGTTGTTTTTTTTTTTTTTTCAGGGAAGAAGAATCTATCAAGTTTAGTCTTCATTATGCAGTATGAACGGCACAGTGCATGGTATGAAAACAACATGATAAAGAAATTTTGAAGATAGCTCATATGCTCAGGTGCACACGACAGTAACAATCCAACCGTTATACAGTATGTGCAGAAATTTGATGGGTGTATTCTGATAAGGAGCAGAGTAGCAGAGTGGTTAGAGCTCTGGTTTTCCATAAGGAGATGGTGGGTTTGACTCCCGGAATAAGCCAAGTCAACATCCACGGGTTCTCTTTGGGTACACTGGCTTCCTCCCACCTCCAAAAAATGCATGTTTAGTTAATTGGGAGAGTTGGCCACCGTCCAAATCTGATTGGTGATCATGTTATAATAATTACCATCAGTGAGTGACCCAACAACAAAATATTAATTATTAAAAAAAAAATCTTCTCTGTTCATATATGCTTATGTGATTTCAGTTACTTTGGGAGTACTATAGAGTTAACATAGAAATGTGCTTAAATGCAACAAGAAGTAATTATAGCATCTTATGACTTTTAAGAAAAAAAATTGTCTACCTTATATTGTATTGTATCGATTCTTTTTAATCATCCCCTTTCGCGTTGACTTTTTTGCACCAGTTTTGAGTTTTCTATTTCTTCTTCATTTGTGAATAACCTAATTTCAACAACATGCCACCATAACTTCACACTTATGCTGAAGAGCCTGATTTGTTGTTTGGTGACAGTGTCTTGCCAGCTGCACCGTTTGTGATCAGACGTGGAGCCAGAGAACTGTCTTTGGCTGCAGAGACACAGGCTTGGAACAACACAAAGGAGAGTGTCTCTCTGTTAGAACTCCACAGCAAATCTTTGTTTATGTGGCAATGCAACAAATAACTTCTGCAATATTTTCTTGTATGCCCAAAACCTGCAGGAAGAGAGCATGGCTGCTTCAAAATGTAACAAAAGATTGCAACACAGTTTTGTGCAAGGTAAATCTGTTGTATTCACATGATCGAAAAGGGAAAAAAATGTTATTAAAAAGGAGATTATTTTAGATTTTTTTGGGCTTGTCAAGACAAACTCCTCAGACAGCGATTTGTGAGCAGCAATTTGAGGGACGTGTGGACAGCTGCCTTGGGGATAATGGACATATGACATTATCCTTCAGTGCCAAATGTTGAGCTCAGCTTGATGTGTGGATAGTTGCTGGGGGAAACCAAAATCATAGACGTTTTTTTTTTTTTTTTTTTTTTTTTATCAAAGATCACAAGAAGGGGATAAGACTTGTAGATCAAATAGCCAATGAGGGATGAGCATCGTCTATCATATGAAAAACAGGCTTCTTACAGAGAAATAAAAAAAAAAAAAAAAAGAGCTTATTTTTAATAAATGATCTAGAAACATTGTGACATCCCTGGCATTCATTGTGTCTAGACTCACCAGGGATCAAATACAGAATATTCCACTATTTTTTATGAAAAAAAAGTTGTCATGTGTACAATTGTGTTGTGTTGTGTGGAAAATATTTGGAGTAACATGAATAATGAATATTATGTTTGAGCAGCTATGGTCCACCTTAAAGGGGGCCTATTATGTCAAATTCACTTTTCCAAGTTTTTAAACCGTTATAATGGCCTCCCTTCATCACAAGTTTACTTTATTTGAATTGCGTTCATGCATGTTTGAGTAGTCTTGTATTGTTCTTCAGCTGGAGCTCAAGTGCTCAGAAATCCCCGTTCTCACCTACCACCTATCCCCTCCCACTTGTCTGTATTTACTTGATATATTTCTAAAGATTAATACTCAAAGTGAAGCTTTTATGATTCAAAACTGTCCCAGAGCCACTTTCCAACAACAATAATTTATTTAAAATCTGTTGCTTACATTTTTACAGTTACATTTTAAAATGAAGAGGCGGGGCTTATCAGATCTGCAGTTTCGAACAGGAAGTCATAGAGCTGTTTTTATTTTCAAGCTGTTTTAGATCAACTTTGTGTTTTACACTGAACAAAAGGTAAATTACTGATCTGCATATATTCTAGTTTCTTACTAAATAGTTTGAAAAAACACAATAGGACCCCTTTTACTTAACAGTTGATTTTGTTTGCGTTATCTGTCAGCATTAGTCTTAGACTTTTGCCTAGAGTCTATTTTTGTCTGGAGACGGTTCTGATCAGAATCACTCAATATGATCAGAAGCTTTGTTGAAAACTGCAATCCCAGTTTGAACTGACATAACTAACAAACTGTTGGTAGGACACCTGCCTTTTTTATCAAGCCACATCTTTGTTTGGAGCTGTACAGCATAGTAAGCGCAATGGAATAAGTGATATTGTGGTTGCTTGGCAACAGTATATAGAGTGGTGATAGCTGGGGTAATGTTAGCTGGCGTCCTCTTCAGTGATTTAATCAGTTCACCCGGCCGGCCATAAATCATCATCAGGCTGAGTTCCACAGGTCTAAAAGGAGAACAGGTCCTCAGTGCAGAGAGGCAGGAAAACAGTGCTCTAACGCTTAACCTCTTTCACACCAAACATGGATGTTTGCTTTCTTAAACTGCAACTAAGAATATCAACAAACCCATGGAAAACACTAGACTATATTTTTTCAGTTTGAATTACAATCAAATCTTAAAAAAAAAAAAAAAAAAAAAGATGTTTGACTTGTATTGTGCATGTGGGGCTCGTATTACACACTCTGCTTGAACTGAAAGATTTTTGTATTTATGTAAACATTCACAGTGAAGAGCAGAAAAAATATTCAGACATTTGATTTTATGAAAAACTCATGTAGAAATCCTTGTTTTTCCAAAGGGTGCAAATACTTTTTCTCCCCACTGTGCACCAAACCATTCTGTGGTGATTTAAGATTAAGAATGGACCTATCACACTTCACTGTCCAGGTCTACGATCACCACATATGTCCACAATGTCCCTTATGGTAATAAGAGATACTGTATACATTTTTTAGTTGTGTGACTATACTACACATACTATTGATAACAGTTGTTGCAACATCTTCACAACATTTGGCAGCCCTGACTTTTTCCCAGCTGTTATTGAATGCTCTTATTGCTTTTCTGTGTACAATGATTGGGCAAAATTGGTGGATTGGGCCCAGAGTGAAGTGAAATCCCATTGCTTGCAGTTGAAGTAGTGCCCTCTAAGACTTCTTAAACCCAGGACAGATGGTTGGATGTTTTGCAGACTTATCGTGAGGCCCAGGTGTGGAGCCAGACGCTGGAATTGGTCTCTTTCTGTCTGCCTGACCAAAAGAAGAGTGCAGCAGTTCAAAATGAGATTTAGCATCGATCATTTCCTCCATGTGAATGGAACTCAGTGTCAGAGGCTGGCAAGGGCAATCCCTCAATGTGGCACTCGTCTGCCCCGGATCAACACCAAATCAGTCTGATGCACCGGGGTGAGAGAGTGGCCATGGAGAAAAGGGAGAAGTTTGTTGAGTCACAATGTTTCAAGTCCATGCCACATTGAAGCCATTGTTGAATCCATGTCCTAATCCTAAATCCTTTATTGTCTGAGTCCAAGTCCTCATTGTGTGACAATCCCATTAACCTTCTCATTTTTCAAAGCCCAAAATCAGAATAGCACTTACAAAGAAACTCCAGCTCCTGCTTTCATGTCTACTATTACTGTTATTTGAGTCCAAGTGCAAATCATTAAAAGAAAGCTTGATTGAGTCAAGATGGAAAAATCAATAGGTTCTAAAAGTCCAAACCATTACTTACAGCTTGCACTCACTCGATATACCTGGTGTGAAATAAAACAACTTAGATTTTAAAACCACAATTAAAAATCTCAAGAAATTGAGACAAGTTAAGTCAAAGTTCTCAGTCCCCACCCACTTTTATAGGATTTGCACTTCCTGTTTAGCACTGTTAAGGTAGTTTATTTGTTTGTCTGTCTGTCTTGTGCGGCAATTTTAAACATATATAATGACAGTTAAAATAAACCCATGGTCTGAAATCTACAGGCTAAATGCAACTAAACAGGAAGTGCACTTCCTAGAAAAGTGTTCAGGACAAAATAGGGTCAATAGGCTACACGTTGTAGAAATGTGACAAGCTGAAATGTCCAGTAACTAGCTTTACATATTAGTTGTTTTTAAACTTAAAAAATCCTCAACATTGTTATTGACTTCAGGGTTACTGGTCTATTTGTCATGTGACTTACATATTAATGGGCCAATTACCTTATCTGGTACCTATGTTCAACATATACTGGACGACATGTTCCTGACTGTCTAATAATCTAATAGGAATCTAATACATCTACACTGAAAATGTGTAAGGAACAAAATATGGACAAGCCTCAAGAAAGTTGAGAAAGCGGAGAATGAAGTGATGGCTTTTATGTGTTGGCATAAGGCAACTTACAGTATGTATTGTTGTTGTTTATGTATATATGTTTGCATTTATCTTAAAGATAAATGCAAACATAGCATAGCTGGAATAGCATTATGAGAAGGTGAAAGGTAGGGCCGAGAGTGGAGAGCAGCTGTGTGATTGGTGTGACAAGAAATTGCACTTTTCACATTAAAAGTTAGATGAAGGCAGGCAGCTTATAGGTGTGTGATTTTTTGTTTTTCTGTTTTTATAGTAACCTAATTATGAAGAAAAAAAAGTACTATTTAGAGAAGGTTGCTGCAAAATATCAGTTGAGATAACACTTATCAGAAATGTCTTTCATCTTTTAAGTATTGTCATTTACTGTTCTTAGGCTATTTTGACCGTTTCTCCTCTTAGCTCACTCTTTTTGGATAACCCTTCTGCGATGCCCATCAATTCTTAACTGTTGAGGGACACACTCATTTCACAGGTCAATTAATTTTAATCAGAGTGTGTCAATTTAATCTGAGTTCAAACCGCTAGACGGACACTGTGTGAAAATCTCATTAACCTTCCCATTTCCAATCTGCTCACTTCATCAGCGGGCCAGAAAGCTCACTCATTTCTCGACCCACACCTTCTGTATGTAAACAAATTTTAAATCTGGAAAATGTCACCCCAAATCAGAGATGTCCTGAAGAGAAAAAAAACACTCCTTCACAGCCTAAAACAACATTGAAGGTTTTTTTTAACTGTGAGATTTTGTTAGAAACTGCCCTTCACCAAAGCATTATCTTGTCATATCTTCGCCAAAAAATCTGTTAAACCCAAAGAGCTTTTAAGATTCAGTGACTAAGCAGTCTAGGTTTATTCATGGCTCTACGCATATTTTCTATTTTCTTCTTTTTGTTTTGGCATCTGGACAGTTTGCACTTTGGATTTTATTATTTTTAAGTGGATTTGGAAAAATGAAAAATGTGGCGTTTAAAAAACCTTGAGCTCTAAATCCACATTTCTTTCGGAGCAAAACCTCCTTTTAACAACATCTTGTTCTTCTTCTCCCTGTATCTATTATCTTTTATCCCAACTCAAGACTTCATATTTGTTTTGACTAAAACAGACTGTATTATTTATGTTCATTTTACTAATATATGATATATATATATATATATATATATATATATATATATATTTTTTTTTTTCCAGGAAAAGTGCAGTCCTAGGAACAGCAAGGATACTGCGCAGAACCTCAAGCTCCCTGGCCTCTGGTAGAGGACCCGAGCTTGGGAAAGCGGATTGAGACCACCCGCGTAGGGTGAGAGGGATCATTTATTGTTATATATATATATATATATATATATATATATATTCAAACTGCTGCACAAAGTAAAATTAAACAGTCCATGCTTTTTCATTCACACACAATAGGATTCATGACATATATTTATACCTAACATGCAAATGTGAGCGTTACTCAACATCCCTCTTACAGATTGTTCGTTACAGCCTTTAGAATCCTCCTTTGAGTGAAAGTGAAAGCAACACTTAGGACTGTACCTTAATAGGTTCTATTCATGTGGCATCACTGCATTTATGTGATAACATGGTATCAGATCGAAAATATGGGAAATTACTAAATATTTCATAGCACTTGTAATGTTACTAATAAAATACAGTAAATGTGCCTACCATCTGGACTTAAAACATCATCACATTGTAGACTGTGATTACAGCTTCACTTTAGCTACTTGATGCATGTTCAATAGCTACTTAAACATCACCTTAACGCCAACTCCTGTTAAGTTCCTAAAGTGGTTAATTGTTCTTCAAAGCTCATTGTGAACCTTTTTGTCAAAAAAACAAACATGAAAATTATGCTTTTTAAAAAGCATGTTGTTGTTGTTGTTGTTGTTGTTGTTGTTGTTATTGTTGGTGTTGTTGTTGACAGAATTAAAACATATTTTAGCTACAACATTTCACAGTGTATAGACGTGATTATATACTGTATAAAAAAATGTATATATATATATATATATTATATATAATATATTATATAATATATATTATATAATATATATAATATATATACATTTTTTTATATCAAGAAAATTATTGTTCATGGTGTCACTTTTAGTGTTACCCTGTTTTAATGCAACACATTTTATGAGACATGTTTTTGTGTAAAAAAAACAAACAAAACAAAACAAGAACAGGGGTATAATATATGATATCAGGAGATATCCATAAGGTACACAGAACATAGAATTATTGTTCCAAGTCTGATGTACTACAGAACTCAATCATATCGAGAACCTATTTAGAAAGATTTGATTGCAGTACTTGACTCGGCAATGGCTTGTTGTGATCACATCTCTCTTGTTGTTAATAATAGCACCGCTGCTGCGTTTTGAGCACACTTGTGTCGTTCTGCTCCACATGATACGACCACACTAACCTACTGTGATTTAATGTAATCAGGCTCACAGTGAGAGCTCTGACGAGAGTGCGCTGAAGGAAATGGATAGAATGGAAGAGAGTCTACGGGGAAGTGATGAGGCCATGCCGTTAAACAGACAGTTGAGTATGTAACAATCACTCTACAGTGTGGAAATCATTGTTCACTACCCAACAGATCATGAAAGTGAAATTCAGATGCAGAATTAGAAATAGGTTATGTGATGTGCAATGAAAAACGTGATGGGAACATGGGAATAATACAGGGATATTTATTCTTTCACATGGTAGAGACTGGACTGTTATAGGCCCTTTTCACGCTGCAGCTAGTTCCAGTCTGAAAATACCTGTGGATAATTTGTTTTCATCCCATTCATTCCTTATAGAGAATCAGCTGAAACGTTCTGAAATTATTTAATTGATACAAAGCGGACAACAAGTTACAACCAGATAATCATTCGCAGCATTTTTGCAGCGCTTTCCCTGGTGAAGTATTTACCTCGTATGTGAAGCTCTGAACTTGCTGCCAGTGGTCATAGTTGTAATCCGCACTGTTTTGTGATTTTTAAATATTGAATAATTTTAGCACATCATGTCAAATTCCCCATAAGGAATGAATGGAACAAGATGGAACTAATCACAAATGTTAAACAAATCGGAACTAGCCTAGCGGCAACATGAAAAGGGCCCATTTGGCCTAAAGGAGAGCTCACTCATGTTTGTTTTTATAGAAAAGTGGTTAGTGTAGCTGTATTTTTTTCCTGGGTCCAGAGCCCATTGCAAATTCAGCAAATTCCAAAAGTCTGGTCACCAATCCCTCCACCTGCGTTTCACATCAACTCCACAGTACACCGGGCAATCAGATTTGTTTATTTGCTGGACACAAATGAAACAAAGGAGCTCACTGATCGTCTGTCTTTTAGACTCGCCTCACATTAAAATATTTTTTGCTTTGCTCATTGATTCTCCACGTGATAATTTTCCTTTTTTTTTGTAAGCAACCATGTTGGATTTCATACACCTTTAAAGGTGCACTGTGTAACTTTCTGAAAGTGAAAAGTCTATTACACAATTCATACTGACATTCTGAATAGTGATAAATATAATGTTTTAAGCCACAATCTAAAAAAAACAAACAAACAAACAACTAAAGGACCTGCTTTTCTTCAGAAACATACCATTCAAGATGAGAGACTCTTCTTTAGGCCAAACAACTATTTTTATTATTTATGTAGTGCAACAAAGAAATATGAATGACATAAACATGTTTTTTTTCAATGTTAAACAGTGCACCTGTTATGTAAAATCTACTTTTTTGTGTGTTTAACTGATTTATTGGGATTTTTCTGTATATTTAGGAAGAAACTGTAGCATATGCTTGTTCATTGACTTTCTGTTCAAAACGGTAGAACTGATAAGCCCTGTCTCTTCATTGTAAAACTAAAATTTAAAAGGCTTCATATTGCTACTTTTTTGTTGTTAAAAAGTGGCTGTGATTTTTTAAGCAATTGGAATTAAATACAGACAAGTGGGTGGGGTAGTCGGTGAAAACAGGAATTTTCTGAGCAGCTGCAGAGAAATACAGGATTACTCAAACAGGCATAAATCAATCCAAATACAACTTTGGGTAAACTATTGATGAGAGAACACTGCTGTAACAAAGTACATTTTACATAAAAATAAAAGTGTTGTACTGTATGTCTCCTTTTGCTGTCAAATCTTTTAATTTCTTGTTTTACTTTGTATTGAAAATGTATAAAAAAGATGGAATGAGTTTAGTATTCATCTCCAGTGTGAAGGTGTGACAGTGGGATTTCCATATAAATGTCTCATTTTGCTGTATCCTTGCAGTTGGCCCGCTTTGATCAGAGCACTTCCCCTCGTGTTGGCACCACGTCAGGCTTGACCGCACGGCTCTGGCCTCTGTGTTCATGTGGTCTTATACTGAGCCTGTCTCCACCGTCACAGATCACTGACTGGGGCGGCTCTGACAATGGAGGTGTTGCACAGTTCTAAGGGACGCTCAATGAAGGTCCGGTGTCAATGTGGCAAAGCGTACTATTCTGTTTAATTGTATGTATGTATTTATTTATTTTTTAATTTATATATAGATATTTTTATTTTATAATGACTGTAAGTTTTGATGTTATTTATGATCAGTATGTAGAAGGGGATTTTTTTTAGGTTTGTTTTTTATCTTCTCCTTGAAGTTATTGACAGAATAATACAATTAAAGTATGTAGTAAATTGAATTAATTAAGATGGTTGAAATTACCAATCAGAAACATGAGATTATATCTTATATATATATAAGATTTTATTGCTATTATCAGTGAGTTACAAAATTCACAAACTAGGAACTTGCTTTGGTGCTAATGTGCAACATATAACATTAATAAAGTAATTGTATAAAAGAAAAAATATTAGCTATGATAAAAAATACTAATATATGATATAAAACATAAGGGCATGCAAAGGAAATAAGTATTCCAAGTAATAAAATAAGACAATAAAAATATATACAGCAATCGGAACAATAGTGCAATTTTTCAGTGCAAGTAGAAAAATGTTACCAGCATGAGAAATAAAGTGACAGGTGTAAAGTGACCATGTGATGAGTCCAATGTTTTATGAAGTGTTCATGAGTCCAACGGAAGAAGGGGTAAATGGAATATTTTAAAAGAAAATGTCAAGAGTAATAAGGTTCTAAGTGAGATATTGAAACATTGCGCACAGGAAACTCAAATCAAATCAAATGAAAATCAAATCAAATGTATTTATAAAGCACATAAAACAGCCAAAGCTTACCAAAGTGCTGTACATAGGAGGCCAAAAACAAACAAACAAAAAAATCTGTATATAAGATGAACATCAGTATCTCAATAACTAAACATATAAGACAACAGTACGATTCTGAGTCAATAAAATATACATCACTCTGTCTGTTAGTCAGGTGAAATTAAATCAAACTTGTCTCACTCTAACTTGAATCATGTGCCAAAGAGAAGAAGTGTGTCTCAAGCAAGGACTTAAAGTGCTCAAGTGATTGTGCAGTTTTAATGTGCAAAGGTAAGGTTTTCCAGAGCCGAGGTCTTACAACAGATAAGGCTCGATCTCCTCTAAGCCTGGTTTTAGAAGGTGTTTGTCTGCAGAGGATTGTATAAACAGCTGAAACAAGAGGGAATGTGTCCTATGACGTTTTAGATGGAAATGTTTTAAGCATCTTTTCTTAGTCAAATTTGCTCTTGTTTTTGAAAGACTTGTATTTGAATATTACACGGATGTATTGGTGAACAGACACAGTTCACTGAATTTTGTTAGAAAAAATGACCTCATAAGATTAAATTGTTGTTTCCATATGGCTGAGCAATCAAATCTAAAATATAAATTATGTTGCTTTTGTCTTTTTATGAGAAATAAAAATAAAGGTATCTGAAAAAAAAAATTGAGATAATGTGATAGCTAATTTGTACTAATTTGTAGTCTCTCAAGTTGCACTAAAGTGAAAAATTGTGTGTGTCATAATTAATCTCAGCTTTAGAAAGCTTTGGCTCCACTTTAATCCCAGTTTAGAGTTCATTCTACATTAATCAACCAGACTTAATTTACATCGTACACACAAAGTGTATTTTACATTCAATTTGCAAACCAAAACAAATGTCATTGTAAACCCTAAAAACTTAAAAATCTTTTAGTGTAATGCTGGAAGAGTATTTGAAAGGGCTCATAAAGCAAAATCAGGATCATTAGTAAGAGCACCTGCTAACAGAGCTAAAAACACTTGGTTATACTGTTTGGATATTTACATGCAGGTGTGCTGATGACATTTAATTGGTCTTACAGAATGGATTCTGCTTATCTCTTGACAATGAAGAAGATAATTCTCATGCTGTGGCTCAGCTCTGGACCAGTGCACACTTCGATCGTTCAACAAGGCATATGGTACAAACCTTATCCCAGGACATGGACGGATGCACGAACAAACTGCAGAAGGTATGCTGGTTGCCAGGTTAGCTATGTGTTAAGCAGAATGCCACAAAACTAGGCTGAAACATTCAATTGCATCAACTTGAAAAATAGTCTTATTTTATTGTCCAACAGTTTCTTCCACTTAAGTAGGCCTACTTGTTTCTCTGAATACTTTTAAACACTTAATTGTGTACATTCTTATACTCCTTTTTTTGCTACTCTACCTACATCTGCTTAAACTAAAGAGTACATGTTTAGCTTTGCACTGAGCATAGACTCTTATTCTGATCCTAAGGCACACCTCTGTGCTTTATTGCAGACATTTTAGTACTACTTGCCATATAAGATAGTTTAGTTTTGAATTGTGTACTGTATTTGTCCAATAGGGAGCATAATGGAGATCTTGCCATATTGAGAGAGAATGAAGCAACCGAGATGTACATGACCACTTTCTATGCGTGGATCGGACTCAGAAAATCCAATTCTAATTGGTACTGGGACAAAGGCACTAGCGTGCAGGACGTTCAAAGTACATTCATCACACCAACCAGCAACAAGGAGTGTGGGCAGGCCCTTTTTAATACTGCTCAGTAAGTGTGTGGATTGTATTTTCTTTACTAGGTTTTTTCTTATGTGTTCTCTGATTCCAGTCAGCTATGTGCATTTGTAATTACTTGTTTTTGTCCTTAGACCTCTCGATGATGATTGTGCAAACCTTCACTTCTTCTACTGTAGATATTACGTCCTGAGTCTCTTTTATGATGTGTTTGTTCCCCAAACCAAAACATGGGATGGAGCAAAGGAGTATTGTGTGGAACAAAGCTATGAATTCATTACAGTTACGAGCGACAATGATCTACAATCTTCACCTTTCTATATTGTCAGAAACTTTCCAGTTTGGTTCGGACAGTTCCACAATAGTGAGTTATTCTAGTTGTTTAACTACAAACATATACAAAACTATAAAATAGATATACAATAAAAAATATATAATCTGCTGGTTCTGGGCTCAGGTGACTGTGGAGTTGTGTGGTCTGAAAACAAGTCTTTGTCAAGCCAGAGCTGCTCCGAGGCCTTCCCATACCTGTGCTCTGTTCACAATGTGCGTCTTGTCCAGGAGCACCTCACCTGGGAACAGTCCTACCAACACTGCAAGTCTCTCAAGCCTGACACCTACAGCTCCTATGAGCTTGTCAGCGGGGATGCTCAGGACCTGCAGTTTTTTCAGTTTGCGGCAAACAACGCCACTACAGACAAGGTAAGTCTAAATCATTTCCAGTGAAAAAGAATATACAAATTGGCTGTTTTTAAAAACCAATGTTGAACCATGCTTCAATGACACTCAGCTTTCTTTAGGTATTACATAGGTTACTGAGAAAAAAACATGTGGGCCTAAAGTTCAGGCTGTCAAAATAAATACAATAGCTCATAGTGTTTAGGTCAGTTATTTTTCCCTGAGGGCCATATTCAAACTTGGAGTCTTGGAGGGTGGACTGCGGTCATTGGAATAACAAATTAGCATTATTGCAAGGACGTTTTTGTAAAGCATAATCTTTTTAATCTACTATTTTGACCATTAATTGAGATTATCATTGCAATGACAAGCGAAATACATAGGCTACGTTATAGCTAAGTCAATCAAATACAAAGAATAAAAGCAATAACTTAGTCTCAAAAACATGCTGAGGGCCAGATTAAAGAAGTCCAAGGGGCACATCACATTGTTAAATCTTCATAGGGATTTAAAAAATAATAATTTAATGGAATATTTATAGATATGAGTTAGCACATATCTGAGTTTGCAATATGCTTTTAAGCTCTTAATATTTGAGTTTTTCAAAATCCCGATGGCATCTTATAGAGGCAATTTACTTTCGGAACCAGGGGGATCTTTCACTGTTGTGCTCCAGAAGGTATTGCATGTTGAAACATGTAAATTTGTCCTAAAACATATTACTTAAGGTTTTCCATTCAGACAAATGTGAAATGCTATATGTTATTGTAATATACTTTAAAGTGCATATGACAGGTTTGAACGTTTTTCAAATTTGTATTTAGTTTGGTAGATTAATACCTGTTGTAATTATAAATGATAGTTTATCAGGGTTAGGTTAGAATCAGGGTTACAATTATCAATAACAAGTTTGTGGAGAAAAATGTGAAAATATGTTGAAAATATCAGAAGTAGTGCAGAGTTCTAAACTGATGACATCAGGCTAGGGAGACAAAAACATTTTCAATTTTTTCACAAGAATTTGATTTTTGTGGCCCTGTAAACACACATTTAACAAAAAGTAAGTTTTAGTATTAGTATTTTAGTTTAGTTACATTTGAAGAGTTTGGGCCTAGTTTGGGTCTATAGGCAACTCCCTTGCATGATGTCATCATTGATGAACAGGAAGAACATTTGTAATGCTAAAAAATGGCCATATTGGAATGAAGTTTGAAAAATAGTTAGTAAAACCTTAAATATATTGATCTTAACTACATATTTGTGAAATGAGTAGTTCAACCTGTCATAGACACTTTAATCACTTACTGTAATGTAAGTACCCATATTTTCTTGTTTTATTAAGCACTTTTTTTCTTAAATGTTGAAATTCTCCAAACTTACACGACTATCATCACTATGTTATTGTTAAGTACTTTCTTTTACAGCATTTTTCTTACATGATATAAAGCACTTTATTTTCCTTTTTAGCTTATCTTCAAAACAACTTTCAGCAGCAACATGATCTAAAATGTCATTTATTCTCCACCCCTTTGTGTCAGAGCCACTATATGGGCGGTTATAGGTTTGTGATTTTAATCACCAGGTGTGGCTGGGCCTACGCTTCATTGGCGAGTCCTGGTTCTGGTCTGATGGGTCTGTGGTTTCCTTTCCTGACCTCCCGTCTTGTCCTAAACCTAAGCTTCACTGCGGAGCCCTGGTGATGAACAGACTTTCCTCCATCTCCAAGCCTGTTGTAGAACCAAGTGACTGCAGCGACACACTCAACTTGCTTTGCTACGGATTCTGATAAACAATTTTGCTCTATGAGATTTTGTTGTAAATAAAATATATTCAAACAAAAAGGAAAATAACACAACCTAATTATGTTATGTTTATGAATATTTTATATTAAGCCTATGAGGACTGAGTGGCAAGAAATGAATAAGAATCAATGGATAGAAAGGATATTTTCTCCTGTAAGAACTCAAATTCTTGGAATTCGCAATTTAAGACTTATACTGTACAATCAATGTGATTTTTGTCTTCTTGAACAGAAAAATGAATAAAAATGATGTAAAAAAAAAAAAAAGAAAGAAAAAGAAAGACAGATAGCTTGCGCTTTACAGTGTCCCTTTGAATACAGTGTGTGTTCTGTTCATGGATTTGTTTTTGTGGTTGTTGTGGTGGCCATTTTGCAATGTAGGATTTTTGTAGAAAAAACGGGGACTGAAATAGGGAGTAATTTAAATTTAACATTCAGCTTAGGCTATACTATTTGTGATCTCTGGGCATATTCTCTCCAAATTGTGAATATAAAAATTCTGGCTAAACTTTAGGCAATAAACTAGGGTATTATAGCCTACTATAGCTGTGGGTCTTTACACTTTACACTACTTAGATTTAAATAATAATAATAATAATAATAATATATATACATATATAATATATATAATATATAATATTATATAATATATATATATATATATATATTATATATATATATATATATATAATATAATATATATATATATATATATATATATATATATATATATATATATAAATATATATATATATATATATATATATTATATATATATATATATATTATATATATATATATATATATATATTATATATGAATGTAATTGAATATGAGACGTTGAGACGTATTTTCAGTAGACTACTAAATATCAAATTCAAAGGAAAATAATGTGTTAAAAAGTTCATCTTTCTATAGGTTGGCTATGGACATTGAGGATTTAATCAAGAAGCTGTCCAAATGGTCTTTGCGACAGTGTGTTGTTACGACAGTAAGCAATGCGCTTTACGGCTCTCATGTGCACGGTTGTTGTTAGCCGCGAAGCTGCTCAAGTCTCCTCTTTCCTTCTTATTCAGTAAAATTTGGGATATATATTTTACTGCCTGGCGGAATGGATGTCGGGGAGCTTCTAAATTACCAGGTATGTGCTTTTCATAATAAGAAAGCTCTACAAAAGCTCATTACAGCTCATGCCTTCCATTCATAGCCACTGTTAGCTGCTCCTGGTTGAAAGAGACCACTAGTTTATTCATATCAATTAGTATCGGTTTGTTTTTAACTAAGTCCACAGCCAATCTTCTGTCAGTAAAAACAAGTGGTTTCAGGCTATCTTCAGACTTTAAAAGAAGCTGTCTGTGTGTTAAACGAACTGAAATTATGTTATTTATGTATAGCAATTTGTATTGGAATCGTCGTAAGTCTTTTTGGACAAAATGTCTTGCAATGTGTTGTTTTTGCCAGGCTGATAAGCAGTTAACTACCCTTATTACGATTGCCTTTTACTCCGATTACTGCGTTATACTATTCAGCCATACTACTACAGTAGTTATTGTTACAAATTTCAACTGCAGGTTGAAAGGTGTACTTTGTTTTGTTGATGTGGACTGGAGCAGAGTTTGTCAATTTTGTATTACGTTATGTGTTTAATGAGTGTTGACATTAAAACGTAAGTTTTTTTAAGTGCATTGTATTCAGCAT
Source organism: Mugilogobius chulae (assembly GCA_038363315.1). Lineage (NCBI taxonomy): Eukaryota > Metazoa > Chordata > Actinopteri > Gobiiformes > Gobiidae > Mugilogobius > Mugilogobius chulae. The sequence goes on from CM076414.1 coordinate 27,292,647, forward strand.
ATTTAGTCCTTAATTTGCAAATGTTTGCATTATTTGCATTATTTGCATACACTCTGTTTTATGATTAAATTGCCATGTCACGATTCACCATTTCTCGATTTGATGCTGACATATTGGTCAGTCTTTGTTCAGTGAGAGACAGCTAGATTTAACCAACCCACGTTAAACTGTAAGCTTTTTTAAAAAGCTGATGATTTAGCAGCGAGGCAATATACAGTAAAGTATATTCTTCATTATTCAAAAAAAGTCAAAATTGTAAGCTAACCCCAAGTAAACATCATTATAAATACATATTTATATAAAATTTCCCGAAAGAGACAAAAAATGAATGAATAAATAATTAAACTTACTCACTAATCAAGCTAACTTTCATGCAGCCGGACAGAGGAGCGAAGCGTCCCAGGCACCAGGATGGAGGTGCTACAGGAGGAGATGATGTCAGAGTGAAGCACCAAAAGACCCTCAGCAGGGAAATGCACAGACACAGAGAACAGCTGGAGACAGAAGAAGAGTCAGAAGAGGACAGTGGACACCGGAACAAGATCTTGGAGAAACTTATGGACCAGGACGAAGATGATCCAGAGGTGAGATAAAAACAAAAATAATAAAAAAAAATATATAACAATAAAAAAAAATTACCATCATCATCATCGTGATAATAATACTGATGATGATGGATGATGATGAGGAAATAATAAATGCTATGTTACTGTATTTTCTAAACTTGCACTGGTTTATGCAGCAGTTGATGCTTGTGTAACTTTGATTTTGTAATATGGGGTATTCACTGGACATTGGGTGGGTTCAACAATTTTTATTTAAAAAAAGTATAATTTCTACAGTGCTTGGCTTTAATTGGCTCCACTTCTGCCTCTGTGCTCTCTTTGGCACTAGTTCTTCCTCCATAACCCTTCCTCACCACTTCGACTACTCAGTCACACACTCAGTCACTCCGTGTCACCCACTCACCTTTCACACACCTATCTCCCACACACAATGTCCCAAACTCAGTCACTCACCTCAATCTCTGATTTACCTGTCTGTTATTAAACCTATGATCAATAATCTATCACTAATAACCAACATGTTGATGTGTAGTGTGTGAATAAATGTGTGTGTTTTAAGTGAATGAATGTATGTATGTATATGTCGTGTTCTTTACTAAATATAGCAAAATCTAAACAAATTCTAACCTAATTCTGAACTAATACTCTCCCTTACTGTGATTCAAATGACAAATGGCAATAATAACGTCGCTAGCAATCTCCTCCTGTCAAAAAACCTATGGTTTCAGCAGTGATTCTGACCAATTCCCGCGAATATTGGAATTTTGTGATGTAACAAGGCCTCGCTCGCAGTGGTCACTTGACTGGGGACATGCTCGACACACTGCTCTCTGACACTTCCATTTCAAACAATTCAGCTTAACATCACTAACTGAGATTTTTGTGTAATTAATTGTTAGTAATAAATTGCTCCCAGCTTGTTAGACCAGTTCTATGAATAATTATCTATTTTAGAACTTTTATAATATACCCTTTTCGTGGTTCACTCACTTAACTTTGATGACGATGTTGGGTTGTTTTTTAATGCATTATAAAAGAAAGCAGATCTATCAACCTGTTTTATACCCCACCCACAGCCATTTCAGTGTCAAGAGCCACTCCAAGCGAAGTGCTATGCCATTCTATAATGTCATTTCCTAACCTGTCATTATCTGTCCGCTTTCCTCAGGCTTTTAACCCAGCTGGAGGTCAAACTCGCTCTCTCTGCTCAGTATTGCACTTGTATTAAGGCTGTAAAGGAAACTGTTACACCAGCTATGATGTGTCTTTCATGGCAGAGTTTGACGTTTCATGCAATTTCTTTTCTTTTTTTTAATTACAATTTTTTTTGCATCGTGTAGAATCAGGGTTTTCTTTATAATTTAGGAAATTTACTGATGATTTAGTTATCTGAGCTTTGTAGTTGTTGGCCAACTAAACCAGAGGCCAAGCTCTGCCCGCCAAGAAGTCTAACCACGAAAAGGTGCTCAACTTTGATAGAACTCTATTTGATTTAATTTTGTGACTGTCAAAAGATACCAACTCAGGCCTAATCTCACGAAACATGTAATACAAGACAATTTAATCATCATCTCTTAATCATTTCCTCATCATCACATTTTGGCTTGCTAAGGAAAAAAAGTCACCTAATTTTGGTCCGCCAAGGAAGCAAGTTTGAGCTGTAAACCTATCCCACTGACATGCAGTAGGGAATTGTTTTTGTGTAAGGTCTTTGAGGTTTTTAGCCATGTTATATCTGAATCTCTCATCATTAGTTTGCTCAAAGTTGTATTAAGATTAATTCATGCATGTTTCAGTAATTGTCCCGCAGGTGAAAAGCCCTGTCTTTACCTACCACCTATCCCCGCCCACTTGTCTGTATTTTGTTCCATTATTCAAAAAAAAAACAACAGATACATAGTTAAGCATGTGTGGCTCTTCAAAACAGTCACATAACCACTTTACAACAAAAAAATTACACATTTAAAATCTGCTGCTTGTTACTTTAAAATCTTTTAATGAAGTAGGGGGGCTTATCAGTTTTGCAGTTTTGCACAGGAAGTAATCGGATCTCTTTCTTTCCCAACTGTTTTAAATTTGTGTTTTATGTAAAACAATATGTAAATTACTGATCTAATAAAAAATTGTTTATTCGTAAATAGATGGAAGAAATGCAATAGTTTCCTTCTAATCTAATATATATATTTTTTTCATTTTAGATACTTTGAAATGTTTTTAATCAGTTGTTGATTGCTCTTAAATATCAAGCATTTTTTGTGTGCAATATCCTTAGTTATTATTTTACTCTGAACTGCTTTATATCTCAGTTCTTGAGGTATTTCTTGCTGTAATTTGATACTTATGTAATGCACATGACTTTAACTATGGCTATCTAAATACACTTACAATGACAGCAGTACTATTTTAAACATTTTCTGTTTCTTTACATCTTTGTCTGGTTCATTCAAACAGGCCGAGCCAGTGGACGAGAGTTCAGTGAAGAAAATGATTCTGACCTTTGAGAAGAGGTCCTACAAAAACCAGGAGCTGAGGATTAAGTTTCCGGACAACCCAGAGAAGTATGGCCATTAACTATTCCCCAAGTGCGCCTCTGAGTCCACCAGGGTCCCACACACTAAAAGATTCCATCCATTTCTGCTGTATAATTAAAGGAAAGCTGACTTTAAAAAAAAAGCTTTAAAACCACCATAATTTTGGAAAATAGATTTATTTCAATTTAGTGACCATCACTTGAACTATTATTATAGCTATATTTATTATATTATGTATTATTATTAGCTATAATTGAAACTTAAACTTGATTCTGATACCAATGAAAATGCTCAATTCTAAGTACAAATGTTAATTTTACAGTGGGTCAAAGTTAAATACTGACATTTTCAAAACAAAATAATAATGTGCACTCTATTAACATATTTTGTACTAGTTCATTCTAAAAATGATGGTCAAATGGGTATCTACTTACACAAAATTGCAATTTTAAGGCCAGAGACATTCAACTAAATTTCAATCCTTCTGTTTATGCACTTAGTGCAATTCTTTACCAACAGCCCATAATGTTGGATACCTATATTATGTATGATTATACCAAAGGTCTCAATAATTCTTTTTTCTAAGAGCCAATTGGAGCGACCTAGGCGAAAAAAACAACAACACACAAAACAAAATTGAAGTTCAACTACCTTTTTATTTTCCATCATTGCTAAAAAACAAAAAACAAAACAGTAATGATCTGTTTCACTGCCGAGTAAATTTATGGGGCATTGGTTCAAAATTTAATTTACAAATGTGACATAAATGATTATTCCACAAAGCCACGTGTCAAAATTGTGGAAATCTAGTGTGTTTCAGGACTAAGTTTTTGAGACTTTTTTTCCTTGCCTAGGTTCATGGAGTCGGAGTTGGATCTGAATGACATTATCCAGGAAATGCATGTGATTGCCACTATGCCAGACTGTACCATCTGCTTGTCGAGCTGAATGCAGTCCACTCACTGCTGGGCCTACTCAGCCACGAAAACACTGATATCCTTTCTCTCTCTATTTGATCAGCAGCTAAAAAACTTGATATCCTCTACTATAAAGCTGCTTTGTACTTTTTTGAACACTTGTATGTTTCTTGATTACAATAATATCTTCATTTTAAAATTTTGCATTTTGTTTTTTGGAGCGTATACTGTGTGCCTTTCCAGAACTGATAAGTCTTTAACATAGCTCACATGTGGCCATTGCCGTAGTGGACCTGCTACAGGAACTGACGGATATCGACACTCTCCATGAGAGCGAAGAGGGAGCTGAAGTACTCATTGATGCTCTGGTGAGTTCAGCATTTGCATTTTATTGATCTTGTTTCACTTACAAAACTCATTCGTGAACTCTTAAGTCTCAGGTCGAAGGGATTAAAGTTGTCCCTTAGCCAATCAACAAAGATAGCAACCTTTATTTGACCTTTTTAAAAATGACACAATTGCAAAGTCCCTCATTTTATATTCCCCATCATTGTCACTGCTCTCCCCAATCTGCCATGGTGGCCTATCCGATTCCCTAATTCCTAATGCCCAGCTGTATTTTGCTGACATTTTGAGCAACACACATAAAGGTCAAACTACAATGATGTGGAGATATACCTATAATAGAGGAAGGAGCAGCTTTTTTGTTTTTCTCACTGCTGCAAGATTGATTTCTGATCCTAACGTCTGTGCTGGTTTAAGCTGATACAAAGCACTATGCATTCTACATAGAGAATGTTTAATTGTTGGTGCAGACCAGCTATGTGTGTCGAGAGTCAGTGTGGTCTCTAGTTTAGATGTATGTGCTTGCTTTACTATATTACTTTATTGCCTTGCAATTTTCATGCTTGATAATGTGGTAGGCCTACACTAAGACAGTCCTTTTATATAAGTATCGGCATCATTCCCCGGTTACGTAGGTCAATCACTTTGGGGAATTAGTCTATAGACCCTTTTACGACCTACATAGTGACGTCACAAGCTGGAGCTAAAAGAAATATAGTAGACTTGCTAGCAGACACAGTAAAAGTTTAAGATTTTTAACATTAAATTGTCTTCTTGCTGGAAATTGTAAATCGGCATTTATTATGTATTTTATTTACATTTTTTGGTAAAACTTATTATTCATGCTTGTGTAAAACGTATTACGTATTGTGCTTGTGGTTCCAATTGTTTTGTTTTTGGCTATAGGCAATACTCTTGACTAATGTTAACAGATTTTTAGAGCAATGTGGATCAGACAAAAATAAGAAAATAAATAATCAATCATAATAATCAAATAAGCATGAGTGTTGCTCCTTTAACATATTGCTGTGTCCAAGCACATTAGCATTGTCCAGAAAGTAGAGTGTACCATGGATGTCAGCAATTGTTGTTTCTGTGCAATAAACGTACAAATTAAAGCTACAAAATAAAATGTGGGTTCATATTTTACTCAAGGTTAAATGACGAGAACATGCAATCTACTATCTCAACTCTTGTTGGTTCTAGCCTACGCGCAGCTTCATCTCTGTTCGCTGATTGGCTAAATGTACTTTGTGGTTTTTGGGGACCATCTGCAGTTCTTCGGTATCTGACCTGGTAGCTGGAGTAGAGTTGACAAGTCTGCTTCTTTATAGTGACTTTTGGCTATTTTTTAAAAAGTCGCTTGTGAATTTTGACAGCTTTGAGCTGCATATTTTTCGGCTTGCTCCTGTGTGTCATTTTGATGTTATAAACAAAGCTATTTTTGGCTATTTTTCTAGGCTTGATTCACATAAATATACCCACTTATGACTAAAAAGCATATTTTTAAAGTCTTTATTAATTAACAAATACTATTTAAAAGAAGATATCAATAAATATTGATTATTTTAATTACTTTTTATTGAGCAGCTGAGGTCGCTTGTTTTGGGCTTTTTTGGGGGCTTAGTTGCTTGTTGCTCTGGCAATCTGGCAACCCTGAACTAGATTAACATGAAAATTGAGACGAGGCACTAACAGAGTTGTCAATCCGCTTCTTTATAGTGATTTGGGCTTCTGTTTTTGGAAAGTCGCTTGTGAATTTTGCTGGGCAAGTTGGTGTTTTTTGGGCTTGTTTTTGAGTGGCATTTTGACGTCATATTTTAGGTGATTTTTGTGTGTGTTATTTTCAAGTTTGATTCACAAAAAATTACCCACTTCTGACTGAAAATAGGTACTTTTAGCAGATTTTCATGTTTGAAAGCATAATGTTTAATTAATTGATTTTCAAAAGGTTAGGTCACTTGTTGCTCTCTGAAAATCTGGCAACCCTGGGCACTAGGTGTGGACAGCATGGCAACTGGAGACATGGGTGTCTAGCGACAAAGGGCGACCAAGTGCTTGTGGGCAGAGAGTTGGTGACTCCCGGTACTACAATATTATGTGTTATAGGAGAGTAGTTAGCCAAATCTAAAGTGGGAGGCCATTTACACTGAACAGAGGTCATTTTGTAAATCCCAAACAACACTGTACTTGTGTTTCAGTGGGACAAACAAACTGTGAGGAAGTGATAAATGCGTAAAAATAGTGGAGCTGGAGGTTGATGAGAAGTGGCTGCTTTTAGAGACCACTTGTACAGCAGGCCACACACTCCAGTACATTTTATCTGGTTAAGAGGAGCACTCACAACACACATGCCTGCTTAGACAAGCTGCAATTCTGTCCTTGGAGTTGTTTACTGCCTTAATCACCAAAACACAGACAATCAAAAATTCATATACTATGAATGAAACTTGGGGAGAAAACAAGGTATTTGTTCTCACTTGGAACATAAAATTCATTTTATTGTTCCCTTTAGCAAAAAAATAAACAAAAAGGTGTCAGAATTTTTTGAGTTTTACCTCGTTTTAGTTTTCTATAGAACCATAGATGTTTGTTTGATTATACGTTTTAGGACTGCAGAAAAAAAAGAAAGGAAAAAAGATACAGTGCTAAAATTAAAGATTATTGGTGACATTGATGTTTGTTTGTTTTATTTCTTATTTAGTGTCGTCCATGAACAAGCAGACAGTCACAATTATCAGTAAACTTCAAATTTAAGGTGTCTGCTATGGCTATCCCAGGCTTTCCACAAACATTAGTAATGGGACGATTCACTTAAGCCATGATTCGATTCAAGTTTTAATTTTGCAGCCATGATTTTTCAATTTTGTTAGACTTTGTTAGTGTATCTATATTAACATTTGTTTTTAAACTTAAAACACAAATGTTCTTCAATAAATTACATTTATAACAAGCCACTGTTGTTAGCTGCAAAATTGTCTGTGGCTGCATGAGCAAAACACACATCATTTCTGGCCTTTCAATTCGCTCGCTGCATACTTCGAACGATTTTTGAGATTTCAAACAATTTTCCATCCCTAATAAATATACAACATTTAAGTATACAACATACAAGTACTTCATCTTCTCTTCATCTGATAAAATAACAGAAATCAAAAAACAATTCACTGCGCAGATCACGATATAAAGGACAATACAAAAAAAAAAAATACATTTCATTTTCAGTTTCATTCAAACCACTTTGAGTGATTTACTGTAAGTACCATAAGTGATAATGGTACTTAATCAACTTAGCCATCAAAAGATAAAATGGTGTACTAAAATGTAAAAAAAAAAATCTCCTCACTGAACTTAATGAATTTTCCTACAATTGCTATTTTAGCCTAATAAATACAGCAAATAGAAAAATGTATTCTTGTGAGTTACTGTTTCCGACGGCCACTCTCAAAAGCAGCGAGGCCCGGCTGCCTCCATTTGTCTCTGCAGTGCGCTGTAATGCTTCCAGCTGTCAGTCCCTGTTGCCAGAAGGCCAGGTGGTCTCCTTGATAAGATGAATCAAATGATCCGGGACGCTCTCTCTGTGCCTCATAAATCTGCGCTGACGGTCCGACTGTTCTCTCATCTGTAATGGGACTTTTATCCCGACAGCCAGCTCCCAGCCACCTCTGATAGGTTAAGAGAGCCCAATCTCCACTTGACTGATAACACTTTGACTTGTCTTGTGCCAACATGGACACCTGCAAGAGAAAATGCTTTCATTTGTTTTAGACAGGGTTGTTGGATCAGGATATTTTAGTTGGTTGGTTGTAGGTTATTAGTAAGGAGAAACAAAGCTAAAGACAAGTGAGAAACTAAGAGTTGTTGTTTTATTTCAAAATGCATGAGGTGGTCTATAGAGAAACAAGAAAACATCACTTACAATTTTCTTCTGACATTGTTTTTTAGTTATTATATTATTTTTAGCTTCACAATTGGTCTGTCAAGAATCAAAGGTGCTTTACAGTTCAAAGGTAAACCTTAGTTCCAGCTTGCCTTTGCCTGATCTTGTCAGATCTCGGAAGCTAAACAAGTTGGCCCTGCAGTACTTGAATGGGAGACCTATGGAACTCCTGGTGTCACAATATCACAGCTAGAGGAGAGAGTGCTGTACTTGCCTTAGGCAAGACATTTTGCCCACATTGCCCTGTTAATTTGGTGAATTTGGTGTTTGTGCAAGCGTTCACGGCAAATTCCGCACCCTCACTTCCCTCAGTCTACCCCAGGTACAGTAGCTTACTACCACCAAATATAAAATGAGGGTAAAAGAGCAAAAACTGTGAAATGTCTTTGACTCTAATGAAAAACATAATTTTTAGTATTTCAAGTGAAAATATTAGTTATTATATTATTATATTAACTACATAATTGGGTACTGTACCCAGTTATTGAGACCAGTTAGGAAGGGATAGGTGCTGCGAACCTATGTATGATCATATGGAAGGTGCAGCAGTTAAATACTGTACATGCGCACTGGGTCTCTCGAGGCATTACTGATTGAAATAGTAGATTAGGATATTTATTGGGTGAAAATTGTTATAGTATTGACATTAGGCTTATAATAAAACTGTATTTAAAAGTTTCTAATTTCTTAAAAATAATGTTTAAAAAAATAAAGGACTTACATTTTGATATCCAGGTTTAAAAAAAAAATCCTAAAAAGTTTAAAAGTTCAAACCAGAAGCAATGCAAGTATCTTTGTACTATAGAGGAATTTTCGATCATCGTCACTGCTTAGCTGGGGAAACTTCTTTGAATAAAACGAGAGAGCTAGCCGTTTTGATCACGTATGAAGTGTTCTAACAGACGTCTGTCTCCTGAAACTTGGGATAGAGTTTTTCTTGCAGTTTTTCACTCACCTGAATGTGACTTAAGGGTTTTAGGGTCAAATTGTATTCACAAATGTTGATTTAGGGGCAAAACTTTTAGGCAAAACTTTTAGTTTTGCACAGTGATAAACTCTAGTTAGCTGACAACTAGGGCTGGTATTGCCAGAGCTTCCGATACAATATGTATCCGATACAGAGGTCACGATACAATACGTATCCTGATACACGTATATGCAGATATAATTTCCCTAATATGTCACCTATCAAGTGTCAAATGCAGAGGAATTGTATTTTATAACTACTCTTTATGTTAGACACAAGTATCTTACAAATAAGCCATTGTTCAGCTCAATAGATTCAGCTTTAAGCTGCTGTCCAGGTTCATAAGTGTAATTATATGAATTTAAGTATGCCAATACGTATCCCGATACACTTCTTTGTGACGATACGCGTATTGCCAATGAGCTTGTCACGATATATCTCGTATCGATACATTGAGTACCCTCCTACTGACAACGAGGCTTTTTCGTCTTGTTTCCATATTTTGTGTCGAAGAGCGACAGCTCTTTCTGGGCATCGCCCATGTTGATAAACAAAAATCTCTCTATATAACATGTTTATAAAAGTGAAAGTAACTATCGTAATTCGTATTTCACCACTTCCATGGTGTTTGTGCTTGCAGTTGGAGGGTCAAGTTGTAGCTCTGCTGGTTCAGAATATGGAGCGTCTGGATGAGTCTGTGAAGGAGGAGGCTGACGGTGTCTACAACACACTGGGTAAGCTTAAGGTTGTGTACAATTCTTTCAAATAACTTGTAACTGCTTAATTCTCTTGCTTTATGCTGGTACTTCAGTTGGCCAGAAATGCCATTGATCACACACCGCTTATTTTCCAAAACAAGGCAGATTTTGGAACATGAACATGAGAGAACAATGGCCGACAGAGCTGTCCAAAGTCGTTGAAGTACAGCCGAGTCACATTGATGAGAAGTTGGCAGGCAGCGTTCAAACATGCATCTAGTTTTGAACTGAGTCCCAGTCCACTGAGCAGGACAACAAAGCACATCCACCAGTGAAAAATGTTCCTGTCAGTTCTCAACAACCAGCAGGGCATTGTCACATTTTTGGAAATGGAAATCTCAAATTTTTTTTTTATTTATTTTTTTTATAATAGTTGAAGAAAATAGCTTCAAATGTTAATTTCCAATCAGCTTTTTCTCATCAGCTTCTTCTCTTCTGCTGATCATGGCCTTGGGAATTCATTTTGCTTATGTTGCTAAGAAGAAAAAATCATCAGTAATTCATCAATGCACTGCTTCTCTTCACAGTGTGAAGCGCTTTTAAGAGTGAAATGTATTTACGTACTTAACTTACTTAATGGTGAGAGATAAAGGTAGATTGATTTTTATTTAGAGCTGTGTAATTAATTACATTTTGATTTCAATATTGTTTATAACTCTCCATAACCAAATTCTTAGTCTTTGTATTACACCTTCACATGTAAATTTCACAGGTAATGTTATCAGTGTGAAGTGATACAACAAGGCAAAATCACCATGTTACAACATCAAAATGGAACCAGTTAAAATGTATTTAAATTTAAAATGTTGCCCAAATTTAGAATACAAGCAATGTTTTGCTCCCCTTTCAGTTGACCTATTTTACTATTTACAAAAAGTTGTACTCCATTAAGTAAAGCATGAATGCAAAGGTCAGTCCAAGGGCAGAGTTGATGGAATACCAGAAAATATCATTGCAATCATTCTCTTTTTTTCTAGAGAGGGACCGATATATTGGCACCCAATATTAGGGATCCAATAATTTATTTAATTTTTTTGCATATCGGCCTAGATTGTGGCCGATATCTGTTTGGACAGTTGTTTGGGCTTTTCTTTGTGGGAAAGCCGCACTCACAGTGATCAACTGAGTCTTAGTTGGTTTGGAGAGAAACGATAATACTTCTTTTCTCTCTCTTTTGATTTTATCTTTAACATGACTTTAAGTTTTTTCTTGTTCTATGACTTTGGCTGCAGCACAAGCTTTAAAATGTGCTTGTGTGTTTGTCAGTATGAGCAAACTGAATATCTTTAATGATGCATGAAATGATTTTTTTTTTTTTTGACCCAAAATACAATCCAGTGTCATTTTTTGTAAAAGACGCACTTGATGAAAAAAACATTTTTTTTGGTTATACTATATCACCCCAGCTCTGGTTTTAAAACTAAAATAAGAAAATTGGCCTCCGAAATCGGCTTTGAAAATCAGCCATTGATAACGGCATTGGCTGACAAAATTTTTAAATATTGATATCGGCATTGGTCAAAGAAAAACCCATATCGGTTGATCTCTAGTATTTTTTTCTGATTCTTTTTTCTTTTACCCACTGAGATGATTTTTTTTTTTTTATACCTGTATTATTAGAAAATTGAAGCTGGGCATTATGAGGCCTCTTTAGGTGTGTGCTTATATACTGAGAGCTTGGTGCATTCCTTATTCAGCCGTTTTACTTTGAGAGCGTTATCGAGGGAGCTCTCCAAGCCTGAATAAGCCTTTTGTGCTGTTCTGCTGCTCCCTGCTCTGAGCTGCTGTCGGCCTGCTCCCGGTGAAGCGCCGATAAAGGCTTTCCCTCAACACTCGTCTACAGCTCTGCTCTCCCAATTCCTCCCTCAGCCTCGCTCCAGATGTCACTCTTTTGTTTTAGTCTTTCATTTTTTCACAAGTTTTGCTTCAGTTCTTTTTTTTTTTTTTTTTTTTTTAGTTTCCAAAGACAAGGCAGGTGGTCTGTGTTCCTGAAAGTCCTGTCTATTTTGACAAGAAAGCCATAAGACATTTTAAGATTAAAAAAAGGAAAAAAAATCTAGTAGAGTTAAAAAAAATAAATAAATAACTTGTTGAAACTCAATAAGTAATGCAAATGAATTATGGTATGTGGCTTTCAGAATTTAGTCACTTGCACATATTCCACATGCTATTATACATACAGAGTCTTGTAAAATTCATGACACAGATACTTTATAAGAAATAAATTAAAACATGATTGTACAGTAAATGGACCCTTCCTTGTTATTTCAGGTTTTTATCATTATACTTCAGCATACCACTCAACATGGTTTCCTCTAATGCCGTCCACAGTCCAGCAGATAAAATAATTCTATGATACTAGCACCACCTGTTACTTTGGTACCTACCTGCACTAGTTGTGTTTGAAATTCAAGCGATTTTCAAGTAAATGTCTTAAAAGAATGTCTCCGAATGAAGTTTTCACTCAAGCGAAACCATACAAATACAATATAGTATAGTGTTATTTCAAAAATGCTTTTCTTGCATAAGTAAGCTTTTACATTTTGAATGTTTATTTTTCCCAGTGTGACTGTGGCTGTCCAAGGATTTAAAAATTATAAAATGACTTGACTTCTTGTAACTTGAAAAAGTCATGTTGTTTTTCTCCACAGCAATCATCGAAAACATGGCAGAGTTCAGACCAGGACTGTGCACAGAGGCAGCTCAGCAGGGACTCATGCAGTGGCTGCTCAAAAGAATCAAGGTGAGAGTCTGAGCTGCTTTTCAAGAGCTTCTGCCACTACGGTTTGGTCATGTGGACGTTGGAGAAATAACATTTAGCAACATTTTTAAGTGTATTAAAATGCTTATGTTGGATATACTGCACATGTTCATTGTTTGTTATTATTTATTATTTTGTTTTTTCTGTACCAAGCTCTTGTAAGTCCCGAGCTAGCTTAGATGTCTTGCACTAAATAAATAGTAAAATTGTGTTTCTTTACTTTGAGTAGCCTTGCATGGGCAAATGTTTTGACCATGAAGAGGTCTCAGTGTTAATTGAAAAAGTGTTCCTTTAGGTATGTATTTTTTCACATGGCAATTTATGGTATAAAATGTTTATATCCTAATCAAGAAAAGTATTGTTTTAAGTTTCAATTAAATTCTGTAGAAGACTATTCACCTCCAGAAAGTTGTATGGTGTCACTTTAAGGAAGAAGAAAATTAAACATAATGGTCAGAAACTCCCAAAAGTCAATTTCATTATAAAACTGTAATTTATATCTTGGTACTAAAACCTTATTTTGTCATTAATTGTTTACCTAATTGTATTTTGGTCGTCCTACAGCTGAACCTCCTGCTCAAAATATCCTGTTCTCATCTACCACCTATTCCTGCTTGTCTGTGATTACAAAAACAAAAACAAGCAAAATCATATACTGAGTAAAATATGCAGGGTTCAACATAGGTTAAAATCTGCAGCTTGTTACAGTGAAATTCTACAATTAAGTGGCGGGATTTATTAGTTCTGCTGTTTTGAGCCAGATTTCACAAAGATACATTTCAAATCTATATACATGTTACCGTTTTGGGTTTTTTTTTCTCTCTTTTACCTAATACAAAGCAACAACACAGTAGCTCTCTTTTATTATGCTTGTTTTTGTAGCAAAATACTATTAATAGTGATCATGTAATCCTTACCTATACCAAAATAATTTGATCAATGTGTGACATTCTGTTTTATGACTCTTAAAAAAACAAAAAAACTTTATTACAGACTCAATATGGTCCATAAAAAATAAAAATAATAATAACAATACAACATACAAAAATCCTATTTTTGTGTGCTGTTGTCACGCAAAAATAGTGTGACGGCAGTAAAATAGTAAATATTTATTCCACATAACAAGTACAATATTATTACTTTTTCTGAAACCTCACTGTATGAAGCAATACAACAACTGTGTCTATTAATAGCACATATATTATGTCTAGCCATTATAGGGGGTAATTGGAACTTGGTCTATTTTACTCTTTCCCAGGCCAAGATGCCATTTGACGCTAACAAGCTGTACTGCAGTGAAATCTTGGCCATTCTTCTACAAAACAATGATGGTAAGTGTGCTTTGGGCTTCCCACTGAGGAGCTGATAAAACATGGATAGCTTATCCTTCTTACCTCCATTATGTCCCTATACACATTTTAAATCCATTGTCTTTGATATATTCTTTGGCTTTTTACTTTTCCAATTCTAAATTGCTTATATTTGAACACGTCTTCTGCTTTGTTCTTGTGTTTTTCTCAGGTGGATGCCTAAATAAAGCTTGTAAATTCTAGCAAAGCCACAGGGCTGTCAGGTCCCTGGAAAAGTTCTCATTAATGCTGCAAGCTGCATTGATATTCAGTGAGGGCATGCTGCCTATCTCATTCAATTGGTGCTTTTTACTGCCTTTGTCCATCCACACACACAGTTGTTGGTCGTCGACCTATCAACATTGAAACCATTGTTCTAGAAATCAACTGCAAAAATGTAGTTATAGTAAAACAGGAAGGGGTATCATATTTTAGATTTGATCAGTCAGGGAATCTTTCCATGCTTAGTTCTAGCTACACTTCAATGCTAAAATCCTTTGTACTACTTGTTACGAGGGCTACTATGAATTATGAAGAAATGTTTTTGCAACGGGTGTCCTCATCTCCTCCCATCTTATGTTTTTGCAAAAGTCCCTAATAGCCATCTCAGTTTAACCCCCCCTTACTTTGTGTTTTTCTACATTTCTCTCATCATGTATCCCCCTAATGCCCCCTCTGCAGTCACTGCTGCTCTGTAAATGGCTGAAATGTTGGCAGCCATCTCTTCTGAATCTCCCTGTTGTCCTGTTATTCCATTTTTATAGCTCACTCTCCTCCTCTGCTTCTTGTCTTGTCTCAAAACAGACACCAGAGAGCTGCTGGGGGAGATGGACGGCATCGATGTGCTGCTGCAGCAACTATCCGTAAGTCCTCGTGTGGTTTAGATGTTCACGCTATTTTTAGGCCCATGCCATTGTTTAAGTAGACACTGTTTAAATAGTTCTTTGATCACCATGTGTGGAAAATAAAGTTATCATTTGTCTAAAATACAATTTAAACTCATATAATATTAATTGCTAAAATTTGCCTGGACCTGACTGATATCAAATCAGCATATTTGATGATGTAAGATTAAAATAAATAAGTTAGCCAATTGCAAAGCAAGAAAAGTAGCTTGCTTCTCAGATCTTGATTCTGCAAAAAAAAATTTTTTTCCTCTTCAAAACAAACGTCCTTAGGTAGACTATATTCCAGGTTGTTGACAGCAACCGTGTGTGTGTGAGTGTGTGTGTGCTCTGTCTATGGCAACAATCTTCTTTCTTCTCCAGGCTGACACTTAAAAGATAGGCCCCATTATGTTCCTGGTGTGATCTGTGCTAAAGTTAACTTTTATTCTTGTGTTCCTGAGCTTAGTACAGTATTTTAGTATTTCAATCAAGTACTCCCTCAGTCAGAGCAATAGAGCAATGAATGCTCTGAATGTACTGGTTAGTCTGTCATCATAAAGCCACTCAAGGGACTCTACAAATAAATATTAATATGGTGGTTCACATAATGGCAATTTTAACTCTTTAGGTGCCAGGGTTATTCACTTGAAATCCAATTCAATAAATTTGGAGCCTGTAAGCTTGATTTTAAAGAATAAAAAAAAATCTCACTATGTATTATTTTATGCAACCACTGGTACAGAGTTGAAGCTTGATTTTTTCAAACTTCTGAAGCATCAAAAACAGAATGTGAAATCTGGAAACAGAGAGCCTGAAATTACTTGTTGCAGAATTGCTACTAATGCACCAAAAGAGTTAACATGCTTACATTGAATAATCAAATTTTGACCAGTATCTGTCAAAATGCCCCTTTTAGTTTTTCAGAAAAAGAAAACACTGTGTTTGTGCTTACTCAGGTGTTCAAGCGTCACAACCCATCCACAGCGGAGGAGCAAGAGATGATGGAAAATCTGTTTGATGCTTTATGTTCATGCCTTATGTTGGCCAATAACAGAGACCGCTTCCTCAAAGGGGAGGGGCTTCAGCTCATGAATCTCATGCTCAGGTGCGACTTACACTTCAACTGTGGCTATTACAATGTCTACTCAACACTGTTGACATACACTTTAAAGGTTAAGTTATAACCGTCACTCCAGGGTCAGCATGCTTTCCAAAATATTACTATATATATATTACAATTATAAAACTGATTCTTCATATAAAGCCAGTGATGTAGCATAGTCCTGCTTAACTTGTTGTGTTGTTCACAAACACATTTCAATGCTACATGTTACATTGACCACGTAAATGTGCAGTATGTCAAATGTCTGGTTTGCCTTCACAAAACACATAGTGCTTTGCTCCTTGTGGCCTGTTCAGCCGTCCATCATCTTTAATACATCCATCCAGACAGGCACACTCAGCAGCTGAAATATGTGTCCCTCCTCCCACATAAACACTGTCATCTGTCATTGGTGGGAACAGAGGAAGTGACACGGCACAGACGGCTACATTTCCTGAACCCTTGACAAGGAGAGGAGGCGGAAGAGGAGAAACAGTTGGTTTCTCTCATCATGTCATTGTTTAATGACAATAAACAGATGAAGATCAGATTTATACACCACACAATTAGCTGTGGATGATAATGATGAGCCAGCTTGCAGATTTTTAGAAAAATGTATTTTTAAATAGAAGAATAAATGTTGACTGAACAGTTGGCATCATTAATAATTATTACTTGTTTAGAGACAAGAATCCACAAAAGAACATTTTAATAAAATCTGTTTTTGTCCAAACTATATTCATTTACTTATGTAAACAGCTGCTTCTGTGTTTGTTTCCCTAAGCTAAAATAATCTTGAAATATGTCTTCAAATGTATTGTGGCAGCAATTCACATTTCTTCATCATCTAAAGTCATTTGAAGTCATTTCAGTTTACCATAGTTTAATTTGATTCTACTGATTTCAGTTTTACGTGTAATTTACTGACAAAAAATAAACCAGACAGCCAAATATTAATGTATGTGCTGTATATTGTCTATCTGTCTATCTATCTTCTACTGGATTGCATTTTAATTTCAGACATTTTTAAAGTAATATTATTTTGATTATTTAAATTATTATTCTATCCCATTTCTATTTTCTCAACTCACAGAGAAAAGAAGATGTCTCGTACCAGTGCTCTGAAAGTCCTTGATCATGGTATGATAGGACCAGAGGGTGCCGACAACTGCCATAAGTTTGTGGACATCCTGGGCTTAAGAACAATCTTTCCTCTGTTCATGAAAACCCCCAAGAAGATGAAGAAAACTGGGACATCAGAAAAGGAGCATGAAGGTCAGCCATGTTTTTGATACGAGATTGCTTAGAGGGCCAGTTTAATTAATGTGATTATAACAGTTACTCAAGGGTCATTTCTGTGTTTCTCGCTTTTGTGCACACCGTGTAGTCAAGCTCTTCGCTCTCAGACACGTTCTAATCTGCTTGTATCACGGTTTGCTGCCTCCCTGTCCTGTCAGTTTGTTCTATCAGTCCAATCTTGATTGATTTGGCTGGCTCAGCCACGAAATCTCTTTTCTTTGACTACAGCAAATGCTCATATAAGTAAAGGTTTGAAGGTTTGAAGACAATTTTTTACTTGATTTGGAAAAAATACATAAAACTATATGGTTGGCAGGATATCTGTATGCAAGCTGCTCAGAGACGGAAAGAGACATAACATTTTTCTGGAAAATCCAGATTATATACTATATATATATAAAATATCGTCTGGCCACTGTGTCCCTCTTTTGAATTTCATTGGGCGGGATTGACAGATTAATTAGCCAATCAGAGACACACATCGTCTTACTACGAAAAAAAATTCATGGAAAGAATATCTCGTGGAACTGAAAAACATCGCAAATTTCTGAAGAATCAATATCTTTGATATTGATCCTTCACCATTCACTCACTCTAAACACACATTCACACGACACAGGTCCATTACTAATTAGATACTAATTTGAAGTATAAATCCTAAAATAAAGCAAAAACAGGACCTGGACTGTTTTTAGATTATCTGAAGCTCCTTTTCTACTGCTGTATTTAAATTGAGTCTTAAGCCTCCTTATGATGAGTGATAGAACTTAAAAGTTAAATTTGTTTTGTACATACAGGTTTTTTTAAATAATAACCTCAAAATGTCTGTATATAAACCTAAAATTGTCCCAGTACTAGGCTGTGGTTGGCTGACAACACAGATATGGGCAGCTCAGGATGAGCGTTCAAGCCTTGTCTTGTTCTGTGTCCTGGTTTAACTGTTGGGACAGCTTATCTGGAGGAGCCTTCCTGCGGCTGCCGGAAGGGGTCAGAGGTTAATTTGTCCTGTTCCTTGGCGAAGCACGACACAATGGAGGACAATTTGTTCTCCTCAGCAGGCATGGGGAGTCCAGTGGAACTGGACAGTCTTTAATTAACACAGGCACAGAGAGAGTGGCAATCTATGGGTAGAAATATTAAGGTTGCTCCACAGTGCAGCACTCAAGGAGCCATCTCCAGATGGTCTTGCTAGGCTTGGTCAAGACTACCGTAGCTGGAGTTTTTTCCTCTATGGTGCATGATTTTCTTTGGTTGGTGGAGGAACACACATGATGCCACATGGTCACAGCACGTCTGTGATCATGTGGCAGATGCAGGCATATGACTGCAGCAAATCAGTACAGGCCTCGACAGATATGTGCTTTTTTGGTCAGAAAAAATTAAAATTCAAGTGATTTTGAAAGCCAATAAATAACGCTTATGAGACAAAAATGAATATGCAAAATATACTGAAAATGAAGATACATATGTTACAGGCAAAGTTGATAATTCAGGCATTCTATAAAATGCCTTGTGCTTTCAGGCAAAGTAGGAAATACATGTATTATTATCTATTTTGCCTAGGCATTCTATACAGTGCCTAGGCATTTAAAGGTTTGCCTATTAGCCTTTTAAAGGAAAAAAAGAGAAAGAGAGAACCACAACCATATCTACAACGGATCACAACAACAAACACAACAACCATCAGAACTACAGCAACAAAGTAAGGCTTTGCAGAGGTGCCCAAATCTTTCCTTAGATGGACAAAATGTATATTAACAGAGGCAAAAACTTCCTTTTTTGGCTCAATTAAAACACATTCATGTTAAAATTACCTTTTCTTAGTCTTTTAGGAGAATAGACTTGATATGGCCTTTATTGCAAGAAACATAAAGTGTGGTTTCCTCTGGGCACTCCAGGTTTCCCCACCAACCAATAACATGCATGTTAGGGAACACTTAGTGATAGTCGGAGGTTGAGGCGCCAGGTGTTAGGTGAATCGCCTCTGCTGAGCTGCCCCAGGGCAGCTTACTGTCACTGAGTGGGGAGGGGGGTTCATCTCACTGTGAAGCGCTTTGTGACTCTGTGTCTGTGAAATGCGCTATACAAATAAAGATTACTTACTTACTTACTTAATCAAATGGGCTTTCAATCATCAGCACTTGATTAGTCCTATTGGAGGGTCAAGTTTGGCCCTTGGGCCCTAGTTTGGATGGTATTTAATTGTGTTTTGTTTTGCGTTCCAATAAATGATGCTTTGTCAGAGATTATCTACTTTGCCTAAAAGTTGTCAGGCATTCAATACAATGCCTAGGCAAAGTATTTCCTACTTTGCCTGAAAACACCAGGCTTTCTATAGAATGCCTAGGCATTCTGTGGAATGCCTGGATTATCAACTTTGCCTGTAACATATATAAATATATATATATTTTTAATTTATCTATTCGGTACAAATTGTTGAGTGCTGACATTAGGCCTTGATACTTTTGTATTTATTTGTATCTTTTCAAAGATAACGTTTTTTTTGTTTTTTTTTTCCAAATGTGCACGTGGTCTTAAATTTTAAAATTTTAAGTCTTAAACAAAGGTTTTAAATGTAAAATTCCATTCTAAAGTTATGGAAAAAACATGAGCAACTCCTCTCTGAAAGAATGTGCAGGAGTCAAACCTGCGATTTTCTTGTTGCAAGGCCACAATGCAGCCTTGGTACCAGACCTAAGGAATGTTGCCATAAGTTCTCATTTGGTAACAAATTCCCACAAACTAGCACCCTTTAGGATTTCCCATTATTATGCAGTGATTGGTCTCTGGGCTAAAGGCGGTTTCAGACGCCTGTCATAATACATCGAGTGGTCCCTCCCACTCAGTTAGTCTGCTAATTGAAAACTCAACCAATCAAGTGCTCTTCTCTAATAACACAATAGCACTGTAGATTAATTAACTATCAGGCGCTTCAAACATAAGTAATTAGGCTTCGCAGACCCCTCCATCCTCCTCTTCGTCCGTCCTCCTCCTCATACATTTTGTCTTTGTGTCTTCTAAATCCTTTCTGAAATTGATGCTGCACAAATAGGCATGACTTACTGGTGCACATTAGCATTCAAAACTTCATTTAACTAATAGAGACATTTGCAGTGGACTTAAGTAAGTGGATCTAATACAAATAACAGCTTATTTCCATCTGATGAATATTCTCCTTTTATATTCATGGTTAAACAAATTGAAACAAAAAAAAACATTGACGGGTATTTATTACTTGCTTTTTCATTATTATTTATTTAAGTTGCAAATTTTTTTGCAACTTTGCAAAAAACATTTTTTTTGCATCCTCATTGATGCTTTGCAACTCATAAAGGAGAAGCAGATGTTTATAGTTTTGCTTTAATTTTGCAATATTGTTTTTATTGTCATAAACTGCTTTTACCAAATTATGCAAAAATGTATGACTGAAAGAAACAGAGTTTAGGAAACTAAGTGCAAAGGATACACAGGGATCAAACATAGAAACTTTCCTGTTAGTTTATTCTGGCGCTACACTAACAGCCCTGGGTGTAGTGCTCGGCGTTATCAAGGATGAATGCTAAAGCTTGAAATTCTGCTCAGAGGCTTGTAGTGCTGCTGGAACTCTGTGTTTTGCCTAAAGGGGGAAATTAGACTTGCAAAACCGAATTGGAAGCTGAAGTAGCCTGAGAAAATACTGCATTGGTCTCTGGTGGTATGTTTGAAACCCTTTAAAGACAAATCCTCTGCATGGAAGTGGTACCATGGTTTTACATTACATAGCAGATATCACTTAAAAGTAGTTTTGTCGTTTTAGTTTCAAAAGTAGGAAGTTATTCTGTTTATCTGCTAAGTAAAGGCGTTTCATGAAACTATTTTGGTAATGAAAACATTTAGGATTATTTTGCTGTCAAAATCTATTTAGGATGCAAGATCTTAGTGCTTTGATTTACTTTTTGTTTCCACAGTTTTCATTACTCTATCCTCTCTCTGATGTTATTTAATATACAGTTGCTAAGCATGACTACAGAGCGTAAAATGAGTGAAGCATTTGAGAAGACTACTTATCTGAAATTAATGATGAACTGCTATGTCCATATCTGAGCTGGAGGCACAATATCAAACCATGTTCTTGTATTTGATCAAGGCCCTCCCACGGGTTAAGCTCTGCAGCTCTAAGCTTGTGTTATGCTACAGAATCTTATTGAGTTTTGGCTGATTCTTTCAGGTTGGCACTTGCTGCATTCCCTTTATTGCAAGTACCTTCTTTTTCATTTATCTGTTATACTGAACATCCACTGCCACATCACAGAAAGTGCCTCCTTGCATTGTGAACTCTAGAATAACACCGGATGTTGACTTTCAACATTATAACTGCCTAAAATCAGCATATGAGAGATTATACAATTCTCAGTTTTGTGCTGCTTTTAAGTCTTCTCATTTATTTCTTACTTATTTTATGAACACTATAGAGATTATATAGATCTTAAGCTCAAAATGCTAAAGTTTATTGTCTTCTTCAAGAAAGATTTTGTATTTGTTTGCCAGGAATCTGCAACTAAAATGTATATAGCTTCAAATTAAAATACTGTACCATAATATCAGCAACTTTACACAAAATAATGGATTTGAAATAAATTGTGTTGTTAAATATCTGATTAAAACGGAAACGTTATGAGCATATAACATATGTATTTAAAAGGGACCCATTATGTCAAATTCACTTCAGTTTTAACCTTGTTATTAAGGCGTTCCTTCACCATTAGTTTACTCAAAGGTAAATTTGAATTGATTCATGAATGTTGGAGTAATCTTGTATTGTTCTTTAGCTGGAGCTCAACTGCTCAGAACTTACCTGTTCTGCAGTTTTGAACAGGAAGTCAGTAAAGCTGTTACCAGAGCCGGATCTAACCTTTTGGGGGCCCTAAGCAAAAATCGGCTTCGGGCCCTCCAGTCAAAGCAGCGTTTAAATTGACTTTTTTCATAATTTATATCTATACGTAAAGCGACAGACAAAATAACTGTAGACTAAATAATATTTCTCACAATAAAGAGACAATGTATGATCCTGCCCCAGAAACTTTTGAATAAAACAGATGCATTTTCCCTACATTTGGAGTGAGCTATTTTAGGCCAACAAATCTTTAATTTATGCATGATTTTATCATCAATATCATTGCACCTCTTCAAGTTTTACTTGGTGTGTTTCCAAGTGGGCCCCAGCCTCGTCCCTCTCCCTGTGAGCTCCGCCTCTGTTCCCTCTTCATGTGCTCACGCACAGCTGACAAGCTGCATCATCGCGCTGGATTGTTTGGACAGAAATTCTGAAATCTGAAGCTTTTTCAGGACAAACAGCCTCATCTTTTAAGTGGGTTTTGTGCAGAAATTTGCCGTATTTCGCCGCGATAATTCTCGCCGCGGCCGTTTTCGCGATCTGCAGACGTTTAATTTCATCAGCTATTTGTGTTCGTAGTTCAGTCAATACTTGTCCTATTGACGCAAAATAAAGATTTTCTGAGAGCTTATGAGATACAGAACATGTATTTGTTGCCCAGACTGTTCCCAGAGCCTTTGATTTTGCGCTCTGAGATGAGAATGATCAGACACCTGTTTCTGCTTCTGTCTGTCTTGAGCGCATCACGGGGGAAGTGTCTCTGCTGTGTCTCAAGAACAGAAGAGGGGAGGGTCTCTCACGTTTAAGCTTGTACGATTGGTCAAGCAGGGTTTATGTACAGCGCAAACCAGAGGGTGAAGGCATGAGGACTGGACTGACAAACTCGAAAACTATTAGCATGTAGAAGGAGCGGGCCCTCCACAGATGCGGGCCTACGCAACTTGCGT
This sequence comes from Mugilogobius chulae, assembly GCA_038363315.1. Lineage (NCBI taxonomy): Eukaryota > Metazoa > Chordata > Actinopteri > Gobiiformes > Gobiidae > Mugilogobius > Mugilogobius chulae. The sequence goes on from CM076414.1 coordinate 27,315,889, forward strand.
AGTCTGCGTATAGGAAGGTCCGGCTCTGGCTGTTACTACTAAGTTGTTTTGAATCAACTTTGTGATTTACAATGAACAAAAGGTAAATTACTGATCTGCAAATATTCTAGTTTAAAAAAAACCACACACAATAGGTCCCCTTTAATTACTTCTCTGAACCACACACAATTCATTATTGTGTCTTGTATTGTCAAACTCTTGTCATATCCCCTTTAAAACTCAAAACATGTTCTGATATTTGATCAAATCTTCTCCCACCAGTAACCCTGTTGGCACAAATTGAGATCAGTAACAATTTACAAGATTCAATTTTGATTATGATCTACATTGTCAGAGTTATGCTGCATAATCCTATTATTGGTGCATTTTTGGAGGCAGAGATTTGTGGTTAGATCCTTGTGTAAAGAAGCGTCTAATTAACATGGCGTTCACGTTTGGCGTCTCTCTCTGCCAGGGATTGATCATATTCTGTTCTCTGTAAACACAGGCTCTAATGAAATATGCTGCAGGCCTTCTGATGTATGGAGAATTCTTTTTTCCCTGAATTTTTAATATTACAGTTGTTGAAGATGCACAGTTATGCACAAGTAACAAAACAAGTTGAACATTTCATGCACTTAATTGAAAGACTAATCATTGTTTGCTTTTTTTGTATGTAATATCCATTACATTCAAGGTGCAAGTAACTTTACTGATTATGGTTGCTTACTATGTTATAATTTACTTGACTTGCACAGGTATGTTTGTTGAATCAAAAAAAATGTCTGTGAGCTGAGCTGAGCTGAGCTGACGTGTAACTTGTCCACACCATACTGTTGAGTCTTTCAGGCTAAATAATAACATTCTGGAGACAAATATGTAAAGACCCCCCCCCCCCAATTAAGAAATATTATTGTACATCTTGAAGTGATAAATAAACACAGTAAAATACAAAAAAAAATACAAAAAATAAATAAATAAATAGCTATAATTTATAATATAACATTAATTTATAACTGTAATATTACATACTTATAATTCAGTGATATTTGCCAGTCTTTAATAATTGTAGATGTATTTGCTGATTGCTCATGGAAGCACAATCTGTCACTCTCTCCTCTACCTACTGTTCCTCTGCTCCCTTCAGCTGTCAGTCAATATCCCAGGCCAGTCATTTGCATGTTAACTCGGTTCTATAGATCCCCCGAGGCAGAGACAAGTCAAACGGTTGATGATAGCGGCTGATTGAAGGCTAACATTTGTACACAGTAAGCAGAATACGAAATACTGTGCAGATGAGGGAGGCCGTGGCAGGACTGTGCGTGTTTCAAGGCTGAACCATGGTAAATATAATGTGCAGAAAGTGGACATTTGCTTTGGAGTAAGCTAAGGTTTATCTTGTTCTAAGTGCTTAGCTCTGTAATTTTTTTTGACTTGTGTGCTACCTTGCAGCTTTCTTCTAAACTGAAGTAGTTCTGTAATGGAATATCATAATTATTATTAAATCTTTAGTAATTCAGTTTAGGCATATTTGGCCTTTGTACCTTCTATAGTTAAAACATATCTATGTATATAATTAGAGGTTAAGTATAAGTGGACTCCAAGTTGGATTGCACCATAGATATTTTTTAAAACAAAAGAATCGCAATATCCTTTCATGCTACAAAATGTATGTGTATATAAGATACTGTATATATTGTGTTTTGAGTTTCGCTTCAGTGAGGGATAGAAGTTGTAGAAGTTATTAATAGTTTGGTAGAGTTCTCTGAACTCCTTATGGCTCATTCTCCCCACCTCATCATTTAATTCTTTTTTTCCCGAATTCAGCTGATTTACTGGCCGAATTCAGTTGATTGACCGACCAGCTGAATTCGAACCATCCTCTTGTGGGTGTTCTAAACTTGGACTCTGATGACGAAATATTGCTGTTATCTTGCAAAAATTTTTTGTGAGAGACCGGCTGCTGCGTGTACTGTTTCACCAAATCGTTCTTCCAAGACTTTTTTGAGGTAGTCTTCTTACATGGTTGACTGGGATTCCAGGATTGACTGGGGTCAGGGCATTTTGTAAAGCAACCTTTTTTCAGATGTTTTGAGATATTATCTTGTTCATCATACTTGCTATTGTGTTTGACCTTTGGAGCAGAGATTGAGACTGTGCTGTGAGATTTCTTACCTAAAACAGTAGGGTGAGACGAGGCCTCTGACCTCTCTGTTGGTGGGCTAACATGTGCTCCATCATGTCTACTTTGTCTTGTATCTGTTGAGTCTGAGCTCCTGAAATGTGTGTTTTTTCTATTCAGGTCTGAAATGAAGGTTATGCTGAATTCATAGCACTGACACAAGTGAAGAACTACAGATCTCCAGCAGTGTCACAGCAAGCTAACCCTAACCCTAACCCTGGCTAACCCTAAGCTAACCCTAACCCTGGCTATCAACAAGAGAGCTACTCAATGTGTGAAGCCTGTGATGTTTAAAACAAGATTACAACATAGAACCTTCAAAAGCAAATAAATTAAAAAATTATTAACAACAATAGGGTCACAGGTTATTATCCTTTTAAACTGACTCGACTGAAGTTTTCACCCAGAGTAAACCCCAGCAAGTGTTCGCCTGGTACCAACAATGTATAAGCTATTCATTAAAATCCTCATTTTAATATGTTGGTTCCAAAAATAAGCAGAATGATTTATATAATTACATTCCACATACATTGCAAAAAAAACAACACCTTGCATAAACATTAGTGTAATGTTCAGACTCCGCGATCTAATCAATGATTTAAGAGCCGATGTTCTGCACGGTCATACATGTTTGCAATTTGAAACAACATTTGTGGTTCTTTCTCTTCATTTCTGTGCGTCAATAGACAGCCTCTATAAAGTCCAACATACCAAACAAATGTGGTCAGAGCAGATACTGTTCCATTTTCAGCTCCGTGGACAGAAACAGTCCCCTGGCCAGATCAATAGCCCTCGACTGACTGGTGAGGTGATGACATCAATTACTTCCCCGATGAGGATGATAAAGTAGCATCCTCTCGGAAATGGCAGTTAGCCTAGTGTCAGTGTGTATTGTGGTTTACAAGTAATTTTAAAATGGTACATCATAGCATATACATGGTTGCATTTGACATGTAACACTTTCTCTGAATATGGATAGAACGTTGGTAATGATGAATTATAAAATATGAGGGCATAAATGTCTGCATGTACTTGACAACTATAAACCAGTTTACCAATATTTTGTCTTGTTTCTTTAGTTTCAAAGTGAACCCCTTTGATTAGGAACAATTAAAGCATTACTGACTTTCTTCTCGCCAGCTATATCAACAGCTCAAGGTCCCCCAGATCTAATCTTGCTGTACATATGTGCTTCAGAATGATACCTTTTTATTTTGTTGTGTTTGTGTATATTTGCAGAGTTTGTGGAGGTTTAGCAGGTGCTTTAGCTTCTCTTCCTTTTGCTCTCAAGTGCTGAGGAAGGACTCTGTGGGTCGTATGGGATCACACAAAAGCAGCTGACAGCAAACACGACCCCTTTTAAAAAGCAGAAATGGGATTGATTCCTCTATGCCTGTTGCCAAGCAACCGCAAAACCTTGTTGCGAGAGAATATTGACCTGTTGTTGATAAAGCCCAATTACATTTTCCCTGACTGTGTCTATCCTGAGATTTTACAATGTCATATTGTGCTTCCCGTGAGTACAGCCCATTGTCTCTTCTGAATCACAGAAAATAAATATTAGACTTTACCAGCGCCCTTGTGCTATTGAGAGGGGAGTAGGAATTTCTCTCGGTCAGAAAAGGTTTAACAAGGTTTCTTAGATGAAAACAAGCCAACAATTGAATAGTATTTCTGATATTGCCTTGTGTAGAACAAAACTATGTGAAAAACATTAATTATTGGTTTTGACTTTGGCTAACAAGAATCCATAATTACTCTTGCATTTTTGAACTGTCACAACAACTTATCACACTAACCTTAGGGACCATCAGGGATGAAAATTGTATTAAACTTATGTCAGTTTTGCAATCTATTTACAAAATTGTGTTAAAATCAGAAAGCGTTTTATTGCATAGATAAAATTCATATAACATGGGCACCCAATGATATTTAAAAACCAGTAGTGCAAATATATGAAATCGTAGTTACACATGGGTAATTTGGATCAGCACTGTGATGGTGATGCCAAGCTCTAATTCCCAATGCATATATTTAATGTTTTTCCTCACTAATTGCACCGGTGCTGCGACAGCCAATCTCCTCATTCTCACAGAAATATAACTAGCCACAACCAACATTTACACATTTTGCTGCAGCTCTTTAAATGCAATTGATTTCTAAATTTCATTAGTTTCTCTCTGGTTTGTTGTGTGCACTGACTGTAAAGGGATGTGCAGCCTGCGTGCTATAATTACAAATGTTCCACTGCTAATCGATTTGTTTTTTCACAGAGCGATGGACGTGCAAACTACATCTCGTATGAACAATTTTGCTTGCGTCTGAAACCTAACCAATGCCTCTCAACTGAAAGTGTAGCTTGATGTGTTTGTTTTCCACAGAGCATGTGTGCTCCATCATCGCCTCCATGCTGCGAAATCTCAAGTCCCAACAGAGAAGTCGACTACTCACCAAGTTTACTGAAAATGACTGCGAGAAGGTTTGTGTCTGTTTCTATAACACTGTGCTTTAGTAATAGTGATTAAGAATAACAGAATGGCTGTTTACTATAGCAGGCTGCAAGTGAACATTTTGCACTTGACAGTTTATTTCTAGAAAGCATGAATTGGCCAAGGGTAAATTCTGGGGTGTTTCGTTTTGACTAAAATCTAACTGCAAAATTACAGCAATAGCGGTCGGTACTTGATTATTTTTGCATCAAGTTTACTAATTATCCATAGACATGCAAAAGCCAGAACAACTTAACTAAACTGCTATGACATTATTATATCACTTTTTAGTGTCAGAATGTTTTTAATTAACTCTAAATGCAGTAGAATTGAGTGGTTTAAAAAACGCACCCCCAACAAATACATCAAATGATCAATTTACAACTAATAAGCTGTTATAAACAACATCTGTGGTGTTTTTGTTCTTGTATTAATTTCCATATATTTGGGTTTTTAAGTTATGCAATTGCACTAAGACCTACTTTTATTGTTTGAATATCTTTGACAAAGCTTTAAAGACACTCTGCAATCTCTGGCACCTCTCTGGTAAGCACTGCCATAACCTCTTGCCTCTATACTGAACTTTACTTTTCAAATATTGTGGTATGATAGCTAATCTATATTTTAACAAAAGGTGCACTTTGCAATAAAAAGTTGTAAGGTGGACAATTTCTGACTTTTCCAAATCTTCCCAGGTGTCAGAGCACCAGCTTTTGGCCAGTGTCACTCTAATAGTGTATTACTCACATAAGCAAAGCTCTCTTGGCTGTTAAGAGAAATAGTCAAACCTACTGTACCACATATCTAAAATGGCTCTCATATTTGCTTCAGGCCATCAAATAGACTTTGAAGATTTAATGTGGAGGTTGCTGTTCTTGTTAGTGCTTCTTACATATCTTATCTGGTCTACAGGTATTTGATGTCTTAATGTCTAATGAATATTAAATGGAAAGACCACTTAGTATGTAAAGAAGAACCCGCACTTGATTTTGATTAATTTCAATGCTCTCCTTGATTTCAGAGGACAAATTATGTATGACTATACAGTAGGCAATGGCATCAGTGTGACATAAGACACATTTTACTCAGCTATTTGTGCTCAGTATTTTTTATTTCGTCTTTTACTCTGACTCACCTCTCTGCAGGTTGATCGGCTAATGGAGCTGTACTTTAAATACCTGGAGGCTGTTCAGCAGGCCGACAAGAGGATCGAAGGAGAAAAGCATGTAAGATTTTATATTCCTTGCCATACCCTCACCTCGCTTTTTCCCTTTTTTACCTTCCAGTGTCACTTATCACTCCATCTCTAATTGGCATTTTGCGCAGACAGAGAATATGTTCAGTACCAAACAAAAACAGGTCCAGACATTTTCTTTTGACTTTAAAGAGACAACAATTTGACGTGACATTTCTAAGGTGACATATTTACCAATACCTATTGACTTGACAGTTGATTGATGGTCTAAAAATCTAACAATCTGTTATAAAATATTATGCATAAATGCAATAATATAACTATTAACCTATTGAAAATGCTAAGAATACAGGCCTTTCAAGTTCCTTCTGTTTATAGTTTTGAAACATGCAGAATTAGTTCATAGGGCCTTGCTGGCTCTTATCTCCTCCACCTCATTCCCACGGCAGCGCAGAATTTAATAATAAACTGATTAACCAATTCCGATAACCCTTTTATTCCGTTTTTGTTATCTGCAAATAAAATAATTCAAATTGCTCTATGCTTGTTCCTGATAATCCCCAGTAGAAAGACCCTGGATATGGTCCGAATGTTTGGGCAGATAAGGCTTTCACACATCCAAAGCTATGAGCAGGAAGTGACCAGAAACAACATGGCAGCTCCTCTGATAAGAATATGACAGTGGAGATATGCGTGCGCCAGGATCCTATTGAGCTGTCGGCGGGTGTCACAGACTGGAGAGTCGCAGTCACGGAGGGCTCTGATAGGCCGATAGCAGATAAGTGGACAGGCTGAGGATAATGGCTTCAGCAGAGAGAGGAAAGTGGTCCGGCCTCATGAGCGGACACACGACAAATACTGATAGATATGTGCAGTGTGTTATTGTGTTGACATGAAGAATGTTAAGCTGGTAGAAAGTCTGCTGGGAGAATACATACTGACGATAATAAGCATGGTTCTAAATAGTTTTTGGACATTTCATATTTTTCAAACCACTCTTCTTCTCTCATCAGTAGCTTACTTATGGTTGCATTAGGATTTATTCATGGATATTTGAGCATTTTTTATTGTCTTGCAGCTGATACTGAAAAATTATGTTTTCACCCACCGCCTCTCTTTGCTCCCTGTCTGTTTCCTTGCAATTTTTAATGTAGGCATCAAAATTGTCATGTCATAATTTTCCAACAATAAAATCAATTGTATATTTCACAATGAACAAATGTAAATTACATACTACATGTTACAGCGTACAGCATATCATGGCCTCTTTTATCATGCTCACGTGCAAAAAGCTAACAGCGCAGAAAAATGAGAACCAAAAAATTACTATCACTAAAAATGGTAAATTTGAGGTGATACATCCGTCTACATTCAGAAAATGTTATGTTAGATAGATAAATACTTAATTGATCCCGAGGGAAATTATTGTATTATATTGTATTATATTATATCTGTTGCTCCCATTCAGTCCTGCATTCACACATAAAAGAGACAGCTAAAACAGTAAAATTCATTACAAAAATGTTTCATAGAAAATGCATTTTGCATTTTCTAATAGTAAACTCACTGCAAGTGATGAGCACATGAAATTCTTTGAGTTTATATGCACAATTTTGGATTGATAAATGTGACTCTAAATATTTTTTTCAATATTGAGGTGCATGTTTCAGTTTTATACTAATCCTGGCCATAGCTTGGTTTGCAACATAAGTTTATATTAGTGTAGCATACACAATACTATTATCTGTCTGACATCTAATTGACATGGACAGAACACCATGTCCTACTCTATAGTTCAGCTTGATTAGAAAGTGTCTTTACAATGTGACTAACCAAGGCCATTGAGACGAGGAAATGGGAGTGGAGACAGATAAGTCAAACCATGAGTGAAGATGAATTTCCCCGACAGACAGCGAGGTGAGATCGGCAGAAAAAGGCCAGACAGTTTGACATTTCTCTCTCTCGTTTCCTTCCCATCGTTCTCTTCTTGTCTGTGCGCAGGGCCGTCTCTTCCGGGGGATGGCAGAGGTATGACTTTGTGATAAGTAGCTGATAAGAAAGCGTAACACTAGCTTTTGAAGTCACAGTTCAGAGCCCTTCTGTCAAGCAGGTGCAGATTCTTCAGCGCACTGGTGATAAATTATCCATATGTGAGCACAAATGTTATAGCGTGTTCCATACGCCACAAAGGATGTCAGAGGAAATAGTATTTCTCTGTGAAAATGTAACCATTGAGGTATTATCATAGTGATATGAGAGTATACAGAGTATACTGCGTATATACAGAGTATGTGAAACATTTGTCTTAAGTCTGTTATCTTTGTAACACTATGTGAGCTTAATTTGTGGTAATTGTAGTGTACATTTAATCAGCATCAAAACATGTGAATCCAAATTTAGGTCAGGTATGGCATGAAAACCAATAAGTCAGCCAATCAATGAACAGAGATGAAGCAGTATGTGAATTATTAACTTTGAATTTAATTTTGTTCCTTTATTGCATAAGTTTACCTCACGAAAACAATTGCTGATACACATATTTACTGTCTCCTTCCTGTACTACACTGATTTGTCCGGGTGCAGCTGTTATGCTTTTACTTTGTGAAGCAAAAGCATCTCTCCTGCCGCAGAGAGAACACACCACAATGTGATGTCTGACTGTGATGATATCAGTTTCCATTAAGTGAAATTAAACCGATTGATGCATCAGGCTAGTGACAGGCCTCTGTGGATGCAGCCTGTGATGAAGCTGTGGGTTTATAAGCAGACTTTGTTTATCTTTCTGACAGCAGTCTTTAGTTAAGACCTAGTTTGTAAAAGTGTTGAATTAAATGTTTACAATACAGCCATTTTTTCTTATAAAGCTTAGACAAAAACTTAAATACTGTATATAGCAACATTTCTCTTTTTTGTATACATCCTTCATTGTTCTTGCTGATCTCTGCTGTCCCAAAAACATATTTGTAACAAAAAAAAAAAACATTTTTGTATATTTTGTGTAGAAAATTACTATATAATATAATGTAATTTTTATTCTTCCTTTTTTGTAACTATTTGAAGTAAACTTTAGTTTAAGTCTATTTCTTTGGCTTGTTATTAGTGTTCTGAAACATCAATAGAACAGACATTTGACTATTAATCAATAAACAACTTTTTTTATTTGTGCGCCGTTGACATTTTAACTTTAAGACTTTTGTGCGCCAAAATCCTAAAGTTGAAATGTCAACAAATCTGAGCTTTTTGTTGTTCATAAATTCTTCCACCATCACTTCCTCACATCCTTCTTGTGTTCTCATCCTCACGCCGTGTTCCAAACCCTCCCGGTGCTCTAGTTTATGGCCAACAGCTAACAGCTTCGGAGATTGATGAAGCTTAGCAGAAGGAGTCCGAGACCGACCTCAATACGGTAAAATGCTTGAGTGCACTTTCTAAACCAGCATCTGTGTGCTTCTTAGATTGTGCTATATTTGAAGTATAGCAGAAATGAGCCACTTAGGCACTGCTGACATGAGACATTTCTAACCCCAAAATGTGTTAAGCTGTAATTGGTTTGCACCTGCTCGTATATCACAAACAGTGTCGAAACACCAAAAGCTTTTTGCACCTTTTTGTGGGGTTGTCATTTTGTCTTTTAAATGTTTGTATTTTTAGGAACTCCAATTTTTTACTCAAGTCAGTGTTGCCCCATCATGTTTATTTAGATCACTTAGTTGAAAGAATTACATATATTTGGCCACATATATTTGTTAACTTATTTTTTTTTCTGAATTGATTGCATCTTAATTCTGCATTTTCTTTTTTTTTACTTAAAGCTTCAAATTTCCCTTAAACTTTGCTTCATTACCCATGTTCTTATCTTTCAGTGTTTTTATTAATCTTCTTTAAAGTGTTGCAAAAACTTACATTTGCTCATTGGCAAGCTGCTGACAGGTTTTTTTTTTTTGCTCACACTCCTACAAAAAGCATAATAATACATTGTCAACAAATAATTTGTATTAGCGTTGAGTTGTTTCCATTCATATTTTGAAAACATTTACCGGTACCTTGAAAGCTATTAAAATGTGCATTATGTTTTGCTAAACCTAATACTGTCCATCCTTACACAGATTTGATCATTTTATAAATTACCCCTGTATTACAGTTTGGTTACAGTAAAGGCAGAGGGAAAATCACGGCTTATTACTTTGTCTGTGGTGTTGCGGGGCTGCTGGGCTCCCCCGAGGTTGCAGTAATTGACTTGTCCAATCCCTCCTTTCAACACGTTATTCTTTCTTCTTTCACTTTGCTGTTCGCCGGAGGGACCAGGCCTGCCCCGCTCAACGTATCGGCTTTGGTGTCAGAAAACTTAGGAGTGGACAAAACTCTAGCGTCATCATAAATACTGGCATGTGTCTCCAGCTAACTTCTGGTTTAATATCCCAGGCGTCTACTTGCACAGAGAACATGATGAATATTTAATAGACTTGTCATTGTTCAAACGCCACAGTGGCCACATAACAGGTTGTAGTGTTTTGGTGTGTGTGTTTGTGTTGAAATTGAGGTGTGAAGAACATAGAGTTGGTCAAAATGCCATTGTTGAATTATTTTATGAGGTAGAGGGTACATTTTGCCCATCATTTGATAAAAAATACATTTATAAGCTCCTAAAAATGCTACAAATTAAAAGAAAATCGATTCTTATTTTACAGACAAATCAGCCATTCTGGATGAATCAGATGTACAAATAAAAAAAATACCCTTAAAAAATCTGCAAAATTTAATAGGACTTTTTATTCAGCTCACCTTAAGCTTTTTTAAGTTAATCCAAGTTCCTCAAACTCATTTTTAAAGTTAAGTTTTAGCTGTATAATAAAATAATAAAAAGCAACAGCACAGTATATACTGTACTGCTTCTTATAATTTCTAGGAAATTTGACTTTAAAATGTTATGTTCTTTTGTGCAGAGTTTGTTCTCACTTATTACTCGAGCCGATCAAACATCAGAGATTGAAACTTCAGTGCCTCAGGTTCACAATGAATCCAGCCAATTGTTTGTGCCTAAAAGGGTTTTTGAAACAAATTCAGTCCATATATATATTATAAAATACAGTATGTTGTAATTAATGGGGCTTTTTAAGATACTCGGGGATATCTTGCATTAAAGCATATTAAAATGACTATCACTATCCTATATTCATAAAAGAAGACATATTATTAAACTAGAACAAATCTATGTCATTTACATTTTATTCATTCTAAATCATAATAAGTAATTGAAAAAACAAAACCATAGATACCATGCTAAAAATGCAGAATTGATAGCTAGTACTCTTCATAGATATATTGTGCATCCAGAAAGTATTCACAGTGTTACCTCAAATTTCTACGCACATTACCCCATTATGATGATGTGAAAAAATATTTTTTGGACATTTGTTGAATTTATTAAAAATAGGAAACTAAAACATCACATTTACATACGTTTTCACAGCCTTTGCCAAGAAGCTCAAAATTGTGCTCAGGAGCATCCTTTTTCCACTGATCATCCTTCAAATGTGTTTACAGCTTCATTGGAGTCCACTTACGATAAATTCAGTTGCTTGGACATGATTTGGAAAGGCACACACCTGTCTATAAAAGGTTCCACAGTTGCCCGTACATGTCGAGCACAAACACAAGCATGAGCTCAAGGAACTGTCTGTGGACCTGTGAGACATGATTGTCAAAGTTTCTTGAACAAATGCACTTTAGTACGTGAAGTGGGAGAGGATGTCATAGGTGAAAACGGACATTTAGGCTTCACTGCAAGACAAACAGGATTACACAAACATAATTCAATCCAAGAACAACAATGGGTAAAATAATGAGGAAACTCAGTTGTGACAAGGCTGAAAGTTCACAGAAATTGATTTGACTAAAATATCTTCTTTAAAAATATTTTTTATCTGTATGTTGATTCTGGTTGTTCATTTGGAACTGTCACATCAAACTATTTAATTTTTAAACTACCATCACAGCAGAACAATGAATAACAGCAACGTGTTGTTTCCCCTATGTTTTTAAATGGGTTGCAACATTTTTAATCTCTTTCTATATTGTCAATTACATAACTTGGTAAACTTGCCAACATCAAGCTTTCATATTGATTGCTCTGGCTACATTGACTTAAAACAATCCCAGACCACCATGGCACTTTCCTTTCCTAAATGTATTCTGTATGTCTATCTGGAGCTCTAAAGGCTTTAGAAACAGAGCTGATAAGGCACTTAATACTGCTGCCAACTTGAAACTGGCAGAGGTGTCCCGCTCTCTCTCTCTCTCTCTCTCTCTCTCTCTCTCTCTCTCTCTCTTCTGCGCCTTTCTTTATGCAGCAAATAAACTAAATGGCCTCTGACTTTGGGCTAGAAAATCCTATTTACTTCCAACATCAAATAAGAAACATTTTACACACTGGGCGTAAATATAGACTTCTGCTGTGTAAGCTTACACAACAACTTTTGAAATTGATGGAGAAACTGAACTCTGCACAATGGCAGCTGTGGAAGTAGTTGTATTCAAAGTAGAGAATGATCACACTGCTCCTATTACTGACCAAGAAAAGTATTGTACACACTATTATTTTGTAGATTTGTCAGAAAATGTGAACCAAGTTTCCCTGGCGTGATGCCATTATTTAAACTCTTCAATACTTTGTTATTTTCAAACTTATTGTTTTGTATAACACTATTATTTGTCTTTACAACAGGTAAGTGACACCAAACTACAGTAGTTTCTGGAGGTGAAAAGCCAACTTCATGATTATATAGAAATAGGAAGTTAAACTCATGCTTTGGAACATTCTTAATGGGCATCAACACATTTTATGTCATACTGAGAAGTCATAAAACAAACCTTAACATTAAAACAAATCATATTTTTGTATTAATAACAATGAAACATAAAAAGTATGATTTTTTAATGGAAGTCAATGGAGAGGTGTCCTTAAAACATGCTAATCTCAGGCAAAAAAAAAAACTAAAAATGCCAGATCTTTGAAATTTTCGACAAAGTTGTACCTTTTTGACACATTAAAAATGTCGCCCATTAAACTCTGCCTTCAGGTTGTTGGAAAATATTGCATTTTAGAGTTCATTTTTTCACTAAATGTGAAATTCAGGTTTTGACACTGGATTTTTATAAAACACATATTTTTGGTTAGAGCAGGGATAGATCTTTAAAATGAGCTGAAAAAAATATGAAACTATGATGTTTTTATGAAGGTTTTTGTAAGTGGACATTTTTAAGGTCTTGAGTGTGATTTTTTAAAGGGAGCCTGAGGGTTAATGCTAAACTGAGCAGAACAATAACATCTTTATGGAGACGTCGGACATCCACCTTTAAACTTCACCATTAAAACTCTTTTGGACTAATACTAATCATCTTTGATTCATAAAGATGTTGACGACTCATTTATGACATTTTTAACCCCGAGCCTCAGAGGTGGAACTTCAGCTTCATATATAATCTCACATTTTGATCGCACTGTTCTGTCATCTTTACAACTTATTTTGAAAAGACAACTTGAAGAGAGAAAAAAAACTATAAGACTTTTCTCAGCGAATTAATCCTTTTGTACAAGCCATGTTTTTGTCATCTAGAGACTCCAAATCCCTGATTATCTTCGTGCTGCTGTTTCACAACTGTACAAAACAGAACAGAACATTTAATTAGCAAGATTGTAAAAGAACAAAAGCGCTACCTTGATTTACTTGTGTAACCTTTTACCAACATAAAAACACATCTTTCTAATGGTCAGTGTTAGTCAAACTCAGGTAAAGTATATAAAATTTAAGTACAGTGTATAAGGTAATTTTGTCACTGTTCCAAATATAATCTGAATCACAATTTATTTTATACAAAAAAAAAATTATGTAAATTCTAATGCATTCTCTGTGTTATAAAAGAAATGGTTGCACCCCTTGTTTTTGTGTTCTGGCTTCTTTAACCCCAGGCTGCTGCATTTCTGTCAGGCTCACAGCTGGCGTCCTGTTTTTGCCTATTTTAAGGAATGTTTTTGTGCATATTGTAAAACTTGGCCACAAGCTTTTAGACTCACAACATTCCAAAGCCGCTCTGGAAACTGGGATAATCTGTTTTTCCTACAGGAGGCAGAGTAGTTTACATTCACATGGCTTTGTTCAGTTTTCTTCTGCATCTTTAATGAGCACATGTTGACAGCACAAGGGCCAGGCTTGGGAGTGTTTTATAGTGTGATAAGTCTCTGTTCTACAGGAACACACTATTCCAGGCAGAATTCCACCTCAAGCCTTGAAACTAGACAAACATCCTAGATTAAACTACACATGTTTTTAAATGTGTATTGCTTACTGTGTAGTTGTATTATTATTTTTAAATGTATGTATTTGTTTTGTGTTTATACATTTTTGTCAGTTACTAGTAACTAACAGTGACACTTACTAGTACTTACTCTGGTACTTACTGTGGTACTTACACTGGTACCTAGAGTTACTTTGAGTGGTACTTGTACCAGCAGTTACTGGTACATACCACTTACTGTGGTAGTGGTACTTACTATGGTACTTACTTACTGTGTAGTGTACTTGGTACTTTTTACCAGCAGTTACTGGTACATACCACTGGTAGTTACTGGTACTTACTGTGGTACTACACTGGTACCTACAGTGGTACTTTGAGTGGTACTTGTACCAGCAGTTACTGGTACATACCACTGGTAGTTACTGGTACTTACTGTGGTACATACACTGGTACCTACAGTGGTACTTTGAGTGTACTTGTACCAGCAGTTACTGGTACATACCACTGGTAGTTACTGTGGTACTTACTGTACTTACACTGGTACTTACACTGGTACCTATAGTGGTACTTGTACCAGCAGTTACTGGTACATAACACTGATAGTTACTGGTACTTACTGTGGTACTTACTGTAGTACTTACACTGGTACTTAAGGTGGTACTTGTGTCAGCAGTGACTGGTACTTACAGTGGTAACTATAGTACATTACCACTTTTAATAATTTGTGGCACACACATATGTTTCAGTGGTGGTATTATTGGTACTAATTAAAAAGTAGAGTTATAATTATGAATAACAATAAATGCAATGTAAAAGCACCATGTCTTTATTTATGTCACAACAATATTGGGTATTGACAAATACCAATGATTATTGTTTCAGTAAACAAAACAACAGAAAACAATTTACAACAATCTTAGCTTAATTCCAACATTTATTGATAAATACCATGATACATAATGGTAAATAGTGGTACTACAATGGTACTTATTACAGTAGTTGACAGTCAACTACTAGTAACAACGGGACCTGTTCTAAAGTGACACATACTGGTACTTGAGTGTACTTACTACAGTAGTTGACGTCAACTACTAGTAACAACGGGACCTGTTCTAAAGTGACACATACTGGTACTTCAGTGGTACTTACTAGTAGTTGACAGTTAAGTACTAGTAACAACGGGACCTGTTCTAAAGTGACACATACTGGTACTTCAGTGGTACTTACTACAGTAGTTGACAGTTAAGTACTAGTAACAACGGGACCTGTTCTAAAGTGACACATGCTGGTACTTCAGTGGTACTTACTACAGTAGTTGACTGTCAACTACTAGTAAGTACCACTGAAGTTGCCCCACTGTGGCACCTGAGGTTCTTCTGTGGTCTCCCATCCGAGTACTGCCGAGGCCCAACCCTGCTTAGCTTCTGAGATCTGACTGGATCAGGCTTTGGCATGCTGGTATGGCTACGACCATACCAGCATGCCAATACTGGTGGTAAAAGTACCACTGTAGGTACCAGTGTAAGTACCACAGTAAGTAGTACCAGTAACTGGTGATGGTAACTGCACAAGTACCACTCAAAGTACCACTGTAGGTACCAGTGTAAGTACCACAGTAAGTACCAGTAACTACCAGTGGTATGTACTAGTAACTGCTGGTACAAGTACCACTCAAAGTACCACTGTAGGTACCAGTAAGTACCACAGTAAGTACCAGTAACTACCAGTGGTATGTACTAGTAACTGCTGGTACAAGTACCACTCAAAGTACCACTGTAGGTACCAGTGTAAGTACCACAGTAACCAGTGGTATGTACTAGTAACTAAGTACCACTGTAGGTACCAGTGTAAGTACTGTAGGTATGTACCAGTAACTGCTACAAGTACCACTCAAAGTACCACTCTAGGTACCAGTGTAAGTACCACAGTAAGTACCAGAGTAAGTACTAGTAAGTGTCACTGTTAGTTACTAGTAACTGACACGCTTAACTGGTAGACCGTGGAAAAGTTTACTTTTTTTAAATAACTTGCATGATTTACCTTGCTTCAACAGCATAAAAGGATAAGCTATGTGGATATCTATAAAATGTATTATGTTTATTGTACACTGACATTTTTTATTAAATTTAGGACTATGCAAATGTTTTTTTTTTTTTATATCCCAACACAGTGAATGTATTTGTAGGTCCTAGTATCAACACTTGTGCTGTTGCATTTTGCTCAAACTCAGTGTACTGTAGTCTCCTTTTGATTGAAGCTTGTAAATGACCTGAACTTATGTCTATAATGCTGTACACTGTAAGATCTTTAAGGACAAGCCTTTTGGAAATTTTAATTTTCTCTCAGATTAGGATATCCAACGCAATGCCATGTGTAGTAGCCTTAGCTCGGTGCTGTGAGCTATTTGTTTCATTAGCAACACTTTGAAATGCTGCCCTTTTGTTGATTTACTGTCACAAGCTGTAGGTTAAAGAGCTTATAGCTTACAGGCCAGATTGAGCACGTACACAATGTATTATTCAAATGAAGATGGCTTTCTGCCTACGCTGTTCATGCATTCAGTCATACACCCACATGTGAATAATATATATATTTTTACATTTTGCTAATGTTTATCATTTTGAGCTTGAAGAGTGCATTCAAGAGTGCAGCTTACGATGAATGGGATGGAGTCACTGGCAAATAGCAAATTACTTTATTATGCTAAATGAGCAAATCCTTTTGATGTCATAGTTTTCCCTTTAATGTCTATTTTTAAGTTTTAGATTCAGCCATGCATTAATTTGTATTCAGGCACATACCCGATTGAACAATGTGCATCTATGTAGAATAGATAATAGTTTGTCCCATTGGCCCAGACAAAGAGAACATCTTGTACCTCTGTCACTGATTGCTTTTACACTTTATAACTTAAAAACAAAAAAGTCTTTTGATGAGATATTCACTGCTAGACTTTAAAGAAGAAAAAAAGAGTGGTTCTATTTAGTGACAATGTTCATGAAGATACACTGTTCCTAATGGTTTGTGAATCGATCCACAGCAAAACACATGTGTAAGTGATGAATCCATCTAAGTTGACTGTTGGTGCATGGGCCAGTATTTTTATTTTGATTAGTAAATGCATAGATTTTAAAAAAAGGGTGTTCAGAAACACTAGACTGATATGTGATATAGGCTCAGAATTGGGTTCTACAAAGCTTGTCTTGTTCTGCAAGGTAGCATTCAAGGATTAGATAGCATTTTGATTATTTGAGTGCATAACACATACAGGCTCTGTGCATGAGTTTGATTCTAATTCCAACAGTTTACTGTATCTACTTTTTCTGTTCTTTTATTTTGTAAATTTCTTTATTTTAGAATTTTTCATCTTCTGTAGTCCTTGGGCAGATGTTTTAGTGTTGCTTTTTACTAACGTATACAGTAGTAATCATGTATATATTCATTAATAATCACCAATCACTCTAAAAGTATACATTACGATAGCCCACTGAGTCACAGACATTCACTCACATTCAATAACAACTTACAAGATTTAAGGATCTTGTTCTGTCAGTTCTGTCAAAACTAAAAATGTTGCCGTCCTTACAACATACAGTAAAAAGTAATACTGCCACTCCACAGTTGACCTGTTTCAACCTTAATTGTTCCATTATCAGTCCTTTTATATAGAATGTAATAACAACACACATGCATATTGCTAATAATGTCTTTGTGCACTATTGAAACTGTTTTAATCTTCTTTGCAGTTATTTTCACAATACACCTTGGCTCTGTAGTTTTGCCCCACTCCAATGGATTCCACTTGAGTTTGCGTCTCCCCCAGCTCTGCTCACTGATCACTAATGATGATTAATGTAGACTAGGCTCCTATTGGCAGCGCTGCGTTATTGGCATACTGACAAGCCTGTTAAGATGGATAACTACACCGGGCTAAGCGTGTACGTGCCGGCCCTGGAGCAGCAGCAGCGAAGGGGCCCCACACTTTAGCAGCAAACTCAATTGATCTGTGTGTCTGCTGAATGGGAAAAATAGATTTGTGGGAAAGCTGAAAAACAAGTCTTAAATGAAACTTAAGTGTCTGGGTTTGCGGGTTTGTGGAATCACTTTGGGGCTGTGGAGGATAAATTGTAATTTATTTGGCGTAACCATGCAGAACAGTGTGTTTCTGGTGTTTTACCCTGCTCTTGGTTTATTATTTTTTTTTTTTTTTTTGCAGGAAATGGTGCGGCGAGGGGAGATCCTGGACGACACCATGGAGGATGAGTTCTACCTCAGAAGACTGGACGCTGGGCTGTTTGTTCTACAGCTGATCTGCTACATTATGGTCGAAATCAGCAACTCGGGAATAGCACAAGTAATTACTTTTTTTTTTATGTGAAAAACTTAAATATGTAAATTAGTGAAGCTCCAAGAGGGGATTTATCTAAATTAACTTTAATCACATTTTGCCATCTCTCATCATTAACATTATCAGAGTTGAGAGTGATTCATTCAGGAGTAATCTTAAATTTTCTTCCATTTGAAGATTAAGTGTTCAAAAAATTATCGCCTGTCACCCAATTACTTATGCCTTCGTGTGGCTGGGTCAGATTCAAAAATAGTAATTTTTCATCAACAAAAACGTGTGTGACAATCCACTGCAAGTTAAGGTGAAATGCCACTACTAAGAAATGGTTTTGCAGTTCATCTGTTTCTATTCTTATTTTGGATAAATATTGCATTTGATATAATGTAAAATAATGATCTATAGTAGGCATTGTTTTGTTTGTTACTAATAAAACACTGGCACAAACAGTTACACATGAATTAGAAGAATAGCACACCTGTTAATTTTATAGGTTAAATCATATTTGCTATGTATGCTTTTTGGTCCTGTAGTAGATTAAAAAAAAACATTTGTCTGTAGTTGCAGCAAAGAGTGCAGCAGATTCTGAACGTCAGAGGAGGCTCTGTCAAAGTGATACGACACATCATGAGAGGTGAGTCCATTGATCTACAGTAATTTATCTACATTCACACCTTGCTCTAACACATTGGTTCTCACCTGAGTACCTGCTAAGTTTAGTTTCACACTGCGAGTATCTTCTAACTCGAGTTTTCAAATAAATGTATATACCCTAACGTATGTATTTTCTCGTTTTACTAAAATGTATGCTCAAAATACTCAAAAATTCTTGAAAATTGCTACAAATAACATTTTTACATTCTAAACATATTAAGTTTAATGTTCTTTTAAAGGCTGCAAACATTCCAAGTACCCCAGGTAAGTTTTTGGATACCATCTGGAATACTTGTACCCTTGGTTGAGAAACACTGCTCTAACAACCTGTTCTATGCACAATATAATAATGAACTCATATTATTTTTGTAATATTCAAATTTTATTTAACTGACTTCAGTTTTGATCAAGAGTTCAATATTCACATTCTCCTAAGCAACACCCATTTTTGACTATGCTGAAGTCTGTTGTTGTGATTTTGTTTTTTCTTTTTCTGTATTCTTTTCTCTCACATGTCGTACAAGTACATTTGCCTATTATTTCTTTTCCAAATACTTTTGTCCAGTAGTCATTTTGCTTATGCTCTTCTGGTGTATACTCTGTTTCATAGTTTCATAGCTCAGCAATCACTGCTCTGTCATGAGCCGTCAAAGCTGCTTAGTTGTGGCTGATGGACCGCTTTTCACTGGACAGTTCATTCACAGTCTGTGATTCTCTTCCATGTAGTGATTACTTCTTATTAGCTCAGTGAAACTGAAAATACCAAGCAGTACTGCCTTTTATTACAAAACCACTATATTACATTCTCAAGCTCACTTTTTCCTCTTTCTGTTCTGGCAAAGATTGAGAAGGGCTGGAGTAATCCGTGGATTTTCTTTTTGCTGGTTTGATAGGAGCCGCATGCTGTTTGTATTTCAGAGTGATTATGTTGGAACATTAAAATATAATCACATGTTCAGCCAAAACAATGACTTTGAGAAAATTATAACTTTTACTTTGAAGGAGTTAAATGGTTTTGGAGCTGCACCTGGTGTGAGATTTAATTTTGCTGGAAAGGTAAAATCTATTTGTTTTATTTTACCACAGCTACTGTTTGTGAGATCTGATAGTAACTACAGCAACGTGAAAGCAGAGATAGACTACACTGTTCACTTTCCTCATGGGAACTATTTGCTTCTCTCCAAAAAGACGTTATAATTTTGCTTAGAATTTTCCACAGTATAGCACATGTAACAGCCATACCTGGTGCAGTGTGTCAGCACAGGGCTCTCCTCTGTCTTATTACATGTGTCTCATGGTGTCATGGCCTCAAGGTGCCTCATGGTGTCTCATGGTGCCTCATGGTGCCTCATGGTGCCTTTTTGTTTCTTCACAGGCACATTTTTCTCTGTTATCATTAGTTATACATGGCTTTCTTTCCAGCAGGATGATGGTTTAAATAAATAGGTTTTTATACACTGAGTTAGTCCAAACAAGTTCTAGTGAAGAAGAAACTGGCTCTTTTTTGTTACACAGTCTTGTGATTAGCTTGAACAAGTTGTTCAAATCTTGTAGTCATGTTTCTGCAACCTTTACGCTGAAATGCTTTTGGGAATTTGTGGAATAACAACAGAAATAACAATCTGCAAAAAAAGTAGTAAAAATATTACAAAATATAAATAAAGTCAATTCCATTTCATACAGTGATTGTATTATAACATTGTCATTAAATTGTCAACGTGGAACTTTGTGAAGGCTGAAATTCACCTCCATAATCCTGTTGACATAGAAAGTTAAAAGAATATTTTGGGACATTCTTCTTGGAAATGCATGTTTTATACAATAATGTGGAATATTGCAGCTAAAGAAAAAAAAAAAAATGAAATGAAACAGGATGCTCTCAACAAAAACATATGTCAATATATGCTTTTGGTCAAGTTTATTTTTTGTCTAAAAAGATAAACGGTGGGGTTTTAAATAAATACAAATAAGTAAATACTGGTAAGTATTTAAACAAAATGTATAATCTAGGCTTCCATAGAGAAATAAGTAAGCATTTTCTGACTAAAACTAACTAATTAATTAACATACTCTAACTCATTCTCAGGACAACCATGCATCAAAACTTGTTAGGGAAAAAAAATATGCCAGTGCTCTCTTATTTAAAACACTTAATTGTTATGATACCTAGCTGTAGCTCTAGCAAAGTCCAGATTGCATGCACACCTGTCTGTCTGATGTCTGCCGGTGTATTTGGCCTTGCGTTCACCTCTACTGTTTGGATCTCATTTGAATTTGCCCAGTCAATGTGAAACTGTACTCAAAGGTTAATTGCATACAGAATGTCGTTGACCTGGTGTCCTGCTTCTAATGGCATTAGTTTGTGAAAAACCGAGGTGCTCTTGACAAAGTGAATACTGATTGTAACATTTATTGTATAATCATTTTGTGTTACATATTAATATATTTCATAATAAAATACCTTTTGATTAGTAAATTAAGTCTTCTATAGCGAAAGTGTCACAAGCTGTTTGTAATTTAATTTGGAAACAGTCACACATTACATTGTCACCACCGATGTGTTGCCTGTGCGAAAATTGCTAGTGGCTGGTTTTGTTTCACCAAGTGAGAATACACTGTTTTTAATTGGCACATCTCAATTCAGCATCTCCTTAGCACCAAACTTCTGCACACTTTAATCTTCAATTATGGTGCTCTTTTTGTTCTTTATCTAATAGTGCTTCTAGTGTGCAAAGGTTGACAGAAATGGTCTAACATTTTTTTTCCGTTTGAGGCATTCTGATGTTAATGGAAGAAGATTGTATTGTTGAAAATGTCATTAAGTGAGACAGTTTTGGCTAATGGGGAGCTTTTTGAGAGAAATCCATTGTCTCAGTAATTATCTATAAAACTTCTCAGGAGATGGTCCACAAATGTAGGCACTCAGACTAACTGCTCAGCTCTCATTCTGACAGTTTTCAGTTAATGCACATAAACATTGTCCTATTTATTTATTTAAGATTGAGGGCTGCTGCATATCAATTACGATATGATTTTCTACTTTAACTGTATCAACTCTTAACTGAAAGAAGAATTGGAAAAGTTTGGTGTGGACTTATGCACCAGTAGAAATTAATACATTTTCACTTAAATTGTTGGAGGAAGAAAGGAAAGGCATACAAAAACCTGGCATAAAGCTCTTCCACCTGCAGCAGTGGACCTGTCTGATCCTGTCTACAGACCTGTCCCTGTCTCTGACCTCGGTAATGCTCCTCTCACTCCTGTTCTTTATGGTCCTGTGTGGTTGCCGTGGTGACAGCAGGCTGCCACCGGACAGCTTTACACACAGTTAGGAGTCAGTCATGTCTGACCTGTGTGAACCAAGCGCACCACCTCTCCATTTATAGAGCCGAAGCAGGCACGGGGCTGTCAGGGAGAGGCCAGAGCTTTTCATGTTCCTGTATGTGTCTCCAGACCTGCTGCACCACTCAACATCCTGTCACTTCTGCCTCTGTAGCATCCACTGCGTCAGAGATGAGCTGCGCAATGTCTTATATAAAGCTCCAGACAAGCTTTGGCTTCTGTAGCCCTCTTCAGACAAAGTTTTCAAATGTTTGCAATTTTGCTTCTAGCATATAATCACTTTTATTGAAAAAAAAACAAACAAAAAACAATAATTATTTTGGTAAAGTGGTTGTTTTCATTTGCCCATTAGTAGGTAGTCCAATTTCAGTTCCAAAGATGCTTTTGCCTCGCCCTCATGTTTGCATACACTGATGTGAGAAACTGTGTGAATGTGGTAAATATGTACTATGTCAGTACACAGCAACTTGCTTGCCTTAAAAGGAACCCCGAATATTTACATAAATAGATCCAAAATACTTCGCGTAGGTATACTTACTAAAAAGTAGAACTTAAAGTAAACAAATTTGGTCTCGGGAGGAAACAAGGAGAATGCGGTAAGCTTTCATAACTTTCCTCGTAGTTACACGATTCGACGTCATACTACCCATAATGCACTGTGTTGTAAACAATGATGGCGTCTTCCGTGAAAATATATTTCTTAAAAGTTCAATAAAACTGTAGATTTTTCAGATTATTTTTGTGTGCATTTATATCTTTGATGATATAAGGAAAACTCAAAAACAAACATTAAAAAATTCTCGGGGTTCCTTTTAATGAAAACAGTTCTATGAGAAGGCAACCCTTCTCATAGTACTGGTGTACATTTCTCAGCAAAATGAAGACAAGTCGATGAACAGAAAAAAACACAGTGTACTTAAAGCCGGCTGGTGTGTAGAAGGTTTTATGATAACTCAGAAATTCATTCATTCCTCATACCTTATACGTGAGATTTTATTTTGATTTTTTTCTGTATTTCACGCTAGATAAAGTCCTCATTGTGTGCCCTGTCTGTACTTGTATATGGGCTGTTCTTTATTATGCTGTTGTATTCTTGTGTGGTCTATATGTAATACTGCTGGAGAGACTGTTGCACTCCTGCTCTACATTAGACTCACAAATGGAGCAGAGTGTCTCAGAAGGCCATATGTGGGAGGAACCAGAGAAAATGAAGGAAATCATAAAATCAAGTTTCCCTTTTGCTCTGCAGTGTACTGTACATACACTGTGTTTGTGGACACAGGACATAATGTGCTAGACTTTGCAGCAGACACTGCTCTTCTGAGAATTCTGAGATATATTAAGCTTGTGCAATCAAGAAGACTTATTGAACTGGGCTACTGTTTTTTTGTATAGCATCAAGTCCAGTGTACTACAAAGCAGTCTATTTTTAAGGTAGAAGTGAACATAGTGAATGTTGTGCTTAAGCATGTTTGACGCATGAAAAAAATCCAATAAGATAATTACAAAAAAACGCATATTTGTTGTTTGACTGGGCCAGCGAGATACAGTCTCCTGTAGAGCCTCATTGTGTTTCTAATAAAACGTTACCTTTTTATGCCCAAACTATGCAGCCTAATGAACTGGGTATGTGTTTGTGTTTTCAGAATATGCAGAAAGCATCGGCGATGGGAAGACTGAGGAGTTCAAAGAAGCTGAGAGGAAGAGGATTATGGATCTGTTGGACTCTTTCTAATATTATTTTACTACTTTTGATACCGACACAATGCAGCAACATTCTGATTTGGAAAGTAGTTCTTTTCTATTTTGTCTGAAATGTTTTTCCCTTGACATTGTTTAGTACGTTTTTTTTCTGTTTTTAGGTAAAAATATCAAGTAAAATGCAAAAAAAATGCAATTAAATCTACAAAACCATGACTTAAATTTACAAGTTTCTTTCTGTTGGGAGGAAAACAACATTCTCAACCATGTTATTACAAACTCAAAAACATTTTCTTCACTCTTGTTTGAATGAATCCTTTTTTGTTCGTTCTTTCTCCCTGAATGTCAAAAATGTTACCTTTTTCTGGCATTTTCTGTTAAGGTTCGTGGAAATATAGATTTAGTTTATTAACTATAATTACATTCTTTACAAACTAATGTTATAATCAACCTGATCAAATGTTTTTATGCTTCTTGCAAGGATGTCTAACTTGCCAATCACCTTCTAAAAGTGAAGGCAATGTTAATTTAATTGATTTATTGCTTTATTGTCATTCTTTTCTACATCGAAATTTGCCTTCCTTGCACAAACTAATCCTTCCACCTAGAATCTATCAGAAGCTATTATCACTGCGGTCTACCAAGAATCTCATTATCTGCTATTAAAGCCTTTCTTAATGGCAGTAGATTGAACAGAGCCACATTGTTGTCCTGACCTGAGATAACTCATTAGCTTTGGCTGCAGTTTGGGAATAATTCTGCATATATTCTAAGGCACTGATGCTCATACTTGTAAATGTCCTCTGTCGAATACAAAAATATTACAAAATGCTAAGCGACAGTGTTGGTATTTTGGCTTCGTAATCCCTAACATATTGAGTAAACATCTGCGCCCTCTCTCACCTGTTTGTTTTGGATTTGCGTGTAAGATATTTTCTAATAAAACATTTGCTAATAATGTTGTGAGCTCGCGTTGGGCATGTTTGATTAATGTCGCGGTTTATGGGCTTTGCCAGGGCTTGTTGGTAAGCACTGGTGCATATGAGTGTCATTACGAGTGGATTCTCTTGGTTACTGTTGCACAGATGGAGACTTGTTGATGATTGGAGTGAACCTGCTCACTGCTGGAGCCACACAGTAAAAACCCACTGCTGCTGGCTTTGTGCTGAGGCTGGCACTGTGGAGGAGGGATACGGGAGCTGAGACACACAAACAAGTCCAAACAGCAATAATATAGCAGCCTGGCACCTCTCTATTAAGGAACTTTTTGAGCACAAACACAACGCTCAATGCGATTTCATGATGTGTCAAATTGAAGTGTAAGATGTTTATGGATTAGTAAATGCAGTATTCAGCATTATTTTAGTTAAGTAACATCACAGTAACAGAACAAAACAACATTTAAGAATTTAATTTTCAATCTACCTGTCTGGTGTTTAAGAAAGACAATAGTTATGTCTTTCAGAAATAGTGATGCACTGAACCAGCTTTTTCAAGTCTGATAATGATTCTGTTCCTGATATCAACCGGTACTTTTTTTTTTTTTTTTTTTCAAAATTTAGTTAACAATTTTAAAAATGGGTTGTATGGTGTTATGTATCTAAATTAATTACATGAAAAATAGCTTACCAACTTTATGTGAAAAGAATTTCAGACATTATGAGACGCATCAGTTATTAAATAGTCTCCTTGTTGTCCAGTCACAAACATATCAGCTGAACGATACAGGACCAAGTTTAGATCTGGAGGTACTTTGAGAGGCAAATATTGTCTGAACTGGTTCTTGGTGACTTAATAAAGCCAAATAATTTTAATGATTATAATAATTAGGTTTGGCATTTGATGCCAAACTTTTGTTCTCATAGATAAGTTCAGTACTTGTGACACAATGGGGACATTTCAGTGTTGCAATTCACTATATATTTATAGATAAAATGTATACACCTACTATTAAACTGCAGTTATAATGACTTGAGTTAAAAGTTGCTTAAATTTGTATTTATTTGAATTTACCAACAAACCAAAATGTTGATAAAATATTTGACAGAATAACCCGACATTACTAACTCCGTTAGATGATTACTGTCTTAAGCCATCCCCCATTAAAATTTAATACAAAGAGCTGATATTTTAGCCATCTTTGGTCATTTGCACAATTATTCTATCACATGACAAATCCCAAAAAGGTCAATGAATGTCAATATCCCTCTTTTCACAATCTACTCTACATTCTCTGCACCTCTGAATCTCATTTTGTAATATTAATAAGCCTTTGTTAAGTAGCGTGAGGTATTCTTGAGCATGATCTTAGCAGGAGCCCACAGTGAAGTGCACCGACAGCTGTCACATCTGCCTGCTCTCCTCCTAACTCCAGCATCACTTAGTAACAAGATGGGCAGAACGGTGGGTGCTCTGCATATTGTATTGGCACACGGGCCTGGCCCTGTGCATCTCTTATCAGTGATTATGACTGCCGCATGTTAACAGCTCCTACAGCAATTTCACAGACCAGGGGAGGCCCAATAATTGTATTTTCCGAGTGGCTGAGTGCAAACAGTGTGTGCTGCTGTGATGTAGGCGTATCTTTTTGCTGGGACAGAGAAGAGGGTTTACTGACACTGGGAACACAGTGTGGAAGGTTGAAGCTATTATTGCAAAGCTGAAGGGTATCAAGCTTCATAACTATTGTCATTAGACTTGCAAAAAGTTGTACTTCTCATCAAAATGGTGGGAATCTGTTGCACAGTTGTAGCATAATTTGAGAGACAAACTAAGTTGATAAAGGTGGAATAGCTGATTTTTACACTGCAAACACAATTTAGGTTTTCACTCTAACAACTTTCGCTCATAACTCCTTCCACACATGCATGGCTTATGAACTTCTTTTTACAAACAACAAATTGAAACTGAAGAGGACCACCCCAACTCAGCCAATCAGAGCGCAGCATTCAGCTCCTGATTAGAACTAAAATTCTTTATTATTCAGTTCAGATAGTACTCAGAAGTGCTGTATTACCTATACTGTATACTTTTTAGTGGAAAGCACAAAGTTTAATAATTTACAACTACTGTATAAAAGTCCGCTACCCTGCCTATAAGTCGAGTTATTTATTATAGTCAATGAAAAATAGTTCCATAGACTGAATTAAACTTATTTATTTTTGCTGTTTTTTGCTCAGTTTTGTTATTTAAGTTGACTTTTCTAAATGTATTTTGGCCAGACACAATGACATCGAGGAAAGTCCACAACTTATCTAGCAACAAGTCTGTAAATAAAGACTAAAATCCTTACTATTAATATGATTTCACAAATAAAAATATTCAAAAGGACCTTTTCAATTGGTTGTTCAAGCTGTCAGAAAAATGTGTGTAAGCTGTGTCTCCTTTTTTGATGGAATGCTGCTTTTTAAGATGAAGGGATAAGTAGATTGAAAAAAACAGTGTAGATACTGTTTTGCTGTTTTTTGGCGGCACGGTGGCAGAGCGGATAGCGCTCTGGCCTCACAGCAAGAAGGTCACGGGTTCGATTCCCGCTCAGGTCCGGACCATTCTGTGTGGAGTTTGCATGTTCCTCCCCCTGTCTGGGTGGTTTCCTCCGGGCATCCGGTTTCCCCACCAACTGATGACATGCATGTTAGGAAACACTTGGTGGTAGTTGGAGGTTGAGGCGCCAGGTGTTAGGTGAATCGCCTCTGCTGAGTTGCCCCAGGGCAGCTTACTGTCACTGAGTGGGGAGGGGAGGGGTTCATCTCACTGTGAAGCGCTTTGTGACTCTGTGTCTGTGAAATGCGCTATACAAATAAGATTACTTACTTACTTACTTGCTCTTAACCGTAACTTCTAATTTAAAAACACAAGCTTTCATAGATATTTTTGATATAATATACAGTTTGTGAACTAGCTATGCAATAAGAAAAGTGCTTAGGCCTCCATCAGTATCATACAAGACAATGAATGCTTCAGTAAGCAGTTGGAAGTGGATTTATGAAAAGTGAGAAAATATGAACATCAGAGTGTCTATTTACTTCATCCTAAAAATCCTCTGCGGTTGTGTTTTTCGCTGTCCGTGGTGCTGAAGTGTATAATAACAGAATCAGCACCGCGAACAGCACCTGAAACTATAAGGCAATTTTGTTTTTATTATTATTATATCATATCATCATCATCATCATCATCATCATCATCTCATCATCATCATCATCATCATCATCATCATCATCATTATATTTATTAATTTTCCCAAATTGTTTGTAACACAAGCCAACTTACTTTTGGCGAAAGTTCAGATGGAAACTATATCAAATGCAGTGGGTAGTGATTAATTATTTTGGTAACAAAAATCATATACATAGTTACATTGCACCATATTTTTTCCCCCTTTCTAATAATATAATACAACTTTTACAATAGCTTATTTATTGTTGAAAGATTCTTATGAGTCCGTTTTCATTTAGTGCATAAGGCTTATACGTTGCAATTTTCGTATCCGCACATTTGTTTGGTGTGATTAAAACAAAATTTCATAAAGATTTTCTCTTGTCATTAACATTCCCCACTGCGCGCTGCACAACCTCTCATGTGGGAGTGGTGTCCTTCCGCCGTATGTAGAGCCGTGGTTCCAAAGCAGCGCGTCAGTGTGAGTCAGTGCGCTGCCGCCGAACAGAGGTTGCCGCAGACTCTTTCGCTTCTCTGCGCGGGTCAACAACTCCTGCACAAGTCTTCTGGATCTACAACAGCGACGAGGACCTCCAGAACACTACCGAATCCTCGTGTGGACGTGCCCTCCACCTGATGTGAAAGAGCAAAAGAGCGGGAAAGCGGCGCAGATCAAACAGAAGCGAAATGGGAGCGTTCCGCGTGCTGCTGGGGACTTTACATTACATGGGACTGTGCGTGCAACTTAGTGTGTGCACGAGGCAAGCTGGACACGGCGAGATCGAGAACCACATCTCTGGGAACGGTGAGTGACTACGTTCGGTTTTGTCAAGGGCTCTGAGAGACCGTAGGTGGCATCTATCATGAGTCTTCTCAACAAAGAGTGGGCGCTCGCGGGCAGGTGCCAGCGGGATCGCTTTGTTTCTATGCTTGTGTCTCGCAGTCAGAAAGCAGCTCAAGTGTGCTCTGAATTGATAACCTGCGCTGTTAGTCCGCGCACGTTCATCTCCTGC
The DNA here is from genome assembly GCA_038363315.1 of Mugilogobius chulae. Taxonomy (NCBI): domain Eukaryota; kingdom Metazoa; phylum Chordata; class Actinopteri; order Gobiiformes; family Gobiidae; genus Mugilogobius; species Mugilogobius chulae. The sequence continues at coordinate 27,345,239 of CM076414.1, forward strand.
AGCAGCAGGACAATCAGCTGAAATCTATAGGACTGTGAAGACTGTGCAATGAGTGAGTGTACTGGCGAGGGCTGGTGGTTAAGGTGTTTTTCTCTACCTACAGGTGAATAAGTACCACAGTGAGATGTGTACATCCATATTTCATTTGGAAATGGATGAGTGTCCCCGCGGGCCGTAGTAATCATCAACAGGAAATGCTACGACAGTGTCATTGTGTGTTAGGAGACCTCTTCGAGACTGACTGAGCTGGTGGTCACTTTGCCCTGGTAGATATCAGCATATTTGAAGTATTTTTTTTTTTTAACAACTATTTATCAACTCAGCGGTGTTCCTTTTTAATGGACTTAGATTTGCATGTAGAGGAAGTACAGAATGCCTGCATAACTGTTATAGAGCCTGTCCTCTGCTCAAATATTAGAATGTCAGAAAGTGAATGCCATTTATATATAACAACTAGACTAAGACCTTTTAAAAATGCATTGGCAGAGAAATTATTCAGCTTTTTAGGTTGGCTTGTTTGCGAGATTTTTTTGTGAAGTTTTACTAAACTGAACCAAGCTAGATACATGCCATTTAATGAGAGAAATTGGTCTTTGTGCATATCCTTTCTTCCTGTCAAACCAGTATGACTCCTAAAGAGCCAGCAGCTTGCACTTTGTTACGTCACCTCAGCTCCTCACAGCTGTGTCATGAGTCTGTTCTCCTGAAGCTTTGGCCTGGTGTGACAGTGTCTCCACAGGTATGACATCGTCCTGGCAGCTGGACTGCTGTGTGGGCTGTGTGAGAAGGAGCAGAATTATAGTGCTTCTGCACTCTCCGCCCACACTGCTCTTAGGCTTAAGACTAAGTTTACACAACTCATAAGAGTTACCGCAGCTACATTTAATTAGTTTACTTCTTCAGGCCCTAATAAATCATTAAGCCATTGTTTTTGTAAGTGAACTTAAAGCATTGACAGAAGTGTCAATTTAACATAAACAGGCAGCTTCCCAAAACATTTACAGCCACCATCAGGTCCTGCAATGTAACCAAGCTACGCATAGTAAATATTTTCAGACTGCATACTATTTGATTTATCTATAAAGCCAGTACATTCTTAAAGTTACAAGTTAGAGATCATTCAGGTATGATTATATGAAAAATGTAATGTTTGTCATTATTGTTTATGGTTATTCTTTAACTACTGTGTTAACTTTAAAGCCAATTTGTCATCATCAAAATGCTCTGTGTTTTGCAATAACAGCGTTTTTGTTGTCCATGGTGCTGAAGAGTAGGAGCACAGATTCAGCACCATGGACAGCACCCAAAACTCCCATTTTTATTTCTTTCTTTATTTTGTTAGTTAGTTGTCTAATAATAAAATCCAACATTTCTAAAAGTGTTGTTATTGACAGAAATGTACATAAACAACCTGTTATTATTCAGTGAACATATAATTAGTCTCTGCATATTAGTTTGGTGTTAATGCAAAGTTTTCCTGTTGTCAGATCTATCAGAATAACTATTCAATTATTTATACAAGGTCTGCTGAGCAAATCAATTTTCAAAAGAATAACATTTTTTTGTACAATTACTTTTCAGTCGCCTCAAGGTTTACATTTATATACAAAACTAGGTGCACACAGTTCTCCCAGCCCATACATCGCCGACGAAGAGTACATCTACACTGCAGAGACGACAAAACTGTGAGCTGTACTTTTTATTCTCATTTTAAGGGTTAGGGTTTAACTTTCCTTCTGATAGCCATTGGGTGCTAAAGGCCAAACTGGATTGTATCCTCAGTCTGTGTCGCGTCGCCTCTGACCAAACTCACCATCTGGCTTCACTAATAAAAAATGAGTTTGAATCAACTCCAGACTCTTACCAGCAGCACCAAAGAATGAGCACATTACAGGGCAAAGGACCGGCACAGAGCAGACAGAAAAGGAGAGCTGGGAAACACGTAAAAGATATATAACTGAGCTTTATCTGTGCAAAAAGTAGCACGCCAAGATCTTTTCTATGATGTAAAGATAGTTTTCAGGTTAAAATGAACCCGCAGTAGTTTGTTGTTAGCATGATAGTTGATGTTGATAGCTTTATTGCGATCATACAACAGTTTTTCCACGTGTGTAATTAGACAAAAATCACTTACAGTACCTTTAAGTGCTGTTTGAAGCCCGGATTATTCCCAGTTTGTACATCTTTATTCTCTTGCCGCCTCAGAGCTTGTTTTGTCCATGTCGTGGCAAGCACAGCGCTGTGGGATATGAATGGAAATGAGAGTGTACTGATGCCTGTTGTTTTGTCCTGAGGGGAAAGCCGTGTGTAGGTGCTGCATTTGCACTCTCAGCCGTTGGAGCTCCTTAATTGATATGTTCTTGTCTGGTCGGTTAAAAATGTGTTTAGAGTCATACATAATGAGTTTAGACCAGTCAAGAGATGGGTCAGCTATAGTTCTAGAGTAGGGCTGGGCAATACTGTGATAAAAATCAAAACATTAGCTTAGGGCAGGGCGATATGACAAAAAATTTATATTACAATTTTCTTGGAGCCAGATCACAATTTCAATTCCATCGTGAGTTCTTGTAAACTGTCTATTTTCAAATTGCTTTTGAGGTAAATACGATCATCTGCTTTTTTAGAAAGTTCCTTCTTCACAGTCAATGTTTAGATCCAGCCATCATAGGTGATCAGTGTTGCCAAATTTTCGGAGAGCAAGCAACCAATCCGAAAACAAGTGACCTCAACCCTTCAATAAAAGAATATTTAAAATAATCATTTAATTAGAACGTTTTGTATCTCCACAAAACGTAAAAAAAGACATAAAAATATGCTAAAAATCCAATATATATTTTCAAATCAGACCTGAAAAATATTACTATAAAGAATAAAACTTGGCAACTCTGAGGCTGAGAAAAGTAGGATGAAAAAAAGTGTATTTGAACAGATGGATTAGAAGAGAAATGGGAAATCCCGATGTGACGATTTCATCAAAAAAGACGATCGTCACAAGGATGAGCTCACAATTTGATTTTTATTACAATATTGCCCAGCCATACGTTAGCTCATCCTTGTGATAATCTGCTTTTTTTGATGAAAGCGTCATATCGTGATTTCTCATCTCTCTATGACTGTTGGTCAGCCACTTCTTTGGGCTTTGAGCTTTTTTTTTTTTTTTTTTTGGAAAGAGAATTTTAGAGGTGACAGGTTGAGTTTTTTAGAAGTACTCCTGGGCTGCACTTTTGAATCATAAAATAGGTTATTTTTGGTTGAATCACAAAATATCCATTTATGACTGAAGTGTGATTTTAGTCTGATACATACTGTTAAAATATTCCAAAATGATTAACACTTGTTTTTGTTTTTTCAAAGGATTGGTGACTTATTTCTCTCTGAAAATTGGGAAACATTGGTCAACCTTTGTCCTGCTCTGAGTGAGTGACGGCTGGATCTAGACAATCGCAGTGAAGTAGGAACTTCAAGAAAACGCAGATGATTTTATTTATGTCAAAGGCAATAAGAAAATAACCGGTCTACAACAAACGTGATAGAATTGAAATCGTGATCTGGATTAAACAAAATTGTGACATTCATTTGTTGCCACATCTCCCAGTCCTAGTGTAAAGGGAAATAGAACATAAGAAGTTGATGCTTCTTATGTGAACAACAACAGCGATTTGACAGTTTTAAGAGTGAAGCTTGCCGTGAAATATTGCCATGAATCTCTGGATCAATTGCAAATTCCTTGCTAAATACTGTCGCTCAATGTTTTACTGAATGAGTGATTTTTATACTTAGAGCAACACAAGGGAATTTACACATAAACAATTCAAATGTTCTGATGAAACAGCTTATACAGTATTATATTCCAAAAGCTTGTTTTTGCTGTGTCTGAGTACATCTAACTTTTATGCTTCCTCTACATGTCTGGCCTGCACCGATAGGACCTCGACATGTATCTGTATTCCAACCACATTTTCACCAAATACTGTTGTACCCATGCATTATTCATTAGGTCCTTAATAGATGGAAAAAGTAAGACGTTTGAACTTCCTTTTGAAAAATACAGTGTAATATTGGTTCATAGTGGTGGTGTAAGAAATCCCAGGGGTGATCATTTATCCTGCATTGGCCTGGTACCAGCAGGAGCACAGCACAGCCGGGCGGATCAGAGATGTGTGTGGGAAGAAGAAGAAGAAGACCACTTTTTTTCTTCTGTTTCAACAATGTTCTGCTCCACATTTGCACAAGCGCTCTTTCACTCATTGATACTTTTCAATTAACTTCTCATTAGAGCTTGCTTATCCAGCGAGCCGATTGTTCCAGCCAATCAATTGCCTTAATTAATCAGGGAGGGCTAAATGAGCCGTTGGGCCTATACAGTACTAGGGCTTTTCTGTTGGGGCAGTCACACGCTGGTTATAATACTTTTTTTTTCAGTGAGTGTGAGTGGAAGACATTTTTAAAGCCCTGATAAATGTGGAAGTAGAGTGTAAACGGTCAAAAGAACCTATCTCAAGCAGACTGTATATGTTCTCTTGTATAGGTTGGCCTGTGTATGTTGGCCGTTTGTACTTCCTGGTTGTCGTAGAACTATCCGCAGTACTGCAAATTTTTTTACGTATAGCTGCAGTGAAAAGAAAGTGCAAAGTGACTAGGTTGCGCCAGCTTTACTACATGACACTCAAATTGTTTATCACAATTTTAAATAACACGAAGCCCTATAGAGGGATTTTCAGTCGACGTCACTTCCCGCCCTCTTTCGGCATATGCCTCATGCAGAAAGAGCTCCTCTCCATCTGCTTACATGGGGAAACTTCTTTGAATAAAACAACGAAACGGGTCGAGACGAGAGCAGCTGTTTTAATCAGGTATGAACCTGTCTCCTGAAGCTTGAGACTGTGTTTTTCTCACGTTTTTTTTTCACTCACCTGAATGTCATTCACAAATGTAGATTTAGCAGCATAACTTTTGTTTTCGCACAGTGATAAACTTTTGTAGTTAGCTGACAAAGGAGCTTTTTGACTTGTTTCCACAGTTTGTGTGTATGTGTATGCCTCTTCTGGAGGCAGGGTGCCTCCAAAAAGCACCTCTATACTTCACAAAGTTATTTGTTTGAATTAGGACTGCAACAAGTTAATCAATTAATCACAACTAATCAATTATTGAAATAATCAACAACTAATTTAATAATCGAATCGGTAACTTGTCTTTATTCTAGTGTTGTCACAGCTTTAAATCACTATTATATTTCAAACTTGATGTTGATACTTTTAAAACTGTTCAGAAAAGCCAAATGTGTTCTCTTAAAGTCACATTTTAGTGCCAGTACAAAAGAAAAAGAATCTAGATTTGATCTTTGCTTATGTGATTCTTGATACTTTCGACAGTCCTTCTTTTATATAGGTTTCAAAACATAAGTTGAGAAAAGCCTCACACTGAAAAAGAAATGAAGATGACAAGCCATAAAAGTGGTGTAATTGTATGTGTATACTTAGTTTGTAAATCTGCACTTCTCAAACATTGTTAAGGACATTACCTTCAGTCAAACTTTACAAAATCTTGCATTCAATTGACTTTTCTGTTCTAAACAACTATTCGAATAAACAAAAAAATAATAACCCAACTAATCGATTACCAAAATAATCGTTAGTTCCAGCCCTAGTTTGGATGTGCTGTAAAATAAGTTTAGGACATACAAAATGTTTCTGCCAAAATGTACTGGTGTCATTGTAGTATGCATTAGAAAGCCAGTGTTGTACAAAAGAAAACATTAAAATAAGAGGATTAAGCATCACAGAGAATCAGTAGAGCGCTGTTGTAACAGGCCTTGTTGCTGGCTGCGATTATCTTGCGTAGCATTTGTGCCTTCAGCTCTTCTCAGTTGCAGATATTCTGTCCTGAAGCTTTGCCTGGACTCACTTATGTACCTTTACCAGACTGTGACCCCTATCGCCTTCTAAGCCAGCCTCATTCCACTGCTATTATCCCAGATTGGATTTGAACCATTCATCCAATTCCACAGGTGAAACCCTTACTATTCATTGTCCACACAAAGGCATTGCAGCAGGGTTTAAAGGCTGGAGGGATGGCTGCTCAGGGGAGTGGAGCTCTGATTGTGTATTCAGACTCAGCACCGATACAATCACCGCCCTGCCTCTTTATGGTTTGTTTTCTTGGCCCTTTCTATTGGGACATAGTGGTGGTGTCAGACTCTCAATCCAGTGCTGAAATGAGTTCAAACTTGGACATTATTGCAATTATTAAAACAGAAAAAGCATTGTGCACTTCCATTATGCAGTGAGAAGCCAAGCTGCAAACATTTTTCAAAGTTGCTGTAAGCGGTTGGAGCCAATCTTCTTTTTTTTTTTTTTTTATTGTGTCTTATGTCTTTTTCGATTCAGGTGAATATAAAGTTGGAACTATTGAAACATGTACCTGAATAGACATGGCAATAGAAAATGATATACAAACATAGCAGTGGCTTTGATACTGTATTTGTGTTACTTGTGTGTTGAGGCTAGCTGTGTGATTTGTATTCATTCCTCACATCCTACTGCTTTCATTATTAGAGATTTTAGCCTCAGCAGAGTCTCTACAGCAGCGGTTTCCAACTTTTTCTCCCGTAGAGCAACTTTATTAAATCATGTTAGCTGGAGAGCTGGGCGATCTGGGAGATCTGGAGAAAATATATTCATGTTTTTTTTCCTCATATTGATCTATCTCAATTCTTGATTTGATTTTGTTTAGCACATATAGCCATATTCAATACTATCAATATTTTTGTTTGGCTTTTGCTCCAAAACACTTGTTTTTACTTACAAAAGACTGGTTTTTGATCTTTCGATTCAAACCAGCAACCAAAAAATAGATGATTTGCATGAGTAAGTCTGGATCTCTCAGTTTTTTTCAAATAATTGCCCAGCCATAGTTAGCAGTCATTATAAACTGAGTAAGTGTCTTCAATTAGATAAGCACAATTAGATACAAAAAAAAAAAAATTGACAAGTTTTGACATTCAAAAGACTTTAGACACGCGATGAAAGTTGAAACATCTTGATTTTGTAAAGCTTGGTGCAGATGACTACGCATCTTTGAAGCCTTTCTACTACTGTAGCAGTTATCCGTATTGTTGTCTTTCACCATCATTACTGACAGAAAACATCGACACCTTAAATCAAAAGGTTGTCAAAGAATTGAGATGTTGAGATGTGAAATCTGTTTTGCCTAGTGTGACTACGTGGTCAGTACCCGTCCTGAGCGGGAGTGAGTTTATCCCATACCACCACACACTTCACCGACCTGGTCCCTCAGACAAGACTGAGGTTATCATCTTTGGCCCACAGAAACACAGAGAAAGTGTCAGCAGTCACCTTCAGTCTCTCTCTCTAAAACCTTCAAGTCAAGTTAGAAATCTGGGGGTAATACTGGACTCAGACTTGAACTTTAACAGCCACATTAAGTCAATAACATCAGCAGCTTTCTACCATCTAAAAAACATTGCCAAAATCAAAAGTATTGTGTCAAAGCCTGACTTGGAAAGACTTATCCATGCATTTGTCTCCAGTAGGTTAGACTATTGTACCGGCCTGCTCACCGGCCTATCCAAACAGGCTGTAAAACAGCTGCAGTACATCCAGAACGCTGCTGCTCGTGTCTTGACCAGAACCAGGAAGTACGATCACATTAGTCCTGTGCTTAGGTCTTTGCATTGGCTTCCTGTGACTCAGAGAATAGACTTTAAAACAGCTCTTTGTTTAAGTCTCTCCATGGACTAGCCCAAGTACATCTCTGACATGTTAGTGCCTTATGAACCATCTCGACTCTGAGGTCCTCAGGACCGGCCTCCTGCTGGTGCCAGGTCAGGACTAACATGGGGAATCAGCGTTTCAGTTTATGCAGCTAAGACCTGGAACAGTCTTCCAGAAGATGTAAGACAGGCCTCCACTGTGACAATGTTTAAATCTAGGCTCAAAACATTTCTTTTTATCTGTGCATATGACTGAAATACTTTTAAATTTTTTAATAATGTTGTATTGTAATTTTGATGCATTTTCCTGCTTATAAAGCACTTTGAATTGCTTTGTGTATGAATTGTGCTATACAAATACATTGCTGCTTTCCTCGTGTGGTCTACACGTTACACTATACATATACATTGTATGAGCTTGTAGTTTTCCAAGAACAGAGAACTTGGTGTCTGGAGATGGAGTCTGGATTGATTTGGTGCAGGATTGTTACTTTGGTGCTTACGGTTAAGATAGTTTGGAAAAAAAAGTCATCTAATAAAATAAGGAATAAGATTAGAGTCGCTATTGACTAAAATATACTATTTCTGGTCTCTAGTATTTGTTTGCACAGGTAAAGATTACAATTTGTTGTAGTGCTAATATTTCTGTATTATATCCCTTTAGATTTGGTAAAGTGTGACTTTCTCATAACACTCAAGGTTAGAATCCTGGATGAGGCACATTATGAGCAAAGCAGAGCACCCTGACATCACTTCACTGTTGAACTATTAAAAATGTAATGAGGTCCCACACACAGTCTCCCTGGCAGGCATTCAGGAGCAGCTTGAACAGTTTACTGCCATGTTATGCACAATCTCACTGTATGTCCTTGTACTTTGTCCCCTCCTCTTTCTCCTCCTCTTCCTCCTCACAGTTCAGCGCTGTCCAACGCTGTGGGGTTCCATCTATCATGACAGCAGCACGCCACACTGTAAAACCAAATATAGCTGCCGTCTCATGGGGGAAAAGTCGTGTTCTGATTGTTCAAAGTGTGCCGTCGTTCTAAAAAGCAAGCATGGGTACACCGACAAGTTCTTTGAATTGAAGAAAGATCTTTTCATATAATTATATTGGATGAGTGTGTTCATGAATGTGTGTTGTATCTGCAGTGTCTACAAGAAGCGATAAAAGATGAAAGATATCTGTATATTTTTACTGTTAATTGTTTTCCCAAAAACGAATTTAAGCTTACATCCCTCCTAATCAATACTTTTTTTCTTGCTATTCGAAGCTGCTGCATGTACAGACCTCAACAATCTTGCCTGCTTCAACGTTTGTGTCGGTCCCAAAGTATTGAGATATGTGCCTTGTTGTGGTGGCCGCTCCTCACTTGTGTTTGAAATTTTACAATAAATTTACTTAATATCACCTTTCCCTCAGCACAATTCTCATAAGTTTCAAGATTCTGGTTTGTCATCATTGTCATAATCCAGTGTCGCATACAGACTTCACTTTTAAACACATCTGGTAAATAAATCGGAAAATGTATTAGGTAAAAGAGCAAAACCTGTTTGCTGAGGTAAAAAGAAAAAACATTTTCAAGGAAGTGAAGATATTGACCTTAAGTTAAATTATTTGGCTAGCCTTAGGCACAATTGTGCAACAAAATTTAGTGTTGGGATTAGGTGAAGCTTGGACGAACACTAGAAGTAAAACTTCTAATTCATTTTTTGCTATGGGAATTTAGCAAAAAATGTTTAAGCTAATGTTCTTACAACGGACCTCAGCTAACGTATTGCCTCTGAGAAAGGTTTCAAACATTTATTTATACTATCACTGAAGTTTTGTCTAGTTTTTTTCATTAACAAAAATAAATGATTTAGGAAATTTACTTCTGGAACTAAGCTTGGAGCAATTACTGTTGAGATCTATTAATAGGTATATTATTTGTTGAAGGTACACTTTGTAATCTTTGGTTGGTGAGTGGTCATCTGCTTATTTTATATTCCATCTCTGGCAAGCAGATGATGCCTCTTGTCCAAGCTACTGGACAGTTGTATTTGTTACTTAATGAACTTCTAGCTACAAAGGCCAAACTTTATTGTAAAAGTTGAAAAATCAAAATTCTAATATAGTGATTATAGCGAAGTATGTTTCTGTATTAAGCTTGTGATTGCGTAGTTGATCCATAACCGACAAACCCCAGATCACTGTATCATATTTTCAACGCACATTTATTTGAGACTATATGAAAAAGTAATATACGACTCTTTCCACTTTTGACTTCTCTACGTTTCTCAATTGAATCCTCTGAAAATTGGTTGTAAAATAGAATCACCTCTGTGTCAAGTGTTTCGGACATGCGCGGCTGAGAAGCGGGGAGCTGACCGTTTTAGAGCTTGTTTTCATTCGGCTCTAGGTACAGCCCATGTATTTAGGTCCTAACCTTATATATACTGTGCAGTGAGACAAGTGCTGGGGGGCAGTCTGGCACCAGCCTCTCACCGCTGACAAATGATTACTGTGGCGGCTCGCTCCCTCGGCACACACACACTCCGCCTAGTTATCTCTGAAACATCGATATATTCCATGTCTGCTGGCTTTGTTTGCAAGTGCTTCACAAGCCCAGCGTAATCTTCAATAATATAGAGTTTGGAGATGTTGATTTATGACTGTCACGCTTCTGAGGCGATGTGAATGCAATGAAAATATAGGTAAATGGGTAGGATTTCGAGCTACACAAAATTGAGATTAGATGTTTCTGTATGAGAATCTAGTGTTAACTCCAAACTTTTTTTTTTTTTTGCAAAGTTGACAGTTTGATTCATGTGTAAAAAGAATTGGTTCTAGTTCATGGTCGTATGTGTTAACTGTGGAGTTTTTTGTTCTGTGGGTTGTTGCGCTCCTTAAAATGCCATGACACAATATTGACTTGATATATTCTCTAGAAGGCAAAAATGTTTCTGCAGCTTGATTTGAAGTTTCTCTGTGAATAAATAATAGCTATTGACCTGCTTAATAAAAGAAAGGTCCAAACAAACAAACAAACAAGAAACATGGCAGCTGTAGTGAAAGATTTACTATCCATCTGAACATTGACGTCAAGATATTTTAGATAATGTTGCATGTGGTGTAGAGTGCCTTATGAACTGCTCAGACTTCTGTAAGGAAGCTGAGGGACAATGGTCAGAATTTCAGGCCCCACAAACTCAACTGCCAACTTCTCTGGTCTGATATTTCACAAGCTTCAGCTGGTTGAACAATTTTCCCGCCAATGTTGGAGGAACCTTTGCTCAGCAGAAGCCAACTCACCCAGTTGTGAATGAGCCTAAAAAAGTTCTCTCTTTTGTCTCTCAGAAAGCTCTCTTATGGAGTTTCTTTGATGGATATGTGCGAATAGGCCACGCCCGGTCTCGGTGCAGAAAAATGGAGCAGAAGGACAGCACTTAGCTCTTGGGCCGCCTGGATCAAATCGTTTGCACTCATAGTTCTTGTAAGCCACTCAAAAAGCCAAAATAAATTGACTTCTATGCTGACTTTCGTCTAATTACTTGTTATCTTTGCGTGTTTTAAGACATCTCAAACAACTCATTAATACCCTCAGCAGAATAATTAGCCCCCCAACCTCCAGATGTTGCTGCTATCTGTAAAGCAAAGCTGATAGTCTGGGTAAACCTAAGAGAATCTGGCAGCTCTTCAGCAGCTCCACTCCTTTCCTGACAATGCGAATTCATCCCATTAGCATCCTCCATCTTCCTCTGCGCTCCCCATCTGCCATCTCTAACTATTGTGAGTAATAAAGTCTGAATGCTAGCATCGCCACCCGCACCACTGAAAAAGCTCTGTGCTGGAATCGGCACAAACAAGCTCGGGGTCAGTTCGCAGTCAAGGACTCCCTCTCTGTCTCGGCCCATAAGTGCCGCCTGCTTCACGTCCTCAGCTCTTTGGGAAAGCACCTCCTTTTCCCGTGTGTGTGTATGTGTGAAAAAGTGCGCATGGACTTTTGAAGGAGAATGATTGCGGGCAGCTTTGAGGCCCGTGATCCAAAGCTCGGTTTGCTCTGAGGTTCTCTGCACCATGACTGAAACTCATCGCGCCGACTCATCACCCGAACTGTGTGAAGAAGTGTGTGTGTGAGGAATGATAAAGGCAGCTTTGAGACAGACGATCCAAACTCGTTCACTATTTTCACTCAGTGTGTGCTCCGGAATTTTCTACATCCGGGGACTTAAATATATTCCTCCAGGCACTTGAACACAGCTTTCATCCATAGATGCAATAAATATATGTATAAGGTGTAGTGCTTAAGTAGTTCTTCAAAGGATTCTGCCTGACCTTTTGTCTGACTATTGTTGTGTTTGCAACACAAGTGAGATAGACTATAGATAGTGACTGATAGAAATACAAGTGGGAAATGTGGGCACATCATGCAGCATGAAACCAAGTGCTATTTTGTTTTCTATGCACATTAATTGGCTGAAATGCAGAGTGTGCTGTGTGGCGTCGGTGAAGGGCAGACTTAGATTTACAACTACACCACCAATCAAGCAAAAGTCTGGTTGGCATAGACTGACTTTTGAGTTGTTTTTGTTTCTCAGGAAGAAGTTAAACCTGAAAAAAAAACACTGGGATTGCATCAAATACATTGAGTTGGATACAGTTTAGAACCTGCATGAGTTTGGCCAGATTTGTGGTAGTACTAAATACTGTATCTAGATGTATTGCTTGAATCCGCAAGAGTTGTTTTTTCTTCCTATAGGACTGTAGAAATTCTTGGCCAATTAAGATATGTCTTTTCGATTATTCGTTGATTTAAAAGATGTGGCCACTATCATAAACTCTGTATATAAGTTTTTGTTGTTGTGTACTACTAAATAAACCCTTATTATAGAACTAGTCGACTGTGACAAAGTTCGGTTGACTAAAAACTCATTACCACAACTTTACAAAGCAGCTTGGATCAGTTTTTAAGTAAGTAGGTGTAAACTTTATTTGTGTTGAACCCAAGAGAAGTTGCACGTTGTTCACCAGGCTATGCAGTATAGGACAATGTTGTAGCAGTTTTGTTTGTTTAATTCTGGCTCAACAATTTGCTTTATATCTTTGATTCTGTCCTTCTTGATTCACAGTACAATAACCTGTCCAATTAAGTCTCTACAGGCCATAAATATATTTTAAACATGCCTGATATTGAGTTTAAATCAGACTTTGCACAGTGTAAACTAATATTTGTCAAGGCTAATTGAGGTTACGTGTGGGAAGGAATAACATTAGATTAGACTTTTCAATTCAACAGAAATTCTACTAATTAATTAAGAGTATTGTTTTTGGATGTTAAAGCAATTAAGGAAATGATGAGTCTGTGCTGGTGATGGATTGTCTAAATAATTCTCTTTATTACCATGCTGGCAAGGAAGTCCTTTGCTGTGAAGACTTTTTTGAACGAGTGTTGCTTATCTTCCATTAGACACATTACTGCCAACGTTTCCATCAAAGAGCAAACACATAGACTGGCTCCGATTCGGAGACGCACTCTCGTGGGGAGGCACTTGGCAGGACTCGGATTTGGCAGACACACTGAGAGAGCAGCACGAGACGAGGACTGGGCTGAAGAAAACTCAGCCAGAGGAAATGCTCCAGGATCAGTCATTCACTGTTTGAAAACTCCTCGACTGCGCACGAGCTGAGCTGCCTTATATTGGACTCAAGTAGCATGTCCTCAGTAGAATCTCCACAATGACCATCTTATATCTAGCTGCAGGAGAATATTAGCTTTATGTTCTTTTGTTTTAGCTCTACTTTTCTACATATTACAGTGCAACATCTTTGTTAATCTGTTCCTTGATATTAAATTCCACGCTTCAAGGTCCAAGTTTTTACCTTGTTGTTTCCTTGTACCTTCTTGTTTGCAAACTGGTAGATTATTAGTCTCATATTGTCTTAGTAGAATAACTCAGTTGTCATTACGGCTTCAGCGGTATCAGCAAATCATAAAGACTGCTGCTTCACAAACAACTCCTATCTTATTCTTCTAAAAATATCTGATGATTGGGTCTGTATCCATATGATTCTGTAATATTGTATCAATCATTCATAGATTTATTTCAGTATTTTTATCAATTCTCCATTACTCTGAATAGAATCAGATTTTTTAAAGGGATGGGACATTTCTGTTTTGTCACAATTCAATTCTTGTCTCGCTAAAATTCTTGGTTCATTCATATACTGTTATAAATTCGTTTTGATTGTACCTGGTGGTGATTGGTTAATGTGTTGTGGTGATCTTTATTGCCCTTTTGTGATCTTAGGCAATAAAGATGTTGAAGCTTGTTGAAGCTTTTTGGTTGGTATTGGAACTGCACAAGAGCTTGAAATGTGAAGCTAAATGTTTAACACTTCAGTATTTTAGTGACAATAAGATTAAATCCAGCTCTATTAGCTTGCAATTTACAACTTCTGACTCCTAACTGCACTAAAATGACAACACGGACAAACTTGAGGATTGACCGGCCATCAGAACTGAACTGATTGAATCTGTATTTAACTATTCAGAACTATTGCAAGAAGCCCTTTAAAACATCAAAACAGCAAAACTTGTCCAAAACAAATTGCAATTAGATCATTTCTTTGATCACGCAGCGCTAGTTGTCATCTATGTCAGGCAACATAGGTTTGAGATGATGTATTACCTTGACATGCTTGGAAAACTGCTTCCTTTTTCACATCATGAGGAGATGTTTGTCTGGCACCATCTGCTTATGTTTTTAATCATCACTGCTGATGTATTTTCACAATGTTTTTTATCTTCTTATGAGGGCAAAAAGGTTGAGAAAGTTACAAAGTGGCATTTCTGTGAAGGTTTGAAGGTAAAGGAGTAAATTTAATACCACAGATATAGAGTTGCATAATCGTCATTGACAGGGTGTTCAGTTTTAAATTCTATGGGTTGTGTTGCTTGTTGATTTTCTGGTGTCTTGGTTTCTTTTATTTCTGTCTTTTCAAAGCTTCAGAGCATATGTTTAAAAGAATGGTAGAAGTCTATGTTTCTAGAGCCAAAAAGGACACACAATCTTTGCATTACTTTCTGTATTTTTTCTTCTGCCATTTTCATAATTTTGTTTTTACTTCTCATTCCATTCTGTGTGCGTAGGTTTCTGTAGGAGTCATATGTTTGTTGTAAACATGTCTATGCTTAGTCTGATATGTGCTGTGTATAATGATCCGACTCAAGGACTTTCAGTTTTATGAGTATGCAAATAATGTGCATCATATCGTTGACCTTTAAAGTCAAAGCACTACGCTTGTATTTCTCTGACTGTGAATGAGAGGCGGACTCAGAAGGAGAAAATTATAGTAAATCATTGTTATTATTTGGCAAGTTTGTGCGATGAACCTCGATAATTTGTTTATATAAAACAGTAAAATGCAGTCAAATTTATAAGTACTTGAGTTAATAGAGAAGTGTTGTTTGCATTTTTTTTTTCTTTTTTTAGGAAGGCCTTCTTCTTTGGATAAAAGATGTTCAAGACGCCAGCAGCTCACAAAAACCTAGTGAGAGGAAATCACAGTAATAGATTTGTACTTTCATTTTGTATCACAGCAAAACAGTATGAAATTTGATTCTGTGAGGACATGTGTTCCTAAAAAATAAGCAGGTTCCATCCATACTGACTTGGGCTAAAATTGTAAATTAACATGAAAAACTACATTAGTTCCCTGGAAAACGAACACGCTATGTTACTACGCTACTTTCATTCAAAACTAACATGAGTACTCATGAGTTACCATTAAGATACAGTTATCGATAACACTGAACTCTCAGTTTAACAAGAACGGTAAAAAGTAGTCACTGTGCTGTTAATCAGAGGAATCATTCTGAGTTTTTGGGAGGGACATCAGCGCCTGCGCAAATAGTCAAAGTTTGACAAAACAAACAACTATCACCATCGATCAAACTGTGACTTCCAGTTGAATCTCCCTTATGAGTTTGTTTTGATTAATTAGGTTTATTTTGATTCAGTCACTGTGTTGTGTGGAAGCGACAGATAAGAGAAACTTGTAGGAGGAGGTACAAAGAGTGCAATAGAGGAAGAAAAATTCAGTAGTGCGCATGAGGGGAGGTGCCGAAGGTTCGTGATAAGAACACTTCACAGAGGCTCTGTAGAAGCAGTGAAGAAGTTAACGTGAGAGCAGGTGGTGCCGTAGCAGGATGCAGTTGAGCTGCTGCATGTGAGCCTAAACTAAAGCGTTACTAATTTTAAAAAGACCAAGTACTTTTTTACCAAGGAAAGCAAACTAAGGCATTCAGTTACTCTTTACCCTCCAAAAGTAATTTGAGTATTCTACACATTACCAAGTAACAAATTACCCCCAGCACTGTTTAGGAATTCTAATATATGTTTACATTGATTTTGAGAATGATATGCACATTAGCAGAGGGGTCAGAGCTTCCACCTCCAAGGACATGCATGCATAGGTCAACTGGCCACATTCTTTTTGTATGAGATGTGATTTTTTTTTGTCTCTTGTTATGCATGAGTGGACCGTCCTGCTGTCCCCCCCAAGGCAGCACTGGGGACTGGGCACAGAAATTAACTCCAAATCTAAATTAGCCATTTAAAACTGAAGTAATCACCATTAAAAAAGACATGTGCACACTACCCAATGTGTTATTTTACTTTGGCTTTTCGTAACATTTCATATTTTGATTTTTTGTATATTTTTTTTTTTTTTTTTTTTTTTTTGCAACTGATGCATTTCACAAATTTTACCAATATCTGCTTGCTTACTG
Source organism: Mugilogobius chulae (assembly GCA_038363315.1). Lineage (NCBI taxonomy): Eukaryota > Metazoa > Chordata > Actinopteri > Gobiiformes > Gobiidae > Mugilogobius > Mugilogobius chulae. The sequence continues at coordinate 27,361,742 of CM076414.1, forward strand.
TTTTGTGAATAAACCGGACCTGGCTAAAGTCAGACCTATACAGAGGATCAGTAAACAATTATTTAAATATGTTGCAAAAAAAACAAAACATAAAAGAGCCACGAATTTTGGTTGAAGCCACGTGCCGACATTTTCTTTGGGTTTAACAAGTAAATCTTAGCCCTAAACTTACCCATTTTAGCCTAAAACAAAGAAAATGTTGCCACACGGTTCTTCGTAGCTTTTTTAACGTTTTGACTTTCGTAAATATTGACATAAAAAAGGCGTGAAAACGTGCTTATCATACGTTTGTAACATTTTGTTGTTTATCTACGTTTCCTTTAGAGACTGTGTTGGACAGAAAGCTGACACCCATGAATCTCTGTTGTCATTTTAACCACATATCACCATTGTAGTAACTACCAGATGCAGTACTAAACTAAAACATCCTTGTATGTGGTAAGCAAGCGATGTGGGCACTTCCTCCGCAGGACTGACTCATAATAAGATGCTATTCCAGTGACATCTCATGTGTACTTAATTTACCATCTCTTGTTCAGCTCATATTCTTGCCATGTTCTGATCTGTCACCATAGCAACGGGTTTGTGGTAGCTAGCTGGTATACACTGATGTTCTATATGCACAGTATGTTACCGTGCTTTGAAATGAATCCATGATGTATTCCTCAGCCAGCGTCCTGTGACTTGTGACGATATCTTTAATGGTTTTTGCAAGTAAAAGCTTTTCGTGTGACTGGAGCTGGAAGCAAACATTTACATTTTGTTTTGAGGAAAAGCTTGAATTATTTATACTACTTCCATAAAAATCTTAGTGTGGCGTGTCGGGGAGTCAGTCACTCTGGTATATTTAAAATTCAGGTGGTGATAAATTTTCTCAACAGTTCTGTAAATAATTCAAAAGTTCACTGCTTTTTTTTTTTTTTTTTTTTTTGCATTTCCCTTTAATTTGTTTTCATTTTTTGAGGCAGTTTCATCCTGGAGGTAGTAAGCGCTGATCATATCGAATAATACTTGGCCGTCATCCACATTTTGGTTGCAGATAAAAGCTGCTTTGAAAACCTTGAGTTTTAAGTGGACAAGAATGAGGATGCACATACAAATCACATTACTGTGTGTTTATTTTTTAACGCAGCCCACATAGTCTTGCACTTTTAAAGCTGTTTATATCTTTCTAGAGTACTACACTTTGAATTGGATACATTATAGTTAGGTATAGTATGTAGCTATCCAATCCTCTTGTATTCAAGTTATGGTTTTTACTATTCTACTAACTATAGTTGTGGTTAGATTGTGAATTCAGTTATCATAATTTTGATTACCTAATAAATATTTCCAACATCTGTTTAAATTACGGAGTACATTTTAGCATCATCTTAGAACAAAGCACCAAAAACATCATTTTTGTTCTCTTCTCTCCTGAGACACACATGAGCTGTTGTTGCCGCTGGCCGTCTGCAGACAGGCCTCTCCATTACAGCACTGCCCAGGCCTAATTACAGCTCCGTGGAGGGCCTTTTCACTGTGCTCGGGCAGGGTGTATTTTCTGCCTCCAACTATCCACATCTCCTCACTGCAACTCAACAATTACCTAAACCTGAACCAAATGAACTTCTGTGGCTATTGCACAGTCACTGTCCAATACACTTTGCTTGAATCCAATCAGGTCTGGCAGTGATCTGTGTGTGCTGTCCAACATGTGTGTCTAATAGACTGGTGGTCATGTTTGAAGCTGATGGTATTTACAAAGCCCTGCTCAGTTGGACAGCCAGATACCTGTGGGCTGTAAGAGCGGAGCATGCAGGAGCTTGAATAGCATACACATAAGAGGATTGTTGTCAGCGTGCTGGTGCAAGCTGTCTGGGTCTAATGACAGTGGTGTCAACACACGCTCTGTTTGTTGTATCCAGGAGATGCACGATGTTGCTCATTCAGTGCCACATTTTCGGTAAAAAATTAGTTAGTCCCACATAAGTGCCTTCTCGCTTGTGCCAATTTGCTACAGTAGTGTTGTTGTGCTTGTAGAAAGGCTGCAATCCTAAACAGAGTAATTGATTAAACCAGGCTTCTCTAAAAAGGTTTTATAATTTACTACGCACAATTCGTGCAACTTTCGAGTCTACAATAGGGACAGTGATAACAGCGGCTTACACTTTTTTGACCGCAGAATAAATGCATCCTGCACAGAATCGATTATTTACCATCCTTTAAATTTGCTATGCCTGTCCTATCTATCTAACTCCACTGTGGGGACACTATGACAAATGAGATACCAAACTGGCAGAAGTTTATGGTCTTCTTGCAAAAGTTCATAATCTGGATTGGATTTAAAATGGCTTGTACAATTAGCCTGCAAACACAACAATATGTTTGGCAATTAGCAGCAAGCGGTTTGTCCACATTTTTCACCTGGATTCTGCCTCTGAGGAAGCATTGTGTTTTCTCTTATCGGCTTCATATAAATGTTTGGGGCCATGCAGCCTCGAAGCCCACAGGTACTCTTTATGTGAAAGTACTAATCCTGATAAGACTTTCATTTAGAGGAACTTTGTAGAACTTTGGGTACAATAATGGCTCAACAAATCAATAAACGCGACTCAAACTGAGGCTTCACTATAAAGGTCTTGGTAGTTAATTAGCCAAATATCTGAGGCATGTCTGGTGGTTGCTAATATTATTAATTATGTTTCGGCTACGGTAGAATTATGTCCTTTAACCCCTTAACGCCTGAAAAAACATAAACAACAATTTAATTGAATAAGCTTACCTTAGAGAGCCAGCATCTGTGTATTGAATATGGAGCGATGGAGAACTGCTGTTTTGCTTTGTTTTTTTTAATTGCAAATTGAATGCATTTAGAATGTGGTCGGGATGGGATGATTCACTAAAGACACAATTCGATACAGTTTTCAATTTTTCAGCCACAATCTTTGATTTTGTTAGTTTATCAATGTCACCTTTTTTCCCCTTAAGACACAAAATAAAACACAATAAATTACATATAAAACAAAGCCACTGTTGTTAGTGCTCAGACCTTGTATTTTTATCAACATTTGAACAATAAACAGTAACATTTAGTGTCCATATTTAGAGGTCCACCCGTCAGTTGTTAATGCAACATAATAATGCACATTCAGTCAGGTCTTGCACAAGTTCATGCTTTGTTTCTTCAAACATTATGGCTGATATTTTGTATTATTGTGTGGATTACAACTATAGAGAGTGCGTAAGTCACAGGCTGCATGAGCAAAACAGATAGATTCTGGCCTTCCGATTAGATCGAAGGGTAAGTTTTTGAACAATTTTCCATACCCAGAATTTATGAATTGTATTTTTTATCAAATAACTGCACAGTACTGACAGCAGCATGGGTTTATAGCTCAAGACAAATTTCCCATTCTTGGGACAATAAAGGTAATGTTGAGTCTTGAATAATTCAAATTTTTTTTAGCAATCCACATGTTTTGCTCACTTACCTAATGCATCATGATCATTCTAAATATTCACAGCAATGAATTTTTAAACGCTTTTCACAAATTTCAGAGGCCAACCTGAGCTAGCAACAACAAAGCATGCTAAGAGCACAGTTCTTGTTTCTTTTTGATTTAGACACCACTTGTAATGTGCAGTTAGAGCAGACTGTGTGGCCATGGCTCGATACTGAAGCATCCATTAACATGTTGCACTATCAGTGAGAAGCTGGGGATTCTGTAACATGTCTCCAACTCAGCTCAAATGAGGGTTTAAAAAGCAGTACACGGTGCGTTCAAAATCACCTCCTGACCTAACGCATGCTCAGCCAAAAATACTGCTCCCTTATGTCTGACCTGGCGTATTTGCTGGTGTGTGCAATATGGGAAGTGCAAAATATTTAGGTTTAATCCCATATTGTACAATCATCATGACACAACTTCTGCTTGGGAGGACAGTCCTAAGAAGAAAATGTAAAAGTATTAAATGACTGCTACCTGTGCCATTGAAACAAGTCATGCTTGTCAAAGTGAAGAGGTTTAAATGAGGCCAGTCCAGACTCCCTGTGGATCAGTGTCAGACAGGACTGTGACTCAGACCTGCTGCAGAGGATGTGTGTGAACTTTCATTTTTACAGAACTCAGCACGCCAAAATAATACATTTAATTATTAACAGTGTGAGGTGTTTAATTAATGGGATACAGTACAAGGAAGATATTTTGAAGTTACAATAACTATCTTTATTTTGCTTACATTATTATATGCATTCTTTTGCTTTATGAGATTACAGACATATGGCAATTATTCCACTAATTAATTACAACTGGCCACAGTGAAAAAGGTGTATTTGGAGGCTAGATATTTGGCTAGTTTTGAGACCAAAGACTATGTAAGAGACTAATTTCATACAAAATAATATATTAAGCTGAACTTGCTCAGCTTAAGATAAGAAATTAATAATGTACCTTAAATTGAGTCAGTGATGTCAAGTTTCGTCTCAAAGTTACAGTGCAGCGTGGAAAGCTTGATATATATTTCGAGGGATGAGCAACATATCAGCATCAGTATTGGTCAATAAAATTATCAGTGCCAATATTTTTAGAGGTTTTCTAATCTCTATGTAACACATGTCAGTCACACTTTGTCGTCAAACATCAAATTATGTTATTTCTGAAAAGACTAAAAACATATATAACATTAATACCACAGAATATTTGAGAGCTCAGATTATATCATAGACAAATACATTGTTTTATTTTCTATTCTGTGAGTCATGCTATGGATTTTATGATACAAATATATATATATATCGGTATTGGCAAATATCATTGGCCACAGCTGAAGGCCAGTTATCGGGTATCAGTATCGGTTAAAAAAACATATTTTCCCATCTCTGTATATTTTCTATGATCACAGTGAGAGCAGACTGTCTGGCCACGGCTCAATACTGAAGCATCCATTAACACGATGCCCTAACTGTGATGAGCTGGTACACGACCACTGAGGGGATTCTGGAGCTTGAAGCAACACTGGTCCTGTTGAGGGATTAACAAGCAGAGCGGAATGAGTGCTTTGAAAACACAAGGTTGTCAACATTTTGACACTTTGACAAAAAAAAGTGAATGATTTTGAACTGTATTACTTGAGATAATTTGCATTCACTTTTCTTAAGAGTTTAATAACTTAATTGCATCTAAGGAATACATATTTAGTGCAAAGAGAAGCAAATGGCAGAATCTCAGCTGTAAATTCAGCATAGTAATTCAAAATCGAAAGCTATGTTATGTTTGCATTTTGTAATTAACTCTGTGTAACTACTGTAACTCTGAAACTGCTCAACCTTCTGAAATGAATAACAAGGTTGAAGTAATTTGTATAACTATTCTACTTCACTCCTCTAAATAAAGCATGTATTGTTTTTAGCTTATACATGCTGATATGCAAGGCTCTATCTACCTCTAAACCAGGGGTCTCAAACTCATTTGAAGCTGGGGTCGAAGTGATCAAAGTCTAAGTTGGTCAAGGGCTGCATATTAATATATACATAAAAAGTCTCTAGAAACCCCAATATAACATATATGTCCAGATTTTGTATGTTTTATATCATTTAGTCCACCATGTGAATAAAAAAGTTAATAAACTCTAGGTTTCAGATTGTCCACTCTAGAAAATGTGTTTGACAGATTTTGCAGTTTTATTGAAGCTAGGGATGTAACTTTACACTAAAAATGGTACATTCAAAACCATATTTGGTTCAATGTGCAGTTTAATGACGGACAACTATCAATACTAGAGCTGGGTGATCTGGAAAAAAAATGTAATCTTGATTTTGTTCTCATATTGATCCATCTCAATTTTGGATTTGATTTTGTTTAACCTTTTCAGAAACAAATGAAAAATGCCATTCATGCCATTTATTAGATTAAAAAAATATATATATATATATAATATTCTGCCTTAAAGTTTGACTTTTGCTTAATAACTAAACATTTTTACTGACAAAAGATTGTTTTTCAATCTTTCAGTTCAAAACCTGCCACCAAATATTTGATGATTTGATTGATTGATTTGATTCAATTCGATTTCGATCTCTTGATTTTTTATTAATGCCCAGCCCTAATCAATACTAATCAGAAATCATCACGGGGCTGCTTGAAATCATCTTGTAGGTCGCATTTGGCCCCTGAACCTCAAGTTTTAGACCGCTGCTTTAAAGCATCACACATTTCCGTTATCTTCCCATCTTTTCTCAATCTCTATCTACACTACTCCTTTGCTGTCATTCTCACTCCAGTCTGAGCCCCTTTTAAACCGCAGCATGTCTCTGTCCTCCCGAGCCCTACTATGTGTCACCCTCATTAGCTCCTCCAAATTGTAGCTCCACAAAGACAAACACCGTCGTCTCTCACAAATGAAACGTGCGCAAATGGAGCTTAGCGACGCCAAGGCTGCTTCAAATAGATTACAAGTGCGCAACCATATTCCCAGTGTCGCCTCTGATTAGCAGCGCCACAACACCGTCCGCTTCTGTTTTTAGATGGCGTAACGCGTGTGACAGCTCAACGTCTCTGCGGAGGTTTGATGTGTGTGTCTGGATTAGATCTGACACTTTCCGGGCCTTGTTATTTCGGTTTTAATCTGCGATGTCAAAAGTTGCATTTTCTTTATTGTTTTTGCCACTTTTCTTTCTTCCTGTATCACCTGTTTTATCTGTTGTCACTTGCTACACATGTTAGAACAATAGAGAGTGGTGACAAGAGAAGTTTGCAGGCAGATTGCTACAGGAATGGGATGATCAAAATAGTATGCCTTATTTTGATGAAACTTGAACGTCTCCATACGTACAGTAGATATTACACTCGACTTTAGTTTCTACTGTTATTGCTATTTTTAAATCATGTAGAAGCTAAATTTACAGTTTTACAGAGCTACTGTATGTGCTCATTATGTAAACTGAGTTTAGAGCTTTAAATTTGGGGTAACTAAATTTTGTATGATTAAATGTTGTGCTTTCTACTAAGAAGTATGTGGTAAATGCAGCACAAGACCACTGAGCCCTGTCTAAATTGAAAAGCGCCGAAAGCAGTGCTCTGATTGGCTGGGTCGGGTGGTCCTCTCCAGTTTCACTTTGTTGTTTGAATGATTCTGGAGGGAAAGTAGACAGATTTAAAACATAAATTGTCTTTGCAGTGTAAAAATCAGCTTCCCTACTTTTAAGCCATGCTGCATTTCCACATTAAAAAGGACTGAGAGTGAAGAGACATTGTCAGACTTTTCTTCAAAGTTTAATGCAGTATCTGAGTACCAACAGAAAGCAAAATAATTATTCAGGACGAGGTCTGAATGCAAGTTTAAGGCTTGTCATAAGTAGACTAGGCTACATCATTGTCAGTAGTACACCACTGTCAATCATTGCGAGTAATTTTTTAGTAAGTCCAACTAAGAAATTGTTCAAGCAAGAGTAGAACACCTAGGTGAAGTACACATGAAAAGAACAGGTCTCTGCAAACCACCAGAGCTATATGTACTAGAACAGGGGTTCTCAAACTTTTTCAGACCAGGGACCCCTTAGCGGCTCAAAAATCTTTCAAGGACCCCCTATCACTTTTCGCTCTGGTATCACATGAAATTTGGAAATTAAAGCTCTATAAGTTCTATATCAAATTTGAATAAATGGTTAATTTGCTGTGGTCATTTTTACTGGTTTACTTGTTTCAATTCAAAGCTAACAATCTTTTCAACCCAAATCATAAGAAATTTTTATATTGAAAAAATTATCAGTGTTTCAAAAAAATTTGGGGGACCCCCTACACATGGTCCAGGGACCCGGACCCCACTTTGAGAACCACTGTACTAGAAAGTTAGGGATGCATTGATCTGATACTAGGATTGGATATCGGTGTCAATCCAGGACATTTTCTGGATCTTGGCTCCATGATATCAGTTCAGTCTATATCCTAGTTGTGCCTTTATTGGGCATAATGAGACTTATTTACTGACTGATGTTGATCCAGAACGTCTCATAGCGTTTGACATTTTATTCATATTAAGTTATTTACTTGTGACTTGCACTATAAACAAGTTACACAAGTTTCTTATGTTTTGAAGAGAAAAAAAAGCTATATCAGTCCTCACACCAGTATCGGTTAATATCGGGTTTTGACAGATACTTAATTCCAAAGTATCGGGTTTGGTATCAGAACTGAAACAGGCATCCCTACTAGAAACACTATTAGGGTGCAGCCAGCACACTTAGAAAAGCAGGCCCAATGCTTTCCTCTCCACTGAGCTTGTTTTACCTTCCTAATGAAAGGAACTGCACCAAATTGCAATCCCATTTATTTTACAAAGTCTCTTCATGCATTATCACACAATGGCGTCTCTTTACAATGGTATTTTGTATTCACGTTGCTTGTTGTGCAGACAGAGTTAAGAGCTGCATTATAAATTCACTTTTTTTTCCCTTGGTTGGATGTAATAAATGAGACCATAGCAGAGCACTAACAAGCCAGCGTCTGCTCCGGACACGCTCGCACAGGGCTTTGTTTAGCTCAGTCGAAAACGCATTTCCTCTCAGTTCAGTCACACTTCTCAAGAGCCCTTTCATCTGTCCGCCTTCTGTTGCAACACATACCTTTTTATGTGTTTTGGTTCGTTCTGCCAGCCTAAAGCCGCACTCCTTTACCCTAAAATACATAGCCATAAAATTCAGCAAATGAACTAGCTCGGAGGATTTTGGATGGCACTTGACATGAGAGAAATGAAAATAAAATAGACAGTACTGTGAGGTGTGCTGCTTTAAAGCCTTAACATGACGTTTCAAAGCTACCTGCAGAAGCACACGTCAGGGGAGTCCAAGTGATCCTCCATGTTTTTCAAAGTCTATAAACATTTACCAAACTAATTCAGATCATATCAGAGCTCAAAATGCCTCAATTTACATTCTTGCTATCACTGTAAATGCTAAATTTCTGCAATATTCCTCAAGCATTTACACGCAAGACTTAGATATTCGTTTCATAATGGAGAGATCATGACAGAGATCGACCGCAATGGTTTTTAGGAATTCTGAGAACCCTTTTAGCAGTTACATTCTGCCTGTATTGACAGGTTGATATGTTGAGCCGAAATGGAATTTTTTTTCCAAAATACATAATCACCAGAATTGGCTGGCTTCAAATCCAAAAAAATACTTCTTTTTATTTTGTATATCATTCTTTTTAAGATTTGTTTACTTTAGCAGTACATGTGAAACAAAGAAATTCATTTGTCTTTTATAATTTGAACAAAAGTTTTTTTATTCCACTTTTTGTCTCTTTGACTTTGCTTTTTTTTTTTTATTCCTCCATTATAAGTAGTTTGAAACAATGTGGACTACATATACACAGTATCCCTGATTGGCCAGCCCACCTGTCAATCACACCCATCCAAACTCAAACTGTCCATATTTTTAAAAGAGTTTTGAGAAGTTCACATTTACTGTTACTGTCATGCAAAAGCCTTCATCTTTGGGAGAAGTTGTATCGAGTTTGTTATTGTCAATAGTAATAATGCATTGAGTTTACAAAGAGCATTTCATGACACTCAAAAATGATTCACTTTTTTTTTACATTATTTATTCACTCCACCCTCAATAGTTTTATTTTACTACTTTAGCCTCAACCGCCCTGACATGAGTAAGGCCGATTTTTTCAACCATCAGCCCCTCTGACCTCTCACGTAACATTTACAAAATTTTTTCTTTTGCGGCACCTGATGTTTCCAAACATTGCCCAGGCCCACCTCTGAGAATGGATGGGCTCAGGCTTTGACAAAGTGGTATATATTTGCCTTGCCTGACAAACATCTATCCAACAGCTTCACTGTTGTTGTACCTTTGTATTCTCCCGCTCAGAGCCGCACACTGAGGACTGTTTGTTTTTTTGTGGTTGGCGACTCTAATTTGTTTCTTTTTAAATGTCATTTCTAGAGAGCCGCTGCACACGGTGGCATTTCCTGTTTACGCTCACGTCTTGTGGAGATGCAGAGAAGGGAGGTGGCATTTAGCAAGTGGCTGCATAATGAGGTCACTCCATAGCGCACTTTCAAGACTAAATTAGCTCCATTTAGATGTTGGTAATGAGTGGAGCCGAGGCACTCCTCATAGTAGCTTCATTAGCGCTGACAGCTTCAAAATACAACATATTAATGCAAATAGCAAAACAGAAAAGAAAAACTTTTTGAATCTATGTTGGCATTTGTGATATGACTAAGTCTAGGTGTTGTTGCGTTTGTTTAAGTGAAGATAAGTGTATTTGTGTTTTTTATCTCCGTGTTGACAACCTGGCACATTTGTCGGAGCTCCACCACGAAACCAACTGTATTTGTTTACAGCTATTTTCTACAGGGACATTATGGATAAAAGGATTTCACTGAACCAACAGGAGGGATTTACTCAGAAGACGAGCAAATGTTGACAAAACTGGCAACTTTTCTGGTCTCAGAATGTGATTGACTGCTTACCTTTTCAAACATTTGTCACGCTTGGTTTTTATGAGTTTTGTCTGGTTAAGAATAATGGCTCAAATTAACATTTCAAGTCATCATTATAAGAATACGTAATTGATTTTATAGCAGGGATAGCCAATAATTTTCATCCACAAATAAGTTTTGTGTCTAATAAAAAATATGAGTGAGTAATTTTGACAATCTTTAATACATTTGAGAACCTGTCAGATAAATTCTCACAATGTGTGTGAGTTCAAAAATGCTTGAAAATCCATTGAGCTGAACTCTTACCACCGATGTGTGGTGGACCAATCACAACAAAGTGGTTTGTGCAGAAGCCAAAAGTGCAACTTTCAAGTGAATAATAATAATAATAATGCATTGGATTTATATAGCGCTTTTCAAGACACCCAAAGACGCTTCACATTGTGCATTATTCATTCATTTCACACTGGGTAGTGGTAAGCTACTATTGTAGCCACAGCTGCCCTGGGGCAGACTGACGGAAGCGAGGTTGCCATTTTCACCATCGGCCCTCCGACCACCACCAACCATACATACACACACCAGAACCATACTAGGCAATGTGGGTGAAGTGTCTTGCCTAAGGACACAGCAACGAGTTTCTCCTCTGTTACCCCACTGTGGCACCTGAGGTTCCTCCGTTGTCTCCCATCCGAGTACTGCCCAGGCCCAACCCTGCTTAGCTTCTGAGATCTGACGGGATCAGGCTTTGGCATGCTAGTATGGCCACATTAAAACAAACAGCACCTACCATAGCAGAAGTTTGGACTATTTCATTCACATTCGCCAATCAGCAGAGTGCTCATTTTTAATAGGTTGTGGCCAGGCTAGGCATGCACGTTTAATTTTTTGTTTAATCATTAGTTGGAGCTCTTCACGGTCAATAATTGGTTAACTGATTACGTAAACGCGGTACTTTTTTATTGTTGTTATTTTCACTGGACGTGTTATAATTGAGCATAGCGGCGCTATGAGAGTGAACGCAGAGCAGAGAGACAGCGACAGGTCTTTGAACTGTGCACAACACGAATGAGTAAAAGCTTCTATAAACACTGTTTTAATGCACTGTTGCACTATGTATTCAATAAAACTGCTCATAAATAAAAACGTTTTAAAGTTGTTGCTAACGTTTGCTGCTTACCTTCGATAGCTGCCCTGACCAAATCTGCGTAATCTGAGCTGTTCTCTTCTCCAACATAAAATCCAAGTGAATAAATCCATGCATGATTGATATATGTCCATAGACACTGCTGTGTCACATAGGTTTGCTCAGTCCTTATGAGATTATCAGTGTCTTTTGTAGTTTTAGTCATCTTTTTTTTTTCTTTTTTTCGCACAGACAAACTTTAGAGCTGTTCAGAAGCAGTTAGCACCATCCCGAGGCCAGGCAAAAGTGGTAGGTTGAAAAAAGGACCTGCAGATAATATAGCATAGTGCTGTACAATTTAATGGTCTCAATTAGCAAATTGCATAGGCTTCAATATTTTGAAGTACTATCATTTTTGCAGACAAAATGTTCTTTCATTTCCTACATAAAACAGTGTTATTATCTTAAACATGATAGACATCCCCTTGAACAGTTTTCAATGTCAATGCATTACAACACTGTGCTGTGGTGAACCCAGCCAGGAGATCTAAAAATACATTTAAATGTTATATATTATGTTCCAATCCTTGTACAAAAATCTCTTTAATGCAGGTCTATATTGTAATTCGCTTATCTTCATTAAAAATACATGCCATCTCCACTTATTCCAAAGGTTGTCCCTATTCCCTGTCCCTCTCTTTACTTTACATGTGTTCTGTGATGGGCTGAGCTGCAGTCTGTCCTGTAATCTCCCTCATTCCTCACTGTCAGCCCGGAGAGGAGACCCGCTGGGGGCTTCCTGCTATAACCGTACCCTCTCATTCCATAGCACACGTCTTTGGGAAGCGCCTTGTATCCTTGTGCCTACTTTATGTACTAGCGGGCCGCGGCTGCATCGTTTATCTGCGCTGTCAGCTCGCCCCATGAGGAGCACTCACCTGCAGAGGGGGAGTATGGATGAATGTGGGGCAAAGATGGGGAGCGGCTAGCAAAAATAACAGCAGTTGTGTTGTTAGACAAAAAGGCTGTAGTTGCAGGTGTTGAGTCTGACAGAAGAGCTTTGTAATGATTTTTACACAAGTGCTAGTGTGTTGTTCGAAGCTGAAGTTTCAAGTCAAGCTATAATTGCTACTAATGCACTTCTTTGGAAAACTAGTTGGTCTAATGGAAATAAAAATCAGAAAATGTATTTCATTTATTCTTTTCTTAAATTAATGAATTTTTTTGAAAGTACATTTTTGGCGACAGTTACGACTTAAGAGCTACTTTTCACAGAGAAACTGGACAGCCCACAAGCTTATAAATAAGAAATAAAATACTCTATGATTTGATTCAGACAGTACACATCTGATAAAGTCCTATGTTTGTGCTATTGTTTTTGGTGTAAAAGAAAAGTTTTAATAATTTACCACAAAAATGTAAGGTACCCCAGCATTAAGTCACATTTAGAACCCTAACCCTAAACAAACTAACTGGCATAGACATGAACTGTATGTAGAATACCACTGAAGTATAATTGTGTCCAAAATTTTTATTTTCTCTAGTGTCATAATCAAGTTTGAATTTTTTGTATTGTGACAATGCCATAGTCCACTCATCAATGCTATTATATTTCTTTCAAATAGTGCTGAACAAAATGTTAACTGGACTTTTGTACTGTTCACTTTTTCAGTTTAGTTTGACTTTTCAAAATCTGTAAAAATCCAAAATGTTTGTTACCAGTTGAAAGCTGAACACTTACTTAAATAGACAAGATTTCTATCATGTCACTGAATTCAAATTGGAAAAAAATAAATTAATTAAAATTAGTTTTCGTTTTTGTTCAGTAGTTAAAAAAAGTTTAGGTTTTAACAGCACTGTAGTAATATGGTAATATGGTGCTTCTTATGAATGAGCTGTGTATAAATAACTAAAGCCTTGTCAAAGATTTTTCTATTTCTATTTTTATATGTGAGTTAATGGTAATTTCTCATGGAAAGAGCATAATCTGTCACTGCACTGACTCAGTTTAACTCTACATAAAAGTCAGTGTTCAATAAAAACAATACAAAAACTGAAATCCTGTCCCTTTCAAAATCCCAATTGCTATGTTATTTTCATTCTTTTAATCTTCCATGGATTTCCACAATTCCAAAAAATGTACAATTAAATCAACACTTGTTTCTAATTCGAATACATTCAAATTAAATCTCCAGAATATTTATGTGACTGCCTACAGATTTCATCAAGTTTAGAGCCATGCATTGTTCCTCTTTGCCATGCTGTGTTTTGAGTGACAGGCTGCTTTTAGCTGAGTGTTGAGCATGTGTGTGGACGTTATCGCTGAGAGCTGCAGAGGATCCTCCAGTGCATTAGAGAGGGGAGAGATTAGATTGTGAAGCCTGATATTTCCCGTCTGCTCCTCTCCTTTGGCTCCAGAGAATAGACCGGTGCAGAAGAAGAGAGATGCTCCCTGCTGTGAATTCTGCGCACAGCATCCCTTTATTCTGACTTCCTCACAAGCTCTGTGCAAAACAGGAAAGAAGCAACAAAAAGCTGTTTCTATTAATATACCTTGTGCTCTTTAGGATTCAGTCTTTAAATGTTTTCTTTTTAATGATGTAAAAAAGCAATCTGTCACCATCGCAATTAACCTTTAGTGAAGGTTCTTATTCCTAATTGTGCAAGTAAAAGTGAAATTTAGCTTCAGCTCTCATATACATAAAACTATTGAATCACTATGTATGACATGTTTGGTTACAAGGAGGTTTTATATGATTCAATTGCACTTCCTCACTTTAAAGAACCAAAACCTATATTGTCAGTTCATTAGTAGTAAACCCAGACGTGGAACATATAGATGCCCACCATTCGACTTGTCTTGTTTTTAAATTCTGCTCCTGTGTCTATACTCGGTGTAGCTGTGTCGATTGGGCCCAGTATAGATTCACCTTGGAGATGGCGGTATCGAGCGGAGTGTCTCTCTTCTTCACGCTCATCGACACACAGTTGTTTGGCTTTAATTGTGCTGTAGAGGCAGAGGGATGGATCCGCAGGAAGAGCCTGCAGAGGTGTTAGAGAATTGAAACATGCCTGTGTGAATCAGGGTGTAGTCCTATACAGCCTTCATTACTATGTGCATATGTTTGTATGAGTGTCGTGTGTTCTCAGCAGGAAGTCACAGCACCACCACCATTATACTTTCTGTATATAGTGCGGTTGTGCAAGTTTCTCTGTTAATTCTCAAGAGCTTTGTTAGAAGAATAACTACACCTCAGACAGTGCCTTTGACCATGAACTACTCATTTAACTACTACTAAAATTTAGCTTTTTGTATAAATGGTGACATCACAACAAGATGATGCACTGCTCTCCACAAAAAATACTCCATAACAGACTTATTTTGTTGAATAGGATCTCAGGCTCATAGAAAAGTGTTTCTCATGAGTAGTGGTGGGCGATATGTAGAATTTTTTTTATAATATTGCAAAGATAGATAAGCATTGCTTCGAAAATAAGCAAAATTTAAGTATATTGTTTATATTAAAAACTGCTTTGAAAAGAGCTGAATAAAAATATGATGGAAAAATGTCTATTGTAAACCAAATTTCCTGTAATTTTCACACTCACTTATTATTAATATCATGTAAAAAAAAAATGTATATATGTTTTCTTTTCTTTTCTTTGTTTTGTTTTTTTTTTTCCTCAAGACAACTGCAAAACTAACCTTATATAAGTTTCAAAGTTGAAATCCAGCCGGCTTAAACATAACATTTTTGTATGGTATGTAGCTGGTGCAAAAACACTGCTTAGTTTGTCCTTGTTGTTTTAGTGCCATATTCCATTGGCCTTGGATTACACATTGGTGTCTGCTGTACAATTAACCTGCGTGTTGGACATCACTGCCTGTACAACTCTGGATCAATAACACTAAATGAGTGTAATTTCATCAGACTGGGCTATTTCCTTTCACCTCATTTCCAGATGCAGTCTCTCACTTCCACACAAGCTACCTCCTGCAGCTGGCCCGGCCCGGACCGGCCCAGTGCAAAGCAGGTGTGAGTCACTGTGACACCTGCCAGAAATGGAAACACTGACTGGAGAAACTTCATCGTCTGACTCAGACCTCTCTAAGTCTGCTCACTGGTTTCATTATCATACGCGACACTGCCAGTAAGAAAGGGTTAGGAAAGAGATATATTTATACAAAACAGATCATCTTGTTTTGGAGTTTTGCATAATTTGAATATTGGTGTGTTTATGATTGCAATTGTTGAAATTACCGTACCTCAAAAAGAGACGGGTCAAGTATAATTTCTCAAGCAAAGCTTACAGAGAAATTTCTGACTTTTCACGGATCATTTTATGGTCAACACACATTTTGAACTTCAACCTGATAGTTTGTTAAATTACTGTCTGAATATTCTTATCACATTGATACACAAAATCTATTGTGTAATCCTTACAAGTCAAACAAATTGAAGTCTGTGGGAAATATAAGTAGATGGCTATGCAACATATGTACACAATGAAATGTATTATTGATAATGTTTTCAAGCTTATACTTCTTACAGTGCCAGAGTAGCATTTCTAATATGTTTCATTAGAAGGTACAGTGTGTGCTATGTAAATAAAGATTGAGGCTGCTTTCACACCTACAAGCGAAACTTCAATACACTCCAAAATGACAATTACAACTGGAGAAACAAGCTGCAAGACATTATGAGGTGGCATAGAAGTTAATAATCCATCATCAGACAGATACATGTTATATTATCATGCTTACCTTTGAACACAGGCTCACAAGGAAAGGGCTGTGGTTTATTCTCACAAGATTTACACAGATTTGTCCTGTGCAATATTCCAGCAGCCTGTGCAGTCTTGTCTTATCTTGATAAATTGAACAGCACTAAAAAAATTGTCTCAAGTCCTAAATTTTGCCGCCTGCTCATATTATGCAGCAGTCACGTCTCCTGAAGTAAACTTTCTCCTGCTCCGGGACATTTCGTCAGACGTATATGTCTAATCTGAGTCAGAAATCTAAACATTGCAAAAATAAAGAAACTCATCTTTTTATGAGTGGTGCCACAAATCTGGAAGAGAGTTTTTTTATGGACATTCACAAGACATAGTTTCTACTTCGATGTCATTTTCTGTTGTGACAATTGTAATACCACAATCCTGTACGATAGAAAGAAAGAATTACATGAACATTTTCTGATAAGCCTTGTAATTAAGTGCATGCTTTAACAGTATATTTCTGGGCAGTGACTTTTTTCTGCACTCCTCTGAAACCTGTTGTCTTTGTTCTGCTTACACTTTGCCGTCCGACTCAGTATTGCGCTCAGCAGTGTAATGTGTTTAGTATGCTTCTCGCCACAGTGCAGTATTTCTCCTTAAACCTACACTGTCCTCAGGTCTTCACACAGCAGCACACACATTGAGGTGCGTAATGATTTTTACAAGGCTCGCTGCCGATGCCCTGTGGGACGTGTGTGGCTGGTGCAGACAGGGGCTGAGCTAACTAGCCATAAAACTCTGATAGATGGAGGGGAGGCTGGACCGCAGAGTGGAAATGCCAGCGCCTTTGTGGGCTGTTCTTCTGTTTTTGCGCTGCTTGGTTAAAACACACCAGTCTCAAGCTTAATTACACATATTAATCAAGGGTTTTTATTTATTTATAATGATAACAACATCTGTGGTTGTGTCTTGTCTTGTCTTGATCTTGACTTATAGTTGTCACTGATCTTAATTAAAACAATTTAGAGTGCTTGGGTTGTTGAACTAAATGTTTGACACACAAAAAAATTTATGGGGCAGAGCAATACTGATAACAATAAATAGCTCTTATTTTTTTCAATACTGTATGTATGTATTTTATCTCAATTACAAAATTCAGATATGTCAACCCAGGGCCGGCCCTAGGCATAGGCGAACTAGGCGGTTGCCTAGGGCGCCATCTGGTGGTGAGGGCGCCAAATTGCACCCCAATATGAAAATCATGTTCTACCACTCATAAACTATTAGCAAGTTTTTATTTTTTGTCATTAAGACACATATTCATTGAGTTATGACCACAAACAGCTGGGGCCACATTACAAATTGCCCCAAATACTTTGTATCTTGGTGAGGATATATGCTACATAATATAATATAACTTTACTAATGTAAAAGATACTTTAATTGGTCAGATTATAGGAAATTGCATCTATTTTCTTCAGAAAAAATAATAAAATACAATAACTAAAAACAAACATGACCTTGCCTTCAACACTACATATCATAGACCTATACAGAATTAAACTCAGAAAAAAAGTTAAATATAGTGGTGGTGGGGCGGCGCGCTGGGGTCTAAGTGAAATCTTGCCTAGGGCGCCAAAAGGGCTAGGGCCGGCCCTGTGTCAACCTAACGAAAGCGTGTTAAAACATTAGTAGCTGATAGCAATGGAGCCTATTAGTTGAGAGAAATGTTAAAAGTTTGTGAAATGATCCACAAAACTACAGACATGTTACTTTTAAACTCTTATTTGAAAGCTTACTCAAACTAATTCATTTATTTTTGCACCTTCAAAACAACCTTCTCAATATATTGTTTATGTTCACACTTCACTCGTCTCTCAAGCATGAAGAGGCTGACAAATAGAGTTGTGTAAAGTGATTTTTTTTTCTTGATTCAGGATGCAGCAACGTGCATTCTTTATCCTGATAAACAATACTGAAATTACAGTTTGCCTGAGACGTAAAAGACATAAAGAGTTGTTGGAATGCTAAAAATCAGATACTGAGCAATACTACAGCTCATCATCTCCAAAGTAGATGATTCAAAGTAGTAATGATTCTAATTAAAAACAGATACATAACTAAATTGGACCTTTCCTTAACAGTTTAAAGAAAACTCTTCTGCATTTGACACATCCTTCAGTGCTTCTGCTCAGGGATCCAGGTGTTCTTGCTAGGCTTGGTCAGAATTATTATAGCTGGAGGATATTCCCTAACATGCATGATTTTGGTTCATGGGGAAAACAGGAGTGCCCAGAGGAAACCCACCCAGACACAGGAAGAAACATGCAAACTCCACACGGAAAGTCACGGGCTTTGCGCAAGTCAAACCTGCAACATTCTTGCTGTGAGATCAGAGTGCTAATGCTATTCTGCCACTATGCCTTTTTGGAACGATCTAGTGTGAGACTGTAAACTGAAGCAAGTATTTTTAGTTTGTGTTGAAATTCAGTTTATTGTCTAAAACTCTATTCTGACTTTACCATTAAAGCTTAGTTTGAAATATAGCTTTTGTGCCAACAGTGAAAGATATGGGGATACAGCTTTTAACTTGACCAGACCTTGTGAGGCCCCTTTACTGGGTCAGAGGTACAAGTTACACCACTAGTCCAAGACCCCTGCTTTTTGAAGTGATTTTGGAATGTTTGGTCCTGTAGACGCTCACTTTCCACTGCTCTGCTTCCCCAAACTCGTCATTATACTACAGAACCACACTCTCATATTCTGAAAGTTGTGAAAAACTGTGTTACTTATGAATAGGCAATTCACATGGCAATCTCCAGCGGTGCCCCTCAAATCTGAATTCATTAGTGCATCTTCAAAACAGTGTTCCGGAGAGACAAAACAGCGTGTGGGTAGTGCATGGTTAGGCTTAGCTCAGTCTTAAGTCTTCATGTGTAACCGATGGCAGCTGTTTACCAGGCAGGCTCATTACCGGAGCGTTAAGCTTGTCATGAGGCACACTCGTTAGATGCTAATTATTTCTGCAAAGCTGCCATGGAGGATACAGCACGAAGTCATTAATAGAAAAGTGCTGATATTAAGAAGTAATATTTAGAAAACGTCAAAGTGAGTGTGGGTTAATGTTGTCAACGTGAGCTGTAAATGGCAGATGGTAGACAGTTGTGATATGCCTTTTGCTCGAAAAGTCTATTTAACTGAAGTTTTGGTTTTATAGTACATAATTGCACATTGTCATTAACAAATGTATATAATAATAGATTTTTTTAGACAATTATTTTATACCATGAAAATTGTGGATCTAAAACTGCTTTTCTATGATATTCTTTGGAAAACACTGCAGATCATGCCCCTTTACACTATGTTTCAATAAATGCCATCATAAATGTGATCTAGAGCGTCCCCAAAACATCTATAGGCTTTAAAAATAAATAAATAAATTAATAATAATAATAATAATAATAATAATAATAATAATAATAATAATAATAATAATAATAATAATAAAATAATAATAATAATAATAATAATAAATAATAATAAAGCATTGGAATTATGTAGGGCTTTTCAAGACACCCAAAGATGCTTCACATTTGCATTATTGTTTTATTCCACACTCAGAAGTGGTATGCTATTATTGTAGCAAAGGTTGCCCTGCTGCAGACTGATAAACTGAGGCTGCTATTTTCTTGACTGGAAAATCCAGACAATATATAAAAATGTTATATCGTCTGGCTACTGTGTCCCTCTTTCGAATTTCAGTGGTCGTGATTGACAGTTTCCAATCAGCCAATCAGAGACACGCATTGTCTGCCGTGTGAAAACCAACATGGCTGCTTATGACAAAAAAAATAAATGTCAAAAATATCAGGTGGAACTGAAAAACATCGCGAATTTCTGCAGAATCAGTGAGCGAAGAAAAAAAAACGATTTTATTGTGAGATGAGTGAAGTTGTGGTCTAAATTAAGATTTTGGTCTAAATGACAAATGACCAGTCAACTTCTTTGTTTCATCTGCGTCACACAAATAAACAAATCTGATTGCCTGGTACAATGTGGATTTCATCTGAAACGCAGGCGGGGTCGTGGTGGGCTAGACCCACTGTTCACAGTTTTCTGAAGTTTGGGCTTTGGATCCCAGGCAAGCCATTTTCACCATGGGCCCCTCCGACCACCACCAGCCTTTCACTCACACACCAGACAGGACAATATGGGTGAAGTGTCTTGCCTAAGTACACAACGGTGAGTTTCTCCTCTTTCTTTCAAGTACTGCTCAGGCCCAACCAGCTTACCTTCTGAGATCTGCTTGGATCATGTTTTGACAAGCTGGTGTGGCCACATCAAAAATGATCATTCTTTTTGTGAATTACACTAGTTTGTAAAAGGCTGGCAAAGTGACAGGTAATAATTGGAAGACAAGAGAGAAAAACCTCAGGGTGGAATTGTAGAAAGACAAATTGTCCAAAATCCAACAACACTAAGCCCATTGTAAATAATTTAAGCGGATTGTAAATTGAGACACATCCCGTCCTGCTCAAAGGTGGTCCAGTGAAGTGGCCGCTTGGAGCTGGCGCGAGTGGATTTGATATTCACAGCACAGAGGACTGAAATAGCCCGGCAACTCAACTCCTGAATTTCTTATTGTTCCACAGCGATAGTAGCAGCAGCAGCTCAGAGGCAGACAGCTGATGGCCTCCGCGGGTGAAATAAGCCCCATGAGCTTCAGAGGAGCTTCACATAGAGCCTCACACGATTCCCCTGCAGACAAAGACATCTGTCTGTAAACTGCATCAGGCACACAGCTTTGAGGGTTGAAACTACACAGAGATAATTACTGTTTCTGACCTTTGTTACCTGCTGAAGTGTTATTTAGAGTGCCACGTCTCTCTGGTGTGAATATAGAAAATGTATTATTTTCCCAACCCAGTTTTGTCACAACAGACACAGCTAGTGAAACGTTTGCTTATGTTCATTATTGACCATGCTTAGCTATCTGGTCAAGATAAAATGTTTGTTAAGGAACAGATATTTGATTAAGACTTTTTTAAGGACTGATCACATAATAACAGAAAAGTGTTAAGGGGAAAAAAACTTTAAGCATATAGTGACCCTTTATATGGATTTGACCTCAGTTTGAACCATAGATGTATGATCCGACACCATGCTGTTCTGCTGCAGCCCACTGAAGTTTGACATGACTAGCAGTTAATATGGAACCAAATTTCATATTTGAACCACACATCTCATCTGTAGCCGTGTTGTAGAAGCCACATTAGGTGGATTCCTCACAACAACCCGTGCTAGCTGCCAATCAAAACAATGGTGACAACAAAAACATCAAGCGTGTAGAACAATAAAATAATAAGTGAAATAGTGAGCTTGAGGGGGCTAGGGCTGGGCGAGCTGGGAAAATATATAATCTTTTTTTTTTCTCATATTGATCTAGATTTTTTATTTGATTTTGTTTCACCTTTTCAAAAACAATTGATCTTTTGATTCAAAACTCACCACCAAACAATTGACGATTCAGTTTGATTTGATCTCAATCTTCCGATTTTCGATTAATGGCCCAGCCCTATTTTTTTCCCTTTCAAACATAGTGAGTTAACTCACTTCACTTGCAGTGTATGAAAGGAACCTATACATTTTATACTGAGATTGTGATATTGACACCAAGACATAAAAAAATAATACTGGTCCCATGAGGACTAGGGTTAAGGTTATCTTGGTTAGGCTTTAATTGGATGTAGTAAGTAGTTACAAAACACAATCTGATCCATAGCTCAACTGTGTTTTGAGGAGAAAATAAGTTATTTCAATCCATACTGGTATTCTTTGTTATTCGATATCAGCCCATATTATGCTATTGAAAAAGAAGCTGGATCAGTGCATCTCTAGTCTATAGTTCGGATGTAAATGCTGTTTTTTGAGTAATTGTTACATACAGTACATGCAATGTTGGCATAACAAATACGTTTTGAAATACCTTTCACTAAAGATGCATAGATGTGAGAAATAGTGGTGGCTGTTAGTTGTGCTGCTGTGGTGAGGTTGGAGAGGAGGATGGGTTTGCAAATGAAGCATCAGGTCCCATGCACAAGGGCCACCTCTGTTGTGAAGGGTCAGTCGTTGCAGTGTTGTCCTTGGTGCTCTGAATGAACCCTCTGGCACAGGAAGCCATGTTCTCCTTTTAACCTTTCTCATTTGATTAAGAGGCAAAACAGTGTTGGGCCGGCACTGCGGGGGGCTTCTGGGATGTGGGCCAGAGCAGGAGAACGTGTGCCCAGAGAAGAAGAGCGGGCGGCGGTTCTCCCACACAGACAGGGAGATAAAGCCCAGTATAGAGTAAGAGGAGCATGAACTGTTCACTTGTCCTTGTGCTGGGAGCAGCCTCTGGAGGATTCTCAGTGCCAGCTATTGCTCATGAGTAGATTATAAATAAGCTGTTTTGTGCATTCAGCATTAAATAACATATTTGCAAATAGCTGATGACAGCGGTTTAAATAGTGTTTTATAGAACAATAAATAATAAATCCAGGTTGTTAGTAAAAGTTTTTATTGTTTAAGTCAATCACTGGTGTGCAATTTTCAGCCAAAGTGTCAAACATTATAGTGCAACATTCAATTTGGTCAGTTTCACAGGATTTGCCCAAACATTGTAGCTGGTCAAAAACTAGTTGACAGAAAGTAGATTCCTTTTAGGATGTTCATCTTGTCTTCTCTAGTATTAGCAATAATTTTTTCTTCTATTCAGACAACTTTTTAGTTAGTTGTATTTACCCTTTTGACATGTATCAGCTGCTAGGTGCTAGCCATCTACAGAAGCAACATCAGTATTCCTGGATCAGATCATTGCAAGCGAAATATTCACATCATGGACAGAGCACGTGTTCTAGGAGTTGCAAACAAAAAGTTCAAACACTGGTTCAAGGTGGTCAAAGAAATCAGGAAGTGAGGCCAGACACCATTAATTGAGATGGAGTGTTCTTCTTTCCTCCGGGCCCCCGGACGGGTGGGTTAACCATGCCTCCAGGAAGTAACATCATAGGTGGTAAAAGAAAATGACATTTTGTCAAATGGACAAAAGGGTGAAGGTATTTTACTTCAGTAGCTTCTTCGCTTAACTTCTGACGGAAGTGTTTTTAGAGCCTTTATATCTGTAGCTCTTCCTTCCAGTCAAATGAAACACAATGATTCAAAAGAACTATATATTCAGTCATTAAACTTTTGTCCAGTTGATAGAATTACACTTTCATATGACATAAATTACAAAGTATGAATTTAGCTACTTTCTCCTCTTACAGATTATTACAGAATCTCTGATTATGATCCAACAAAACTACAAAGACAATTATCAGGCTCTCCAAAGAATAGCTCCACTTTAAAGCTCATTGTAATGGCGATACATTTGATTCATCTGTCGACTAATTAAAGACAACAGCATTTTCCGAACTCTGCACTTTTTCTTGCTCAGAGCGGCCACACATACATCGCACTTATTAGCATTATAATAGCCCAGCGAGCACCGCAGCGCCACAACTCTGCCTTTACGAATCCATTTAGAGACAGGAAAACCTCTGTAGACAATAGCTCTATGTGGCGGTTACCATCTCACTCACACAGCACCGAGCTGCATTGACATTCAGGGCCTGTCTATGGTTAGCTCTCCAGCGCTGATGGATTCGGACCCAGAGCAGAAAAGGCACACAGAGGCCCGTGGTCGGCTGAGTCCTCGTGGAGAATTAGGCCTGGCGGTGTGGAAGGCGAGGAGAATGTAGAGTGAGCCTGGGTTGATAGCAGCCCGCAGGCAACAGCACAGCAGAGCGCGAGAGGCAGAGGCATGACGCGGCGCTGGTATCCTTGTTAGGAGCTGTGAAATAACACATGAGCGCAGGCAGGAGGCTTTGTGGAGCAGAGTTTGAGGACCCAAAAGTTGAATGTGCGGCTCGGGGAAAAGTTTGTAGTGGATTTGGATATTATGCAGAACTGTGGGGACTTGTTGAAGTGCATATGAATTTTTTACCAGCTGTGAAGGAGCAGCTGCGGCCCAGGGTAAGATGAGGTATAGGGTCACTTGCAAATTTTATTGTGATGTATGTTGTTGTCTGCAGTCTTTTCGATGAGGTCAGACCAGAACATGACAGTTTTAGGCCTCGACTTGTGTTGTCGATTTGCAGTATTCTAACTAGCATATTGTTCATACGTTTTTTTTTACCACAACAGTTATATTACCTGGTGGCTCTACCCGATGGATACTCATGATATTTGTGAAGAAGCCCTGCCGTACGGTTAGAGACGGCCAAGGTTAGTCAGACTAATCTCAGTGGAGAAGCCAATCACAGTTCACCATTGTGAAGTGGGAGAAAGCACACGTTCGAACCAAAACTAAAATGGCGGCGCTTCTATAGACATATAATTAGTAGACGCGCGGTCCGACTCTGATGCTATCGAACACTTAGCATCTGAGCTAGTCCGGTTAGATTTAAGCTAGCCTGGAGCGTTCTTCTGTTTATTTTCCTATAGCCGTTAGCATTAGCCCGCAAAAATTTATTTTTGAAAAATTTAATTAGGTCTGTGTTGCCATTATCAATACGGTTAGAGAGAATCATTACGTATCAATATTGTTAGTGGTCATTAACAGAAAATATACAGAACTTGTGTGTCTAATTGGATTAAATAATTTTCACTTCGTAAAAGACTAAAGTAAGGAAACACACACACAAAAAAAAAAAAAACGCAATATGTTGTGGGCCTGTGTATCGTGATACCTATCGTATAGCCAGAGTAGAGGCAATGCACACCCTTATCATTTGACATGTTTATCCCTCAAATGTAATGTAATAATATCAGGGTCAAATACTATACATTTTTATTTAATTTCAGTTTTTATATTGTTCTATTTAAACCGTTCAACAGCATTATATAGTAATATAATATATTAATAACTCTTTAGAATGTTTATATAATGAAAGTAATTTTTAGTGAATTAAAAAGATTCACAGCTTTTTATAGTAGCTGTAATGTGATTTATTTCAGACTAAAATCAGGCAGAAGTAATGCTATAAAATTCCTCTAAACTGCCTTTGACAGGTTGGACCAATTTGACTAACACAAAGTTAAGATCATTATATTCAAGATGTGTCATAACATTAAGCTTAAGAGGTCTGACTTGCACAAGAGAGAATTTATTCTTCGGTAGTCACACTCATACTGTTCTTGTGGTAAATAGCTCTCAGAAATGGCAAGTTGAAGCGACATGTTTGCAATGAAAAGTTTATCTATTGTCTTATAAAGCTTCCCCCCCCCAAACCACAAAAGCCCCGCTGACTCACCAGCATTCATCTACAAACTTAAAATATTTATTAGCATCTTAGCGACTTATAGAATGCAACATCAGGCACTTTTTCAGCTTTACTGTGTTGTCCTAACGTGAACTATGGGTTTGTTTGTGTTGACGACTAGTGCCTTGAGGCAGACAGTTTTGATATAACATGAATAAATAACAATGCTCTGACAGTTCACTTAACAACCAGCACTGTCATAAAAACTCTGGATTTGTGTACTTTCTCCCAAAGAACATTAGGAAGCTTTAAAAATGTGTTCATAAAAGTGAACTATTATTCCTCTGACACTCCGCTTGTCCTTGTAGTTACTCTGTAAAGTATAAGTTTGGGATATGTCAGCTTTAACGGCGCCAAAAAGCAAAATGAATGTTCACAATAAAAAATTCTCTTCTTTCCTCGAACCATTGCCTTTGCAGATTATAATGCAACATAACCGATTTGAGTTTGAAAATCCTCTTGTAGCATTTAGTCAATAATAATGTGAGTATTGATCAGGGGAGTGTGTTGTGGAGTCCACGGAGCATTGATTTGTGCATTTATTCTTACAACTCTTTCCTCCAAGTCATTCAAATAAACGGCAGGGTTCATCACAGTGACACAGTGTCTACAGCTCCACAAATGGGAGATTTTATGGTCATTTACAACTGAACTGTTAGTATTTAGATGGTGGAAAAAGCTGAACATGTACTTAATACTTTAGACTTAGTGTTGCAAGGTAAGACAGCTGCTTGTGCCTGAGCTAAAGATGCATTTTCTACGAGAACTTGGTCTAAAATAGAATGACCTTTTATGCTGTTGCAGCTGGCTGTTTGTTAATATTAACATTTATTACGACTTAGCAACTGATACCCATGTTCTACATGTTCCTATTTCAATTTTTGTTGAATATGTTGACATATATTGATATACCAGCAACAATTTAAGGAAAGTGCAGTATTTTCTATTGTCTGTGTACAGTTCTGCACTGAAAGGTGGAAAGGTGCTATATAAATAGAGACATTTTGTGGTAAATTGTTATCAAAATTATATTAAAAAAATGGAATATCAAGTATAGTAAATAGTAAATGTTTGGTAACTAATTCAGGTCAAAGTCAGTTTTTCGTTGCAATACAAAATGATTTTTTTAGCTTCAGAGCTTTTGCCTCTTGGTTTAATACTTTTCTTGGCTTAATATTGTCTGAATACCATCATCGGAATATGACAAATATATATTAGAATGTCCATTGTTATAACTATCGCCCTGTTCTACCTAAAAACCTAATAAGTACATTATTTTGTATAACTACTGTTTTAACTAATTATTAACACTACAAATGTCTTGCTAAAACATAATTGGATCCCAGGAAATCTAACATTGTGGTAAATGCAGTGTAAATAGCCAGAGACAGAGAATGTGTTGAAGTGATGGCGCCTCAGAGCTCTGAGTTTATCTCTGTGATAATGAGAATGCTCTAGGCTCAGCTCATTCTCTGTGCAACTGTTATTACTCCAAAGACAGTGGCAGAGAGACTGATAGAATCACCTGCATTAACTTTCCAATCCTGTAAGAAACGAGATTTTACACACAAAAAAAGTTACTATAATCTCACTCTAATTTAGCATAGTTTTACCTTAAAAGGCTGTATTCAAGTAAAGTATAGTTTTTGTAAAGTATCTCAATGCTTTTGTCGACAAAATCTGTCTGTAAAATGTTTTTTTTTTTTTTACTTCAGATTAATATGTTCCAAATGTGTGCAACTTTGGCTATTTTATACACAGAAAATGCCTTCTTTGTTAGGCATGTGCCAGAATATCAAAATAGTGATAATATTTTTTGAAGTTGCAACTTGCAAATTACGTGAGAGTGCAAACACATTTCACCTATAGTGTTTCGCCTTAATAGTAAAAATGTTTTGGTCTATCACTGTACACCAGCAGTTCCCAATCTTTATTCTTGTTAAGACAAGTAAAGTCACAATTTTCTTTTCCAGGAACAAGGGCTGTGTAATTAATCAAATTTCAATTACCATTATTGCTGTAATCGTTTAATTGACCGTCGCGTTTAAAAGCGCTCATTTATTACCTTAATTTGGAAAAATCTGTGGTTTTTTTTTACAATAGTAGAATATGGTTTCTGTTTGTAGCTTTTTATTGTTTGAATTTGCTGCTAATGTTAAGTGGTGCTATATTTTCATAGTAAAGCACAAGGAAGTAGTGATAGACTATAAAATAAAAATAAAATCAATTTTAAAAGATCCTCTGGGGCTGTGGACCGGTGGTTGGGAATCCCTGTTGTACACGTTTCAGAGGTTGGTGCAAGAAAAACAGTAGCCAACAAATAGCTGATTGTACAGTATTAAATGCAAAAAGAGAATTCTATTGCTAACACAGTAGCTACAGTTTTTCACACTGCTTTGTATTTGTTTCTGAATCTTCCCTCCCAAAACATGACAAAGCCTTGAAAAATATGCACAGTTAGTGAGTTATCTGTGTGATATATTGTGTTAGTATTTCACTTTTTCCTGAAACCATTATTTGCCGAATCCGGTGATCCACCTGGAAACTTCTTTGTGCTTCAAAAGTGGAACAAGACGGATTATGATTGTCCAAGCCTTATCTCTGACACAGCGGTTTTATATTTCCGACCTGGCTCCTCTAAATATTATCTGTGTGTGAAAGCCGACTGTGGACATTCTTAGCTTCTCTCACTCTGTAATGTTCAATCGATAGCGCTGCGTTTCAGGTTTCGCAAATGAAAAATACAAGCAGATGTGATCAATGGACAAGAGCGATGTGTGACCGGAGGTAAGTCTGGCTGCTTTGTGTAACAGTGTAACATCCATAACACACAACACGAGCCCAGAGCTAAAGCCGGGTCAGCTAACACTTAGATTAGCAGGTGTTGTGCCAATATAAAAGACTAATGAGACCAATAAGAAAGAGCACCAGATTACTGCGCCATACTTTCTACCACTGTTGCCATAGCAACTCCAAACAAAATAATTTATCTTGCTGGCTTTGTGCACGGAATGTCAGTTGCCTTGTTTATATTCAAAATAACAAACTTCTGCACTTTTGAGCATTTCCTGTGAGCGTAGCATTTCGACACAAATACAATTGTTTTTAAACACAAGCTAGTCCTATGGTGAATTATTCTTCTGATTTGTGAAGTCTGGAACATGTTTTTTGTAACATTCAGCACAACCCAATGTTCACTGTCTAATTTTCCGAGTATTTATTTGTTTTAAACTAGATTTCTGATATAACACCACTTCAACAACATCCATTAAGATTTAGTTGTGACTCGACTTGAATTATCACACTGGAAAGTTTTGTCACATTGTGATTCTCCTGTTGGTCTGCCCTAGTGATGCTCTAAGAGCTGGATTTTACTCATCACAAAAAAGTGCTTCAAATTATTTATTTCATTTGCATATTTAAAGCTATAGAAAGATAAACATGGTGCTGAAATAAATAATATACATTGGTAATAGTGACCAGGTTTTTTCTTTTCTCCAAATTGACAAATAATCCTGCTTATCTGCAGTGTCTCAATACATGTGTACATGTATTGAGACATATGTGTCCACAAGGATTGACAAAAAGAATGAAATATGAACTGATAAGCTAACAAAAAATAAATAAAAAAATCACAACTATTTCAAACCATATGTTTTTTTAGTCTTAACAAAACTGGAAATGTTGTTATCTGAGAAGAAAGTTGTGGTATATCAAAACTTTCAGCCTTTGCGATTCGCTCATTGTGTCCACATTTTCAATATATGTGCTATAAAGCATATATAGCACAAAAATTATTTACATTTTTATCTTTAAATGACTCGATAAACATTTGACAGAAATAGGAACTAATACAAGAGTTTCTTACATTTCAGAACATATTTGTGAACATTTACAGACTCGATGCTTGGACGAGATTGATGCTGAATGTTCTTTGCAGAACATTCCCTTATTTAAATAACTGCAGTCTGCGCTCTGGTAATTGCACTTTTGGCTTTTGGCTTGATTGTGACATTGTGCAGCCTTATGCAGCTCTACTTGCCCAGTGCTATTTCTAATCAGTTAAATTCAGTCTCTAAAAAGGTTTCTTGCACTAGAGTTTTTTTTTTTTTTTTTTTCATCGTTAAAACAAAGAGGAACATTCTGTGATAGTTACCTTTGTGGTTTCTTGTTTATTTTTCTTTGCTTGATGATATTAAGATTATAATTGTTTTTCATTATACAAAGCTGCAGATGTGTTTCTAAGAATAAGATCCTTGACTTCTCATGTGTTACAGTAGATTTCCTGTGAGACTCAAACAATCATGGCGTCATTTCACAGAGAACTCCTGTGTGTGTAATCTAATATGTGACCGTCACAATATTACAGTATAATTCTGTCTTGATGAACCCATATCCATCCCAGCCTCATACCAGCTGCTCCAAAGTGCCCTGGTACACGCTGAAGTCATGGGATACAGCAGTTTGGACCAGATATCTTTGCTTGATTCAAGTATTACTAATATACAATATAATCCTGTATTTCCACACCAGGGGTACTCAGGAGCACTTACCAGAATAATATCTGAATTTTAAATTACCGGTACTATTTTTGGGCAGTTTTAATCATTTTGCTAATTTTTTTAGCATACATTTCATGAAACAAGAAAATAGTTGACAACTGATAATATTCCACAAGGATACCTAATTTATTTACCTAAAAGCCCATCTTAAGCAGGTGACTTAAAGGTGACTTTTATTTTTTCATGCTATGTTTGTCTGAGTTTTTTACCTGAATGGTTTTTCAAACGCTATTCTTAAGTAATGAGATGTACAACACTTTGCAGATGCAGATGTTGACGCCACTTAAGACCCAATTAAGTCAAATGAACCTGTGAATAAATGCCTTTAAATGATATACTTTCAGCAGAGGGAGTATTATGTAAGGACAGGAAGTAGTATCATGTAAAGGCATTTGTCTCTATGGGAACCAGTATATGACTACATGGTAGCTACACGTGTTAATGTTTTGAAAAAGATATTTCATTCCATTAAAAAGTGTTTCCACTGTCATTATGCTATCAAAGTATGCAGCCTTTTCATTTCTATAAAGATCTAATTTGAAATGTTAGTGTCATGTCAACACTTGGCTTCGGGCTATGCTTCAAAGCGGATGAATTGAATTTCTGGCTCATAATGGAACCTCTGACCTCCCCTTAACCAAAGCAGCCAGCACCAGTGCTCTGTGTCAGGGTTTATCACTGTCAACAACTGTCAGCTTCAGAACCAGCTCTGCAAATGATTTATGAGTTTACAAGAGCGCTTCTGGCATTTCTTTCACATCTGCAATTCTCTTTAAATGTTTTCAATACAAAAAAGTGAATGTCTGTCTTCACTGCCCCATCAGAGTTATTTTGTTTCTCATAGCTCAGTGATTGTTACAGTGGTTTGGGAAATGGACCATGTAGATGTATTTTTTATTAAAATGTAAAAAAGATAATATTAAAACTAATGGATCTGACAACTCATGCAAATGTGTTTGTAAACAGCATCAACTTTTTGGATCATAAATTAAGCAGGCAGCAATGTATTTTTGTCATGAATAAATTAGCAATTTTTCACTGAAAATTTGTATAAGCAAGACAAAATGCAGCCAAGATAGTAGGCAGCAACATACTCAATAATGAAAATGAATCTCTTACATTATTTATGAATTCATCTTGGTTTGACTTGTTAAATATGACACAATATTTCAGTTAAAAAGTGTATAAACGTGTTGTATTTGTGTGTTGCAGCCATGTTCACAGAGGTGCCTCACGACATGACCGCCCAGCGGGGGCAGGACGTGGAGATGGCCTGTTCCTTCAGGGGTGCGGGCATGCCCTCCTATTCTCTGGAGATTCAGTGGTGGTACATCCGCAACCACATGGACTGGACTGACCGGCAGCCCTGGACCACCAACCAGGTCATATATCTGTTGCATTGTAATGTAGAATGTACACGTAGATATTGGTGGTTTTCAGATTTTAGAATGATTTGGAAGCATTACATTTTTATATTTTTTAAATCCTAATTTAGCCATTTTTTGTCTTTGGAGCTTAAGCTTTGCAGTAATGGAAACTGAAAACCAGCATTTCTGACGTCATGGGTCAGGGAGGATGGTGGGAGTTCATTCACCCATACGTACAAAATGTATGAATATAAGTGTGGATACAAGTTCATAAAATCCAATCAAAACACAAACAGGCACAATTTTAGAAAGCAACAAATCTTAAAAATTTGATTTGTTTAAAATATAATATGGATACTCCACCATACATCATGCATATGTTAAAGAAAGAGCATTATGTGAAGTGCTTTTGTATTTGTGAATCAACTTTTCATCTACGTAAAAAGTACAGTCTTAAGAGCTCTTTAAGACCCCTTTTTTAAAGTCTTGGTGTCATCTCATACTTGAGCGTATTTGGACTCGGTCTTGCCTCTGTCTCAAAGGCGCTTGGTCTCGGTCCCGTCATGGACTTGGAGTCTGACATGGAGATTGTTATTCATTATCACCTTGCTCTCTGCAAAAACTTGCACTAGGAACACATGGGGCTTCTCAGAGCAGCTTGTTTTTAAGCTTGAAGACAATTCACAACACTCTGACTTACCTACACAGCACCGTGACTTAATTTTTGTACAGTACAGTTTAAGGTAATTTTAGGTCTTGGTTAGATTAAGCAGGGACAGCTTGAAACAACAGTGCTATATGTGGCACAGTGACAATAAGACAATAAGTAGAAAATTGTCTTGATTTGATCTCAATGGATCACTGTCTCTGGTCTCTGTGGTCTCAAATAGGGTTTGGTTCCTATTAGTGCAGTCTTGGCTACTGCAGTAGTGATTCAAATATAGTTTATTTAGATATGGGTCCACATAATTTCATCAATTACTTTAGAACGCAACACAAACTGCATTTATGGCTTTGAAAATGTGCCTTGTAATTTGTATTCTGTCTATATTCCTAGGTGTCCCCAGAAGAGGAGATGCCAAAGGATTCAACAAAGATAAGCGTGAGTATACGTCCTAATCCCATACATTTGTGCCGAAAAACACTAAAGATCCCTGTGATCCTCTGCATATTGTCTGGAATTAAGCATATTTACAGCAGTTACATCGTTCACCACTCCAGTCCAGAATGTCATGCTTTATTGAACAGTGAAAGTCTGACTTGGAGCTAGCAGCCCTGTAAACGTGTGTAGGTGGATAAGCCTCCTCCAGAGCTCAAAGCATCTGCTCAATCTCTCCCACGCCTCTCCATCTTTATTAAAACATGAACGCAAGGTCAGCACAACTTTTGCACAAGACCTCCAGGAAGGCCATTGTAATAATAAAAAGTATGACGATCCACTGGAGAAAAAGTTATTTACAGGGAGTGATGTAAAAGTTTTAGAGCAGTTTGTTTATTTCTGGTTAAAGCTGTTTTATTCAGTTGTTGTTATTTTATGGTACACTGCGGATTCATTTATAACTACATGCTTAAACCTGATTAGATTATGGAAGAAAAAAAACAACTTAAATAAGCTTTTAGCCTTCCTGCAACAGTCACTGGGATAGGCTCCAGTCACCAGCAACTCCTAATGGGAACAAGCATTAGAAAACGAATGAAATGAATTAAGAGTATGCATGCTGAACCGGAATTCTCTCAGCTCAGCATGAATGTGTTAAAACGTGTCTTCAAATTTATTAGTTGAGGTGTAACTATTAGACAAATTTGAAATGTCAAACTAATTACATAAATGTAGCAATCTAATCATAAATTCTAATTTCCCTGTTCTATAAAGCCATTTAAATTACTCATTATGCAAATTCTGCTATGCATATAAACTTGTCTTGTGTATTTGAAGGTTTATGACATCATGTACTTAAAAGAGGAAAACAGAGCGGGCGCTCCGGGGTGGAGTTGATGACGTTCATTTTTATTAATATTTAAGTCTTTTTGTGGCATTTTTTGCACTAAACAATATATATTCATTTTTCCATATCTTCAAACAACATCCACGATATTATTCTGCTCTGATGTTAATGTTAAAATGTTACTTCATTAGCATAGTTCCATGGAATTTGATGATGAAGAATGATGTCCAGGTGGCAGGACTCATTGTGGGGGTTCCATGTCATCGATCTGCCCACTCTGTTCAGGACCTCCTCTTTTAACCGGATGCTGGAATGAATATTGTAAAGTAGGAGGGAATGGGTGGGTCGAGAGAACACAGTCAAACAGAAAGATGCATGAGTTAAGAAGGCTTCCGGTGATTCAGATGTGGGATCTGAAGAACAACAGAGGTGTGGTCTGCTAACTACATTATGAAAAAGGAGGTGTCATTTTGCCGTTTTTACTAAGTTGTATTAGATCGACATTGCAGAATAAAGTAAGAAACTGAGTATTTAAATAATCGGCAAACAGTTGAGGAATTTAATATTTATTTTCTAATTATACACAAACTCCAAATGCTGAGAAAATTACTCGGATGAAGCAATACATTTTCACTAGAAATGTGTTAAAAAATGTTTATTCTTTTTTTTTTCTCTTTATTTTGTGTAAATTATGTACTCTATCTACATATCTCTCGTTTAAAATGGGTCAAATTAGATATAAATCTAATATTTAAAGAGCTTTCACAATATAAATAAGCAAATTATAACTACTGTATTTATATACCTGTACTACTTTTTAATAACCTTCACTGTTACAATGTGTCTTAATAATTAGTGAATACAGTCCCTCTTAAAATAAGTCTAGAAATGATTGGTTTTACTCAGACACACTTGGCCAAGAGTCAGGAGTCGCGTTGTAATCACACCGATAATGAGGCCTTCAAACACCCACCCACCTGTTCTATTTTGGCCCTGGAGCAGTCTGAGGAGTCTTTATGTTGGAGGTAGGAGCCCGCTGTGCTTTCAGAGACACTGTAGAGACTGATGACATTGTGGATGTGATAAGATTTGACGCAGCAGATATAAATACTGATTCATTTATCACCGCCTCTGCCTCCTCGCTGAGACGATCCCAGATGTCAGCTCACGCTAACAAAAGACACAGCTATTGCTCTGTAAACCTTTTCAAGTTTGTAAATATATAGGTTGCAGAACGTAGGTAAATGGCAGAACATGATAGTGTTTAAATAGGAAAAGTTACTTATTACAAAATGTTAACTTGTGCGGGTGGGTATTTTTAAGATTGTGATTATTAAATTTTTTTAGACTGAACTAATACAAATGTATGGACCACACATACAGATATATGTAATGCAAAGTATACTTTTTTCATATACAGTTCTTATACATTATGTAGATTTTACAAATATCCTGTTTAATATCTTCAATAGCTAAACTTTTATTAGCAAAAAAAAAAGTGTCCATCAGTGTTCATTTTTATTAGCAAAACGTATTCTGTGTACTTTTTGATATTCTTATGTTAGTCATTTTGTAAATAACAACATTACCAAAATACTAAAGGCAGCAGTAGCATGAAATAAGCATAGCATCACAAACAAGATTACAAAATTGCTTTCAGGTATTTGTTTTATGCTAAATATACCAACTGATCTTCAGCTGGCATGCCATGAAAAAGCACTTTTTACTATGTTCATTACTTTAAAATCACCAGCCCACATGTTTCTAATTCTGCCTGAGCAAAGAGTAAACACATTACAGTAATTATGAGTCCCAAAGGTCTTTGGAGGTGTGTTAGTGTCTGTAGAAAAGGTTAGCGTCTCCTGTTAGCGCTGAGCTGTTAAGAGGCTAATCACCTCCCACTTCTCTGCAGCTTAACCCTGAGAAGCAAAGTGGCACGGTCTCATTTCTGGATCAAAAAATACTATATCTATAATCCTCAGAGGCAGAGGGAAGGTTCAGAGAAGCTGGATTTGGAGACTGCAATGACTCGCTATATGCAAAAACTAAGTAAATATACACACAGTACATTTTGAATGTTACCAGTGTCAATTCCCAGAACTGAGGCAACTTCAAAATCAAGTAAGCTATAATATTTACTGTGATTAACAGAAACTAATAATTACAGTGATTAGCAGACATTTGGAGACAAAAAAAGAGCTATGATTTAAGAAAACAATCATTCATAACTAGTAGAGAAATCTGAGAGAGTGCTTTTCTCTTATAAATTATTTTTTAGCATTGCTTCAAAAGAAGTGT
Source organism: Mugilogobius chulae (assembly GCA_038363315.1). NCBI lineage: Eukaryota > Metazoa > Chordata > Actinopteri > Gobiiformes > Gobiidae > Mugilogobius > Mugilogobius chulae. The sequence goes on from CM076414.1 coordinate 27,397,541, forward strand.
TAATTGTGATAAAGTATGTAGTGCGTAAATAAAAATAAAAACGTTGTGGGTGTTGTAAATCTTTTCAAAATTTTCAATTGGCTTGTACCAAAACTCCTTTGTCAAAACCACCTTCATGTTCTCATATTCTGTGACATAATGAGATTAAAGCACGTTTCTCCATTGAAATCACATTATGTTCCACTTCCTCCAGATGCCTCCCAGAATGCATTAGTCGATTGTTTCTCACAATGTTTCCTGTTTGAGATAATGAGACTGTTCATGTAATATTTGGCATTAGTGGTTTGTTCAGTGGTTATGCATTCAGCCTAAAAACTCAAAGGTTTTGATTCAAGCACTAGCTGGCAGTGTGTTCTAGGGCTAGACCAGTGCTTCTCAACCTTTTTCAGTCGCAACCCCCTAAATAACAACCATAGCCATTCGTGACCCCCAAACGCAAAATGTAGGATACCTGCAACGTGACAAAGTAGTTTTTATTCTCTTGTTTGATTTGAATTTGAAGAAATAAGCATAGATAAATTCATATTGTAGGTCAGCAAATAGGAATATACACATATCACAGTATTTGAAGCTGTCAAACCTTGTTTAAGATCTTAATGTTACATTTTTCACATGATCTGGGGACCCCCTGAAATCATTTCGCGACCCCCATGGGGGTCCCGACCCCCAGGTTGAGAACCACTGGGCTAGACATCCAGTCAGGCCTAAGAATGAATATCATGTGTGAGCAATGTGTTTGGGGTTGTTTGGTTTAATTTGTATGATCTAAAGCAGTGGATTTCAAACATTTCACATAAGCACACAATGTTGCTTTCTGGACAGAACGTAAACATAGTAAATGCACACACAAATGATTTCAGCAAGTGTATCATTAGGCAATGCTGTCATCATCCTGATCATATATTTCATACCATATCATTTTGATCTTTGTTTTTTGGTTCAGGTGGTGAAGGTCGTCGGCAGCAACATCTCCCACAAACTGCGTCTGTCCCGGGTCAAACAGTCTGACGAGGGCACCTATGAATGCCGTGTGATCGACTTCAGCGACGTGGAAGGGGCACGCCACCACCGTGTACGCGCTCACCTGCAGGTCGTCCCGGAAACCGACATCAATGACAACAACGCCAATGACGACCACGACGGCAACTTCGAACCACTGGATGACACCAAGAGAGCCATTGTTGTTACCAAGGGGGCAGAGCATCACTCTAAAGACCACAGTCACCACCAGAACCACAGCAAGAGGCCTAGTAATAACCCCGCCTCCCCTCACCATGGCCACTCCCACAACGGCCAGCAGCACAAGGCCAAAGAGCAGAAGAGGAGGGACAGTAGCAATGACTGCACCGATGAGGCTAGCTGCGCTGTGTAGATGGCTGCTTATCCCACCACAGTGATGTATTACACAAGGATTGCATAACATGAAGCGTGTCAAAGCACAAAAAGCTCCTCTTCCCCCACGCTGTTCCATGTCGAGCGGTGGAGGTGGAAGAAAGCTGCTTTTTTCCTGCCCCGTCCAGGTCCCGGGTGCAGCTGCCCACTGTCTGTCAGGCCTCGCTTCACGACATTCAGCAAAACAGAGGCTGCGTGTAGATATAGGCAGCTCCACCGTTCACTGGTCCTCGCACCGACAAAGACTATGATTAGCCACACTGCTCTGCCCCGCTCTTGTACTTCACACAGTGTGTAAATGATAGCCCTGCTCTCACACTCATTCTGCTTTCACTGCCTTACTCTGTCATCTCGCTCACTCTGTGTGTGACAGGCCTCTGTAACTGCAGGAGCACCTCCGTTTCATTTTGAAGGTGTTATGCCATTATGTGGAATGTTATTGTTCATTTTTCATACTTATCTCTAACGATCAACTTGTCATTTCGTTTTATTGGTATTACATTGTTTTTTTTTTGTCAAAAGATCTTTATTGGAAATTTATTAGATCAATGAAAAACTCAACAGGATTAGATAACAAAGCAGTGCTTTAAAGTGTAACTTCATTACAATTTTTATCAAAGTATTTATTATTTGTGTTTCTCTTGACAATTGTTTTTGACATTTTTAACAGACCTTAAAATGGGCCTTACTTCAAAAATGATATGTAATGAGCGATGTGCAAACAGAAATGTTCCATATAAGAGCTTTTAAGCAAAAAGTTTGACTAAATGAGTGCACATTTTGTCAAAGTTTTGTCAAAAGGGTACACATTGTGCAAAATTTGTTCACCAAAACATAGTTACAAATTGCCGGGATTCATTTCCTTTGAGTAAATTTGGGAACAGTGCAAAACAGTTCTCTGTTCACATCTATTTGTTTGCTGTCCAAACATCCCACAAACCTCTTGTTTGGTTTCATCATAAAAAATTCATTTTTTATCTGGTGTATTCAGTTCACCTACATATTTTTTCCATGTCTGGAGCACAAAAGGAATCTTTTGATTTGTTGTGTCCCTGAAATAGATCAGAATCAATAAAAGAGACACAGCAGTTGTTGTGCAGTTTGGAAATAGCACTGGTGTGTTCAGTTTTAGTCTCCTCCAGTTGCTCTGAAGCATAGACCCAAAGCTCATCCATCAAAGACAAAGCCTCAATCCTGTCCACGACAAGCCTCTAAGCCACCCTGTAAATACAACTGTATTATAGCAAATAAAGTGAGTGCATGTTTAGTAATTTTCTTATTAACTTTTTCAACCAACCATTCAAAAATCTATGTTTATTGAAAAATATCACAAATCATTGTGTCGCTGTCTCATTTCAAGTGTTGTAGTACACTACTGCTATTGGGTCTCAGACAAACGTTCACAATTGTGGTGTTTATATTATGTTTGCAATATGTGGGCTACAAAAATTTAAAAAGAGGGTGTTGCTTAGTAATTGCTTTGGAGAGTCTTGTCTTTTATATGCTTTTTATAGTTTGGTCTTATTTCTTAAATTTGTTGGCTTGGCTAATTTCAACAGTGTTGTTTGCATATTGATTTAATTTAGCAAACTATAGATCCATGCCTAATATTTGGTTCTGACTACAACACTTGACACACACACTCTTGTGTGAAGCACAGGGGAATTGTATTTCACAGGTCTGCTCTGCTTTATCCTCTCCCGAAGTGCTGTACAGACAGATGAATGACACTCTGCTGCTCAATGGGGATTCCCTCTGATGTGTATCTTAGCACAGACTCAGTGTTACTCAGTCTACAGTACTGTATATGTGCAGGGCCAGTACGTTCTAGTGAATATATGAGCCTTGTGTTGCAATTTAACTCATCAGTACTGATCAAACACTACTAAAGTAAGTGATCATGAAGTTGGGAGCAGAAACAAAGAAAGACATGCCTGTTCATATTGCCTCAAACAAACCTAGCCCTCACATATCCCGTTGTGCTGCATAAATATTTCAAGATTAACTATATGCTTCTGTTCCAGCTCATCCAGAGAAAAGACAGGAGAATGACATTGTTCCAACTTGATTAATAAGGCATTTGAGTTATTGTTTTGTAAATCAAAAAAATGTGTAAACATGGAAAGAGAAGTGTACATTTCTTCTAGAATGTTTGGTCTCACACTAAATGTATGCCTTTATCGAATAAAAGATATTGTATAACAAACTGAACATTAAGTGTTTATCGTCAAGTTCTCAAGATTCTATTATTTTTACAATCTACTGCCAATAAAACAGTGGATTCCAACCTGAGGGGCGCCTGAGATTGCAGGGGGTCCCAAGAGCTTTGTTTGGTCAGAAGGTCAAGAAGAAAAAAGTAATGCAATTTTATTAGTAAAACACGCAAATCTATGATGGATAAAAGAGCGGAAACAGCACAATAGATGTTTATTTTTATTTAAAAATAAATAAAAGATTATTATTGATATTATTTTTTTTATTCTAATTTTAATTGTACAGTATATTTTTGAAGGTTGCTGTTTTAAATAGGGTGGGCCATACTCAATACACACCCTACACATTAACCTAGAAATTTGGGCAGTTATCTGCAATAAAAAAAAAATAATAATAATAGTAATTTGTATAGTTTAATTAAATAGTTGTGTCAATGGTGATACCAGCAACATTAGTGAGTAGAAAAGTAGCTGAAGTAGTAGCTTTTTTAAAAGAAAAATCTGTGACTAATTTGAGAAGTTTATTATCTGATTCTACTGCAGCATGGTCTCATACCAAATTTACTTTACCCATGTAGTCAATCACTGTAGAATCATTGGGCAATCATCTTTATCTACCAAGTCTAACTTTTCATTTCTCTTTGTTTGGTAAGTAGTTGTACTAAACACTGGATGAGTAAAAACCTTGGACTCAAATATTCTTTCTGAGAGATGACAGAGCTAGCCCTCACAATCAGGGTTATCTTAGTCCTTGTACGCTTCTTGTGCTGCTGTAGCCTCTGCTCTGAGCCTGGGTGCCCATGTCGGCTTGTCTGTATGCATTAAGCACAGCCCATATTAGGCCGCTGGCTGTTTGTAATAGGTGCTGCCAAAGCCCTCCTGTTGTTGCAGATGACTAATGGTGCCATTGTCAGGGCTGGCAGCAGGATAAATAGAAACATGGTGCTATGAGATAAAGAGGCGCTGCACGGTGTGAGCTAACCCGGTTGCTAACCGCTAACACGTAGCCCACGCACTCACACATTCATTATGGAGCAATGAGGTGCAGGCAGCTGCTCCTATCACAGGCTGATAACACAGACACTTCCTGTTTCCTGCACTTAGAGGGAGGTTAGGCCATTTCTGTCACCAGAGGAAAATCTATTAACAGAGAAATTCAGGACATAGAGTGACTAGGTTTTATCCAATAACAGACATGGTTTTTATTGTCTTTTAGAGGCATTTTGGTTCTGCAGTATTAACATTTTGTAACTAAAGTTTGACTTCTAGAGTCTATTGGTTTATTGTTCAAGTTGAAATAAAATTTATGGCAAGCACAGAGTGATAGCTAACAAAAATAAAGAGTAGTTAAAATATAAAATTTTTTCTTCCAATCTACAGCTTGTTTATGTGTCTATTGCAGGTTTTTGACTCCAACACTAGTTACAGAAGCCAGCCCAGTTGTCATCGTGAGCTTGGCACTGACGTTCTAGTTGATTCAAACTCCTCTTGGAGCAGTTTCACTACATTGTCCGTGTACTCATCTCTGGGACGTCCCATGCCCGCGAGGCGTACAGGCTGGAGGTCTGGATGAGGAGGCGTGAAGTCTGAGGGACAGTGGAGTTCATTGAGGATGAACCAAAAAGTGTCCGGATCCAAATGGATTAAATGTCGGAACACACTGTGGAAACAGAGTAGAAAGTGGATGAAAGTAATAATGTAGTCCAGTGGAAGTAGGAATGCATCGAGCCAGCTTTTCCAGATCAGATATAAAAAGTTTGGCTTTAAATATCCACAGATGCAAAGGATTAACTGATACTAGTATAGGGACTGAAAATGGCTTTATTTCATTCTCAAGAAACATCACTATTATCAATGAGTAATTAACCAAATTGAGTGTATTCTGCCAGTAACAACTGAACAACTTTGTGGGAATATACTTGTATATTTTAACATATGTTGACATCAGCCAGTAAACAAAATCAGTCAAAGTCCCAACCAGGATAGTGCCTGAACTGATATATTAGAACAGATACTGAATTCAGCAAACTTTCATGGATTGGCGCTGATATCTGATCCCAGTATTAGTATTAGTATTAACGAGGTATGTTTTTGTACAATGAGAACTTTGCGGACCTAAAATAATAAAATTACATCATCATATTAAAAACAACAAGGCTGTGGTTGGCTTTTCTCTGCTCAGGCCAGTTCCTCTGTTTGATCTGCGAGCTTGAGACAGACCTGTGTTCTTAATGAGCCTACAGTCTGAGTCCTGTCTGCTCCCACCCTGCTCTCGCACTGCAGCGTCTGGGAGGATAGAGCTTTTAATTAAACTGATGCACTACTACAATAATGACGAGAAGCTGAATAAATAACCAATAAAGACAGCATAATTAAAACAACAGTATGACAGTTGTGATGGTAGAAATAGAATTAAAGAGGATCTATATTGTATATTTCTGTAGTCTGTATTTTAGGAACTATAACGTATGTAGATCAATAATTTACAATTTGTTCACTATAAAACACAAAAAAGATTTAAAACAGCTATTAAGCATGATCTAAAACATTGTCTACAATCAGGATTTAAAAATAAATCCTGATAGTAAACAATTGTTCCAACCTCTTAATGACCACCTATTTTTATCCATCCTTTCCTTTCTTCCGTCTTTTAAATTTGGAAGAAAGTACTTAAAAAATAATGTTGCAATACATTTTATATTATCCTGCATTGTGTTATCTTGTAGCAAGAAAAGAATTCAGTCCACATTTGTGAAAAAAATTGGAAAAGTACAAACTAAATTTAAAAAGCAGGTTAAAAAAAGTTCTCCTAATAGTTAAGAATGGGAACTTCATAGAGAAATAGTGTTTAATGGAGAAGCTTAGATCAATCAAGCAAACACTCAGAAAATGTATAGGCAGATGAAACATCCAATCCAAAGTTGCTTTTTGGTATCAGGAACTGTATATTAAATATTGGGTAGCACTTTAAAAGACCTCCACGGTACCTACCAGTTAAGTACCGTGTCAGTTACTAGTAACTAACAGTGACACTTACTAGTACTTACTCTGGTACTTACTGTGGTACTTACACTGGTACCTACAGTGGTACTTTGAGTGGTACTTGTACCAGCAGTTACTAGTACATACCACTGGTAGTTACTGGTACTTACTGTGGTGCTTACACTGGTACCTACAGTGGTACTTTGAGTGGTACTTGTACCAGCAGTTACTAGTACATACCACTGGTAGTTACTGGTACTTACTGTGGTACTTACACTGGTACCTACAGTGGTACTTTGAGTGGTACTTGTACCAGCAGTTACTGGTACATACCACTGGTAGTAACTGGTACTTACTGTGGTACTTACTGTGGTACTTACACTGGTACCTACAGTGGAACTTTACCACCAGTATTGGCATGCTGGTATGGTCGTAGCCATACCAGCATGCCAAAGCCTGATCCAGTCAGATCTCAGAAGCTAAGCAGGGTTGGGCCTCGGCAGTACTCGGATGGGAGACCACAGAAGAACCTCAGGTGCCACAGTGGGGCAACTTCAGTGGTACTTACTACAGTAGTTGACAGTCAACTACTGTAGTAAGTACCACTGAAGTACCAGCATGTCACTTTAGAACAGGTCCCGTTGTTACTAGTACTTAACTGTCAACTACTGTAGTAAGTACCACTGAAGTACCAGTATGTGTCACTTTAGAACAGGTCCCGTTGTTACTAGTACTTAACTGTCAACTACTGTAGTAAGTACCACTGAAGTACCAGTATGTGTCACTTTAGAACAGGTCCCATTGTTACTAGTAGTTGATGGTCAACTACTGTAGTAAGTACCACTGAAGTACCAGCATGTGTCACTTTAGAACAGGTCCCGTTGTTACTAGTACTTAACTGTCAACTACTGTAGTAAGTACCACTGAAGTACCAGTATGTGTCACTTTAGAACAGGTCCCGTTGTTACCAGTAGTTAACTGTCAACTACTGTAATAAGTACCATTGTAGTACCACTATTTACCATTATGTATCATGATATTTATCAATAAATGTTGGAATTAAGCTAAGATTGTTGTAAATTGTTTTCTGTTGTTTTGTTTACTGAAACAAATAATTACTTTGGTATTTGTCAATACCCAATATTGTTGTGACATAAATAAAGACAGTGGTGCTTTTTTAACACTTGCATTTTATTGTTATTCATAATTTATAAGCTCTACTTTTTTAATTTAGTACCAATAATACCACCACTGAAACATATGTGTGTGCCACAAATTATTAAAAGTGGTAAGTGTACTAATAGTTACCACTGTAAATACCAGTCACTGATGACACAAGTACCACCTTAAGTACCAGTGTAAGTACTACAGTAAGTACCACAGTAAGTACCAGTAACTATCAGTGTTATGTACCAGTAACTGCTGGTACAAGTACCACTATAGGTACCAGTGTAAGTACCAGTGTAAGTACCGCAGTAAGTACCACAGTAACTACCAGTGGTATGTACCAGTAACTGCTGGTACAAGTACCACTCAAAGTACCACTGTAGGTACCAGTGTATGTACCACAGTAAGTACCAGTAACTACCAGTGGTATGTACCAGTAACTGCTGGTACAAGTACCACTCAAAGTACCACTGTAGGTACCAGTGTAAGTACCAGTGTATGTACCACAGTAAGTACCAGTAACTACCAGTGGTATGTACCAGTAACTACTGTTGCAAATACCACTGTAGGTACCAGTGTAAGTACCAGTGTAAATACCACAGTAAGTACCAGCGGTATGTACCAGTAACTGCTGGTACAAGTACCACTCAAAGTACCACTCTAGGTACCAGTGTAAGTACCACAGTAAGTACCAGAGTAAGTACTAGTAAGTGTCACTGTTAGTTACTAGTAACTGACATGGTACTTAACTGGTAGGTACCGTGGAGGTCTTTTAAAGTGCTACCAAATATTGTTTATTTTTGTACAAACTTAAGTGGCATAAATGACAGCCAATCACTATGTGAGAAATGTGTGTGTGTTGTCATACTACGAGACATTAAAAAATGAGCATTATATGAAGTTGACTACTAGTAACTACCGGTAACACAATTTTTTTTACTGCTATGCACAAATACAATGTGTCAGTCTGTGCCGACAGGAGGTGAAGACCCTTAGGACATGTCCCCAGTATATATCGAGACAGGGAGCACCCTCAGGACCTGTTCACCTGTCAGCCTCACTGACACCCACACCCTGATACACTTTGTGATGTTCTGATTTTGATGTGATCGTTCAGCTTACATGTCAGAAAAGTGATTTGGATACACAGGGTGAGTGAAGGACATAGCACAGAATTACAGAGGGTTAAGGTTAGAGTCAGTCCTGCTGTAATCCTACCTGAGACAAGCTTCTTGGAGTCTGACTGGTTGTCTGCAGCTGAGGTACAGCAAACATGCCTCACACACTTTATCCAGATCCTCTTCACCTAGAAAAAACACAACAGAATACTTATTTTACTTGTGCTGCCAAGGTGTAAATCCTCCAGCTTTAGTAATGAATATAAATGTATCACTATGTGCTATTACATTAGATTTATTTTGGAATCACTGTTGCTGTTATAATACAAACAAACAGAGCTCAGTTGCAGATTTGCCAGCTTAATTAAACATTATTAAAAAAGAGAAGAAAAATGTAATAACTACAAATACAAAAAGTTCTGTTTCTTCAAGATCAGCAAGAAATGGATTCCATATTTTTGTAAAAGTGTCAGGGTCGTAAGGATCTTCAGTTTTTCCATTTGGATCAGTGATATGCTATCACTGATACAAATGAGTACACGTGAGTCAGTCAGTGTACCTTCAGATATTACATCTGCCAGACATGGGGAAAGTGCCTATCTATTTTTATTTACATACGAAAACAACTCAGCAAACTACTGTAGGTTTCATTCATATACCCTACATCAGATGAAATTAATCTCAGTGAAAAGATATCAACTCAACCAACACATGTTTCTCACAGTTACTAAGACACATAACTACCCCTTTTTAGCCCACCTTTGAAATCATGACTCAAAGCAAGCTTGGGAGCAAAAGAAGGTATTTTCAGATCTTAAATTGGAACGAGCCAGCAGCAGAGATGAAAGAGTATGAGAGACGCAGATGAAAGAGGAAATATAGATCCTGCCTAGACTTTTAACGTACTTCTAGTCTTAATGAGTGCAGATGAGTGCTCAGGAAGACAGTCTCCCAGGCACATTTAATACAAGCACACTTCACATTTAAAAGAGTGGGCATGTGTGTCAACCAGTGACACCTTTGGATTACTGTCCTATCATATGCTTTCGTTGAGAACATTCTACAGCTTTGCCTAGATACAGATGAACGAAAATATTTCCCATTTAAATATATCTTTCATTTCTGGTTTGGGGAACATATAACAAGTATGTTTGGCTATATGAAGTAGAAAAGTGATTCCACAATATCCACATTTCACAATACAATATTCATTTAACATTATTGTGGAATCGGATTGCCTACTTTTTCTTGAAAATGCCTTGGAAAGTTAGTGTGAAAGTCAGTGCTGTGCTATACCAACTAACCTAAAGTAATTTCAGCACTATTACGCACATCTAATTTCTAAATATGAGTCGCACCAACTACATTTAAATAAGAAAATTTTAAAAAAAAGTACTGTATATAGGCCGCACTTGTAAATAGTAAGTCTATGAAACTTTTTCTGCATTACTGTGTAAGTCGCAGAGTTCAAAGTGGCTTATACAACTAAGAGGAAATGCATAAGGTAGCTGTAAAAAAAAAGCCAGCATGGTTAAAAAGCTACTGTATATAGATCATTGTAAGCAGTTTGTACACATAAATGAGATTTAGTCAAAATTGTTAGAAATAATCTGTGGTGTTCCGCAGGGCTTCATTTTGGGGTCAAAGAAGTTTTTTTTTTTTTATGTATGCATATAAACTATATGAGTAATGTTACAAGTAGTATGACATTTGTCACATTTACTGATCACACAACTGGTCTGGCATTACAAATTCACACAATAAAAATGGTCACACAAGAAATGACAAAAATTTAAAAATGGTGCGAGTCGACATGAATCTCCTTACCCTTAACTTTAAATCAAAATTAAAATAAGAAAACTAAGTTCACGGTGTTGGGCATAATAAGAAAATTAATCAATTAAGAAATGAAATTCCTAAGTGTGATTCTGGATAAGAAGATCTACTGGAATCCCCAGGTAAATATTGTTTGGTCCAAAGTGGTGAAATGTCTTGCATTTATGAACAAATCTAGGCATACCCTAACTCAACAGGCTTTACATACTCTATACTGTTCATTATTCTTGCCCTGTTTATCTTACTGTGTGGAGGTGTGGGGCAACACCTACAAAACACAAGTATAGAACAGTTTGCCAAAGAGCATTTAGAAAATTTTAAACATTCAGCAATTTCAAAGATTTCAAAAAGTCTTGTGTTGAGGAGTGAAGCAAAAAAGAATCCTTTTGCCCATAAGGTGTTTTGTATGTAGTTTAGTGCGTATTCCTGTTGGATCTTGTAATGAGCCTTTGTTTTTCATGTTATTATAATGATTTGTAAATAGGGGTTAGGACTGGAAAAGCTTCTGCTCCTTCCTACTCCTTTTTGATCATATGCACTTATTTTTAGTAAGCTTGATGAATTTAATTGACTAAAGACAGCTGACGTTTCAAAATAAAGTAAATTCAATGAAAATGAAATCAGACCCTGCAGTTGAAAGCATTCATTCTAAAATGCATGTGATTTTTAAGCTGGTTTACTGAGCCAGCAATTACTTGTACTTAATTTATACTGCACTACAACTTTTGTATAATTGTATAATGAGTGCTCCTATTTTGCAATGAATATGTCACACTTTACATTTCATCTTGCAATAAATCTCCTTCTTTCTACAAAACCTAATTGGTATGAATTGTAGCCACTAGACAGGATTCTTCACCTCACTTAAACTGCACTATTTTTGCTTTAGTGACACAACGCCACGGCTAAAGAAGGATGGAAAGAGCAGCCCAGAAACATGGCAGAATCCTCTCTTTGCGTGAATGCCGATTTGGCTCCATCTTTACCTTTGGGATGCCTTCAGCAAGCCAATTACCAGGCCTCCAATTCCCTGAAAGAGAACTGAGGCAACACAAACCAACTCAAGCAAATCATTTACCTCCAAATTGGCAATGTTATTTCTTATTCATTTGCCACAAAGTGTTTTGCACCTGGCTTTTTCCTGAGCATTTCTCTCTCCTGCATCTTAACTCCACATAAGCCAATAGCCTAGCAGTAAAAGAAGTTTCTAAATAATCACATTTTGGGTTGTAATATGCACCAAGGATTTTGAGCAGACTTGTGAGCTCCATTGTCCAAAGGAACTATGGCGAAAGTAAATAAAGAATGTATTTTGAAGCTTGGAAGGCTCACCAGTTAGTGCTTAGGGAATAGAAAGAAGTCAGCCGGGAATGAGGTGATGGACAAATAGAGAGAGAAAGCGAAAAGGATAGGAGGTGTAGCAGTAAAAGATAAAAGAAGTCTAAGCCATTTTAATTTTCAAGCATCCCTGACCCAAACTGGTCTTGATATTCACTAGTATAAAACGAACATATTATGCAAAATTGACTTTTTAATCCTATTCTAGAATTGCTTCTTTATCAAATACACAACATAAGTTTTGTCTGTGAGATATCTTTCGTTCCCCTCTGCGCCTCAGAAAACACTGCTCTGAATGCCCCTGATCTGTGATGTCATAGATAGATCTCTGGATCTGTTTTTAAGTCTATGATTCATCCAGAATAATTTGGAGCATTTTTGCAGCATTAGCATTTCAGGCAAGATTAGTTTGCTTGTTTACCCTGTGCAATTTTCTTGCAGTCTGTAGAGCTCAAACATCAAAAGTTTTTGATGTGGGAAACACGTGACTGTCCTGTGCTTTACTAGACTTTACTAGTGCTATACTGGACTTTGGACTGGTGCATGGGATTTCAAAGTGGAAGTTCTCGGGAGCATGCTTGAACGAGAGAATCACCACAGAATAACGCATCTAACTCAAGCTGGCTGCTGCAGATGCATTTGAAATCTCACAGGATATGCACATGATTGTTTTTTCCAGTAGCCTTCACACTGATATGTTTGAAATATTAAGTTAAAATCCAAGAGAGAAGGAAATGAGCCCTGAATGTGTGATTGTCTTGCTTGTGGGGGGCAGTGTCAGACCAGGGTGAAACCAAATAAGAATGGTTCATTGAGGAAATGCCATGATCGTGATGAGCAACCAGGAAATTTCAAGCCATTTGGTCAAATGCAATTTGCACCCAGCACGAGTGTGTAATGGCTTTTTAATAGAACGATTATGAGAGGGCAAAAGCAAGTGATTTTATATTTTTTTTTAACTAAGATAGAGATAAGCAATCAAGATTACATTTAAAACCAAATGAATGCTAATATATTTCAATCTAGATATTCTACTATTTCCTCAGAAAACACATGGTATTTACACAAAGCACATATCCACAGAGCCAGCCAGCTTTTTCATAGTACAATCCTGAATAAAGTTATACAAGTCTGCCCTCTTGTGGACATATGCATTGATGTTTTGGTTGGAAATGTGCCATTTAGGATAACAGATGTGTTATACAGTTCTTTTTAGGTACAACTGACATACAATATAAACACCATCTAAACCAACCTAATTCCTAATCAAACATAATATCGTATTTTTGAACAATAAACCCTTTGTTTGATAAAACAAAATAAACAGATGTGTTGTAAGTCTTACCCAGGTCCAGTCTTTGACACAGAGAGCCCAGTCCCTGTAGAGCCGCCAGTTGCAGTTTGAAGGCCAGAGTGTGGGAGTAAACTGGTCCAGCCCTGGCACTGACTGGTGCTTGGCGAAGCAGAGACAAGCTCAGTTTTGGAAGAACCTCTTTGGACACTCGCCTCCTGAGGAACTCCCCACAGGTCTCCCCCAGAATACACAGCACCTGATAGAGAAGAGACAATGCACCTTTTCTACACAGTATTCACCACCCCACACAATACAATACAATACAATACAACATCCTGTATCCTAATGCTAAATGAGTACTATTTAGCAATGATGAATGCAAGACTACAAGTGCAAAAAGGCAGTAATCAATTAGGTGTCATTCTAAAAAAAAATGCAAAGACAATTAGCACACAAGTTACACCATTTCTGACAGTTAAAATGATCATTAAATAAAAATATGAAAATAAATGACTATTTTCAATTAAATGTGTAGCCTAACCTGGTATGCACTGAAGTTACTGTGCAATGTGATTCATACATTATGCCACAAGTTAATGGGTCATACCCTGAAGGCCCTGAGTACAGCGAGTGGGTCGTCTGCAGTGAGTCTCTGTAGGAGAGCGGGCCAGCAGCGATGAGCCATAGGAAGCAGCTCATTCTCAAGTTCACTCAGAACAGTAATACACAATTCTAGTATGTCCAACACCTGTAACCATAAACAAGCACACAGAAGTAGTATTGTTTGTTAGTGTAATTTTAGCTTGTGAATAAAGTGATCATAAAGTAACAATTACAGCATAAATATTGCATAATAATAACAGCTAGTAGTAATACATTTTACAGAAATCAAAATACAGTATAGGATATTGTACTTTGAGTCGTAATCTGAGGTTTGGGTGCGACAATAGGTGAATGCAGCGCTCCATGACATTCTTAGTAATCTGGAGATGATTAGGAAGTTCTTTTTTCACATCAGGATCACCAATATCATCAACACTGGCAGGTTCAAATGCTGGTGGGACATCTGCAAAGCATGCATAAGCATAAGATTTTAGAAGTCTATTTATTTTATGTTATATTTGAAAAGCTTTTCTGTTAAAGCCTTAAACAAACAGCACTTTTAACCCACCAGAATCCTCAATGTCCTCCATGTCGTTCTCTATGCCAATGCCCTCTGCCAGCTTTTTCTGTTTTCTGTAATCCAGCAGGAACTGGCCAATGTTGAATTCTTCTTGGTCTTTGGTTCTGTTCTCAGATTTACTCGGCTCTCTGGCTGTGCATCGACTGGAGGGAAACCACCTTGCTAAGCCAAAAAAGAAATTTCAGAGAGCTTAAAATATGGACAAGCAATCTCGACAATAGAAAGAGTAATGGAAGTCATCTAACAATGAAACATTGACAAATGCAAATCAAAATAATGATATTTGACATATCAGTCTCTCAGTCTTACCCAGTGCTTTCATCAGTGCATGTAGCACAGAGCAGAACAGAGCAGCTGTGTGGTCATAGCTCAGGTCCAGAGCTGTTAGCACGTCCTGCACTATGTCCCTCACCAGGGGCAGCAGAGAGCAGTCTGAGTGAATCAACATCACTGTCAGCACCCGTGGAGCCTGGGCAAAATAGCACAGACAAAACTCTAAAATAATGAGCTGATGATGAGACACTAAAGAAATGTATTTTTTTATTCATTTATATGAATTGAATAACATTTTTATCAATTTTAACTATTTAAAATGTATTTAAATCTATTATTAATTGTTGTTAAAAATTGTTAAATGAATCTAAGCCTAAATGTTAGTAATAATGTCTGTGAAATCTGTACTTGTGGTATTCCAAAGAAAAATTGAATTAGAGTAGTGGTTAATATAGCCTGCTGTATATCAACAAAGTAAAATGCATTAGGTCCATACCTGTGGGTGCTGACTGAGCCTCTGCAGGTTAAGAGAGATATCATTGAGCAGGTAGTCAGAGTTCTGATTGATCAGATCCTTTAATGAGGGGTAACCACATGCCTCACACATGCCCCACATACAGCCTAGTGCGGATTGGCTCACCAACAGGCTTCCTCTCCAGCCTTCTCCAAAACCGGGTACAATGAAGTCATCAATAAAGGACGGAAGCCTTGTCTTAGAGCTTGAGCGAAACAAGATATGCCTTCTAGCTGCACACATAGCTGCCAGATGTTACTGTTGAGCTCATGGACTTGTGAAGTGGAAGAGGGCGTCCCAAAAGGGACCAGTTGAAGAGAGTCTGAAGAAGAAATGACTTCAACGTTGGAGATGGAGAGGAGTCTAGATGAACTGAGAAGCTACAGAAAAAAAATATAAATAGAGTCAAATATAATATAGAAAAAGCCTGAAACTTGAAATAGAAAAAAAACAAATTCAGTTTGTATGAGTTTTTGTGTACATTTAAAATATTCAGGTGAGTGTCAGTAAGGGTGTGTAAATTCCACACACATATTTTACAGGCCCAGAGGTTTATCTCCAACCGTCAAAGGACGTGTAGTTGTAGCCCACAGAGGTCCTTTTCTGTTCCTGTCTGCTTAATAATTCAGTCCTGCAAGCTCACTGCAACAGCGTGGAATCTTCTGGTGGCTCTGCTTTTCAAATAGTGCATTTCACACCAACCTCAGAGTTGGGGAGGAGTGAGCTGCATTTGAAATGAACACTACTCAAAACTTCAGAGGGCATTTTCCACCACTTTCTTACTACTGTATTGCTTAAAAAACATGCACTTAGCTATATCAAATACCCTCATAAGCCACTCATATATTTAACAACAATAATATTATGTTCATTACTACATTATAGAAATGCAAATTATAGCCAATTAACAAACATGCCAAGCATTTCTTAATATGAAGTTACTAGCACACAGTACAAACAGCTGCATGTTGTGACTCACTTTTTGGTCTTGTTTGTCTCTATCCGTTTCCTCACAGACTGTCATCAGATGCCAGTTGTTCACACTGATGTACTCCTCTATGATAGACTGCACTGCTGCACTAAGATCCTCCTCAGCACACGGTCTTGAGAGGCTTCCATTCTCACTCTTCAAACCCTGCCAGTCTGTTGCCACGGCAATACCAGCAGCACCCCTGACAATCTCATTCAGAACCATTGCAGCCTGTTTTTTGTATACAGAAGACTGACGGTAAAGGTCTAGAAAGTGATCGGACAGAAGGTAGAGGTTGCCATAGTAACCTGTGAATGGATAATATCAATAAAATAAGGGTTAACAAAGATAAAATCAGGAAGGTACAATATTTTATTGTGCAAGAAATCCAGATGCTTTTATGGCAGTTCCTAATTCTGCAATTGCTGCTACGTGTACAATAATTCTGCATACAAGGAATTTCTCTGAAAAGTCACTTCCACCTTGTGGTCATTAATACATAATATAATAAACCCTTAACCCCGGTGACTGTACTTGGACATTTACCTAACATGCGACAAATCTCTTTGAGCACAGAGAAGATTTGGTCATCTGTAAAGTACAGGAAATGTTTTCTCTGCACTTGAGAATTTGAACCTGACTCAATGTCCATGTCAGTGTAGCTCCTCTCCTCCACAATTCGAACGTCCGTCACATCCAGTTCTAGCACCTGTCAAATCAATCACAAGAATGACCAGCTATAGTCATTAATCTTAAAACATGAAATACACAGCACAACAATTTTAGAACGATGAGTAATGGTTTGAAACCAGACAAGAGGCCAGTACATGAAGGTATTGTGCCGACAGTTTTTATAATTATATATATAAATAAAATAAAAAAATCTTTGAATTATTTTAGGCAGCATTTGTTTTATAAATGAACATATCCAATAATATAAATACTCATGAATACATATATTTTGATGTGGGCCAATAGTAATTTTGCCGCTAGATTTTAAGTCTGAAAATTTAAGTCATATGGTGTCCAGCAGCCAATGAAATTTATTCAAATCACAGTAATGCGTGCTATCCAATGAGTGTGCATGTTCTGCATAGTCATGAGGCATGTGCTTTGTACAGTTCCTGTACAGTTCCTTTTAACTGTAGGAGGATGATTCTAGCTGGTTTGGGAGTGGAAATGCTAGGTGCTGCGCAGTAGATTGCAAGTTCATACCTTACACACAATGGGTTATCAAAATTGCAGCTAATGTAAAAACACATTTGGTAATTCATCAAATTGAGGAAGTTCATTTGTAACTAGTTGATAGTAAACTCAAGTGAGCAGCTCCCACTCACACACAGCTGCTCTTCCTTCACCTCACATATATCTACTGCTCCTTAACTGCAGTAAACATCTGCATGATAATGTGCATTCAAATTATTATGCATTGACACATAAATTGTCAACAATTCACAACACACACTACACTATATGGCAAATATCTTCAGAATGGGACACAACAGTGGCTTTTTATATTGTGGTGGCCCATAATAATACTCTTATATTCATAAATTACAAAATATAAACACACCTGCATTAATGCCTTTGAGAGCCTTTCCAGATGTGCAGCAGAGGTAAGGACCACAGACACAAAAGGGCCAAGCAGTTTGATATATCCCAGAAACACATTTAGAACAAACAGTTTCTTCTGGTCATCTGAAGTTCTCATGAGACGGGGTAAGGAGGTGCACAAAGAGTGGAGATTCTCAGACAAGACATCTGTGAAGGACTTTGAGATGTTTCTACTGCTGTCATCTCCATCGCCAACCTGCAGGTTACTCTGGGAGACCTCGCGAAGGGCTAACTCACATCTAAATAAGCATCATGGACATTGTTGCAAAAATAACTTAATAAATGTGCACATCAACAGAAGACGCTGAATCTGTAGCAACTCAGCAAGAGGTTTGTAGAAAACGGAGAAGTTATACTTTTATGGAAGATTACAATATAATTGATTGGTATATGTTTTGCATGTAAAGTAAAAACATTTTTTTTAAATTGTGCATTACAATATTTTTTTTATTATTTTTTGAAAGAAAGAACTTAATCAAGAAACTCAAAATCCAAGCCTACCTGTCTCTGATCCTAGGGTCATCATCATTGACACCTCCCACTAAAGCATCTAGAAGAGAACCCAAACACTCTGCCAGAGATTGTCCACATCTCTTCAACAGAAGGTCCGCTAGCTCCACCAATGAGAGGCGGACCCTCCAATGCTGATGGGATGAAGTGCAGGAGACAATTTTCTTGAGAATCACACAAAGTCGAGCTGCAGTGTTCTTCACCCACTCCTCTGTCCTGTGGACTAACAGCTGACCAACACGACCCAGCTCTGCGTTAGACGCCTCCAGAGGGTCAGAGGACTGGAGCTGGGAGTCTTCCATCACCAGACTAACTGTACCAGACCATACCTGAAGAGAAGAGAGTACAAAGAAACCACTGAGGATAATAATTTCAAGATTGTATGCACTTCTTTTTACAATATTTTTTATACTTCAGTATTGTCAGACATTAAAAAGCACCCCTCTATTTAAATGTAGGTAGGTAAATATTTAAATCAACATAGAGTATATTTTTATACCTTCATGGCTCTAACAGTAACTCCATGCCCTTGTCGAATGTCGCCTGTGATAATCCTGGCTACAGCAGTGGAGATTCCAGGTAAGAATGACGCTATCGTTTGTCCAATAGTTCTTATATTTACTGCACAGTTCATGTGCTCCTGATTGCAATCATATTGCTGTATCAAAACCATCAAGACCTTCAAAGCAGCACTCTGAATTTCTCGACTTTTTTCTTTTTCTGCTAAAGCTAATAGCAAAGACACAGCAGCCCCAAGCTCTGGTAACATGACTGGTTCATAGAGTTTTATGACAATGTCACCATAAGCTGCATGTATTAAGCCATCAAGACATTTGAGAATTGATAATTTTAGCTCCTCTGAAGTATCTACTGGTTTCCCAGGATCTGTTGGACTACATAAACATAAAAGAAGTTCAGAAAACAAATCGTGTAGAGTATCCCAGCTTTGGACACATGTATTTTCTAGTATGTAACAGATTCCATTGGCCACTTCTTGTACTAAGTTCTCTTTCTTAGGTCCAGGGACTTTAAGCACAAAGCGGAATGGGAAAAGTATGTAACCCTGAAGCTCCTGCAAAGAAACATCATTGACTTCTTTTAACTGGGCACTCAAGGTTTCTACATTGGACAAAGTGGGCTCTTTAGTGAGCAGCACACAGGCAGGACGAAGGTAGGCAAAGGCAATCTTGGGGTCGCTGATTTGAGACATGGTTGGAGGCATTTCTGCAGCCAATGATTATTTCTGGAGAGACAAAAAAAAAAAAAAAAAAAAAAATCAAATGCCAGAATAATATCATCAAAAGCAGTACAACGCACTTAAAAAGGGTTAGGGTAAATAATCACATACCACATTTACTATTAGTATTTTATTGGTCTACTAAACCAATAAAATTTAAAATTATGAATAAAATAATTTCTGTCATGTAAATTTTAAATAAATGTTGGTTATTGTGTTTTTTGTGAGAGTGAGTGTGAGTGTGAGACTGAAACTTTAGTTAATTTGTTATTTTCATATAACTTGGTTCAAATGTTTTGGTTGGATCTTCAGAGGTGGATCAATTCTCATGGGATTGCATTAGAGGAGTTTTCTACTAGTAATAACTTGTTTGGTGTTTTTCTTGATGACAAACTCATTGATTACAGGATAAATAAGCTTATTCTTTTAGCCAAACATAATAAAAGTGTTTTTTGTTTTTCTTATCCATCCCAAAATTCACTCACTGGAGAAATTAGTTCATTATTTTCCAGAAATTACTTTCATTTGTCAAAACCAACTGTAGTTGAACCTGAAGTATAATATATATTTTAAGATACCTAATTTGACTGTAATCCACTTGTGTTCAATAAAAATAAATACATAAATAAATAAATGGTTTACATTCACTTAAATTACAACAAAACGTTTTGTATATTGTAAAATCTCAATCATCTCAATCATAAATCATGCTTTCAGTGGATGCAGAATTTGTTTTGTTGGCATGTAATTACACAGGCATAAACTTTGACTTTAGACACGCACGCGTAGCAAAATTACAATGAAATTCAGAATAAACTTCTGTAAGGACAACTAAATACATTGTTATGAGCATATAAATAATGTCGAAACACTTACTTTTTAACGCTTCATAGTCTTCATTTGAGTCAAAGAAAGTGCAATAATACGTAGACCAGACAAAAACTGTGATGCTAGTCATGAAGGTCTATAATTTGAAAGAAATGTACAAAAAATGTGTTTGGGTTTCAAGCAGGCTATAAACTAAAACGTCATCACTGTGAGACGGCCCATGTGTTTGACGACAACAAAAAAGTTGGCCAGAAAAACAGAACTACATCCTGTTTATTTGAGAAACCCCCACTTTTCAAATGCAAAATGCCGAATGTTGACCCCTGACTGCGTTTTAAACAAAGTAGTGCATTTTCTTATGATTATGTCTATTCATCTAATACCTCACGCATTTTCACTTACTCTTTTCGTGTCATATTTTCTTTTTTTATTTTATTTTGAAACAGAGTAAGCGGAACTACAGCAACATTGACGTAACTTTCACCCGGTTTAATGTTGTGCTCTCTTTTGCGAAGAATCATGATCAAATCGTCGAATAATTTCCCACTACACATCAGGAGATACTAATCATTTTAATAAGGTTGTAAAAATGCTTTGCTTGACTGTGCGTTTTAAAACCTACTACAGTATGCACTTAATATGACTGCTATGGCTATGAGCTAGCTCGTTTAGCAAGTGTTCTGTTTACTGGTATTTTATTATTTAAATTATTTTAATATAAGTTTTGTTATGTTTTTTACCATGCACACATCTGGATATTTTTAATCTACTATTTATTTATTTTTTCTTATTTGTAGGTGTTCCAAAATCTTGATGCTGTTCTCTCTGCCCTGCCTTGCCCATAGACAGATCCAGTATGGATGAGGAGTCCCTGGAGGCTGCTATTGCCACCTACACTGGGCAACTGCAGCAGGTAGAGGCAGCTCTCCTGGCTGGCTTGGACCCCTCACAACAATCTGATCTACTCAAACTAAAGGAGGACTTGAGTCAGCTTATAGAACTCACAGAATCCAGCCTTGTGTCAGTTAAAAAGAGCCAACTGTTGGCCAGTTTAGAGGACACTAATGCACCACAGCAAAACTCAGAAGCTGGGGGGAGCACATCCAATGGAGATTTTGATGCTGAATTTGCTGCTTTCTATTCTGAAGTAGGAGAGACTTCAGGCAGCAATACAATTAAAGTGAATGATGAAGAGGAATACGAGGAGGAGGAGGAAGATGAAGAAGAGGATGATCTTAGTGGTACAAAAGTTAGAGCCCCATACAGAACAACTTGGGGCACTCTGGAGTACCACAACGCAATGGTTGTGGGATCAGAGCCGTGTGAAGGAGAAGAGTCCTGTGTCAGAGTCCTCTACATTTACCCCACACAAAAGTCTATGAAACCCTGCCCATTTTACCTGGAGGATAAGTGTCGCTTCCCAGACACTTGCAGGTCAGTAAACACATACTTGCAGTGGCAGAAAATATCCACCAAGTGGCATTGTTGCACTTGATGAGGATTATTCAAAATGTAATATATACATTTTTTTTGTCTTGTAACACAAAAAATCAAATGTCTAAACATTTAAAACATGGAACAGAAAGTTATATATTTTTATACAGTATAACCTTCTATTCCAGTTATATATCTTTGGCCCCTTTTACTTCTGAAAATTGGGTTGTTGTTGATTTTTCAGGTTTTCCCATGGTGAGATTGTACTGGTGTCAGAGCTCAGAGAATTTGTGGAGAGTGACTTAAGTAAACTTGAAGAAGGTTCATCTTGTTTGGCTCGACATGAAGACAGCATTTGGTACCCAGCAAAAATCACAGGTATACTGTAGTTCTCAGCAGTTGCATTGTTTTTACCCAGAGAATGTTACATCAGCCAGATCAATGTTAATGAATGTTAGTTCAACAGTAGACTTTATCTAGCAGAAGTTAACTGAGGTTTGTGAAAAAGTACTTCAAAAAGTTCCATTTATTAACAAGTCTTTCTACTGCATGTTAGTAAGGCGTCAGCTACACTTTCGAGTTGTGTCTAGTATAGCATTAATATTTATGATGTGAGAACTACTGCCATATACATCAGCTCACACCCTTGTTTTTTATCTTTGTAGACATAGATAATGGCTTCTACACAGTGAAGTTTGACTCTTTGCTGCTGAAAGATGCTGTGGTTGAAGCAGATGGTGTAATCCCTCCAATGAGAGAGGATGATTCTATGACCTCTGACTCTGAGGGTGAAGATGAGGATGCTGCTTATGCAAAAGGTATGCCTCTTATTGCCTTTTCATTTCATTTTAAACTTATGTCATGTGCCCAGAATTTTAATGAGTTGTTTTCATTGGCAGTTCTGGATTCTGCTGCAGACTGCACAGTGTTACTAAGCACCGCTGAATTTGGTGGCTGGGAGGCACACACCAAAGGCATCGGCTCCAAACTCATGCTCAAAATGGGATATGAATATGGAAAAGGTAATTTGTTTTTATGAGTTTGATCAAAGTCTGTGTCGAGTTGTCTCAAAGCTCTAGCAGTAACATTGCTTTTGGCCAGCTGTTTAAGCCATTTCCAAATGTTATGGGTCTTCTTGATTCATGTTAACTAATGTTCCGCTGTCCCTAAAAAGTGTTTAGCACAGCCCAATTACAAAAAGTGCAGATCATCTTAAATGCATAAACTACTTCACCCTTAATTGTTTTTTTATTCATGTAAAAGCAAACAAAATGAAAGCAATCTTTAGTGTTTTTTGAACGCTTGTTTTTTGTTTTGTTTTTTGCACACAGGTTTGGGTAAGACACAAGAGGGAAGAGTGGAACCTGTCACGGCTATGGTCCTGCCCAAAGGCAAGTCTTTGGACATGTGCCTCGAGCTGACGCAGAGACGAGGCCAGAGCAGAGCAGCTAAAGATGGCACAATGAAGGGGCTGCCCAAGAAACGCAGGAAACCCCGAGTCAACACTGGAGGGCGCCAGACTGTCTTTGACTTCCTTAATAAAAAATTAGGGGGAAAGAATGCCCACCCCACTGAAGGTGAACAGGCGTCTTCACTGTCCGGAGTGGAGGCCTACAGAGGTAACAGTAGCACCAAGAGGAGCCTGAACGTGCGACTGTTCCAGGCCTCAGAGAGAGTCGCTCAGACCGAGAAAGAGATCCTAAAGATCACTGAGACTCTTAGCAGGCAAACTGGAAGGTTGGTACATGGTTTAATCACTTTTCATATGTATATTTTTTATATCTTTTACTATAACTAATGTGCATTGTACAAAAACAAAAAACATCTTTTCCAAAAATTAGATTAGCTGTGTGTTAGCTCTTGACAAAGATGAACAGAGCACACTTAAGCTAAGACAAAACTTTAGAACTATAACAGTACTGAACTTGAATTTAAAGTGCATTTATTACACATTTCACTAAGGTATAATGTATGCAATTCTCTGTATATAGACATAGATACATAGTATATGTAGTAAGAAATCTATCAACTTACTATACTGTAAACATAGGCTAAAATCAATAAAAACAATACAATGGTTATGATTTAACAAAATAGCTGATCTCAACTTTATTTAGCTGAATGAATGTGTGAATTGTCTTTTTCATTATAATGCTCATTAGATTAGATGTGACTTGACTCTATAATTGTAATAAATATTTACCTCATGGACTACTCCACCAAATCAAGGGATAATCAGAAAACAATGAGAGCCCATCATATGAGCTTTAAATTAGACCAGCTGTTCTTAAAAATGTAGGGTCAGCTAAATTTGTCTTTATTTATTTATTACTCAAGTCCTTGGAGGAAATGCGTATCGCAGTGTTCTCGCTGCAGCTTACAGTATCTTCTTCACACTGAATACCATTATCACTGTTCACTCGACTGTCACTTTTGGTTTGAGCCCACAAGTAGCTCCCATGAACTGATTATTCACTTAAATTTACAAGTGGGAGTGTTCAGTGGGAGTTTTGCAGAAATGTAAATAAAGCAGCCTAACAGAGCACATCTTTTTGTCCTGAATACCTTTGTTTTTGTGTTCTCAGGGATGCCTCCAGAGTGAAGCAACTGGAGGAGAAACTGACAGCAGCCCGTCGACTCCTGGCCCAGCAGAAAGCTCAGGAGCAGTCCATCCAAAAGGAGCACAAGAAGGCAGACACGCACAAGAAAATGACTGAGTTTTGAGCCTTTGTTCCAGAAAGACATTGTTCACATGAACTGATTAAGAGTACCCCCTGCCAACTAATAACATTTGTTTATATTGTATAATTAAAGAGTCCCAACATTTAACTTGTTTTTTAAGACTACAGTTATCAAAATGGTGTTGACTTTTTTGTTTCACTTGTAAATATATCAAAATGAAAATCGTCTAAGCCTCACTTTATATATTTTAATAGTTTATATAATACATAAACTTTTTATACTGCTATCACAGTGAAGACATTCTATTTTTAAGGCAACTTGTAATAAATAATAAAGCAGCAGGTAGCAGAAAAGCAGGCATGCAATCAAAATGTTAAATATAAAACAACAGCTAATCAGATTAATTGCAACTAAGTAATGATCTGAAATCATTGTCAACTACATTAGTAATTCAATAATTATGTTATATGGGGGAGGTATACATGAAGGACACAAGAAACCATTTACAGTACCGTGTAATATAGTTTTTTTTTTTTTTTTTTGAAATACCTTTCCTTGATGGAAATATTTCTCATCTTAATCCTTTTCTTCAAACATTGTCTAAAGTCAGTATAGTTGAACTGAGCACAGCTTTTATCAGCTTTTATATGTTCAATTTGTTTTTTCAATTGGTTATAAAACAAATGTTAGTTGCTGAGATTATGTTAGATTATATTAAGTCAAGTAAATCTTTCTTTCTATTGTACATTATTTAAAAAAAAACAGTTGTACTCGTTGTGAAAAATACTTTTATGCAAAAGAAATATGCACACATTTTTCCACATTTGTACATTTAATTTAATGAATAGTACAAGGCTTAGTTAATCACATTAGAAAAGGCAGAATTCATACGAGAGTTCTATAAAGAGTTAAAGATCTTAGCAAAAGGAGGTAGGCATCTCCCAAAAGTTTACTTTAGGAAATATTAGGTGTTGATGCACCTGGGACACATTCATTTAAAACAAAATAAGTTTTGCAAATGTGGGGAGTTTTTAAAACCTCTCGCACTCCCCACTAATTGGATTCTGACAAAGCTTAATATGACAGGCCAAGCAGTAGTTAGGGAGAGAGTGTGGGGAGCTGTGTTAAAAGGGCTCATTGTGTGCACTCAGAAGCATCACTGTCCCTGGCTTCTTTTTCTACCATCCCATTTTTCACCAATTAAAGGCAGGCACCAAGCTACATGATCCTCTCTGCCTTTATATCTCAAACAATGGTGGAGCAGGTGAACACTACCACCACCAATTTGGCTTCACTCCATTCAGAGATTTCAGAGTTTATTGTTTGAAGTGGTAGATAACTCAGCAAAACACTAAAAGTCAGAAGCTAGTTATTTTAAAAGTGGACAGAGAACTCTAGACTCTTTGAAATTTCAAAGCGTTCAAACTTAAAATAATAATTTAATGACGGTCTGAACTTGAAGAAGAAACTGAAATCTTCAAGTTAGGGCTTCTGATGTCTATTGTTATAAATTTGCTAATTTCTGTCTTTACTACACTGGAGGAGACTCTGCTTTCTTTTGTTTACAGTAAATAAATGCTAAAAAAAAATACACAGCAAACCCAGTATAGTTCGTACTGTTACTTTTAGCTCATGTTGTGTTGTCCGTCCACGTTTTATAATACCTTATGTGAAAAAGTAATTGAAGTAAACATGGTGGTAACTACAGAAGTCGCCAATCATCTCAAGAGCTGTTTTCCTTTGGTGACAACTCAGCAGGGTCTGTGCCTAATGCCAATTAATTCATGGCTATGCTTTATTAAACATTAGCATTGACAGACGTCTTCGTACTTGTCATGTTTGTGCCACCAGCTGTGCACTCAAGCGACAGAGTATTAGCTCCAAATGCTGTATATCTTTGAAAATCCTGCTATTTTTTATTTATTTTTTAAACTTTCTTTTTACTTTCTGGAGGTGGAAAGTCATCTGCATGATTCCATGGAAATAGAAAATTCAAACCATACTTCAGATCATTCCTTGTGGAGGAAAGATGCATAATACACATGGACAATATTTCCAAAGAAACAAACTATAGCTATATTAGAGTTTATGCATATTAGTCGCCATGCGTTGTTTCTATGGAAAACAATTAAATGAGTATGGCAAAAAAACATGCAGGTCATGCCACCAGGCCAAGTAGCAGGATCTGTGAAGAGGCAAAACTCAACAGTGCATGAATTTAAAGACATTTTTTGAGCATTAAAACACTTGCTAGTGAATAAATGCATTAAGTTTGAAGCCATTTTAATCTAGACAAATCAATAATATCTCTATGTGACAAGCCCTTCACAAATGTGTTTTCTTCTTTTTGGATACTCAAATTGCAAGATATTATTTGACCTAAAATTACCAAGGAATAAAATTGTCTGGGACTGAAAGGGAGCTGAAAAATAAATAACCTTGTCATGTTTATTTTATCTTTTTTTTTTTTTTTTTTTTTTTTAAGAAATTTGCCTTCATGTTCCAATATCTACCGTCAGGCCTTGTGCTGATAGATCCACAGCTCACGGCTTGTATGTCTGAGTATTTTGACCTGAGGAAGTGTGAGACCTTTAGAGAGTTTTGTAGTCCAGCCCTCTCCTTTGAGAGCATCAGTGAAGGCGGCCACACTAACCTCTGTGCTAAATAATGAATCGAAGGCTGTACAGACAGATAGGGCTCGACAACAGTGGGCAGGGAACACCTCAAGCCGGACCATGTAAAGGTTGGAGTCGTGAGAGCAGATATAAATGTGAGATGGGGTGTATTGTTTGGGTGACAGATTGGCTTTTGTGCTCTTATTATACATAGGCACGTACTGTAATTTGAATAAGCCTATTACGAACACGCTACCGACCTCATCTGACTTAAGAAAAACCTCCTGGGCTCAACACTGCTGGTCTGACTAAATACTCAAACTTTTACATACAATTTAACATTTTTCTTGTAGTGAAATTCAACTATGAAATGTTCTCCCTTTGCAGTTCTGAAAAGGAATTAATGGATCTGTTGTCAAGCTGTTTACACCATGAATGTCAATGAACAAAATGCAAAATATGTCTGCAGTACTGCCAGTAACAAAATTACATGATTCTCCATTAGAATAAAATAGCTGTTTTTGAGTAGATAACAACAGTATAACATAATAACTAATAACCCCCCAAAAAGTCAATTATGCATGTGTTTTAAGGTCTTTTAGAGTGCCTGCAACGCCCCTGAAAAAGCACATGATACAAAATGATCTCTGAATTGAAAAGAGAGAGAGAGAGAGAGTCTCTCTCTCTCTCTCTCTAAATATTACATCTCAAGGTGAAAAAAAGAGGTTTACTGAATGGTGAACATGTTGCATGCATTATACAAAAGTTTGCTAGAAAACATATCACTTTTACGCTGCTGTCAGTCATTCATGTCAACAGAACATTGAATTCTGCTGAGACTAATGGAAATTTCATGTTGCATGCTTTCAAACCGTTAGAAATCATGATCAAGGGACTAAAGAAATCAATACAAGTGTTTTTTATATAAGCTCTGAAGCATCAGAAACATCAGTGTCCCTGGAGAAATTTGACAAACATGGTAAAAGTTAAGCTATGGGCTATACCTTTTCAGCATTGACTCTTGTACTGACCACCATTTGACAAATACACAAGGAGAGGTGTTGTTAGAAAAGTGATGACCATCAGCAGGACCCATGGCAGCGTATCTCAGGGGAACGGGATGCCAGAGTTGGAGAGCTGGGGTTAGATTGAATTCTTGTATGTAGCTTGTGTGAGGTCTCCGGAGACTCTGTATGTGTTGCCTGGAGAGACCCCTTATCGTGTCTATGAAGTGGCAGCCCTTTTAAATTGCCTCTGACTGGGGGGGATCACATTGAGTTTTGCTGATGGAGGGGAAAATGCACATGAATTGTTGGTTTAATGGCTTCCCTTGGGGGTTCTGGGACTTACACCTCAACCCATTTAGAAGGCTCGGGTACAGAAAAATACATCGGCATGGTTACAGAAATAGCCTGCACACGTCTGTCCCACAGTTTTAAATGCAGCGCTGATTCCTGGAGAAGTGCATCTGTAGAGGCTGTGACCTGACCTATTAGGGCATTTTGGTGGATAATAAGGATCTGAGAGGCGGGATTATCTGTTTCAGATTGGAGAATAGATTGAAAGGCCACCTCGGCAGATGTTCCTCTCATACCTAAAAGGGAGTGTGGCTGAGCACATTGGGTTCTGTGTGAGTGGGTAGCAGACGTGTTCAAAAAAATGAGCTGGAACACACACACGGAAGCCAATATAGGCCTAGTGGAAAACAAACACGGCGCAGAAGCTTATGTGTATAGTTGATTTGATACTTCAAGAATATTCAGATTATTTATTACCTTCCATCTGTGACTGTTTGGATTAAAATGCATGCTAAATGAAACACATTTTTAAATCTTTGTCTGTTATTATGTCATACAAATTCATTCTCTTCCATTTCAAAGTCATCTCATTTTTTATGTTAAAGTTTTGGAATGCAAAGTAGTTAAAAACCAGGCTGACTTGTAACTTCTTGTTCAAAAATAGAATTGGACAAAAACAAAAGACAGAAAAGGAAAAGAAAAGCTTCGTCTCTCTAAATGTACTTTGTTTTTCTTTAGTTATAATAATCCACACAACCTACAGTTTAAAACGAATCTATATCATGAAGAATATCCACATGAAGTAACATGTTTTACTTACAATATGCTGTTTTTCTACCTCATAAAGTTACACCGTCTCTCTAAGTGTCCATAAATGCAGCTGAGCCTAGACACATAATCTCCACATACAGACAGATGACAAAACTTTGGCAAACATTTATTTGCCTGCTTAGTTCCTTCTGTTTGTCCTTTACAGGGTGAGAGGGCTGAAGCTAATCCTCACTGTGAGGCAGCTGACAAGAAGGGCAATGTTAGTTTATCACAGCGAATGTTTACACTATTAAACTTTGTGTAATGCATGAAAACAAAGATCCACTCATTTCACCTGGCTTGTCTTCTTCAAGGAGGTAGCTTAAGGTTAAGGTTGTTTTATTAGGACAATTTACAATTACATTAAGCACAATGGCAGAGATGCTTGTACCAGATTTTAGCTTTTCTAAATGCATGTTCTGTACAAACTTAAGGCTATGTATCTTCTCATAACCTAATTTTCATACATTACATTATATAGCCACTGTTTTGTCATAGTGGAATGATAATCAATGCTTTAACACTCATTATGGTGCGAGTTCCTCATGTATTTACTGTAGAGTGAGCACTGTCTATCAACAACAGTGTACTGCAGACTGTATTTGACCAATGCAGTGCAGGTTAATTTGGGTTCAAGAAATATGTTCAAGAGAACACAGAAAAGTACTTGTATAATAACTTGAAAACCACTTCAGAGAGTGTCATAGTACCAGGAACCATTGCCTGTGCCCGCAGAGGTATCTTTCAATCACTTTGATTTTTGTAAGCCCAGTGCAGTGCAGACATTGACCTACAGTGGACTTGGATTGGATCAAAAAGAATCACATTTTATTTAGTTGCTATTTACTGTCTCTGACCTGAACAATGGCTAAGTGGTCGTGCCAAAAGCGTGAACACTCATCTTAATTCGTCTCCAATCAATCACTCTGCTGCTGGCCAGTTTAAAGGATTGTGCTAGACCACTCCCATTCTTGTAGTGAATTCCAGACAAGGACATGGGAAATACTGTAACTCTAAGATGCAGCATCAAATTGCTTTGGCCAGCACAGCAATGTTGTTGTCCTGCCAATGTCAACACAGACAAGAATGTAAATCATAATGAGATGAAGTCAGGGAAATGTATGCTACTTGCTGAGAGAAGCGTGCAGTTTGACGCCAATTTTTTAGATCCAAACACTGTGAAATGTGTAAATCCTAACATGTATGCTTGCTGCATCACTTTGACAGTCTTGTTTTCCCAAATGCAATCCCACTTTTTAACTGTGTAGAGTGCTCCATAGAGATAAAGATTAGAACAAACTGTGCATGTGGTTGGTGTATATTTCTAAAACAAGTACACAAAGCACTATACATTTCATATCAAATCAAGCATAATCTATTTTCTCTACATCCAATTAGCAACATTATGACTCCAATATTACATAACTTTAAGCATGTTCCCCACCACTTAGCCGTCCTCATGTTGCAGTTCCAACTCAGTGAAAGCTCAAATTTAATTAGATTTAAAAGTCTGTAATGCTACACCCCAATGCCCAACATGGTGACCTCCATTTTGACCTTGTCTCAAAATGATTCGGTTTCCGTGACTCAGCGCAAAACCAAACATTGAGCGTTCGATACAAAACGGGCAAGAAGACCAAAGTGGCAATTAAGCAGAAAATGAAACAAGAAAATACACCCTGCTGTATGCACATTGATTTCATTAGAGTTTTAAGAGGAAACAAGGGTGCATTGGCCATGGTTGTATTTTAGTGGATACTTTCAGCAGTTGTTTAGTTTGTGCTGGTAATCAAAATCTTTCCTAATCTTTTCAGGACATTCTAGAACTGAAATGAATTCTATTAATAGATAAGCTGCTCTTTGTCGGTGTTTTTTGTGGAAACTCACATAATTTACATTAGAACAAAAGACCATAAGGAGACTAAATACAAGAGCTGTGAAATGCCAGTGCATACACAGACTTATAATTTACACAAACTAAATGTCATGTTATGAGATAGACGATGATTTGACCTTAAGATCTGTTTGCAATTCATTGCCTGTGTAAATACTTGTTGCACTTTGTAGCAGGATTTAATCAACCACCTGGCAATCTTCAAAGAGGTTTCTTTCATTCAGATAAAAAACGGACTTGTTAAACCCATTTTTAGGGTTATGTAAAATATAGAAACCAATAAATATTGCAAAAATATGTTTATTTTTATTTTCTGCTGATCAAGAATCACAACACAAACATTATATGCTAAAAGATTCTCCAACACAAAGTTCTATTTACAGCAAAGTAAAGCAATGGCATCCTTCTGTGAGAATGAGTCAAGGCAGCTGTTTCAGGAGTGGCTAAATCCAAGAAGCACAGTCAGACACATCCAGATTAGAAATGGTATTGCCACTTTGGGAAATACATTCCATGTTTAAAGAAGACATTTTATGATCATATTTTTACATTGTAAACTGACCTAACAATACAAACAGGTCAATTAGCTTCTTGTTCAAACCACTTCTTCATGGCATTTAATCCTGAGCAGTAGAGTTTCAGTTTTTATTGTTAAAAAATGTTTTTTTTTTTTTTAGCCTACATACAGTATATGACTCAGAATGAGTCCGACTTGTTAAAATAACCTCAAGCAGTACATGAGAGTATGGAGAGCTAGGAGAAAGGTAAAATCAAGACTTTCATGAGTGCACAAGTCTTGACTGTCGGGAAATATGGATCCCTCAAACATGCATTAACCAAAAAGAATACAACTTTTAATAAGCAATGGTGAAAGAACAGCAATCTAGGCTGACATAAAGCTCATAATTTTTACATAACATGTCCCGTTTATCAGAGCGGATAACGAATTTGATGTTTTTCAACATTTTAAGAAATCAGAGCTAATGTGTAGTGTTAAGTACAGTCCATTGTTGTATTTTATTTACCGCCGTTGGTGGTGTAAGATGTTTGTGTATTTATTTTACATGAAAATAAAATATCTTATTTCAAAACTTTTTCGTTTATTATAATAAAATGCATAAAGTCTAACCAAAAGTTCTAGTCAACATGCCTATTTTCTGTTATGTTAAACAGTATCTATTCATAACAATGTGTTATTTATTAAATGTCAGAAAAATAACAAAAACAAAGTATAGACAAATGTATGGATAAATATTTGTTCTGGCTCTTCAGAGTTACACTGCTGTAGTAATATCCAGTATGTGAAATGATGATGGATGCCATCAAAAACCACCACGATGCAATTCTTTGTATTCACAACTTTCTCCATTCATAATATAGTCTAAAGTTTTGTTTTTTTTTTAAAAGGTGTAAAATTACACCACCCCTTTTACGGTTTTTGGTAAAGCAGTGAAACTACCTCAGGGTCACTTCTTTGATAGGCATTGACCGATTATGGTGAATTTATACTGATAAAAGGAATTGCCTGTGTCAACAAACTTTACAACACAACTGTAACGCCACATAACAAGTGGAATCTAAACTTTTGGAGAAAAAAATACAATTAAAAAGTGAATAGATTAGCAGTAGGCCTTGTTCGCATAAATGTAGTGCATTTGTGACTCAGCGATAATCAAATCTTTTTTTGTTGTGTGTTCGGCAACCATATTAACAACGGAGAAGAAAAAGACTAAAAACAATAAATAGAATATTTTTTTACAATATAGGATTTGCTGTCCAGTGTAAGGCTTCAGATCATACCAGCCAGCCACGGGGGCAAAAAGAGTCCCACTGATCCCAGAATACAGACCAGCACAAACATCCAGAGGAAGATCCTGTCGATGACCATGGCCACGTACTTCCAGTCTTCCTTCACCTGCACACACACACACCAAACACACACACTGGTTAGTCATTACTCACACACTCCTTTACCAGCTGTCAACCTTCACTCATGATTGATTTCTCCCCACAGCCTGATTTTTTCATTAAGAGGCCATCTCCTAAATGTCAGCCAATCATGACGTTCCTTACTCATAAAACATTCAAGGTCAAATTACTATTGTTTAAAAGGGTTTTTCCTGGAAGCCCGCTGAATGAGATGTGAGATGTTAGTGACACCGACAGTCATAGCCCGTGTTCTGCACTTTTTATTAATCTTTGACTCATACAGGTTAGCCTCTTGTCGATATCATGTAGACATCATTTTTAAAAGGACCTGTTGAAGTTTGCTTTTACCTGTGAATATTTTGTGTGTTGTTTCTTTCACTGTTTATTTGAACCGAGAATTCTTGTAATAGGTTCAGCTCAATTCTAATTTAAATACTTAAGGCAATTAGACTAATTGTTTATTTACTTCCTCTTGTTTTTGACTTAAAATGTTGTTTTGACATCTTTGCACAACCGAATGCTTCTATTAAACAACATAAAATAAACTCAGCCACTAATTGCTGTCAAACAACTAAAATAACAAAGCTTTTGATGTAGGATAGAAGAGGAGCTTTTCTACTGACTTGCAATCAAGGAACAGAGTCAGAGAAGTGTAATGACTGGACAGTGAGAACAACATGGCATGTAGCTGTCTCTGCTGAAGGAGTTTGCTGAGATTAAAATACATGATGACAGCTTGTAGTCATGTCTACTTTACTTTATAATAGTAAAAGGAAACTTACAGAAAAATCTGCATCCTCTGCTCTGAGATGATCAGCGATGTACTGGACCCCCTCCAAGGCCTTTAGCAAAGCTGGTGATATGGAAGGAACTACGTCCTGCTGGGTGCTCACATCCTTAGTGAGCTGGGCTGTGAGCGTCTCTAATAGGTTCTCTTTCAGCAGTGGTTTCTTCACTCTCCTTGCTGTGCCTGGCGTCCCCTCGGTGTGCACACAGCATTGGTTGAAACTACGAGATCTACAAAGATGCTCAGTCTTTGAAGGAAATTCTGTTTGATGGTCACACATTTGTTCCACGCTGTGTGAGCGACCATTCATAGCTGGTTTAGCTGACTCCAACTTAGATGAGCATTGGAGAGGACCTAAGGGTAAGGTCGGAGGCAAAGACAACTGGGAACAAGAAGAAGCTGCAGAGTTAAACCCACGTAGGTTTTCTGAAAGGACAGAATACTTTCCAGATGGAGAACGGCAGAAAAAGTTTGCCTTCAGTGCATGATCATTTCCATCTGAGTCTTCTTTAGCGGAGGCTGGTGGAGAAGGAGAACTGACATGGATATTTGGACTATCTGTTGGTGTTTTAAGTATTGTGGTTTCTAGCTGACTTATCTGTTTCAAGCCTGTCTCAAGTCCTGACCAGAAGGTTTGCGAGTTCCCATAGCAGATACGGTAGGTGGTCTGTGCATCATTTCTATCAACTTCTTGCAGTTGTTCTTGGCGGTTCCTGGAGGCCGTTTCATGAAAAGTACCCTCGGCACTAAGTCCAAAAACACCCTCCTCACCCATTGAGGCATAGTGTGAGTTTGTGGTGAGCGGTGATGCACATTTAGCACAAAAATGGTTATGATGATTGACAAGGTGACAAAAACCATAGTGAAAAGCAGATATTCTCCAATCAAAGGAATCACTAGCGATGTCGATGGTATGATTTCCGTAATTAACAAAAGGAACACAGTTAGCGAGAGGAGAACCGATATGCACAAAGTGATCTTTTCTCCGCACTGTGAGGGCAAGTAAAAAACTAGAACCGTCAAACAAGAAATAAGCAGACAAGGGATGATGAGATTAATGGTGTAGAACAACGGCAACCTTCTGATGATGAAATAGTAAGTGATATCAGCATAGATTTCAGTGCAGCACTCATACTTCTTGGTATTGTATTTTCCTACTGCATTGATAATCACCCACTCGCCAGATTCCCAATAGTCCATTTGGTCCACATTTGTGGCCATGCTGATGAGATCGATTTTGGCACGATCGTAAGTCCAAGAGCCAAACTTCATCTTGCAGCTCTGTTGGTCAAAGGGGAAAAATGTGACATCGATGCTGCAGGAGGACTTGTATATGGCCGGCGGCATCCACTTAATCTGACCGTCGTAGAACAGGTGAGCTTTGGTAAGGTGAGTAACAGCAAAGTCACCGTCAGCG
The DNA here is from genome assembly GCA_038363315.1 of Mugilogobius chulae. NCBI lineage: Eukaryota > Metazoa > Chordata > Actinopteri > Gobiiformes > Gobiidae > Mugilogobius > Mugilogobius chulae. The sequence continues at coordinate 27,432,876 of CM076414.1, forward strand.
CTGTAAAGATCAGAAGACAAGGAAACAAAATCAACATGGTTTCACTGTCTAGCACACTGAGCTGCTTTGATTTTGTACAAACCCAGAAGATGTAGCAAACACATGGATAAACAAGTGAGGAGAAATGTATGCCATTATATGTAACATTAGTTTCCAGTAGAATCTGACTGTCTTTGTGGTTTTGTTGGGGTTTATGCACAATCAGAAATAGCACATCTTGTATCTCTTTTACTACTAATAAGTGGAATGAATACAGGCTAATAGGTTCTTGTTTATCCAGGTTGCAATATGCTCGACATCTGTCCATTCTGTATAATACGACTAACTATGCTCAATGCTTGTTTATCTGATTGCTTGTTAATCTGTTAATGAGCTGCGAGATATTCTATGAATCGAAATAGGTTTCCTGAGATATCACTGAACAGTTGCAGCTCAACCAATGGATGAAGTGTTTCATTACATGAGTGAAAGATGCCAAAGACACCCTTAACAATTTACTATTGCACACTAATGAACATTTCTGCTCACTCTATGTGTGTTGACTCCAGTTACTAAGGCATATTTTAACTAGTGTTCTGAATGAAATTATTTTATTTGGCTAAAGCAATTGACTTGATTAAACATTTCCTTGAGGGTAAACAGATGTCTCCAGTTCTTGTGTATCTAATATTTTTCTCGACTGTCAAAATATTCTTTCAATTTCATTTTTCATTCAAAGTTCAGATGGAAATCTCAATATTGTCAAATGTGATAGATGCAATGCCATTAGCAAACAACATCCATTACATATGCAATGGGCTGTTCTGCCCATAGAAAACTCATTGGATTTTTTTGAATGGTCATATTCAAAGTCATCAGTGTTGACAGATGTGACAGTTATTTATTCATCACAGATGATTTACTATTTCTGAAAGACAATATTGGCACCCATGACCGTCCTGCAGGTATTCTTTGACTGTATTTTATAATACATTGTATGGTGTATGACTTTACGTAATGCTATAGGTTTTGTTTTTAACCGTACCTATTAAGATTGACCTCCTTCACATTCAATTCAACTAAATTGTTTTTTGACATTGGCGTAGGACAAAAGACGCTTGGGCAGACTCTTCTGTCCTGTTTTGTCCCAACATAAACCATTTGTTGGCATAAGAGTTTAAAGTCTCTCAACCATTTTTACATATCTGATTATCATAAAGACAACTCGTGAATCATAAAAGAGCTACAAAACAATGCTTAAGGACTAAAGGAGAAGGTCTAAAGCAGGTGTGTCGAACTCATGTTGACAAAGGGCCACATTGGCATCAGGGGTTGTCCTCGAAGGGCCGGTTGTAACTCAAATTATTTTACTAATCTATGACATACTACAAATAATAGTTGTATTTGATTATTGTATATTTAATGAAGTGATAATTACTGAATATACATCATCTACAGTAATCTGAAAAATCACATACTCGTTTAAGATTAATTATTGTATTAGGTTAAATTAAACTAAACCTATAAGACCTCGAGGGCCGCATGAAATGAGGTGGAGGGCCGCATCTGGCCCCCGGGCCTTGAGTTTGACACCTGCGGTCTAAAGTGATGGAAATAGTCTGGAGATAAAATAAGTAGTAGACTTTTTGGGATACTTAAAAGGTTATCCAGGTACAATTTACATAATTTTAGAAAGTTCTGGTACAATTTTGTTAGGCTTAATTGCTAATAAATTCTTAAATACTTTTATAATAACAGCCTGAAACTTGGCTTGAATACAAATAACAAGATTTTTTTTTTTTTTTCATTTTCATTGTCTTTTGAAAAACTTTAGCGATTTGTTGATTAGTTGTTGCAGACTGCTATGCAAATCAGAATTTACAAAATTTTGTGAACTTTAAAGCTTTCCCATCTATTATTCAACATTTGGAAATGTGTGAAAAAGGTAACTTCATTTTCACTTCATTTACACATCAAAACTTAATTTTAATATGCCAGTCAAATATTGTTTTCACCTGCAGTGCTCCTCCTTCATTAACAATAACACAATTACTCAGCTCCAGTAAATGGTCTGCCTTACTTGTTATAGAGGACGATATCAGGCCTCCAGATGAGCTCAGAGGGGATACGTATGGAGGTGACATTCTCGTATTCCTCGGGGTTCCACCGAAGCTTGTAGTCGTTCCATTCCTGTACAAAAGCATGGACCATTAACTTCACATTAGAGCAAAGTCACCGCTAAGTGTTTTGAATGTAAGACACTGTAAGTACCTGCTTGACCCAGACATTTGTAGTCATCATCTGGTTCTTCTCATCCTAATTATGTAACACAAAGACAGACACATTTTGAATAATTTAAAGAATATGTTTTATTTAGACACTTGTAATTTGTCATTCAGAGGGCAATCATTTCTGAACATTTCAATACACGTTATTAAACTTAGAGCATATCTAAAGCAACATAAACTATCTCTTTATTTTTTCCATGCAATATTCAGTTCAAACCTCAGTGAAAATAATATAATTTCCCTCCCTAGAACTGGAAATCACATTAATTTGAGTCATTATGAAAAAAACAGCTGGGAAAGACAGTTTGGGAAACAAAACACCCATTTTGACAGTCTATTTAATTTTGGATTTTTGGCAACTGCTAAATTCAGAAACCAGAATGTAGCCACAGATGCCTGCTCGTGTTTTTTGGCCTGAGGGAGTAGAGATCCTAACTTAACATGACGTTCCATTCATGCATTCGAAATGGGCTATGGTTTTAACTTCTGCTGTGTCTTTCTGACTTCCAGCTAAGCCTTGGACCTTCAGACTATACACTTCCAATGTGTCTGAACTGTCTGACCTAATCTTTGATGCAGTGCCAATTCCACCTTCAAGTCCTCTTTACACTTCACATCTGCTTTACTGCTGCTCTGTCCTGTAGATTGCTACTCTCTGTCACTGTCTCTACAACTGTGTTTATCCTTGGCTGTTCGGCACAACTATGTTATTACTTTTTTAACAAACTGAACTGTACTTAAACACTTGAAAGCCTAAGTAAGCTGTAGTCCTGGGCTGTCGCAGCGGCCAATAGAGTGATTATTTGGGGGCATAAAAGAGAGAAGACACCTGTTCTAAAATAAAACTCCAAAGATTTACTGTGATTTGACTCTTAAGGTTGAGCTTAAGATGTACTTTTTTGTCCCCATAGTGGAATTTGTCCTCTGCATTTGACCCATCCTTCAATCCTCTGAATGCCATAGTGCAGCGCTCAGGACCCATCTCCAGACAATTTTTTGTCTAGGCTTGGTCAGAACTACTCTAGCTGGAGGATATTACCCTATTGTGCATGTTTAGGTTGGTGGAGAAAACTGAAATACCTGGAGGAAACCCACCCAGACACAGTGAGAAACATGCAAACTCCACACACAAAGGCTTGGGTCATGCGGGAGTCAAACCCACAACCTTCCAGCTGATCTGCCACCGTCTTTGAGTCTTTGTGATGATTTTATTATCATTCAATATTTTTACCTGAGTCTTAAGATTTGACCACTGTTATTTAATGCACTGGCTGCTTTAGAATGTCTATCCTAATGCAATAAGTTATTCGCACAGCAGTTTGGATATTCAGTGCAAAACCTTCTTCTTGCTGCAGGCTTTGTAAGTTTGGAGTCTGCTAATATCAGTTAAAATGGATTCCTGTAGCAAACATTGGTCAAATCCATCTGTCACACACAGTATTCACAAACAAATAATCCTAAAACAAGCTTTATTCAATCTGCATCTTACACTAAACATCAAGCAAACTGTTTTATTCCACTTTTTGCTTGTGATGGTCTTCAGCAGCCTGGTGAGTCGTTATCATTGGCATAAACTCAGCTCGACAGTGCTCCATTTTAACTACCTCAAACCTCTTTTGCTTTTATTCAGTTGTGTTGGTCCAGTTAAACTTTTTTCTTTTTTCCCCCCACATTTTTTGACAATTGTTGACCCTAAATTGCAAATGGTGTCCAATAGTGTGGTCATTCAGACACGACCTATTTATCTTTTCTAGTAGGGAAGTTTTTTGTCTTCTTGGAAATGTAGCTTTTCTTTCACAATAAGTTGTTCAACTGACAATATAAGTTTTCATTGCTGAAAATACCGTAATTCATTATGTGAGTTAGTTTAACAAAAAAATCCCCATTAGATTTCCCTAAACTTTGTGTGACCCTATTCCCAACCTGGCTCCAGTCTTTATCCAACTAATAACCCCATGCAATAAACAGAAAACTGTCAAAAGCAGGCACAAATACCCCTATTCACAATCCCTTCTATCCCCGCTCCAGCTTACCCAACATACTTTGTGTTAACAGGCCTACACACTGAGTTGGTTGGTCTGTCTGAGTGTTGCCAGCGGCTTCCTCCAGCTACATCTGAGACACGCTCTGGAAAAGTAGACAAGTTCTCAGCTGCTCAGCCTCCTTAAAGAACCCAGCGCTGTCACATAATAGTGTGCCAGACAGTGGGGACAGACGATGCACTGATGCAGGCTGGGAGCACAAAGAAGCCAGCAGCTGCAAGAAGGCCAAATTTGCATCTTCCAAATGGTATCTAAAGTTTTTTTTTTTTAAATAACATGGTAGAATGCAGAATGTTAATAAAATTGAATTGAACTGTTGAACTGATAATTAGGACGTGTATTCTGGAGCTGACAGCAGAAAATTAATTTGTGGGAATAATGAGATGTCTCCTATTGTGGCTCCGGTTTTAATTTCCGCTGATAAGATGTGTACAGTGATTGAGATTTATCACTATGGACACAGTGGAAAGTGGTTCTGGAAAGAGATAGATAACATGAGGAATCATGTCCACACTGAAAACAATAATTAGAATAACATGTTCCTAAAAGCACACCATCTTCATGCTTCATGGGGACTTAGGGCAGTCCAAAATGTGGAACATTCTAAATAGAGATAAATCATTTTTGTGTTATTTTCTGGGACAAGAGTGTCCTAAGAGTTGGATATAATAGAAAAAAAACAACAACAGGAAATTCTTTTATTTTAGTGTATGTTGACTGAAACCTACATGATAATGCACCATTACATTTAAATAAACCCTTGACCTGAAAAACAAATGCTACAGTCAATGGGTTCATATTTTCAAACATAATGAGCGTTTGTTTCAGGAGGAGTTATGGCGTTTTTGCACACGCTGTCGACTGTTATTTCAAGTAAAAGCAACAAAAAGTTAGGCTGCTCCGAATGTCCACACTAGGCCCTGTTTTGGGCAGTAACAAAGTAGATGTAAAAATATAGTATATTTCCTGATATATATCCTTTGACACCTACAGTACTTTCAAAGTGCTACTGAACTTCTCGCATCACTAGTGTTGTGGCACTAACTATTACTACCGCTCCACTAACTGCTTGTAGCTGTCAGTTCATGGGTCTTGGAGACTCCCAGACTCTATTTCCCTGGAGAATGGTGCTTTACCTCATACTTCCCAGACTTTGACTAGTGACTTACCACGTCAATGAGCTGAGCGATGGACAGACCGAAGTGCACCAGGACAGTGTCAGTGGTGTTTTGCACAGGTCGAGAGAGCTTGTTGTAGTTTACAAAAAGATCTTTCAGGAGGCGCTCCTCTGCATGGGCCCGAGGGACGACCTGGAAACAAGCTGGAAAAACACAAAGATGGATGTTTTATCACAGATTTTATATTGTTGTCAAAAAGTGCCACCATGACATGTAACTTGACATGTCATGACATGTTTATACACAAATGTAAAAATATACCTATAGGAACAACTTTTACACAGTAATAGTCTGATTTGAACTTTTATTTTGGTTGCTTTTGTTTTCGTTATCAGTTAATGCTAACAAAATGCTAATTTTAAGCTAAGGATCTTTGGCTTGCCTCTAAAACAACATGCATTGCACATGTCCCTCTAAATTAAATAGAACACATTTTCACACAGTCATTTTGAGAAGAATAAACTCTCAAAACATGAGAAACTTAGCATTGTGTTTCAGCCATCTTAGATTCCATAGTATGTAAGTCAGATAGATTTTTGCACACTCAGTTTGCCAAAGTCAATTTTGTTTTGTTTTTTTTGTTTTTTTTGATAGCGCTTTGGCTAATTCCTTCATAATATACTTTAGCCCAGGTGCCTAAATTCCTTCTCCGATTGAGTAGGTGGGGTCCAGTGCAATGTAACCACAAGTGTGTTGTAAGCCTGCTCAGTTACAAATTTGAAACTTCCACAACATAACTACCTGTTTGGAGTGGGTCTCCTCGCACTCTGGTTTCTCCCACCAGCCCAATGCACCAAAGGAAAAACATTTAGGGCATTCACATGATCAGAATCACATGATTCTGTTTTTCCCTCAGACAGATCAGATCAGCTGCCCTGGTTTACATGCAAGAAAGTGACTTGATTAACCTGGAAATGTGTGATCCTGGTGTGCCAGATCTGCTCCTGCACGATTCAGGCTTGTTTGTTTTGTTTTTATTTAGAACCCATTAGCTACTGAAAGGCCCTGTAGGCTGTATCTGAGCCTGAATCTGAGTTAAGTTTCACTTTCATTTTCTGCCTATAGAAAATGGCTCATAGAGTTACTCTGCGTCAACCAAAACAAAAAACAAAAAAAACATGGTTAACATTTGTTTTTCACACTTATTTTGGGCAGGTGCTTTTGGAGCGAGAGCAGAATGGTAATGGCACTGTTTGGATCATAACAAATGCATGGTTTTGATTTTACATGGACTTCAAACTGCTTGTGGATTCATGATTGAACAGCAGACTTCAGACACACATCCCTGGTGTGTTTTTTCAATGGATATAACTCTCGCTACACCGATTTCTCAGTTCTTCTATTTCAGGTAAAATGACCACTGCTTATTTTAACGACATGTTGGACAGTGTAAACATGTATCTGTGTATGTGCTTTTTGTGCAAGGTGTTTTTTTGTTCAAACTTTCTAAACTTCTTAACTTTAGTGCAGGGATGTGGATCTGCCTGGCAGGGACTGTGAGCATTTAATTTGTCCAACTGCAGACTGATCGCTGACAATCTAACAAACAGATTCTAGTCAGAAGTTGACTGATCAGACCATTGTGTCTGATGGATTCTAAAAAACAATCTCACCTCAAGTTTACAAAGACTGCTCATTTGGTTTTCCTGACATTTGTTTTACTGGACACGGGTCAGTGATTCTTTAGCTCTGTAAAGCCTTTTATATTGCTTTGTAAGGTTGTAAAATGTTATATAAACAGAACAATAAACAGAATTAAATAAACTACAACAACAATACAGTTGAGTTTTTAGCATCTCCACACCAACCATAGCTAATTTAGTTTTAACAACAGACTAGAAAAAATCCCCCCTGCAAATATATACATTTATCAAATCTAACATTAATATTGCATGATTTTTCCACTTTCAAACAAAATCCATCAGTGCGGATATAGCAGATAGAGCCATATTGTTAAGCACACGGGTGTAATCTAAAAGAAGGATGACCTCTATTATACACAGGTGGCGTATGGTTACCGGAGACAGTGTCTGAGAGATGAGACAAATGTGGGGGGAGGGGCTATGTGGAGGGTGGACAGGAATCTGAAACTCAGGACATCCGTTTCCTCATATTTGCTGATAGAGGGATGTGTCCAGGTGAGAATGACTGTGTGTAAAAGCAGGTCCATTAAAGCCAGGTATGACTTTAAATTAGAGCTCTTCAGGGAATCACTCAAATAAATAAATAAATAATCATGTAAAACATGTCAACTCATTTGACAAAGGCCTCATTACATTTGGTTTCCTCTAAGGCGTTGTAACTAAAATTAACCTTACTAATCTACTACAAAACAATAGTTGTTGATTATTTTGTTATGTTTATTTGCATACTGAAGCTTATCTTTAATAATTTCATTAGGTACAGTTTTATATTCTATAAATTAAAGGGGGATTAACACTTATTAAATGTAAAATTATAAGCTTGATTCATTAGTTGATTGCTTGTGCTCATAATTTAGCATCACTGACCTAAGCCCCGCCCCAGTGCAGAGTCATGATTTAATGCAGACCTATGAAGGTGAAAATAATTTTGGACAATGTTTCATTTACAACAGGTTGTTGGTCCACTAATATGCAGGAAGTGTGTTATTTTTTTAGTTAGCATTTGGTACACTGTGGTTAGCATGAGGACTCAATTCACTTGTATTCATTCATTTTCTACCGCTTATTCCCGTTAGGGGTCGCGGGTGACATTGATGCCCAATTAACCTTGCCTGACCAGCCAGCCCCTTCTACATTCTGTTACATTCTGTTTGAATGCATAAGGGTCTGGGACCTGACGGTTAGCCAATAAAGTCGTCTCCCAAAGTTAAGACGATCCAATCAAGCACGGCGATTCTGACACGTGACACTAAAAAGTCGGAAGTTGCTGGCAAGCCCAATTTCAAAACATTCAAGAAGGTGAACGTAGCTGGTTTGGCTCTTGCTTCGGTTTTGAACAATGAACGTATCAATTCCTTAAAGCCTGAGCAGCAAACCGTGTTGAGGGGCTTCAGACTGAAAAAATCCTTGCGCTACATGTTTAAGAAAACATCGTGTCGCTGTTTGGGTGGAATTTCCGTGTTTTCTGTGATTGGTTGACTCAGCGATCGGAAAGCCCGTCCTCGAAATTGAACCTTGGCGCTCCGCTCCCTCTCTTTCTCTCTCTCTCTTAGTGCTAATTATGTTGGGGCAGTCAGAGCAACAGGGCACATCCCAAGGTTCACACAATAGAAATGCCCTGCTTCTTCATGGGAATTTTTCAAATTCAATTAAGCCCTTGTCATTGTGCACACGCAGCGCCGCTCTGGAGGCCTGCTGTGGCACACACACCAATAAATCACCAGCTGTGCTATTTATTACTGGTTTTCAAGTTTTTATACATGGGTATGCACACATAGCCTGATGCATGTTTCATTTCAGTTTGTGGAAACCTTTTTGTTACCATTGAGGGGCGTTCACTCCACGCTAGTCCAGTAAGTGTAAATGTGTGTCAGCAATTGTAAGAAGTAAGTAAGAATAAGAATCATGTATAGGCATCAAACAAAAGTACAAACGTCACAGAGATGAATTATCAGACATAAGCTGTGGCAGCACAGATGATCACCTAAAAGCGCTCAACCTGATATCACAAGTGTAAAGCATAGGGGTAAAGGATGGGAGAAACCACCCAACAGAAAACATGAAGCTAAAGAAAGTCGGCAGGCGGAATGAACCCGACCTTTTGCTGTGGCAGAGCGCTATCGCTCTGCACCTGCGCAATTGTTCATTCCTTTGAAATAAGCTTACAAATTAAAAAGTGCATTATGAATTCTAAGTTAATGTTTCACACAAGGTCAAAGGAGAACTTATATGGTTAGCTGTCTCAACTGGGTTCGCTCCTGTTGCTGATGTCGACTCTACTTTCTGCTTTTGGAGAACCATCTGCAATTCTGCGATAAATGATGTAGTATTCCTGTATCATTTTCTACCGCTGAGGTGACACAGCATGCTTGCATATCGTGCACACTGAACCTATAATGGCCTATGATCAAATCAATTTTATTTTTGTAAAGCCCAAAATCACAACAGCAGTCATCTCTGTGGACTTCTGATTGTTAATTTAGCAATGTCAATGGTATAAAACAATAAACATTTAGAAACAGTGACTGATCAAGCAAGTCAAAGCAGAGCTGCCACACATGAACGCACTATCATCCACATTTCATCAAACATTTTTATCAGTAAAACATGATATTTATCTATATAATTTTTTAAGTATTCTGGAAAAAGTATTTAGACTTGAATTTTTCACATGTATTTGAGGTTTGGACTGTTCAAATGAACTGTGTGGTCATGTGTTGCTGTATAAGGAGTAATCTGCCTGACTTTACCTGACTACAGCAATCAGGAGCTAATCAAGAGCCAGTGAACTTGCTGTGTCTCACTATAATTGACAACTCAAGAACAATTTAAAGCAACTGAAGAACAATTTGTGTCGTGTCCATCATGAAGCCCTTTGAACCCAATATTCTGAGTAAAATGAAACCTATGTAATGGAACTTCTTTATTTTTTAATTATTGTCTTCATTTTTGATTGGCCCAGTCCGTTTTGTTCAAATACATCCTTCAACCATGTATGTCACACTGCTCTTGTATGGTTGTCATGCTGCTATCCCTCCTCTGGGCTCTTCACTCAATCACATCTGATGGACTGTCCTTCAAACTGGGCCCTTCTTAAAGTCAAAGGATCAATATCTTATTAAATGGATACAGTGTCTATTCCTCGTCGTCTGGCCTTCCTGTAGCGTGTGGATTCTGTGTCCAGACCTTGAAGTGTCCGTATTCTCTGTTGCACCTGAGTGTCCATGGGGCAGGTATGGGGCTGTTCTTGATCAGATAAAACCAGCATGCGTCTCAGAATGCAGCTCTGATCAGATTAAGACTTGCTCACGGTGGATCTACAGTATGAATACGCATGGTGGGAGTTCCCACTGCTGAGGGCGATTCATGCTCCACTTGACAAGAAGATTCAGGTGGATGGATGAAGAGTAGAAGCATGTATTGGCATTATTCAGGGGAACTTCTTTAGGGTGGATTCGGTGACTGTGTGAGAATTTGTAATTTTTCAAAAGACCAACGTTACTATTCCAAAGGCCAAAATAAATAAATATTTTACCACATTTTAACACTATTCTCAAAATTGATTCAAATACATGCAAGCATTCAAAACCTCAACTCACTGTTTATTGTATCCTGGCACTATATGAACTGAATCGATAAAACATATTTAACAGTGATATTAATGAAATGTTTAATGAATAAGCCACGAGTGCTTAAGAGTCATATATCACAGGTCATTTTATGGATTCAGAAATCAATAAAAGAATAAAAAGGCTTTCAGTATTTTGTCTTGGTCAGGTCATAATGGTGTTTCATGGGCAACAATAGAGTCTAGGACATTTTGTCAGCTTATTTAATTACTTTCTGAGTTTGCTGCATGAAGTTGCTGTGTTTATGATGCCAAAAATGTACTTGCTATGTTTTAAAATCTCAGACCTTTTGCCACTTTGACATGGACTTGTTTGACCAAAATGGCACCAATGCAAATGAGTGGACTTTCTCAAAGTACTCACGCTGATTTTGCCCAGCACACGGAATAAAACTGGCTGTAAATGAAAAACTCAGGGTCAACAGGGGGCTGGTGAAAAGAAATACTTAGAATAACAGTATGACTCACACTTTAAATTGTAGTTTATCAGTCTAAAAAGTAGAATCCAGATTTCACCGCAGACACTTCATTGATACTTGAGCGGGATATCAGATATGAGAATTTAAGCCTCTAGAGTAAATGAGAATGTAAATAAGAGAAGGCTGGTGTGATATGAGACAACCTGTTGCTTAATCTATCTGGCAAAATACACTTTATTATGTCAGCATAATATAAAGATTGCAGCTCACAAATGTGTTTTGATTATTTAAATAAAAGTTATAATAATGGCAGGCAGGAGAAAGATTCAATTTTATTTTTTAAGATTTGAAGGTTAGCACATGTTAATTTCGCATTCATTTGGGAGAGAGAGTTTTTGTTTTTGGTGTGCGACGGGTGAATGAAGCTTGATTTACTTTGTCTTTATCAAAAAATGGTTGTTCTTGTGGACCCATATTGTACTAATGTTGAACTTTGATCTTTAAAAAGTTAAAATAATTATAAATAAGACCCATGGATAAACTTCAAATAAAAAGTTGCACAATGTTTGATGTTTTGATGCAGATTTATCACCTGCCTATGTTTTTCCTCACCTCAGCATCCCTCAGTGCATAAAAATGAGCCCATAACAGTGTCACGCCTGGTTGTTATCTATGAATACAACCGGACCTAGATCTGTCCTTGTTTGATCAATGCACTTTCACCATTGGAATTACACAAGGGCTACAAATAACACACCAGCGGAACGCACCTGAACGCATCAGCTCGGGTCTCTAAGCAACACATTCAAACAAAATATATACCTTCAAAAAGTTTTCAATTCTCTCAAGGTTAAGTGTGAGGCATTGAAATGAACCTTACCTTGGCATGGAAGGAAGAGAAACAGCACCGCCAGAGATTGTGGAAAATCCATGTTGAAAGTGTGAAACTTCATCTGATACTTAAGGGCAATAATGGAGATTCGTTGTCAGCACAGTGCATTGCGAAGTTGATAAATTAAAACGCCGCTTTGAGATGACATACAGTAAATGTCCAGTTCCTCATGTCCATATCTTCAGGTGTTTACCAAACCAAGGCAATCCAGATGTGGAAGTTGACACAAGTGTGCGCTCGCTCCAGTGAAAGACTCAATAAGTGTGGTTGCTCCCAATCTACAGAGCTCTGCCTTCTCCGCCTCCTCCTCGCATCCTTTCTCTCTCTCTCTCTCTCTCTCTCTCTCTCTCTCCTTCTCTCATTCTCTCAAACACACCGCTGTCTCTCCATAGAAGACTCTGCGTCCCTCCTACTTTATTTGCTATTCACGAGTTTCCCGCTGAAGTGTCTATGTCGGGTAGCCACGCACATACCCCAGGGTTCCCAGCTCTGTCAATGGGGAGTATTAAAATTACCTTTGTGCCATGCTGTCAACGGCATGCTGCTTGTCAAGTAATAGAATAATAAGTAGAGCCATGAACATTCTTTGATAGATAATTGTCTCCACAGATTGGCAGTTCTGTGCAGACATAGGGACAGCCTAGATTAGAGACTAAACAATGTTTTTTTAATTTCTCAAAATACAGAGAACTCAATAGAAAACGGTCATATGATGTTATGCAAATGTTATTTATTGTACAAATAACAACTTTAAATCAAAGCACAGTCATGATATTGACTGAACTGATTGGCTGAACCAATATCATGGGGTTGATAATCAATAGTGCAAAATTCCATGGATCGGAGCCAAAATATGATTATCTTATCGGAACTTTGCTAGTTCTAACCCAAACTGCACTTATAAACATCATTTTATGCGAAGAAAATAGAAACATACAGGTAAAAAAATACTACGTTTTTACAATTTATGCAAAGAAAAAAAAATGCATAAAAGGAAGTAAATGTTTATAGATTTCAGTCATTTTTCACTCTTTGGCACATGCATTGCTTTTTTTTCAATAGTTTTTATTATTTAGTTTGTTTGTTTGTTTGTTTGTTTGCCATTATAGAACAGCATTTTTTGATGCATCTCTCATCCCAAGAAGTCATATACTCACGTGACTCTTGCTTATGTGTATAAAAAGTAACTGAACACACTGGTGAAAGATGAAATTGAATGTACTTATTATGAAAAACATTGGGGTACCCCAAAAAAGTGAAAACCTCAACTGTAACACAAACATCACTTACAAATCAGTCCAGGGGATTGTTCTTTCTGCTGTTCCACTTTAAAATCAAAGAAATTGACAAGACTATTGCATAAATAATGGTTGAATAAAACATAAGTGATCAGCTGCAACAACTTAAGTCTGACAATAGATGTATTGCTTAGTCAGCACCAGGATTAAGTAGCTGCTTTTCATCTTGAACCAAGATTAGTAATTCAACATGTGAGTGTGTCTTCTCAAAAATGAGTAACAATTTTTATGCCTGACATTTTTAAAAAGTTCCATCCAAGAGGCTCAAAGTACATTTCACCCTGGAGAAGCTAAGAAATAAGGATGAATGAAAACAATTTAGTTGGGATATGATATCAACACATTTGGCGCTAAGACCTCATCAAGAAAAAAATGATCAATGTGGGAATGGTGGATTACCCCTAAGGACTAAAAACCAAGAAAAGTAAATTCCAAAGGAAAATTTGATTCTACAAAGATGCTGCGAGTCAAGGTGGTGCTAGGGTGGAGGAGGGCTGCAAAAAGTAACACTGCTGATTAAGAAAGTGAGAGCTGAGTTAAACAAAGCAGGATGACGGCTGAGCTGAGCCTATGATGACAGCACAGGAAAGTGAGGCAGATGGAGCAGGTGTAGCAGTTTTCCAGATTAAATTATTGCTATGGCTTATTATAATGCAATAATCACTATCAAAATGTTTCCCAGACCACAAACAAGGAGTATCAAAGCAGGGTCTAAAAAATGGCCTTCAGGATGGCAACTGAGGGGCAGTAGTCTCTGAAAAACTCTAATGTAGCTCTAGTGAGTGCAGTCTTGTTTAAGGGCTGATGGATGAATGGGTTAATGTAACACTTAGCAGCAGCGGAAAATCTTACAAAGCGTCACTTTAACTGCTCCATGCATCATTGATGGTTTCAATAAATTAAACAGCATTTAACCTTCTCAGGATTAATAATTAACTCTCTAAGTTGGGTCTTTTGTACACCTCTTGTAGCCTTGGTTTTACAGAGACGTCTTTAATGAATCCTACTGTTTACACGTCAGACTGCGGTGTTTGATTTACATGTTAGTGGTGTTTTCAACAGTGAGCAAATTAGGTTGTGGTGAGTCATTTCTGGACAGTGCAGGTAAATGGAAAAAGCAAATTTACTCAAACTTTGTTTTTTCCTCCTTCAAGATATTTTTCATATAGGATAAAAATATGATGTCCAAACTTAAAAATATTTACCATGTCCTTCACAAATGTCCTGATGAATTGGTAACAAGAAGCTTAAAAATGAGTTTTGTTAGATTTCCTGGGCAGTCCAACACCCTCTGCCTGTAATAATTTAGAGAAATCTATTGTTCAACAGCAGAAGAGACAATATACAATTACTATGCAATTAATATTAAAATAAACAACTATTGTGCAAAAACATAACTCTACTACAAGTATCTTAAATGTATTCAGCTGCTGGTATCTTATTGCAAATAATTTTATAATATTATATTTTTATATTTTATATATAATATATATATATATATAATTATATATATATATATATATATATTATATATATATATATATATATATATATATATATATATATATATATCAATGTGGGTGAAGTTGTGGGTGAAGTGTCTTGCCTACGGACACTATACAAGTTTCTCCTCTGTTTCGCCACTGAGGCACCTGAGGTTCCTCGCGGTAACCCATCCTAATACTGCCCAGGCCCAATCTTGCTTAACTTCTGAGATCTGACAACATCAGGCTTTGGCAAGCTGTTACAGCCACCCTGTTAGAGAGGTAAATGTTTGTATTGTGAAACATTATAGCCAAAGTGTAAAAGGAGCTAAAAGGTGGTGGACCTTGCTTGAAAAAAGTGCACTTTTTCAATTTAATAACTGTGGTCAAAATGTGCATATGTGGCTTACAAAAATATCACAGACAGCGTTTTGGCTTTATATTAGCACACCCAAAGAAATCCATCATTATGCATATTTTGTAAAATCTGTCAACTCATCATCATCCGGAAGACAGAACACAAGCTAGTCTTTTCAAAAACATAAAACACCACACGCATGTCAACTATCCTTTGTTTATGTGCTTAGAAATAACCTCTCTCTGCATACTGCGATTTGGCCGTGTCTCCCAGGAGTGCCTTGTGTCCTGCTGTCCCCTCTCTCACCCCCGCTGCCCCCCACCTGCTGTCACATCTGTCCCTCCTAACATCCCACACTCCAGAGCTTATTCCTCTTGTGGGACACTTCACTGCCAGGCTTCTTTACTCTTCTTTACTCATGCGTCAGAGCTGCTGAGTGCCAAGGCCGGACATCCTTTTGGACACTTGGCATTCGCTTTGGTTCTGTTCAACACTGAATCCCATTACTTCTGTTCTGTCTCATGTTATACCATCTTGAAGAATAGAATGTCAGCTTGGAAGAGGATACTTAACAGACCTTGACTTCAGAGTCATGTTTGCTTGGCACTGAGAGAGTGGCTTTTGACTCTGCTCTCAAAACGCGTTATGTGATAAAGCAACACGATGATAAGTTCTTCAGCTGTTGATGTCTTTGTCAGATACGTTTGTTGTCAAAGCACTATGAGCCCACAGCGAAAAGCCTCCGCGCTGCACATCATTGATTTTTCTAATCAAAGGCAGTTTGCTTGAGCCACCGATGACTAACGGTAAGTTGACAGATAAGGAGATTTCTCTGTGCAGATATATGCTCTTAGTGTCAGAGAGGCTAGAGATTTGGCTGAAGAGCTGACAGGAGTCCAGTGGGAGGCAGCGTGACTGCAGCAGGAGGGACAGCAGAGTCGCTGTGAGGGGCCTAGGTGCACAAACAGGCCAATTACAGCCAGCAGTGACTTTCTACGTTTATCATATACGCCTCCGGACAGAACAGAGTACTGTATATATACAGACTTAGGGCATCTGCAGCTGATGATGATGGAAACAGCCATCTGTGCACTTTGAGACAGTGGGAACAAAAAGTATTTCAAGCATTTATTTTAATTCCACATAATGTGTTTAAAAATTTGCATGAATATCTTCAGCTATTCAACCTTATTTGCGTGAATTCTTGCAATGGAATTACAGCAACCATACCCAAAAACACAATAATAGTCCTCGCTTTCTTTATTGCATACTGTATCCTTGGGCAAGTCTCTCAGCCACTATTGGTTCTAACGTTTGTGTTATTATAAATGTGTGTGTGTGGTAAATGTGAAATGCTTCAGTGTTTTGTGAATGTATCTTTGATGTAATTGTAAATTATTGATTTGTTTGAACCATAAAGGTGACAATTAGTATTGTATGAACTTGAACTCATGAGTCATGTTATTGTAATACATCTGGACAGTCTTTGTCAGACATCTCTACAAACTCTAGGAAGAAGAAATCTCTTGTCTGTGATTGGAGCCACTCAAATTAGTCACACATGAGGTGATTTATGTAAATAAACCTGAACATATTTAGATTGCCACTGTAAGAGCATCCTTTAGGCTGTGACACCATTGATTAAAGTGTCTGCTCTCAACTGCACAGGTAAGATGAAAAAAAAAAATCCTAAAGTGTCATAAATATTATTGATAGTAAAAAAATAATAAATAAAAAGAATAATAACGGTGAGGCTGGCCTAACAAAATTTACTTTTGTGAGAAATTCAAAATGCCTGAACTTTTTTATTTTTATTTTGTCAGGATGACTTCTTTATAAGTCTTTTGTACTATAGACTACTCCTGAACAAATAAATAATTACACAGACTGGTTCCTTAAGGTTTTAGGTAGAAAACCTTGAATATAGTGTTGGAACAAAAGTCGAAATGTTTAAATTTTTAAACTCATTATTTATTTCTGAACTTAAGGTAAAAAAAATACAGGCAAGAAACAACAAACAATTTTGTAAAAGATAGCTTCAGTGTTTCCACAAAAAAGACCATAACAGCACCACACGAGGATGTGACTTACCTCAATGGGTTACTGCTGAAATTAGTCAGATTTCAAAGTCCAAATTTGCAAAAAGATTCCAGCTGACTCTGAGAGACAGTACTCACTTCTGAGCACTCACCTTGTAGGATCTTCCTCAATAATTCATTCTTGATGGAACATTTTGTTGGTCTCTAGACAGCAGTGATGACCTCTGCTGACAAACTCATGAATGGTGTTTCTATGTTCAGTAAAATGTTGGCCTGCATGCCATTTTCAAACCTGCATCCAATTAAAAATGTGATAATTAACATTAAAAGCAGTTTTGTGTTATAATCCCTAAATGAATTTGCCCCCACACCCTCCTTGGTTACTGTTGCTATATGCCTTTTCACTCAGGCTTGTCAATCTCTACTTTTGACAGTATGTGTAGGAGCTATTCACCATGAAATAACAGAGAATTTCTTTCAGTTAAGCTATAGAACTGAACAAATGATGCGTCAAATGTGAGGACAATGGAGGCATAGACATCTGGATTACCAATTAAACCTGATGTCTGCAAATGAGGTTTTATTTGTGTGTAGTCTTTGTGTCTCATTAATGTTGACAATCACACAGTACATTATGTGCAGTCAGTGCCCAAGCAGTGCTGCGTTAAAGGAGAGCAGGCTGTTGAAGATACACAACTTTTTTTTTTTTTTATCAGAGCTTGGGAATAGAATAAAAAAAAAAAAACTTGCAACTCTTTCTGTGTTTAATCTTTGCTCCAAGTGTACTTGAGTCTCATCTCCAAACAGACCATGACCAACTGAACACTGATGCCTCATTACCATAGCAACACCATGCACTTCTTTGGGTGACATGAAGAGTCATTGTGCTAATTTAAGTTATTTATAATATTCTTGTCTTTAATTAAAAAAAAAAAAAAAAAAAAAGTTAATTCCCATGGATGCTTCATGGCAACATGGTAAGACTAGAATAAATTAAGATGTCAGTGAAAATGGTCCAATCTAAAGGAATGGGCATGTTTTTCTATGGATATAATGCCAAATCTTGTGCCCGTCTGATAAAATTTACTGGCTGAATGACCAATTCAGTGTGGACTTCACATAGGGACTTGGGAATATGTGCCATGTATGCAGTAATGTCACTCCAGGCACAAAAATGTACTGTATTGTGTCTGATGGTAAGACTCCTGTCTCTCTGTCTTGTTACTCTTTCATATTTTCATGTCTAACTCAACATTACCACACCCACTGCATTTTCTTCACACTCACTTTTACTTACAACTTGGCAGCTGCTTTAATTTTAATTGTAGTGTAGCTCAGTGTTCCTTTGTCCTGAGGTTCATTCAGCAGATGATCTGTAAGTAGGCTGGCTCTGGCCTTTGCAACAACTTAGCTTCAGTTTTTGTCACTGCAGAGCTATAATTATCAGGTGTTAACACAATTATGGAAGTCTTTACGATTCACATGGCCTGTGCGAAGATGACTTTAGTAGCACAAATGTAGACAGCAATCAGAATAATGGCCTATATAGTTCTGTCAAGTATATTATGTGCATAAAGGGATAAAAATAGGAATAGGTGAAGGTACACGTTTTTGGGCATGTGTCAAGCCCATGTATTGAATCGAATTCTAATCTACTTTTTAGTTTCAAATAGAATATGTCAAAACACATTTTGATGTGACTGATTTCAAGGATAGGAGAAAATAAAGACGAAAGAGAAGCAAAGAGTGTAAAATGATTTGAAACGTGTGCCGCATTTTTAAATCACACTTAAATTCAAATGCTGTACTCATGTTCAATGTTGCAATCATAACTTTGCTGTAAGCACACAATGTGTTGCTATGCACAGCACAACAGCTCTTGGAACATGTTTTCGCATGTTGTCGCCTAGTTCATGTGATTAGCATGAGAAAAACTATGGGGCACTATGGCTTATTCCAAGCAGCTCATATTGATTCAGAGAAAATAATAGACAAATGCACAGCTGTGAAACAGAAACAAAAGCTTTGTCTGGCACAGCATGTAATGAAAGAATGGCTTAAAAGATTGTATTCATGTTTCGCCATCCTCCAGAGGCACATTGGAGCTATTACAGGAGGAATTGTTCCTTAAAATTAGTTCAGATACTAGCTGCTGATTCTGAAACTGTATAATATACTATATGTGTGTGCAGTCATTCCAAAAATAATGACTTTTCTTATTAAATATTTGAAACCATGTTATTTGGAGCTAACTGGTCTGAGGACCAGTATTAACTGGTCTGATACAATATTTTTAGTTGTATTTTAGTGTGTTAATGAGTTCATAGATTCCTTGCACTTTTTGACAATGTCAAAAATTGGAGTGGAGGTTAATCGATCATCTATTTCATTGATTAATGAGTTGACAATCTGGCCACTAATTGCCTTACAGAATCTGCCAAGCCAAACTCAGTCAATGTTTGACCCTACAACTGTTTACACTTAATATTGCATTCCTTATGGATATGCATTAGTCTTTTTTGCAGGTATGACTGTCCTGCATTTGACAACAGCGAGTGTATGACCAGCTAAAATTGATTTCATGCTAATCAGAAAAAAGGGCTTCTCCTGGGGCGCATGAATCATAAATAAAAAACAATCCTAATATTGATGTCTCCCAAAACTCCAAAAGATCTGTGTGTATTGATTGGATTACGCGGTGCTATCCCCACTAGTCCAGAATAGTCCACAGAGCTCTTTGCAGAACAGCCCCGGGACTTGGAAACAGGGGTCACCCAGAACATGAGTCTTAGTCATTCACACAGCAGGCTTTGTTAGCTCCAACATGGATCCACCTTCAGACAGGCTCAAGCCCACACTGACAAACACACGCATGGACCAGTGCATGCATAAACAAGAGGCCTATAGGGGGATGCCAGAACCACCTGTCAATCACTCCCTGCTGCTTCTGAAAGAGGGGAGAGAAGCCTATAACTCTTTCTCAGGATTATATTAGTGAAAACAAAAGGAACCTTTGGATCTGTCACTGCTGTGAGACATAAATTCATATGAATTATTCAAAACTATTGTTGGAGGATTTCATGTACTTTTGGTTGAGTTTTGGAGTGGTAACAAATGAATAGTGAAATTAGTAAATTTTGTCATTGCAGTTTGTGTTCAACTAAAATCTAAGACAATCTAAGTTTAAAGAGTGAAGTGCATTTTGTAACATCTGGACTCGCCCCAGCCCCAGGAACCTACACTAGGATTTTGTTTGTGAACTTCAGATCTACGTTGAACACTATCTTCCCAACTCTGCCCCTGAACAAACGTTCTCAGTTCAACTTGACTTTTGCAAGTGACTTAACCGACTAGCACTATCATTTCAGGATCTCCACAAGACTGTGCAATTTCCCCTTTGCTATT
This sequence comes from Mugilogobius chulae, assembly GCA_038363315.1. Lineage (NCBI taxonomy): Eukaryota > Metazoa > Chordata > Actinopteri > Gobiiformes > Gobiidae > Mugilogobius > Mugilogobius chulae. Next base: position 27,453,529 of record CM076414.1, read on the forward strand.
CTCTCTCTACCACTACTTGTACTACAAGCAGGATTTAGACAGATGCTCAGTGCCCAATACAGCCTTTTCTTTAAACTTTGTATCACCATCACTGTGGACCTTATGTGCGAACAGAACCTCTTACACTCTGTTATTGGACTTATGTTGTACTGCACAAGACATTTTTGAACAACTCAAATTTAACAAGACTTCATGGTCATGTTTGATCATGTTTTGTCCATGTTGGGGTTTTGTTTTTATGCCTTGTTAAATTTCAAATGCATTTTTTAAAAGCATCCACACGCATCATATCCTATTTTTCCCCAAAGCCGAGATTAAGAGAAAGAGCATTACTGTTGTATATGTGTGCCAGGGCCATGTTGATGTCTTGAGGCTAAAGCAAATTAAAAAAATTCAAAGTTGCCAAGTGTGAAGCCACCTGCACTTGCCCAGGGGTAAGCCAAGATGGCCCCTAACACCAACTGCTAATTCTTTAGGGTGTCGTTTCCATCTGCTCGCACCAAAAATTACTTACAACACATGTATTGATTTTTCAATACAGGCAGGCCTGGTTTTGTCCATGTTACTGCCGAAGGCATGAAAACAGCATTGGTGAATCATAGAATGTAGCGTGAACTGTGATTGAGTTAGATACAAGTGGAAATGTCAACAGAGACCAGGTCATTGTAAAAGATTGATTGGTTATTTGGTGTAAGTTTACTGATAAGCTGACCCAGAAAAAACGTGATTCTGCTTTACTTGTCACATATACCAGACTGTCTTAAATAAGCATAAACAAAAACATAACACAGTGATAAATTTAAATGGGCTACAAGCAACTGCCTCAATGGATTCTCTAAAAGAGTTTTTGTTTTTAAATTGGAATTTTCCCTACTTTTTTTTTTTTTTTTTGACTCTGACTATAGTTAGTATGCATACCATTGCCACCAAAAGTTCAGCTCAAAACAGGAATTCAGATGCGCATGAGTGCACCAACACTATTTGACAGTAGCACATAAGAGACAAGTCCCAATGCAGTGTCACGAGTGTCATGTAAAGGTGAAAGTATGACAAAGTAAGGATGAAAGATGACAAATGAAATTATCTTTTTGAAATTTTCAGTGAGGACCTATTCACCTTAATCTGTCCCCCCAATTTTTCTTGGCAGCACACTGTCAGTCTCAAATAAGGCAAACTCAAACAAATATATGACTGTTAAACCCCAGAGATTGTTTTCTACAGGCTAAATACAGTTAAACAGGAAGTACACTGCCAAGAAAAGTGGCGGGCAGAATAAGATGAATAGAATGCTGTTTCATTTTATCAATACTTTTCTATTGACTTTTACATAGGGAGCGTGGTCTGAGGGGGGTATAAAGCAATATGATTGGTCTCACACATAATGCAACCGATGTCACCTTGTACAAACTGTTTTTTTTTTTTTTTTTTTTTTTTTTTTTTGCAGTGATCATTAAAAGTCACATTACAAAAACATGTTGAAACACGATCAAGTGTGTGGTTGCATTTTTAGATTTGATCGTCAAACAGGCTCTGTAGAGGTGACAAGTTTGCAAATGTTTTGCAGCCTTGTCCTGAAATACTGTACTTTATATATTATTGTTCATTTGTGCAGTAGGTGAACTGCTGATGCCCATAAGCTAAAATTCAGAATAAAAAAAATATTAAGAAATAAGCATGCTTTTTAACAAGACTGTTATGTAAAGTTCTTCTTTTAGTTGAATCTTCACCCTTTGCACAACACTCTGAGGTTTGTACTATATGAGCAGCAAGGTGACACCCACATGGTACAACTTAATTGAGTCTATATTTGTTCCCACACAGAAGGCAGTCTTATCCAGGACATATTCCACTGTAGCTCCTCATTGGCTCGCGAGGTCCTTCTTCCGATCAATATCATATTTGATTGCAGTAAAAAAAAATCAATATTTAGGGACACAATAAAACTCAATGATAGTGTGATCCTGAGCAGCTGAGCAGGATCCGAGTTATTTCTTTAACAGAATAGAGTCCTGCCCTCAGACACACTATTACAGACATATTACATTACAGGATCAAATGCACCTGAGTGCCAGAGTAAGTTAGCGTAATAGAGCCTTTATCAGAACGGGCAGAGAGATTAGAGCCAGCACAACCACAGCAGCTCTCATGTGTAAGGATCTCTGTTACGTCCTCATTCCTTATACATTAAGAGAAATGGCTGGCTCAGATGAATCTTTATGGATACATTCATGCTTGATTTTGGGTAATTAGACTGTATTGAATCTGAGTGTATTGATGTTATTGATTGAGGTAAGTGGATGTACAATAGGAGATAAGCGGAGAAGTCTTAGATGAGGAGAGAAAGATTAAATAATGTCAAAGAGAATAGTGAAAGTTAAAAGATGGAAAAACTGAGAAAACTGACAATGAATGTATTGTCAATAATGGGTATAGTCGAGGCAAACATCTGGCTGACAGAATAAGAAATATACTGGACAGTATAAAATAATTCAAACTTAAACTTCAAGCCTAAATGTGGTATACCCAATTTTGCCTCTGTAAAAATGTAAACAAACAGAAATACTTCATCTTAACCTTCCTAAGTCCACATGATATAGTTCTTTTACCACAAAGGGATTTGTCTCTTAAGGTGTATTTGCTCTTGCTTTTTTAATGCAGAGGCTTCCATTTAAAACATAAATCTAAATAAATGTAATTCCAACTACTTTGAAACTATAATTCAAGGTACTCATGTTAACCACTTTGCAACAACAACAATTCTATATGTCTTAAATATTTAATTTGCTCACTTCAGTGTACCACCAGCGCTTTTCAAAACAGCGTCTAATGGATTTGATTTATTCCAAGCAAACTCAAGTTGTACCATTTTAAAATACAAGTCTAAAATCAATAGAACAAAACGCTGGAGGCAAACATTCAGCTGGAAAGGAGTTACACAGATTCTGCTCGCTCAGAAGACCTGTATACGTCACCGAACAAAAGTGTTGCATTTTTAACCTTCCGTAATCTGTTCATAATAAGCTTCATTATGGCCGCCACTGTTTCCGTTATCTCTTCACACTGTATCTGTCAGCACTCCCCTGTGTGCACTTTATAAGCCCTGAGGCGGGAGGGTCTGTCACTACTGCAATATTAGCCTCTGTTTTCGTCAGGTCACAATGAAACTCTTGGGACAGAACATAATTACAGATGGGAAATTACTGCAAACTTTAAAAGTGCTATTGATGAAGTCCCTCAGGCTCACGCCCACCCAATGTTAACTTGGCTTTATGCTGGAGTCATGTTTTTTAAATGTTCAGTATGTACTTACGATGGTGGCGTCAGTTTTCAGCAATATCCTATTTTAACGGTTTTGCAAAGCTACAGTATGTGTAGACCTAATTTCTGCCTCTAGATTCTTGGTAAGGAGTGGAATGGTACTATCCTATGATGTTTTCCCTATGCAAAGTGGCTTGTACTGCCCCTTTTAATGGGTCTGAAGTGGCTCGTCTGGGTAGCTCAGAGGTAGACCTCAGACCCTGGATGGAACCCACCCACAGCTCACTTTGGTACCTCTTTTAGGCATGATGATGGGATAATAGAGTATGCACGCTCAAGTGAAAACCAGATGAAAATAGCAGAAAGAAAAAGAGAATTATGTTTTCACCAAATCTTGTGGCAAATAGTCATATTTTTACCAAAGAAAACTTGATTGTTGGTTGTGTAAATTTATCAAAGTAGCAAAGACACATTGCATTGGTCGCTTCTTATCTTTCAATGTATACTACTCCAGTCCAGTTTATAATCTGTCCAACATAATCCAACCCAAGGCATTACATAAATCCGAAAAAAAAAAAAATGTGACTGACAGTTCAGGTGCAAATGTACCAGACTACTTGAAACAACCAGAGCTTAGATTCTGGACCATGATGCAGACAACACTGAACTGTAGATGAATGATATCCTAGGCGCATGCATGTTTAGTGTGCAGGTAAAGGGGAGAAGGAGAAAGAGAGAGAGTTAACAGTATCTTGAGAGGTTAAGGGAAAAGCAACATCAGAGGCATAAAAATAATGCATTCAACGTATCTTTAATTTAATGGAATGGTCTTGTTGGGTTGGCAAGACCGTTCAATGTTGGGTTGAATTTTTTGGGCCCGATTTAAGCTATTCTAGATGGAGGGTCCTGCAGTAGAAATGCAGCAAGACACTCCGAACTAAACCGGGGGCCTAAGGCTAATGGGAACATGCCTAGAGTACTTTGCTTCCAAGAGTCATCAGCAATGGCACAAGTCACATCTCAAGTGAAACTTTAGCTTTTGGGACACAGGTTTAGCTGACATGTCACAAAACATTTACCTTCTCAATAAAACACATCTTTTCACAATGCAGCTCAAACCCCTGACCCAAATCTGAGCAGACAATTGATAGCTGGAGCTGCAGACAACCTCACAAAAACAAAACTGGGTCTTGTTGAATGGGAGCATGAGTTTTAATCAACCTGAGCACTCTTCAAGTAATGAATGTTGTTTGAATGTTTTTGTAATGCCCCACATATTCTCTACACGTAAAAGTACATGTAAAATGGATTCACTTACCTTGATAAGTGATTTTTATTTTATTATTATTATTTTTTTTTTGGATAAAGACCAGAATGGGGCACATATTTTTTCTGTATCCTCTGTTCTGCTCCTTCCTAATGCATCTATTCAACATTATTAAAAAAACTCTGGTATAATCAAGGGCAATATGTGGGCTGCATGCATGTATTCATACTCGCAAATTCCTATCATGAATCTCAGTGTCCTTTATTGCCTTATAATGCAATAAAACCTCACCATTCAGAGTCATATTTCAGCCCATTGTGACTCCTTCTCTTGTTATCTATATTTGATGTATATTTGGAACAATGCCTTATGTCAGATCATGATATATGCAGGTGATTGGATGTGGGCAGAGATAGTCAGCAGAAATCAATAAAACGGCTGAGGAGGCTCCTTGGGGTGTTGGCCCAGGCACAAATGGGAGTTTTAGTGAGAAAATGATATTTTTGTGCAAATCTGGAGAAATAAGAAGGAAAAATGCGATGGATTGGATTGACTGGAGTCAGAAAGCCAGCTTAAAGAGGGCATGTTATACAAAAAAAAGCTATTTTATGAGTTTATAGCCATGTTAAAACAGTGCTCTCAGATAGTTTATTCATGGTTGAATTTGGATTGATTAATGCATGTCTGAGTAATCTTGTATATTGTTCTGCAGCAGATGCTCCAGGCCACAGAAAATCCTTGTTTTTACCGACCATTTTTACTGCATTGAAGAAAATTCTAATCTTGAGATAATATGTATGGTTCAAAAATGTCAAGTAACCACTTTTCAAGAGAAAAACAGGTATTAGGCTACATTTAAATTTTGCTATTAAAGGCGGGGTAGGATTTTCACATTGCAAACACATTTAGGTTTTAAATCTGACAACTTTCTCTCATAAATCCTTCAACGTTAAACCCTCTTTTTTTCTCTTTTAAAGTGAAACTGGAGAGGACCACCCAAGTTTAGCCAATCAGAACGCTGCATTCTGCTCCTGATTAGAACTAAAATTCTTTATTATTTGATTCAGAGAGTATCAGTGGGCTAGTTTTTTCACAAAGCGCTGCATTTATCTTATACTTTTAGGGGGAAAACACAAAGTTTACTTATTTACAACTAAAAAAAGGCCAGTCTTCAGCAGATTAGTTGACTTGTAATTATTACAAAGCCGTTTTAGTTTCAGTTTTTTGTTTTACAATAAACAAAATATAAGTACTTGTGCATTAATCGTATAAATACAACATAAAAAAAGAAAATGAGTGTCCTTCAAAAAGTTAGACACCCCAGCCAGAGAAAAAGTGAAAAAGGACTGGTTTTTTTAAATGCATTTTTCTTCACTGGTCCAGGACAGTCGTGAACATCTGGGTGGTTGACAAGAAAAATTGATTCAATTGAAAGCATAAAATTGTATAACTTTTTTTTATTTGGAAAATTAAAAATAGTTGTGCCCCAACATAGACTGTCAAAGTTGGGTGAAAATCAGTTTGTGGCGTCTTGCACACATGTGTATATAGCAATAAAATCCAAGAAGTATTTGCTTTTGGCTAGCTTTCAACAACTGTCATCTTTTTGCAGGCTTGGAGCAATAATTTAGTCCAATAAGCAAGTGATTGTAGGTCATTATCTTTTTTTTTTAATCTAGTTTAATGACACAAGGCATCGTGCTCTGACTTAGAGATAAATAGGAAAGCAATAGGCTTTTTTTTTACCTCGGCATGTCCTACAATTAGATGTTAATGCTATAAAATCAAATTCAACTGCTATCTAAAAGTAATAATGACTATCAGACACACCACTATTCTGCATTCTATAGTGTAAGTACTCTCCAACACAACTGTATCCAAGACTCCAGTGAATAGGCCTAGATTAGATTTCTCTGACTATATGCATGTATTGCACTTTAGCTTCAGCATGTGTAAATTGCCTCTTGTGGATTGGTCTATATCAAAGTAATTCATGGACGAGCGAGTAGAATTAACGAGACGTCTCTAAAATGTCAAGTGAATTAGGGTGAATCTCCATTGCATATTAGGGGCCATTTGTCTGTGCCAGTGTGTCGTCCTTATGGTGAGACCTCCGATCTTGAACCTCCTCAGCTGTCTGAAGCATGAAGCAGGAGGTCTCCCCATCCATCACAAGCTAACCTTACATCACCAACATGGCCGCCACTGTGTGACTGCTCTCTCTCATGGGACAACCCCACTGTGATCCCAACACACCACGCACAATCACTCACATGAGGTGATCCATCAATGACATTCCACCTCCAGGTAACATTTGAGTAGAGCGCAATCCACTTTGTGCTCCACCATTACCATTAAGAAGATTGACATTCTCTGTAATTCAGATTTTTTTTTTAAAGTAGAAATTCATAATTGTTGTCTGTTACATAGATTAACTGCAGTGCTTAAAGGTTCTATACCTGATTTTTGCTTCCCTAAAAATTTAAACAAATAGTTCATTTTAATCTTCCTACATCAGTCTACATGTTTCACCTAATGTATTCTGAGCCTTCAAATTGCTGTTGTTATCAAATTGTTTACGCTTTTTTTCACAGCTGTTAGGAGTGATACATGTCAGTATGCTAACAGCAGTTACAATGCTAGCAACGACCACAGATGAACTTGGAAAGTGGAATAACCTGAATAAATTGGTTACCAAAGTATCTGTGCTAAAAGGAAAATAATTTAAGTTATTTATTTGTAAAAAAAAAAAAATAATAATAAATTTAATTAGCCTTTAAAGGTGCATTTCGCAACTTTTTGGCCAAAAATAAAGTTGAGTAAATGCACTTTTCTTGTCATTTAGGTGCTTTTGTTACACAAAATAATTAATAAAAATCTGCGTTTTTACTTTAAGTGGGCTTGCATGGCCACAAAATAGTCTATTGTTTGACTTAAGGAGGGCCCGTACACGTCTGTTTCTACAGAAAAGCTGTTCCTTTGGCTGATTTTTTTCATAATTATCATGAAATATATTTATCTCTATTAAGAAAGTTTCAAAGTCTAGTTTTAACTTTCTATTGCTACTGAATTAAGTAGATGACTTTTTTATACAGAAAGTTACACAGTGCACCTTTAAGCGAAATGTTAAAAAGTAAGGTACACATTTTTTTTTCAAATGTCCAAAAACCAAAAACTACCTAAAAAACTAACAAGGAGAAATTTTCTGAGACCTTTACTAAAGTAATGTTTTTTTTTCTTCAGTATCATGCTCTAAATGGTCAGTAAGTCAAAACAGAGAAAAACAGAAAAATAGAAGACTGTTTGTCCCTGTAGGAATGATGCACAAAATATGGATCCAATTTATTGAGAAAGTGAAATGTAATAAACTCAAACCCATGTCTTTATTTGTGAGTGTGGGAAGGAAAAAAAAGAACACATACAAATGTCTGTCTGGTCTAAACAGCATTTAATAACTAGTTTTGCTCTACATTTTCTGAGCACTTGACTGTCCAAAACAACCTAGGCAGATTTAAAAAATGAATACCACAAGTGGAATGCTGAAGTGGTTTGAGTTTTAAGATAACACTCCCACTACACACACAGTTTAAGACTTAATTTTGAAGAACTTTGGAGTTTGTTTATCATTGTCTGCAGGCGTTTACTGCTATCTTTTTCTACAAATCCTTACTAACTTTTTACTTTCTAAACTGCATGAAACATTTGGAATGGTATGCAAAAATAAATTGGCATCTTGTTTTCTTTGCTAGCCCACAGTCACATTGCTATAGCCTCACCTTCTCTGAAAGATGGAAAATAATAGTCTGTTATTACCAGACATGTAGCTGAGGCCGGTGCTGCCATCTGGATCCACAGTGAACAGAATGGGAGCATCTCATTTAGTGCTGCTGTAATAATGCAGGGGGGAAAGGCAGTGTGACCCCCAGGCTGCATGGGCCCATAACACTCTCATTTGTGCTGCTCACACGTTGGTGTCAACAGCTATGGGGCCCAATACTGTCCCACAGTATTGAGATAGTGAAGGAGGAGCAGTGCACACACAGATCCAATCAGTTAAATCTTTTATGATGAGTTTGAAAATGAGTTGTGTTGTGTGATTTTATGTACAATGGGGACTGGAATTCGGGTTGTTTAATAGGCCAATTTGTTTAGTTTACACAATTGAGTTACAAGGAAAACGTACTTGTGCCAAGGCCTGTTTTGGTTGAACTGAGCTTCCTTTTATCAATAAAACACTTAAAAAACATCTACACATCATAGCCCATAAATAAATTGTTGTGTGTGTGTGATAAATGGACTGCAAATCTAATAACACTTAGTACAAATAGTAGCCTGCATGGAAGATTTATCATAATCCTAGAGCAGAGCCTGTCCTTCAATGTGACAAACCCTTTTATTATAATATACAACTTTATGTTAATTCTGAACAGCCGTGGACAGAATGTGCAGTTATCAAGCCCAAACTGTCTTATCTAGAATTAATTTCAATCTGGTTCAGTTCAGTCAGAGAGAGTACATTTGGAACTGTTGGAGACCGACTTACGCAAAATAAGGAATGCAGGGAGGAAGTCTTAATATAGGTGTGCAAATTCTAGTCCAGTCGCAGAAGATGTACAACAGAATGTCAAATTGTATATGACACGTTTTATGACTTTTTTACTTCAATATACTGCAAAAACCAAAGCGCAAAATAACCACAAATTTTGTAGTAAATCTTAACCTACCCCAAGCCCCAGTCCTAAACTTACCCATTTAAGTAACTTGAAGCCTAAATTTACCCATTAAACCCAACGAAAATTGGCTTCAATCAAAATTTGTGGCTATTTAACATTTAGGCTTTTTGTAACATCTTTACCAAAAAAAAAAGAGGTGAAAACGTGCGCATCATATGTTTGTGATGTTTGTTGTATATCTAAGTTTTCTTTTGAGACTGTGTTGGCAAATTTTGTAAATAATGTTTTGACATGGTGTGTTAAATAAAATACATCAAATGAAAGGTGCTAAGGTGAAAAGTATGTTTTATTATTTTACAAAGCTAGTAACCTGGCTCATACCAGAATGATAAGTGAACATTCCTGAATTGAGTTCAACACATTTTCCGCTGCAACCATTGGAAAAAAAATGAATGTCATGGCACTATCGGAAAAGCACAAACATCTTTCAATGATGCACAAGTCAAATCGTCTGTTGTTGTACTAAAATAAGACTAAGTACCTTCGCCATCACCGTTTGTCTTGGTTCAAATGTGCACCGTCATCCACATCACAATGGTGCGCTGTGATTGGTCCAGCTGACCACGGCTGTCTCTAACCGTACTATGAGGGTCACTCCAGATAGATTCTTGAGATTTTGTGCAAATCTGAAGATGATCCATCTAGTAGAGTCAGCTTAACCCCAGCATCCTCAGACATTGGCACATACTGTATGCTATAGATGGTGAGTGTGGAAAAAGATGGCTCCGGGACAGGAACAGATTGGTCCTGAAACTGTAATCAGGACTACAGGACAGGATAGGGTTTGTTTGTTGGGGGAAGTTTCTCCAGTATGGCTTCACTTCAGGAACAATCTTAGCAAACAAACACAAACAAATAAATACATTGGAATCTGTGAAATCGCCATCGCAGACAGATGGAATTGGTGTAAAAGAGGGGTCAGTCTACCATTCTTCTAGTAGAAAAGGGTTCAACTTTGCTAACTGCAGTCTTTGCAAATGTCAGAAGTATTAAAAAGTTTTGACATCTGACTAATTTAAAAGTTTGACCCCTTTTAACAGGGAATCATAAAATCTCTTAACAACGTGGCCTTGATAGAACTACCTTAAAATTCCTGAGTCTACTTTCCCCAAAACTTTCCTCTTCTGCCCCTCATTGAGCTGAGTTTATGGTGTGTTTCTCTCTGGACCTCCATCTGTCTCCATGTGTCAGCCCCTGCCCAGGAGCTGTCCGTGGCTCAGCCTAAGGACCACCAGGGGAACGCCAGTGTTTGTCCCAGTTTGGATTTAACAATGTAGGCTGTCTGACCAACCACATCAACCTATATTAGCATTCTGTGGGCATGTAAGTTGTTTTTTTTTTTTTTTCTTTTCTTCTCTGGTACAGACAACATCTTTATATGATTAACCTTTCATTTCCTAACATCACTCCTTTACTACTGACAGTTACACTTGTGAGAAACAGCTGTTTTCTAAGGAAATATAAAAAAAATAATCTCAGCATTTCTCATGTTTCCTGTGATGAAATATGGATATACTCTCTCCCAAGACTTACAAGACACAATGATAATCACATTATTAAAATGGATCTTAAAGATGACTTCATTTGTGTGAAGTAGTTACATAATGCAAGCTTATAAGCATGATGATGAATGACCTGTTTAAGCAGATTTGTTTCTGGGTCAGGCATTTTGGGAGATAGCCCTGTATTCATCTGTCTTCTAGTGGGCCTTGTTTGTAGTTCTTATCCCCAAAAAACTTCAAACACTAGCAGTCCAGTCACATACATACCCCCTCTGGCCACGAGGGGTCAGCAATCAGAATATGCCATCTGCCAGTTCTAAAGACCAGATCAAGAGGGCTTGGGCCAATAGGGAGACATGGGGGGATAAATCTACAAAACAAACAAATACAAAGAGTGCATGAATGAAGATCTAATGTGTTTTGTGTGCCATACTAAGGGAAATTGTTTCACATTAGAGACCTAATCTGTCTGTTTATTTACTTTTTGAATCCATCATTATTAACTAGTAACATTCGAAATTAACACACTTTCTGAACATTTTCAGAATTAAGCTAGCTATTTCAATCTATAACCTAAACAGCTGACTTAGGAAAACTGTTTTTATATATATAGCTTGTTCCCTGGGTTTGACAAATGCACAGCTGGTCTCAGTAAGCACACACCGATTATTTTTGTCTTGAGCACCAAACCATATCACTCAATGCTATACTGTGGAAATTTATCTTTGACTCAATCCTGGTTTCGACCAAACAGCACAGCATGTGGGAAATGTGACATTTTTGTTAAAACACACATATGCATATTTACTTTTTTAGTTTTTTATCAACTGTTCTAGAATTGATCCTCATCTAAAAAAAGGCTGGAGTTGTGATGTGAAATACAATTCTTTTTCCTCTTACCTCAGAAAACAAAGTTTGGATTTACAGATTACAGATTTGTGATGTTATGAATAGATCTGTGTCCTCTTCTGCTCATTTTCTGTAAATGATCCAGCATTAGCTTAACAAGCAAGTTTGAATAATTTCTATTGTTTGTATTTGTTTATTTTTCTTTTGGCCAATCGAGATATCTCTAACTCAGTTCCTGATGTGAGAAGCATTTACTGTCATCTGCTCTTTATTGTCTTACATTTAGATAGTGCCAATGTAAATATATTGAAGCATTTTTAAAAGGGAAAAAACAGCAAAAAACAGCAAATAAATTTTTTTTGAAAATCATTGCAATTTGTGTCTCTCTAGTGTAGAAGAAATGACTGAAGAATGGTCTTACTGTAAATACATTCTATCATGACAAAGTCGAACTGTTAGCTACTGTTCCTTTCATTTTAAATCATTGACTTTTCTCATTACTAACTAGTTCAATTTACAGCTATTGGTTCATATTTTGTCTTTATCACATCCTCTTTGCCTTTTTCTTATCCAAGTGTGTGAAGTGATTCATATCCCCAGTGCACTGACTTAGTGACAGAGGTTCAGCAGGGAAGACAGTGAGCTAATGCAGAGGTTGGCAGGTTCACTGAGTCAGACAAAGGATCACACTCACAGGCCATTGTTAAAGGAGCTTTTAGTCACAGCATGTCCTTCTGTCCTTGTCTCGGGCATATGAGAAGTCTCTGTCCTTCCTATGGGTCTATTACTTATATCAGGGTGCTCACACTTCCAGCTCGCATCTACTTTAGTGAGGCAAGGCCCAAAGATCTACCTATCGATATTCATAATTAAAATGATAAGATTTTATAAAGATTTGTTTTTTAATTAAACATCAGTTGTATAATACAAGAACTAATTTTACTTGAGTAGGCTACATTCATTAGAAGAATTAACATGTAGATTTTAAACCTTAAAATATCTGGAAGAAAACAATGAAGCTAATTATTCTGACAAATCAAAATCTATTTTTTAGTGTTTAACTTCATTAACTCAACTGTGTCTAATAACTCTGGTTTTGATCACCATGGTAACCTCAGGACTTAAGTCACTTTGGCTGCATTAAAACAGACTCTGAGAATTTGTTGGTCTACCTGTTTCCCGCGGCTTTTTTGTCCCTGTTTCAAGTAAGTTCTGGTGTCTCACTGTTGGCTGCAGAAAGTGTCCGCTTTAAAGCGCGTGAGCTTCGTTCTCCACTGTTGGTTGAAGACGTCGATCGAGCTGGTCTGTCTGGTTTGGGGCTTGTATTCACGCTGTATATGGGAGTGTGTGGCTTTGCTCGGAACATTACGAGAGTGCGTTTCTTGAGTCTCGGCTCGGAGCCCGTTCCGGCCCCGTAGATAGCGCGTGAATGGTCTGTCTGGTTTGAAGCGCGTGTATTTCACGGCTGTAGACATTGAGGTTTGTGGCTTGCTAGAGTTCGAACATTACAGAGATGTTACCGAGTCTCGCTCCGACCGTCCCTGTCCGCGGGGATGGAGCGTGTGTATACTCGTAAGTTCTCCGATTTTGCTATCCGCTTATTAGCGCTGATAGTACCGCTCACCCGGGCCTCCTGCTTGTTGAGCCTGATACTCGACTCGGCTCTGGACCTGGCGCTCCGTGTCCCCGCGTTGATGTGAGCGGCCCAAAACGGCACCGTGCCAAAGCAGAACAGGCGAAAATGCATAATAGCACCTCAAACCAAGCTGTCCGCTGACGGTCATAAAGACTCGCGCTTTTGTAGCTCACAGTGGATAATCAGCGCAATATTCTTCATTGTACAAAAAACTAAACTTCACATAACCAGGCAGGGCTTCGCGATCGATTCTTGAAGTACGTGCTCCGATCGGTATGACACCCTATTACCATTGGTTGTAGACAGAGCTGACTGTGACTAACTTGTTAGCATGTCCTTAAGGCTAGTTTTAGTATTTTGCACACCAAATGTTGTGTGTACTTAACACATCAAAAGGTCCTGTAGCCTACTGGATTTTTACTTCCTTAAAAATGTAACAAACCAAAATAATAATTTAAGCTTCCAGTTTCATTTTTCATGTTTTTCTCATTCACCTATTTAGAACCTCCGAATTGTTTTCCACAACATGTTTTAAGCTGTTATCACAGCTGTTAGGAATGAGACAGGCTGATATGCTAACGGCCGTTAGCCACAACGTTAACAACAGTAACAGATAATGTAGCGCTGTTTGGTGAACAAACAAGACATTAGTCAGTACAATGCAGACTCATTTCCACCTGAGTAGATACATTAACAAGATATTTGTGCAGGGGGAAAATTGATTGGTTATTTAATTTAAAAAATAAAATAAATTGAATATAGTCCTTTTAAACGAGAGATTTCAAGTAAAAGCAAGAAAAGAGTGCTTGCTGCAGTTTGTTAACACGGTTCGCCGCAAATGATATATCGTGAAGACAGGTGCCCCCAACTCCTTCAAAATTGGAACTGAAGACAGATTAGACTAAGTGGGTTTAAATTGTAAATTATTTATTATTCATTTAACAATTAAAGAGATGTAATCACTCATTTGTTCAGAAGAAATTCATTGTAGACATCTTTATGCACGTGATATATTTTAGCACAAAATGCTTTTTGTTTGCATTTCTGTGTAAAGACAAATTTTAAACTTTTTTTTTAGCAAGTCTATTGCACTGCACCTATACGAAGAGTATGTTTACAGAACCACCACCACAACATCCAGCCAGTGTGACATCCTCCTCACTCTAATGCCTTGTGTTTAATTGGCATGAGTTTTACAAGGCTTTCACGGCGTCTTCACATGAGCTTGTCTGACGAGAGCTGCCTCCTTCTGATAGCTTTAATTAAATGGGAGACTGAAGTGCAGCCGCAGTGACTAATGCAGTTGCTCTGGTGCTAAGGTCAACAAGGGAGGGGATCGGATCGTCAATATGTGCTAAAACATGCTTGTCCACTCCACTGATGGAGTCACTACTACTTCAAAACATTATCTGCCATATGTCACAATAAAAACATCATGGGTTTTGGCAAAGAAGTGTTGCATTGTTTTGGATGGTTGCCATGGGATCTGGTTATTTCTCAGAGCACTGATGTACTCACTTCTTTTTGGAAATAAGCAGTTAATTGAATGAAAGCCTTCTTAATGGTGTCCACATATTTTCAGAATCCTCCAAATGCAGATCATTTAGTTCAGCCTTGAAATGCAAGAAAACAAACATGGACACAGATTAAAGACATTGTAGCATCACAGCAGTTTACAACACAACATGTTTTTGATTTTTAACATCTATGTAGAAAAGTTAGGCACATGTTTAGAAAGCTGTGACTAAACTAGCAATCTTTTCATCACTTAATATCGGTTTCTGTCTTTTGATCCTTCTGCAAGAAAAAAATCTATGAGAAAAGTAATCTTAAGCTTACTGACAGCAAACTTTATGTCCAGTAGGTCAAGTTCTTTAACTGAAGCAGTTTGAGAGTTATTGAACAAAGGTTTCAGAGTCTTTAGACTTAGAGAGGACAGTGTTTATTTCTCAGCATTTTTAGTCAAGCTCAGTCAGTCAGGAACACATAAAACATGTTTCCAAAGGTGCAATAAGGGGTGGAATGGTAGGGTCTTATCATAGACTGTATCTGATACACAGTCTATGGTCCTATGCGGTTACGATTGTACAAAGTAACACATATAAACTTGCTTGATGGGTCTGAAGTGAGCCTCAGAGGGTCCTACTTTAATTTCGGACCCTGAAGGAAGTAGTCCTATGGCTCAATTTGGTCACTTTGGATAAAAAACATCTGTCAACTCACAACAGTCAGCCAAGACTATGGCTACTGGTACTGTGATTCTCGACCATAGGCAGATTTAATTTGGACTTTGTATTAACAACAATATGGCTATAAGAGTTTGGTTCTGACATGAACTAAAAAGACTTTTTCTAGGAAAGATATTATTTTTAAAATACCAGAGAAAAACTGACCATCATAAACCTACGTAACACTAAAGATAACAAGCAAAACCATGTACAGACAGCTTTCTTTCAAAGTGAATGGTGACCATGACATGCCTGCTCCTTTCACGTCTCCATGGTTACATTTGCAGTTGCAAAGCTAAATGATTGGTGCAGCATCGGTACAAAACGAAACCTTTTATTATATCGCCTCTTTAATTCTTCTCGTATTTTGATCCATTACTCAGCTCTGGTACAATAGTTTAGCACAGCCATCTGAGGTGAGGAGGAAGAGAATGCTTTTGAATGTAATTATTGAAATGACTGTGTGAAAGGCAATTGTAAATAAAACCTTCGGAACATCAGCAAAAAGCATTTTAATTTGAGCTCAATAATGATTTTTGCACCTCTTTTCCGGCAGTGCCTTTACATCCATTTCATAATTCTAACACATTTGGCATAATTATCATAGGCTTTCTAATTTGTCATTCAATTATTTAGTTTCAGCTTTAATCACTTCTCTATCATTTCTCTTCCTGTTTGTTTCAATACATGCCATTTACCTTTATGGAATTTGTTGAAAGAACACAGCAGCCTTGAAAGTCTTTGCTCCAGTACTTGCAGTTACGCCACATAGCATAACTTTCTGTTCATCATTCTATATCAACGGTGTAACTTCTGGATGCTAAGTTAATAGAAAGAGGAGAGAACTTATATATTTTAATAACATTCAGTAAATAACAGTTTGCAACAATTCAATTATAACAAGATCTTTTCCTTGTAATCCACTCTGTGTAATATTAATTTCTACATATTGTTCTAATCAGCATAGCGTTTGAGGGGGGTGACATTTTGTTTCCTTCACTCTGACACCAGCTGTGCAAATAATTACTAGGTGAGTGTGGTCCTGTCAGTATCTATGCAGGAGATGGATGAGGTATTAAAGATGGATGAGCCATAATTGTGTTGATGCGCCTGACAGGACTTCTCATTGTTTCCTGGGGAGTTGGCCTTCACCTCCTATTGATGATCTCGATACAGTGATGTTTCTGGATCTTCTGGATCTTAGTCATGTGATTGTTCATTCATTCATTTTCTACCACTTGTTTCTGTTATAGGGGTCACTGGTGACTTTGCCGGCTTTAGGCAGGGAAACACCATGGGCAGTGGTCAACACATAAACACAGCTAGACAGACAATTCATTCATTCATGTTCATATCATATATAAGTCACAATGACTGCAGATTACCTAAACGTAGCTCGGTCTTTGCACAAACAGCATTTTCTTTCAAAGCCATTAAAGAATGGAACAAACTCCCGCAGAATCTGAAGCTTTCCTCTGATATGAGATATTTTTCATGCAATGTCAAGAAATTACTATTGGAAAACCAGCAGTGTCGGCATTAATTCACAATTAAGAAGGATTAAGGATTAATTTTTGCTATATTGTAACCTCTAATGGAACTTTTACTGAATATGGGTGTAATTTTGTTGTATATTTTCTTAAAGGCTTTTATTTATATTTTCTTATTGTATGTAACTGTTGTTTGTGAAGGACTACAGATGGAAAGTAGCTCTGTGCTAACTCTGGTGCAGCCATCTTTTTAATGTAACTGCACATTGTCCTTTAAATAAAGAAAGTAAGTAAATATAGGGGTAATTTACAGCATTGCCACCGTGGGCGACACGGTTAGCGCTCTGGCCTCATAGCAAGAAGGTCCTGGGTTCAACTACCAGGCTGCTCAGGGCCCTTCTATGTGGAGTTTGCATGATCTCCTCGTGTCTGCGTAGGTTTCCTCCGGGTACTCCGGTTTCCTCCTACAACTAAAAACATGTCCAGTGTGCCTCCCCTCTCCCCTCCCCAGGGCTACAGATGGAAATCAACTGTAAAGCTAGAATCTGGTACAAGCATCTCTGCCACTGTGCTTAATGTAATTGTACATTGTCCTTAATAAACATTACCTAGACCCATACATGCATGTTTCTGGAGGTGGGAGGAAGCTTGAGTACATACAGTAACACAGAGAGAACATGTAAACTCTACTTAGAGAGAGATGTTGAATTTACCTGGTAATTGAAAGCATAATCACCTTATTTGGAAGCCAAGGCTCTAACCATGCACCCTTTGTAGTAATTAATTGAATCTTTAAAAATGTGTTTCGTACAATAGTAAAAGTGTTGTAAACTTGCAATATTTACTTTATAGTGTAAATGATACAAAGGAGCAGAAAAAAACATCCCTGAAATTTTACACATAATGATTTAGATGTAAAACATGAGGTCATTCTTCTGTTGACCTTTATGATGAGCATTTACCCACTGATCCACCACTAGCCCATGCTGACATTGTGCTAATATGGTCAGGAATACATCAAAATTTGTAGAGCGGTCAACTTGTGTAAGTGTGCAGCTGACCAAAACAAACACACTGTCCTCCAATGACAGTGTTTTGTCGTATTGTGACAGTAAAGGTTTTGCAGCAGCTGAACCTGGTGATCGGTAAAGCCGATTCATCTGCATCTTCAGACTTGTTGTACACTGCTTTGATTACAGTCTATAATTGTAGTGGTATCATCCTTAACTAACTATGATTTATTTAGCTTTTTTTTTTTCTAGAATAGAATCTCTTTTACAGGGAATATTTATCTATTGTAGTTCAACTCAACAAAAAGCCCATAAAGATAAAACAGGAATGGAAGGTGTGATGATAACCAGACTGAGCCAGGTTGTGCACAGCCAATTAATGCAAGAGAGTTCTCAAAAACATGTCAACCGGTTGGGCAAACACATGAAGCACCCACAACCTTTTTATTATTATTTTTAAAAGGAGTTTTTTTTTTTTTTTTTTTTACTTTAAAACACAATCACTACTGGTAATTTATTTTCAAATGAAGAATTTGAGAGTTGACACTTTAGCTAGAACATCTGTAGAGCATGTAGGCTAACACTATATTTTTATATGACTAAAACATGAAATACCATGATAGTGTAATGCAACAAGGCGAGATGCAAATATTTGACTTCTTTTATTTTTTCTGCAAATGCTCTTATGTAAGACATAAATCAAGGACATTTTCCATATTGAAAGTTCCCCTCGGGCTCCTGAGAGAGGATGGTTCAGCAGTTTTGTAAGAGCTTTTGGAATACTTGAGTGCCTTGAGTACTGTCATTTTAAAAGACAAATCACCAGACTTCTCTGTCTTGCACCTCTCTGTAAAGCTCAGCACCTTCAGTAAAAAGCTTACAGCAGTTTAAGGTAGCACTAATGCATCAGGGGTCACCAGCCACCCTGCTTTCTCTAGAAAGTCAATTTATAGAGCTAAAGACAAATACGGAGTAACCACTTAGAGAAAACAACTCAAAAATGCTGTGTGGTCTATTTTTTTATTACTTCAGCAAAGCAATGTTATAGATGTATATGTAGTTGTCTGTACAAAAAAATAAAATAAAAAAATAGAGAAAAAATATTGTCTAATGACAATGTTGAAAACGTGACTTCAAAATTTGAACAGTGGTTAACTTGGGACTATACAAGTTTAGTTGTTGTTTGTTAATGTTGTGTCATATAGAAGGATTTTTTGTTTATCAACAAGGACGATGCACGCGCACCCTGCCTGTAGAAAGACACATTGACACAAACGGTGGAAATAAGTCGAAAAAGCACCATTGTCAGCTAACTGCGAGAGTTAATTACTGTGCAAAAACAAAAGTTATGCTGCTAAATAAAAATTTTGTGAATGAAATTCCATCCTACGACCCTAAAAGTTACATTTAGGTGAGTGAAAAAATTGCGAGAAAAACACTGTCAAAGCTTCAGGAACCAGACGTCTGTCAGACCGATTCATACCTGATCTAAACAGCAAGTTGTCGTCCCGTTTTGTTGTTTAATTCAAAGAAGTTTACCCATGTACACATAGGGCAGAAAGTGACGTCGACCAAAAATCCCTCTATACCTCTATATCAGTGGTACTGAATTTACGTTTTTTTTTTTTTACATTTATTTATTTATTTTCAGGTTGGACAAATGAACAAAACAAACTGTACCAACTTAAATACTGGCTGAAAGTATTTTTGTAAATCTGTCTTTAGTTTTGAATTAAATCTGGTAACATATTAATGCAAAATGAAAGGTGAAAAAAGGGTATCTCTGTGTGAGTTCCCTCTAGAGAAACGAGTGAAAAAGTCAGAGGGTGTTGGTCATTCCAGAAAAGTCAAGCTGACCTGCTCTGCACAGACACGACGTGACACCACAGTCAAGTGGCACTGGGGATTCGCACAACACATTATTGGATGTGTGACACTGTGTGGATATGGCTGCAATGAAACAATGCCTGCGCTGTAAAAAGTATAATGTGACTTAAACTAGTAGACTGAAGTGCTAGGCTATTCTTTTTTACTCAACATTGCAACTGGAGCAAAAGATTATTATAGATGTTGAAAAACATCTATAATATAAATTCATTCAAATTTTGGAAATCTATCATCAACATGGTACTTCCATAGCAATCTCAACAAAGCTACAAACATGAGCACTGTATACATGGGCCACCAGTATTGGATTTCTGGTTCAGTTGCTGCATGCTACAGATTTCCACCTATTTGTACACGCCATTAATTTTGCCGTATTAATGGCGTACAACAGTTTGCCGTAAGTAGCAAAGTACTGCAGTGCACTGGAGTCATTTCTCTGCTGGATGCCACTTAAAAGTCTATTGCAGTGTTTTTTTTATGAATGCAAAGTATTGTAGCTCAAGTGCATGAATTGAAGAAACGTTTTGTATTCATAATTATGTTTCCTTTGTATACCGCTTTCCAAGACACCTAAAGCATATTATTCATTCACTTCACATTTTGTTGTGTAAGCAATGCTTCTGCTGATTTAGTCACAGCAGCCATGTGCTAGACTGACAGAAGCCACCATCACCAACACTCTGAACTCTAACTAGATCTGAGGAGATCAGGCCATTTCCCATTAACATTAATGCACACTCGTGATTTCGCCTTGCCAGCTATGGATTTCACACTTCACACTTCAAGGCTGTAAAGTGAAAACCATGGTAAATCAGGCACAATATTGAGGGTTATAATCAAATTATTTTGTGCATGCCATTGAGCAAAGTCATCAAGTTGGAAAGCTCATTCACCTCTTGAATTACCATTTTATAGAAATAAATCACAGCGTAGCTAATGAAAGCAAAAAGCTCTGGATGGCAGCATTGTTGCATAAAGCATAGAGAATAAAGTATTTCAAAAAAACATCAGGCATTACTTCTTTTAAAAAGGAAGGACATTCCAAAATACATTATATTCCATGTTTCTTTTAGATACAAATTTGTGAAAGATGCTTATAGAAAAAAGCTACTTTTCACAGGATTGGTCAGTGGTCTCTATTTATCAATTTTTCTGCCACTAATTCTGCACTAGCACAACCAAACCTTGACCCCTTACCATATTGCGCTCAGGCCTGATTTGCTCCTAAAGCATGATTCTTTAATCTAGTGCAAACAAACCCCACTCTGACACTCAGCGACTCTCACGTGGTCGGAGAAGGTGGACCAGAGGCATGCTTACTAATATCCACGCACGTGCTGGACATTAGCATACAAGCTCAATGTGAGCACTGATGTTTCTCATAAGAAGAATAAGTAAATAAACTTTGCACCAAACAACAGGGGATCCATGCTTACCTTAAATAAACATTGTAATTTATAAAAGACATGAAATCTTTTGCCTCCTTTTGGATCTGGGTTTATTTTCTCCTCTACACCATTCAATATTTGATCAATGCATCTGCGCACAATGTAAACAGACAGTGCCAGAGGATGACGTCATCAGCCTGTGACCGGGTTCAGTTGTGCAGTTGTGAGTGTGGGCTACAGAAGTTTGTTCAATCAGCATGGCACACTTCAAAACGTCTCATGTTAGTGCGCCCTTAAGCATGCTGTAGTCGAAAATTCTAATTAGAACCCAAGGTATTGCCAAAATGACAGACTTATTTCAAAGTGCCATTTTATTAAAATATCCTAGAGAAGGTGATCTCTAAATAGTTGTCAGACTTCCTAGAAAATGTGAAGTTCATGACACAATTCAGTAAAAATTTCGAAAACACCACTCCAATGAAAACCACCCTGCTGCTAGCGTCCAGAGACATTTTGATGTGCTGATTCTGGAAAATGTAGTTTGGTTAGATCTTTCCTCAACCTTCAGCACAGTCAACCATCACGTCTTATTAAAAAGATTGAGGGACCTGATTGGATTATCATGGTCAGTTTCAATGATTACGCATGTTTATGTTTTTGGAGTTTTGCTAATCAAATAACGTCTGGGTCAGCAGATTTACTGTGTGGGGTTCCCACAGGGTTCTACTTTGGGTCCTGTCCTGTTTTTGCAATATATTATCTCTTTGGAAAAGATCATCAATGAGTTTTGAAATGTTTCGTACCACCTTTTTGGACATTGAGGGGAAATCGTTTGGTGTGGTGCCATGACAACGGAGCAGTTTGGCTTCACAACCCTCTGAAGCCATTACACCACAAACATACAAACGACTCTGTACTACCACAGAATGAATACATTTACTAACAGACACTGAGAATAAATACCTGAGAGCATGGAGACGTGAGGGTCATCTGAAGGAAGTAAACCAGGAAGTGCAGTGGAGCAAGAAGGAGGAAGTAGAATCTTTTTACATGCTACTGTAGTGGGTCGGGCTTTAGGCGCCCCTATGTGGCCAATCGGGGTTAGACCAGGCCCTATAAAAAGGGAGGCCTTTCACCTGGGCTGACCTCTCCCACCTTTGACGTCACTCGCGTGTCCGGAAACAACTCTGGTAGTAGCGTGCTGCATGGCTGGGTTGCATTTAGAAATCATCGAGAATGGCGTCAAGCACCGGTGATAGAAGTCTAAAATATGCTCCCGTGGCCCTGGTACGTGCTGCGGCTCGGAGTGGAACTCCCATTAGCGTAAAGCGCGCGCACGACTCGCTGTCAAAGCCCGTGCGTGGTTGGTGTTCTGTGGAGGCCAGAGTTGGCCCCGGACCTCCTCATCACACCCTCCCTTCTAGGGGTCACTGTTTGGCCCGCTGTGGACTCACTTCCGCTGGGGAGGCGGCCAGTGGATGCCTCGGCGGCAAGTGTACAATGCTAACGGTGGACCCGTGTTGCAACAGTGTACACGGTCGGCCACGTGACTTAAGCCGTTCGCACTCCTTAAGCCTTCACAACTAAGCTCAATGAGGACAATGGTAATACAAAGACTACAAAACTGTGGGTCTGACTATATGCCTATCTCACAGTGACTTTGGGTGGAAAAGGGAATGAATGAAAAGTCTGGATCCGCTTTGTTTATTTGTTTTAAATTATAATACATATTAGTATTTATATTAAAATAAAATGTCTAAAATTTACATGCCTCATTGTCCAGTCAGTACGAACCTATGTAAGCCTTTAGGCTAGATATTTCCCCAGGTAAATGGGGTGGCGTTGTGGCAACAATTTGTAAGCTAAGTAAATCTAGGCCTGCCCTAGCGCTCGGTCACACTACTGCCATCTGCTAGCATGTGCAGCTCTTTTTACTCTCGGGTACACCTGGTTACACAAGCCAACTGAGATCATCTACATCTCTCTTTGATGAATTGCTTGGCGTACATAAAACAATGGCTCGATAAAAACTGTCTGCAGCTCTGCAGACAAAACAGAAACACAGGTTATGGCCACTGTTGTGGAATTCCAACCATGTAAAAATGCAAAAGTATAATTTTAACAGTACAATTATGCATAATTGAAAGTTCTAAGTCATAGTCCAGTTCCCCAGTCTTCCCATCCTTCCCCCTGGTGCATGCCTGCAGTCTGTCCCCTCTCACAGCTTCTCGTCTTCTTCAAAGGCCAGCCTGCTTATTACACTTATCCAATAGACATGGCATTAGCCTGGTTTACAGTGAGAGATACATGTACATTTGGTAAAAGACAAATGGTAGGGAAGACCCCCATGGTGTATATCTAAGCAATGGCTAATTCCACACTTTAGTTCTTAGCAGATGTCTGATAGACAGGTAAGGATCACTAAAAAATAAAGATTTCCGTAACACCACTGAAGACTTCATTCCCATGATTATTCAGTATTTGAGTGTCCTAAGCCAGTCTGTTTATCCAACCATTAGAAACCTGGGTGTTATTTTTGACAAAGGGAGGTCATTAGAGCCTCACTCTAAACACTTGACGAAAAATGTATTCTTTCATTGAGGAATGTCTCAAACTCAGAAAAATGTTGTGGCAAAATGATGTTGAAGTTACAATTTATGCTTTTATGTCACTGCAATTAGACTATTGCAATAATTTGTTTTCTTGTCCAAAGAAGAATTAGCTTTCTTGCCTGCAGCTGATCCAAAATTTGCAGTGAGGATGTTGACATGCACTTATAGGGGTTCACATTTCACCTATTCTAAAAGCTTTTCTCTAGCTCTCAGTTTCCTATCAGATTCAATTTAAAAGATTAGGGCTGACTTTCAGAGCCCTGCATGGACAAGCTCTCCATACATCTGTGATCTGATCCAAACCTACCCTCTAATGCTCTGAGATCTTTGGGTCAAAAGTTGTTGATGGTTCCTCACCTTTTGTATCATGGAGGACCAATCCTTTCACGCAAACTCAGGACCTTGCAGGTATTTGATTTGGTTTATTGTTTGGGGGGTCTGATATGTCTGTGTTTTGCTTTGTCTGTGTATTTTATCTGTATTTTAAAGGTATATTGCTTAAATCAAAGCGTTCTAAGCTGCAATATATCAAATTGCAGTTCATTGGCAATTGCCTGGATGTGCACAATATCCCTCAATCGTGCTAATCATGCACTGTTGATATGTCCTGTTATGTCATGGTATATATACAGTATGCATTCTTGTGAGATCAGGTTGTTTTGAGAAATTGATTAATCTCTGAACTTCTCTGAGAATTAGGGGATGTTCATCTGGTATTATTTTGATTAGAAGGTAAAACTTAGTTATAGATCTTTAAGTATATCACATACTTAGACACGGAATTAGTGGAATAGCTGTTAGGCGTTTGTCTTGTTAGGATTTGTAGTAATAAATTGGCATTCAGCATTTTGTATAGTAGAAGTCAGTCCAGTACAAAACTGTCTTAGATATTCTCAAAGACAAAAAAAGAATTCAGCACCTACATTTTCATACGTAACTTCTTCTTACCTCAGAAAACATTGTGCAAAAAATAATGCTATGTCAACAAGAGACTTTTAAGCTGTAAGCTGCGTCTCTGTTTGACTGATAAAGACTGGTGCAGTGCTACTAAAGACAGAAGATGATTTTAAACCTTTGCCATCTGCAATGCACCTTTAACCTATTGTTTTTTTTATCCTTCCTTCCTTGTTTTTTCTATTAGAATAAAATCTTCATCTTTCACTTTAGGGATTCTCCTGGAAAGACCTTCATACTGTATACAGCTTGGAGAGCAGTGGTTCCTAATGGCATGTTTTGCTTGGCTAATATGTAGATAAACAAACTTGTTTTGTCTTTTGTTATAATAATTATAGCTTGAAGTGTTTACGCATACTGCAGAACCACCAACACACTTCCTTGATAAATTAACAAAAGGTTGCTTTGAACCTTAAAACAATTCTTCTACCGTTCAATATCTTCAGGCTTGTGTACACATCTAACTAGACAACCACGGACGAGTAAATAATAGAAGCCAGAAGTCCAGTAGACAAAGACTGTTCAGACCACATCTGAAACGAGAGAAGCTTATATAATGGAGACATCAGACAAACAAAGATAAGACTGGGGACTGAGAGCCTCACACCAGTATGAAGAAGAAAAGTGTGAATGCAAGAGGTGTGCTGGCTGTGAAAAGCTCACCTGGAGACCGCCAAGTCATAGAGAGAGAGAGTGGAGAGGAGCCGTGATGATGCAGACTGCAGCCCGTTGACATTTACAACACGGATGACTGTATTTTCAATTACATCTTCAACAGACTGTTGACACATGCTGCTACATCAGACATTATAAACTGCTTGTAAAAGTTTATTTGCAAAATGTTATGGAGGTTCAAAGTTTATTTCATGATCTGTGAATGTAATAAACCTTTCCAGAAGTGATGTGTTTAGAATAGTTTTGTCTCGTGCTTGTGCAAAGACAACAAATACAGACAGTTTGGGCAGTTGTTGTTTTTATAATAAGAAGTGTGGCACATTTAATTATCATCACAGTCTCCGGAGAAAATGTTTAAGCATGTTTCAACGCCATTTCTATATAAATATGCTACAAAAAGCCAAAACGCAGAATAACTATAAATTTTGATTTAAGATACGTGGCGGTTTTTCCTTTGGGTTTAACAGGTCAATCTTAACCTACCCAAAGCCCCAGTTCTACCCATTTTGTAACTTGAAGCCTAAACTTATCTATTAACCCTGAAGAAAATGTCGCCACGTTTTCAACCAAAATTCGTAGTTATTTTACATTCTTTCTTTTTATAACATATTGACGTTTTCTTCTGAGACTTTGTTGTTAATTTTGCACCATGGTGTTTATTCTGCCAGATTCCATCTGATATCACTTCTTTTCTTTGATGTTGTGAAAAAAATAAGATTATCATTTAAAAATTTGACAAATAATGATTTTTAATTTATTATGACTGAACAAATACTCAACCCAATCTGCATAATCTGTGTTAAAACGTAAAAGTGTAAAATGTTGCACTACTACAGTATTAAATAAGTTTAAATTATATATGCTGTCATAAACTGGACAGCCAGATGGATTCTTGCGATATTTGTGAATACTGTACACGAACTTGAGAGAAATCCAATTGACCCTCCACCAGCCTGATTCGTTTGGAGTCCAAACTAGTGGTTTAGTGGCCCAATCACATTGCAGCAGTGTGTGAGGTTAGCAAAGATGTCAGCAAATAGCACACCTGAATCAAGCAAAACAAAGATGGCAGTGGTGTACTGTTGTACGTGTTTCTGCTGTTATTGATTCTGTTTTAGCAGAATCCTGCATGCACATTGGACACATGCCAGTACCATTTGTTGCTGTGATTGTTAAGTACAAATAGTAATAGTAAGGTACAGTAGGTAGAAAACAGTCAGTATTAAGGTATAGGTAGAAAGCAAGTCACTCAATCAACTTAAAGTATTTCATTAATCCAGACTTTTCCCAAACATTTGTTTCCGCTGAGAAGGTTTCAGATGAATACTGTGGAAGAACTGATATGTTGGGAATGGATGGATATGGATATGGATATGGATGGATATGTTGAAGTTCAACATATCCATCCGTGAGCCTGGTTAATGCTGTCAACAATGAGAATTTGTATTTCTATTTTTATCTTCCAAACACATACAGTTAAAATAAAAGCTAAATTATTATTAAACATTTCTTTAAAAACAAAAAGTTATTCCAGTTGGATTGTCTCATATGTACTATTCTTTTTATTTAGTGGTTTTTTATTGTTTTGTTTTGTCTTCTTTTTTTTTTTTTTCAACTTTGTGAAGAGATTTGCCTTAATTGTCGTACAGATGTGCTGTTTAGTTGTAGAATTTTGTTTGAGAATCAAATAAACGTACTATTAAAAAACACAAAAAAAAGTAAATACACTAAATACTGCATCGAATAAATGAGTATAATTTTCTTCTTTCTCTCTCAAGTCTTTCTTTCCATTTCAGTTGAAGCACTTACATCAGACTCCATTAAACTCTTTTGACCTTCAGCATATTCATCTTTTCTTGGAGCATATCTGAAGAAAAAAAAATCTATGTTTGAGGTCCAAGCCTTTATATATTTTTCATTTAAAAATTGACTTGCAATGTTTATTTAAAGTCTGCTTGAAGAAATGCCATGTTCAATGATATACTCTTTGTAAATGGTGGAGAGGATGTTTGGCTAAAGAAGCACGATGGTGTATTCTTTCATGATGACGAGGTGTTTTGTCTCATCACAGGATGGGGCCAGGCCAAGTTTTAATTACAGCTGGCACATAGCCTGAGCCGTAATAAAGACATCAATACACACTTGAATCATTTCTAGAAGCCAGAGAGAACAAAAGCATGTTATTATTCACCTTGGGAACATTACATTGCTAATTTCTACATTAAATTTAATTCTCTGAGCTCATTCTCGTCTCCCTGATCAAATATAAAACAATTATATTTTCTTCTAAGAGCTCACAAAAAATAAAGCTAATCACCGGAATTCTTTTTATCCCAGCTCATGAATCTGTCTGACCAACTCGCCATCCCCTATACGTCACAATTTTTCTTCCAGCAGCATCCAATAAAATAGAATTTCAGTATCAGTCACTCATCCAATAAAGAATGTATATCTGTTTCTGTTTGGGTGTGGTCCTCGCTAATGAAATACCATGAGAATACAGCAGACACAGGTACACTGCAGTATTTAGTTGGTGAGACAACAATCTACCTATCCCATATGAGCACACAACCCATTTCTTACCAGTTTAAAAATACGTATTTAATAAAAAAATATACACACAGAGCATTTCTCTGCCTTATGCCATGATGATATGCTACAGTTTGTATACTGTCTGTACTTGTGCAAAACTGATTGTAATTATCAAAAAAATGTGTTCTCATGAGGCCGGTCTTTACTTTGTAAGGCACATAATTGAGACAATACTAAATATTCATAATGTAACTTGATGAATTGTATTACACAAATTCTTTCAGCTTCTACGGCGTCAGTGTGAAGAATTACATAAGAATACATCACTGTGATGAATTCCACTCTGTAAATATAGAATTGGGACAGTTTTGAGTGACAAGTAGTCCTACTGTGAGTGTGTTATGTGACTAATTGCGATGTTGGTAATAAAATTGCATATTTCAAATGTATATTTAAAAAAATAAAATTTATGTAACAACATAAAATTAAATACTTTTTGTGGAAATGTTAATTGATGCATACACTTCATGCAGTATCTTTGCAATGTTCAATACAAACAAGGTCATCTTCTCATTATTAAACATGTCACTACCAAAACGTGCACAACCTTTTCCTTTCTCTGCACATGACAGATAGCTGCTGTTGCTTTGCAAATTGCAACTGACTTGAAATAGGGTTAAAAAGGCGATGCATGAATGGAGTAAATTAGGCTCAGTTTAAAGGTGGATTAGCGCAGTGGATACTCTAAAGTTCTGTGATTTGAGCTGATTAAGTTGAATGGAATCTAAATAAGAGGAGAGCTTTTTATACCATGCCTGACTTCTCTTTGATATGTCTGTGTGATTTAGCTGAAAAAAAAAACTGAACCCCAGACATTCAGGCATAGTAACTAACTTAAAAACACATTTAGTATGTTTGGGTGACGTCAGTGGCAGAACCTGCCTATGGACATGAAGCCTTGCCTGGAGCATGGAGACACAGTTCAACTGACAACACCAAACTGATGCAAACCAATGCTGCCACATGCCTTCTATGTCCAAACATTGGCTGAACTTTCAGCTTTGACAATCTTATTCAAGATTCAAGATTGTTATAAAACATATGTTTGTTTCTTTAGCACAGACCACACCACAGCAAGATTGTCATGCTTTATTTTATACATGTAGTTAGAAAGTGAAGGTAACAGACGATAGAGTGAAGGGACTTTTTGACTCTTTAATGTACTGTTGCTGAGTTGCTGATGCAACATAGCGTGACTTAGAAATGACCCAGGAGAAATACAGCATTTGAAGCGTGACACTGCTCACAAACATAATGTAACATATTACATTTCTTGATCAGTCCTAAATATTGTCTATTTAAAACCCACTAACTACCTCAAAGACTTGTACTGTAAGTTTCTTCTAAAAAAAAATAAAAAATACTTAGTGATCTGATAATAATGATGTCAGATCTTTGTTTCCCCAATAAGATGCCTAATCATGCATTTTGTTTATATATTCCCATTTTGGCTCAGCACAAAAGCAGGTTGCAGTATTGGATATCTGTCTGGTTTCAATGTAATCGTATCTTGAAGGAGCAGCTCAGAAAACCGTGAAGGACACTACTCCAAAATGCACGTTTCTGAGCCCTTTTTCTTTAGTCTGACATTTTCCTTCATTTCAGCTGCTCCTACAAAAAAACAACTTTTTTTCAATTATTCCTAGTTGATTGCTGCTTGGTTTGTTTATTTGGGCTCAATTATATTCTATTTATTCCGCTGAGAAGGCCTATTTGTGTGGAGAATATTGCACTCGCCAGACTCCCAGACTCCAGTTCATATTGTATACATTTCCATTCATTATAAAAGCAAATGTGAGACAAAAGGCATTGTGTTAGTCCAATTAGGGTATGATGATGGTAAAAGTGTTGTGGTTCAGAAAGGCTTGTTGAGAAGGCGTGGTAGAAGTCAGAATATGAAATGCGTGATACAGTTTAGGCGCGATCGTAATTGGAGAGTTAACTTTTAGAAAGACTGGACAGAGGCACGCACATGTAAATTCACTAACATCATTTATTCATGTCCTGGAGACTTGGCCAGTGTGCACAAGCAAGAACAGTCTGCAGCAGCTTAATAAAAACAAATATATTATGTGTTCTGGTTATTGGGCTGTTCTGTAATGGCCAACATAAATCATTAATTACAAGAAAAGCATCATGGATTAAAGTTTATAGTATTCAAAGGAATGGATGTAAAAACAATGCTTAGAAGTGTTCAAGTTTTCTCATCATAGTCTTAGTCAATTTGCATTTCAGTTGATTCAGGCAAATTCTAACAACCCTCTTTTGTGTTGCTTTGGAGGCTTATAAAATCTCTTTTCAACTATACTCCACTCTATTAAAAACATGTAACCACGATGTCTTTTTTTTTTCTTTTATTAACTAATATGAACCATGAAAGTGAACTGAACTAGGTTTCTTATCAATCCATCTTAAATAAAATTGCTGAATATGCACACGTTCTAAATGAATTACTTTGCATTATTTTATAGCATAAAGTAAGTGAGTCACAGCTGATGACAGATTCACTGAGTTCACTCTTTTAGATGGTACATAAAGGTGGGAAGAAATCACAGCTTCTTTCTTGATATGCTGTCCTTGACTTGTCAACACAAAGTCTGAAACAGCAACAGTCTTTCGTGTTTTACAGTGAATTAAGAAATACTCCCACAAACCTTGAAAACTTCGACATGAGGGGTGGAACAAGATTCATTCCTAGAAGAGATTAGACACTAGACTGTGTCCACAAGAAAAAGACAAAGCAAAGACAAACCTTCCATTTCAAACACCCAATGTTTTCATGAAAATACTGTATAAGAAAAGTCTTACGTTGAAAAAAAAAAAAGATTGTCTAATATAATATAGTAATCTAAAGTAGAGATTTCAATCAAAATGTTGCTCTCATTGAGCTTTTTTGTCCAAGTTAATGGACAAACATCATGCATTTTTTGTGTTGTTCTTGTCTTTCAAACAATCCTGAGCATCTTTACTTTGGAATTTCAAGTACCAGAACCAATTAAAACAATGTAATAAAGCACACATAATCATGTGTTTTCCCACATCAGGAATTGAGTTAGGTGGGTGCAAGAGAAATTACACGGGGTAAGTGACCAGATCACTCTTGACGGATATGTTAATGATGCAGATATACTTGAAATAAGTCTAGATGATGCACAGACTTAAAAACAGTGCAAACGATCTACATATGACATCACAGCTTATTGACATTCAGAACAGTGTTTTCTGAGGCACACAAATATCATCAGCTGCATTTGTAACAAGAAAGCAATGTTAGAACACATTTAAAAACTCGGTTTTGCCGATTTTGCCTATTTGCCTTTACAGCGATCTCCCAAGATAATTTTCTAGATGTTTGCACCATCTACTACTTCCATTCCACAAGATCTTGGGCACAAAATCTTATCCTGCCCCTATTTGAAGTTAATTGAAGTTGACATGTATGCCAAGCTCCTTTTCCTGTTTGAAAACTGTTGATGAAAGATGTCAATCATAATCACTCTTCAGTTAATATTTAAGCCACTCTATTAATCAGCAATTACTCAAGCATAGGTGTGTTTCAAGTCACACTTTAAATAACTTTGCATGACATTAGTGATCAAGGCGTGGTGCATTTTCATTAGAGCATTTCGACTGTTTATAATGGATTGCCAGAGTTCAAACAATCACAAAGTAGATTTACATGTCATTTTGTTCCGTAAATAAAGTTTTTAATATGTGAATAAATAGCATGTAAAAGCTAACATTTTCTGTAACACATCAACTGTATTGACTATAGTGTTCCCGTGGGTCTTTGGAAAACAACCTCACCCAAATTCCCTATTCTTGAGGTGAAGGCCAGTGAAAGTTATGAATAAATGTATAATGTTTCTGTCCGTAAGCTCTCCTGTAGTAAACTCAGAAAGTCCTCAGGGACAAGTACAGTCCAACAGTTTAGGGCTGCAAGCAAAGAAATGTGCAAAAACAATGCAGATCCTCTAAAGGTCTGGAAAGAACTGAAAAAAAAAAATGTGTGTGTGTTCCATTCATCACAGCTACAATTCAGTTATCATTATGTTTGGATCAATTTCATTTCAAAGTC
Organism: Mugilogobius chulae; assembly: GCA_038363315.1. Classification (NCBI taxonomy): domain Eukaryota; kingdom Metazoa; phylum Chordata; class Actinopteri; order Gobiiformes; family Gobiidae; genus Mugilogobius; species Mugilogobius chulae. The sequence goes on from CM076414.1 coordinate 27,485,688, forward strand.
AAAAGGGTAAAAGGGTGGACCAGGCGATGTATCTTGTGCATTACCACTGGATTCTAAAAGAGCTCAAAACAGAACATAACATAAATAACACATGTATTTTTTATGTTTGTATTTAAAAATACATTTAAAAGCCCAGTACATGACTTCTTTTAAGAAAATGACTTCATATTTCATAACAACCCAGTCTCCAAAGAGTACGATAAACATGTTTTTACGCCATTTTTATGTCAATATGTTACAAAAAGTTAAAATGTAAAATAACTACAAATTTTGGTTGAAGCTGCGTGGCGACATTTCCTTTAGGTTTAAGGGTGAATCTTCATCTACCCCAAGCCTTGTCCTAAACTTACCCATTTTAGTAACTTGAATATTTTACGTTTTGGCTTTTTGTAACATATTTGCGTTAAAAAAGGCGAGAAAACATGCTCATTTTTGAAATTTTGTTGTATATCTATGTTTGGGTTTTTTCTGAGACTGTGTATTTAGCAGCTGTCCAATAGTTAAAGTAACTATCCTACAATAGGCTACAACTTACATTCCCCAAAACCCAGTGAAGTGAAGTTATAATTATTTTTAACTTAGCGCTGTCTCGGGTTAGCTTGTTGGCACTGCTCCACTAGCTCTGTTTGAGAAAGTTGTGAAAAGTGCTTCTAAACTAATTTTGAAGAATTGGAAGACTCGGAAGTGAGCAAAGCATGTGGACTGTTTTTCCTATTCATCTTTTACCCGGAGCACACATTGTAGACAACACATCAAACCCATTTTATCATCACTGCAGTTTTTTTTTTCTAAGTGCTTTTATAATTTTAGATATTAACTGTGATTCTATGTTTTTATTGATTGTGTGTTTACTCTGTGCAGCACTTTGGAGACCTTGTGTTTGTATAAAATAAAGTTGGATTTGATTGAATATTGCGTCTCTGTTTTTGCTCCTTTTCCAAGCACATACATTATTGACACAGTAAAGTTGCCAGAGAAAACAGTTCACCTCCGAGGCTGTAACTAAGTGTTGAATGTGATTAGTATTATTGAATAACTGGATAATCAGTCTAATGAATGGAGTCAGGCGATACATCAGGGCCTTGGTGCTGCTATTCTCTGTTACTTGTGGCACAGAGTTAAAGGGAAAAGGTCTGTTTGATTGTGAATGATTAATGATAACTGGAGCAGTCAATTAGCTTCAGTCTGAGGTAGAGGTAAAGCCTCCTGCTTAGAATAAAAGCTTTGTTTTTACTTTGTTTCATACAGATTAAAAGCACATTTACATACCACATTTTATTATTGTTTGACATATTTCTTTCTATATTTTCAACTCTGATCTTGATTAATTTCATAGAACCAAAATATCCACATCCACACATCTAAAATAGACAGTCAAAACGAAGCAAAAGCATCAGCCAAACTGGAACACTTTCTATGTTAATGTCAACCTACAAACCAATACATTTATTCTTTCCATCCATTTGGACCATCTTTCAGTAGGTGCTAGCTGAGCTGTCTTTCTCATATCATCAAATTAAGATTTTAGTTGAATTTATTTCAGCATTTTGGGTATTTTTCCTCACAGCTATCCCCTTTCAGAAATGACAGAAATGTGCATGTGCAACAGTGTTGTTTGAAAGGAAAGACTTTGACCCCAGTGATAAATGATAAAAGCTCACAATCAATGGCTCCATTGGTGACGTGCCTGTTACCATAGCTGTCGGAGAGCACCAGGATGGATGGATGGGGTGCATTTTGGTAATGGCATGTGCGTGGACATGCTTCACCAATGAGCACGCTGACAGGAATACAATAGAGCTGTGTCCACATTAGAAGGCCTTTGTATCCTGTTGTAATAATTAATGTAAAACCATTTAGCTTAATTAACATGCAAAAATAACTTGATACTCTGTGTTACCTGACATGGGTTAAGCAAAACTCCAGATGCTAATTTGGTTTAACATTAAATTGTGTTAAGAACCTGCATCAATGTAAACCAAGGGTAAACAGGGGTGACCTTCCTCTGTCCAGCCTTCTGTGATGCAACTGGTCTAATGAGCATGGAGTTTGGATTAATGGCTCTATGAATGGTAGTGGAGAATATAAATCACAATTTACTTTCATTACACTGTGACCGGGTCTAAAATAAAAGTCTTGCCTTGTGACACTGTGCTCGCACAGTGTTTGAACAGAGCTGTGTTGCTGCTAATTACCACAGACGCTCCACAAGGTAAAACAAAGCATCACTTGCACTATACAACTTGAACCTGCATGCCAGCTCTTGAGTTTCATCTTTTTCTGTGACCTCTGATGAGTTAGATTTTATTTTTTACTTCACTTTTACATTGTTAAGCAGTTCCAGATGTATGGGTCTTCTTAGTCCTATGCTACTTTTCATAATATTTGGAACTATAATGGCAGAAATACTTGGCTGGACTATTACAGAAACATTAATGATTCAGTAAGAAAATGCTTATGGCCTACAGAACGGGACATTACGTTACAAGTTAAATCCATTTATACTACGCCTCCAGGCTGTGTTTGGTGACTAGTCAGTGCCCATGGGGACATTGTCCCAGACAGAGGCACACCATTAGACCAATACATTCTGTAAGTGTAAGTATTTTCAACAGGAAAACAGCTAGACACACTGAGCAAAACAAGCAAACATAAGAATGTGTGTAACAGGAAAAAGGAAGATTCAAGATAAGCCCTGAACTTGAGAAAATAAATGTATGAAAATCTAAAAAACATACAGTATATCATTAGCCTCCTAAAAAAAGAGATGGTGTGTCAGTGTGTCAACACTTTGTTCAGACAGATGTGATCAATAAAAAATTAAAACTTCCGCAGAGTATCACTGTGTAGTGCAAACTAAGCCCTTGATCGCAAATGCCCCACTTGAAAATGTTAACCATTAAGAAAGTGTATTTCTGCAGGTAAAACCAGGATATGGTGGTCCAGGCAACGGAGATCTTTACTGTCTCTTGAAACTACTGATACTGCTGCAGCAAATACTAGCTGAAGAATAACTAAGGCTGTAGCTCTGCAGGACTTTACACTGGCCTCACCCAGGAGTGACAGCCCAGCTGATATCACAAAGACTTAGGCATCTTGACCCTTCAAGCAACACTATCCAGCAAAATCATGGTGAAGGTAACAAAACTCTTGGATCAGGAGTTACTTAAATGAGATCTAATTCAGAACAAACTTATTAAAAAGGAAACACTAAAAATAAGGAAGAATTTGTGCAACAGTTGCCTTTGTTTGGTAGTAATAGGGTATACTCTCTCCCATCATATGTTCCTTTGGGGATGTACAGATACCATTTTGTCAACGTAAAAGAAAGAAAGAAAGAAAGAAAGAATGTTGATCAGCAGCTGTTCTCTCTAAAGACTGCGGCCAACTAAAAACAGTCTAGAAATTACTGTGCATTGATAATTTCTAATGGGGCTATTCAAACAACCAACATTTTTGTCATGATGGGAGTTTTGATGAGACTGGAATGACAAGAAGATTTAAAAGCAATTTAGACTTTTAATTTGTATTCATTATCCATGGATAAATTAATATATACTGACCAAACCATTGTTTTTTTCTAAAACAAACCACAGAAATGCTCTCTTGTTCCACTGTGATCATTACTTCATTCTTGCTCATGATTGGCTGTTATCCCGGTCTCACTCTCGCTCTGGTTGGTTAATTCCCCAGGTGCTGCTGAAAGTAAATAAGCTTTGGCCACTGTTGCTTTCTGACGTTTATTAATGAGCCAATCAATTTCTGTTTGTATCCTTCTCTCAAGTGTATTCCCAGCCTGGTCACTTTTAACAAATTGGCTGACCCGGGGTTGACTGTGCTGCTGCAATGTTTTAGTATTGTTGCAGTCACTAGGCCTGTGGCAGTTAAATCACAGCTCATATGTGCTGACGTGCCACTTTACTTCCATACGGTGAAGCTTTGATTGGCACCATCCAGTGTAAGAACAAGATGGAGATTAAAAAACAGTAGTCATTCATAAATAGTTGTCTATGTAAATCATGTTCTCTAAAATACGCAACGTAAGAGTTTCAAAATCATTCCATAAGCTATGCAATTACAAGAGCGTGCAGTCTTGAAAAAAAGAAAAATAAACAAACAAAAAAAAAATTAATTCAATAAATAAATAAAACATACATACATACATACTTGTTTTTCTATCTTAGTGAGGACATTCATAGGCATAATGTATTACCCAGCCCCTTACCCTAACCTTAACCAGCCAAACCAACCCCCTAGCCCTAACCCTAGCCCTAATCCTAACCTTATAACCACATTTGACATTGACCCTCAAACAGGCCCTTCGCCAGATGAGGACCGGCCAAAATGCTCTCACTTCCCAAAAATGTCCTCACTCTGTTGGTTAAAAACTTAAAACGGTTCTTACAAAGATGCAAAAACAAGTACATACATACATGCATGCATACATGCATTCACTATAGTATTTTTCTTTTCTTTTTTTTCCCCAGATTTCAACATTTAGGTGTAATTACTATGAAATATATTTAAACTTAGTCAAGGCAGCACCATCTAGCGGCACTAGATATGCATTGCATCTGGATTCAGAAAAAAAAAAAAAAAAAGTATTACAAATACTATTCTCTGGTGAGGTACCAAGTTTTATTATGGAAGAACAAAAAGTGCAAATACATGAAGATGTCAAAGATCACTGAGATCCCACAGACTCATTTGTATAAAACATGCCAACAGGTTTGAAAAAGAAGAAACAATAGTTTTGAATGAGCCAAAAACAGTGTGATAGTGACTGACAAAGTGAGAAACGGGTTCAAGTTTTGTGTGTTACTTGAATTGTATGAAGTTCCATGCCTTTCTGCTGCACCCACAGTTGCATCACTTTGTGAAACCTGTCTTTTGGGCTAAAAAGATGCTTTGGATTGTTGATAAGTCCAGGAGAGGATCTGCCTGACAGTGCTATCCCTAAAATTGAACTTGGGAGTAACGGGTAAGGGGAGGAGCAAAGTAGTTTTCCAACTAACCCTAATAGTATGTACAAGCCTTTGTTGCCATCTAGTGCCTAAAGTGCAGACTGCAATTTCACCTTTTAATTCAAGTTTTAATATCTGCACAAAATTAACTGAAAGTTGTTGATGCAGCTCTAGCTGTCTTTTTAGCTGTAGATTTAGGAATGGCAGAGAAAATGCACTAATTCTGAAATTATACAAACTTGTAACCATAGACTATATACGTCTATGCTTGTAACTTGTGGATAGACTGAAAACTTGCCAATTTTCATGTGTTATAAAAAGTGTGGTTGCAGCACATGTGAAACAGCACCCAGTAATAATATGAACTTGACGTGTCTTTTTATAGGCTGTGAATAAATAATTACCATACCATGCAGGAAGACATTGGGGAGTGCTTTTTAAAAGAATATTAACCTCCTGGAGCTGAAAAGCTTTATTTTCACCGATTTTATGATTTAATCGCCCCATCCACAAAAGGGAAACAACATAACCTAGAATTATTCCAAGATAGTGCTTAAGGAATAAAAAATACTTTTTTTTTTTTTTTAGAACAAAAGTAATCACACCTAATCCCTGAAATTTGAGCTCCTTCAGAAAAAATGACGGTTAGGGTTAACCCTAACTGATTTTCAGGGATGAATATTCTTACAAAATTAATTGAACTAGAGACTTTTGAGAGTAGATGTTTAAAATTTCAAAGATGGTAAATCAGTGCTTTGCATGTTTGAGTAATAATGACACATGACCTCATGACTAATTCTTACTAGGCTTTGTAGTTATAAATGCTAAAATGAGCGCCAAGGTGTTTCCAAAGCAACAAGCATACATTGCAAATCTTTAAAGGGAGAGTAAGTAAAGAAATACAAGGAGTTTAACAGTCATTTAGAACAAATGCTCTGACAATGTTAACCTGTTTCAGAGGCTCTGCCTTTAGAAAAGAATGCCTTTTGCACAAAAGTCTGTTTCCATACAAAGAGACATTTTTGATTCAGTTTTTTTGTTTGTTTGTTGTTTTTTGGTTGTTGTTGTTGTTGTTGTTTTTACATGTATATTGCACATCTTCAGCAAGAGGATTCCAATTTGGACCTTGTATCTTTTACAACAAAAATGGAATTATTTCATTTTATGATTTTATTACTCAATGTCAATGTTTTAGACAACCATTAATTTTACAGTTCCTTCTACTGGCCAGGCATGCATACAAAGAGTTTATTTTATTTTTATTTTTCTATTTTATAGCATTGTGGTCATTCCAGACCAAACGTATGTAGAACATGTAGAGCCCCTCCAAAATACAGATAGTACTGCTCTGGCCTTTGGCACCAACAAGTGTGACCAATGTGTCATGACCCTATGAACCAAGCTGAAGACTGCATGTCAAGCCATGTGAGAGTAAGATTATTTCAGCCCGGGCCACCCTCTTTCCCCACAGGAAACCTCCCCAGTGAAAGACAGAGGGGAAGGTGCGTACAAGTCGGAGTCCGTGTCTGACTCTCCCTCTGCGATAAAGGGTCGCACTCTGGCACACAGTGAGTGTCCTGGCATACCCTCCGGCCCAACTGCTCCTAGAGAGCCTGTGAAAAATGATGGTCCAAAAAAGTCCTCCTTGGCCTGAGAGATGCTGAAGCCACTGAAGGAGCGCTCCAGTTCTTCATGGTCCACAGATGGGATGGACAGGGACGTGTCACTCTCTACCGCAGTGGCATCTTGCTGACAGTTCTGCCTCCTGTGGCGCCTCCTGCCCTGGGAACCACTGTCCCGACTACTGCCCGGGCCAGAGGCCGGGGGAGGGGGCAGGCGGAATAGCGTAGGGGACTGGTCTGCCACAGGCGAAGGGGTGTTGGCCACACTGCTGTTCCAGGCGGGCTGGCTCAGGGGGTGCTGCAGCTGGTGCTGCCATGACGTGGAAGGACGGCTGCCTACTGACGGAGTGCCCACTGAGCGGGAAACAGGGCGTCCCAGCAGAGGGTCCTTCTTCTCCAGAGAGCAGTCAGAGCACATGACCTCCACTGCAGAGTAAGTCTTTACCTCCATCTCCTCATTCACCTTACCCTGGCACTCCATGTCCTCCATGTCCTCTTTCTCCTCTTTGTCCTCCTTGGTGTGGTCAGGACTATGGTATGGTGGGGCGGGGTACGACTCTTTAGAATTGAAGAAGGCTTCCGTCTCAGAGCGTGGTATGCCCATACGCTGTATGTACACATGCACCAGAAAGTCAAGTTTCCGGTCCATGCACAGTACCTGAAAGCACAAGTAATAGTAAGAAGAGACAAACAACAAAGCTTTTGCTGGAAAAAGAGCATAGTGAGCATATCTATCAAGTATATTATCTTCAGTTTAAAGCTTAATTAGGTGTAGTTTTGTATGGGACTGAAGGACCTCTTGCTTTTGTTTTTTGTGGTTCATTGTTGTCTTAGCTACAATAGAATGTTTGAAGAAGACAAAGTTTGGTTTCTTTCAAGCGATGAGTGAGATGTCTAGTGAAGATACACATATTTTATTAAAGCTTTTCTTTCAACTGTGTCCTTCTGTAGACACATTTTGCACAGTAAGTTGCAGTTTACTTTTCATACAAAATGAGAACAGAACAACGTAAAGAGTGATTTTAAATGTAATAGGAATAGGAATGGACACCTGCTTTTCCACTTTGACCAGACGTCCCATCATGCTCTGGTCATCTGCTGTCTCTCCTTCAGGCTTGGGTCCTTTACCAACAATCTGGTCAACTCTATCATTTAGAACAACATTGCATAATTTTAGAGAAAGACAAAAAAATGGATTCCTAAGATGGTGCAACACTCTAGTGAGACTTTTAAAATGGACAATACAAAATAAGTGATGAGATGTCAGAAGCTAGTGATGAACACAGGAATGATGGCTCACTGGAAAAGAGCTTGGAGCCTTTCTTGAACAGTCATTTTGGATGTGAACGACACATGCATGATGAAAGAGCAGTAATCATTGAAGTAATGTATGAAGAAGAATCTAGGGCCAAAATGCATTGCTGGACATGCTTTAGTCATGCTTCATTTCCATTGCATCCTCCAACTAGGGGAGCTCTCTGTCTCTCTGAGAGCAGACCTAGTGTTGTCTGGCCCCTGTTGAATGATGCCACACGACATGGCTCACTAACAGTAATTTCAGAAACTATTGTGCTTTTAGGTGATGTTTTTATTGAGCATTTAAACATTTACAGTACATAGTTGACTATTTTAATGACGAGGTGACCTTCCTTTGTCAACAATAATATAAACCAAGCATTTTTGTAGTTGCAGATCACATATGCACAGTGCCCAGGAGGGGTTTTCCACCATTTCTCTTTACAAAACTGTTTCAGGTGTGAATTGTTCTTTTGAGGTCAGGGCACAGCATCTTAATTGAATTAAGGTCTGTGCTCGGACTGGGCCGCTCCAGAAATTGTATTTTCACCTGTTGAAGCCATTCTGTTTCTGTGTTTTGGGTCATTGTCCTGTAGCATCACACATCCTCTCTTGAACTTCAGTTGGCAAACTGACGATCTTAAGTTTTCTTGCAAAATGTCTTGTTAAACTTGGGAATTCATCTTGTCAATGACAACAATGTCCAGGCCCTGGGGCAACAAAGCAGCCCCAAACCATGATGGTTCCTCCACCATGCTCACAGTAGAGATGTTTTGATGTTGGCATATTGTGCCTTTTTTTCTCTCCTCTGTGTTCCTTCCAAATAACTCATATAATACCAAATAACATCTTTTGTCCACAGATAATTTTGTCAGTAGTGCAGGGGAAAATCCAGATGTTGTTGAGTGTTATACCTGCTGTGGATTTGTGAACAAGTTAGCTTGGGATTCTTCTTCACCTCACTGAGGACCCTACACTGCCACACTACTCTAGGTAGTGTGGTCACAGCACTGAACCTTCCTCATTTATACACATTTGCTCCTACAGGACTTGGGAACATCAACACTTTAAGAGATATTTTTAAGATCCTTTATTTGTCCCACAATGGGGGCATTTCAGGATAATCATTTTAAAATAGACTAAGCAAAAATGAACAATGTATAATACAGACAAAAAATTGATGTTATAGCACAAGTATACTATACTATTGAGTACAATATACATTTATGATTATTAACAGTACCTATTAGTGTATTGGCAGAATACATATCCAGTGAATGAATAAATGTTAATGTACAGAGCAGCATGTGAACAGAGATAAATAGCAATGGTAAATACTATCAGGTAAAATGACTTCAGTGAATTGTACCAGAGTTGTTTCCTATGGTAACACAATCTTGTTAGCAGAGTTCTCATTGTACAGTCGGACAGCTGCAGAAGGGAAGAACCTGCAAACCTCCCCTCAATAAAGTGAGGATCAAACAGTTTGTCACTGAAGCTGCTCTTTGGGCTGGGCGTCCTGCAGGAGTGAGATTCATGGTGCAGCCTATGTGAATCTAGCAAGGACTCTTCTGTCCCCCATTTCCCTCACTGTGTCCCGAGAACAGCTCAAGATGAAGCTGGACTTCTTGGTGGACTTGTCCAGCTTCTTCCTCTCCATCTCTATAAAGCTGCTGTTCCAGCAGACCACACCATACAAGATGGCTGATGGCACCACAGAGTGCTAACTCTTTGTAGCCCTTTCCAGCTTTATTCTGGTTCACAGTTCATACTCAGGAGTTTTTACGGTAGTTACTTTGTGTGAGGCATGGTTCCCATCAAGAGATGCTTCTTCAGACTGACAAACTCAAACTTGAAGGTATTTTTTATCGATCAGGGCCAATCTTCACACCCTGACTAAACCCCAGGGTGGCTGACACCTGACTCTTAAAGAGGTCACTCGCCAAAGGGGTTCCAACCCTGTACAGTGAGTGTTTACACATAAATGCTCAATAAAAACATTTTAAGATGTGACTTCTCTGCATTGGTTTAAGCAAACTGTGTTTGTCTATCGTGATCTACATTATCAATGATCAGATCACATTTTATGACCAAATCTTGCAGAAATGCTACTTTTTTCCAGGTAGATGACTGGCAAACTCATTGAGATTAAAGCTAATTTAACCAAACATAAATAAAATGTGTGAACTTAGGTTCATTTGATTCATGCAAACCATTGAAACATAACTGCACCATAAATTTGATCTTACAACAACACGTCAATGAGGTATGTCAGGTGGCCTAAACCCAAAAGGGGTCCAGAATGAGAACGTAACATAAGGCTCAGTATTTAGACTACAGGTGCAGTCTGGGGACCTAACCTAGGACCTTCTGTGGACTTCTTATGACGAGGTGTTGATGGGGGAGGAGGCCCCACAATCATATCTATCCTGGCAAGGCACACAGAGACGATATGAGTGCAATGTAATGTGAAGCAACGGGGGAATCACATCAGCTATGAGAACAAGGTCAATATATTCCACATACAAACAAGACATAAGCACAGGTTCATGTGACCATCGACTGCTGGAATATATTTAGACTATGTTAGATCTACACTGAGTCAGAGTGTGGAAGGTGTGGGCAGGGGAATTTAGAAATGTGTGAAATATTAACAGTGTTATATCTACTTACTAAATGAATCTGTGAGACATTCCAACTGGACGTGAAATTTAAGTTGCTATGGAAAGGCAAAGTCATGTTCTTTATCAGAAACCAAATGTGTTGGTCCTATTCCATCATTTGATGTAGAAAATACAAACGCCAAAGTTAATTGGCAATGGCAGGGATATAAATATGTAGGTTGAATAATTAAGGAAACTAATACCATGTCAATAGCCCATGAATAATTTGTTCAGGTAATGTTAAATAAAAAAACGACTCTACATAGTGGAAAAGAACCTGTGGGGATTTCTGACAGATGTGACTTAGCCTCTCCATTAGGAGTAATGTGACTGGTCTGAAAGAGAATTCTGAATACAACACATGTGGCGCACAAATGACACAGGCAGATCTCAGCATGTGTGTATCCACAAACAGCACAAGTCACTAATATGATCAGACTCTTATAGCACCACTAGACTTCTTTCTGTGGACATTAGAGAAGAAACAGTTCAGTTAATGACATAAAAGAAGCAGCTGTTCACTTGCCTGGACTGCAGGTTCTTGATGCGAGACAGCATGTCCAGGTGCCCAGCTGAGTACTGCTCAATCACATCCATCACATCATATGGACGTAGACTTTCTTTGAACCTTCGTTTGGACACTAGAAACTTCATAACACTAACCACAACAACAAAAATAATAATGATACATTAGTCTAGTATAATTATTCAAATATACAATCAGTAAAACTTTCAAGTTTCTTTTCACACGTCATTTCTTCATTTCTCAGTGAAGAATAGTATGCACAGATTTGAGCTGAATTTGAATTGTTACCTTGAGCTTTGCATATGAATGCTTTAGCTTGCAACTTAGTCATAAAATGTATGCCCAATCCTACTCTTATTTCCTTAATAAAATATTTCCTAAGGATGTAGGTATTGTATAGTGGTATCTTCTTATTTAGAGCATATTCTGATACAAAATTGTATTTAGTCAACACTGCATACAGTGATTAAAAGAGCTTCTTACCAGATTGCCCGTATAGTGACCTTGAGTCCTGAAGGTAATTCCTGAGTGAGGAACTCACAGTGGCAGCTCTTATCATCCCCAAAGTCCTCTCCCGGGAGACTGGCCTCTGCAAGAACAAGGACACAATGACCAATAGAAAAGGGCTATATCACTGCAGCGCACGAGCAGAAGCAAAGCACATTCAGTATCTCATATCCTTTAGCCTGGAAGTGCACAATTTAATTACTGTGGGTTTCAAGCCAGTAGCTCAGCTAGGTTCGTTCATGTGCGTTGGTGAACAAAGGAGAGACTTTAGTGCAGAATTGAAGGAAAGTGCTGATGCGAACAAGCTTTACCTAATACATTACTCTCTTCCTGGTATCAGTTAGCTGATATACTAGCATTTGAGCTTGATTGGATTAGCCCAGCATGAAGATTTTTTTTTCACATGTTTAAAAGCATTAGTAAACAGGCAAAAGTATTAAAAGTTAAAAGGTGGACATCTTGTTAGGGAAAGTGAAAAAGATGTCCCCATGCAAGGTGAAGCATCCTTTGGTCAGTTTGTCTTGAAATTTTCAGTTGTCACCACTTGACTTGAACCCTCTGCTAGCTCAGATGTTGGCTGCGTTGGGAAACTCTTTATGTAGATTATGGACATATACATTTTAAAAATGTAACAAAAAAAAAATAAAAAATACATAATACACATTAGCACAATAGCAACTCATCACTGTCCAGTAAGTACTCGACCTAAGGCATTTAGTTGCAGCAGTAATGTGAAGTAAGAGCATCCTACAGTAATTATAGAACACTGATTTCAACCAATACACTCGCTTAATTTTTTACCACAACTTTAATATAAATAAAGTATGCACATTCTGCAGTAGGGTTCATGTCAAGTGGTCAATTCTAGGCAGAGTTCACACATGCATGTGTTCCAGACCAATGCAGCTGGTGCTAACTTCATTTTCCTCAAAGAAGTCAACCAACAAAATCTGTCAAAATCTTACTTATTAAACCTTCAATTGCTGCAAAAGAAGAGAGAGGAGAGACATGGAAGAGATTTGTTATGGTGGCTAGCTGGATGAGAATGACAAATCATTTCCAAACATGGCATCAGTGGACTCCACTAAAGCCAAAAGCCTATAGTTCATGTTTGAAAAATGTGCTCTCCTCTGTTAAAAGCTACCAAAAATAGCACTATAAAGAGTTATATGTAAATATATAGAGGTCATGTTATGGCTGGTCTAACCTGGTGAACTCTTCAGTCCAAAGTCTTCATCCTGCATTTCAACCAGCACTTTAACATGCCATGAAGCGGAGGAAAAAAAACAACTAATGAGAACTGGCTTTGATCAAATGCAAATAAATAGTGAGAGATACAGATCTACACACAGTGACAAAATGCTTGGTGATATATGGATGCCTCTAACCTATGCAGATAGAAAACAGCTCAGTACTTCCAACACTGACCCACATGGAAATGAAAAAATCTGATATTGTGTTTCATATTCATAAAACCTTTTACAATAAATGTAGGCATAAAACATACCATTGCAATAAACGTCAACACTCTGTTATACTGCTAACCAGTACAACTTTATTTATGATTCACACAGGAGATAAGAGAGAGACAAGATTTGAGAACATTTGTGGAATTTTCTGTTAAATTCTAACCTGGCTCCAGCCAAACTGATGTCTATGTTAGACCAACTGACCCCAAATGAATCCATTTCTGTTGTTTATTGCTTTTGAAAGCTTATTGAACTGGTCTAACTATGTGATCATTATTGACGTCAGTGTGTGCTCACCCTCAGAGTTTTGCCTTGAGGTGGTGCCTCTCACTCTGAACGCGTGCTTCGCGCCACGGCTCTTCTCCGTGAAGCTCCAGCTCTTGGTGACTTTACTAGGACTGGCTTCATTGCCCTCTTCTTGCCCAGGAGATGAGACTTTCACTTTGACAACAGGAGTTTTAGCTGGACTCGGGAACACCTTGTCCTTTAGGCTTGGCTTGCGGCTATAGACAGTAAGCAACAAACTTTTTTTAATGAAACCATGCCATACAAGTGTATTTCTAGTTAAGGTATGGGACAATAACAAGCTAATAGTTGTAATGCAAAAGTGTTTCATGCGCAAATAAGACTGGTCACCTTGCAAATAGGGGTCGACAATTTATCACATTTCACCGTATATTTCTGGGGTATTTAAACTGAGGATTTTCGGTGGAGGGCCTTCTATCACTTTTTCTCCATGAAGATGATAGTTGCTTTGAAATAGAATGTTACACGGTATGGCTTTTAACTTCGATATCTTCATGGAGACAGGCAAGCTTCATTAAGTCATCTGTTAAGATGTGCACCTTCTCCATGTAATAAAATATATTTTTTAATGTATTGTTGAGTCATTTCTAAATGCATGTTTAATAATGCACTAAAGAACAAAGCAACAACATCACAATGGAGTCAGACAATGGGCGGACCCTCAACCAGAAAGGTTACTGCACCTTTATCACAAAAGCTTGCCACGTTGTCCCATTCCTAATTGTATTTATTTTTTTTACCTCTGTCATGTAGTGTACTGTGTTGAAGCTTACCTGGGCTGCATCGCAAACTGTCCTAGAGCAGAGGGTGCCATGTCCCCATAGGAACACATTCACTGGTTCAGGTAAGCAGCAGGAAGCGTACAAGCGAGCATGCATGGGGACGTAAAGTGACGGCACATCTCCAAAAAACAAACAAAACAAAAACAAGAACAAAACAGTGAACACAAACCGTGCAAAAAGAAGTACTGTACGATCCATCTGAAACGCACTGTTTGGTTGCTGCTATGTGCACCTTTCCCTGCTGAACACAAGATTTCAAAAAGGCTGATTAGGCAAAAAGGCGGCAAGCAAATCAACAGCATAAAGATTAAACAGAAACTATAAATCAACTTTGACGGAGCGGTAAAAAGCTTCTATTATATCTGAATTGTGAAGTTAAGCAAAGGAAAAAAAAAGATAACATCTAGAATCCTCCACCAGAATCTTGGAATAGGGGTGAACATTTCATTAAATATTATAATTGAAAATATTTGTTAAAAAATAGAACAACTGAAAAAAATGATGGGAGGAAGCACACAGACTTGCAGTGCAGATAGTGACTGTGCAGCACTGTACCTAATGTTTCTTGGACAGCACCCGCAAAGAGTGTCTTTATGTGCACTTTCACTACTGCAGTGGTGGCATAGAGGGAGACACAGAGAGATCAGATAGCAGTGGATACAGTGACAACAACAGCAGTGGGCCAAATGCTCAGTCAGTAACACTTTATTATAACTTGGTTTTTCTACTTCTCTGTTGTCTTTCTATTTGACATTAGGGATAGGAATGATTAAAGTATTGAACATTATGGGAAAATAAATGTATATACAGTAAAAAGTGCTGTTTATTTATTATATGTGCTTTGAGAGCCTTAAAAGGTTATATTATTGAACTATCCCTTAACTTGTACATCTACTTGTTATATTGTTATACTACAGTGTTTAAATTACTGCACTAATAACATTAAGTAAACTATACTCTGGCTTTTCTAATGTGTGAGTTCTAATAAGATAAAGCAAACGGTTTGGAAAAACTGAGAACACATTTTTACAGTACAACCACCCATCAGAATATGTTCCTTTTTACACAATATTTACTTTTCTAAAAAGCTGGGGTGCATCAACTTTCATACAAGGACCGCAGTTCAAAATGTAAAGGCTATTTCAGATCAATGATGATTTTTAAGTAAACTTCCATTTCCCCAGCTTACCTGTTTGCTCCGTCCACTCTAATGTTTGTGAAAGACAAAGTCATGATAAAATGTTACAACAGTTTCACGTGTTTCTTTGGTCAAAACAGTGACAGAAGCAAAGCGAGTGTCCATATTCACTTCTCCCCAGGGTGCCGCTAGCAGCTATAGCCTCAAAGAACAGCGCATGGTGAATATTTCATAAAGATGTGGGTTGGAGTGAGGCCAGAGTGCGCTGATCTTTGAGCGTGTCAGCGAAAGCAGCATGACCGTTCTTGAAGGAGGCGCACATCCATGTCTGACATACTGACACACTTCCATCACATCCTCACCGCGGTTTATCGTAAGCACCATGCCCAAACATACGCGCACACATGCCAAAGAGCACACTCCCCCAAGAAGAGCAGAGCTGAGAGCAGAACTGAACCCAAGCCAAAGAGCTGGATAGCAATATGAATCAGATTACAGACCTGGGAGAGGTGTCGGTCAGAGCATCCTTCCTGCAACACACAACAGTGCAGTTATTATGGAAACACAAGCTGCATGTCTTTGCTAATTTATTGTATTATTTTTTGTTAGGACTAACCAGGCTAGTTTATTGTACTTCATTCATATTTATATACCAGAGTATAAGGTGCATAAAGTGTCTTGCTCAAGGACACAATGACAACATGTAATACAGTCTCTGGTGTTCGACTGGACTCACATTCAAATGCTAACCAAGCCCTACCCTGAGGTGATCTGATCTCACGGTGGTATAATATTATTCCCTTTGTGCCATATTGCTTTGGTGGCTATGCTAGAAAATTTTTATATTTCACAACACTTCTTTCCAAAATCTGGGTGAGAATTATGATTAGGCATAGAAGCAGGTAATTTGGTCAATTTTAAAGCAGTGTTTCACAAACAAGGTTACAGGAACTTCAGAGGTTACCGAGGAGTACCGAAAATGGCTTCAGAGGTTAAAAGAAGGTGAACTGATGAAATCTGTCTTAAAATGTTACTTGTGGTCAACCATTCTGTTAGATTTCATCTTATACATTCTATTTAAACAAAAAGTAGAATTAATCATTCATTAATTGATCATAGTTGGAGCGCAAGACAAGGCTCATGGGGTTCTTGGGACAAAAAAAAGGTTGGTAACCAGCTTTTGGGACACAGCATTCGGGTAATAAAGATGTATTGAATTCAAAGATTGAATCAAACATCGAACTACTCCTTGTTGTAATTTCGCAGATTACACCAACATAAAGTGATGAACAGAGCAGAATGAGAAAGTCTAGCATGGTGTTTATGCAGTATTATGATACTATTATTGTATTTCTTGCTAAATAACTTAAAATACAACATTACATGCATGGAAACCAAGTAGGAGCAGTTAACATGTAGATGGGTACGAATCAAGTTTTGGATTATGAAGAGTAACTCAAGGTAATTTAATTTACATCTCCATTTAAATAACTTCTTAAACTTGACTGTCACGGCTTCAGGATTTTGCATTTTGTCTATGTTTTGAGTTGATAGAGGAAAACAGGGAAAAACACACTCAGAAATAGAAAGTGAAACCTAGAATCTTCTTGCTGTGAGGTAAAAGTGCAAGCCACTCACTGTTCTTCCTTGGCTATATTTATGACACATCTTCATAATAAAAAAAAAGCCTAATGCAAATCCCTGTATGACACTCCTACCTGAAGGTTTTGCCCTTCAGATTGCGCAGCAGGTCCAGCTGATTCAGAGGTGGGATTATCCTGCACAGGGGCAAAGAGCATGTCACCATTCAAAGGTTAAATCTTACTGACAATTAGCTCTGGCACTTGTCTGACAAGCATTGGCCTTTCAGCAAAGTGAAGCTGAAGAGAAGTGATTTGCTACGTTAAAACAGAATTCAAGTGTAAAGTAGATTAAGAGAGCCAAGTATAGAAATGCTGCTGAATCATAGACCTGGACTGTTGACAATTATTAAAGTAACCATTGGCAGCATTCCACTAAACTTTCTTGAAGAGTTTTGGTGCCATTGCCAATACACCTAACTTAAATGACAAAATATGACAAATGAGCAGCTTATAGTGGTTTTTGAGGATTTAATAAAAAGCACATTGGTAGTGGATTCAATTTCATTGGCTTCTCCAGTTTAGAAGTGATGGCAGAATTTGATAAGAAAAAATATTGACTATGCAGTGCAATATTTGAATGTCTCACCTGTACATGGGGACGGCTACAGTCTGCTCGTAAAAATCCCATGTGCACAGCAGATCTGTGCGGGAAAGGTTGGTTGCATAAAACCTCCAAGCAGCCTTGAGGAAGAGAGGCAACAAATATTATGTCGTAAATTTACCCATATTAAATATGGGTCAAGCCAGTTACTCTCAACACTGCAGTATACTATCAGGTGATCCAACAAAAATTCAATGAGCCATTTTTATTATGTAAAATGAATACACTTGCTTTTTTTCCGGGTGCTTCTGAATGGTTATACTGGCTAATAGGATGATGTACTGCTTAATAATAAAATATGCAGAACCTTTTCCCCTCATTATAAAAAAATATATTATTTTAAAGGTGCACTGTGTAGCTTTTTGACAAAAAAGACTAAATAAGAAAATGTTTTTGTTAATTAGATGTCTTTGACACAATAGATTAATACAAATTCTTTCTTTTTACTTGAAGCAGGATTGGCCACAATGGACAAATATTGTTGCTTTGAAGAGAGCCTCATTTTTGTATGTTTGCATGGAAAGGATATTTTTTTCCACAATATGCCCAATTACAATTAAGACTAATAACAATGGTTCCAAAGTGTGGTTTGAATTTTCTATTGCTTCTGAATTTAGTTGACTTTTCACCTCCAGAAAGTTACACAGTGCAAAAATACGTATTGGTCTTTTATGGTCAATACTGAATTGCAGAGTCAACATTATGGGAGTGCTTATAAAGCAGCATAGTGTTCTAAGAAGATGATGTTTGCTCAAAACAGTGACAAAAAATGGAAGGCGAGGGGTATAGGGTTTATTACAAAAGGCTCTTATTGTCATGTTATAGACAGCTCCATGGAGGACATTTGACCCCTCTAACAACTTATCTATCAGAAGGAACTGGATGGTCGCTGAGATACTCATGGTTGTTTTATCTGAGGTTGATTTCACCTGAATTAGACTGGCAGCAGGGTTTCGTCTCTTCTCAAAATGCTTCTGTCTGTGTTGCTCTTGGACCTTCAGAGCAAAACCTGAACCCAAGATGCCCTGCAAACACAAATATTTTCATTATGATTCACTCTTATTTTAACTTTTTATCAATCATTCAGGATCAGCTTTCTAAAACTATATGAAATATAAATTTTAACGCTTTAAATTTGCTATTTTTGGTAATCTTGATATTCTACACTTTATGTTGCAACGTAAACTGCAATTTCCTGCAAACTGACTGCTGATACAGTTGTATGTGTGAGAGTGCTGACAACTAATGAAAGTGTACTCAAATTTCTGTTGATGTGTTTTACATTTAACATCAGCAAATACTGTACAAGTAACATGCCCCACGGGGAGCAAAAGAGAACATAAAGCAGAGATGTGGGATACTGAACGGGCTTAACAGGAACAGTTTGCCACACAATTTGTCTCGTGATGGTGCACAAACACTCTGCCAGATGTTGCATGTGTCAGTTGTAACTTCAGATGAAGTTACAGTTCATGAAAGCCATCTGGAGAATAATTAAACAGAACTTGTCAATGAAGAGTAAACTTTTACATTACATGTTAGACAGCTGCAACACTCCACTGCAACACGGCTGCAACACTCCAAAAAGGTTTATTTGGTTTTCTTATCACAATTTCCTATGTAAAAGCATTGGTTGTTTATTTGTCATAAGAGTCACATGACGTCATTTCTGATAATCATGTGACTTTTCTGAGGATGATCACAAACAGCAGTCTGAGGATGATCACAAACAGCAGTTAAACAGCATTTGCTCGTTTTAATGCAAATATCACACTGTTCTTAAATCAAAATGAAGCAGGAAGAATATTTATTTAGTTATTTTTAATATGCTGAAATGTGTTTTATCTAGAAATCCATATTTAGCATATTATAAGCTTAAACTGCTTATTGATTTATCAAAGAAAAATACTTAGTTGCTGAATACTAAAATAATAGATAATTACAATTTAAACATACATAAAACTTTTTTTTTTCACCAAAAATATATTTTAAGTGCAGTATATTGTGACAAATTGTCACAATAGTGACAGAATAATAGAAAAAAAAATATTCGCTGAAAGCAGCAGTCTGATTGGCTGTGCTTAGGTCTACTCCAGTTTCTCATAAAAAACAGCCCTTAAGTCATAATTGCAGCCAAAAACGAATGCATACAGATATTAATCTAAAAGGATCTGTGTTGTAGTTGGACAGATTTAACTACCTACTTCTTGTTTTGCACCATTAACATCAACTACTACATGTTTAAGTGAAAAGGTTTTACACTAAAACTACTGTACATTGTTTAAATCATTAAATCATACAGCAGTAAAAATGCTACAAACCAAATTGCAGTTGCTAACATCACACTTTTAGGATACAAGTTGACTTACTGCAGGGAGAGCAAAGAAGGCCACTCCGATCATACTGAAGGCAGCTCCCAGCAGACGGCCATTCCACGTCTTTGGAACCTTATCTCCATAACCTATTGTGGTCAGAGTGATCTGTCGAGAAACAGAATCTCATATGGTATAAGCAATGTTACAGTGAATGCAAAATGTGTTTCTGTATATTTCTTGATTTCACAATTGGCCATAAAATTATCATTAATTTGCTTTACTATCAAAGTCTATGAGTTTTATTGGACATATTGAATTATGACCTGAAATGTAATCTTACCTTAAAAGGAAACAGGAAATCACATAATTAAGTTTTTGTTGTCTGTATTTCAACAAAACAGTTTTTATCGTTGTGCAAATGTTGCCTAGAACACATTTATTCAATAGATTCTTGTATTTTTGGAGAAATGTATGTGTTTTACAGTTCATAAAATAATCTAGCAGTATTAGCAGTATTTGTATGTCGTACCAGTCCCCACCACAGAGCATCAGCATAGGTCTCAAACTCTGCATTGGACTCCTTCTCCACTGAATACACCAGGAAAGAGGCCAGGATGAGGCATAGGAAGCCAATGTACCAGGCAGTGATCAGCTCCTGTCGAGATACACACAGCAATACTGTAAAGAGGCTTCAGTGCAGTCATGTGACCTCAGGGAACAGGTTAGAAGTCTCTACTCTAATATTATTGAACATGACGATGTCATTGTCATGCCCTCTTTGGTTCAGAATGTTTCATAACCATCTTTATTTCCCTGGGCTCCACACATGATCTGCTCTCCACACTCTGCCTCTCATAACAGCAAACCCGGCAGGAACACTTGCAGCGTGTTAGTGAGAAGTGAAATCTATTTTAAAACTCATTAGAACAAATTGAGGGATTTGTTTTCCACTTAATTTCTTGCCAATTTAGATGTCTGTATGTGCAAACAAGGAACGATTTATTTAGGTAAATTTGGGTATAGATTTGAATATGTTGTGTCCAACATGAACTCTAAAATATCTCTATTTTAAGTCAGAATTTTAAAGGGAAATTTCAAAATGAAGATTTGTTTATGGTTACATCATAAAACATAAACATTCCCACCTTTAGCACTTGTTTTTGATGTTGTAAAAAGGTGAATAAGTAGTAAAATAATTACCAAATACTGTACTGATAAGTCCATAACATGCATGTGATGCCAACAAATGGCAAAATGTTTTATTAATTTTAAAATAGGAATAGTCTGGTTACTTTGGAATCCCATTTCAAACTTCCTAAAAGAGTTTAGATTTAAGTAAAAATGAATGCTTATTATCAGTTGAAAGGCTAAAAGATGACTATTTTTGATTAACAGAATCCCTAACACAAAATCATATGTTGAGCTTATGCTTGGCTATTTTTTATCAGATCCTTGTCCCGACCTTCATCTGAAATAACACATGTATTTTTTTCATACTTGCACTTTGGGTCCTGGATTGATAAATGAGACCTTAAGAGCCTCCACCAAAGACAGTCACAAGTTCTCTGCTCTACCATGCTCACCTTACTGTGTGCATAGACCACAGAACCCAGCAGTTTCCAGGTGCCTCCTCTCCGGTCCATCCGTAACATCCGGAGGATCTGTAAAAATCTCAAACTCCTGATGGCTGAGGTGGCAAACACATTCCCCTGAGAGCCAGCGGCCAGCACAGACACTGAGGCGATCAGTACCATGATGTCTGTAACACATAAACATTTTTTTTAGAATCAAAAATGTGAATCACAGATGGCAAGATGCTTTTTACCTTAATTACATTAAAGAATCTTGTTACTGTATTAGGCAATCAACTATACAGTATGAGAAAGACTTGTGCTTTATTCATTTGCAATCTTAAAATGTCTAAAGTTGTCTACTTCAGTCTAAAGAGTATAAAACTCAATGTAAATTGCATACAATGTCATCTACTAAGCTAAATAAGCCTGTATTTTGTGAGTCACCGTTAATAAACCAGCTTGATTTGATTAATAATTGTACAACAGAAATAGACAACAAGGTGACTCAATAACAAATATTCTTGCCGGATGTTTTTCCTCACCTATGACACAAAAAGGCTTTCTGGCAAATTTGAGTCTGCCCCTCCAACCTCTGTAGCGACAGCAGCAGCCGGCGGCCCATATCCTCACAATGTACTCAACTCCAAACACTACTATGGTCACGATTTCCTATGAACACACAAATACAGTTTAGAAACATGTAATAGACAAACAACTGAGTCAACATGTAAACCTACCAGGATGTACAAGGCACTCTCTGAATTGTCTTTGAACTCTCGGATAGTGGCAAACACAGACAGGATGAGACAGGAGAAGACCAGGAGGAAGCTGCAACATACAACAAGAGATACGATTTATAGAACGTGTGGTCTCATAATGCATCTGATCAAATGGATCATGTTTCCCCGGCAAAAGCATCTCAAGCAATTATAAGAGAGGGCTACTGCTCTTACTGTCTTTCTAATCTACACACACACAATCAAGATGTGTAAAACTGGTCTAGAAATGTTTCCCATCCCATTATATATACTTACATTTTTGCAGTAATAGCGTAATGTAATGTATGTGCTTTTTGGCATTTAAATTAGTGTCTAGAAGATGTTTTAAAAAACAAAGTGTTCATTTTCTATATTTTGTGATAATATTTTAAAAGTTCACACCTGCATTTATACTAGCCGGCGTTGCCAGGTCTGAACTAGAAAGTATGTAGGAGGTGTCAATAGCTTTTTTTTTTTTTTAATCTCTTCTATTTACACACTAAAAGACTATTGGGAAAAATAGTTAAGTGTCATGTGTACAAAGCAGTACATCATGGACATTTGTATACAAATTAAATTTGTGAACTCCATTAGACTAAAAGCCTATTGATGCAGTGATATTAGCTGGAATTATATTACCAGCACTCATTAGATAGACTTCTTCAGTAAGGATTATTACTTCACTTCACAGCATGGTGTTTATGTTGAGAGGAGCGAGAAAAGAGAGGCTTTTATTAAACTTTTCTACACAGGTAAATACAATGCACGGCTTCTTTCAGTGACTTATTTTTCAGAATTCCAAAAAGTATAATGTAAATTAATGTTTTTTTTGTATTATTAATAAACTAAATTATTGATGCCTCAAAATAATCAAACACATTGCTTGGTTTAGAAGCTAGAGTTATTTCAGTTCAAAAAGTAGACTTAATTGATTCTCTTAAAGACACAGAAATAAGCTTACAAACTTGTTGGTTTTATTATTGCCAGTGTGATTATACTAGACTTTATACTAGATGCCTGTTTGGTGACTGTGGTTTAATACACTTCTCATTTAATTGCTGTGAGCAGGGCATTTACAGTATTCATAATTTCATCTAAAGATTCCTCTTGTTGAAAATGTTGAGCAGATAAATCTAGTGCATAGAGTGAATGACTGTGTTTGAGCATTAGCCCTTTGATGCATTGGGCGCACATGTATACAGTAGAGGCTAAGTGGAAAGGAGTAGAGGGACTACTTAGCTGGACTGAGCTTTGAAACTGAATTGAAACATAATACTGTGATAATGCAGGATTATAGAAGAATCTGTTAACATTAAAAAGCATAGTGAAGAGTGAAGACAATGTGAAGCGAGTAATGGGTAGTAAAGCTAACACTACTGAAGTAATGCTGAATACAATTCCAGGCTAAAAGACTAAGAAAAGGACAATGAACATGAATCTCTATAACTCGAAATGGTCAATGACATATCTGATCTAGTTCTATAAGAGAAGTTATCTGAGCTCAGACATACTTATGCACAATCCTTCAGAGGGATTTTTCTGTTTAAATAAAGATCTATAAGCACAAGATTATACACACAAGTAAAGCCCAAAAAGTTTACTAATGCATGCAAAACCACATTAAATTTGGGCAAACGCTGAACTAATGTATGGCCAAAGTCTACTTTAAGACAGAACTGAGCTCAAACCAGAACCAATATGTGCAGGGAGAAATACACATGTCCATCAGAAGAGAAAGAGACCAACTTTTTTTCTAAACCTTCTGCTTGAACCAGTGGCTTGTTGGGGCACACCTGTATAAAACATCCTTCCCCACAAATTTTGTGCTTTTTTTTTCTACGATTTTTGTGACCTGCCTCATACTTAGTCAATACTTGCGTAGTGCAGCTTATTCTTACTTGCCATAAGTGTAGATTATGATTTACAGCCTAATGAGTGAGAAAATAGATTGCTTTCTTAATTAATTACAGTCTGCCAGTGCACATCTGTTCTCCTTTAGAAGCAGAATATTTGTCCAGAAAATCAGCACGTCTATTTTCACAAATTAGAATGTAACTATGTGTTTTACAGAACTTATAAAACAGAAACTCAAGGTGCATGTTTTAGTGAGCAGCTTATTCAAATGGCAGGACATTGGCAGCCTCATAAACAGGTACTAATGAGCCACCCACTGATGAGAGGACTAGCCCTGTCCCTGTCCCAAAGTCAACCCTGAAGACAGCTCAGCTCCTTTCTTTCCACACAAAGAGTTATGTTCTCCACAGCAACACGAGGATAGGCTATTTATTTATTTATTTTTTTTCAACATAGAGCATAAGAGTGCATTCATGTGACATATTTCAAGTCTGACAAGTTGGCTAATTTGAAAACTGCAATTAATTAGATAATGGCCAACATTCGAACAAAAGTATTTTTTGTCCATATGTTAGCAATGACACACACCAAAAAGCTTCATTTTCATACAGCAAAATATGCGCATTAGGTTTCATAAAACATCTCTAAATACTCAAAAGAATTATGCGCTAAAAGAAAGCATTAAAGAAGATGTGACATACTGATGTGGCTTACATGCAGGTAATTATTATTAATATAATTTACAGATATCATATATGACTTTTATCATATATGACTTTAACAATGACTCCCGATTAAATTGCTATAAGCAAAAGGATGTTTGTGCTTTTTTCTGCTTCATGATTTGTTCACTCATGGATCATAGGTGGATGTTATACATGTTTTGATTTATCTAAAATGGCTTCATTAAATATACAAGACAAGATAAACAAGATAAAACATTTGTACAAGCAATGGTGTCTTGGACACAGAAGAATGAAGATTACTCAAACATGCACAAGTCACTCAAATTAGTTTTGAAGGATCAAATGTGAGAGAGAGACAAATATGGTTAGAAACTTTCAGTTTCAGTTTTGCATAATATGTCTCCTTTAAGGCGAGCAAAGTGAGTCGAATGTTCTTCTCGGTCACTCTGGAGACTGCCTGCTTAGGGCTGCAGTGCGGGCGGACACAGGGTTCTTACACTCTCCTTGCCCCTCTCAGTGAATTCCTCCCTATCCGCAGGTACGTTGTGGTCTAAATTTAGCGTGATGAGTGAGTCTGGCCTGGTTGTTGTGCTGAGCAGAACAGATCGATGATTCTTTATCTGCAGCTCAGAGGGAAACGCAGGCTTTTCTGCCTCCTATAAGAGCACACACCAAACGAACTGATTGATGGTCCAGTCCCTTCTGAACGGGTGTCTGGAAGAGAGACTGTCCAGAGGTTTCTATTGGAGGAGAGGAAACACATGACAAAGCTGCTTAAGGGGTGCACCGATGCACCTCTTTCAGTTCTGATATATCTGCCAATATTTATGATATTGACTAATACCAGTGTAGCAAATGAAAATAGCTTTTTTTTAGTTAGAAAATGGGTGATAGTGCTATGTAACAGTTATTCTGGTACAAGCAACAACTTAACAAATTTGAAACACTCTGAATCAGCACCAAGCAGTAGATAGACTTACTAGCTCCAATTAAAGGTACATACAGAATATTGACTGAACCAATATCATGAGGCCAATACTGAAAAATTGTATGAATTGGCACGTTGTTTTCTTTTCTTGTAGTTTGGCAGATGGGAAAAAACACATGAAAGCTGGAGTCACGAAAAGAACAAAATGACTGAACCCACAATGATATGTACTGTATATCTGCTGCGACTCAATCTAAATAAAAACTTTTCTGTTGTGTGCTTTTGAAGCATGGTTTGGCCAAGAGCCTTACTAACCCAATTACCATAAGCTTGATACAACACAAATCCAATAACATTTTCCAAGGAAGTGAATGTACCCAGTCCCGGAAACTTGAAAGATTTGTGCCTTCAGACACAATTTTGTGGAATTATTACATAATCTTATTGTTTTAGTTAATGCAAGCTGCACACAAGAACTTCAACCTCAGATGTGCAACAATCCTCTGATGGTGAGCCACAGATGTTAATGGTCAGCCACTAATAGAGGAAATTATAAACATGAAAGATAGCCCATAACAAAAGTGGCATCAACTAAGCCTGAGCAAAAGTGGAGAGAATACACACTGTATCCAATGATAAATTATTGTAATAAGTGAAAAGTAAAAAAAAAAAAAAAAAAAAAAAAACTAGAATGAGCCCATTGTTGACTTTTGACTGATACAAAATGAAGGGATGGGGCAATATCTCAAGCCACACAAATTTGTAAGATAAATTAGAAAGATTGTGCTCACATCTAGAGAATTATATTACATTCTTGTACATTTGGCATAGAAAAAAAGCACAGGTCTAATACACCTCTGATACATCTTGAGAGGGCTACAAAGACAGCAGCAATAATAAACAAAATAAATCAGAAACTGCACGGGCAAAGTTTTCAGTGGATGTGCAAAATGTATTTAATGTAAATGATGTTAATGTTTTTTCGTCTCACTTTTGTGGATCCAATCTTGTGCATAATCAAGTGTAAGTGCAAGTAAAAAATTAATGTAATTTTTGTGTTATAGGAAGTACTGTATGTATGAAGAATACCCTCTATCTCTTCTGTTCTTTCAACACAAATACAACATCTGCAGTGCACTGCTGTCCTCAGACAAACCCTCACCTCTGAGACACAGATACAGCACCATGTTTCCTCGTGGGGTGATGCTAATATAATATTCAGTCATCTGACTCTGTGTGACCCAACCTGAGCCAAGCCATGCCCTTCCAAAAAAACCCCGGCTCTATCCCCTTCTGCATTTGTCAGCTGCTTGTGTGCAGGGCTGTTCTGGCCTCTCCCTGTGGGTTCTCCTGGCCAGGCACACTCAGCACAAAACTGTGAAGTAGAGCGTGTCCTCAATCTGCCGCGAATCACTTTAGGAGACGTCACAGGGACATTCATTCTCATTTGTGTTTGCCGATAGATCATTTCCTCTCTGTTTTCTCTGATCAGTGCAGAGAACAGAGGATGTCAGACTCAGCATCCAGACAGTGCTGACAGGAGGGGCTAAAGATAAACAGTCTGTCACTTCCTCTCTCAAGTTTGACGGCTCTGTGCTACTTTAAGGTCACATTTTTGGTGTGAAGCACATGGCGGCTGTCATATGGTGAGACTGAGCGTAGGCTTGCATTTTATGTGAGCAACAGATGAACTATGAATAGAAACAGATGAACTTTATGTAAAAGAAGTTAAGTTGATGATGTCCTTGGCTTTCAAGACATTTGGAAATTTTACTCCCGAAGTATGTGGGTCATTCAATGTGCTCCATCTAATGATTATTTCAGTAGATGACTAGAGCTATAGACCAGTATATCGACTGGCTAATTTTTTAATTTTTTTTTTTGCATGTCGGCTATCAGCCTTCATTTTTGACTCATATTTGATCAGACAGTGATCAGATAAACTCCCAGTTAGTGTTTGCAGCTTCGATTTAAAGACAAAATAAATGTTTAAACTGAACTTTTTTGTCATACTATCTCATTCCAGCTATGTTTTTTAAAAACTAAAATAAGAAAATTGATCCCAGAATCGGCCATTGATATCAACATTTTCAAAAATCAGCATCGCGGGTTCGATTCCCGCTTAGGCCCGGACCTTTCTGTGTGGAGTTTGCATGTTCCTCCCCGTGTCTGGGTGGTTTCCTCCGGGCACTCCGGTTTCCCCACCAACTGATAACATGCATGTTAGGGAACACTTGGTGGTAGTCAGAGGTTGAGGCGCCAGGTGTTAGGTGAATCGCCTCTGCTGAGTTGCCCCAGGGCAGCTTACTGTCACTGAGTGGGGAGGGGAGGGGTTCATCTCACTGTGAAGCACTTTGTGACTCTGTGTCTGTGAAATGGGCTGTACAAATAAAGATTACTTACTTACTTACTTACTATAGATATTCAGCAATTTATTCATCTCAATTTTGATCAAATTTTAACCAAATAGGTCTGGAGGCTTCAAAACTAAAAAAAAACAAGGTTCTAGGTTAGAGGCAAGGTTTTAACTAAGACATTTTGATTTAACAGAAACTTGTCTTGTCGGATTTGTTAAAATTAATATATGTGCATTTTAAAGTTTCATAGTTCATTTTAAAATTATTTTAAAAACACATTTTTTGGGAAATATGAATGTGTAGAGGTACATTTTTTGGGCAGCGTTCACTAACATAATAAAGCAGAACCCAAATCGATGGTGTAAGAAACACTATCAATATATTTTCACATTGAAGATCACAGAGTTGATATATTATATTTCTTGGAGGCTAGGAAAAGACAAACCCAAAGGCTTAAAATAGTAAATGTCTCAACCAAACCGCAAAGAACTTTCAGAAGCATTGTAATGAATATTATGCATGTATTATGTGTGTCAGTGGATACACAATACAGCCTTCTATTGTACAACACAAACAAAAGTATTGCGTTACAGTTATATGGGGATTTACAGAAATGTCTTGCTGCGGGGATAGAGCAGAGATAGTGACCTGAACATCTACACATTACACACACAGACACTTAAAAGCTCTTGTTCCTCTATGACAGAAACACTGGTTGTTGCTTCTGAAGACCAGTGTTAGTCAAGGGCGCACATTGCATAAATTCCTAAAGCTCTTTACTGGCCTCTGGTTTCCTTCAAGATTTATTTACTTTCTATTGCTTGTACCTATTGGGATTGTGGGTGACTGGAGTCTATCCCTGTAGCTTTGGGCCTTAGGTGGAGGAACACCCTGGACAGTGGCCAACTCAACACAGGGTTAAAACAAAGAGACAAACACAAACAGACAATCATTCACTAAGGGAATTTACAGGGATGCTAATTGACTTACAAGCATGTTTTTGGAGTTGGGAGAAAGCTGCAGTGCCCAGAGAGAACCCACAGTAACATGGGGAGAACATGCAAACTTGTGACATGATGATTTGGAATGACCTGGGATTCGAACCCACGATAGGGCGCTAACCTTTACCGAATGGAATTTAAAGTATTAGTGCTGACTTTCAGAGCTCTGCATGGTCAAGCTCCTTCATACACCAGCTACACCTACAGACCCTCTCATGATCTGAGCTCTCTGAATTACAACCTGTTGATGGTTTTTCACACACATTTCATAGGCCATTGCGCCCAGACCACCTAGAATGATCTCATGCTCTTCCTGCGCTCTCTAGATTTTGTTAATATTCTGTCAAGCATTTTAATTGGAGCAGTTGGTAACGTTTTATAAAAAAGGGACCTGAATTCAATGATTCAATTCAATGTCATCATGAATTTATTATATGTTCATGTGGAATTAATGCATGAATTGATGGTGAATTCATGATGTATTCATGCATTAGTTTACCATGATTAATCAATGAATTCACCATGAATTAAAGAAGCTTCATAAATGAATTCATTCATGAATTCCACTATTAAGTCATCTAATGAACTAACACGAAATCATGTTAATCAAGACTTTTAAACAGATATATGAATACAAGGAATTCACATGTTCTAAAGATATTTGAACCAAAAACAAGTACCGTAATTTATTATGACTTTTGAAAGTCATGCATGAACATCATGAGTGAATTTCCTTCACCAAATATTCAAACAAAACACAATCTAGCCTTGTGGTAAAACTTAGTTGTGAAGAACCTATAATGAACTCATGATGAACTCATAATGAACTCATAATAAGCTCATAATCAATGCGTTGTTATTTTGTTCTTTGTGCTGCATTTGAGCTTCTATGTTTGTTTTTTAAATAAAAATCCAAGGTGTCATTAGTTAGGATTAGAAACAGCACAATTATAACCCAAATGGGTAGGTTTAGTATAAATTGGCCGATTTACTTAACGTTGTAATTCAATTCAGTTTTCAATTTTGCAGTCACAATTTACAATTTTGATAGATTTAGTTAGTTTATCTCTATTAAAAAAATATTTTAACCCTAAAATACAAAATAAGCCTTAATAAATCACATTTAATACAAAGCATTGCTGTTAGTCCTCAGAACTATTTGTATGAGCAACAGTAAAGTCATATTTAGAGGTCCACCCATCAGTAGTTAACAGAAAATAATAATGCACATTCAGTCAGGTCTTGCACACATTCACACTTTGTATTATTTTGTGTACTGTACAAGTACAGTGTGTTTAAGTCAGTGGCTGCATGAGCAAACCGATCAATTCTGGCCTTTCGATTTGTTCGCTGCAAAACCATTTCGGACGTTTTCAAATAATGATTGTAGTGTAGTGTATTGTCTATGTATTTTACTAGTGAAGTTTTGTATGCAGCTTTTTGGACATTGACCATAAAAAGACATTATCATTAGTAGAAAGGAGACATTACTACACTGCTAGAAAACATGATCCAGTTATTGTTTACCAGAGACTAAAACATTGTTGAAATATGTTTGAAAATGTCAAATTTGATTGGTTTTGAAAAAGTCCTTGATTTGTAAGCTTGCCAGAATGTCAGAGACACCTTTCAAACAAAACACTGCCAGAGAAAGTTTAAGATAACATTGGCATTCTACCTGAGACCAGCCTATCTTTTACCAGCGATCATATATTGAGGCAAAAAAAAAGAAAAAAGATAAATATTGTCAAAGCCCGCTGTCTGGAGTTCCACACCTTCAGAGCAGAGATAAGAAAAAGAGAAGCAGACCTGATCCTTTTCTAAATTAGCTGGGAGAAACAAAGAGACCCACAGATGAAGAGAGTATGGACAATGAATAATGCATAGTAGAGAGAAATGGAGGAGGGCTAAGGCTCAGCCAAAAGCTGCTGCATGCTTACACATAACTCCCATGTGTTTATCCCCAGCATACTCATACTACTGCAGTAACCTCCAGGACAGTCGCAATAACAGCAACTCTGCAAATACACAGCGATGAGGGTGTACCGTTAAAAAAAAAATACAGCACAGAACATGTCCTTAGTTCACATGTGGATACTTTGTACTTCATGCACTAGTCTGAGGCACAAAACTGAAAAGCATTGATCAATAACAGCTCGTACTATGGATGCTGTTGCGCGTATATGTACATGTCAATTTCCTGCCTCTCAGCTAAACCAAGGATGCACAGATATTATAGCTCCATTAGGAATTATCTCTGTTAGCAGCAGCATTAACCTTCACCATTGTTTTAAATTGGACAGAGCTACATTTGAAATACAAAATGTCCCTAAATCTGTTGCTTTACCAAGGCTAGCAAACAGAAACCAAACAAATTGCAATTTTAGTAAAAAATTATCAAGTTCACTTTCAGTTCAATTTTCAGTTATGGGGGTATTTTGAAGATTTTCTGCCATTTAAAGGAGACTTAAAAGATATTTAGATATACAGTATAGGGCAGTGAGTTAAATACGTCAGTGCAAGTCCTCATTTGTCTAGTAGTAGAAAAAGGCATCTAATACTTTGTCCAGATGACAACTGGTAACCTTTTTTTGTATTATAATCAAAACTTTTTGAATGAGAGGCAAACTTTACTCTTAAGACATCTGCCCGGTCAGCACAGTTGTATTTAGCTATGAAACCTACTTGAGAAGGACATAACTCACTTTTCATACTTTTTCTTAGCTGGATTTATTGTGGGTCCTATTGTGTTTTTATGCAATTATGTTACATGTAGTTAAGCTGTAAATTGTTGGAATTGTATGGTTTGGTTTTTGATGAACTGAATTCTTTGTGTTGACCATGGGCTATAAGATAATCTAATTTGTACTACAGACCATAACCAATGCTTTTACTTAGGAATGGGACAAGATCTCCTGTTACAATATGCAATTGCCACAAAAATCTGCAGACATGTAGAAATTGATCTAAGGTGTCAATGTTGGCTGAAAAACAATTTCAGTGACATGAGTGACATCTAACAGTTAGATAATTTAGACAAGATTATAAATCTAACCTCCCAATGTCCTCTTCTGCATTAGGTGAGCTACACACTTGTAGTTTTTGATGGAAAGACACTACAGTCAAAAGATGAGCAAAAACAAGAACAGCAACAACTTGTTCCCAAAAAGCTATTTTGTGAGTCACGCTGCTCTGGCACCCTATTTTCAACCAGATGTGTCTATAGTTACCTGCCAATGCTTTAGCTTTCCTCCGCTGCAAACGGCACAGCGAAGCAGATCATTTTGTAGCACATTATTGAAGCATTAAAAAGAAAAAAAAAAACTAACATTGTGGCCTGCCGCACATTATAGAGGCAGGAACACATAAATCTACATTTATTTCGAAAAATTGTTTTCGCAACACTTGACTCCCAGTTCAAGTGTTGAACTGGGATTCAACATATGAACACTTTAAATAAATTCCAATAATATTGGAATTTATTTCCAATATTATGCAGCTGTAAAGTGCTCTACTTTCTTTAAAAGATTTGTGTTTCTAGACAGTTCACACCTGCCCCAATACATCAGCATGACCCAACTGGCTCCACATGCATGATGTATCACTACACACACACTCACAAACATGCACGATGTATCACTACACACACTCACAAACATGCACGATGTATCACTACACACACTCATAAACATGCATGTATCACTACACACACTCATACACCTTACACTATTCTAAATTGAACAAACATCGTGGCCTTGCAAGCCAACAGACTGGAGAAGCTGCAGTCTGGGTGGATGTTTTGAGTGAATAATTCAGAAGTTTTTGGGCCTAGCCAATGTGAGGATTCTGGGAAAGTGTGTTTTCATGCTATAACAGTGCTCTTCGGGGCATCTTGTCTCGGGGGCACCACTGCACAGTAGAATCCTTAATGCTTGGGCTATTTCGCCTGTGTACTGTAGGGCATAGAGTATGAACGAAGAGAATACTTTCAGGAGAACATTGAGGAAAAAACAGCAAGAGAATTGTGTCATTTTAGTATAATCATGTTTAGTTTGAAACGACAGAAAAGGCAACTCTTTTTTCAAATACAATATTTGCCATTCAAACCAAATTGTCCAAAATGCAAGATTATGGAATCTTCTAGCCAACAGACTCAGCTCTGTGGGCAGCTAAATTTGGTCCAGCAGCAGCTATGGTACTGGGCTTAACGGTAAAAGAACAATTGTCATGTTCATTGCAAGCATGCAAAACAAATGAATATTTTATTAATGTATTTATCAGATTGAGAAAAATACCGATTCAAATTATCATCATCATCATCATCGTCATTATCAGTGGTCTTCTTCATTAGGAGGTCCACAGTCAATTCCCTGCCAAAAAAATATGCGATTGGGTTATGTGCAGACGTTTGAGAGCATTATTTGGTTAATTAGTGATACATAACATTTCATAAGGTAATTTGGTGCTAATCCACGGAGAGACTTAAACACAAACAGGGCTGTTTTAAAGTCTATTCTCTGAGCCACTGGAAGCCAGTGCAAAGACCTAAGCACAGGACTAATGTGATCGTACTTCCTGGTTCTGGTCAGGACTCGAGCAGCAGCGTTCTGAATGTACTGCAGCTGTTTTACAACTCGTTAGGTGAGCTAACTCATTTGGTCGTCACAACTGGTGTGTATTGTAACAAGGTTAGACTCGTTACAATAGTCTAACCTTCTGGAGACAAATGGATGGATAAGTCTCTCCAAGTCAGGCTTTGGCACTTTGATTTTGGAAATGTTTTTTAGATGTAGAAAGCCGCTGATGTTATTGACTTGATGTGGCTGTTAAAATTCATGTCTGACTCCATTATTACCCCCAAATTTCTAACTTGATTTGAAAGTTTCAGAGAGAGAGAGAGAAAGTGAAGGTGGCTGCTGACACTTTCTCTTTGTTTCTAGGAATCAAAGATGATGACTTCAGTCTTGTCTGAGTTTAGCTGGAGAAAGTTGTTTTGCATCCACACACTGATCTGTTGAATGCAGTGACAGAGTGAATCCACTAGCCCATACTCACCTGCTGTTAGTGACACATACAGTAGATCTGAGTGTCGTCTGCATAGTTGTGATAGCTCACGTCATTTCTGCGTATTAACTGACCAGTCCTACAATTATCGCAATTTCCTTTGCAATTTTTTCCAGCTTGTGCACCTCTACAATTTGCACATACAAGTCAATTTAAATGTTCCAGGCAATTGATTTGCTCACTGAATGAAGCACATTTAATGCAGTACCTCCTGGATGTAAAGTGGACATTGTAACTCCAGATTGTGAATTATTCTAAAACTGCAAACAACAATTTATTGCTCAAAAGTCACTTACATTGCCCATACTGAGCGACTCCAGAGTTGATTGTTTCAGACGATCATTTTTTTATACCTTGATGGAGTGACATGTCTGGTGAGAAACACTAGTGAGTTACTACTTGAAGTTCTGGTGTTATTTGAAACTTATACTATCATCCTTCCAGAATAGTCTGCACGCATTATCACATTGTACCTCTCAGATACATCAGCTTAGAGCACTTATTGTATCCCTGTGGACTTTTGTAATGCCCTGAATGTCCTTGTGCATTATTCACACACTTGTCTACTATTTACTATGACTCACTCGATTGTAATCTTTTAGTTTTATGCTACAGGGCTGCCTTTATATTTGACAACTGCTTTTGGTTTCTATGTGACACTACACTCCCTAATATTTGCTCATCTCTTGATATCTTAAACTGACAAAGCATTTGCCCAAAACACCTCACTATCTCACAGAATGATGAATGAGTATATTAGCAAGCAGAGTAGAGTGGTTTAATTCCATCTGGCTGGTGCATGTGTGCGGACTCAGCTTAACTGCAGCAACGAGTGGGGGAGCTGTCCGGTGCTGAAACCCATTCACTCCATACTCCTGCTTCTTGATCTGCCACGTCAGGGACAGTATTAATCTGAGTGTGTCCACAAAAGTCCAAGCAGGCTTAGGGTCAAATACAAAGCCTTTTTCTTGGCTTTATTGCATTAGTGTCACTAATATCATTATAGGTGGGGCACATGATTTATTACATCGCCATAAAGCATGACTTGCTTGTTACTCATTTAAAATTCCGCCTACTAAAAAAAAAAACTTCAGGTCTGTATGATGTGCAGACAAACCAACAGGAGTTAAATGACTAAGAATGATTCCTCATATTGACTGAGCTTGATTGTCAATTTGATTATGGCTAACCCTTTTAAATACAAAATAAAAATGTGTTTTATGAGAATAAATGAAAAAGAAAACTTATATGATCCATCTAATAAACTAAAAAAATGCATATTTTGCTTGAAAGCCATCAACCATGTAATTGACAATTCGACTCGATTTTCCAATTAATTGCCCAGCCCTAATACTTTGTATGGAAGAATTACAACATTGTGAATTTAGGAAAGACGTTTTTGACAAATGTTCTAAAAGAAAAAGGCAGATAACTGACTGCTAATTTTCTTAAAAGAAAGAAAAATTTCCTACCAATGCTTATTACCTAAATATTACAATTATATACCTTGAATTGTGCCTTATTTTGTTCTTGTTTTTATGAATGACTTTTGCCTCTTCATATGTCTCCTACCTCTTTCTATGTCCATATGTCCATTCTCTTCTGTTACAAGTGTTTACTGGTCTCTATCTACACTTTTCCCCTTTTCAAGATTCTGAAAGTGCCTAACAGTTACTCTATTAACTCAAAAATACACTGTATAACTAAATAAAATGCAAAAAAGCATAGTTAGTGTATTTTGTATATCTTGTCAGATAGTTTAACATATTAAGCAATGATGAGAATCTAGAGGCATATGCTAGTTAAAAATGAAAAAATAAGATAAGACTACAGTCAAACTTTTTTTTTTTTTAAATCAATGTAAACAAAGTCTGTGTGTGGTATGAAAACTGTAGTATGAGAAAATATTGATTAAGTTAATAATGCAAGCCTGGATTGTCCAGTATCTTCATGAAGGCATAGAGATTCAAACTATATATAGGTCTAAATAATATTAAACATAGTCCTTTCCATTTGTGTCACAACACATTTGGTGTGAATAAGATTGCCAATGAAGGTACGTGTCCTGTTTCTGATTAAATAAAAAGCCCTATTGAGCATTTTGGTCAAGCCCACTTCAAACGGCTCCGGGTCTTACGCCTGTCACGGTCCGGGTCGCATCATAGTGAGGAGGGATGAGTATGTAGGTGGCTGTAGTGTCCTGCGGGCGGGGTACACCACCTATCCCAGCAGCCTCCATCAGATACAGCAGTCTGGCAGCATGACAACTTAACCCCTGCCGCGCCACACAACCTGACAGTGCCACACTGCCAAAATGAAGCTTTAAACGCTCTAATCAAACACAGAAACACTGACAATCACGAGATAGACTGGTGCAAACTTACACATAAGCGTGGTAGATGAACGCCCAGCCACGAGGTCTCTCCAGTGCGTTGTACAGGAAATTCTGGAGTTTGCGGTAGCTGGCATTCTTTTTGGATGGCCGGGGTCTTCCGCTGGAAATGCTTGCCCGTGGTCTGCTGAGGATACTGGTCCGTTTGGTGCTGTCTGTAGCCGCAATGAGCAGTGCCCCGTCCCGACTGGACTCCGGAGCCGAAGGGTCCAGTCCAACAAAACCCACCTGCTTCTTCTCTCCGGCCGGGGTTGGGTACACCCCGCCGTTGAGAGCCTTCTTCACCATCCTGCTGCCGGGTACGAGTCCGTGCTTTCACCGCGAGGCTGCATCACCACTAGCCGCTGGAGCAAGAGCTGTGAGTGGGGTGTGCGCAGAGCTGGTCCCGCCACAAAACCAGTGCAGTCCCCGTCAGAAAGTAACTGCCTCCCGCCCGTCCCGCGCCTTCTTCCGGCCACTTTACGCACAGCAGGAAGGGCAGGTTCAGGATTTTACTGGAGTTGAATTTGTAGATGACATCTGCTCAGCTGCCTGCTCTGCACTGCACTAACTGTTGTGGACTGCTACAGAGCCTGAAAAAATGTGCTGATACCAGGGGCGGAACTGATGCAGTCTACAGAGACTCTACATTTAGAGCTAAGCAGTATTACAAGGAGAAATGTTCAAGACAGAGGGAAGTGGGAACAAAATGTGTTAGGTCCAAAATAAACGGTATGTGCAAAAACATCAGCCCAATAATATTAGTAATGTCAAAATTGGCAGCAAAAAAGTATTTTAAAAACAACAAACATACAAAATTTCCAACAGTCCTAAATAACTCGATTTTGTGAGTGACATACTGAGTACATATCAAGTACTCTCGAATTCAGGCTCAGCCAAGCTCTGAAACTCTCATACAATATTCAGATCGCCTACAGCTGGAATAGGCAGCTAACTGTGTCAGAGAGTGTGTCAAACTCGAAAAAGTGTCCTCAAAAATGTTAAATGAAATAAAGTGTAGGCTTTGATGATTCTGTATTTGAATGGATATGCTGAAAAGCTAATTAGAATTGTGCCATTGCTAATGAACAATCTTCAGACTGCTCCAGTGGGTGAACTTATTATTCTAATTATTCATATTTGACAGAGAAACATCAAACCAAACAGCCACATCCAGATAACTTATCCCCAAAAGCTCTTGTGAGGGCTTATGGTGGCTTCACAGTCACATAGCAAACTGATCACATTGTGAACATTTTATTACTATATTGTTAAGATTAATTTACAATGATAATTTTATTAAGATTCAACAAAGTTTCTTTGTACATGTATTTTCAGGCAAAATAAAATTGCAAATAAAGTATTTACAACAATTCAACATTAGAATCATGTCAATACAAACATAATCAGTGACTGTTTGTCCATGCTGCAGTCATTAGAGCCGGTCACAGTGAGGACCAGTTTGATCGCTCACATTAAGAACTTTTGAGGAGAGAGTTGAGGTCAAAGTCATGCTGATGC
Source organism: Mugilogobius chulae (assembly GCA_038363315.1). NCBI lineage: Eukaryota > Metazoa > Chordata > Actinopteri > Gobiiformes > Gobiidae > Mugilogobius > Mugilogobius chulae. Next base: position 27,523,634 of record CM076414.1, read on the forward strand.
ACCAAGTTGAGAACTACATGCTGAGAAATAAATAAAAAGGACTGAGTATCTAATGGATGCAGCATGTAAACTGGAGACCAATAAGTGTGAACATTTTTAAGTAAAGTTATGTTCTTCTGAGAAACAGCTGCAGTCACAATATAAAAACGAATGTTTAATATACTCAATATAATCTGCATAAAATAATCCAGTTTAAGTTATAGCACTGTAAGACAGTTTGCGCCTCTATTTACAAGAAGTTAAAATCTTCAGTAAAATGAAATTCTGTCCCTTTCATTACAACATCCTGTGTATTACAGTACATTTTTTTAACACTGATTCCACCTGACCAACCTTTGTACTCATAAAGCCTTGAGTAAACAGTTTGATGGTAAAATGTGATTATATTACATTAAATTTCATCAAGTTCATTCAAGTTCTTTCAACACATCATTTGAATGTAGCTATGAGTATTGATATATTTTCAATTAGTCATACGAAATAAAAGAGCTTTTTATATAAAAAAATGCCAGTCACAAGAAGGTAATCCTTCAGTTACTCTAACAAATATATTAATAATTTAAAAGTTACTTTGTCACTAGGCCAATAAATTACAATATACAACATGCTTTGTTAGTCGGTCTTTCCTGATTTGATTAGCTACAGCATCATTTTATATGCATGGAAAGAAATCATATATAAAATTAACCGCAATAAAACATGAAATAAAAAAGGGGACTGGCAACACTGATGCTTCCATACATTAGTGGCAATGTACTATGACTGGAATACAATTTTAATTTAGCTTGAAATGATAACGTCAAAGACCATGGGAGTACGCAGTGGTCACTTGAGCTTATCTAAACACAATAATCTATACAAAAATAAAAAACACTTTTTTTTTTGCTGTGGGGAACACCTTGTTATCTTATTTTTCTTTTGTTCTGCTTTCTACTCATACACTCCTTAAGCTCCCTGAAGTTAAACATCACACTTCCTCATAATCTAAATAAGACATAAATAATTTGAAATACACAGGCAGCATGCCATTGGTCCTTTAAATACTGTTCAATACGTCGGCTGGAATGCTTATGATGCTTTAAATACCTGAAAAGTATAAGTGAGGGGCAACAGGCTCCTTCCGAGTATAATAAATAACTATCCTTCATATATAGTGCAGTAATACAGTACTGACACAAACCTACAGTAATTGCACAGTCAGCACATGCAACAGGCCGGCCCCAAACCTCTACCATCCTGCTTTTACTCCTGCTTCTTTTCTTTCCATCCCTACATCCTTTCTCTTCTAAACCTATTACGTGACAACACAAGCGTGAATACAATCGCATTCAAGTAGTAGAAAGTCCTAACATGGAGCCCTGTAGCACATCAAGTCCAACAAAGAGAAATGAGATCCTTTTAAATTTTGCAGTCCAAGGCAAAATGCAGATCTGGATTCAGGATTAGCGCACAGGTAGATGACACTGATCCAGCTAGAATTCAACACATATCTTCTAATTGAGACTGGCACATTTAAATTCTTTGTGTAGTTAAATCCAGTGGAGGTGATCGAAAATTCTTCCAAACCCCATTTTTGATTAAACCAAAATAAATAGTGGTTTCGTGCTGGATAAATCCCTGTGCATTTGGAGTTGGCAGTGTCTTTGATAAAAAAAAAAAGCTGCATTCTTGTTTCAGTGTCTTTTCTTCGGAATCCTTAAGTTCTCCATCCGACGGTGGTAAACACAGCTTGAAAAGCCTGTGGACACAGAGTAGATCCAATAAGCAGATGGTAACCTAATAAGGAACTAAATGGCGTGGGGCTGAAGTGGTTGGATACAGTACCTTGAAGCTGAGGGAGGCATCTGGTCCATTACCTTGAGGTTCTTAGCAGAGAGCTCCACTCTAGCTCCCTGACACAAATGGAAGAGATATGGCTTAATTATACCACTGTACACGTAGAAGAGCACACAGACAATATCATGGAAGTAACAAAGCTGGTCTTTCTGTTCTGTTTTTTACCATCTGCTTTAACACTGTTATTAAAGATGATAACAATTGAGATGAAGGTAGAAAGTCATGTATATTCACATACAATTGGTTACATATACATATGATTTTTATGTTAGAAATAATAGATTTATTTATAAAAGCTGCTGTTGTTTCTTTCTGAAGAAGGATGAAATCTGTGAAATGTACCTGTTTGCGCATGATATCCATGGTCTGCATGATGCATCGAGGCATAAGACCATGGTTTCTGGCTAAAATCATAGCCTGCTCCAGTGTAACACTCAGAGTGCATCTAAAACAAACAACAACAAAAACAAGCACCAAAATTACTGGGTGTTCTATCATTCATTATGTTTACATTAAAATATTATTCTGATGAGATATTTGATCTTTAAGATGCATATAAATGCCAAACTCTCATTAAATGTATCATTATTTGGATACCAAAAATCCTAAATGGATATGGATCTGACTGGACATGTACTTAAAAACACAAAGTATGAGTCCAACTATGTTGTTTCATTGCTTTGTTGTACAATGTTAAAAGACAATAAAATACAATGTGTGAGTCCCTTGTATGTTTATAAATTAAATGCTTATTGTAAATGTCTATGTTGGCTACATATACAAATTATACTTTTTATTAGAAAATGTAGCTGTCATGTTTTATGTTTTATCTTTAATGATAAATTGTCACACACTGTTGAACTCTTCTCATATGAATAATTTGTTTTTATAGCAAAGTCCAAATTAAATGTATAAATAAAGTTGCATGGTGTTGAAATATACTGATCATTGTGTCATTATGTAAGGTGTACACCCATAGTGCATGGGGTTTGATTGACCTAACCACTGTTAGTGACTTTCAGGGCAGCTGTTCTATACTCATACATAAACTTACACATGTTATAACTAACTAACTAACTAACTAACTGAACGAATGTAATATTATTTAATATGGCTGCCTCACTGACCTCTGCATGCCAGTCCCGCACATGGTGATGTGACAGGCTCCAAGTCGGTTACACAGCTCTGAAGACACACATAGAACGCTGACACCAGATGGGTGACCCTGGGCATTAGGACGTATGTTCACATATGACTGCATCAAACGGCACAGGTCATCAAGTGTGTTCAGGGACGCAGCAGCTGAAGCAAAAGAACGCACAAAATTAAATTTAGGTAGCAAACAGACATATAGCTGTAAAGAACTCATACAGAATGCATTCAGTTAAAAAAAATGTTTCAAATTTTGAAGGCTGTTAATTCAACAGAAGAATAATATTAGATTAAGTATTTGGTTATTGACTGAAACCACTACACTACACATGACATACAGTATACCAGCAACAAATGCAACAGTCAAACCGAGCTATTGTCTTCATTACCTCATGGGGGCAGCAAATAACTTATTTTACACTTTAACATGTAGTTTTACACCAGTACATGTTAATAGGTTATTTGCAACTCGGAATAATATTTTTAATTAACTAAAGTTACAGAATAATTGTTGTCTATATTATCTAAAGTCAGTAGGAGAGCTATTCCAACTAGTTGGTTAGTGGGAGCCATTATGGGAATCTGGAGCTAAAGGGGTTTCCAATCTCAACACACCGGGTGGTCTTACTTTTGAAATGCTTGGCTGAAGGTCTCTAACTTCACGGCCCAGTATCTGTGCTTGCATTTATATTCAGTCATTACACAGAGATAGGGTAGAGAATAGCATTGAAAAAGCAATAAGTAATAAGTGAATGACAAGATTTACCTGGTCAATCTTCATTGCTGTGCTGTTGGAATCTGTAGGCAAGTTGGACTTCTCCAAATAGAACCCTCTGAGGTAATAAAAGAAAAACAATTTTCAAAAGCCTTTTTTAAGTACCATATCAGAGTCAATATACTTAATGCACAATGATAACAAAAACGTAACGTCAAACGGCCGTTTGGTCCAAACCCACCTGAGTCTGCGGTAGTAGGCCTTGACTTTTTCCAAAGAGATGGCATTAGTGCGCTGCTGGAACTCCTCCATTGTCATATATTCAGCCTGGGACACTCCCTCTGGACGCTCCAGAGCTGCAAATGGAAGGAAATATTTTTATTATGTTCATCCAAATCATGTTCTGCTAATTGTGACTGAAGTATTTCACCAGTAGATGGCAATGTTGGACCAAGCATTTCCAGCTTATCACAGGCAATCCCTTGCGCTTGCTGCCAAATACTCTACAGACACTTCAGTTTGTATTCTTGAAAAAAGACTCACCTCTGGTAAAGAGGACAGTGTGCAGCTTGAGGCTCCCTCCATTCTGCAGTCGGCTGGGCAGCTCATTGAAGTGACAGCTGTCGAGATACAGGGTGACCCTAAGGGCCTGCCGACTGCCCTCCACCTGGTAACACACTGGGGTATCTGCAACAATCAGGCACACAAAGGACAAGTTCAACATCAAAGTCAATACATGAATATCTAAGCACAAGAAATCATAGTGCATATTATAGCAAAAGTAAGTTGAAATCAAGTGAGCACGTGAAATCAAGAAAAATCGTTCATAGCTTTAGAGCAAATGTAATCGTAACAGTTACTCCCATCAATGCAATGATTTTAAGTAGAACTGCTCATCAGAATTGTTTGGCTGAGAGGCCAGATCACAGGCTCTGAAATGTGCAAAAGATATTCGAATAGATAATAATAGATAACTATACTCAAGAGAGGCAACAAGATAAATCAACATTCAAAAAATTGAAACTGCATAACTAGCAATAATGCAGGCACTGAGCCAGCTGATAGTACTGAACATGTTCTGTTGGCAGTGCACTGCACACTCTTAAATGAGAAAATATGACCTTTACTCTGGGAACTTAAAGGGTCAAATGTTTTTCCCAGAGGAACCCATCAAGTCATAATCCTTTGGAATTAGCTTAAAGGCTGACTCTACCCCAGCACAAGTAGCTCCTAGTTTGCTGAAGAGGCTGTTAGCAAATCAATACAGTCCCGCCACAACCAACACGGCAGCAATCTTAACATTGCAAATTCAGCAAAAGTTGGCTTGGATATAATTATATACGGACACTTGACCTTGTGTATTTTATGTATGCTGTGAATGAAAGCACTGGAACAAGCTTAGTTTATTTGTTTCTTTTTACTTGGAGCAAACCTTGAACAATAAATTGTTTTAAATTAAGAAGTGCTGGGTGAGTGCTTTCTCTTAAGCAGCATGCGTACAGGGCACACTGAAGAACTGAAAACAGGGTTGGTTGAAATTCTTGTAGATGTACACTTTGTTTGCCACCAGTATAAGTGGAAAGCTAAAGGTGCACGGCACAGCACAACTTTTTGACAACACGGTCTACCTTTACCTTGTCGGCAGGAGAGTCTCCTCTTGTTTGTTTTCATAGAAAAGCTATTCCTTTAGCTTAAGTATGGTAAATTTGGTTTTAACTTTTCTATTTCAGCTGAATTGTGTAGTTGGCTTTTTATGTCCAGAGAGTAACACCGTCTACCTTTAAGCGTAAAATAAAACTAATAAATCTAATGAAAGCTATCATATGGGCCAAAGTAAGAAAACTTATTTGAGATTTAACAGATATTAAAATATTTGTTGATTTCACATGTTTTTAGTTTCATACAACTGGAATGCAAGAAAACATCTGCACAAAAAAATAGACTGAATAAGCCTCACAGAAAAATAATCAAAGTTAATTCATAGTCAAACCTCCAGCTGCTAATTACCAGCAGTGTATTCTGAATGAAAGTCAGTCTTTGTAAATATCTCACTTGCAACTAGACACTCGTCCTCCATCTGCCTGAAGAACACAGTGACTTTGTCCAGGTCCAACAGGGCGGCCTTGGTGTCCTCCAGCATGATCTGCTCCTCTTTCTGTCAAAGGAGAGAAAATATCAGCCAAAAGTTCAACTGTTAAACTGTTCAACTGTATCACGCTGTGAAACTATGAACTCAAATGTCTGGATGTGCCAAGCCCCAATTACTGTATTTAGAAAATACCATTGTTATTGCCATGAAATATTTAAAATGTAAGTTTACACATTTTTACACACTGGTTATTTCTGTTATTGACAAGCACCATTAACATTTTACATTTCAACAACAAGAAAAACAAACAAACAAACAAACAAAATAATATACCATAAATGAACACAGTCTAGAAACAGATGTTTTGATTGACTGCTGAACAAAAGGCAAATTCTTATTATAAACATCTGTATTTGTGGATGAATATTCTCAACATTGATACTGATCTTTAACTGAAATGTGTGAACACGCTGACAAAAGAAACTTACCACATGGGGCGCCAGAGTGGACTGGAAGTGCAGCAAGACTCCGATGACAGAGATCTGCTCTAGCCACTTGCGGCTGGTCTCCTTGCCATCTTCTTGATACTCTCCTGCGTTGTTGAACCGGCACCTCAGAGCTGCCAGGAGTTGCTCAGCTAGTGTTAACAAGGCTCCAGTTACAGCCTGACAGAAGATCACATCCCGCCGCAGCTGCAGAGACGTGTCTGTGAACCAAGTTATTCAAGTCAGTCAAAGTGACATAACATTACAACTATCAGGCTCATCACAATAATTACACATACAGAGGATTTGCTCAGTAAAAAGAGCAGCATTTGGAGTTCATTCTTGTCTAGTTGAGAACTTTCTCTCTACTCATTTGAGATAATGTTTTTGAGTTTCATATTGAGTTATAGTTTTATTTTAGTTCATGTTGTTATAACATCCTAGTTTTCTTAAAATATTTGAGATTGCTCTGCTGTAGAGTTAATATGTTAGTGACAAAACATGCTCTTTAAAATTTCTTTAGCAATTCATCATATTTCAAAATGTGACATACCACTGCAAATCAATTCTCTGTATATCATAACATGACCATCAAAGAGTAAAAGTGTAAGTAACCCATTTGTAATAATAATAATAATCTACTTCAGAAAAATCAGGAGTAGCAGATGTTGGGTTTGAATTCACATGATAGATGATCTCATTTGCAGGACGTCCGAAGCCTTGGCTGCATTTAAAATGCTTAGACCATGAGGTTTTTTCCTGCTTCTTGAGACTGATTACACAATCTGTCACTGCATCTCATTTTTTGCCTTGTAGTATTTTTCTTATGGCTTTTACAAAGGAGTATTATGCAATGACTTTACCTGTGCACTTGAGCAAGGCCAGGAGAAGTTGGTTCTTTCCATCTGAGAGTGAAAGAAAAACAACATGTAATCTAGACTTGTAACAGTATATAGTCTGAGAATGCCTTTGCGCCTATGTCCCACTCACCCTCTACAAATCTCTGCAGGCTCTCCACCAGAGTTTTGATGGATGTGGGCAGATTCCAGGGGTCCTCTTGGATGTTTTTATGGATAATGTATCGACAGCGAACCGTCCAGTCTTCTGTGTGTCGAAACTCTGTTCACATAAACCCACAGGAAGAAATCAGTCGGTCGGTTGCATAAGGCTTGAAATAACAATGTGAGGATGACAACTTCTCAGCTGAATTCTGCTTCTTGAGTTTCTCATACCTGGCTGGCTGTGGTCAGAGTAAAAGTGCTTAGTCTCTTCACAGGCCTTGGTCATAACTGGTCCCTTCAGCAAGTTGTTTATGGAGTCAACCTGTGTGCCCACAATCAAATATTTGTTCAACCAATCATGTATTTGTATCTTGTTTCTTGTACTTTCTAACAAAAAAATGCAACAATTTTGGAACTCAACAGCTAAATAAAATACATACATTAAAAACATAAATTTGATTAAAATCTGCTCCAAATCACCAGCACATTAAAAAAAGAATGTAATTATGAGTGGAACTACATGTCCCCCTTTTTAAAAACAAAAAAAATTGTCTGGTGTCTATGGTTTCCAAATATATTTAACCTTTTCGGGAAAAAGCAGTAAGATGATACTGATTTGCAAACATGGACACATGTTTTGATTAACTGCTCTGTCATGTAGTAGTATGACAAAAGGCACAGAACACTAGCAAGATGATCAAAGGGTAAGTCCAACTTATGTCTGTCAGTCAAAAAGAAACTATTTTAGGAGTAAAAGGAATTGAGAAAACATGATATCTTGACCAAGAATGTAAAACTTAACAAGTAAACGCAGTCCAGATGTCAGTTGATCATAATCAGGTTGAACTACTTAGTTCAACCTTCTAAAATCAGATTTGTTTGTGTAGCTTGGACTTATACTCCTGATATACAACAAAGAAGGCTAAGCCAACTTTATCCAATAATTTCCAGCAGATTAAGAGATCAAATTGCCAGTGCAGCCTCAGTGTTCATAGTGGATATGCAAAGTTGCTTACCTGGTTGAAAAGGTGCTCGAGGCAGCCGTGCAGTTTGTCCTGCTTGTCAGATGGAATTCTCATGTCACAAGGCAGCTCATCACCTACAAGAAAAATATTATATACTGAACATATACTCTAAAGATCGTCTACAGTAATATTTATAATAATGCAAATAATGTTAATAATACTAAAAGTAATATGATTTAAACAAAACTACAGCTTTACAAAATCAGTGTTACCTGATCCCATTTCATCACTGCCAAGGTACGAGCTGTTACTCCTCACACTTGTGTAGGACAGGACAGAGTCTCTGTTGCTGTTGCACTCACTGACAAAGAAAAAAATGAAAGTACAGTATAAACAAATTGCATAAGAAAGTTGAAAGTTGAATTTCTGACCACAAAGGGATTTAGAAGGCTCTGTCTGGTAATTATACAGTCAGATAATCCTAAACACCCTCTGTGATTTACAGAAAGTTAGACCAATGTTAATTAAATGCTTCTTGTAGAAGGAACCTCAAGAGGTTTATGAAAGGAGGCATGGACAAACAAACATTAGAGCTGCAATCCTCTGCCGATAAAAGAGTTACGTTTTGTCCTTGTATTTTAGTCTGTTGGCTTGCTTCTGTCTCTTTATAAACTCTGAGGAACTTTTAAAACTAACCTGGTGGAAACATGTTGGCGTAGGATTAGTTTTATTATGGCTGAATATAGCTAGATGCTCCATTTGTTTCTTTCACATTGTTAACACAAACAGTTGTCTATGTTAACTTATTTTTAGTTCTAAGTCCGCTGTCATTCAGGTGAATGTGGAGGATTTACAAGACCAAAACTATACAGCGTAAAAAGAACTGCTGAAAATTCTTTAAACAGCTCTGAATCATTTTTCTATTTGAATTAACATTACAATTGTCCCGCACAGGCCTCATCCTTCTTTGTCATTATGCGAGTTGGCCCAAAGACAAACGTAAACTAAGCAATGGGTGGGTATCTCCTGCTGGGTAATTCTGTGATCGTGACATGTGTGTGAATGTGCACATGTGGCACGTTAACAAACACAAAAGCAGTTACTACAAGCATTGGCTTTCCTCCATAAATTCATAGAATTTTTTTTCTTGCCTTCTTCTGCAATTCATTTTATTTATTGCCAGCCTAATTCCCTTTCTAGCACTGTCCTATATTATTTCCCACTGCTTCTCCTTCTGCACAGGGGGTGTTTGTTCCAGATGAATACTCACCACCAAGGTACCATCTAAAAATAGCTACATGACTCCTGCAAGAAGTGTGAATGTTACTATCACAATTATTTTAGTTACTGAATAAAAGCTGTACAAATTGTGCATTTACTGTATGTAAACATCTTTTAGGCATTAATCCAACAGGGATGAGAACGAAGACACAAATAAACCTAAGTAAATAGTCTATTCATCAGTCTTCCCTCTTTTCCCCCTAATTATTGCTTTTCAGTTTTTCTTCTTTCATACATTTACAGTCAGTCCCGCCTATGCTCTCGGTGACACATCTTTCGTGACTTTGACCTCCAGCTGTCGAGTTTTGCTGTGGCTTGTCCCACCTCAGCAGTTCCAAATACTCTTTTATTAAACCATAACTTTTCCACGCCTACATTTTGCCAGCTTCCCACTCCTAATAGTTATTTATTTACTTTCTGACAGAGTAAACCTCACTGAAGCATGCTCCTATAAACTATGCACAACACATTTTATTGACGTGAGGTAGCCGGCGTGCCTCTGCTCTAATGATAGGGCTGTTGAGGAGGCCGCGCCCCACACTTTTGCCTCTATTATACACCAGCCTACCGCACAAGCGACCAATACCTCCGTCTTAGTGGGTGGTGAAGGGTGGGGTTATGTGGAAAAGGCCCAATGGACGGTGCAAGCAAGCAACATCTGAATGAACTAGCAATAAGCAAATGACATAAGCAGATCCGACCAGGGCATTTTGAAGTCATTTTTAGACTCCCAATTGTGGTGAGAATGCCAACATCTGGAATAGATTTTAGGTTCTTGCAAGCAACTGGTAAGGAGGGAGTTTAAATGCATTTCAGAGGCTAGAATTCAAGTGTAAAACAAGAAAGAATCATATTGTTTTTATTGCATTTTATTCTATTTTTATTATCTTGGATTTACTAAAAAATTGCCTAAATTTTAATGTACACAGCTTACTGACATTTAATTGCCATGTTTCAGATGATGTCACTACTGTTTATGAGCCCATATTTTTAATTGATGAGGGTTAGATAAATTCATACTGTTCATATGTTTTGGTAGGACATACATTAAGCAGAATATATAACTTTTGAATTATTACATATGATTATTTGTGAAATTGTCCATAATTTAAGAGTATGACATAATAATCACATTCTAGAATTTGAGAGCAAAAAGAAGCTGTACTTACAAAAATGTTTTATGTCTCATTCAAGCTTTTTACATGTATCTGGTGCAGAGAAGAATTTACCTGTATGAGTCCCTGTAGCTCATGGTGTCATGGCCCGAATCTTCCTGGTCTTCTTCACTCACTTTGAAGCAAACCCTCTTGATGCCCCCATGCTCCACTTTGTCCTGATCACAACCATCTTCACATGGGGCAATAGAGGGGGGCTGGCTGGGCTCGTACACCGAAGTTTCCCCATTGTCCCCCTGAAGCTGGGTTGGTTCTGTGATGGATGACAACAAGCTAGAACACAGAGAAAGAAAGGGAAATTTTAATAGCAAGCACTGAATACAAAATAAATATACAGTTGTAATGTTAAAAGAAGGCACAATGTTTTGCTTAATGTTATGACTCACATTTTGCAAATAAAAATAATTGAGTTTAAATAAGACAATTACTGATCAATTTCATCTAGCAATTCACTAGCAGCTTATTAAAATTCAACACGTAGCACAATGTGTGTCATCTTTTGGCAAAACTTATTGTTTTGCTGTACTAGTCTTAGCTCATAAATATTTTGGTCTGAAGAATGTTCCTTTTGTGTTTCTCATTTTTAAACAAGCCAGCAGTCAGACAAAAGAAAGCTGTCTTTAGAAGTTTAAAGGATTATAACACTAGCTCAAAATGCAGTGTGGATTATTTAGTTATATTTTAGAAGTATACTATGCTTTATTTTAAGTTTCTGTTATAACTATGCACGCATAATAACAGAATGCTTACACATCTATTTGTGCCACATAGAGCTTCATCTCCCTCACTGCCACGTCCAGGCGACTGTACAGCTGAATGTAGTTGTCCTGGCTCTCCGTGTCTTCATGTTTGAGGAGGTTACTCAGCCCGCCTTCTCCCTGGCTCCTTCTGCCATTCATGCAGCCATCCTCTCCATCTAACAGAACCTCTCCAGAATCCTCCACCTCGTCCCCCTCCATCCCACTGCAGGTCCAAGAGGGAGCTCCCATACTGGTGACACAGTGCTGAGTGTGGGACATGGGGTTCAGTTGGGCTAGGAAAAAACAAAAAAAGTAGGTATTAGTTAGAGCTACTGAGTGTATATATGTGTATGTATATGTAACTCTGCAAAGGTAAAAAAAAATAAGACATGAGAGGTGGATCCAGAACTTACAGCTATAACTTATGTACTAATAATAGAAAAGACACAGTTAAACAGTCTATATATTATTATTTATATGCTGTCTCAAAATGTTCTTTTGTCATCAAATCAATTTTCTACCATATTGCCCTGCACTATTAGGTGCATATAAAAAGATTCAAACAAAACTGAACTGCTGTTATATACAGTATATCAGATCATATAGTAATGATGGTTTTAGATAATTATGATGATGTACTGTTTCACTTCCAGACTGAAAAAAACAATCGTAGTTGAATAATCTTTTATTATTTAGAGGAACCATATTCCATACAGGCTAACCCAACTAAGTTCATGCTGTCAGCACAAGTGTGAAGCAGATGTCTCTCTGGCAGCTGCAGCTCTATGAAAGATGAGGCTCTAAGATGCTGAAACAAAATGGGTTATTTCAATTGTCTGCTGTCTAGACGTTTGTTTATTTTCACAGAGGAGGAACTACATTATGATGCAGTGTGAAATTGGAAAAACAAAAGTATGAGTCCGAGAGAGGGGCACTTTTTGTTTCGCGTTTGTTTTGTTTAGTGCTGTGCTTCTAGTGTCTTGAGCATCACCTTTTATTTCTCTTGGTTTGTGCTACTTTCTCTTTGACCGGTAGTGTGATGATGTGACCCTATGCCCGACATGCATTCCTACATTGTCTCAAGGTCCCAACACTGCTGACATAACTGAATCGTCGCTACATGTCAATAACATGGGAAAGACCAAGGGTTAATGGAGTCTTAATGGCATCTCACTCCATTATGGGTATTCATGTTGAGAGCCTATGGCTGGTGGAACACATTCCTGTCTATGTGTAGTGGGATTTGAATGGTCAGGAAGGGTCATCTGTCAAAATAACCACAAGGCTTAAGAAAAGTGGATCAAACAAGAGGCATGAATGGCAAAACTAACCAAACCTGATCAAATCCACTTACTTTATTAATTATGTTTTTTTGAGCTATGGTAAAAAAAAAGACTGTGTACAACAAGCAACATCAATTGCTTTAAACATATTTTTAGGTTTACCTTGATCAGGGTCCATCCCAAAAATTGAGTTTTTGCGGCCAAATCGGATGCTAAAAGTTCTGCCAGCAGATGTTGTGCTCTTTGGGTAAGACACCTGCATTAGGTTTACGTGACAGTTGGTGGGTACAAAGTCCATGCAGCCCAGACTGTGAGGCCGCACTCCAGCTTGTCTGAAGGAGGGCCACACCTTGTTACCAAGCTCCAGAGCAAACTGTGGAGAAAAATCATTCACTAGAGGTTTGAACAAAAAAAAAAATACTCATAATAATAACAACAACAAAAAAGTAAAAAATAATATTAATAATAAAGCACAATGAACATTTATTGTGTGAAAGGAAGTTATGTTAACCTAAACTGAAATTTATTTTCAGAAAATGTGTTCATTATGTTTAAAAAGATGGTTTAAAATACCTGCTGATAATTACTGATTCGCCGCCGGATACTTTCCAACTTGGTGTCACAAATCTGTCTGAACTCGAATTGAGGCATCGTTACCACCCGGTCGTTCTGGGAGATGAGCTGACTGCAGTTATGCACAAAGAGGCTGTCATCATTACAAAATGCCTCAAGGATCTGTAGAAACATGAAGCACAAACCAGGGTAGATTATTAACACAATGAAAGAAGAGACACATAGCCGCATATTGGCAAAGGAAAAAATGCCTTGAGGTGGAAAATGTTTGAATTTCAATACAACAACTATTGCAAGCTGTGATCACACAGGACACGTCTCTTATGCTTACCTTCGCTGTGAGGCTAAAGCAGCCTTTAGGTGCCACTATCTTCTCCAGGACATTGCACCTAATACCAGCCGTGCTGACGTATTCATACACTACTCCATGCTCCAGATTGACATTGTCAACTGTTAAACTGACTAACGGAAGGTCTTCAGACAAGGAAAGTCTGCTGAGTTGGTATTCTGAAAAACACAGAGCTTAATAAGTAAATATTTGCTATGTTGTAACAGTTTAATGTTTTTAACATGTCACCTGTTATGTTGGTGCCATTCTCTTTATCATGGTCTGATCCATTTTCTATTGAATATGGCCTCAGTACACCCTCCTCTTTTTGCTTCGAGTCTTGTAGATGTTCCTCTGCGTCCTCAAAGACTCTGTAAACCCACTGGCCCTAGGACACACAAATTATGCATTCAGTCAATCATCTTCCCATTCACTCGACCTGTGTATCTTTAAGCTAATTCCTTAGAAATATAGTTTTAGACAGGGCTGTAAGGGTCAGCTCTTTTACACAAATATAGTTTGAAGAGGCTGAGTGAAACTTGTTCAAAGCTTTGAACCACCTATTTAGTTCCAGGTCATGGATGTCAAACTATAAAGTCTGCGCATACAGCTGTACAGGAGGCTGCGCAGTACGGCAAGTAGGCACACCTGTATTTACAAACAATTGGCTCGCACTGCTTCATCCACATTAACACAGTTGTGCAGACTACTCTTTCTGTACTGCCTCCACACATGTGCAGTGGACATAGGGGCAAAGAATGCTTTAAAAAGTTGAATTTAACTGAGGCTGAACATGCACCAAACTTGCGTACCAGCATGTTTGCTTGTATAGCTGTTGACACTGTCTATAAATGTCTCTATCATCAGACAGGTCAGAAGAGATGTAATGTCCCAAGTATTTATATTCCTTAGTCTCTTTAAACTTGATGTCAGATAAATAGAAGTCAGGGTAAATCAGTTTATAGTCCTCCCTGCTCTGGACTTTCATGATGTTGCTTTGCTTGCATTGTATTTGATATCAAACTCAAGTCCATATTGGGAGCACACCTGCAGTAGCTTTTGTAAACCAGAGCCATTCACAGTCATTTAAAATCATTGACAGATCACCCATGTAAACAATGAACAAAAATGGAGATAAAATACTGCCCTGTGTCACTCCATTAGACACCAAAAAATGAGTAGAAATAATAGAGTAGAGTAAAGTAGAGTTACCCCCATATTCGTATAGTAATTTTGCTCAAAGTTTTGCAATGAGCCAGGTAATACGCTGTGTCTATAGTTTAAGGCATATCTTGTTGAAATGTCACCTTTTATAATATTTGAATTATGTTGATATTCAGTAGCAGCACAGCCAATAGATTATTTATAATCATATGATCATGTTTTTATTTTCATACTTCTGACACAATCAAACGGCAAAAACCAGGTTACATTTTTCTCTCTTTCTTCAGGATTTCGTGATTTTCCATGAAGGTTAATAAGTCAGATAAAATTTTGTTGTGTACATGCTTTTATCAGTATCCTTACCGCTTGTAGTGGATGCTGATGTGTGTGCTGTGCACTGAAGTGCTCCAGGACCTCCTGACAGTCACTCAGGTTTACGTTGTTGCCATTGACCTTGAGGATGACCTGGCCTGGTTGTAGTCCTGCCCCTGCCGCCTCTAATCCTGCAGTGTGTCAAAACAGGGTCATAGGTCAGTGCTAAGAATTTAAATGCCAAGTTTCAACAATTGTAGACAGTACTTTCAAGAGTACATTAACGCTTGTGAAAGAGAAATACCATAATTTATGACAAAACAGACTATAAACATTTTTAAAAAGAGTGTATTTTGAATACACCAAAAAGATATATTTTTCAATGCGTATGTATTTACTCAAGTTAATTACCAAGGTTTGATGCCCTATCATGCTGTCCCTAGATACTATTGGACTTGTGATGCAGTCTGGAAGTTCAATCAACACCTTCATCATCTACCACTCCCCTCTAAAAATACACATTCTGGCATCGCTTTTGGCTGAGAGAACTGTTATTTAAGATGGATGTGTCTTGAGTGAAAACAAATAAAGATTGTTAATTTAAGAATTAACCTTAATTACACTAGAACTATGTATGTTAAAAGTTTGTCTTTCTTTCTTTATGTTTTAATTAGATTATCCCTTGTTTAATTTATCATGAACCTAGCTTTATTTTGCCTGTAGGTGTAATAAATACTGCAATTTATTACAACAACATAAGTAGAGGTTTGAACTCTGACCAATTCTGTGGGTCATAAAACTAATGGAAGCCTGCTTAAAACAGAAAAGCACAGGTGGTTTAGGCAGAGTTACGTCAACTTTCCCTTGTGAAGAATGATAAGAAGACAGACCTACTGACTGTTAAATGAGGTAAAAGCATTTTATTGCAAGCCATCTTTTATATTCCAAACTCTAACGGGATATTAACGTTAAATGAGTGCTTTATTCAAAGTTTTCATTCTTGATGTACATTTTTATTAAAAGATGGTCTCCTCTGCTTTGGAATTTGTCCTAATATCAAAACTACCTGTACTTACTTAATACAATAATGCCATTCGGCTCGCTCACCTTTTCTGACAGCGTGTACATGAGGAGGCGCAGAGCCAGACAGCCTAAATGAAAGACTGTCTGGATTATCAGGAATCTTCACAATCCTACAAAATAATTTGCATGTATATTGAACCATGTCCACACTGAATTAAAATCTTTGTTCTTTTATGTAGCATCTTACTCCTTGGCTTTGGTAGCGACCAATAGTCTCAGAGACCTCCGTATGCAGAAGGACTGGCTGATCATAGTTTCCACCTCAGAGAATGGCCTAAGGAACAGCAGGTCTTCGTTGATGGTGTAGATCTTTCGGCCCACCTGTAGACCAGCCATCTGCACAGACAGACAAACAGCTGGACACTTACTAGGTGATCACTGAATCTTAAACACA
Organism: Mugilogobius chulae; assembly: GCA_038363315.1. Lineage (NCBI taxonomy): Eukaryota > Metazoa > Chordata > Actinopteri > Gobiiformes > Gobiidae > Mugilogobius > Mugilogobius chulae. Next base: position 27,540,210 of record CM076414.1, read on the forward strand.
AATTTAATATATCCTACATTTGAAAACTTGAGTGTAGTGTATTTTTACATTGGTAAAAATAATAAATATTTGACAATTTGTGCACATATTGTACTGTCATTTTAGTATAGATTTTTAGTTATATATATTTTTATGGAACAGGCACTGCATATGCCCTCATTAAAGAATTTCTTTTATCTCATTATTCATGAGATAGCAGTACAACCTGTTCCATTTGAATCCTTGTAAAAATGGCGACCTTAGCACTGCAGCTCTGCACATGAATGCCACCAGTCACCTCACACATCTCCAGTCACGTTGTAGAAAGAATGCTGCTTCTGTGTGCTCACTGTGTGAGCCCAGTGTCCTGGGCAGAGATCCGGAGGGGTGGCCTTACTTAACTGAGTTTTTTGGGTACAAGCCCAGGAGAGAAATGACTAAGAGGAGCAGTGGTTATATCTAACGTGGATAAATAGTGTAAATATGCATAAAAAGAACATAGATGTCTGCAACATGTGACTTTGTGCAAGCCTGATAGAACTCAAGAGCACAGTGTCGTGTGTTTTGATTGTGAGCCCTTCTCAGAGCCTCACGGGAACACAGCTGAGGCTCAGTTAGGGAGCTGGCACAAAACTGGATCACCACTAACTAGTATATGGAGGGAATCAGGGCTTCTATGATCTCTTAGATCGTTTACAGTCACATGTAGATCTTCTGATAAAGAAATAAATGCATACAAAAAGCCAGTAACTAATAAGCAACTACTCAGTAAAATGAGCATGTTTTCTCATTGAAGTAAGTTGATGTGAAATGCAGTTCTAATGGCACTTGTAGAAGAAAGACTGACAGCAGTTGCCCTGACAGGAGACAGCCATTACCTTCCAGCATGGCCGCTCTGAGCCAGAGGAAGACAGAGTGACCATTACCTCAGCGTGGGAGCCCCTGGTGACAGACTTCACCACAATGGACTTGTTTTTCTCCTCAATTTCAAAGCCGTAGTCCTCTTCTTCAGGGTGAATCTGGGCAAGAAAATGCCATAACACTGGAGATTTATAACAACGTCACGGAAAAGCAATACTTGAATCCTTGAATCATATTGATTGAAATCATACACCACATACAAAAATTTGTATGTGGGTTTTTTCATGCCAACAAGATAACTGACACATATAAACCAAAAAAGATGAAAACTTTTAACAAATCCTAATGCGGCTAGAATGTATCTTGTGATTTTGTAATAATGCCAACTGCTTTTTAGTTCAAATTGTATTGCAATCCCCAGTGAGCCAGCTTGGTTAATGCTGTCATCACCAAACACATTAGCCTGCTTCCATTAGCGGAGCGGCTAGGGCCATCTTCCTGCTGCATGCTGCTGATAAGATGCAGATCTCTCTTGTTATTGTATCAGGGGAGATTGCTTCTGTAAATAAAGAATTCCCACACCATTGGCTTCAACAGTAGGCTACCCATAATCATTTAGATTGCCTGTTAATCAGAAAGAGAAAGTCTTGTGTTCTCATGCTCGCTTTGTTGTAAGACTGACAAAATTAGAATTTAAATTTAAACAAGAATTAGAGTTATCTATTAGTACAAAGCAAGTAACATTCATAAGAATTGATGATGATTTTTTTTTTTTTACAAGAAATTGTCACATAGTTTGTGTGTATGCTACATCCTGTGTGATTTACTTTGCACATGTGAAGAGTTTCACAAAAGCATTGCTCTTTAATCTCGAGCTGTTAACAGTTAATAGGTAGGTTTCAAGTTCTAGAATTCAGTTATAGGCCAGGTGGAGGGCAAGTGGCCATTTTTCCTATTAATAACAATTTGCTATGAAATATTTCAAAACATATTTAACACATTTAAAAAGTGGCTATTTCTGAGATGACAACACCCATTAATCTTTTACATTACAAATATGAACTTCATTTAAACAATATTCATTTTAGCTGCCTAAATAATGCACGCCAGTTAACAATGGAATTCTCACTGACCATGGTATAATAATAGAATAGAATAGAATATCTTTATTGTCATTGTACAACCTGCACAACGAAATTTTAAAAGCCCATCCACAGTGGAAATAAGTTTATACATACGCACAAAACACACACGAAAAGAAGCCACTGGGAGAGCGAGCCGCAGCGTCTGTGCGCGCCGCCATCTTGGCGGCGCACAGACGCTAATAAGGAAGAAAACACCATGAGAGCGGAAAAGGTGAGCTTGTTTGTTTGTTTTTACAAAAAAAGCACCAGATAGAGGAAACTAAATTGAAACAAACTGTTGCCAGACTCCACACAGATACACAGTAGAGAGGAGTCTGACTGTGCCAAGTTTCAAAATGATTCCCTCTTCATTATATTCACATTACCGTAAAATGCATAATAATCAGACTATATTCAAAAGGTACCACTAAAGCAGCCCAGGAACCCATGGGTAGACTTGAATAGGCCTATATATCGTGAGAAATTTCAATTACATTGAGCCTTAAGGATCAGGAAGAAAGGAAGAATAAAGAAAGCGTGGAATAAGCTCAAACTCACCACCAGAGACTTGACCAGGATGTTCTCGATGAGTTTGAAGTCGTTGCGCTGCAGTTGTTTGCTCTTAGTGCTGGTTCCTTCTGTCTCTTCATCAGCATAGAAACGGAAAAACTGGGAATCATCTTTGAACTCACTCTTCTCCAACACTGTAAGACAAATGTATTTTTAGGCTAAATCAAAAGTTTCATAATAAGCTTTAAATAAGGCCAATATACATTGTTGGACCTATCTGTACATAGATCACCGCACTGTTTGACAAACTAAATAAATATATGTTAAAAAAATGACAACTGACTCTTTGCATAGAAGCTGTTTTTTATGGTTAAACTTCATCATTAGCACTGACAAACACATTTTATAAACACACAAGTGTCTTTTGATAAAACGGTTCTGATTCTGATTTGTAAAGTTACATGTTGTCAAAGAAAATAACTAACAGGTTACTGTTCATTGACTGAAAATATGGTGTTTTTATTTTAAACTGAAGAAGTTAAAACCCATAGAAATGAACTGAACAGGAGGTGAACATGTCAGCAACATGGTAACATTTGTGACAATAAGCAAGCCATCGACATTCTGAGCAGAGTCAATTGAAACTGAAAATAAATGTGCAGACAGTGGCACGTTGGTGTGAATATGACAACAATATTTTCATTTCAAAACAGAAAAGCAGCACCACAAATGCCACTTAAACAAGATTCATCTTCACACAAACATGCTAATTGTTAATTTGCTCATTAGGTAATGATGCTATGGGACATCTGGAGCCAAAGCACATCTGGATTGTAGCATAAAGCTGGCTGTGACTAGACTATCTCTGGGGGCTTGACAAAAGATTTTGTTGTAGTTCCTCAGAAGTCTCACTGTTTGGAAGGTCTCCTCCACAACACATGGGGCTCTTCTTAGGTATGAGAGAGAAATGTGCAAAAAACAGCCTCTAGGATGGATAACTGTATGTATTAAACTACTGAACATATTTATATTTGATAGGTTTCATAAATATAAATATGTGAATCATTTATGGTGATAATATACAGTATGACACAAGTTATAGTAATTAAGACATAAGTTTACAACATGCTTCAAAAAATTATCTTATTTTAATTATTATGAAAGAACGCAATGCTTGTGCATTTGTTGCAACTGTGCAGAAAAAAGCAAAATTTTGAAGTCAATGATGAAGGATGCCAAGATCTAACACAGAAATGCCCAGCTGAGATTTGGAGAGCATCTGTCTCGGTTCACTGAACAAAAGCCTTGACAAACGATTACACACCACACCCACACATAGATCCCCAACAACTCAGATTCTACCACAAGAAGGACTTGGAACGGAAGTAGAAATATCAAGTTATCACTAAAAGAAACACTAGTTCACACAGATAGATAGAAACCCGCCTAGACTACACGGTCTAGTTTAATAAGTCCTACAGGCTAAAAGTTAAAAAAAACAAGTCAAAACAAGGTCAAACACAAGAGTCAAAGACATAAAATAACAAAGAGAGGCAATGTGCTGAATCAGGAACAAGAAGGCAGGAAGAGACAGACTAAAGCTAAAGGTGAAAGGTGCCAACGGGAGGTGACGAGAGAGGTTGTGACCCAGATAACAGGTGACCAAAGGTGACCACAGAACAGATGGCATCCAACGTTAAAAAATTCTAATACACAACTAAGAAACAGTATGAGCAAGAATTGAAGACATAAAAGCTAAAAAAAAAATCTGGACGCCCTTTTTGTAACCAACATGTAGTTTTTAAGCCTGTCATGATTTTATAAAACAAAAATATTTTTCTTTTTCTCCAAATCTGTCATCTCTTTTTTAGTCCTGTCCAGTGGTCACAGCTGAGTGGAGTGACCCAGACGGTCATGTAGTAACGCCAAACATCTCTGGTTAGGGTACACTGCTAATGCTGTTTATGTTGCCCAAAATGGGCAGGAACTATGTGGTCTGAGAGGCTACTGTGGCTAAAGCTAAGAGTGCTTCAAGTCCATTTCAGGACTATGATGCAATAAAAGGGTAAAGTTAATATTACTTTTTAGGGGCAGAGACAAAAATAATAAAGGACAAGAGTCCCAGGGTAAATTTAGTACAGTAAACATTTTTTGCTCATATGGTAAGCGAAGCTTTGTACAAGTGTTGTAGCAAATTTTAGGCACTTTAGGAATCTGCACTAAAATGTATGTAATGGTGGTAACAATTATTTCAATAAAAAGTTATTACTAAATTTTGATCAGTTTATAACTATAGGTGTTTGTACATTTATTGACTGACTTTATTGTAATGGTTATGGTTATGGTTATGTGATGTTTTCTATAAATAAGAAATTCTGACACACATAAATAATACTTTAGAAGCATAACTCTCGCACCCTTGGTGAAGGATAACCCAAACACTATTTTAAAAATGAGTTAGTGAGACAGGAGGTGACTGACCGTGGTGCATGAAGCCATTGTTGCAGAGCCCCACTCCGAGCGTCACGGCGTCCTCTCGGGTCGAGCAGTCTCCCTGGGAAACACAATCAATGACGCACACAAGAGGTCACTCACAATGCTGTTTACACCTTTGGAGACACAGTAGCCAAGCCTTGGCCGAACAAATCCAATAAAGGTTTTCTATCATGTCTACTTGGATTACATTTGACAGAGGAAGGTAGAGATGGCTGCTCTAAGGCTACAAAGACATTATCATTTATGAACAATTGTCTTTTTGCTGAGGCGCTTACTAACAGAAATAGTAGGTTATGTTGTTGAATGTGGAACAGAAATAATCTATTTCATCATATCATAATCTATTCTGCAGAAAACTTAATAGCTAAAAATGTCTTTCAAAACATGCATTATTAATGTTAATAGGATCGCTTCGCCACAGCACAGATCTGACTTGTAACTTTGCCTGGTAGGATCACTTGCTTGTCTACAGAGGGGCAGATATATTGTGCAGACAAAGCAAAGACACTTTTGATAATACAAGCTCATGACAGATTCTCTATCAGAAAACAAACATTTCTGGTCCATGGTTTCTTTAGTGAGCGAGTATACAGCAACTTTTCCTAAATCAACCAGGCAGAATATAGTATTTGTTCAGTACAAACACAACAACAGCATACCACAATAAGCAATTACTGAAAGAAATTTGTTAACCGCACATTTGTGTTGGTGCCTTTTGTTAAAAAAATATCAATACAATTACCTGTGAGAGTAACCAGTCCACCAATTTGCTTGCAGGCACAACAGATTTGAAGGTTTTCAAATGGTGGTCTCTGTCCCTTCAAGATAAACAAACAAAAATTTGTTAGATATACATGTTTAGCATAAAAGTCATACCCAAGACAGCGTCATTCAATTTCTAGCTCTTATTCTCATTCTCATTTAATGCCATGTCTGAAATCTAATAAATGCAAGCCTCATTTGTCAGTTATGCTTTGAGAAATGTCACAGATCCATCACTCAAACATAATTAATGGTAGCACTCAACAATGGCAGTTTAGTGATGGATTAAAAAGCCAGTGCTTGTTACATAATGAGCTGGTGCAGGCGGAGGGAGTGCTTTTGTATGTTAATAAGATTTGTCCCTGGTCCAGAACCTCTTTGTTTACACTAGTGGAAGTCCTGGACACTTCAATCAGACTGAGAGATAGAAGGGAAGATACTCCAGCGAAGTAGAGGATATGTGTGCTGCTTTTTATCACCAGTAACCAAAATTAGAATGCCTCTGGGTTTACATTAACATGAAAAAGATCATTTGAGAAAACATGTATTTAGGTACAAATGGAATTTGTGACAAACTTTTAGTTTTTGCAATGATAACTCTTTCTTATAACATTGCTTACTCAGTATTCATCATTTCCAGTAAGGCTTGGCAGCGCATGAGGTAAATTCTAGATGGAAAATTATGTGGAGCTCATTTTCTTTTGATTACAAAGTAAAAGATGTATAATTTCAAAAAGTTCTTTAAAGTATAGGGTGATTTATACAAAACCAAAATGCAAATTCTGTCTGATCTATTAGATTTTTTTATTTGTAAATTATGTATCATGTTTCCACTTGTGGAGGGTTAGGATTCCTTCTTCTTTTATGAAGTCATAAAAACGTGGCACTTAAGATAATGAAGAGAAGTTAAACAACATTAACCTGGAACAGCTAATTCTTGGCTCTTAGTACAAGATGGAAAGAAAAGAGCTCCAAGGGTACTGTGTTTAATTCAACCAACATGACGTGGGCCCAATGTGATCCCTTGATGAATATGCATGCTGCACCTGGATACAGACCTTATTAGCATAGTGGAGAAAGGACAGGGCAGGTACTCACTTGATGACAGGCGTGTGGAGGCTGTGCAGGCGGCAGTATAGTCTAACGCCCTAAAAACCAGAGAAAAGGAGAGGGAAGAGGAGAAGGAGTGGAGCCAGTGAGTCAGAGAGCACACACCTTAGGTAAACAAGAACGAGCATGGCCCCAGGACATAACATTTCAGTGACAGTAAAAGCAGTTATCCTGCAGTTATGCTTTTAAGAAAAAGATTTAGAACCCATAAACTTGTTCAAGATGAGCCTGAGGAACAATTCTGACAGTTGGAGCAAAACAGGTTTAAAACTTATCTTACTGCAGGGCTGTAGTAAAATTATTATGTTTACTATTGTGTTTAGCTGACTATGATATACAGTATTCCACAGTGCAATTTGTAGTTAGGATATAACAAAGCTAATTACAAGGCCTGTCTGTTAAGAATTTATGTTTTAAGACTGATAACTTCTAGTAAACAATGTTTCACAAAAATATCATATTTTAAATGCCATGCAAAATAATGTTATGTGGCAAGGAGTCATTTAAATAAGACTACAAATAGGTTTCACTGTAATGATAAATGTATTACAGAATTCAGTCATTTATGACTAATAACTAAACTTCCCTGTACAGCATGTTCACAATCAGTGTCATCCACAGCCTCCAGTACTTTTGGTTACCTTAGACATTATGTCCTCCATCTCACTGCGAGCCTTGTAAGTGCCATCATCATAGCGAAACCGGTACAGGACCTGCTCGTTCTTAAACTGGTGTTTGTCTGACACTGAAAAGCAAAAAATATAGATATATACAGTATTAACAGTATTTTCTTCAAGGCAAAATGTTCTAGTAAGAGATTGTCAGCAAAGAAAATCCCCTGTGTCAGAAAATTACAAATACACTATATATTTCCATTTGTCTTTTGTTGTTTTGCAGTGACTACAGCTTACTTGAAGAGTTTTATCTATAGTTGGGGACAAAAGAAGAAAAAACCAAACCCAGAGGACAGAAAACTTTAATTAAAAAGTAAGCTTTGGAAGAGCAATTACAGTAGAATAAATATAGGTCTTTCAAGCTTAAAATCAAAGTAATATAACTGTCATGAATTGGACTGGAGGTAAACACATGGATAATAGATGGTGCCAAACAGAGGCAAAGTGGTTCCCCCACAACAAGCTGGCACAGACTCAAACAAGTGGCGGGTATGCTCCGTCTAGACTTAAAATGCGCTCATAAAAACTGGAGGAATGCACCACCAAATCCACCATTGTGCTACATGTCACATCCAAGACAAACATCAAAATGTGTGAATAGTAATTTATGCGCAGATTATTCAGACAGATGACAGATACAGGAGTAGTTGACTTATGTGTTTAAAATAAAAGATCTCCTCAGAGCAGTTGCCTAGGTCTCCTGAGATAGACAGCTACAATTTACCTTTTTGTCACTTTGTACTTGACAGCTCTTCACAGCTGAACACATTGCCTGAAGGGCCTGTGGTTCGATAGCTTGCCCACAAAGATGTACTATAGCCCCACAGAGCACTGCATGACATGTTCTCTGTGGTTGTGGGCTTCTCTGAGGGTGGATTTCATGGGATTTTCCAAAACCTTTAAGCAATATGAAGAGTGAGTGGGAGCAAATTTGACAAAGATGGTGGTTTGGATGTGGGTTGTGAAAAAACCTTGGGAAAATCTCAGGTTTTATTTTATTGGGGCATTATTACACCAAAATGTTCAAAAACACTGGCGCTCAGTGCTCGTCAAACAATGTTTTTTTCATCATCAAGAGCAAACAGATAGTAAAATCAATATTAGCACACATTATCCACACGGATTAAACTATTTGTTTGACTCGTTTGTGTAGTATTTTGAAAACTGCACTTCGGCAAGTAAGAAAAACTCAAGCTCAAAAACTACTGGTCAGCTTCTACAACAGACATCAATAGGATGTTCCCCAAACAAAATATCTTTCAGGTACAACAAATCTCACTGTTGGTTTTGTTAAACGTTTAGATGGTGATGACATCCAAATGTCGACTTTCTAAGATAAAAAGTACAAAAATGCAAACAAGACAGAAACTTGCTTATTATGACGATAAAGTACAGCTTCACCATTTATCAACATGTTGGTGTGTGAAAAAAAGATGTACGCAATCTCGAATGAAATGCAAAAGTAGACAAAATTCAACAAGGATGGCAAATATGTTTTTGGACACATTCAGCATACTGTGCCTCCAAGTATCAAAAATGACTTTCTTCTATTCACACTGCTGCTAAAGCAGTATCACATAAAAGTCACAAACACTCGCCTTAGCTTAAGCTTCAGTTGCTTCAAAAACAACATAGACTCAGGTGTAAAGAACAGAGGGATCCTGCAGCGCTCTAGGCTGGTCACCTGTACACATGCATTATTCAGAGATGTTAGGGGCTATGCGTGCAGCTCACCCTCATGAATGATTCAAAAACTGGACATTAAAAGCCACACCCTGAGAAAACAAGACATGTTCAATAGACAACACCGGACAGTTTGTTGTTGCTTTTTCTACTGTAATCAATAGTATTCTGTAGCTAAAAAAAAAGTGAATCAGGGGAATAAAGTTACCAAGAGTAGACAGGATGAAAAAGTGCTGAGGTCTGGATAGAACATAAACAATGAGAAAAGTTTTGCAAAAAAGAGAAAGCTCACCGTGGTGGATGATGCCATTTTCCAGCAAGGCCTGTCCCAGATTCACCCCCTCCTCAGCTTTACTGATCTCTCCACTTTCAATCAGCCAGGAAACAAATTCACTGAGGACACAGCAAAATATCAACTGAGATACTGAACACACAGACTTGGTGTTTCACATTTAGTTAGACTAGAGCTTTTTGCATCAGTTAATGTGACCCTTTAAAATCAACCAATATTTAAAAAAATATATAATCAAACCAACACAGTTATTTGAAAAAAGAACTGATACTGAAACATTACAAAAGTTGGGCAAAGTTGGAATTTTCATGAACTAATGTAAGAGCCAGAAGTGGGTCACTTAAGTAAGTCAAATCAAAACATCCAAGTCATAAGTCTAAGTCAGCAGGTCATAAGGATCAAGTCAAGTCACCATGAGAGCATCAAGTTATACATTTTTTTGAAGACAATTTTCTATTGAAATTTGACCAGCAGCAACAGAAACAGCTATAATGTAAAAACTATATAATAATTATTATTAACATTAAAAGATATTGACATTAGGTATCAGACTTTTCCTCAGTATCAATAATTAGATTGAATTTCAGTATTGTCACATTGCTAGATAGGCCACTAGACAAATATGCTGAACTTTACGTGTCCATCATTCATCGTATACAGAATGTAAAGTGTCAGATGTTATGCTATATGCCAGTAGGAGGAATTGCTCCCAGATGGTACATGATCCAAACATAGCACATGATATCTTTTCCCAGGGCCCTTACACAATATTGTGACATGTCAACAACATGTCCAAGAGCTTTTCACAAAGTTCAAGTACACCGTCTGCGACAAAGATGAGGCATACTTTGTACCCTAACCCTAGGGAAAACTGTCAGGAGAAGTTGATGCCATAGAAATCCACATTTTCAGTCAGGCTTGGTCATAAAAAGTCAGAACATAGAATTTGCTCTGTTTCTATATATTTAGCTTTTAGTTTTAGTAAGTCAATGGATGTTGAGCTTGGTTCATTGACAGTGTTGAACAAATGTTTGCAGGGGAAAATTACGCGCTCCAGAGAGTCTTTCCCAAAGGTGGGTAAAATTACATTAAGCTCAACCGGATGAACTAGGATTGAGCTGAGGATGATTTCAGTGATTCAACTGGCAATTCTGTAAAATGAAGGTTGGTGAACATTCTGATGGCTTCAGCAACCTGCACGAGAAATTTCCATTTTTTTAAGATTGCAAAAGAAATAAAAGGTGATTACTTTTGGTCACTGTCACTTCATTTAGAGTGAAATGTTTAGGTCGCTTTCATGCTGACAGGTGGGAATGAATTTCATGTTTTTTCTTATTTAATTTGAATGAATTTGAGCGAGTGAACTGGATCTATAAATTCCACATGTCTGCAAGTGCTCTAAGATGAATAGAAAGCCTTATATTAATCATAATATGGGATGTAAAGACTGTTATGTTTGAGCTCAACAGAAGCACAGAAGGAATGCTCACTGACTCTAAGTATGAAGTGAAGCACCAAATTGAACACCTGAGATCAATAAAACTAATCAAAATGCTATGCCTGCACCGGCTTTGTGTGTAACGGTTCACGTCACAGCCGCTCTAATGGACATCGACGAATGACTTCAGACAAACGTGAGTGAGTGCGTGAGAGGACATGTTATGTAAGAGGGCAGCTAATTCTGGAACAAAAAATTATGAAAATGATGAATGGAAAGAGTGGGAGTGCTAAGTATGTTAATTGTGTGTGCTTGTCTAATGAAAGAGCACCGGAAGCTAAAAAAAAAAAAAAAAATGTGCTTATTTCTTTGGAATGAGGTGGACTTTGCCATTTATTTGAATCTAGCATACTTTGGCTATTACTGGCAATAGTAAACCGGATATGTGAAGGTGAAGTGCTTTCTTAAATGGCAGCATATCGGTGTAATACAATAAGCACTCAAATGTCTGCTGTTAATTGGATCAAAAAGACAAAATGCAGAGCTAATGCATGTAATAGGCAGGAAATGACTGATGATAAAGTGAGGACAATGGAAGAGCAAGGCTTCCATACGGCACAGGATGGAGGTGGTAGACTTGGCAGTAAATGAAACAAGCAGGTGGTAAACTACCAAGGTTTCCTTAAGCTTTACGCTGTAACCAATGCTTTTTACTTGTTAATTTGCAATTTAAACTTCCATATGAATGACTATACATTTTTCACATAAGATCCAATTATGGTGTGCAATGGACACTAACAACAAATTTCCTTGTTTAGTTTAGCACAGTCATATCGAAACTACAAATAGTGTTTTACAAACAGCAGTTATCTGTTTGTGTGCTATGTATATCTATTCAGTATCTTACTGTAACAACCGAAAAGTCAAGATGAGACAAAGATGTTTGAAATCATCAGTCACTAGCCTGTATATTTTACACATCCCCCATCTTGTATTCACTGCAGTGAAATACCCATAGGGGCCAGCAAGGGAATATGTTCTTTGATGAATCAAAGTGAAGAGAGCAACTCGTGCAACCCATCAATGCCATGGGGCCTCATTTAAACAAAAGGATGTAGGGATAACCGTTTTCAGGCATATTGCCAAGACTTGGTAACAGAGTACACAAAATCTTTTGAGGGGCTGCTATATGTTACGCAACTGCGATTTGTAAACATGTAAATGACATGGCAGCCATATTCCTGGAAAAGAAAAAAAAACTCACTTTCCCATAAAGCACTTGGGCACGATGCTTAGTTTACGCCGCCGATCTTTTATCAAGTGCCGACTCTTGGTCATCATCATGTGGTAAAGTTTTTCTCCTTTTTCGGCGATCATTACATAGGCGTCTCTCTCCATTCCCAGTTTCAGACCTGCACAAACAACAAAGTGGACATTAAATTATATCACAAAGTACACAGGGCATTTTCGGGCAGTCATGGTGCTCTTGTAGGAAACAGACAGGCTTTGATTGTTACATAAATGGATCCAGAATTGAAGCAATGGCCCGCCAAAATAATCCGAGATGCTATCAGCTCGAGAGGGTGGGTTAAGATTGGGGCAGTTAACTCTCTATTGTAAGGCTGAAAATGTGAGGGCTCATTGTAATGTAATGTGCCAGTGCTCAGTGTTGGAAGCAGACTTGATGTTAGTTTTGATAACTTTCTGAACTGTGGTCACAAACCTTTGATTTATAGAGAACTACACTTTGAATGAGATACTAATTAGAATGTTTTGGAAGACATTTTCTGTAAGATTTGCAATATATTTCTGCATTAAAAGTTGTAAACTAAATCAAACAACCCTTGAATATGTGCAGTAAAGTAATGGTAAACTAAACAAAACTCTCAGCAACTAGATCAGGCAGAAATAAGATCAGCAAAACAGAGAAAGTATTGTGAAACTTGTGAAAGGAAGCAAAAATAAAATTTGTAATGTATGGTATATTTCTGCACTTTTGTGGGTAAATATTTTTTATTTGTCTGATCTAACTATAACCTAATTAATATTGCTTTTCTCATTAGTGTTTTCTTCTGCTGAAACCTTTTGACGTTTGTACATGTTTTTATTCATGATGTTTCTCATGTAAACTTTATGAACTGAAATGATATCTGAATATTAACAGAATATTCAAATTCAAATATTGCCCAGATGTTAAATTAAACAGTTGTGACTCGTGAAATTAAAGTTGCTAAAGTTTTTGAAACAATGTACAACATTTCAGGAGGACCAAAACCAGTCACATAAATAAACCAATCTGTTTGCTATCTAGATTAAAGGGAAGTGTATCAGATCACCAGAAAGGAAGTGGGCCTACACAACAATGCTCTCTCCGCATCAGTTTAAGTGTTACAGAACTAATCCAATTTTCCCACTAACTCTTTGGAGTTGAGCGTTCGCAGCCTGTGATGGAGGTGGCTTATATTACATCTCACAGCAGCTGGAGTGGACTTAAACAATGAGTGTCATTGAACAAACAGACGGGCTGTGTCCATCGCTTGGGCCCCGCGGCTTCTGCTCCAGCTGCCAGAGTTTGTCTAGAAGAGCTCCTTGTGGCATTGACTTATAGCCCTATCGCAATATCTGACCCACGTATTTCGCTGCACCAGCCTGAGGAAGTTTAGCCATCTCCACCAATATATCTAAAACAATGGGGTCTTTGGGGAGGAGAGTAACAATAAACACATTGATGGATTGTGGCTACTCGAAACAACAAACATTTAACATATCAGCATTTAAAGTAGATAACTGCATAGTAGATATTACAAGTGTTTTATAATGTAATTTGGAAAATGTTTACTGCTTACTTGCAAGTACTTGTCTAGACAGAAGTGCAGCAGACAATGGACATATTGAAGGAAATGTATGCAGTGAAAGGAAAAAATGGGGAAAGTAGGGAAGCTGGGCAGTGTGACTGATTTGGCATCTGTTAGCCTCAGGTCGATTTCCGCCGGCTTGAAACCAAACACCACAAGCTGCGGACACTCCTCAGTATTCAATCTATGTACTCTCAAACTCATTCACTTAAAACTCGAGTGATGGCAACAACAGATAAGTTAACCAATAAAACAAATTGACTGTTTCTAATTGTGATACAACTGCAGCTGATTTTCTGCACTTGCAAAGAGAGACTGAGCAAATTGTGAATGGCGACATAAGATGAAAATGAGTTTCAAGACAATGTTGAAAAATGTAGCAAAGAGTGGATGTAGAACTAGCACTTTGTTATTCTTACAAGTATTTCATCTAGCATTAATTACATTATACAGTATTTTTGTTGCAATATTCTCTTTTATATAATGCTACAACCTTAAGGCAATACATCCATGGCATAATGGGTCAATTTAACAGCTATGTGTGTTCTTGCAATTTGTTAAGTTTCGGTAGACTGTTTTGTGCATAGTGCCAATAGTAAAATAAGAATAAGAAGAAATGAGAAAGTAGGACACTAATTTCAACACTTCCCATGTGCGATACAGTTCTCTGTCTTTGGTTAAAAAAATTAAATGCACTTACTCATTTCTTTAGCTTTAAAAAAGTAATTACACTTATAATATTGTAGTTGTACAGCCTAAGCCCAACTGCCTTGTTCTTTCTTTAATGAGGTACTTTGGTTAGCCGTCCATCAACACTATCCGATGACTTGTGCACTGCCACAAATCTTGTTAAACCTACGCAATATCCAAGGGACACAACCTAACAAAGACAGATGGTCAGTGAGAAACAGGTGTGACAACCTTTGTAGAAGGAAATAACACCACAATTATTCAACAATATCATATTACTAAATTTTCCCCGTGTTAAAAGAGTTCCAGGACATAAAAATAGAGACGCTAGGGGAAAAAAATATGATGTCAGCTAACATATAAAGACAACACAAATAAAAATAATGATGACACACAAATAGTTATTTTTGGTAAGTAATCAACATTGGTTTGACAACTAAAAGCAAATCTTTCATGTTCTATTTTAAGATCCTGCCATGATGCCTTTTACACAGTATTTACTGCACAACGCGTTATTTTCAAAACTTGTGGACTTAAAAAAGAATTAAGAAAAAGTCTTTGTTGATTGTCATGGTGAAGTTACAAATGCCATGCATGTAAGGCTTTTGTTATGAAAACAGGAAAGTTAAGGAGTCTGGACATAACCATTGAATGTTGTGTGTTGAAAGTATAATAACAAAAATATCATAAAAAATGAACTTATTGCAATAGAATAAAATCTAATAATTTTCTTCTATTGTCTTTGTTCATATTTGTGTTGTCACAATTCTCAATTTAATTTTGAAACTAAGGAAGATATTATTATTATTATATTATTAAGATACTCAATTAGTGTCAATGTTGACAACATCCTTGTCTTTGTCCTTGTCCTTTTTGGAAAACCCTAGGGTTCAATACCTTAAATATAGGTTTAGTCTCGAAAAACATCTGACTTTTGCTAGCTTTGACAACTCTAGATTACAGGTAATATTTTTAACCTATATATAGCCATCTAAACAGTCTGCTCTTAGATAAACTGGTTTTCTTATTTGTCCTCAGTGTTTATCACTGACTGTAGCCTGCAGCCAAAACCAACTCTGAAGAAAAGTAAACAACAAGGGCGTAATATTGCTGAAACTTACTCATTATTATTAAACCCACCTAACCTATTTGTTCAGAAGTATTTGCCCTGTTTGTGACAACTTTATACAAAAAATGTCAAATATATCACAAAATAGGTCCTAAAACACTCTAGCCAAAACGTAGTCTGATAAAAAGAAGATAGATGTCCACTTCTGACTTTATGAGTCAGTCAAATAAAAAAATGTGACCTTTATAAATGTTTTACTTACTCTCTCTCTGCTCCCGCTCTCTCAATATGGCATCCAACCACTTCTGCTTGTCTTCTGCATTTTTAGCCATGCAGACGAACCACTTGTTTTTAGCTGTGTTATGGATCTTCCATCCATTTGTCACTGTGTAGTTGTTGCTATGGTAATCCGCTGCAAAGACATACAGACAAAACATTGAATTATATTAAATTTTCTGGAGATTGCAATGATAGTTGTAATGTTTACTTAATTATCTAAAAGGCACTACACACCCGTTTTTTCTTAAGAAAACGATCAGTTTTATTTTATTGAATGATTTCATCTACATTTAACACTAAAATCTAGGAAGTTTACTTGTGTTTGTTGTTAGCATTTGGCTAACAGCAGGTTAGCCAACAGTTAGGATACCGATACAGCAGAGTTGAATTCTTAAAACACACGGTGAAAAGAATAGAGGGATCAGAATGCAAAAGATAAATAAAGCAAAACATGGCCTACTGTAGAATATCTGCTTGTTTACATGTTTAAACTGGTATAGCATCTTTAAAGACTGATTGTGCACCTTTTTAACTAAAAAAGATACATTTAGAACAATTCTAAATGAATATAGATTATATTTAATGCCATACATTTTAACAATGTATTTTCTAAGTAGTAAGCCCTCAGTGGAAACAAACAGGTGAGTTTCTTCGCTGGAACATAGTGAACAGTTTGGTTGTGCAAAAAGACTTCTTAACAAATTCTCATCTCTGTCTAATTTTACCTTCCTTTTAGCAGCAGGTGAACAGCTCCTGAATAATGAATGGCCATCAGTAATGGCCACATTAGTCTCACGTTCAAAGGTCATAAAAATAGATCTAATACTGTGGGCTTCACAAGAAATGCCTCATTCTGTGCGGGAAGAAGTGTAAAACATTATTACTGGTCTCTATTCACACAGCCAAAACTGCTTTTACACAATCTCTGTTTTCTATGTAATTGCTCTCCAGACACTCAAAGTAAAGAGGCTGTTTTGCACAAGTTTAGTCGTCTACTTGTGTAAGTTAACAGTACTCTATGAAGATGTTTTTCTTTGTGGTTTGCAGTTTGAATGTGACAACCAAGAAGCAGCAAACATGCGCTCAGCCAGTCATGTGATCGTGCAGCAGAAAAGAGGAAACAGATGAAAAAGGCGAAGTGTTTCTGTTCAAGTGAGCCGAGAGCGCAAAGGAAATGGTGGCTTGCAAAACCACAACAGTAAATAGACTTGTATCACAAATCTATGCCCATAGGAATACATATTGCCTAGCTTTGGTGTCATGTGCGCGTAAGATAAGAATCAGACAGAGATCTGTTGCTATTCAAGAAGGTGATTGTAAGAATTGCAGGCTACATCCTGTTCAAATTGTGCTTTTGTGAGACTACACCCAAACTGTCACCAGGTACCAGATTCATATCTAACCATTTGGGTTAAAGAAATTATCACATGTTAAAACATTGTTTACCACCAATAAAGAGATTAGTCACACTTTAGGTTGCACAATTATGCATGGACAGGCAAGCAAACCAGTAAAAACTGAGAAATATCAAGCCCTATATTAATATACATGTTTTCTTCCATCTCAATCCCTAAAACAGAAAAAAAAAAAAAAATTTAAATTTTGTATCTATTATTCAAAAATTGATTAGTTAAATAAAAATCTTTCAAAAACAAATCTTTATTTGAGAATGAATCTTCAGACTGACTGAAATCTAAACTGTTTGAAAAGCAAAGCAGCAACGGAACCTGTGTGATTATGATTCGCCTTGGTCTAAATATTTGAATGAGCAGTGTCCAAAAGCTACTTTACCCTTCGCAAACACAAACCTGTTCCATCTTCAACATTTTCCACCTCCATCACCTCCGTGTTGATCCTGCCCCTAAAAACATACAGGGGCCCGTTGATAGACTTGGTCCTCTTGGTGGACTTCTTTCCAGAGACCCTGGGGTAATGGGACAAGACTGTGGTTACACTCAACAAGGAAAACATCTGTTAACACCATTGCCACATGAAGAAAGGACTTGTTTGTGACACTTTGACACCCATGCACTTGTAAGAATACTGAAACAAGCCTACAGGAATTTGCCAGGCTTATTTCAAAATCTGGCTTCCATCTAGGAGCAGGTCAATAATAAGTGTTTGTGTGTTTTCAAAGTATCATTTCTCACCTGGACTTCCTCTTACAGTAAACTAAAAGGTTGTCAAACAGGAAGAAGACACGTTCCTGAATGTTTCCAGCAGAGATTTTCAGTAGATTTCCATGAAGCAGCAGCTCCGTGCAGATATCAGTCAAATTTGTTCCCTGTAAAAAGAAAAACGTATATAAATGTAGACAACGAGACACAAAACAACTGTCCAGTGACCCTAGACTACATTGCAATATCAGACTATTTGGTTTCGGTTGATGATACATGTTCCACAAGTTGTGACAGAGACTGAGTTCACTAAACAAAAATGGTACAAATTTAAATTTTATTTTAATTAATAAATCTGTTATCATGCTAACACTTTTATGATCAATCTGAATGTTAGCACAAGGGTTGGAAATTATTTACATCTGCACAATCTCGTGGTCATTGTATCTCACAAGATCCCATCTAAATAAATGATATTGCAGAGATATTGGTGCAGCTAATTGTAATTCTTCTTCAGCTGCAGTTTGTTTAATGCCTTGTGCTTTTTAATTCACTGTTAAACTCATTTGCATATGCAGTGGTCTTTATGCACTGGTAAAACTACCCATCCACACTACCACACAATCAACACATTATTAAAACAGCATAATTATGGCCTAAAAAATAAACTATTTCAGCAGTGCTTGAGTAAAACTACCACAAGAGCACAAATGTCTGCAAAACAACTTAGCTTCCTGCCGCTCACCCAGTGACCTGTGAACACACGAAGTGGTCCACCTCAAACCCATAACCTTGGCCTAGATGTTCTGCTTTGAGAACATGTTTGACAAACAAACATCACTCTTTTTATGTTGGCCACACTACATGCACCAAGAACTCGCCTAAGTCCTGAATACACAAGGAGAGAGGAAGGAAATGTAAAAAGAAGGAAGGCCTAGCAAGAATGTTTTGGCTCCATGTTAGAAAAAGGTCATTTAAACAGTTGTTAAACACTACAGCTTGTATTGAGGGAAGCACGTACTGCCACTCCCAAAAAACCTGCTAGTGTCCTAAATATAACAAAAATTGTTCAATTAAGTTATGCATAAAAGAATACAAATACAAATATTGTACTTATATTTTAGCAACACAGTGGATGTGAGAAAAATACAATTTAGTTTACAAACAAAAAAATATACAAATTATATATTGACCTCAGTACTTGGCTCTTTTATATCCTTTGAAAAACGATGTAGCTGTTGATGTCAATGTGTGCAATGACCACAGTGTGTTGTCTAATTAACCTTTTCGCCAAAAGGTTGAACTTCATGGCCAATTAATGCATGATCTAACTATTTTTAGACATGTACTTAAAAAATAATTAATATGGTCTCTGCTGCTTTCACAAATGTGCCCTCGTATGAGTAGCCATGCTCAAATAATCAAAAGAGGCAGTGGATATAAGACATTTAATTGTGGAGCGTAAAATTAAAGTCAAAGGCATCCCATCACTCATTGTTAAATGGATCATTCCCTTCCAAATTATGTGGAACTAACAACAGCCATGTGTGGACACCCCCACAGACGCTGAGACCTGCACAAATCCATTTCTGGCCACACCCACGCCCCACCATCCATAATTGATTCCCATGAGTATATGTTTATGATGGATGGTCATCTCTGAGGAGTTTGTACAATTCTCAGAGCTTTTCCAAAAGCTGCAGAGTGTCTGGGAGTGGGGCAGGGATCAGGTTTCACACTATTGATTCCACCTCATCTAACAGGACTGGGTGAGGTGGAGGCGCAAGGGGAGTGCATGGGAATTCAGAAGGCATGCCTGCACCTTTGTGTACACTTCCATGTGTTTAGCTCTTCAAAGATGGATGTGAGGCATGTCTTGAATTCTTAATGGGAACAAGTGGAGAAACAACATGGACGGGGGTTTGGTGAGTTTGGGAGAAGCAGTAATGTGCTTGGGCCTGATTCGGCACTACTGGAGACCCATTAGGCTGGGAGGTGATTAGGCTGGAGAGAGGAAAGAAGAACGAGACTAATGGTGTCAGGGTGATGGCACCATTGGGTCAAGTGGATAACTATGCTTTAAAACTGTTAGACAAATAGAGGATGTGATTTTTTTTTTCTGTGTACAATAGAACTCCAAAGTATTGACTTTTAAGGCTGTTACAGCAAATACAATTAATTTGAATTAATTAATTACTATGATATGATATTATGACAATTACTAAACCAATAAAGAGCAGGTGAACAATTGAATAAAATACCACTACAGATAACATCATTCCAGTTAGAGAAAGGAAACAGACTCTGTTTTGTCACGGTCAGCTTTTGGCCGTCCCAGTGGGACAGTTCTGTTTCGATCTTCCATTTCTTCCTCTGTCCCCTCAAGTGGTCCCCTAATGTAACTCTGCCCACTAGAGTGAGGCTAGAACTCTGTCTTCTAAGTCTCTTCTGATTGGGCAGTTTGCCTGTTGGCATCTCCCTTGGCACCCTCAGAGGCTGGATTGTCCCATTGGTGCCTGCTAAGACAAGGCTTCTGTTGTGGTGGGTGAGGGAGCCGTGAAAAATGCGCTGGACTCTCAACTCCAGCTCCCAAGCCCCGTCTATGGCCCCCAAGCTCTGTGATTTGGCATGTGAGATAGTGTCAGGACTTGTTTTGGGAATTTTAGGAAGGGAATTGTTTATCCGAACAATTTATTTAAAATAGCAGTACACACTCTATATTCTTGTTTTTTCAATTATGAGACCAAATACTTTACTAACTGCTGTTCAGCAAGAACAAGAAATCCCCCACATT
Source organism: Mugilogobius chulae (assembly GCA_038363315.1). Lineage (NCBI taxonomy): Eukaryota > Metazoa > Chordata > Actinopteri > Gobiiformes > Gobiidae > Mugilogobius > Mugilogobius chulae. The sequence continues at coordinate 27,560,943 of CM076414.1, forward strand.
TTAACTATCCTTACAGATCATACACATAAATCTCCAACAGCACAATCTAATTTTAATGTATCAAGGTTACAGATAAAAATATATTTTGTATAAATTACAACAATGCAAGCATTTTAATGTATAGTATCCATGAAGTATTCTCTGTACTCCAGTTGACCTCCATCATCCTTTGTTGTAGCACATGAATCTCTTCATGACACAGTCTCCTCACTGACCCCATGTCTTACCTCCCAGCCCTCTATGTGGGACTGCAGCTGTTCCAGAGCTTCCAGTTTCTCCATTTGCCTCTTGGTCTCGTTGATGTTGGAGCAGACAGCTTTCATTGCCTGCAGAGCTTCCTCCACTGCAGGATAGTCTGCATGTTTTTTCGGTGTTCGCTTCAAGAGTTCCTAATAAAAATGACAATTTTCACTTTTTAGGGTGCAAACAGTCATACAAACTAAACAAAAAAATAAAAAAAACAATACAATAAAAATGTACAAGGCAAATAAATACCCAAGTAGATGAGTAAAAGCAAAGCTGCTTTACATAAAAAGAGGGTGGTAATGAACTGAAATAAAGGTAGCTTTCATTTGATTTGAGAGAAAGATCCAACAGATTATTATTGCTTACATTATACCAAATCAGTGCATTACCTTCAGGAGAAGTGGGTATTTGCAGATCCTCTGAATGGGTGTGAGGAGGTAGCCCTCCAGAGGAATGTCTGTGCTTTTCTTTCCCCCAAGCAGCATACAATGCTGCAAGATAAATACAAATTAAATGAAACTAAACATAAAATATAATCAATCAATAATATTCTGTATCAAAAGTTGAACCTAATATCATGTATTTAAATATTGTTTTATAGACTCATTAAACATAGTTGGTGCAAAATGATGTACTTTTATGTAGTGACATGGCTAAAAATGATAAACAAAATGGTTCATTCTGCAAATTGTGGTAGAAAAATTACATCTGCTGGATGAAGAATCTTTATTCACTCAGCAACCCCAGAGAATGTGTTGTCTTTAATTGGCAATTGTGGTGACTCTTCAATCTAATTTTAAAATCTTTTTATCTTGTAAATGTGCCTGAAAAACATGAAATGTGAACAACTGCAAATTCATTATAGGAATTATGGAATGTTTTTGCTTGGCTTGAGGAAAATGGTGTGAGAATAATATGAGTTCATTCAGAGTTGAAGATGAGCCTGGATGTTAGCCAGACTATATTTACATTTTCTGTGTGATTTATTGTGCATGCCTATACAATATGTGCATAGTCTACTCTAAAACACCACCAAACATCGAAATATATAAATGTCAATTAGCAGCAAGTCACTTACAGTGAAACAATTTGAATCCGCACCATATGTCCCCAATTCCAGATAAGCTCTTTCAACATAAAGATCACTGTGAATCCTCTTATACCCTCTTTCCCTTCAGAGACATTCAGAACCGTCCCTCCACATAACCGCTTTTATCAGAAGGGAGGCTTTAGTTACTCTCATGGTTTCTCCACTGTGCAGTGCATTTGGAGGGATTGCAGCTTGTCAGGATGCAATGAACTCATGGGACAAGATGAAAGATCAAACGCAAACAGTCAGATAAACCACTGCAGTGTCCTCCAGAAAATCACTATAATCATATGGCAGTTCCTTTTAACTCGAGGAGATGGTGGGGGCATGTTGACAAAAAGACTCTAAAACACTAGAATTCTACTGCCTAGTTTTATGTTATTAACAATTTTTTCCCATAGCCCTTAAAATAATTTTCCCTTCTTATCTTTGTCAGAGCTTAAAGCCAATTCCTTTTGCATTTTGCTTTGACCTCCTTTTGATATCAATTTGCTTCTTCACTGCAATTACAATTTCAAAAGTTATTTATTGGCTCAGTTAATATGAAAATGGAAAAGAACCCAGTCAAGTTAAAAATAATTCAAAATGGTCATCTTTCACTAATTGAAAAAATTGGATTCCAACTTTCTTCTTATCTGTAGCGCATCCTTCAACCATGTTTCTGTTTCGCACATGGCTGCTATAAAACACATGCAATTTGAAGGCTGACATGACTCGAACATAGAACCAGATGATAGTTTCGTTTTTGTAGATGTAGAAATTAATAGCAGCAGAACTTCAGGGCAATCATCATGTTGCTTAGAAACAAAGATTGTAAAAAATGACACTAAAGAGGCACTATGTAACTTTTCTGGAGGGTCCATTGCCTGCTTCTTTTGTTGCTGGGCTTGGAATGTTACTTAACTACATGGAGACCTGTAATTGAACAAATGCATGTTTTTATTTAAAGCTAAGTAACATTTTTACCTTTGTATGTCTCTGTGATGATGGTTACAAGTTGGCTCTGTCAGTGGTGTTGTAGGAAATATGGCAACTTCCCTGCCACCTTCCTGACACAGTCCCAACCTGAACTTCTCTCATGAGCAACCCTGGCTCCTAATTTGTTTTTTTTAAGCAGTGTACATGTGCTTAGATGTGTTTTGTTGCCTTAGATCAATCTCAAAGTTACACAAAAATGATTAAACAAATAAATGTTGCTAAGTTGGCTAGCTTAATTATACAAGAGAGCTGTAAGGGGAGCACTTACGGCAAAGTTGCTTAGTTCTGCTTTAATATTAATATATTGTACAACATTCCCTTAAAAATGCATTACAGAATCAAACCTTCAACTGGAAGAGTTACATAGAGATCCTTAAGGCAATATAATATTAGATAAGTTTTTAAAACATTGTCCTTCCTGAGACCACTGCTACATAACACAGCAATCGTGGCATTCTGCTGTTTTATTCTTTTGGCTTAACTAAACCATGTAAGTGAACCATCGCTCAACACTGTGCTTTAGATCTCAGAGCCAGTCTTGTAAGGCCTGCCAACGCCACTCCACAGCTGGGCCCTGTCTCGACGCTTTCATTTCACACAACCCTTTTCAAACGAATGGTGCCACCAGTTCATTGTTCAGAACTTAAAGGTGGAAACAGCTGGCGACGGAAGCACCGCAAAAGAGCGAACACAAAAGTGGCCTTGATGGTGGCCACATCCTGTCCGGACAGGAAGAGTGCTTATGGACTGGAACTTTGAGTGGACATGGAAGCAGAGGTGAGACTGGGGAAGGAAAGGGAGGGGAGATGACAAAGGAAGAAATAACACTCCAGGGAGGAAAGAAAAGTAGGGCAATGTAAAATTGTTCATGGGAAATTATAGTTAAAAAATGACACTAAGAACATAGATGAAGGGTTCAATTGATTAAGTTGATCTTCTGCAAAATGACTTTTATCTTCATTATCTCAATGAGGTGTGTGTGGTTTTTTTTTTTACATTGCAACATTTTGTAACTTGAATTGCACTGATGATGTTGGCTGCTACCTTGACAAAGTCTCAAAGAATCTGTATTTCAGGCAAAGTTTGCTTTTTTTAAAGGCATAAGAATAACACATTGTGGGTTTGTGGACCAAACGCATGAGAAACTGTGTGTATGTATTTACCAGCAGAAAGGTCCTGATGTGGGGAATCTTGTTGAGTTCCATAAGTAGTCGCAATGCTTTCTCATGGTTACTGCAGTACTCGCCGTATACGGAAAAACTCTCCCTCTGCAAAAAAACAAAACATATGACGTCAGCTTCAGCTTTGAATAAGCAATGTAAGAGAAGGCTCACTTCGATCAGTCTAATGGGAATGTACTGTAGCAGGGAAAAAGGTGCATAACACTTCCAGAGCAATTACCATTAGAACACTTTTATGACGCACTAATGAGAAAAAAGCTACTTGTCTAAAAGCTTTTGAATGCTTTTGAGCTGTTATTTACTGAACTCATTTGTCAAAGCTCTTTTGAAGGATTCAAAAATAAATAAATATATGCACATCACTGACATCCAAGCTTCCCAATTCAGGACAACGGGATACAACAAGCCTCAAACAACCTTTTTTTTTTTAGAGAACTACATGTAAAGTGACACCTGGACATGCGAATGCTCTGTAATACATTATTTATGCAACAGAGACAATGTAGTACACAGTGTGCCACAGCTTAGTTGAATCCACAGCCTCGGGCTTATTTAAAGCTATTGTGCCTTCTTAGCCATGCCGTGGATAATTGGGATGTGAAACCATGTGCACAGTGGGGCTCGAGCTCCAGGACCAGAAACTGAAACTGTCATTTGAAACAGCCGTGTAAGTGAAATGTGAAACTGCAGGTGCCAGGACACACTGTTTTTAACTTAGACTGAAACACAAACTGGAGGTTAGCATGTAAAAGGTAGCCAAAGAAAGATAAAAAAAAAAAAAAAAAGACTGAATTAAGATGAAAGAAGGCTATTGGATATTGGTAACATAAACTTCAAACAATGCACTGTCAAAGAAAACAGTCATAGAGCATTTAGGTTATAATAAAAATGAATGAATGTGTTTGTGGCTGTTTGTCTTCTCTCAAGATGAAATTCTGATCAGGATGCAGCCTTGAATTTGCATGTTCTTTCTTTTGTTGGTACGTGAAATTCCACTTTTATAATCAAAATAATGGACACAGGCATTTAAAAAACCTTGTATTGTAATATCAAGCTTTTGAATCGGCAAATCATAATAGATACAGTGACCAAATTCTGAAACATTTCTTTGAAGTTTACAATTAGTGCACATTTTGAATTTCAAATTACACACTCTACATAACATGTAACTAAAATTGACAATTTTTTTCATGCAAATGTGCAGTTAACCCTTCAGTGAAACCACGTTTGACAATATTGTACAGAACAGATGTGCATTAGTAGTGTGGTTTCAGTCTTACTCACACCTTCGACACATGGAGCTTGTGTGTTACAAAAGGGGCCAACCTAGGTGGCAGGGGCCTTCAAACAGCACTGACAGATTTTTATTTAGAAGCCTGTTTCTGCTCTTTCTTCATCTGTATGCTGTGAGAGCTCAAAGTGGTTTATATGTACGTGTGTAGCCAAAGTGAGCGACACAGTGTAATCAGAGGGCAGCAGGAGCACAAACACACCCTGATCCACATTTGCTGGGGACCCCCTCCAAAACACCACAGGAACAGCTGGGCCAGCATATGGTGTAGATACTCTGTTATGGCTAATGCATAACATACGGTAAGCAGAGGGCACATTTGTCTGTATGTATTTCTATTTGTCTTGCTGCATTTAATTGTTGTGGCTTCATTTCAGAGTTTTGTTTATATACAGCAACAGACCTTGATTGTTTATAACATGCCATTACATTGACAATTATGGTAGTATGACTGGCTTCATAGAACACCTCCAGTTACCCAGTTAGCCAAAAACAGAAACACTAAAGACATCACTTGTGCCCAAAATAGCTCAGCATAAGACTGTGACTGTTCCCTTGAAAGACATAGCTTCTTATTCAAATTCATCATCACTGGAATGTTATTACTTAGTCTAGATCAGAGGGTAGTATCACACGCGGCCCAATCACACTAGGTCAATGCATAATGACAGTGTTTCAGAAGTGCATAAGGACATGACTGTTGCTCTGAGCTAAGACCTTGCTGACAGAGAAATTATTCACATCTCCATTTCCAGAATATTAAATAACTCTAGCTATATACAATATTTCAAATTTTCTGTTTAGCACTGCCAACAATTATGAAATGTTAGTTATGAAAAATATTTTAAAATAATCTGCCCTACAAATTTGAAAGGTTAAGCTAAAAGGCTATGCATAACATTTAGACATTAATAGTACTGAAGCTACAACCAAGCTTGATTGGCTGGCATGCGCCTTCACAACTCAGTTGACCAGCAAGCACACAGGCACAGTCATATACTGGGAGAGACACAACAAAACAGAAAGAAGGAAAATCACAAATTTTGTGGTTAGCTAATTGCAGTAGTTAATATCGAAATATCCATTCGACATCCATACATTGCACGGCCCTACTGGAAATGAGTACTTTATTTTACTGAATGTCTTCCAGCATATTTGTATCTATAGCCTTAAAGCCCCAAGCAATACACATCTGACATTGAACAGCAATAAATCTTCCCATTTTCTCCATCGACTGACTAGATGGCACACAGTCTGGATGGACAATGGGAAGGTTAATCAAATCCCAGTCATGGTGTTGACCTCTAGGAGGGGTCAAGAGCCACGGCTGGAGGCAAGACAGCGTGATTGGTCGAGAGGTGTTGGCAAAGAGAGACACAAAGGTCGGGTTTGAAAAAAGAAGTATAGAAAGAGAAAGCCAAACAAAGCTGGTGTTTGTGACAAACCTCAAAGGAAACACATGTATGGACAATGGCAAAGATGGTCAATGAATGTGATCGGATATTGATGTTTGCTCATTTATAGACATACTGAGCTAAGTGTTTGATACAAACAAAATCTGTATGCTACTCTATGTTATATAAGCAAGCTTTTTGGAGTGACACATATCATACTGAAATATGAGTACAGTAATATTATTCATCTATTCACATCTCTTTCAACCACAGAGCAATATAAATACATAATTCTGTTATAATTTTGAAATTTTAGGAACTCCAGGAAAGGAGCGGTATATAATAGTTTGTATGAAGACAGAAAGCAACAATAAAAAGAAAAAAAAAACAATAACCGACTAACAAACTGTAACAGTGAGGTCAACCATGTAACCCTTTTTGATTTTGATAGTATATAAACTTCTGTCTTCATGCTATGTGCTAAACAATTTTACATTGGGGTAATTTTTTTGTTGTTATTTTTGCTATTTTTACATAGTCGATGCCTAAAAACTCAAGAGTAAGTCTTGAAGATGAATATACTCGCTGTGGCCTGTGAGTCTTTCCACCAGAAACACGGGAAGAGGACGTGTTGCACTCCTGTAATCGATTCTCCACCCTGACACTCTGTCTGACACACTGATTTGCCATGATACTGCACATATGTGAGCACTAGCAGGGCTGATGAGCCAATCTTACCATGATCTGTGCATTTAAAGCAATTAATTTAGACTTAATCATTTAGTTTTGTAATTATGTAATAGTTAATGCATTTAGAGATATCCATGAGTGTTTTGATACGCTTACTGCAACAAGATGAACAGAAAAAAAGCAAACTGAGCCAAATTAGGAGTGAAGAAGTGGAGTATATTATGCTGTATTGAATAGTTACAGAAGCCTCTGACAGAGAGAGGAGCACATCTCTAAAAGTGCCAGACTAATGTTAACAGAGAATAAAAATGGAACTCCATGTGAAGTGCTCTCTGACGTACTGAGTGAAAGTGTGTAGTTAACTTGAGGGATACTCAGGAGTCATAAATGAGAGAGTGTCACCAGTAAAGGACTGTCCCCTCGCCTAATGACACAACATGTCTTCCTCTGCGGACACAGACCCCCTTTGTTAATATCCCAGGGCAGATGAGTTCAAACAGAGGGGAGGGAATCTGTGCAGAAGGAGACAGAGTAGACAGTGACTTGCACGTCCTGATAAAGCGAGATGGGGCTAAGAGAGCCTCTTTCTTCCTGACAGGATGCAGGCCTGTTTAGAGAGGGAGGTTTGAGGAGTGTTTGCGTGGCTCAGGGGTAGTCCCGGAGATGGGAGGGGTGAGAAATACAGAATGAACAGGCTTTCACAGCAGGTTTTGCACGCTTCTCCTGGATCTGTGGTTACAGGACCATGAAACAAGCATGTGTGTCTGTACTAGAGACAGTAACTTATACAGGATCAACCTTTTGCCCAAAGGTAATGGCAGTTTGGAGAGGAAGGTTTGTTTGCTCTGTGTTTCTTTTCAATTGCCTTTGTCAAAGTCAAGGACAAATTAAAAACTAAAAAAAAACAAAATAAAATAATAATAAACTTCAGTGTAAACAAACATTTTACCCACTGATTTAGTAGTGTTTAAATCATCTACACTTCATTAGAAAAATAGGTTGCATTCAGTTTCTGGAGTACAGGATATCAGAATGTCACAAACTTACAAACTGAAGAAAGACGTGTCCCAGTGCGTGATACGGTTGGGGTTCAGGCTGCAGACTGGCTTCTACCGCTGATAAGACTTCTTTGTGCAACTCCAGGATGTCTTCAATGTTTGAAAACAGAATCTGTAAACAAACACAAAGTAAACGTCAGAAGAAGAGTGGGATGTGATGTAGGCAAATTTAGAGAATGAAATGAAAAATACCTTGACATGTTCAGGTGCAAGACACTGCTGCTCATCTGGTGTTTGTCTGATTCTTTCTAAAAAAGCCTGTGAAAAAACACAAAAAGATGCAATAAACAAAATGATAAGCACACATACAGTATACTTGGAGAGTGTATTAAAATCTAAAGCAAAAAGGTAATCTTGAAGTTGCAGTGCAGTCAAGAAGAAATGCAGTGTTTCCCAGTCAGGGGTTGAAGACCCCTAGAGGCCAAGAGGTACTTTGAATTATTTTAGGTCAACAGAAAACTTAGATTTTGAATGAATTTGAATGAATAAAATGTTCTTTGTATCACATTTGACATCTTTCTCATATTTGGTTTAAAAAAAAAAAAAAAAAAAAAAAAAAACTAGCAGGTACTCGTGACAATAAAGGTTAGGAACCACTACAGTTTAGTACAGAATAAAGCATGTTATCATATATTATGATGATAGAAAGAGAATTGGCTGGCTCAGTCACACTGGCAGAATTAACACAAATGAACACACACAAAAAATGGTGTCATTGTGTTATTTTCAGAGCGAGAGAGTTAAAATAAAATAAACTGCAAAAAGAAGGGAAATTCATGCATGACACAACTTAGAATAAAGCTAACAATATCAAAATGCAGCTTAGTGCAAGTGTCCATGCCACAAGCGACATTTAAATGGAAACTTCCTTTTGAGCAAAACTTCTGAAAGAGGAAGTAAATGTAGAAATGCAGTCTGCAGAAGTATTGCACGGGTTTATGGGGCCATTTAAAATCCACTGTAAGCACTGTGTATTTGAAGCACCTGAGCATTCAACTGTGAGACATCAGCCAAAATAAGCATCTCATTGTTACTGTCCTCACACATCAGTTCACCGTTGACAAGCGTAACAGGCTCCTGTCAGGCCGCAGCACTTTGCTCAAGCTGCATGTGTGCGTATTCCATCTACAGTGTGTGTGCAAACTCTGCCAATCACAAAACTCTGACTCAAAAGGAGAGGTGGAAAAGGGGAAGAGAATCTGCAAACACTTTGTTTTTTCCTGCCTTCCACATTTGTCTGTCTCTCGCACAGCTCAGTCTGTCTCCTGCTCAGTGTCTGCCTTGCTTCCAGATGTCAACACAGGCTTAAGCAGGGGCAAAGGGAGGACAGATATAGATCCCCAAACACTAAAACAAACTGTTCACAGGTCTCATGGTGGGCAGCATAGGAAGAAGGCAGATCAAAACACTCAAAACAACAAGTTAAAACATTGTATTTATCCCTCTCCAGTTCCCTTCCTTATCATAGTTTGATTCATGTTCAGAAAAGAAGCAGCCATGCAAAACTAAGAATGACTGAATAGTAATGATAGACCAATATATTGGCCGGTCGATATTTTGGGGTGATAGATTTTTTGTAAATCTACTATCGGCCTCAATTTTGGTTGATCTCAGACAGTTGTTTGGGCTTTTCTCCTGTGAGAAAGCCGCAATTGCAGTAATCAACTCAGCTTTGAGTTGGTTTGGAGAGAAACATAAGACTTTTTTAGCTCTCTCCATTCATAAGTTTGCAGTTTGGATTTTAGCATGAACATGATTTTAGTGTTAGTCTTGTTCTATGACTTTGGCACAAGCTTTAATAAGTGCTTGTTTGTTGGTCAATATGAACAATATGAATGTTTTTCATGACACTTGGGCCAAAATACAATCGAGCGTCCTTGAAAGAGATGTACATACATGTACTGCGGTGTATAATAGTTTAGGTTGAAGGTTATTTTGGTTATGCTATCTCACCCAGCTATGGTTTTAACACTAAAATAAGAACATATGTCACTGTAGAATAAAAGCACTGTTTTTGTTGTAGGAGGATACAATATGTCAAATCCTTGAAATGATCTGTCATCAAATGCTTAAAATTCTGGAAAGGAAAGTGAAATAGACCACAACAACACATTTTCAACAATAAAGTTGTTTTGATTTGAAATGCCAATGATGTTAGGTTTTTATAATAAAAAGAAGTTGCCATTTTTAATTTTTTAAGCAGAAATCTTCTAGTTTGCCGTTCTACAAAGACCCACAAAAAGGATAATTTCAGATATATATCTCAAGGGTTTAAAGATGTATGATCATATACACAGTAAAAACATTACTGTGAATTGAAATTCTTACTTGCTTCCCTTTGAAAATCTATACTAAAGATTAGACATGTAGTTTAAAAAAGACTATTGTGCAGATTTGTGTGAACATTTGTCCTGTAAAATCTGAAATGGAGCCTTCATTAAAATGTTAATTAGCTATGATGTTCTCATAATAAATGAGTATGAGCAGGCTCTGATATCACACACATGGCTTTACTATGCCAACACATAGTTTTTTACTTTTGTCTCCAGCTGTCTCTATCCTTTGTTAGTTCCAGCACAGTCAACACAACCAAATTACGTATTAATTTCTTGAGTTTAGTCATGAATAACACCATGCATAAAAAGTATAATTTGGAACAAGTGGAACAAGTCATTAGTTCATCTTAAGCAAATTGAAGTCTTGCTTGGTATTGCCGGCCATCATCATGTGCTCAACGTGTGCCCATAATGAAAGACTGGCATTTGTAATCACACATTGGCTCTAAAGATAGGCCACTGCCAACTGAGCAGCCAGGCGGCAATCATATCATTCCCCAAAGGACTGTGCACTTTGGGAGGGTTGTCTCCACTTTATTTCAGCCTTTATTTGCATTTACATGAGTCAGACCAGAATAGAAAGCAAAGGTCTTTACCACAGGGAGCTGCGACCTTGCTAATTAAGATCTGTATTAAAGGGAAGCTGTGTTTTTGACTGGTTTGTGGACATGATTGTGCTTTAGGCAAAGGCTAATTAAGTCAACCATATGGCTCTTGTACCATATTCAGATTGAAGGAGTCAGCTGTACATTATATAATCCTGTCAAGTTATTATATACAGCAACAATTGTTCTCAACTGGAATACCTGATATGATGACTTATCATTCTACTCATAAGCCCAGATGTTTTTTATGTGGGTTAAATGAGAAATGAAAAACAACACAGGGAACAAGCAAATGAATAATTGTCCAGTGCATCCCCTGTTTTTAAAGTAAAAAAAAAAAGAAAAAAAAACATAGGAAAGAAGAACCTTTATCCATTAAGAGAAAGTCACAGTGGGTTAGGCGGTAGTGCAGTTGTTCCACATAATCCAATGGCAGCCACTTTTCCATCAGTCAGTCTCTGTTAAGTTAGCAAGTAAACAAATAATGGCTTACTGTATAATTTTTTTTGGTTTGTAAAGAGCAATTTCAAGCATTATTCAAAAATAACTTTTTGAGTTTTAAATCCTGTTCTGTTTCTCAAAGAGATTTTTCATTGCACTCTCAGAAAACAGTGTTCCCAGATTTGGATGTCAACGGTAGATTTCGGAGATCTTTATGTTTTTTAAGTTCATAAATTGTCCAAATTCATTTTGAACATATCTGCAGCTTAGGCATATTAGGCAAGAGCAATTCGATTCCTGTAATTTGCTGCCAGTAGATAAAGCTCAATTCCTGATGTCGGAAACACATGACATCATGTGTCATGTGTGCACACTGGTCATATTGGTTTTGGTGCTTGGGATTCCAAAGTGGAGGTGCTTAGGAGCATGTTTGAAGAACAAGAACAATGCAAAAAAAAAAAAAAAAGTATTATATCTATCCTTAAAGATGTAATTGTCTTTGTAAAATAATTTTTAGTAGTTGCTTTGTTATTTCTTTGCAAGAAAAGGTTCAAATAAACCATTTCAGCGGGATAAACACATGGCTATAAGAACAAAGCCGAGATGAAAGGTAAGTTGTGGGATGAAGACTCAAATGAGGGGAAAAAGTCTGTTTGGGAACAAAACTAATCCTGATTGTAGTTGTTTCCTTTGACAGCCCTGACAGGTCTCAGTCTCTACACAAATGTGCCACACAGATGTGGAGATGGAAGCATCAGCAGAACAGAGAGCAGTGGGACAGACAACAAAGAGATCCTTTCAGACTCAACCTGGCCGTTCTCACCCTGGTTGTATTGGCTGTCGTCATTGTTCCATAACAAAGCACACATGTATGGTGTTCTGACCACCTTCAAAGGAGATACTGAAACAACAGTTGTGGCTCCAATACCAATGTCAATAATAGATAATTTTGTGGAAAAAGACCACATTTTTGCATTTTAATTTTATTTCAAGTCCAGGATACAATTTGTCAGGACCTCCCATATCACACAAGTGGTTTGCATCAAAACAATTCATTACCTTTTAGCTTACGGTCTGACATCTCAACACCTAACAGTCTGAATGTGATATAACGAACTGATGATAAACGTAAAAAAAGTTATATATAGCTTTTTAATTTTAGTTTAAATATGCAGTATCAATATAATATACTCCAACTGGTGCTATAGGCTACAGGTAAATATTTAGTAACTGTAACTGTTTAAGACTATTCAAGTGGAAGTTATAAGTTCTGCTATCATGCCACACTAACCATTTTTATTAATTGTGGAAGAGTGGAAATAGCCATAGGAGGCCAATGATAATCAAAACATGACATATAATCTTTTATAAGCAATATAAGGTCCTGCCCTAACAAGAGCTTTTCCTAATGTTTTCAATGTACAGTATGTTTGTACGTTAATTATGTATAAATGTGTAAGGATTATTTCATTTATTTCAAATGTTGTGTCATACAACTATAATAAGCAGCAGAGAATAAAAGCTTGCCATTACATTGATGCTGAATGCGTTGGCGAGCAGGTTGTGTTTGACATTGAATTCTGTTGCACTTTTAGGGCCAGATTTATCAAGCATTTGCTCATGTGCAAACAGGTTAGGGGGAGCAAACCTTGGCAGAGATGACATTTTTCTCTCACACAGACACTAAAGATGCAGAACTTGAGGTGGTTCATATCTGTTTTGTTTAGTTTGTTGTTTGTGCATCTTCTAATATTAAAGTTTGTGTAAAAGGCTCCTAAAAAACACATTTTTATTTTTTTGCACCCGCAATTTAGCACTTGGCTTGATAAATCAGGCTCTTGGTGTATTAGTTTAGTGTACATATTATATAATTATGCATGCCTGTTATATGTGGTTTCACTTTTGTTCACAACTAGAAACCGCTGTTTAAAAAGATAGATATGAATCAAGGTTAGTGTTCCACAATGTACGACCAGTGGGAAGGCAGAGCAGTGACAACAGCGTAACTCTTACTACTTAATCAGCAAGCATGTAATGACAATGGGTGATGCTGAAGAGCCTATGTTTACTTGACCCGCTGGAGGCATGATGATGACATTAGCAAACCATGAGTACCATACCACTAATCCTATGAATAAACCAAAACCATGTTAAAAAATAAAACAATCTGATCAACAATCTGAGCCTTATGCTTTTTATCTGTCAAAATAAGGTTAACAAAAAATCAAAAGAGAAAAGACACAAGATGTTGCTGATAAAACTGAAGGTCTTTTGAAATTTAGAGATGTTTACGACACATAATTACTCCCAGATAAGCAAAAATAATGATGACATAAAAGAATGTGTTAATAATTGTGGCTCAGATGGGAACCAGATCCATTTGAATTGTACTGCTGAGTGAAGGGCTCAGCTGTTGTAGATGTGGCTTATAATGGCTTTATGCTACAGAGACGATGGGCAATGTGGTGAGCTGCTTGATGTTCTCCCAGGAGAGACTAAAAACAAAACTGGAAATCACAAACTCATGCTATCTATGTATAATACAGAACCTTTAGAATGTGGGGGACAAAGGTCTGTTTTAACACAACACAACACACTGTTTTTAAATGTTTCCTTCCTCACATTCTGGAAAAAAGCTGAGACCATACTGTATAGAAAGGAAAACAAACTATTGATGCAACAAAACATGACATCAAGTGGTGATTCGCTCCCAAATATTAAGCTAAATCACTTGTTGGTGTTTCATTTGATCTTTATTTAACCAAATTTTAAAAAATGTTAAATGCATTATAAACATTTCTATGAACATCTGAGTTTTCATGATGTGACACAAATTCATAACTTTATTCACAGTGATATTAAGATTTGACAACAATAACTTAGAGTGAACAAAAGTAAATCAAAATGTCCCTTCATGAGTACAGCACAGACCGTAAAAAAAGTCAATGTACTGTTCTGTTTGTAAAGGAAATATGCTGTACATTTCAATGTCATTTTGCAACTCCCACCACTTCCCCTTTAGTTTTTGTAAAAGCATTCATTGAAAAATTCTAACATGTGCCAACAAAATTTTCAATAAGGTGGAATATTGATGAATTAACAATTGTGTCATGCAGTATTGGTAGAAAATGATTTCTAGTCAAAAGCTTACTATTGTTACATATTAGACCAAAATCTAGCATATACCACTTCCCAAACACATTCATATTCATACAAAGTGCACTGTCCAGCCCAACCTAAGGTTCACTTACTGTAATTTTAAACATGAATAAGATTGTAACTGGCAAAAGCACTAAACAGTGTGAAATGTCTGTACAAACAGGAAGCAGGGCAGTGACAGTGCGAGTGAGCTGAGGGCGTTAGGGAGGGTTTCAAAATGATAATAAATGGGACAGCTGCCATAGCATTTAACAAATTAAATTAATTAAATAATCTTTTAAATGGGAAAGGTCCTTAACATAAAACAGGAAGCCCATGATTATCATAGTTTGGTGCAAATAATAACAAAGTAGCAACAGCTGGATAGGAAGTAACCCTCTTCTAAAGAGGAAGTGTCTGAGGAAGGGTCTATGCTTGACATATGTACACTAGAGATTTACAAAAGTAATTTTACAAATTATACTTAAAACCCATTCACACTTCACCAGACTGAGCTTCACTCACTAATAGCAGTTCTTTCCTTTAATTTTACAAGGCAAAGTTCTAAACTAGACAACAATACACTTCTCATTTTGTGATGCTAAAAAAAAAATCTTGTTTTTTTTTGTTTTTGTTTTTTTAACTTGACAGTAAAAACACAACTCTCTCTTACTGTGGCTAGCAAACCAAATGCTTCTACAACAATATCATAACATAAGGTCAATCCACGGAATGAACATCAGCATGAGATATGGAATTTGACTATCCACAAAAGTAAAAATACAGTATTTGTAAGTTTTCAGTATCATGAAACCTGGGCATGACAATATTTTATTACATCTAAGGTCATAATCTCATCCAAGCTAAGTGCCCTATATACTGTATATTAAAAAACAATAATGCTCAAAGAAGTCATTGTTTAGTCTTTCAAAATTTGTGAAATTCATAACAGCAGAAGAGGTTTTCATGTTACGGACAGAGCATTGGTCAAAGCGTTGACTTGGCTCTGGGGCGGGTTGCTAACTGTGGTCACCAGTGCGAGAAGGGGCTCTAGACAGTAAAGTGTGAGGTTACAGACTGACCATATGCTGCAGTTGGTTCTAGATTCGCTTGAGTGGACAGTGAGTAAGAGACCTGCTGCCCTCGCGTCTGCCCTGTCTGCATCTACTACTCTTCAAGCCAACTGCAACAAATAAAGTCACAATGTTACCCAAACGCCTAGCTCAGCGCACAAGAGTAACCTGAAAAGTTCCTTCATTGAGTAAAAATTGGAAAAAAACAAAACATGTAATTGGAAATAAGGTGAAACTACAGTAAATGGGACAAACGTGAGCTAAGTTACGACACGGCAGAAAGTCTCATGCAGCCAGTGAACTATTGCTAAAGCTTCACTTCCCTACTTGTTGCATTACTATTTTGTGAATGCATAGTCACAGATGAGCACATTATTAAATAAATGTTCATGTCCAAATTGAAACAGTATTAAAGTGAAAGCATTTGTTAATTGCTGAATGGACCAAAAAAAATGACAACGACAAGAGAAATACTTTGTCACTTAATGCTAATGTTTGGTAGTCCACAATAGCCATTCTTAACTAAATGATTTTTTTCAAATCTCTAAAATTACAACAACAATTAGGGCAGGGTGACAAAAATGGATATCTCAATCATTTTTTCACATCTCGATATGCAGACAATATTATTTCAAGCCAACACAAAAAATAACGCATATTTGTGCTATCATTCAATAAGTCAACTAGAAAGCCCCGTTTCCCAAAACTACTGAGTGTCTCAATGTTCTGACCAAATATTGGACCCAAACTGCCTTCACAAGACCACAAATTCAGAGGTTTGCATGCTAAACTACAATTCATAAAGAAAAAATGCCACTAAATGAGATTTTCCATAAAAAATTCAGAATAAATTTCGTATATTACCCATATATTGCTTTTTTCTTTCTTTTTTTTTTAACTCTGCACTGCACCAGGGCTTATAAATTTCCAAGCACTTAGCGAGGACAATTCCTCTAACGCAGTATTTTTAATGGGCCCTGAGACATTCTTTTCAGTCTGCTTTCGTTCCCACACCTACTACAAGCACATCCACAGATCCAAGTTTTTCTTGGTTCAGAACCTTAACATTTATAAAGAGGCATTTCATTCTCAAGAAAACAACCATCAAAACAATGTATCAATTAAGTGTCCCTCTTTTATGAAGAGGATGGGGTGGTAGCCACAAGAGTACAGGGCTGTCCTGTAGAGGGAGCGGGGGCCATTAGGGGTCGCCATGGCATGAAACTGAATAAATAAATGAAAAAAAAATCCCCTTTTTGTGGCCCAGGCTGCATAGCCGGAGAATGGCCTGTGGTGTTGCCACAATGTGGGACCTCGGCTCTCTCTGACGCCGTAATTTACATCTCGCCCCCTCCAATCAGTACCTCCCTCCAACTTCCCAGAGAAACCCTTTCTGAGTGAGCCAATCACCACAACACAAAGTCCTCTTTGAATCTAGTCCAGTTTCTCTCTCATTCACTTCCGTTTTTAAGAGTTTGAAACTTCAGGGCATGGCACTTTGAAGTGACTCACACAGACTTAACACAAAAAAGATATATATTTAATAAATACAATTTGATAAAGCATAATAGATTAAGCTAAATCGCTTTGATATGTTTTTTTTCTTATTCATCATCTGATCATCTGAGAGGCCAGCAAACTTGAACCCTCATGTGTTCATGATGAATAGACAAGGACAGTCAATCACGAAACTTAAAATATAAACATTGAATAATAGTGCATTGGTCAGTATTTCAGTTTTAGCAGGCAAGGTCACAGGAGGTAAAAGAACCTTAAAAGGACAGAAAAAAAGATGACAACACAAATTCAGAAATCCTAATGATGCATCTAAACCACAATCTTCCTTAGTTCCTTGAATGTGGCAGTAGCTAGTGATAAAAATGCACACTCTAAAAATAATCTTCCCTTCATCTTAGAAGCAATCTGAGGCAGAGGTTGTCTATTGTAAAAGCTTTGTCGAGCGTCTAAAGCACATTTACTCAATCTGTCATAAATCACAGCTGGAGGCAAAGTCCTCAAATCCAGAAGAACAGAGGGGGGTTCTCCGTCACGCCAAATCATTACAACACTTACTACACTGCTCCCTGTCAATGAGTCAGAACAAAGTTATCCTCACATATGACTCAAGCCTTTATTATGCTTCGTTAGCCAGCAGACACGTCAGCACATTGCTCTAATGCTTACATGAAAAAGTCTATACCTTCTCCAGGCCTTCCACTGTTTTCACGACATACTAAGTGGGAAATAAAAAGCTTAAATAACAAGCGTGATAAGCAAAACAACAGAATTTGGCGAGTTAGCTGTCTCCCTGTTACCCCCTTGAAACTGAGAGCACCAACAGGCAACAATGGAGGCCCACTTGGCAGGCCCATGTGAATGTGTGTGGTATTTCTTCTTTGTTGCTCTGTGTCATGTGAACAGCTTCCTGGCTGACATTAAGCCGTTCAGAGCAACATTCTGGCCTCCAGAAACAATCCCCACATTTTATAGAATTTACAGGTTTGCCTTCTTACTAGAAGGGGGATATTTGTGGAATTTTAGAGATTTTTAAAGGCACTTCTTGGGATAGCTGGCACTTTAGTCAACAACTTTAGACTGTATTTCAAGTAAGTAAGATATACTTTATTAAATGAGAGAGAGAAAGACATACAATTCTGGTGCACCAAGCAGCATCCACAGAACAATCCTCACACAAAGAGAATCAAGCATCTTAAAGAGAAGCTTACATTTCAAACTAAACTTGCTGCTGGAATAGCATTAGGAGAAGGTGTAAGGAGGGTCTGAGAGTACAGAGCAGCAGGTGTTTGTGATAAGCACAGAATTTTGTGTGGGCAATTCATGTTGATGTCACAACAATGCTAGAAAGCTAGAAAAGACATTGGCCTGAAACACAGTCAGTTTGAGACTATTTTCACCTGAAACTAGCTAATTCGCTTACTTTGCACTAAAATAAAATTTAAAAAATATCAACATCATAATCACAGTTTAAGTTATTTTTGTGTTTGGCTTCACTTTCAGCTTGGCTTTGTCAGGACTTTTGCTTAAGAACTATTGTTGTCTCTAAGCATTTTTTTTTTCACAAATCCCAAAAAGTAAACTAAACTTGTATCAAGATCGTTTCCAATTTCTTATAAATAAAAATTATAAAGCACCCTTCACTTAGATGATTAGAGTGATACTTGTTTTGTTTTCAAGTTGTCTTAGATTACTTGACCATGCTGTGCAGTCCCTCTGACCCCTGACATGAGCCACACATCTGGTTGTGTTTGACAAGGCCAACAAACATTTTAGGCTGCAATTCCAGTTTAAAGCCAAGTAGGAAGCTCTGGAGGGAGGCAGACCACAGCTCCTCGGACTGTCTGCCCTCTAACCACTTCAGAAGAACAAACAATAAGAGACAACAGCTGGAAATCATCACCCTTTCAAGTAAATGCTCATATTAGAAAATAAGTTAATAAAGTTTCCCATGGCAGTTGCTATAATCCTTGAATTACATCATACATACATTTGTACAATAGGAGTAAGGTCATTTACCTTTAGCTTTGAATCACTAAACACGAAAAACAGATCTCACACATCTTCTCAACCCCACAACTGTACTCATTTTGACATTAATGATGTCATGTTGGCACACTGTTCCAAAGTATCTCAAGCTAATATATTGTATTTCAGCCCATTGGGAGGCACATGTCAACATTTGGCAAAGCACTTGCAAGTTGGGAGAAGAAGGACTGCACTTTTGGGACAACAAAACAACAAAAATATTAACCTCTCTCTCAACTAATATAAGAACACCAAGAGCACCATGCATTTAAGCGCAAAAAGGTTTTAACAGTATAAGTGTTAATCCTAGGTGAAGTGTTTTGTCTTCTAGCTGTTCCTGTTTTTAAGGTTGAAGACACCCTGAAGTCACACTAAAATTCAAAGGGTCATACCAGGATAAAAATACACATACAGAGAATACAGATTCTGGTAAATATGAATTACTTATAGGAGAATTCAGGTAAACATAGAATAAGTAAAGTGAAAAAATATCTGTATATGTTATTTAGAGATAATTAGATAATGAAAATTGGTGATGCATCTTTAATTAGGATAGAATCTTTTTGTGAATGATATATTCGTGAGCTGAGACAAGTCACTATTGTTATCTATAATGCTTCCTACTTTGCTGACAAAAGTGAATGAGTCCTGAGCACACTGAATGTTTGGCACTAATACAACATCCAAACTACAACATAGGCACATGCTTTGAACTGACTGCTCACTTCAATGTGGTAACTGCCAGTGTGACAAGCAATGTGGATGCATTTTTTGCCTTTTTGACATCACCCCTCCGGGTGTTACAGTGGTTTAGACTTGTTAACGTGAATACTTAGAATTCCTTCAACAGTCTTATGCCTCAAAGACATGGCTTATCAAAACACATGACTAAAAAGCAAAAGATTAGGTTGAAAATTGGCACTTGGAGGTCCCTTTATCAAACAGCATGTAACAATTCAACGCTACTTGGCAGAGTGACCAAGATTTAAGTGGCTCTGCAAGGGGGTAATTTCGGAGAGTGGAACTGATGGAGCCCAAAGTAGTACCTGAAATGAGCAGCAGAATGCACAAAAGAAAGGTGTGTGCTAGTAGTGTTATTTGAAGACTAGACGATGTGTGAAAAAGAGCTGATATTTGAGAGAAGAATATGTAAACCATAGGTACAACAATATTTTTTTATAAAGGACCAAATATTTTGTCATTTGAACATTCTTTTTTCTAAATGTTTGCAGCCATAGCAATTAGACAACTGCCTAACTTTAACAGTGATATTTGGCAGAAACATTGTAAAGTAAAAAAAAGTGCAGCTTGCATCCAAATAGCCATGGCATGCACCATTCAAAATTTTAGCTTTAAGTAATACACCTCAATTTTGGGTGTGTCTGGGGCCTGTGAAACTTACACTATGATTTAGTCAAGCCTCTGGGTATTTTTTTATACATAAATGATTGAAGCTTTGCTTTGCCATGTATGATAATGAAACTCTACCATCTACGAATACTGAGAAACTGTGGTGACTGTGGTTGGTAAAGCATGGTGGAAATGGCCAAGGGCAGTGATCAATAATAAAATATGGATCAACTTGCCCCACTGAGGTTTCGTTCTAATCTGTTTAAGGTTTCCGCAAAAGAAAGCATTTAAACCGAACTCACAACATTCAAGGGAAAATGTGGTAGACAGCCCAGATCATCAAAGTGAAATGCATTCAAAAGTGAGTGTAGTTTTAACCAAAATGTCAGGACAGCCACTTGTGAGGTTAGTTTTATTATTCGGGGGGTTACGAGCTGCTTGATGACTGTCAGTGTCAGGTCTCCCATGTCTTACAAAACACCAAGTGAGAGTTTAAAGGCCAGTAATAATAAAACTCTGACAAGTAACAGTCTACCTGCTGCTAGAACTCTGCGGGCTATTGGACGTTACTTGAGCTCTGTGCCCCTATGACTTCACTTTGGATTGGTGTTGCACTCTGTTGAAACCACTGGCGTAGTGTCTGAGATGACTCTTTAAAATCTGAAGCTATTTATACCCCCCTAGAGCAGGGAAACATGAGGCTGGTCTTTCCCACCGCTAGGGAGGGTTGGGTAGAGAGAGAGAGAGAGAAAGAGAGAGGGAAGGGGGTACAAAAACGAGCCGAACAAGTAGAAGGCTGGAGATTGGGGGATGAAGCTCAAAGTTGGCTTCCTGTAGGTTTTCCTGGCACGAGCGTCATCCTGTTTGCTCAGTTGACTGGTGGCTGCAGGTGAACGTAGACACAAAAGTCAACAATGAGCCAAGAAGTGAGGGCTACACACTGTACACAGAGCTAAAACACAACACGACCAATCAGAGCAGCACACAAATGTATACTGACTGTGTGGCCTGCAGCTAAGGTCGCAGGGGGCAGCCTTTCCAGATGTTTACCATTATCCTGCGGCACTGGCGAGACCTTACTGATCACCTTGTGCTCTTTTCTTCTCAATTCGAACTGACTTATCGCTATATGATTCCACTGTTAGCTTTATTAGGGAAAAGACAGAAGCCATCATGGTCAAACCCTTTTAAATGGCAAATTTATTGTTTCTGGCTTGGGATTTCAAAAGGTTACCATGCTTAAAAACTGCTAAAGTAAATATATATTTACAGAAATGCATGTCCTGGTTTTAGAATTAGAGCTATCATACTGGTTTGATAGAGCTAACAAATCCCCAACTAATTCTTATTTTAGTAGTCCACTATGATTTTTTTCTCAATTAGCTGACAAGTGAAACATTACTACTATTGTACAAAAGACCTATTGAACAAATTACCAACTAAGTTAAATACAGTAAAACTTAAAAAATACAGTCAAACTGAGAATAATCAGAAAACGTTTATTATTTTTTATGTGTTTTAATGATTACGATTATGAAAACAGGATTTTTTTTATAGACAAGTTACTCATTATTTGTCAACCTATAACTGATCAAAGTTTAATCAAGATTGAGACTCAAATCAATGCTTTAAAAGTGTCACTTTGAGTTGCAACAAGCTAATTAATGAATTAATTAATTGCAATTAATAGATTAAATAAATGATTGTTAATTATATAAATTATGTAATGGAATAATAGATAATTGATTCGTAAATACGCTTCGAAACATGCCATGAGTGGAGAAAAACATCATATAAACAGCACTGACAGTTTTTGTATATTTAAATTTTTAATGTAAACACTAGATTGCCGTGTCCACCTAAATGTTCTCAAGCGATGTTTCTTCAGCTGCAAAAGTCTTGATCTCAAGCGACTTCTGCATTCTAAACAACAAATTATTTAATGGAAAGAATAATTACCCATATAATCAATTACCAAAAGAATCGTTTTTGCACCCTGACATCAAAGATAAAGAGAAACCAATTTGAATAAAAGCTTGAATTGCTTATGTTCAGGAGGACAGCATAACATTTTATAATCAGACAAATTATTAAGGATATTTGATCATTTCTTTGGTATATCTCCCAGCTCTATAGACACATGAACATATTCCAGTGGTGGCACAGAAAACCTCTCTAACCCTAAAGCAAATATGAAGGTCAATAGGAGATTAGGCAGTGTGATTGGTAATATAGCATCTATTTCTCTGTCTGAGCACTCCATTCAGAAGAAAAAGATGCTGAGGTGATAACACAGAGCAATGTGATCCTCTAATCCCCTTGTTTGAAAAGCCCAACCCCCTTCTTGTACTCCCACCATGCCTCCATGCATCTCTCTACCACACTGGATCATCCTGTTGGTGCTGATAATTGCCAAGGGATGAATGACATGCAGAAAAGCTCAAAAGCGGATAGCCATGAGCGCCTTTTTGTGTTGTTCTTGATCAATTTTGAAGATGTGAAGATTGGGGAGAGAGAGAGACAAAGAAAAGTTACACAAATAGATGTTAAGGTGATAATGTCCATTTTTGTCAAAGTTGAGGTGATAAAGCACAATGAAGCTGAAAGAGACAATAGGAGACAGGTGTCTACAGATAAACAGGATAAGAAGACATTCATTCCAGATATCCTCCAATGTATCCAAGACCAATGTGACAGCAGTAAAAGCCGCAGACGCCATATTAAATGCTCTGTAAATGTCACACAGTGGGATCAAATCTGCACTGATGTGTGCTAAAGGACAGCAGCATGGAAAGCCAAAACACTCAATCGAAATCAGTGTCGCCAAAAGAGTCTATTACTGTAACCTGTATCAAATGTACATACTCATTGAGAAGACAACTTATTAGCAGCACCAAAATCAGCATTGAGTACTGAATCTATTTTTGGTGTGAAAAAAAAAAGTTTGAAAATGTTGTATTCATTAACTTAAATACTCCATATCTTCATTGAAAACATCTGTGGTGAGCTTCACCATCAGACCAGTGTTATCAACAGAGCATGGACTCCTTTGAGTAATGGGGACTAACCAAAAAGGAAATGGAGAAGATTTAATCATATTAAAATATCATAGCTTCATACAGTCATCATACAACAAATCAAAGACCAAACAATTGCAATCATGATTTCAGTCAGTTTTGCAAGGTGATTTTGATTTCGATAAAGAATTTCATCTGTCTTTCTGCACCATATGTCTTCCCTCACAGTGACAATGGTGGTGCTGATAAGGGGCAGTGTGGCGGGTGGCACTGACAGCTTTCAGATGTCCACAGGGAAACGGAACCCAGACTTCTCTGATCGCTCTTTGGAGGTCTGCCTGACTTTATCATCCTGCCAGAAGAGGGGTTTTAGGGGAAGGAGGAGGGGAAAGCTGCCACCACTGCTGCCTGGTGAGAAGGTGAGATCAGCTAAACAAAGGTGTGAAGGGATCATAATTAAAAAAAAAAAATTAAGTCTAATCTTCAAGGCTCTTCTATCGCAGCAAGCACACTTTTGTCAAGAATGTTGAGGAAGTTACAGCATGTGACAGAGTGGAAGGAAGAGGGAGTCTGACGAATGTTGAAACAAGAACAGGCTGAATTATTGCAAAAGATACATAAGAGAAGAACTATTGTTAAGACGGAATATGTTGCAGATCAATAGTTATGTTTTGCAGATGACCTTAACCTTTGAACTTTTTAAAAGTCTCAGTCACAATACAGATGTTAAATAGATCCTGAGAGAAGAGAACATCACACTACAAGAGAGTCAAGCTTAAGCCATCAAAGAAGGCCTATAATACAAAACAATGAATATTGACCCCCATAGTGTAAGTTAAAGCACTGACAAACCAGGAGGAATATCAGAGGTAGTCTACCACCAATAAGCATTGCCAATATCTTATGCGGGGACCAGACGTGTTACCTTTGCAAGAGGTGTGGTGTTAAATACTCATGAATATCTATTTATCTGCAAAGGCAGCTTAAACAGAGGTGATTGTTTTGGTTCACTGTTACCACACAATAGACAGAGAAGCATGTTTGCCTCAAGCACTTTTGGGTAAGCTACAGCAGCCTATGTATACAGGTATTTTACACCTCTGATACTGCCAGGTTTCCCTCAAAAGCATGAACAAATACAACAAAGAATATCCTGTATGAATTGATGCGGCATCAGCTCAAATAGGCAACATATGATGCCACCAAACATCATTTATGCCACATCAAAACATGTAAATGAATGCCCCGACATACTTAGCCTAGGTTTTAATTGGTTTGTATCACTTCGCGGCAGTTCCAAACAAATGACAATAACTTCTTTTAGTTGTGACGTTTTATGAGATTTTGCGCACCGTTGAGCTTTTTAGTTAGGAGTTGACAAATTCACTGCTTTGATCGGGCAAACATAGAGCAACGAGAGATCACAATGTGTTCACTTACCGACTGGAGGAAAAGCAGTGTCCGAACGTAATCCCTCTCGGTGTTGATGATTTCGTTTAAAACACAAAGCCTGAGTCGTTGTTGTCGGTCTGAATCCTTCGCGTGGATGCCGTTCTCCAAGTGTCCGTCCTGTTCTTCTTCCATGGTGGTCACTCCAATCTATCTCCCACACACCTTCAGACTTGTTTTTCCAAAATATCCACACCTCGCAGCTTCAGTCCATGTTATTGTCAAGTGTTTCCAGAAGTCTTTCCACACAACGCGGTGATGCGCAATGCACCACTCAAAAAGTTCACCAAAAGTGTGAAACAACAGGGTCAGAGCGAAGCCAGGCTGCGTGCTCGCTCTGCACAGCAGCAGCAGCTGAGATCAGACTGAGCTCAGAGAAGAGCAGGAGGAGGAGGGACCCATCCATCAGCAGGGAGGCACAAGGGCCACCACCGGGGCCCCTCAGTGTGATGTGAGCATTATGTCACAGCCTGCACTGTCACCAGATCTGTACTCACGTGGGCTTTTGGGGGGAGACATCCCGGGGACCTGAGTGGGACATAAACATGAAGGACTGAAAACAGTGTCAGTGCAGGTAGGTCATAATTAGTTATTTATTGTATGGACAAGCTACTAGACGAATCCAACTAGTCACAACACAATTTAGAACAACACAAAATAAATCATTTGAAATAAAAAGGGTAAACGCTAACTTACAGTGTTCAAACAACAAGTTTTACTTTACTTGTGCACTTACCACATTGTTTCCGACTCAGGCCAACATAGTTTCAAGCGCGATCAATGTTGAAATAGCAAAACTTTTTTCCTTTTGTAAAAACTGTGAAAGAGTCGCCCTCTGTCGGATGAACCGGTACTAGAGCTCTTGCCTTACTGACGGGACTGATCCGATTTAGAGCCTCACAATTGTTCACAGATTACAGGCCAAATATCTCAAAACATTGTAAATTGTGTAGTAAATTGTATGTAAAATTGACATTAAAATCATACAACAAAGTAAAATTTCAATAATAGTTTTAATTGATGCATGTTACATTCAAAACCATGGTGATCTTTCTGCACACATAACGGCATACATACAAGGTTTTCTTGCCATTTTGGAGGAATGCAATAGACACCTGTTAAATGCCTTACACCATCTTATATTTACATATTATCCTCCACTTATGTACATGGCAAATCCTTAAATATGATCATTAATGGAGTAACATAAGATACAATGTATGACTGATTGTATGTAGTTTTTTAAGCATATTTCATGTCTTTCCTTCCAAAAAGGCATGTGCATAAAGCACAGTCATAAAAAGTGAGTCACACAATTAGACATGATAGGTTAAAAACTTGACAATGCCTCTTCATTCATAGTTCACAAGATAAAACTCTTCCTTCAGCAGGGTTTAAGTACAAAAAGACAAGTAACCAAAGGGAATAGAAAATAAAATGTGCTCAGTGCATTAAGACTTTTCCAATATAACAAAGAAACTAGAGGTGTTTGCCCTGTTTCATTGCTGTGATAAATAAGTTCACATTGTTACAGGCAGACAGTGGGCTTGAATCAAGAGTACAGTGAGTAAACACAAATGAAGCAGAAGTAATCAAAGAAAAAAGGCAAAATGTCTTAGTTCTAGTGTTTTTTGTCAAGTGAATTTAACCCAACTCATAAATAACTCATCTCCTGGGCCAAACATATAAAACCAGTAAAGTAAAATAATGCAGTTTGTTTTGGTAAAATTGTGTATTTCAGTTATTAAATGTGTGTAGAAAATGAAACATGCAGTTTCAATTTATTAGGACATTTTGTGAAAACGTGTTGGATTTAACCTACTGTCAATCATGTAATACGCAAAATGTGTTCAAAGAAAATAAATTATGAAAATAATTGAATAGTAAATGCTAAACACGAGCCGTGGGGTCACAGCATCTCATTGCAACATGTAGTGTGAAATACAAGCAGAACCCTGCCCAATTGCGGTCTTTTTTTACCACATGTACTTTTTATCATCTTTCGTACTGTGCAGTAGCTGAGGTGAGATGGTGGCAATCACACAGGCACAGAGACCGTGTTTGCACCATGGTGACAGTACAGTTGAACAGTTGAATTAATGAATACAAACATAAAGCAGCAAGACAATATGTTGCTCAGTGCTGCGACTATGGCCAAATGTGTTCAGGAAGACATTAGCAGGAAATTGAAATGATCTGATAACTGCATCAAACTGTCTGTAACTTGTCTGTGATTTTGAAAAAGCCCACTCATTTGACAATGTATATGACATTATGTCCACTTTACTAGATCAAGATTTGGACACATAAGTAAAACTTGAATCACAAGGGCAAACTTTGAATTCTTCAGAAGGCCAACAATGGAACTATTGTATTGCAGTTGAAGACAAGCAAAACTCTTTTAGAGCAAATATCTAAAAGCAAAGTCAATGTTGAACTTCAGCCATTCAAATCTTCAATTCGCAACTGCAACAGACAAATGTAGCTTTTTCTACACCTTGGCATTTTTGACACTTTGCTTTCGTAGTCAAAGGCAGACAGTGTTGATATATGTTTTCATATAAATAACAAAATAGTACAATATAAATATAAAGATTCTTGTGTGTGAAATGGGATGTGCGTTTGGAAAATGGGGTGTAGCAATCAGAATTGTGTGTTGTGTGTGTTTGTTTTGCCAGTGTCAAGACAGGGCAGGCGTGTGGAGTTATAGATGCGGCCGTCCCTCTCCAACCTCATAGAACAGTGAGGTGTAGAACTCAGGCTCTAGCTGCTTGTTGCGGTAACGCTGGACAATCTCTGTAATTTTCTGCTTACGTCTCACGTGAGGAGGGTTGTATAAGTCACTTTCCAAGCGCTTCCGTCTACACGCATTGATGACTGTCTGACGTACAAGAAAACCTGCAAAAATATATCATAAGCATCAGGTGGGTCTGGTCAGATATTGAACCACAATATAATGGACAATTATAAGTCATTTGAAACTGTGATGCATCAATATGTCTGTAAAAAATGTGTGTATGTAGTACAAATCCACATTGCTCTGCATAAAGTAAAGACAAAGTATCTGCATAGATCTATGGTAAATGCTGAACAGAGGGTGTACCTGTTTTTATGAGTGCATA
The DNA here is from genome assembly GCA_038363315.1 of Mugilogobius chulae. Lineage (NCBI taxonomy): Eukaryota > Metazoa > Chordata > Actinopteri > Gobiiformes > Gobiidae > Mugilogobius > Mugilogobius chulae. The sequence continues at coordinate 27,588,945 of CM076414.1, forward strand.
CTCTAGATTTGTATCTTAATACAGAGCTATTTTTCTTATTATGCTCTGCCCACTTTTCTTGGTTGTGCACATCCTGTTTAGCTGTGGCTAACCTGTAGAATTCAGATGCTTGGTTTATTTCATCTGTCATTATATTTGTTTTGCCCCGCAAGACAGACAAGTTAACATGTTAGCTACCTTAACAGAGCTAAACAGAGGCGAGGCAGTTTAAGGTGAATATCAACTGTATTTTCAAGACAACATGTTTGTTGCTTAATTTAACGTAATATTTAGCAATATAAACAAAATGCATTATATTTTTTTAAATAAACACTCTTACCTAAAGCCCGGCGGCTAACCACCATGCCATCCACCAAGGGAATGACCATTCCAAATTTACCCACAGCCCCATGCAGCCTAATCCTGAAGAGTCCAGTCTTTAGGGGTTGAATGAAAATCAGCGGAACGTCCTTCTCTAATAAACCTGACCTGCACCAGACAAACACAACAGGGGAGAACATTCAGCAACTGAAAATATCTGCACTTCTGCTGACAGCATTTTCGGTACCTTAATCATAGAATTGCTGAAAAGATGTAAACTGCTATTTTAGTTTGCGGACTTGTTTAACCAAAAGCTTGTAATTTAGTTATGCTCAGACAAAATATAACTGTTTTATTATCAGCTAAGAAAAGGGAAACAACACACTGTTTTTTTGCAGCAAACAACATGCATTGTCATATTTTTTGCACATGCTGTCAAACTTCCTGTTTTGAGTTGCAGCTGGGGTACTTTTGCAACATTGTGCACAAATTGTCATTATAGACCACATGTTTCATACCTGCAGGAAGTGCTGTTGCTCATGCTGGCTTCCAAACCTGTACTGGTTTCCGCTAAAAGATCAGTCAGAGGGAAGTTTTCTAAACAAACAAACAAAATACAGTTTAAAGGTCTTACCATGCTATATGAAAGCCACACAATGTTTTAACTTGAACATTCTTACCAATGTCATCAAAGCGCTCCACCCACACCACAAAAACTTTTGTTTCTGGTCCCAATGGTGGGAATGATTTGCCAGTTGATGACCTTTTAGTTTTAACCAGAGGGCTTAGCTGCAAAAACAGTACACAGAAATATTTAAGCTGACAAAATGAATTAATGGAAGATAACACAAGAACAGCTCATATTACCTTTTTAACAGACTCAAGGTTTTCAGAATGATTAGGAAATAGTTCCAGTGTGAGATTAGGTTGCTTCATTAAACCAGGCATTAGATCCGAGTTAGTGTCTGCTTCCACTGTGGAGTCACTGTGTATAGATGACTCCTCTGTATAAAAAAGGATCCAGCTTTATTCACTGGTCACGCTTATTTAACATGAACCTAGATTTTTATAACTAACCCGAGTTTTCAGTAAAAGATGGAACAACAAAGGCAATTTCTGTCAGAGCATCGGCATAATAGAGAACCTTCTTCTCTCCATTGAACACTGAACCACCAGTGTCTTCAGGGGTGGTAGCATCTTCTGGTGAAAACACACATTTATGAAAACATTTTATTTTCAGGGCAGTTGTCTAGCCATAGTGAATTCCTAATACCTGTCTGCTGCACATCACTGCTGTCTAAACAGGAGTTGAGAGACCAGCTAGTGTCTAAATGTCCAGTCCACCCTGGATGGCGTCTTACATCCACAGGCCAGCCCAAAGACAGTAGGAACTCCAAAAAGTGTGGTTGGACACTTGCTGATGATTCCACATTCTTAAGAATCTGAATAAGACAAGATGTTAAATTTTTTTCATGGTAAATTATACTGTATGTTGTCTTTGCTGTGCCATCCTACCTCATGACTACTTTTCTGTCCAGCTCTCACATAGAAAATAAAAACAGTGTCAAAAGGTCGACACGGCAGCAGGTCCAGGAAACTGATGTCCTCGAAAAATCCTGATAATGAGGAGTCCAGGCCAATCAGGTGAGGAGGTAGACGGCTGTTGTTTGGCTCCTGCAAAAAGAATAAATATGTTTTGTGTTAATAGATATTAGCTTTAATTCAACAACTATGCAGTTAATTTAACAGAAAAAAGGGACCTTCAGTGCCTCCAGAGACAAAAAGCCGAAATGCGAGAGGAAAAGTCGTGCTGTTTGGAACTCTTGCGCAGGCGGAGGGGGTTTGCAGTCTGTCTGAGGGTCAGGAAAAGGCTTGGACTTCCACACCTCCTCACTGTGTCGCTCCAATGCATTTTCATATTCTATCTGCTTGGTCATTAGTATTCGAAGTTTGTCAAGCTGGACCTCAAGCTGAGTGAAAACAAAAGGAATTTATTAAAGACAGTAGTAGAAAAGTCCAATACAAAAAGCACAAAGATACCTTTCCCACACAAAAATACACCAGAAAGTTAATCAATTAATTAAATAATAACAACGATGTACTTTTTAAGACATACACTCAGCTGCAACATCATAAGCTACATTTGCACTTTATCTAATTTTACATAGAAAGAACTTCTATGACTGCTAATGTAGACAAGCTAAGACAATCCTGCAGAAGATGAGGTAATGGTTTCATCTAAAGTCAATCTAAACACTATTATTTTAAATATTTTAAACACAACTATAAAAATAATACTAATGACATATCTTTATTATTAAAACTTTATTTTAACTAAATCAACATATAGGCCTATACAATATGAGGACGAAACAGAATACAAAATCCTATGTTGCAATTGAGTGTAGTTCATTTCCCAAAATCAAGAGCAATCCAATACAGTAGCAATCACTCATGTACAGTGTCTTAGATCAAACACATCTTGTTGTTATTTACAATAGTAGTGGTATAATTAAGCTCATGTACCATTGCAAAAATATTGCTGCTGTATTGAAATAATAACAACCCAATATTTATTTGGTTTTACTGAGGTTATTTCCCTTACACCAAAAAACTGCCCCAACTCCAAGGACTCACATGTGGGTAACTGTTCAGCAGATATTTTGTATCATCGTGCCAGCCCATACAACACACCTACATTTGTTTGATAACACAAAAATTATTCCTATTTTATTTTATTTACAAGAGGCCAAACTTATATACAATACTCACCTCTTTACTGACGATATCATCCAAATCAGGAATACTGACATCAGCTTTAACAAGGGGAATCTTATCCACCTCTTCAGGGAATGGTCTCTGTTTGACATTGTATTTAATGCCCACATCATTTTTAGGTGTTGGACGACCTTCTGGAATAAAAGTCTGCTGGAAAAGATGTTACAGAAGATATTAAAACAAAAGTAGAAATGGGCCACAAGACATTATCTAGTTACTCATGATAGGCAGAGGATAAATATGCATAAATATATATATATTTAAAAATAGCAAAAGCATAACCTGTCTACAAAAATATTTCTAATCATTTTGTAAAAGACATTGTGCTTGATGTGAAAAAAAAATCGGGATTAGAGAGCTTTGATTTGAAAAATTGGTTCAGACACAAAAATTCGTATGACTCCCAATTCTATAAATATATTCTGTTGACATTGTCAACACACAGTGATACTGGGGCAGTCATAAGTAAAAACATTTTAATGATAAATTATAAAGATTTTTAGAACCCTTAAAGCCCTTGTAATAAAAAATGCAATGATCATTGCTTTAAAAAGTTAACTTAAAAAAACATAAAAAAATTAAATTGGTTGTTATGAAATTCAATGCAGGAGGTATACTCTCACCCTCTGATTGGCTCGTGCCCCTCTCGGCTGATGGAACAGCTGCATGGTCCACGCATGTCTACCTGCAGTTCCTCGGATCAACACAGTCACTGATGGACTTGGATCTGTCAAGAAACAAAATGCTTACCACGTTAACAAACGTTTATTGTGTCACATTTCTATTAAAAAACATTTTATTAATAACCTAAATAGAAAACTGAAAAAAAACACTGACTCTGCTCATTTCCAAGAGGTTGCTCCAACATGGCCAGAATAACTGAGTTGTCTAGGACGAAGTAACGGAAGTTGCTGGCTCCTGTGGCACTTAGTCTGGCATATCGAATCAGAGTTTCTTCATTCAACAGGCTGCAGGTAGAGGAAGGCCCACTGGGAGAAGGGAAAGCCCCTAATACCTGCATGATACTGGACGGACAATGGAAAAAATATGGGTTTGAAAAAACAACAATAACCTTTTTGTAAAATTAAATCTTCAAGTTCAGTCTTACCAGGATAACGTGGCTTCAGCAGCATCTTTCACCCTCATTGAGGCAGGGTTGTGTTCTTTATCCCCTTTATGTCGGACTTCATTTTCCTGTCGAGATTTGCTTCCAGATATCCCAAGCTCCACAATATCCAAAACTTCCATCAAGCAGTCCTATAAGATGAGGAAATATTGTTATTTGTAAGACAAAAGAAACACAAAAAGGGGCAGTAAAATGTATATAGTTATCACCTTCTCATCCAACATGTCTGGATGTTCTGTGAGCCACACGCACAAAAACTGGAAGGCGGCAACAATCATAGAGTGAAGGTCTCTGGACTGAAGTGGAGCAGGACGGCTACATTGATAGACAATATATGTGCATATGGAACTGATGGCCCGTTTCCGGTCAGCAGAGTCTACTCCCACCTTCACCTGCACAAAATAGAAAAGACACACATGCATTGGAAATTTGATGTAAAGTACAGTGTCATATGGCAAGAGCAAACTATATGTAAACAAGAAGTCTATCTCAATAAAAGTATATTTCACTGTGGTCAAGACATTTAGATACTGATTTTCTTACCTTGGCAAGCCCCGCCAGGAGTTCCAGAGCAGCCAGTGATATACTCATGTCTTGCTTCCATTGGGAATTGAGTCTCTGAGTAACAAGGTGGATACTGCGCACCAGCAGGCCAGCTGCCGTATCTGCAAGAGCTAAATCATATAACACCCCGAAATACCAGACACCATAGAGAAAGGAGCAAAGCAAGACAAAAGCACCAAATCTGACGTATTAGTTTTTTAAGGCTTTACACAAGATACAAATTAATCAGCAAACTCAAACTAATAGAAAATATGTATTGAATCTATATAATTTTTTTTTTTATTCCTGGTTGCCTCCAATTAAGTTCTAACCAAGCCAAAGTAATAACATGCATTAGCAAACACATCAATTGTGGCATTCAAAGAGAGTTATGAAAAAGAAGAAACAGGATTCTTGTAAAAGCACATCAGCACAGCAAAATATCTGTTATCACCTACAAAGATATTTTACCCAGCGTTTCTTAACTCGATAAACCACTTTAACCACGTTAGCTACAAAGAGTACAGCTGTTAGTTAGACTTGTAACTTTTCAATAAAAAACAGACTTATTACATAATGTAAACATAAAGTATATGACGGTCACTAGTACTGTATGTCTCTTACCATAATCGCGGAGTAGGGCTTGAGCTGGCCTCTCAGTGTCAGGGCTGGTCGCCTCAGTGCTCCCACCACTGGTAAAGCTAATGCCACTGTTGGTGCGGCTGTGGCTTTGGCTTCTTACAGTCACATGGCTGCCATCTATACTCCCCTGTAAACAAATATTTTGTTATGTCACTACTGGGCTAACTCTTGATTAGACCACTACACATAAAAGTTGTATGGAGGATTTTCAATAAAATGTTAAGTTTCAAACTTCTGCAAGAGGTTTGTAATAGCCTTGTACCTATGGTAAACAGAAAAGGAATCACAAAAATGTATAAATTGGCACAGTGAAGCCAATAAAACAAGGCAGTCTCATTTTATATTGGCTTGTTAGCCTGTCAATCAAGCTCACACTGTTCTTAAGCAACGCATTGGCCCAGTACACTATGTAGGAGATGCGATTCGGCAGTAAAACAGAGTTGCTGGATTTGTCTTTCCTCCACACAATCTTTAGGAATGATTACTTCACATTTTGAATATTAAAAGAAGTCATACATACTGTCTCAGTCTGTGCACCAATAGACTCCAATAAAGCTGAGTCCTGAACAATGTTTAACATTGCACCTGTTAAATAAATAAAAAAATTAAATAAAAAAAACTTAAATGATTAAAGATGAGACCATAAAAATGGTAGGCCTAGATATATGTGTGCAGTGAGCAGCAGTTTTTACCCAGGATGAGCTGTGTGTTGGTTGGGTCAGTCTCTGTTTGCAGGGCTCCAATGAGAACATTAACTAACCGAAGCCTTAAGGACAGAAAAGATACCGGCTGATCATGAGGCCACATATCCTCTTCATTGAACTTCCCCTCCAATAGAACCTGAAGGACAATATCAACATGTCAACATTGGACTAGTTTTAAGCAAAAACTGGTCAAGAAACACAAATACAAATTGAACTTTTGATTTAATATGACCTTGATCACAGTTCGATTAATCTATTGAATAGTACTGCAATAACCTAAGTTGCTTAGGTCCTCTAATGGTGCATTAAAAAATGGAGCGTCAAATTTGCGGCAGACGCCCAGCACTGGCTGCCGCACAACGCGTGAATACTTGAAGTTGGACGCATGTTCTTGTCTGTTCTGAGAAGCGACCAGCTTCAGCATTCAAAAGTTAACCGCAGCGCATTGATGTAACTACAATATCTGTGACACTGTCTAATGCTGCAGAGGCGTTCATTGCCAAATGGTCGAGTGGACAGCGAACCTCACATTATGTTTACAAGACACCGTACGCAAGTTCGAATTGAGCCTTTAACAGATCAAGCAAAAGTAACTGAACAAAAAACACACACACTTTTTACTTTTATAACCCTTGCTGTAATTACAAATACATGATATATCATTTGAAAATATAAAACAAACACTATTTCTAAATTGATTTTTTCAGTATTGTGCAAAAGTGTAGAATCTAAAAAAAAAACACTGAGCATCTTATGGGAATCATAAGTGTGCATAAAGCTCATTTGTTGCATTTTATGGACAAAATGGCCTTTTGTTTTTGAAAAAAAATTACAGAATTACATTAATTATGGACACTATCAGCAAAGAAAGACGTGAAGATTTTCTGGACTAAACTATGTGAATAGAAGCCTTTTTTCTTTTGTAAGCAACAGGACAAGTCACAGTCACACGCTTTTTGTGTCTCTGCAGTACTTGATTAGATTAGCATATTAACTCAGAAGTCTGACCTTGGTGAAAGTGTAGCACTGGTCATTCTGAGCCACTGTTCACTCACTCATACCTCAATAATTTCATTACTAAACCGAGTTATATGAATCCATTACCTAACTACATTTTCTTATTAAAATATATTTTTAATCTTGTCAACAAAACATGTCAACAGCACATTTTGTAATATTTACCTCTGATTTTATGTTCCCAAAGTGATGTGGTAATGGCAACATGGCGAGTAGGATATTAATAGAGGCTCTCCTGAGATCAGTAGGATTTACATACATCTTAAACTTGGAGAGCTCCCTAGATGGAAAATATACTTCAGTACACCAAATATTCATTGTGCTGTTTTTCTCAACATAGGAACAGAAAACGACCTGTCTGGCACAATAGTCTCAAGAGCAGCAATAAAGTAGGGCACCACCACATTGATGCCCTTCAGGTCGGAGCAGAAAAGAGAGGAGGAGTTCAGAATAATTGAGGCTAGTACTGGTCTGCAGATAAAGTCAGAGATCTGGAGTCCTTGAATGAGAACCATATAGAATCTGAAAGAAAAAAAAACATCTCCTGATTTATAGAGTGTAAATTCAAACCACATTTTGTGCCTTCCTCAAGCTAACTCCCTAGAAATATTCTTTAAATCTTTTAACAAACTCTACTGCATATAGAGAATATGATAAAACAGTTCTTGGCAATTGTATCACTTACCTGGAGAGGTAAACCGGTAAGATGTCCTCTCCAGTTTTCTTGCTACAAAAAATGCGACAGAGAGTCCCACAGGCTTCAGCACGACCAGCTTCGTAGCTCTCTGGGAACTCATTGGCATCAAACATTGGGTTGGACACCATAGATTCGGTGGACATTTGGGAGCCCTTCCGCCGCAGCTCCAGGCCTACTTGTGTGGCTATTGCTGCAGAAAATAGCAAAGACAGAGAATGAAAACATCCAAGTTGTACTCTGCTCTATCGTCAACATGCATGTATTAACTTTAGGCAAACCAACAACTGGCATCTGCTTTTGACACACAAAGTAACAGTTACAAATCATACAAGCAACATTTACGACTACCACAAAAGAGACTCAACAAACTGCAAACACACACTCTCACAGTTCAAAAGCATTCAGTAAAAGAGTTCTGACACAACGACTTCACCGTAGGGTTAACGCTAGCAGAGTGCGATGGATTGGTAATAAAACATGTCAGTCACTTCTTGCTGCATGGACAAAGCAAAATCCCTGTGTCAGCGCTCATGCTGTAGCAATTATATGACTGTCACTTATACTACAAACATTCACTTCATGCATTGAGGCACCAAACCAATAAACTTAAGTGGACAAGAGATAAAGACATTGATGCTGAACTCATAGGGGTCTCACGAATTTTAAGATTAAGGATTAGTTATGACCCAAATAAAATGTTAACATAAATGTATGAAAAAAAAACATGGTGGCGTTGCCATGGCCGAAAAATGTGGTCAGTTGGTGAAACCCATTCCATCACCTTAGGAAAGAGAGAACGCTGGTGAACATTTTATATGGCATGGAGGCAACAAATAAAGAATGGCAGTAATGGAAATGGTACAACTGAACAAAAAAAAAAGCAGGAAGATTTGTCAAGAAACGCAAATCAAGTGAGTAAAAATAAAGCTGCCGTTCCTACTTACAAGATTTATAAGAAAGGAGAATTTGGATAAAAGAGGCTGCAAGATAACAGAAATAGTGGAGAGACACAAAATCAAAGCAGATCCAATTCAAATCAGGCATGAATTGTGATTTTATTTAGTTTTCTTTAACTAGTGACCTTCAATTCGCTTAACTCTTTCAATAGACAAGCCAGACACAAGCAGGACACTACACCAGTAAGAAAATAAATGGACACCTTATTATATTTTATTTCATATTACTCTTGACCGTTTTAATAATGCTTTGCTTTTTCTATAAAAAAATCTGCTTGTTGCTTTGAAATGTGATGCCAAAGTGACTCTATACTATCTACAGTTTTAAAACAATCTAATCTGGGGAAAAACAAAAGCACTGACCATTCTCTAACTTGTTTTCAAGGTTCCCCATTACCTTAAATTGTATGAATGTTTTATTATTATACTGCATATTATTGTTGGGATCAAGACAAATAATGGGTTTTTTCAAAATTAGACATCAGACACTTATTTTACTACACATTGTCAAAAGAAAATATACTGCTGCTGTAACAAATCAATGTATAATGTTAATGCTCGGTCAATAATTTGTTGCGTTTGTCTGGCCATGTCAATCCAAACACTCATACCAGAAAGACTAGTTCTAAGGAAAAAATGGAGAAAAACAAAAACAAAAAGATCCCAAAAACACACAGACGCATAAAACACGTAAAACTCCACAAAAACATGTACCATGACCAGCGACAGAAACACCCACCTGCCCATGCACAGAGGTAATGCATTTAGCCATGATGTGCTCTCGGCTTCTTACCGGTCATGCTGGGGTCTCTGCTGAGGCCACTGTGGAGCTTACAGTGCACCAGAGCAGCATCAAACAACCACTGGCCAAACAGGTTGAGGATGCTGTTGACTTTTGGTCGAGCTGGGGCAGGCAGAGGCCGGGACTCCCAGCTGGTCTGGTTTGGACTGGACAGTAGTGTTGGTGAGGAGGAAGGCTGCTGTTGCTGCTGCTGTTGGGATGCTTTGGTTGGCTGAGCTCCACTCGCCTGTACAAAAGATAAGTTGCAAAATTGCTAGGTTCATATTATATATATTTTTTTAAATCTGATGATAATAAGAGGCTTGTTTTACATGTAAACATGGCTAGTTGAAGCGGGCTAATTTCTATAGCCCTTTACAATGCTGATTTTCCCATTAGCAAAACTCAAGCATCTTTCTGTCTATACTGGCTCCTTGTTATTTGCTAAATCAGTGGTCCCCAACCTTTTTTCTTGCAAGGACCGGTAAAGTCACAATTTTCTTTTCCGGGGACCGGTTGAGGTTAGGTAGTTCCAATAACAACAATGCAAAATGCATACAACTTTATTATTGTGCATATTTTTTAGCTCTTATTGTTTTAATTTGTCGTTTATTTGGTTAAATGGCACAATAATTTCATAGTAAAGAACAAGCAAGTAGTGATAAAATATCAAATAAAAAAGAAAATAGATCTTAAAAGATCTTCTGGGGCCCGGTAGCAGATGGCTCGCGGACCGGTTTAGGGCCCCGGACCGGTGGTTGGGGACCCCTGTGCTAAATAAAAACTTGACATGGACAAAATATTTTTTTTTATTTTGTTGTTTTTTTTTTTTTTAATTTTTAATTGACCTTTATTTAACCAGGGAAGTCCCACTGAGATTCAGAATCTCTTTGCAGGGGAGCCCTGGGGGAAGGGTCAGGGGAGGCATTAATGGACATGTTTTTAGCTGTAGGAGGAAACCGGAGTACCCGGAGGAAACCTACGCAGACACGGGGAGAACATGCAAACTCCACATAGAAAGGCCCTCAACTTACTGTTGAACTCTTGCTTGTCGTTTTGGTGACCACTGCATGGCGTTGCTTGCGACTGTGAGGGGGAGTAGTGTTGGTGATTGAAGGGGCGGAGACATGCTCATTCTATTGACTGGGGTGGGTGGGGCACTGTCAGCCCTGGGACGTGATATTCCTGTTAATAGAAACATGCATGAGATGAGAAAATAAGATTCTAATAAACTTTTTTCTTTATAACAATATATTTGATTGGTCTCAAATAGCTACTAATTTTCCATGCCTCCTCTTGTTTTGACAAATCTTTTAAGTGAAAGCCATGTTCACAATTCAAATAGCATCCAAAGAAAATAAACTTTTCATTTTATGATCTAGTGTTGATCAAATAAGAGACATTCATTGGCAAACATGCAAGACAATTGTTAAGACACAATCAGAGAAGTTGACATAATTTACTTTAGATTTTTCGTTTCTAAGCCCACGGTAGATGTTGATCCTGCTGCAAAGTGTGAAATTTTAATCTGGGACAAGTTATTTGACCAAAAGCATGACTAAACCCATGGGTTAATGTTACCACCACTCAATCCATCAATGCCAGTTTCATAAAAGAATCATTTCTTAGTTTGTTTATACCATGGGAGTGCAGCCGTGGAGAGAAAGTGAACACCCTCTCCCGTACGACTTTCTTTGCAACAGAGACACCTACAGGACAATACAGAGAAATACATACACATGTACATGGATCTATTCACTATCACTAAGGTGGTCCATTTGGAACTGGAAAGGAAGACTAATAAGTTATTTAGACATTTATTATAAAGACTACTTTTGTAAATATTGCATACACATAGGTATAAACTATAGTAGTGATATTGTGTTATACTGCATCTCCGAAGCATTAGCATGTTTTTTTTTTTTTTCTTAGGAATAAAAAATGTATTTAATCTTGAAAAAGAATAACTGTTTTAATGTTATTATAAGTTGTTATCAATAAAAACATTTATCATTCTTACCCAAGAATGCATCCACTAAGCAACTGACACCTCTCATGGCCCTGAAGAAGATCTGGGGGAGTTGTTTTAGACAGGGGTGAAGTACTACTTCATGCGGAATCCCACTGGAGTTTAGGAACTGTTCTTGAAACTTTGGAGTAGTGCTCACAATGGCTGGATTACTTAAATCACTGGATTGCTTAAGGAAAAAAAGAAAAAATATTAGATAAAGACTGTAAAATGTGTGGGGGTGTCTTTTTTCTCCTAAATAAATATGAACAATAATTGTTTGATTTTAGTTTTAATATCAAGTGAGACATTTCAGTAAAATAGTTAGGAAGTAGTAGTTAAATAACAAAAGAAGGGTGAATAAGGAACAGTCGAGTTCCTAATATCAAACCTGTCTAACTTCCTAAAACACAGTGACAATAAATTGTAAAATGCACATTGATTTTTGTACCTGAGCATGTGAAGGAAGCGATACCACGTTTGAGCCACACAGTCATCATCCATCTCTAAAGGAATTAGGTTAGCATCTTCATCAGGGACTTTGAATGGCGGGAATGTTGGTCCATGCGTAAACCTCAAAAGTCTAAAAATAAACATTTCTTAAATAAGAGTGTAATAATAGAATATATATAAAAGACACAAAATTAATTAAAGTTTAGTCAAAGCTAATCAAGTCTGAAAATAAACTTATTTTAAAATTTTTAACCTACCTTGTATGTGCAGTGATTTAAGGGTGAAAAGTACAGCTGTTTTTTTTTTGTTTGTTTGTTTCATTTAGTCATATTTGACTGTGCTTTTTATGCATGTAATATTACAAACTGCGAAATACAAGCCATTTTAGTTTAAATGTTGGTGATCCCCATCATTTAAAAGGAATTTTGTGCAAAAAAGGATTTTGTTTCATCTCTATATGTAGGCTACACTAACCCATAGCCCAGATGTTTGTAGTATAGACAGTTTGAACAAGCAGTGAGAGCTTTCTATGGTTTACATAACAAAGAATCTGAGACTGAACGGCAGCTACATTTCAGTGATATTATTCTCAGGTTAATAAAGAACATTAGATGGGCAAAAAGTAAAAATTAAATGCAACAATGAAATGGCAAATAATCATAAACTGTTAATAGTACAGTATACTCTCAGTCGTATAATGTTCCCATGCAGTTTGTCTGATATTGTTCTTTTTTAACATCACTGCATTTAAGTAATTTTTACACAGTATTAGTTGTTTTCTAACCTGGAGGTAAGTGCACAGGTCACCCTGCTCCACTGCTCCACCACTGGAGGATGATGTCTCCAGTTGGCCAGCATCTCTCTCGCCGTCTTCCAATATGGTGGAGTGGGGAAACAGCGGGCACATGCCAGCAACCACACCTCAAACAGCACAGCCATGAGTTTTTCTGCCAGTTTTTCAGCCACGCCAACTAAAGAAAACATGAAGATTTTATAATATTCCTGATTTACCTAAAACAGCTGCATGGGCTACATTGTACTCATTGTAAATAATAATAAACATGGGCAATGCACATTATTTGTTTCATAATCTTTCTCCAAACTACTGTCCAACAAGTCAACACAACCTAAACAAAATAAAAGTAGAAACACAAAGAAGACAAAAATTCAACACAATTCATTTATGGATATTTTGTTTTTTTCCTCTAAAAAGAAGTGATAAGATGAACATCAAATAAATGAGCTGAACATGTTTCTTGACTAAATGCAACGTGTAAGTTATGTGTAGAAGCCTCTCGTAAAGTGGAATCAAAATGCATTGCCATTTACCTCCAACAGTGGGTGGTGCAAGTAATGTGTCATTGATGCGCAGCAGAAAGAGAAGCAGCACCTCCCATGTCTCCCTCACCATGGAAACAGACTCGCGGGCCAGTTTTTGGACTGCAGTTAAGACCTGTTGGCATAGTCTGATGTGGTTCAGACTGTGCTGCTCAGGTCTACAGTGGAAGAGCAGGAGAAAGGTTACAAAAACATAGTGAAAAGTCATTGTTTTAGTGAAGAGTTTCTAAAACGTCTCAGGGTGTCATACCTCGGTACAAAGACATTGTATAGATGTTTGAGGATAAGTTGGATGTACATATTGGGCTCCTTGATGACAGGTTGTGGCATGGAGTCTCTGGGTGAGACCAGGGCCATCATCCAGTCTGTGTACACATCCACGCACAGTTTGACTGTGTCACCTTCTAAAGGTAGGGTGAGGCCGTAACAGAGCACCTCCATGGTCCATTTCACCTGAAACAGCATTTTTTCTTCAGTCACTTTGAATTCTTACTGTCGCCATCAAACAAAATCACCTCATCTTTAGCCAAGTACATTTCAACAAGTACAAATCATTTCCACAAGTACAAATCATCATCTAGCCTTCTTCATTTAAATGACTCTTCAGCTGCAGCCTCTCTTGCTATTCAGCTAGTGAGGTGCCCCACCTCAACACGATCACCTGCCCTTTATCACTTTTCCTTGAATCCTTGGCTCGCTTACCAATAGTGTCCAGGTTTTGATGTTAAGACATCACTTAAATGCTTAGTCAGCATTACAAATGAACATGCTATGAGCACTAAACAGCATTCAATAAAGCCCCTTAAGTTTTGTCTTTATTTACAATTGACTCACCTACAGTATTTACATGTAAACGTTAACCTCTGGCTCAGATTCCACACTATCCTGTGCATTCACCACAGGCTTTCCGTATCATTAAAAATGTGAGAGTAGCTCAGATTGTACACAGTGCAGTCCGGTGCTACCTGCGGCGGTGCTACCTGCGGCGGTGCTACCTGCGGCGGTGCTACCTGCGGCGGTGCTACCTGCGGCGGTGCTACCTGCGGCGGTGCTACCTGCGGCGGTGCTACCTGCGGCGGTGCTCCAGCGCTCCAGATATTTTTATTCGAATGAACTTTTACCAGACCATTGCAGCCCTTTTCCATTTGGAAATAAACCTTTACAACAAGAGCATGTAGTCTTGTGTGAGCCTCAATTAAAGACAGTGACAGCAACACCACTGCAAGAGGACCAGACTGAATGTGAGCTATCATCAGCAAGAGGATGATACCAGTAAAGAGCTGCGTCCGAGGCAATACTTAAAACGCTAAGCAAGCTTGATTGAGTTGTTCAATGTTGTGTCTATGTAAATTATCTGATAACTTCAGCAAAAATCATAATTTATCAAAAATAATGCACACATTTTCCTAACAAATGAACTCCCATTAACCAATTAACATCTATCTAAACATAATTATGATCTGTCAAATGATAACCGGTTCCAGCTTGGAATAGAAAGATAAGAGTTCTGTGCTCACATATCTAAATAGAACCTCCTAACAATATAAGCTGTTTGTTTTTACTAATAAATGTCATGTCTTTACATGTATAGCATGGATCATTGTAGTTGTTGTATATACGCGATAATGTCTGCCTATTTTAAATGAGGCTCGGGAAGCAACAGCGGTTACCATAGAAATACTGGCAAATCCGCCATGTTTCTTGTCATGTTTGCATAAATTCCATAGGAAGTTCACATTGGCCAATATGAAAAAGTAAACAATACATTAGTGAAACAAGCCAAAAACTGCTGGGTCAGTACTGGTAAATTTAATTAATGCTATTTTCAGTTTTCCAATTTCCAATGGTTTAACATTAGACCAACTGAACATTTTACTGTTGTGTGATGTCACAATCCCGAATCTTATGGTGCGTTCCAGGCAACTGGAAACTGGCATATTTCTCACTTCCCACGCGCTGGAATGCCACTCGAACTTGTAAATACCAGTTATGAACTGGGACCTGGTCAAGGAAGCCCGACTTCACATACGAGCTCAACAATCACCACAATAAATTTATTTGAAGGGTTTAACTGACACATAAACTATGTAAACATTGGTTACAAGTCATTTACCGTTACTGTTTTGCCTAAAGGTTAGCATTAGCCATAATGTTTACTTACGAGTAGATTAGGTTGGAACGCTTTGAACTGGGAACTGGTATCTTTCAAGTGGGAAATATTCCAGTTCCCAGTTGCCTGGAACGGAGCATTATGCTGCTTTCTTGGGAACTGGGATATTTCGTTCCAACTGAATCAACTTGTGTGTAAACATTATGGCTAATGCTAACCTTTAGGCTAAGCAAAAGTAATGTTAAATACCCTGCAACCAATGCTTACATAGTTTTTGTGGCAGTTAAACTCCCCAGACAAAATGTGATGATTTGTTGATTGTTGTATGTAGGACTGCATCGACCAGGACCCAGTTCACATGTGGTATTTACCAGTTCAAGTGACATTCCAGGGCTATTCTACAGGTGGGAAGTGGGAAATATCCCAGTTCCCAGTTGTCTGGAATGCACCATTATATGTAATAAAAAAATATCATTCTTATCATACTAACACTTCAACAGATAAATTTCTAACTATACCAAAAAAAAAAAAAAAATTCAAATCAATGTGAGGCTACTTCTGACCTCCTTGTCGGTCTTGAGGATGTTGTCGGTGGCTACAGGGCTTACAGCTGTTCCCAGAGGCTTGACCACGGCATTGGCCACCTCTGTGCCCACAGTAGGGGGTAGGTGTGCAGAACACTGAGGTTGCTCTGGTCACTTTGCACCACCAGCTGAAGGGAGCGCCACTCAGAGTACATGCTGCTGATGTCAGATGTACTCTACTCACGCCTCCTGCCTCCACCTGTGTATAAACACCACATCAGCACAGCCAAATGCAATAAGTTAAGTGATTTGTGAACGTTCACAATAGTGTTATACTGCTGATTGTGTTGTTGTAAATGTAATAACACAATAATAAACTTTAGATTGTTCTTTGCTTTTGTTACAATATCTCTCTTGATGGTTTATAAGCTATGTGTAAAAGCTAAATGTTTTCTTCTCAACGTTGTGTTGTGGAGGCTTGTTCATAAATATGAGGAAAAACTGCAGTTAGGAAAGAAAAAACATCAAGCTTAACAGTAACAGTAACTATCTTAAAGCAATCATGAAACAACACTCAATATCACACAGCTTAGAGCTTATTTAGTGTCGAAAACCATACATCCATATATATGAGGCAAAAATACGACAACAAATGCTTTTCATCCCAAATACTTATATCATCCCGATAAGGCAAACCAGGAAACGGTTCGGGGAAATGGAAAGCTAGCTGCTGTTAGCATATGTTTTTATGACAACATACAAAACGACTGACTTTAATCAGCTAACCAATGGTATGCTTGATACCACATCTGTCGCACCAAACTGCCTGGTGAACGTTAGTATACATGACGTTTCACGATCTTAGATACAAGTGATTTTTTTGTTGCTAGCCTAGCCAACTTTAGCTGTGCTAGCCTGCAGGTTGACATTAGCAAATCTTCTGTCATACGCGCTAGCTATTAACTTTGCTAGACATTCGTGCGTTTGAGATAAAATGGAGAAGCTGCGTTTTACCTGGACACGCTGGAAATGTTGTCATAACAGAGCTTGAAAACTTGCGATTTGATTTTCGTTATCCTGTTCTAGACCAAAACAGCCTCCATCTTCGCAATGTCAAGGCTTGGATAGTGCTTGACGGCTAATGAAACAGGAAAGAGCTGCACATTACGCCCCCTACAGGAGGGCTGCTGCTGCTGCTGCTGCTGCTGCTGCTGCTGCTGTTGTTGCTGCTGCTGCTGCTGTGCTGCTGCTGCTGCTGTTGTTGAGGTAGATGATGATGATGATGATGATGATGATGATGATGATGATGATGATGATGATGGTGATGATGATGTGATGATGTACATATCCACTACAATGCATGACTAGTACATCACCACTGACCAGATTTGTATATAAAGCATTCAGTCACAGTCAGTCATTGTTTGAGGGGAAAAAATGCATGTGATTTTTTAAGCATGAGGTGCCCAGACTGAGGCTCTCCAAAGAAGTACATGTTTCAAATTAGAGAAGCAAGAATACCATACCACATAAACATCTTAGTTATTTAATACAAAAATAATAATAATAGAGAACTGCAGTACAAGCTTATGCTACATTTTAATTTTGATACAGTGCATACAGTATGTTAAGACAAATCAGCAGTAGTAAGCCATGGGATTTTCTGTCAAAAGAGGGCAGCAGAGCTCTAAAAATCTGCTTTTGAAAGAGTTCGAAGTAAATAAACAAACAAACAAAAACAACAACAACAAGGGCTGGTATAATGTGTCTATCACGCAGATACATGAATTATGAATAGCTTTGACCCGTGTTCAGATATGATTACAGACTTGGTGTGTTTTGAATCCAAGAGCATGTGGTTTGTCTGTTTGCAATTTTCTACAAGATTTGTTATTTTGAGCTTCTACAACATGCACATGAATATCCAATGCAATTGAAATGTCTCATCAGACAGATTATTTCAGTAGAAGTTAATTTATATGTAAATCACATGGAAAGATGGCACTTGGCCCACATATGGTAAGCTTCTTGAAACACTCTACAGTCACAAAAAACCACCCTCAGTAATGTGTATAGTAACATTTTTCCTCCAATGAATGCAGAATACAGGTGTAGACCAGATGCAATGGAAAAGTAAACAGCCAGTCTGTCATGAGTTTTCAGCAGTCAAAATGTGGCCATATTATCCCAGGCGTATCCCTGCAGTGTCTATGGCATCCATGAGTGTTGCTTATAAACTGACAGCATGTCTCTGG
Organism: Mugilogobius chulae; assembly: GCA_038363315.1. Classification (NCBI taxonomy): domain Eukaryota; kingdom Metazoa; phylum Chordata; class Actinopteri; order Gobiiformes; family Gobiidae; genus Mugilogobius; species Mugilogobius chulae. The sequence goes on from CM076414.1 coordinate 27,607,177, forward strand.
GTGATGTCCACAAATGGGGAGAGACAGGAGAGAGAAAAACAGAGGAAAGTCAACATTCTTCTCCACCCACTGTCCATCCATGTTTGGTCAGGAGCGTGCACAGATTCAGGCGTGCTACGACTCATAGCCATAAGACAATGCATCTGCAGAGGAAAAAAAGAGTTCAGTTCAGGTACACAACTAAAATTGAGTATTGGTACATTTAAAATAAAATATATGTAATTAATTTAATGTTATTGTAGTCATAGAACACTTGGTTAATAGTAAGAAATCAGAGAAATAATAAAATCAATTTTATCATATTTTTATTGCTGGTATAATAAAATGAACTGCATCAGTTGACACCTTTAAGTCAATGTTACCATAATCAAAGTGAATTATAAACAGAAATTAAAATAGTTTTCATTTATATTTAGAAAAATACATCAAAATTTTCCACCTTCACATATAGCAGCACATTAGTAAATTATCAGCTAACCTGAAGTGCAACTGAAATTCAAGATGCGCATGTGTGTGTTTGTTTCCATGTTGACTGATCCCCATGAGTGCACCCACAAGGTATGTATTTGCAAGTCTTTACTGTAAATAGTTAAACACCTGTTGAAATGTTCCTGTCATAGCTAACCTGAGTGAAACTGTGCAGTGCAGCAAAGCCCGTCCCCCCGGGCAATACGATAGATGGGAGACACACAGACTCGGGCCAGCGGGGGGAGGCGAGACAGGCGTGTAGACAAAGAATCAGGGGGTAGGTACATTGTGGAGCGCTGGGCCGACACAGAGTTCTGCTGATCCTCCCAGGTAACCCAGTACCCTTTGAGGCCAGTACCACTACCCCTCCAGTCCACCTGCACCGAGTCACTGCCCATTGTGGTCAACTGTAGGTCCAATAATGCCGGTGTCACTAGAGGAGCATAGAAAATTTTCCAATGAGTATCTTATTGCTTAGTGATAAGTGAAAAAGACAAACACAGGTGAGGTTTTCCCAAGGCAAAACTACAAACTAGTTTCAGAGTATTTCTCAATTTGGTTCTGTATTTGATGAATTTGATAAACAATGACCAAGTATTGCATTTTTTTCTTTTGTTACTGAACACATTAGTAATTATTGCACATTCACAAAACTTCAGGATAGCCCATGTTTTCCTTTTTTTTATTTGTTACATTATACCTTGTTCTTTATTAGTATTGTGTGGAAGCGAAAGCTCTTTTTGTAGCTCAGCATACAATAACAAGGTCACAGAGAAATTTGTAATGCTATCATGCTGAAAGCACAATAACTTAGAAGTGCAAAAGTGGTCATACTGGAATGAACCTGAACAAGCAGACTTAAGTGGGATTAAACCTAGATATCTGATCTCACCTTCCTCTGTGCACACTTTTACCGACATGGCCCTCTCTGTTCCTGAGGAATGTCTGGCGCTTACAGTGATCAGGTAAGTGGAGTCTGGCTGAAGGTTCCGAAGCACAGTGGAGTTTTGGGTTCCACTCACGGTGACAGCACTGAGTTTACCGCTGGGCAGAATAGAGTATTCGATGTAGTAACTGACGACTCGATCAGGCTGGAGAGGGCCCCAGTTTATCCGCACACTGCTTGGCCCCAACTCAGAGATGGATATTAGAGCTGGGCTTAGCACCTCTGGTGAAACACAGTAACTAGTAACTTCATCAAATAATATATTATTTTTTATATATATTATATAATATATATATAATAATAAATATAATATATATATTTTATTTTATATTTAACTCACCTGGTTTGGTGGTGAATGTGACGGAGAGAGTGTTGAAAGCTTGGTCATTAGACTCTGGGGTCAGGGTGGCCACATATGTTGTGTCAGACTTTAGTCCTGTTAACCTGGCTGTACTGGAATCTGCAGCCTGCGTGAATCTCTGGTACTGACCACCTCCAACACTGGGACTCGTCCCAGGACCTCCACTTCCACTCCCTGTCCCTCCAGTGGGCACTGGACCAAAACGAATTTCATAGAAGCCATTTAAGCCTGTCAGCACAGGTCGCCACTGGAGAGTGGCAGAGTTGGTGGAGATATCTCGCGCTGTCATTCTTTCAGCTCGGATAATTTCTACCAAAAAAATGCATTTTGATAAAAAAATTACATTAGGGTGTATTTTTTAATAAGGTAAAGGGTATGTACTTGGTTTAATTGTAATATGACTCAAGATTCATTAGCTCTGTTGAAATAAAATTGATTTTTTTTTTTCTATACAGTACTAAACAAATTAACAGTTTTTGTTGGTTTCAAACCTGAAGCCACCCACCAGGCTGACATCCTATTCCATTTCACAATAACTCAAACAATTACCCTCTAGTCTTCAATGTGATCACAAACCTACAATTACATTTATAATATCTTTAGGCACTTCTACTTGCCTTCCATAACACTATCAGAGTCAGTACATTCTGTGTCTGAGCTTCCATCTATATATACACTTACATACATTCATCACTGAATCATTAAACTGTTAATAGACCACCTATCTCATTACTGCTTGTATGTCACACGGTAAGACAGATCCTGTAAAAGATCCAGCTTCTTAAAGCATCACATGAGTATAAAGTGAAAACAGACCAGAGTTTGAATGCCCTTGTGTTCAACAGGACCAGAGTGTTTTTGTTGACTTGTCTGGATGACCTGATGATTACACCCTTAAGGCTAAACATAATGCTTTCCGCTGCTTTATACATTTTAACCTACAAATGTTTATCAGACACATAGTGGGTCATGACATTAAATTAATTCTAGGCTTACACTGTTTCCGTTAGCAGGTATAAACTGAAAGTTTGTAACTCACCTATAATAGCATTGCGAAGATCCTCTGTGATGATATTCAGATCATCTATATCCACAAAGTACAAGTGCTTGTCAGTAGGGGGCGTTACCACTTCCTTGAGCACCTGATAGTTTCCATGTCCTGTAGAGACCACGAGCACTGCCACACCCTCATCCCTCAATAGAGCCATGGGCTCTGTCACCTCTCCAGGCTTCACCCCATCTGTCAACCACACCAGCACCCTCGGGAGTCCCTGCCTGGATCCTCCTGGGGCCCCTGGTCTGAGCACCTTCTCTGTGGCTATCCTCAGTGCCTCTACTGTGTTAGTATCCCCGCGGAGCGGCCGAATGTTCCTCAGGGCACCCTGCAGGCTGGTCTGGGAGTAATGCGCACTAAAGTCAAACTCTACTTTTGGCTGTGTGCCAACTTGTAGTAGTCCCATTCGGACCTGGTCCTCGCCCAAAGAGAAGGGCAGCAGGAGATCAGACAGGAACGAGAGCAGGCGTGAATGTTCATATGAGGAGACACTTCCAGAGGAGTCCAAGAGGAAGAGGACGTCACCTTCACAACAGTTCAGCACTAGAGAGAATAATAGAAAAGTAAGATCACAATACAAGTTTGTAATTGTGTGATGCACAAAATTGGTTTGATTTGTATATACCGCACACACAGGCATAAGGAATTTTTTTAAACTTTTACTGTATGTTGCACAACTTTTTCCACATAAGCTTCTCTGACAAGCTGCCACGGTATCTCCACGTGTTTTCCATTCATGGAACATAACTATTAAAATATTTATTGGGAATACTGTTAACTGTCAAAAGAAGAAGGGAAGCAAGTTTATCAAAAAAGACTAAACAGGAACCATACATTGATGGCAATGTGAGATATGTTGACTACTGGCCAGAGCTTCAAAGCAGTGAGGGTCTTTCCCACCCCTGCTCCACTTTTCATTACACAAGCTCTAGTTAAAAGCTGAAGGAGAAAGCAGTGAAAACAGTAGCTGGCAGGTATTAAAAAGGGAGTGGAGGCCGGAGGTGGGACTGAACGGGGGAATATAAAAGGCGTTAAAAGGAGCAAGCTGGTGAGTGGGGGCTAAGAGGGGAGTTCCGTGTGAGAGGCAAAGAGGAATGCTGCAGTTCTATGCAGAGCCATGAAGGGATCGCAAGAATACATTATTCTGCAGTGCATCAGGTATCATCATGGATGTCATGATATACTGTCCTGATACTATAAAGTCTTTCCTAAAGACTCAAAAATGCACAACAGTAACATGAAGAAAATAATTTAAATTGTGCATAAATCTAAAGGGGACAATAATTTGAAATTAATAAGCTCTTGCTCTTTACTCTTATTACAGCAGATACAGCAGGGCATAACAATTTAGGACAAGTTGATGTGATTCCCTGAAAGAAATATCAAAAAGATGAGGTCATAATGTCAGCATTTGTTTTCTTTGGCAGCTGCTTCTTTTAATAAATACATTTTTGCCCCTTGACTAAAGTGTCTACAAGACATGGTGTTGAAAGCTTAAAAGGTCAATGATGCTTTCATACAAATCAAACATGCACTTCCACATGCACGCTCTGTCATTCACCTGAAAACTCATATCTTAAAGACTGGAATTTGTGGCTTTCTGTAGGTATGTCTTTGCTTCAGCTCAGTATTTGCTCATCAACGTTTTCTGTAGTTCGAAAAAATGACTTCCATAAATTTGTCATGCATTTTGTCTCCACATGTTACTGTAAATTATTTGCAGTGTAATTTTGACAGTACTGAAACGATGCAGCTTAAGTTTAAGTCCATATTTTTATTTATGTTTTTCCCAGAGTTAGTTTGCACTATACTTTGCCACAATTTAAAAAAGCATTACCAATTTGCATAAGGAGATATTTGACTGATCATAACTTCAAACCTCCACTATGAAGTTGTTTAACTTTATTTTCCAGAGGACCATTTTTTTTTCCAATCCCTCTGGACTGGAGGTGTATGGTGAGAACACTTTTTGCTCAATTTTGCATAATGTATCCCCATTATCAGATTTGTTTAAATAATAATTATTGCAGCTATATTTGTATTTTGTTGGACAAAAAGACATTGTTTTCATTTGGATACTGAGGCAGAACCAACTTGAGTTGGTACTAATCAGGTCTGAACAAGTCAAACTCAATTCAGGTCTAAGCTAGAACTAACCACAAATTAAACCAGTAAATAAGTAAATACATATTTTTCTTTTTGTTTTGAAGGTGAGTTCAGTGCTGGATTTAATTGGTTGGAGGTCCTGAAGTTGAATTGCCCTGCTTCATCATGAAGTATTTGTTGTTCTTGAATCTTTACTTGCTACTTAAAAGCAGCTTCTATGTAAATAGAACTGCTAAGTTGGTTCACTCTTAACAGAGGTTTGTTTGTGGACACAGCATCTCCTTGGCTGTGATCTTGCACATAAGAAGATCCACCTGATTATTTGGGTCATTATACACAGCTTGTAAATAGTGGAAGTGTATTTCAACAGCTTGTAATATTATAAGAATTTAATAAGTGCTCTGCCAAAGTGTGGGTGGTCCTGAACCCCTTTCCTCCTTTTCTGATGCCCTGGGGTGAAGGGTTTCATTCATACCTGGATGGATGCCATGCAGGAACTATCCCACACACCTATCAGTTATCAAATGTCAGACACCTCCAGAGCGTTAAGACAATAAAGTTGGATCAACAAAAAGGCATTGTACACTTCATTCACTGCATTTTACATTTCACATCACTGGGTTTAAGGCTGAGGGGGAAAGTAAGGAAGAAGATAAAAAAAAACTATTATTATTATTATTATTTTATTTTATTTTATTTTATTTTATTTTATTATTATTATTATTATTATTATTATTATTATTATTATTATTATTTATTATTATTATTATTATTGTTATTATTATTATTAATTATTATTTATCATACTTTTGTATGTTGTTATTATATATCATGCAGAGTTCGTGCGCATAAAAACAGTGTTACCTCCTTCAGGTGATGATGGCCTCTGCGCCCGCGTTGATACAAAAAATAACACAAAAGAATCCATCTGGACAACAATATTTTCTCCATTGTTCCAAATAAGCCAAAAATGTCCTATATAATGTACAAGTCTTTACAGATCCATGAAGGCAGTGGCTGAGCTCTCCCTCTGTTAGGAGCGCTCCCTCTGCTACTGTTTCAAACGCATATTTCCTCAAAAGGGGCTTAATAAAGTTATTTGGTCCTCTTCATGGGATCTTCTTCGCTAAGCATACTCGTGCAACACGATGGTCAAATGTTCACTGTATAGTGACAGTACAGCGTGTGCGCAAAGTGTGGACGCTCCTCTGTGCAAACGACTGGCGCTCAGGTTCAAGTGTCAAGTGGAGAGAGGGATTAAAGTCACCACTTCCTGTCAGGGTTTCAAAATAAACTTTCACTACAATTCATTTTATCTAGGCTGTCTGTTATCATTATCATTATCATTATTATTACAGTATGTTTTATGATTTTTCGGTGCAGCTGTGTTCTCTAAAGTTTAAACATCTGATCCAGCCCCACAGCTACACAATTTCAGTTCTCCTGTTTTAGTTGCTCTTTACTTCAATATTATCTAACATAACTAATTAAATAAGGAATTTTCTCTCCTTCCTCCTTTTCTCTCCCCTTCACTCAAATTCCCAAGGTATCAACTTAGGTTACATTATTAACTCTATCTGGCTATCCTTTGGATTTAGATGTAGCCTACTTGAATGAATGCTATACCTTGCAAATACATTTAAACAGCACTGATAAACATTTTTATTTTTGCAGAGGCCACAGTCATTTCTCCAAGGCTATTTATGTGACATCATCATGAATTTTATCACAAGCATTTGCTAAAAGAGGGGGTTCTTTTACTGCTCTGACACTGTCCAACTTACTAAATGTGTTTGTAGGTGGAGATAAGGGTTTCCCATCACTTTAATTTTCTACAAATCAATATTGGAAAAAATACATAATTGATTGATTACATGTCATATTTGTGGTGTCAGCTGCTTAAATGTTATAAATAACTTAACTGGCTTAATTCTTTCCAGATGTAGACTTATCTCCAATATGTCATGTACTATTTTGAAAGAATTTGAACTATTCTATGTCTTGCAGCTTAAACCCATTGGGAGTGCCTCTTAAATTACAGAGTTGAAAAGGTCAAATATTAACATGGATACAGTAATGGGAATTTAAACGTATGTTTTGTAATGTGTTGGACATATTATTGTGAAGAGAATGCTTGAATAGACAGAGGATGTGGGAATTCAAGTGGGCCAGTTCATGAGTCGGGGTGATGCATCATGTCCAAACACTGTTCAAAAAGAAGGATCACAATAAGCAGACTTGTTCCATTACTGTACACACCCACTAACCATGCGCCTTTTGGGAATTTGGGTTAGTCACTTCAGCATTGTTATTTTGCTTCCTGTTTATTCAAGTATCATTTGGTGGATCACTGATACAACTTGACTGGCACATATACTTCAGGCAATGTGTCCAAAACCTGATTTCCGTCATGGAAATTACACAAATGTATGTTTATCAGACACATTTGCAATTCCAAAATCTTGCGCGATCATTTTGTCCAATTGTTGAAGTCTTAGCTTGAGGAGGGGAACCAAAGTGCTGGAAATAAGTTAGAAATAAGAGAAAGAACATGCAAAAATTCCCCATGAGTTGAAAGCATTTATCAGTACATAAGCCGGCTTACATAGTGTCTACCTCAAATTAATCTTCCCTATTTTGTTTACTTTAGACATGTCGCAGCATTTGATAGTTTTCAAGCAGTCCCACCCTTGCTAACTTTATTTTTAACCACAGTCTTCAAGTATCTGCAAGTTTGTTTACACTGTCGCTACTGCACAATAGCCTCAGTGCATTCATTTATGTGAGCTTTTTCAACTAACTTTTGCCTGCAGATGTGAACAATAAAGAAAGCTGGGATACTTTACGTATGGGAGTCTTTTAGTGAGTTGTAAATCAGAGCGTGTGGTGTTTATTGTTGGCACTCTTTCATGGAATGTGTTTTATCCATTCACCAAGCACATGTCGCACTTAGGGTTTCTTTTCTATTAGGGTTTACTTTAACATTATGAAACAACATGATAACATTTCAAAAATCTTGTTGCATAAAAGTGTGTAAGCTGTTACGCTGTGCATATTTGCACAATGTGTACATATTTATACAGCATGGGAGCTCAATTATGTCACGTTCTATGTCAAACTAAATGAACAAAGCTAAAACCTATTGTCCATTTAGGTACTCTATGGTTTTAAGGTGAGACAGCAGAGTTTTTGGTTTGTTTTGTTTACTGGGGAATAAAAACTGATAATGATGATTTTCATTTCTTCTAAATTGTCCAATGACCAAATCTTTGGGTGAAAGTATTACCAGCACAAGTAGAACGACAGCAGTAGTTCATTAGCTTGTAAAATGCAAGATGTTTTTTTTTTTTTTCTTGCTCACCTTATAGCAAGAAGACTTTCTGTGTGGAGTTGCATGTCTTTCACTGTATCTGAGTGTTTTTTCTAGGTGCAAGATTCTCCTACTTACCCAAAACAAGCACAATAGGCTGACCAAGCTTAGTAAGAAGATCCGGAGATGGATCTCGCCCACTGAGGAGATGCCCCAAAGGTTTGAAGGATGGGTCAAAGGCAGGGGACAAAGTTCTCTTTGGGCACCATAAAGTGTTTCTTAATCTCTAAACTTAAACACTCTTTGTTCTTTGCTATCTATTGTGTGATCGTAGAAATGATTTTATGACTTTAGTGTTGCATTGATACAAAAAACTCTAGTCAAAGCCAAACATTTCATTAGTCATTTGTTTTTGCACATTTCAGCTATGACAGCTCAAACCAGTGCAAGCCCATCTTGCCCCTGTGACATCCTTATGTCAACTCGTGTCAGCACATTGTCTAGGGTCTCAATCATTAGGTCCTCCTTACAAAACTAAACCTGTACTCCCTGTGTCTCACATACCACTGTCATACTAAAAGGAGGACATGTGCAAGGGCTGGGAAAAGGGGAAACGCTTACAGAGAGGCAAAATCTTGACATTTTCGCTTTGGGCTAGGCAACAAGCTGGGAGGAGGAGGAGGTGAGAGAGCCAAGATGTCATCCAAGTCATGGAAAAAGTGATGGTGTCCACTACATTTAAGGTGGGACAGAGGGGAATGTTTGAGAGACTGCTGTATGAGTCCCATTCATGTTATTGTTTGGCATTTTAGCCAGTAAGCAAAGGTGCAATTATGCACTACGTTTTAGTTATATAATGGAATGCCAGAGGAACAAAAAATGTGAGCGGAAACCACAGATTGTTCCAACATTTTGCAAAAGTTGGTTTATGGCGAACCACAGTTTTTGAGCAGATTCACTGAGAAAAAGTGAAAATAGAGAAATATAAAGACCAGAATGACCTTCTTAAAAGTGTGGCTTGTAAGTTGGGCTGAATAGAATTTGGCGGAGAGAGAAAAAAAAGTCATGACTTCGAAGCGTACAAGTTATGCAATGTTGTGTTTGTTATTGAAAAATAACAAGGAGGCAAGAATAAACATAGGTGGTTAAAGGGAAGTTTCAACATGTTTCCAACAGAGTGAATTGGTGTATTTGAACACTGGAATTATGAAAATCTATCGTACTTGCACGATTGAGGCCAATAAAGACATTTCTCCATAGAAGTCTGTATCTTTTTCCATGTTGTTCAAAGCTACCATCTTGTGTGGATGAAATATCTGCTGGTCAGATAACAAGATTAAGGCTTATAAGGGTGAAGCAAGTCAGGTATGAAAACACAAGAGATAAATCAGGCAGACACTGGAGCCAAAAGCTGAACAAGAAAAATATAGACAGGCAAAATATAGCACCTCTGAAACTCAACAAGGATCTTCCTGCTCCGTCCTGGATTGTGTCACAAACCTTAAATAAATCTCCACTAAAAATACAGACTGGACTGTGAGACGGGATGTGCGTGAGTTAGTGCCAAGTGCCCAGTGTCTTCCTGAAAACCTCACATCCAGATCCCTTCTGCGTCAGTGGCAAAATTCGTTCCACAGCCATCATCCTGTAAATGGATTTTTGGGCCAGAAAGCAAAGTTTAACAGAGATTTCTCAAGCTTTAAGTTCAGCGGTTTCATGTCTAAACATTGTGTCTGGTATCTGTTTCACAAAGTCAAGAGTGATTGGAACAAAGGGAGACTTTCCATCTGAGCCTTCCCAAAACAAATATGACAGGTTACACTAAACAGCAGCTGCTAGCCACATAAATCACATGTGTATATTTTACTTTTGAGGAGTGAACTTATCTCCAAATAAACAGTATCTTGTTCCTTGGCTGTGATTATTCGGTAAATTTATTGTTCATCTTAAGATCAATCTCATTGCTATAAAACATATAAAACATTGCATCTGACTTTAAAAAGGCAATATAACAATGGCATTTATAGCTTAAAAATGCAAATGTAGAAGACTGCACAGAAATAAGCTCATGTTACTGATTTTGTTGTGATGTTCTCTTGTACATGCATTAAAATTATATATCTGTCAGTAGTTGCTCAAAAAACATAGATTTCCCTTGTAGAATGGCCTGAAGTCATCATCTTGCAGTGTTATCATATTCTATTGTGATAAAATAGTTAAAATCTCGACTATAGGAGTTATGCCCAGACAATCTGAGTGAGTGGCAAAACATGAAAACTAAAAAGAATAGCTGCTGAAAAGGTGTCATAGCTGGAACAGATTACAAAAACAACTTAAGGAATGATCTTGTTGGGTTTTTCATAAATGTAAAATCCAAAGATCCAAGCAAGCAAATATTTTTTGCTTGAATATTACTATTGTATTGAATCAGTAAAATGTAATAGTCAAAAAGTCTTAACTTTTAATATGAACAAACTGTTAAACATCCATATAAGATGTTTGTTATGAAATGTAATATTGAATACTTTGGGTTAAACTGTTTATATTTTAGCGAAGTTTTATTGTTATTGTCTGTATCTAATGGACACATTTTGCACAAAAAGTGAGCACGTTTTGCATATGCCAAATTACTACGTTTTGCTTTTGCATCACATGGATACGTAACAGCAAATGTTACGTGAATAACGTAAATTCACTTTTTGCACAACATAGGCTATATACATTTTGCATTAAAGTCAAATAGACACATTTTACATAATGCCAATTAGGCACATAAGAAAAAGAAAAAAAGAGAGAAAGAAAAAAAGCAACTCTTTACACAGAATAAATCAGTTGGATGAATCTAACTTGAAGAAACCCAGACTATATAACTTAGTTTATTAGTTGGAATGTGATCTTGATGTTGCAGGAGATTATAAAGTGGCTCCATCACTTTGTGTCATAAACATATGGTTAAAAAAAATGTAATCATATCTCATCAAGTTCAGAGACTTGTATTGGAACACTGCAGCATCAGGCCTCCTCCCACAGTGTATTTCCAAAATGTCACCACTGCCTGTTCTGCCAAGCCCAATCGATCCTAATTCTGAATGTGCTATGCTCAAATGAACAATGATCCTACTGTTGCACAGTGGCTGCAAATCTGTGTAAAGAAGAACATTGGGTGGACAGACAACATACGATACAAGCTTAATACCTATCAGTGATTAGATGCTTTTAATTTGCATATTTGAGAGTTGCTTCAATGTATGTGAAATATAACTTTTGGGTGTGTGTTTTTTTTATTGAACTTGCTTTTTCCTGTGATAAAAAAGGAAATTCCATCGACAGCCTCTGCTCTGTGCCCTCAAGTGCTCTCAGCAGTTTTATGGGCGGACGGGGTGGCGCAGCAAAGGGCCAAATGTTGCTCTGTTGTTGAATTGTGAAAAGTCCCGTTGAATCACTCGGAGGATCTAAAGGTCATAAGCACTGACTCATATGTATCAAGGTCCCTAAACACTGGCTCCAGCGCTGTCTGTGTGGGAAGCAGGATGGAGCTGCGGTTACTCACATGACTTTTAATTTTCACCCCATCCCATGTGATACTTTATATTGAGCTGATTTATAATTAAGTGAAGGATCATGCAGTTGGAGGTTCAGAGTCTTATATTTAGAGTTGTTAATTGTAGTTGATGATAGATGAACATAAGGGTGTGTTATTAGCTCTGTGTAGGCAGAACTCCCATTCTTCTCACAATAAAAATATGATTGTTTCTTTGTTTTTTTATCAACAAGAGGATCAGACTGTTAATGAAATGATTAATAGCATGGTTAGATGGTTGACAAGCTGCTTCAATCACAAAAGTAGTTATTTTCTTCTCTTTCAGGCCAAACTCATTAGTGGCAAACTCCTTTATCTGCTGCCCTGGGGCTGACAGATGGAAACATGGCTGCCAGTCTACACCAACAGTCACAAACTCACTAACAATGTGTGCATATGAGTTGTAGCCACATTCTTTGTATTAGAAAACTGCTATTGATGATATTTTACATATACATAATTGGAAAACCATAAAAGTTTTTTTAGTCTTCCTAATGAGGTGTATTTTTTCCCACAAATTTAGAACAGTGTGCCACACTTCTTGGGACATATTGAATTTTTTCCACTGAGGGATGAACTTGCCTTAATGTTTCCCATGTGTCAAAGGTAGAATTGGATCTAATACTTTTTTCCCTATTTTGGGAAATAGAAGAGGGGAAGCAAAAGGTAATCCAACAAATCAATTTATATTAGTTGCATATTGTTATTATGGAGAAGAGAGCAATTTATAAAGTTATGTTTTTGATGCTAGGTGATGCACAGTGATTGTCAAGCCAAGTTTAAGATTTCTATGGGACTTTAATAAACATTAGGATCTTTCTGGTCCCTTCTGGTTTTTTGGCTAATTAGGCCCAGTGGTTTTCCCCAACCAGGGGTATTGTGGACCCCAAGGGGTTATGTGATCATTTGAGGGGGGGTTTCTTGGGATGATTGGCAGGATTAAAAAGAATTGTAGAATTGGCAGGTATTGCAATTAAAAAAACAATAATTTGTGGCACATTTTACCAGTTAAAGACATTTTTTTTTAGATGGAAATTATTATTCATGTCTAAGATCATGATTAGGGGGTACTCAAGACAAAAAGTTGGGAACCACTAAATTAGGCGACTTGGGAACACTGTCCAATAACTAGCAGCTTTAATAAAATTCAAATGCACTGTAGTCTGTATCATTTATCGAACTGTCTTTGAATGCCTTTCCCATTGTTGTCATTTCCATCAAGCATTGTGACACCCTTTAGTTTCTCACACGCCCACCCCTAAAGAGATCTAAAGTGTTTTCAAGCATTTCATTTCAAAGCTACAAGCAAATTTTCCTTTTTTACTGCAGGCAAAATGTAAATCTACCTTCAAGTTTAACCAAATTTAGGGATTGAAAGGGATTTTTTTAAGTCTTGACATTTTGACTGATCTCTTCCCACTGCACTTGCTGTCATGTATCGTCCATCAATGTATATACTTCAGTAGCCAGAGGAAACACCAACCAGGAGTTCTGCGTTTTAGCCGTCAGCCACTGTGATCTGCCCCAGGCTCATAAATTCTCCACTCCCCCAACCACTACCTTCTCTGCACACTTGTACTTAAGCTCTGTCACACAATCCCCTCAAGTTTGTGTGCATTGCCTTACAATGGATTACTCATTGGAAAACAGAGAAGGCAGACAGGCACAACTCCAGCCAGACAAGTTCAAACACAACAGACTCCCCTCCTCGGCCTGCCCTACATCCTACACTCACCCGCAGACAATGTTAGGCCTTCTGACACCTGACGATAGGGAGAACCGAGATGGAGTGGACCGTCTGACCCCAGGAAGTGCATGCCATTAAGAAAAAATACAGGAAGTGAAGAGGAGATTGAGAAGGGTGTGTGGAATTGGGAGAGAAAGGATAACAGAGGCGGATGTAGCGGACAGGTGTTATAACAGACAGGAAGGGATGGGCAGCCGACATGTCAGCTCACTGTCATTATAGCTCTGTGGTCTGTTCAACACACCTGGAAAGAGGAGTAAAAGTGAGCTGTGTACACCTGACAGTGATACCTGCTGTGATACATGCCATCTAAATAAACTGCATGTGCAGGGTTCATATGGATTTTTTTTTTTTTTTTTTTTTTTTACTAAAACACAACACAGAACATGGCAAAGGATAAATAGGACCTTTTGTTTCTCATTTTAAGTCTTCTTGTGGTTTAATTTGAATTTTTATTATTTATTTTTTTTTGTTTGTTTGTTTGTTTACTATATTTTATTGCCATTATTTATTTATTCAAACGCAATTTACCCCATATCAGTCCAGTCTTTGAATTTTTTTTTTCTATTGTGATATCTGCTAGAACAGGGGTCTGCAACCTGCGGCTCGAGAGCCACATGCGGCTCTTTAAAGACATCAGTACGGCTCTTTGAGATTTGCTTGAGAATGAGAAACTAAACTAGGAAAAAAAGTTCAAGAACATTCTTTACTAGTCCATCCTATTTACAGTATATGTTTATTTTAAATGAGCAGTTGCTTATTGCCAAGGTTCCATACTTTTCAGAAAAAAATCTATGCAACCAACTCGCAACCCCAACACCAAAAGAAAAGGAACATAGGTAATATTTACAAGTTGGAAAATCTTTAAAATTGGGTCAACATGTATTAATTTGAGTAATTTTTTGCTTTATGTGACCAAAATTCACTCAGGCATGCTGCTTTCAGTAAAAAAAAAACTGAATAAATACCAGGTCATAGTTGCAAAAGTACATCTTTAAATCATCTTGTGACCCAGGCACAAGTATATTACATATGAATAAAAGATTAGTCTTGCTATAAAATACATTTTTGATGTTTTGTTTTGCAAAGCATTGTAAAAATACACTTAATAAATGTTTAATATTTTGGTTGTTTGTTTTTTTGTTTTTATTATTAAATGCAGTTGCGGCTCTTACTAACTTTAATTTGGTTTGAAATGGGCAATTGTGGCTCTTTTGCTGTTGAAGGTTGCAGACCCCTGTGCTAGAAGTTCACAAAAAATGATTCTGGTCCTCATTAAAGGTAGCATGTATGTTTTTTATTCAGAATTCATCTTTTTTATTATTATTGAAATTTACACTTATATTTAAACTAACAATGACAATTTGAATGTGTGTATTTGCTTACTTACACCAAAAACTTTGTGTAAATACAAAAGTCAACCTATTGCACGGCAATGTAGTTTGCCAAAATTTCAGAAGCTAAGCATGTTGGGCCTAGGCAGTACTTGGATGGGAGACCACTGGATGAACCTCAGAGACAGAGTGAGACAAACAGAGAAGAAACATGTTAAAAACATAAAAACTGAATTTAACTGAATTCAATTAAATGTAATGTTTGCAATATTGTCATGAAAAATTAGTAAATTCAACATTTTTTTTTTTTTCATTGTATATTCCAAAGTTATCCATGTATTAGGTTTATGGCAAGAGTTTTGAGGTTCATCCAATATTTATTCTGATGCCAAAAACAAAGTTGTGGCTTTGTGAGTAAAATAGCTTCAATGGGATTAGGGTGAGCTACCAGTTTCTCCAACAATCAGTAATCAGTTTGACATATTGTTACTGGGTTATTCATAGAGCTGAGAGAAAAAAAAAAGAATGAACGTTGAAGAAGAAGAAGAAAAAAGAAAATGGAAAAGAATTTTCTCTGGCTTATACCTGGACTAATGCACATCTTATGAATAAATACAAGGGATTAGATATTATGAGGCAGGATTTCCATTAGTGAAAGCTTGTTAATGCACACATAAATCTCTACCATTATGTTAATGCAATCTTGTAGAGGAAGTTCAAAGCTGACTCAGAGATGCTAATACTAATATTACAATATAGCCCCAAGGAGCAACAATTCATGCTTTACTGTTCTGGTGCCAAAATGAAACTGATGAAACTGTCTTGCCAAAGAGAACAGAAAGAGGCCCCATTCAAAAGCACAGAAAGAAGAACATTGTTGTATTTATTCCATTTGAACTATTTTTGTTCTCTGCTGCCCATCACAAGCTGCCAAGACAGCTTTTTATCAGCAAAAATGTCTTGAATGCAATCCATTAGCAAATTTTATTTTCATTGCTAAAACCATCCTCCATTGCCCTTCTGTGTGTTAGACTAAATGAAGACTGCTTTAACAACTCATTATGTTTTTATGAACATTGTTTGAATATTAGCAGCTCCCAAATTGAAACAGACATGGCAGCGCAAAGGACATACAAGTCATTTTAACAGAAATACAGTTAATTGGCTTATTGCCTGTTGTATTCTCTATGGACTGAACAAAAACTTGATTTCTCTGCTTCTTCCCTGTTGTGACGCTTCAGCCAATCAGCTTCAAATATTTGCCATGATTCCGCTTTTTTCCAACAGCTTTCAGTGCATATTGTATAATCGCACAGTGTAGATCTTTGCCTACAAAATTGCCAAAAATCTACAAACATTGTTCTATAAGAAGCTTCTGCATTACATCTCTCTTTGCCCCTCCTACTGGTCGTCCATGCACTTTCCCAAAATGACACATTACCCCTTTAAAATATTTTCCATTTATTTGTCTGTCTTTGTCAGCAATTCTTGGCTTGCCTTGTCTGCCAACTAAGGCTTAATTAGAAAAGGTGTGGAGCCTTTCGAAACAATATCTAAGCTTTTGTGTACATTCTTTTTAATGGGGCACCTTTTTGGGACATGCAGACACAAGACACAAGGTGGTGATAGCTTTGATAGGCTGCCAGGTTGCCTCTCTCTCCCCTCTGACTCTGCCTGTTCTAACACATCCCCCCAAGGATGCACTTGTACCTGCCGCTGTTAAAGTTCAGACATACCACAAAAGTGACTTCAGTTGAACAGTCTTTGAGCACAATGCGTCTATATTGCTGATTTGTGTTTATGAGGGTTACTAAGGGTGGATGCTTAATCAGAATGGGTGGAGAATGGAGAAAACAGCTGGTGTCCATGGAGGCTTGAGCACATTATGGCCAGATGAAAAAAAGACAACAAGAAAGGGTCATGCTTTCCATTGGATTATAGAAAACTTGCAAACAAAGTATAGGCTACTTGATAAAAATGATTGGAAATTCATGGTTGATTTGCTATGATCACATAAGTTTTAAGTTTTAAAATTGGGACAAAGCCTTCAAGTTCTGAATTCTGAAGTACTTACTTTATGCATTCATATTTGCACATAAAATGCCACATTAAATTTGGAACAAACTTGAACAACATGTGGACTAAACCAGTTAGAACATTTATCAAAACAGGCCAGACTGGACACACACACAAAAAATAACTAAACCAAAACAATGTTTACTGTATATACTATAAATATTCAGTCATTCGGACTCATCCTTACACAAATAAAAACAATCAATCTTTTTCTGTGTGTGAGTTGGGCTTTAACTTTAAGCATAAAGTATCAGTACTTACATAAACAGCCATAATTCACCGGCGGAGGTATACTTTGGAGATAAAAAGTTTCCTGAGGTGATACTTAACTTATGGCAAAAATGTTGGAGCAGTTTTACATCATCACACACCACATGGACTTGTCGCAAATCAACCCTAACCCTTTTTGTGGGATGAAATAAAATCTGATTTATTTGAGAAAAAAATGTAATAATGTCTATTGATTTAATGCTAAATGGTACACAATGGTCTCTTTGTGAATGTGAGGTCCTATGCAGCATTTTGGAAAGGAGCATGCTGTTTGTGCACGTGTACTGCTCTAGTTGCTATAGACTAATTTGTCCCTGGGGGCCATCTTACTTCCCACTTTGGAAGCTTGTGGAAGCTATACAATATGTCTATAAATAAACAAGGTGTAAGTTTGCGCCAGCTAAATACATAAAGGACACCACAACACCTTCTTGCTATTCCTGTAAGAAATGAGTTATAGTTTACTTGACCTAATTCTGTATAATGAATAACAAACTAAAATGATTGTGTTTTTTTTCTGTACAGAAGAGTTACTATGAGTATATTAGCAACTTACTGACAAGTGTTGTTCAAATATAAAAAAAAACTAAAATGATAACAGACAGCTTTGTTTGAATGCTATAGGCAAATCATAAACAAACAAACAAACAAACAAAAACTACAAACTATTTGCTCACTTCTGTCTGTTCCATGCAGGTTTCTAAAGATAAATTAAAAATTGTTCCTTAGTGTATTTTTAGTGATCACCACTACAGTCACTTGTTTATGATGCACTTGAGAATGTCCACAGTGCTGCATAAACAGGAAAAGCTCACTCAGACAGAAAATTCAGAAGTACAGACATGGAGATTCCACTGTGACAGGACCTGGCTATTCTTCTGACAAAGCACCCACAGAAGGCATAATCCGGCCCGGCACTGCACACTCTTCCGGTGTCGGCCGATGGTCCTCATGTCAGTTCACAGAATGGAATCGTGAGAGTGAAAGAGGATCTCAGCCAGTGCCAAGTGACTTAAGTGATGCTGATGATGTGGAAAGAGCTGGAACAAAAGCAAATACTTGAGGAGAAGTCAGCAGATGTTTTGGCAAGAAAAGAATTAGAACGTGTTTTGATTAGGCATCACTAACACGTTGTAAAATATGCATTCAAAATGAAATCAGTCTCTCACAGTATGACCGTGCTTTGTCTCTACAAATGCTTTTGACAAGGAAATGTGTTTTTGAACAAGAGAATTTCAACTCACTTATGATGTGACCAGTCTTCTATTTAGACTGTAGCAGCTGTGCTTTGGGCTTTATGTCAGATGTTATTTTCATGACTAACACTCTCCATTTTTACACACTAAAATAGTCTTTTTGTAATGTATTGTGTGTATATGCATGTATAGATAAAGATAATGACGATGATGACGATGATGAATCCTTTTCCAGGTGTAAAAATGCATATACTGTATCATACTGCCATATAGGCCTACACAATAAATCACATTAGTAAATTCAGCCAATATCCGAGTTGTGCCTATACTTGGGCATAATGACACTTATTTACTGGCTCATGTTGTTCCAGGACGTCTCATAGTGTTGATAGTTTATTCATATTAAGTTGTTTAGTTGTGACTTGAACTATAAATAACAGTTACAAAACATAAGATGATCAAACTTCTTAAATTTTGAAAAGAAAAAAAAGAGCTATTTCAGTCCTTACACCAGTATCAGCAGTTATCAGCCAATACTGGTGTTATCAATCCCGATACTTAATTCCAAAGTATCAAAACTGGTATGTACTGAAAAAGCTGGATCGGTGCATCCCTAGTTTGGTACTTGTGAAAATGTGATCCACTATGTTCAATTAATCTTTCACCTTGAAAGTTTTGGCTTTTTTTGAATATATTTTGTCTGTTGGATATTTTGCTTAGTCTTCTGTATGTTTTGTATGTTTTAATGTATGTTTACATGTAACATAAACTACACTTGTTCCAGTGTCATTTTCCTTATGCCTGATCATCATTTTCTACTCTCAAAAGCTTTTCAGAATACTCCGTAGAGTCAAGTTTTCTTAATAAAAGAATGAAAGGTTTAGAAACAAAGGATGATTAGGAGAAGGATGTTGTGTTCTTGAAGTGAGTTAAAAGTGCGGTGTAGTGTGTTAAAGAAATTGTGGGCCAATTGACAGAATAATGGCGTTACACTCACCCCTACTGGACACACAGTCTAATTACACGGCCAGGGCTGGATGTTACAGATTAT
Source organism: Mugilogobius chulae (assembly GCA_038363315.1). Taxonomy (NCBI): domain Eukaryota; kingdom Metazoa; phylum Chordata; class Actinopteri; order Gobiiformes; family Gobiidae; genus Mugilogobius; species Mugilogobius chulae. The sequence goes on from CM076414.1 coordinate 27,626,676, forward strand.
CTATGCTAAAATTGGTAGCAATTGCTGTCTTAAATGTAACTTTTAAAAAAGACACCAGCTACTAGGCCCATAGCTAAAGATGAACCAATAGGCGAGCCACACAGGCTAATAATGAAGTTTTCTTCATATGTCTCAGATGTTTGTTGGCAGAAGTTCATACTGCAAAAATTGCTCTGACTTAACATTTGTCTATTGCCTATACAACCTTTATTTAAAAATTACTGCTTAGTTGTTGTAATACCTAACACCGTTTAAATCATTTAAAAGCCTACAGCCCCTAAAAAAACTAGCCTACTACAGGCTTATATTGTAATGGCAACCATTTTACTTAGAATTTAATTTTTAATACAACAATCAAAACTAAAGTAAGAGTAAAGCAGCACAGATTGAGCAATTATGATTATTCACAGTCTTCACGTGAACGCTACACAACTGGATGCGTAGAAGTTACGTCATCAAAGTGAAGTTTCCGCAAACCGCTTCACGGACTGTCGTTATTATTATTAAATCTTATTTGTAATATAGCTGCACCTTTTTGCGAAAAATATTAAAATGATGATAACACAGAAACTTTTTTCTATACATGTACCCTGTCCCGGTAGTTTCTTGTCCTAAGATTTTTACTTTTTAAAAAATGATTGTTTACATGAAGCGAGGCATTGGTCGCAGAGCTCCTGAACGCAGCAAAAGTTTAGTGCAGACTTCAGACCTCAGCTCTGTCATGGAGAACAAACTTGTCGACAGTTCTTACACAGCAGGTATTACACATTCACTATACTTATGTTAAGCTATAGTACATAATGTTTAGCTTACATTGTCAAACAAACCGGTAATACAATTGGAAAAATGGTTATTTAGAAGACTCAAAACTTTAAAAGACTGCTAACAGCACAAAACAGCTGTGATTATCAGCTACTTGTTTACACGCTGGCTACTTGTTGGTGTTATTACAAGTTATTACATTTGAATGACCATTTCTAGTGTCTAAGTACCCCTTGAATTTTTGTGTGTGTGTGTATGTAGGACATGGTTAAATGTAGGCCACTTCATTAACGGTGAAGAGCTAATAGGAAGTTTAAAATAGTTTAGTTTGAAAGAGATGCTAGCGTTAAAATGGCTAACACGTGTATTTAGCTTTTTTTTTCTCAGACTTCTGGATTTTTTTATTTTTTAGCTAAATTTTCTTGTCTAAATAAATTTATCATAGACTATGTGTGTAAATGGGGAAAAAAAGACAATCTCATTGCATTTTCATCTCTTACCAGAAAGCTGGCTTAATGTTTTATAATAACTTATAATAACTTTATAATAACTTGTTGACTAACTTGACTGTGTGATCATGCTACTTCAGATCCTGGAGGCGCTGGAGCCACGCAGGAAGATCCTCCTGGAGACATGATCAGCAGACAGCTTTCTGAACCAGGCCGGTTTGCTTACGCTGCTCTGTGTGCTGTGTCTCTGGGTGAGCTGTTTGGAGAGCCTGAACACAGGTAACATGACATGCCTCAAGTGCTGGACAAATACTGCTGGTACACAAATACACTTATATACTTGAGGTTGTCATGCCAACCTTTTGCATACAACAGTGAGCATTCAAGGACAAAACAAGCTGCTATTCTAATTTTAATCACTGGGGAACCTGCAACCTAAGAGACATGACACATCTTTAAAAATCTTCATGATGAAAACCTAGATTTAAGTAAAAAAGAAAAACATATTGGTCCCTTAGTTATTACCACTTATACAGAAGATATGGTCATTAAAAGTGACAAAACTGCTTTTTAAATTTTTTTTTTACTTGTAGGATTTATTATGACGTGTTCCAGGTAAATGGGAACTGGCATATTTTCCACTTCCCACTTGCAAAAATGCGCTGAAATGACACTCGAACTGGCAAATGCCACTTGCAGACTGGGACAAGAGCAACAATTACAACAAAAAGTGAATCTGAGGAGCTTAACTGCCACAAAAACAATGTAAACAATGGTTACAAGATATTTAACGTTACTTTTCGTTAGTTTAAAGGTTAGCATTAGCCATAATGTTGATTCAGTTGGAACGCTTTGAACTAAGAAATTGTAGTTTTCAACTGGAAAATATCAGGAAATCGTCATAGCAGCAAATGTTTTTAATGAACAGTTCTTAAAAGTGTCATTTTTATCTTTTGTGAACTATCAAAATATTGTTTTTGCTTTATTCTATGCATAGCTGGTGCTTTTTATGCAAAGACAGAGCGAACCACAGAAAAAATGTAGTTATGTGTGGGTGTATTGTGTCAGTGTCTTTAGGGATCAGTACCTTCAGGGCGTGGTGCACTGGCTGGCTCTGGATGACTCGGTTCTGCCTGTGATGAGGGCCTTCCTCTCAGGGCTGGGTTGTGAGGGCTCAGACACCTTCCTTTCCATTCTTCAAGCTGAACCATTGCTAACTGCTGGGGCTACTGCCATCATCCAGGTATGAATTTTCTACTTCGTACAACATCAAGAAAAAATTGGTGCATGCCATTGTAACCTTTAATACAACTTTTTTTATTAAAGGATTTGGTGTCTTTTTCAGTAAAAGATGGTATGTGACAATTTCTCTATTTGTTTTGGTGGCTGAATACGATGCTTTATGATTACAAGTGCTTGTCTTCAGGCCATTATGATGCCAGATCACGAGTTCTGATCCGTCATGTCTGCTGCCTGCTCCGAGTGTCTCCACAGCAGCTCGAGGAGTTGAGGAAACACTGGGAGAGAAGCTGAGGGAGGCTGGTGAAGAGACAGAGTGAGTGAGATTTGGTCATTTTGATCTTAACCACCAGTAAAACTAAATAGGTCAGATTTGTATGCCAGATTAATTAGTTTACTTTACAAATTGCATGTTTATTGTAAATTTTAATTTCTGCTGATTTTATTGTGATCAACTGTCAATTAGAGTGTGTGAATGAATGTCTAACCTTGTAAATTGAAATTCACTCTGAATTACCATTGGAATAAAAAAACATGTTAAAATAGTTTTATTTTGAATGATGAAATTATATATAATATTTCATCAGGGAGGAGTCTTCACGGCGGAAGAAGAAAGAAAGAGGTCGCAAATTGCGACGCTACCTTTTAATTGGACTGGCAACAGTGGGAGGAGGCACTGTAATCGGTATAGTATTTACAGTGTGTGAAAAAAGTATTTAAACAAACATCAATTGTGCAAGTTGTTCCACTTAAAAAAATGAAAGAGGATTGTAGTTTCCCACAGGTATACTTCAGCTATGAGAGACAGAATGTAAAGAAAGAAAACAGAAAGTCACATTGTATGATTTCATTTGTAAGCATTTTTATATATTTGGACAAAAAGGGGAGTTTAACTCAATACTTTGTACTTTAACCTCAGTTGGAAATTCCAATTTCTCATAATTTTGACCAGGTTTGCACACTCTGTAGTATTTGGGACTACTCTTCCATGCCTGCCATAGTTTTGGGCTGTCACTGTATAAAAACTTTTTTCACCCAATGCATAATCACTACATTCAATGCTTATGTGAAGTAAACTTCCTACTAAAACAGTGCCTTTGCCAGGTGTGACAGGTGGACTGGCAGCTCCTTTAGTGGCAGCAGGGGCAGGGGCAGTACTGGGAGCTGGAGGGGCTGCTGCTCTGGGCTCTGCCACTGGCATCGCCATCATGGCCTCTCTGTTTGGAGCAGCTGGGGCTGGACTCACAGGTCAGAGCACTGAGGCATTATAATAAAGTGTTATATTGACTATATAAACTTCTACTGTTACACGTAGCAATTTATTTACTTTTAATGTTAAATTTGCTATATAATTTTAGAATTTACATCAATATTAATAATATTGATATTAATAGTACTAACAATAATTGTTGTTATTATTATTAATAGTAGTAGTACTTGTATTCTTTTTACTGAAGTTGTTTATTGATTTAATTGCTTACAGTTGTAAGTTATAGTTATTGCATTTCCATATCAATGTAGTCAATTGGTGATTTATTTACAATGTTTAATCAGGATATAAGATGAACAAATGCGTTGGAGCCATCGAGGAGTTTGAATTCAGGCCAATGAGTTCTGGGAAGCATCTGCACCTCACCATAGCGGTCACTGGATGGCTCTGCAGTGGGAAATACAGTAAGTAATATTGAATAAGAGAAAACTTATCCAAAAACAATAATAATTTAAAACTTATTTTAAATTATATTTTTATATTATATATTTACTGGTATTTTTAACATAAAACGACAAAAAAGCATAGCTCAAAGCATTCATCCTATTGAAATTATATTCTAAGACTACGCTGCTATATTTTGTATGTTTTCTTGTCTTGTTTTTTTATTAAAAATACAAAAACAGTCACCTCTAAATATTTGCTTTCCTTTAGTTACTGTACATTTACAGTACAATACATTCTTTTATCATAGTCCAGTAAACAAAGCACAAAGGGCAAATTGTCATATGAATTTGCCTCTTGACTGGAGCTGAAGATTATATTGTGCACTTCACTTCTAAATAACCTGAGTGTGCCACATTATGCAAAACAAGCTCTCAATTTTCCATGACTACATCTGCTCCTTCATCTATGATGACAATACACCCTCCTGCATCAAAGTATTGCATATTCCATGTTTTCCAATTTTTCTAACGTGAATTATTCTGCTTTGGCGATTGTGTTGCAGATTCATTCCAGGCCCCATGGTGCAGGTTGGGGGATTGTGGAGAGCAGTACTGCCTTGTGTGGGAGTCGCGTTTCCTCAGAGATCTGGGTTCAGCCATAACCACCCTGTTGGATGGTCTGGTCAGCATGGTGGCACAAGAAGCACTCAAATACACAATCCTCTCAGGTACAAATGAGGAGGCACTCAGTAAATCTGTAATTACAAACAGCACTTCATGACAACTGAGTGGCAATTGTTCAGTGAATAAACAAGCAGAAACAATACGAGGGTACACACAAAGGAACGGTTTGTATGTGGAGGATTTATGATTTAGATTTTTCCTAATTGTAATAAGAAAACAGGTTTTTGTGTGATTAGCTTTCATTTAAAGAAGAGTATGTCAATAGTCATAAACAAACAAGCTGAAACAATAAAATTTCATTTACATTTTTTCAAACATCTGCTCAAAAAGATCTGGCATTTCAATTTGGATAAACTAGAAAAACATGATAATTAATGTGAGATGATGAACGATAATAATTTAGTAGGGATACATATGACATCAGCAGATTTGGCACTTGCTGAGTACTATGGTAGTACTGGGAATGGAGGACTGCTATGAAAACTGACTACTGATAGGCTGAGCTGAGCCTGTGCTGTGATTATGGCACAGCAGGCAGGAAGTTGTAGTTTTGGTTAATGGTTACACTAGTTTCAAAACTAATTTCTTGAAAATTTATATATTGTATTCATTTCTCAATAAACTTCCTGGACTTTGATACAACATTCAGAAAATCAGATGACTCTCTCAAATAATGTTAACCTATGTTACTGGCAAGGTTTGTCATACTGAAAATGAAACCATCTTGTTAAATCTAGATCCATTCTACAAAATTAAGTATTTCACTACTTATTTTCCTGCTGCCCTACTATATTTGCCAGTAATACCTTGATTTAATTTCTTTGTGCAGGTATAGTGACCGCTCTCACGTGGCCGGCATCACTCTTAGCTGCAGCTAGTGTGATTGACAACCCATGGTGTGTGTGTCTGAGCCGCTCCGCTGAAGTGGGAAAGCACCTGGCACAAGTTCTGAGGAGCAGGCAGCAGGTCTGGCAAAACACTTCACTAAAAAGAAAAACAACTACTGCTAAATATGAATGTGATAAACTCTAAAGCTGTGTGTCCTTATAGGGGAAACGTCCTGTCAGTCTGATAGGGTTCAGCCTAGGAGCCAGAGTTATTTACTTCTGTCTACAAGAACTTGCAAATGAAAAAGGTATTTTCTTTTTCTAAGGTTTTTTTGTTTTGGGTATAGTTCTTGTACTGTTCGTCTTGGCATAAAAATGAGCAAACCTAATTTTTTTCATTCTTAACACACTTTGACCAGGAAAATTAGATCACTTTATAAGTTATTTAATGTTTTTAACAAATTTAAATTATGCACTGGCCATATTTAGGATAGATTTTTCATTTGCTATCATTGTTATATTTGACCTGGGATTTTGTAATTGCAGGTAGCGAAGGTGTGGTGGAGGATGTGGTCCTACTGGGAGCTCCTGTAGAAGGCTCTGAAAAGGCCTGGAAGAAAATGACGAGGGTAGTGGCTGGGAAAATTGTTAATGGATATTGCAGGTATTCAAAGATTGTTTTGTGTTTTCTATTCATGACCATTGCACAGAATAAGAGAAATTTGACTCTTTATTTATCATTAAAGATCAATGTAAACCAAGCCATTTTGAAATGCCCACTTTTTAGAGGAGACTGGCTTCTAGGGTTCCTGTACAGAAGCTCAGCTGCCCAACTGTCTGTTGCCGGGTTACAGCCTATCAATGTCCAGGACCGGCGAATAATCAATGTAGATCTCTCCTCTGTGGTAAGTCTGTGCTGAGGTGTTGGAACAAACAAGTTACAAAATTCATTCACATTCAATGTCATTGCGGAAACCATAAAATGCATACAACAGCACTCCGAATAATGTATTATAGTTAGTCATAATTAGAACACCAGTAATGGGTCACAGACCCAAGAGTAAGAAGACAAGTAAACAAGATAGTAATCATTACCAACATGGGGAGAGGAAATGCCCACAGTGCTAAGATAGTAAATAAAAAATAATAAAATAAATTTAAATAATTTAAATTTCTGTGAAAATAATAAAAAAATATATAAATGTTTATTTTGTTCAGTTTAGTTGTATTTATATAGTGTATTTACCTTTATCATATCAACCTGCTGTGCTGTGCTGTGCTGTGCTTTGTTTTGACTGTTGTTGAAATGTATGTCACATATTGACCAAGTCAAGTTTAAATTTGTTATTTATTTTTTTTGTTATTGAATCAAATGCTACCCAATAGATGGCATAAAATGTAAGGCACCTGTTGGTTACTGTTTGACTTCACAGCATTACCTTTTGTGTTTGACTTGACAGTGTTACCTATTTATCACCAAAAAGTATATCATTAGCTAAGCTCCAGGAGCATGTGCAGAGTTTTGGGGAAATTTTTATAAATTTTATTTTTTGCTACCAATAAATGGCCTCAGCCACTCTGAAGTGTACGTCTGCTACCTCTAGCCACTAGGCACACTTTTGAGAAGCTCCAATAAATGATGAGAAAATGAAAGCACCATATAATACAGTTCCTAAATCCTGACCTGTGTTTGTTACATGTGTTTCCAGGTAAAAGGTCACTTGGATTACATGCATCAGATGGACACCATCTTGGTGGCAGTTGGAGTGCCCACAAATGAAGTCCATGGAACATCAGTCAGCCTCCTTTCTCAGTCTGTGGTAGTACAAAATGGAGCAGATAATTTCTCAAACCAGACGTTAACGGAACACCTGACTTCTGACCATGATATAAGTGAGGTCAACAAGACAGAGGAGCAGGACACAGATGGCTGGGATATCCCTGATATTTCTGACCTCCTAGACACGCTAAGTGAAAATGAACCAGAGAACAGTGAAATTGCAGTGTCACTTTTTCTCAGGACAATATTATTATCAATGACACTGTTCCCAATGGGCACGGAGCAGAGGAGACTGAAAGTGAGCACATATCATGGAGCTGGGATGATACACAGTGGATCACAGAGCAAACACTCGGACAGAAGAGGACACACTTGTAAAAAAGAACATGTCATTTGACCAGCTGCTTACTTGTAAACTCTTCGCAGTTTGTTTCAGCTTCTCAGTGGAAAACAACAAAAACAATTTTACTCTCAACACAAAGAGCACACTGAAAAAATATGGCAGCTTTTGGTCAATGATCATTTGCCAAGTCACTTTTAGGCTGAGCTTATTCTTCAAATTGTGAATTCTTTCTTAATTTATTAGTTATTGACTGCAAATTCATGGATTGTGATATGAAAGCTATGATGCTCATCGTCACTGTTGGCCCAGTTACCATGGATATTGTCACAGCAAGCTTAACGCCATAAGGCTGGGAAAATTACTGAATGCTTTTCAAAGATTCAAGGACTTCTCTTCTATCATCAGATATTGTGAAAAACTATTAATACACAAGCACAAAAATCATCATGAAGACTGTTTTTAGATGTAAAACATAATAATAGGCTATAAAATAAATCTGCAAACTAATTTGCAATTGCTTGTGGGCAGAAAACAGTGTTTGGGGAAATAAATGAACTTTCTATATTATAATCATCATCGTCATCATGTAAAACACAAACATAGTCATGCTTCCCAGAAATGTGACGTTACACTTTTTTTTTTTACAGTTAATGACGATTGCAATTTCTCTTAGTAAGTTAGTACTTGCTTTGACAGAATATGTGATGGCTCAGATCCAGCTTGTGCTGCATCAAGCAGATTGACTCAGTACAACCATTGAAGAATTACACAGTTTTTGTTAACTTTTGATAATGTGGTTGTATGAATGTTTCATCATCATATTAGATATAAGAAAGTCAGTTCTTTATAGACCTTGAAAATGCTAAACGTAACTACAGCGTACTGCGACTGTAGACAACTTTCACAGTGATGGAGATGTATTTCATATTCATGAGTGTCAGCTCATGAATACTGTTACATGCCACATTTTACTTATCATTACTGTTCATTGCTGGCATATAGCAATGGTCCTATTTTTCTTCATTCTGAAAGCCATGAATTGTATGTATCTGTCTCCATGGAGACAAGCTGAAGCTGCCACCAGGCCTACTGCTGCGTTCCAGGCAACTGGGAACTGGAATATTTCCCATTTGAAATATTCCAGTATTGAAAAGTTCCCAGTTCAGAGCATTCCCACTGAATCAACTCATTATATAAACATTATGGATTACAAGTGGTATTTATCAGTTCAAGTGGCATTCCAGCACATTTTTACAAGTGGAAGGTGGGACATATCCTAGTTCTTAGTTGCCTGGAACACACCATAATTGACCCTGTGCATAGAAGCTGTTTATTTTTAAATTGTGAAACATTAGCATTAGCATTAACACACAAACACATCCTTTTATAAGCACACTTTGGTCCACTGGTGAAATTTTCTCCTGATTTGTAGATTTGAAGTCTTTAAACTTGTTCACTCACTGTTTACTGCCTGATCTTGAAGTGTTTTTTTTTTTTTTCATTTTAGACTGAGGGAGTTAAAACCCCACAGAAATGAACAGAACAGGAAATGAACATGCCGGTAAGATGTTAGCATTTTGTCAGTTACAGACCTGTAACTTCGGTCACAAATGGAAAGCATGTTTTGAGGGAATGAAGACACTGTTAAAGACAGTCAAGTCATAATGTGAAACATTCCAGACAAGGCTCTATCCATGGAGAAAGCATGGATATAGCCTTTAAATCTTTCTTAAATCTTCTTACATTTTTATCACAGAATACTGCTATCTAGTTTGCTTTCCACTAGTTTAACTTAGTTAAGTTTTTTTGTGGAACACTTTTACAGTTTTTCTTCATAGTGACTCCGTTGGTAATCTTATATCAGAAAAAAATAACATTGTCATTTCTTCTTTTGCTCTACCACATCAGTCCAGTGTGTCCACTTGGTTTGGCAGGAGAAGAGGGAGCTCGATGCCAGCGTGCGCAGCGTCCAACAGGTTGACAGCATCAGTGGCGGTGGCAGGAGGATGCATGGGATCAGAGGGCAGAGGAGAGGGCGGGCTGCTGACCATGTTGGGCTCCCCAGAATTTCGGAGAGAAAGAGACAAAGCGGGTGATCGTCTACGGGGCGACTGAGATGAGCAGCAGGGTAAGAGCTTACCCAAGGCACGCTTAAAATCCCTCATGAACAGAGGGTAGATGATGGGATTCATGGTGCTGTTGCAGTAGCCCAGCCAGGTGATGGCATCAAACAAGGCCACTGGGACACACTCACACACAGCCTATAGTGAGATATAAACAAATGCAGGGATATCAGTGTAGATTAACAAGAACAAAAAATACATATACATACATACATATAAAAACTGAGTTGTAACAATAATCATAATAATGATAAAGGTAAAGGTAACTTGAAGAAAATCCTATTCGGATCATTTAAAAGTCCCCAACATACTGTATCAGTGGGAAGAAAACATATTGACACTTCTTGTAAATACTATTTGTACATAATTTTGTCATAAAGTATGATCTGAGCTTCATCTCTAGTCACAACAAGAGACAAACACACTTCTCTTAATGCTTCAAAAGCAAAAATAAAATGTTATAGAGCTTGTACAACATTCACAATGTTTACTGTTAATTCACTGAATGTTCACATAAATGTTCTATTCTTTCTTCTTTTTTCTGCGGCATTAGTATAAGCTGAGTGTGTTTGTCAGTTACTGTGACTTAGATGAAGATCAGATCGCATTTTGTGATTAGAAAATGCAAAAAATCCTAGCAAGTGCCTAGTCCCAGTGCCAATACTTTGTCTTCCCACTGAATGCTTACACTATTTTAAATGTTACTTGTATTCTTTTTTTTAAATGTGGTACACTTCCAATGTGTTATGTAGTTGCACATAAATACATTGCTTAGAGCTTCAGAAACATAAAATGGAAAATCACAGGACATGTTTTAGTCAATAGCTCTTGATATGACACACACTTCACTTTGGAATGTATTTTTCAATGAATTTGTTTTTGTAATTTTTGGAATTTGCTCTTGTGCCGTGTGACTCATCAGTGTCTCCCATGGATCATGTTTCTACAACCCAAAAGTGCACTATATAACTTATGATGTGCTTGCTCGTTTAAATGAAATGTTCCACAGTATGGCATCAAACTTTTTTAAGATTACATCTGAATATGACTTGTCACCATGGAGATAGAAAATTTTAGTGCCATTTTGAGGAACATTTAAAGTAAGTTATTTAAAATATCCTCTTACAAAAACAAGGCAGTGCTGTTGAATAATAATAGCTAGGTGGTGAGCACATACGTATTTCATAATTCAAAACTGCGACTACTTACATACAGTAATTAACATTTTCCAGTGCCAGTCTACCCAGGAGAATTGTTTAGTGTGTGTGATCGTTTTGTAAATGTTATGATTTGATATGATTAACAAGCCAATGTGTCTCATTTGATTCAGCTATACTCGTTTTACTTATCCACAATTAAAAATGCATATGATGAGGACTGTTGAAAGAGAAACGTTGGCTAATTATTATAGTGTTGCCCACCACATAAATTATACGTATTTGTATGGATAAGCAGGAGGTAGAGAGGTAACAGTGAAGGAGGAGACAGCTGTTAGAGGAGAGCTTCCAATACTATGAAGATGAGAGGCGAGGCGGTGAGAACAGGAGCGAGGGAGGGCTGCGTTTCACACACCACATTGAGTGCGAAAAAGAAAGGAGAGAGCAGAGTCTGTGAGGCTCTGTATGTCTATGGCAGAGAGGAGCGAGTGGGCACAGATGGATAATCAAAAACAACCGCATCACGAATCCTCCAAAAAAGCAATTAACATGACCAATTTAGACTAAGACGATTTTTGACATTAATCTGCTCTTGCCTAAATTTTCTGCTGTGCACGCTTTGCTGTGAGTAATCAAGGCAGCAGTCTAATCAGATCCAAGTATCCCAAAAGCTGATTCTACATGGCACATTTTCATGTTGTTTTCAAATGATGAGTCAGCCTTGCAAAAAGCTCAAATGCCAATCTATTTCCTTGTTGGACTGCAGTGACGACAAGACTGGCCAACACCAAAATAGAACAGTATCCAAGTATGCTTGTCCCTTGCATTTCTTTCACAGCTTTAAGAAGAGCTGCTTTTTTGCCTTCGAGAGAAAATTACAATTGTTAAATTGCGTTCATAGAAGTGGAGATCATTTAAATGTGAGCCATCATTTTTAAAGCAGCTCTGACAAGGATTTTTTTTTTTTTGACTGGGTTTTAACTGGGTAGAAATGACTGACAAAATTGTACCGCTTTTTGAGGGGGAGAATCACAATTGTATAATTTCCTTAAAGCATTAACATATTAACATATTCGCTGTGTCACCTTTAACCCTATTTTATTTGTATTATATATTTTTGTAGTATATTTTACTAAAACAATATAGAAAATTCTGCACATTTTCCAAATATTCACAATAACATCTAAACTGGGATTAACTGTCAAACTATTAGCGAACATAAACTTTGACTTTTGACAATTTCCATAAAAAAACACAACTGTGAAGAATCTACTGAATTACCAAAAGAATATGTTTTTCTTGCCATATTGAGTGATGCTATCAATCACCATTCTTACGCTATTTTAATTACTTTTGCAGTCTCCACTCACCTGGGCCATGTTGGTGATGAAGAAAGGGAGCCACGTGCTAAAGAAGAGCCCCAGGAGCACCCCCAGAGTAAGGCTGGCCTTGAGCGCCCTCCGACCCTGACGATGAGCCAGTCTCCGCTCACTGGTGACCGAGTGCTGCAAGGCCGAAGGGAGGTCCAAGGTTAGATGGAAATTATGTGTCTTACATTTCATATGTTTATGAACACACTTCTGCAGGGTGTCAAGTAGTGTCAATTCTAAAAGTGAAAATGACAGACTATGCACTAATAAATTTGCATTGTTAATAACACTATTATTCTTAACATGCATGCTTAATTACTATTAATTCCTGCTCTGAAATGATCACTTACATGTGTTACTTCCTGCACTCTTTGCTAACACATTCAATTATACTATATTACTATATATATTCTATTTTATTCCCTTCATTAACTGCATAATGTTGTTTCTAAGTTGTTTGTTTTACAGTTAGTTTCAACAGCAATCACGTATTTGGTAGTTAACTAAAATTATGACATATTTTTTTTACAAAGACAACAAAGGGATCTGTGTCACTGCAGGTAAAAGAGTTATGCAAAAGGGTGAGTCATTCAGAGCAGACAAGGTTAAAAACCATTCATCATAGCTACTCAGGAGTTCATTTAGAAGTAACTACAAGCTAAAAAGTGTATTGTATTATTGAAATTAATTCAGTTCAGAGACACATTTTAATTACTGCTCTTTGGCCCTAATTGTGAAAGCAGCTTTTAGAAAACATCTCATTACATGAAAATATAAAGCCTACAGAATAATAATCTGTCCGTTTTTCAGTCCCGATAAAGAACATCTTTTTAATTTGTGTTTTTAACAAGAGATAGTAAACCTGATTTTGTCTTACCATTCATTACAGTGTATTTGCTCATCTTGTTTATTCAGTAACTTAGATCCAATAGCGTTTCTTTTTTCACTTTAAAGGCATGGTTCAGGAGACATGTACAATCTTTTTTAACAGCTCTGAGGGAAAAAGCTACTTACAAAGTCAATTTCATATTTAATAAACCTAAAATCAGCAAAACTTTCAGGAAATCTTAGAATATAATGTTGTAAAAGGGTTAGTTTATTGTTAATTCTTTAAAACCTTTACATCTGTACCTGATCGTTTACAATATCCCTTTAATAACTTATGCTTGCTTTACATTTCTTACCGGTGCGCTTGGAGCTACCAAAGGCCCTTGTTGGCTACAATCATCTCCATCTGGATTTCCAGCTATGGCTCCAGGTGAAGGTGGTCTGGAAGGCTCCCCCAAAGAGGCATGAGGATGAGGTGGGTGACTCAAAGCAGCCACTCTCTTTGCCTGCCTTCTTGCTGCCAGAAGTATCCGACAATATGTGAAGCAAATGGCACTTGATGGCAAAAAGAAGGTGAGCACTGAAGCCACCAGGGCAAAAGGCAAGGTCACCCTCAAGCGACACTGAAACGAAAGTCCCCCTGGTGACACTTGAAAGTAAGACTCAGGGTAAAGAGTGTCAGAGTGGCTCATATTGCTTTGTGATGGTCTGCTCCAGTGACCCAAACTGTGCCATTTCAGTTCAATAGGAAGGAAAGATGCTAAAGCTGCTAACCCCCAAGCTGCTGCCACTAACAGTAATGCCCGAGGTGGGGTCATTCTTTGTTTGTAACGCAATGGAGAAATTATGAAGATGTATCTGTCCAAACTTATCACACATAGGTTCAAGATGGATGCACTACAACACATGACATCAAAACACAGCCAGATTGGACAAAATGCAGGCCACAGAACCCATGCTCCACACAAAACATTTAGCATGGCTGGAGGCATCACTACTAGTGCCACCATGAGGTCAGAGAAGAACAAAGATACTAAGAAACAGTTGGAGGTGCAACGCAAAGAGCGGTGTGCAAACACTAAAGCGATGAGCAGCATGTTTCCACAAGCAGTCATCAGAATAATAATGGTTAGCATGAACGCTAATAACCATGGACCGCTACCAGTGATGTTCCAAGCACTGGTTGAGGAAGCTGTGCTGCTCAGGTTTCCTGTAGAGGCAGGCAAATAAGAATCAGCCATGGTCTTTAGACAGTCTACAGGTGATGTATTTTATCTTTACTTTCTCTAAACTTTTCCAAGAAGGTTCTTCAGATGCCACAACCTAACACTCAGTTTTTTTGTTTGTTTGTTTTTTCAATTTATAAATAAATTGCTTAATTACTAGTCTTTAATTACATTTCAGCGTTGGTGTTTTGTGATCAGATTAAATAATAAAAAATAGTTTACTTTCACCCAATGAATTAAATTTAATTTTCCAATTTGGAAAGTATTTGTTTTTACAGTTAAAACCAGCACATGCCCATAAGAGCCAGAATTGCGAAAGAATTAGTCCAAATCATAGCCTAAATGTTGAAAGAATCTATCTGCTGTGGAATATTGAAAAAACAAAAAGACAAAGAAAAAAGGCATCACATAAAAAATCCAAGAAATTGGTATCCAAAAGTATCTAGAACATCTTGAAGTAAAGAAAATCCCCAAATCAAGTTTCCTTATGCCTCCTCATTGATTGCCAGAGTCTCCCTCTCTTGTTCACAGCTTAGAGCCGTAGTGAGCCATTCATCTCTTGAGTTTCGGAGCATTCACTGGAGCTGGAGGAAGGCACAAGCGGAGAGAAGAGGCGCTCGGGCGCAAGGAAGAGTGGAGCAGTTTTTCGAATCCTTCCTCACCTGGTACACGTGCATATTATGTAAATCCTTTTGGGAGAATTGTTGTATCTTATTCAAGGAGCAGATATGAATAGGAAAGATTTGTGAGGCTGCCTTTCTGAGCATGGCTTTGTCCCCAAGAGCTCTACAGGTATCTCTCTCGCTGTGGTTAATCCCTGTGTCGGCCACTCTAGCGCACCTCACCCCGTCTGTGAGCCTGGAGTGTGTCGGAACCATTAATGCACAATCACAGCCAGGAGAAGATCAGTCTAATCATAGGAACAGCCGTGGGTGGTCTACTGCCATGTTTGGTCATTGGGTTTTCAACAACTGATTCACAGCACAGTTTGACCACTTAACGGGTATGTCATGTGTGTAGCATACTTATCGTCTTTGTGATCTATCCATAGCGTTGCAAAAATTTTCATGCTAAATTTGGTGGTAAAATCATCTAATTTTAGAACATTTGTGCTACATCCTCAACAGAGTGCTTTTCTTGTGTGCAATTATTAATCTTAAATGTGGTACTCTATAAATCTTTTGTAAATAACATAGTACGCAATTACACTTGTGATTCCACTTACTTTGCTAAATTGCACTCAGATTCATTTGAGTAATAACATGCTTTTACTTTTAAAGGGCATTAAATGTTAATATTGTGTGCTCTGACTTTTTGGGATTTTATTTTTATGATACTTAAAAGATATCTTCTTCAGACAGCAAGACACTGAAACAGTTTAATTAAGTTAATAGGGGAAAATGAAAAAAGGATAATTTATTGATATTGAAAAATCTGACCGCACTGGTGATATCACTGTAAAATCAACCCTTGCAATGATAATGACATGATTAAGAATCATTATCCAAGTCCAATGTCACTACATACTTTCAAAACCTTTTTATTGGTTACAAACTGATATCCTTGATATGTCTTGCTGCTTGGTGATAAATTCAAACTAAAACTAAACAGAAATGTAGGAGGGATGTATCATTAATCAATATTCCATAATAATCTAAGTTAAAGGTACACTATATAACATTTTGGGGAAAGGTTAAAAATAGCCTTGAACAAAAGCATTTTTTTTCATAGATGTTTGTGGACTGAAAAAAAAATTTACTTAGGTTAGGTTCTAGAGAGCATCTTATTTGTTTCTATGTCATCTTTTTCCTTTAGCTATAATATTCCACAGAATGGCATGAAACTGATGTATATAGCTATGAAGAATGTCCTAAACTAATGTTTAGCTTTTTATTTTAATGAGATTATGTGTTTGATTTTACACTCCAGACTTCTGCCTGACAGCCACAGCTTCCTGTCCTCAAGCGCCCCCAGATCTGACTAACATCCACTGGTGCGGACTGTCATCTGTCAACCTCCTAACCCCTCTGCTGCTCCTTGCCCACCTCCTTATGGTGCAGGGACATCTTGAGCACTTCACACATTCTCCCACGACTAGTCATAAATAAATTACAAAAAAAAAAAGTACTTCCTTTGTATATTTTTATTTATTTATTAGCATACATTGTTAGCATCAAATTTTCATTCATTCAATTTTTTTGCAAAACACTCCTATTGTATTAAATAAACGTGATCAGACGCACATAAATGATGATACAGACAAGAAGGAGATGTCCAACAATAGTGCAAAAATAATTACTTTCCCAGAGAAACAAAAATGGAAGAAAAGGGGCCCATGACCACGTCCAGCTATGCTTCCTGTGGGAAAACACAGAACAGATGGATCTAGGTTGTTGCTGTTGAACGTCTTCTGTCACAGATCACATTTATACGTTTCAAATAAAATCATATTGTAGCGCTGGAAATTATCAGGACAAAAAAACTGAAGGAAAAATCTAGTGAAATTATTCAAAATAGGGTTGACCGACCATGTCTGTATGTTAATGTTAATGGTGCAAAAATATTACAAGCAATAGAATGTTTTGGTAAAAGTAATAGTAGATGCCTAAGTGATACTTCATTATTATTATTTACTAACATTAGCCTCAATTCTAATTTTGCAAGTTTGATAACAATGTACGTAAGCTTCAATGCATTGCTGCCAGTCAGTGACTACTTTTTCTAATAAAGTGGCCACTTTTAACAAGTACAAACAAACCATGATCAGAGTTTTGTTTAGTATACTAAAAATAGGACACCAACCTTTTCACTTTTCCGTAACATGTAATGTGACCTTAAATCATTCTGACAGTTAGCGTAGGCCATCCCCAGCCCAACACCGGACCCCAGAGAAATTGGCCATGTATGCCCTATAAAAAGGAAGAATATACTGGTAGGTTAAATTAATACAATCAAACACTTGGATAATGTAGCACAATTTGCACTTTTTTCTTTCCTATACTTGACCCAAGCACAAACCTCTCAGCTGCTATCATCCCCAAGGGTACTACATCATACTCATCTACATTCTACAAGTGACACAAAATTTTGAGTGGGGAGGAGGAGCTAGACTTGAAGTTGGTGTGGCAAAAAAGCTAATCAAACCCCAACACAATCCAGAGGCTCTATAATACAAAAGGAATATACAATTATTTTTTTTCCAAAGGAAACCTAATCTTGATTGCATGTATGATCAATTCTATTCACATTACTTTGGGTATCTGATTCAAATTAAATACAAATTTAATTCTGAAACACAACCCAAAAAAATTGCCAAAAGAATAATAATTAAATTAATTATAAATGTTATAAAATGTTTTTAAGCTATGGAAAAACATATTGACTGCATAAATCAAAATCAAATCAAATCAAACTTTATTTATAAAGCGCTTTTCATACATGCATGTAACACAAAGTGCTTTACATTTAATAATAATATAATAGTTAAAGTTGCATAGTTAATTCAAACTTGATTAATTGACCAAAAGGGGATGTAGCAAAAGCATACAAACTAAAAAGTATCTCTTTGATCTGATCTGACAGG
The DNA here is from genome assembly GCA_038363315.1 of Mugilogobius chulae. Lineage (NCBI taxonomy): Eukaryota > Metazoa > Chordata > Actinopteri > Gobiiformes > Gobiidae > Mugilogobius > Mugilogobius chulae. Next base: position 27,644,703 of record CM076414.1, read on the forward strand.
AAACTGTATTTATTTGTAAAGCAAAATCAGTCAGGTTTATTTGCTCTGATTTGTCTCGTTTGTGCTCTTTAAAAACCCTTTAATCTAAATCAAGTCATTAATAAACTCGGAAAAACTAGTCCTAACTGAAATACAGACCAATGGCAAATGTAAGTAATAATTAACTGTTAATTTATTTCTTAAGAACAAGACCTATTGTACCATTCTGCAGCTTAAGTCCTGATTTTTACCTGTAGTTTTTTTTTTTTTTCTATTCAGACTCACGTTTAAAGAAGAGGACAGAAAACACTATTCCCACTCCGATACCGGTGCCTGAAACACAATGCAAAATGAGAAAAGATGAAGTAGGCTACATAGGCAGAATCGGTGATGATCAAGCGGCTGAATACTACTGCGATTTCATTCAAACTGATGGATTAGGTTTAACACAGAATACGGCACACATAAAACAAAGCAATTCACACAAACCACGTGGAAAGAACGGTATATTCCAACAAAAATGTAAAAAAAACAACAACAAAAAAAAACATAATTTCAAATGGTCATTCTATGTCCTTCGCGTAGGTTAGCTAGTTAGCCCCATAGCCACTCAATGACAGAAGAGTGCACCTAGGACATTTGAGGACTTTCGTGTGCTTAACTGTAATAAATGAGTCTGTATGTATAAACTATACACTTGTAAATATTTACCGAGCTTGACAGCCGCATCGGCCAGGCAGCGATCCCATTTCTTCCCTAGCTCGGTCTCAGACATGCTAAAGCTGTAGCTTGAGCTTGGTCAGGGCTTCAGTTTCACCGTGAGGCGTTCACAAGCTGTAGGCAACGGGAGAACGGAAGCACTTTCAAGACATAGAATGATGCCTTTTTTGTGTTGTTTTCTTCCTTCAAAAATGCTTTTGTGCACTCCCACTTTGTAATCTGACCAAAGCCAATAAAAAGACTGTAAAGCATGCATGACAGTCCTGTGTTTTCCACATCAGGAATTGAATTTGGGAAGGAAATTTCACAGGATAAGCAATCAAATCGATCTTGCCGGATGTGCTAATGCTGCAGAAATGCTCAAAACAATTATGGATGATTTATGGACTTAGAAACAGTGTCGAAGATCTCAGAGATCTACCAATTATCCTATTATATTAGGGCAATTCAGAAGGTTTTTGTTTTTGTTTTTTTGGTGGAGCAAAAGCCACAGATACAACTTCAGCAATTTTAGAATAGGAAAAAAACTTCAAAACAGTCAATTTCGCATAATATGTTCCCTTTAAAATTATATGCTGCTGGTTAAATTGGTAACTGAATGTGGTACAACATTAAAAAGGTTGACACTTAGATTAAACTAAGGTGAATATGGCACCATCTTGTGGTCAGATATAAGCAGTGAGAAAAAATAAGGCACAGTTGCAAGCTAAATACGGAGCTCTGTAGTACTCAAAAAAAAAAAAAAAATTGTTTTGGGTTTTTTTGCAAAAAATGTCCTACATTTCACGTACCATCCACCTCCCACATTCCAGAAGTACCTCTTGACATAGGCCTGATGCCCTTAGTTCAGAGGTTCTCAAACTTTTTCAGTCCAGGGACCCCTTATTGGCTCAAAAGTCTTCCAAGGACCCCCAATAATTTTTCGCTCTGGTATCACATTAAAATTTGAAAAATAAAGCCAAGTTATATATCAAATTTTAATAAATTGTTCTTTTCCTATGATAATTTTTACTGGTTTACTTGTTTCTATCCAAAATTCTATGTTTAGGATGGTAAATCACTAGAAATTGTTATATTGAAAAAATTAGCAATGTTTCAAAAAAAAATGTAGGGGACCCCCTATACATGGTCCAGGGACCCCCAGAGGTCCCCGGACCCCACTTTGAGAACCACTGACTTAGTTACCTATAGCTATGCTAGCAAAATGGGTAAGGTTAAAATAATAGGGGTTAATATGCGCATTTTAAACGGTGATGGAAACTCAGGTCCACGTGAAGCCCTGGTTCTACACATCATACACTCACTATGTGCCCAGCTCAATGACCAGTCCTCGTCTCCATCTCACACAAACCGCGTTGTAAAACTTTCTAAGACCAAAGAACTGTGTAGATCCACAGAGTTTGTTTCAAGCAAATGGTCTGTATTGGAGACGGGGAGTCCGTGCGCTATGCGTGCGAGGTGGGTGTATTGTGCTTCGGGCAGAGAGATCTAGAAAGGGTCGGGAAGCATACATTTTTCGTCACTTTGCAAAAAACCTGCACGTGTCCCAACCTGAATCTGCCAAGTAGGGCTGCAACAAACGATTATTTTGATAATCGATTAATCTGTCGATTATTGGATCGATTAATCGATTAATCGGATAAAAATGACAAAATAATAAATATAAGGTGTTTTGCATTTTATTAAATGTATTTATGCAAAAGACAACTTGTGTGCACTTAATGAACACACTGGGCTTTTCTTGAATAAAAAGAAAATACAAAAATAAAGTAGAATAACCAGATTTTGCTATCTAGCTACTTCTTTTAATGTGGTTATTATAAGTGTGGGCAATGTGGCCAAAAAATAAAATCTCAATTTTTTGGACTGCTGCTTTTTATTATAAGCTCATAATATTTTAAAGCATCTATAAAGAATGAGCCAATGAGATTAACTTGTTTTAAGTCATATTAAAACTAATTATAAGTGTTTGCTGCTGCATCTAATGCATAGGCCTGGCCTACTGTTATTAGCATTTGTATCTATTAGGCCTTGTTAAGATCATCATTATGATTGTTTTGTTTCATATCTAAAAGTTTTAAGTTTACGAGTGTTCGTCTCTCACTCCTGTCACTCAAACTCCGTCGTCATGGTCACTCACACACGGAGGGGAAAGGGGCGGGGCCTGCTGGCTGCTGCTTTTTTTTGGTGAGAGGAGAGGAGGAGAGAGACGCTGTGGACGGCTTTTAACTTTATTTAACTTTATCAGAGAAAACCTTACAAAAGCACACGGAGCAGCTCGTGGAACAGCAAAGACAAATCAAAAAGACGCTAGATTTTGCGCGGGATGTTTCTAGAAAGTTACCGCGAGTCTAAGCGCTGAAAGCGGCCGACTCACCCGCGGAGAAATAACAAACTCGTAACTTTATGAGATTAAGCTATAGCCTACACCACCTCCGGAAGGTTACTCTCGGCTATTATTATGGGATTAAAAGGTCCGCTAAACAGGCACAAGGTTTCTGTTCGTCTGTTCTTTGTGAGAGTCGAAGGAGAGCTCTACAAAGCCGCTGATGTCCACTCAAAGCCGCTGGATCACAGCGGACTGATAGTAAAAGTTTTTAGCCGATTAATCGATGACCAAATTCGTTGACAACTATTTTAATAATCGATTTTAATCGATTAAATCGATTAGTTGTTTCAGCCCTACTGCCAAGCAATCAGTGTACGGTGTGACAGGGAGGGTGTAGGACTTGTAGAACCTAGAAACCGCTTAAAACAAATGTGTCTGTGTGCACTGACCTCTGAGGAGTGTGAGGTATTATCTCAATAATTTTTTTTTTTTTTTTGTGTGTGAGTACAATGGACTACTCATAAAGACTACTCATATTGTGAATAAAGTCACTAGCTTAGCCTATACAAGCGTGTGGGTATACAGAATGCGGGGGAAAGCCATAAAATTATCTCATAATTATGTGAAAATTATGTCGTAATTACGAGAAAGTTATCTTATTATTACGAGATGATCTCGTAATTACGAGATAATTTTTTTTTGTGTGTGTGAGTACAATGGAGCGCTGTAGGGCATAAAAAAATATACTGTATATACTGTATATTAAAAGTTTGAAAATGTTCTCAGGGCTATTCAACTATGTGGTGAAACAGGAGAATAAGATCTACATGATTTAAAAAATTTTATCTGTTATTGCAGTTTTACAACCTACAAAGTATTTGCCGAATTTTAGGTTCCAGATATACTTTTTAGACTGAAAACCACTGCGCTGAGGATCTGAGTTAGCACATAGCTGGCTAGCCTGCGATTTGTTTTTAAACAATTTTAATATCTGAATTTTTCGAAACTCCAGTCCGATGACACTTTACAATAGGGCAATTTACTTCGAACGAGAGCGATCTTCCATTGTTGAGCTCCATACGAACATAATCGCGGGAATCCACCTGAATCCGCGCGACTTTGAGAAAATACAAACCGCTGGCTTTAAGATACTACTAAAAATGTCAAAATTTCACACACCACTTTATTAACACTGATTTCCTGAGGTGACAAAACACATTGGGCCGACCAAACTAGTGATTTCCAAAACACATTTTCCAACACAAGCCCTGTCAATTAATATACATATTTTACTCCAAGAAATACATTAGAAAAAGTGGCACCTGGAAGCATAATGAGAAAAAATGCACACCAAGAATGTATATAAATTTACATTGAAATTGTCTACTGCAAATCTTTGTAATGTGAAACAGTCTTGACACTTAGCTACATTACATGTAAAACGCTAAGATTACAACATAGAACGGTGGCAGCTGTGGCTAAAAACTTTTTTTTTCTAATATGCATTGTTTAATAGGATCACTTAAGAGGTAGAAAAAGTTCATTTTGGCAACATAGAAAAAAAACTGTAACGAGAATGTGATGGTATTTGTGCTACAAAAATATGTGTACACTAGTAGTAAAAGATGCATGGTGAATGCATTATAAGGGTATTTTAACAGATTTTTATAAGTTTTATTCTAAAATTTCTTCTTGCTGTGTTGCTATAGCTGGAGTTATAACCGTTTCCTCCACTGTAGCTGTTGTTGTGACCATAGTAGGTTGAATTATTCTTGTTGGCGTTAGTTGGTTACAATCTTCTTTAGGCACACACACAGATGCCTTACTGATAGTTAGAAGGTCACGTAACTCCTTGTTTTCAATCTAGAAAACAGACAAAAAGGATTTTTTTTTTTATTACAATGTTAACATGATGACTGCATTTGCATATTTTCATCAAAGCTTGAAGCTTGAACACAAATGCAGACAAAGGTCTGATGTACTTTATAGATGTCAGTCTTACCTCTAATTGAGCCAACCTCTCTCTAATTGAGCAGTAATGCTGGTCATCTACTTGCACTGCTTTTCTCATCACTTGGCCCATCTCGCATATCCTCTCTACTTGACCCTGAACCTCCTTAAAATAAAAGGTATGTTCCAATCCATACCACATATAATTGTTTAAATGAAGCACTGAAAGAGAACTATCATACCTTAGCGTAATCCTCATGCATTGTCAGCACAGTTTTGTGTCTAGTTCCTTCTTCGCCATCATGAGCTGCAGCATCTGTTTGCGATACCGGCCCATGATGAGTTCCAAGGCATACTGGTGTTCTTCAAGAGACAGCCATAGCTCTATTCGGGCAAATATAACGTCAACATTAAAATAACTTTGTGTTGATCAAAATAGTGTCAACTAACACTAAAAGACTACCTTTGTTTTCTTGTTGGAGTTCTTTGATTTGAGTGTTTTCCTGAGTTAGAAGAGCGTGTGGCTTGTATTTACTGAGCTCTTGAATCACTGAAGGATCTTCCATACGCTAGAAATTAAACATTAAAATTAAGTATGTTACAAAGGTTTGAAGCACCATTCTGTACCAAAAAAATTCTCTAATCTAAAGTATTCTTTGTGAAACTATTTCATCACGTGTTTTTTGTTTGTTTTTTTAAGTTGCTTGCGCCCATCACAAGAATAAACGACAATTGTTTGCTTTGCCTTCCACAATCACAGCCTTTTATACTACTACATTAATGTTATGTTCACTTAAAACATTAAATGATAAGTAATTGCACTAGCTCAAATCTAAATACTATACAGCTGCTGTAGGATGCACGGGGGAGCTGTATAGGGGAGCTGTACCGGTTGATTGTGCCTACCTTTTCAGAGGGAGCATTTCCCACTTCTCTCATGCTCTGCACGGTGTGATTCAAGGCCCCTGACTGCTCGATCAGGCTTTCGGCTGCCGTGTCGTGCTCTTTGAGTCTCTCCAGGAGAGTGCGAGCATCGCCCAACACCTTTTCCAAAGTGCAGGCCATTTACAGCAAATAATCGATTCAATCTAAAAAACTTAAGGAGCTGATAGCTGTTCGTTAGGAGATGAACGAAGCTTGCAAGTGTCGACTTTTGCCGCAAAATGTACTGTTTCTTTTGTTGCCTACCTGTGTCGTACTTTTATAAACCCGGTTCAGTGCTCAAATAGAAGAAAATATAAATTATAAAGGTTCACATATCGAAATAAACTCGTTTGTTGTGAAGTCTGTCATTTCCGTAAAAGCTGGATGATACGTCATTTCCGCTACCCTTATTTTAGCGCCATCTGGTGGTGTGGGTGTGAGACCAAAGAAGTAACATTTAAATTGATTCACAACATGCATATATATATATATATATATATATATATATATATTATATATATATATATATATATATATATTATATATATATATATATATATTATATATATATTTTTTTTTTTTTTTTTTTTTTTTTTTTTTTTGCAAATGTTTTCAACATACAAAATAAAGTAATCCCAGTAATGGCAAAATAAACAAAACAAAATCTCTTATTCTTTTTTTCTTCTTCAGGATTATCTCTCCAGATGCAATAGTTGAGGGAGGAGGCGAGGCAGTGCCAGGACAGATATGGACACAACATGCAAGATTTAATACTAATATCGACGTGAAATGCTTTTTCTGTTAAATGTTTCCTGAATCGATAACTCATATTTTTTTAATGTGTTCTGGTCAGGTTTTTCTGGAAACAGGTGAAAAATGTAATCATTGCAAAGTTACATAATTACAAAATAAAAATTGAGAATAGAGCTGTGATATTAGTTTATTCAGAAAAGGTGAATGTAAATGTTAATTACTTGAACCTAATTATCATTTTAGGTAGTACATTCATAAATCAAAATGGTCAAAGACAGAGCCAAGAATTGATGAATTTTAGTTCATTTTAGATATCTCTGCTTTTCTGGGCAGTAAAAACTAAAAAGCAGTAAGAACTCTGGATATCTGCAAAAATATAATATAAATGGTAAGTCTAAATGTTTGATTTTTCTGTATTTTTCTTTTACCTATTTTTTTTTTTTTTTTTTTTTTTTTTTTTTTTTTTTGCCATACATATTGTCTTATTGTTTTGCTTTTGTATCTATTATTTTGATCATGTCTCTTTATAATTTAAAAAAAAAATTAAAGCAAAATGTAATTATTAACCCGAGTAATAATAAATAAAGCATCTATCTTATTCATTGTTTTGGTAAGACAAATGTAGTGGGCGTATGTTCCAATGAAAGAAAGGTACAAGTTTATTTTTCTTTCTTTTGAAACAAATTTCAACTTTTTCTTCCCACAAGCATAAACGCAGAGTTGCTCATCGCAAGGCAGCTACTGTTATTTTATTAATATTAGTATTTTGTTTTATTTTATTTCCATTGACCAAAATATCTGTCAGCAACCCTGAACATAACTCTCTTGGCTGCTGACACTCTTTGGTTGGGTTAGTGTTGGCAAATCTCGCGCTAGCGGCTCCATAATCACTACGTAATGTGCCGTGCTGCTTCTAGCGGCGCTGGTGACAGTGCTGAAAGCTGTTGGGGTGAGTTTTTTAATAAATTTAGGTTTATTACTTAACTTTCAATCGAACCAGGGCATGGTGATAAACTGTCTTAAATTGACTGCAGTTATGTCTTTTATGTGTGAGAGGTTTTGAGAGTGTTTAGTTAGCCGCAGAGTTCAGGCCTGGGTGGGGACCGCTTTTCTTTCCTCGCATAAATCTCCACATCGGGCAGCGGCGTGCTAGCACAGTAGCCTCTTGTTAGCATGGTGCACGGCCTAGCGCACAGCACACACAGCCGGACAAAGCACGTGTAATTACATTTTGCTAACTGAGTGGCTTTTACGGTGTAGGTGTAGTCTTGAGTGACACAGGCGCACGGACACAGTGATGAGAAAAGTGAGGCGACGTGTCGCAGTTCTTTGTTGTCCCGTCCTCGTGCTGAGCCGTCGTGTCTGTGCTGAGCACAGGCAGAAGCCTCTGCTGACCTTGGTTAAAGGCAAACGCGCACTGGCAACATGTCCAAGAGATGACACATCACCTGAAGTGTCCCCTGATTCTGATAGTTCTATCATAGAACTACATTCATTCTGAAGTTTCAGTCCGCTATTTTATCTAAGCAATACAAATAAAGACAAAGTGCACTGCCAGGGGTGTGAGTAACATAGGTTAGGAGTTTAACCAACACAAAATGATCACAAGTAAATAAATGGAGCTACACAGTACTGTGGGTTTATGATCCTGAGTCTCGTGTCTTGAGTTTGAGGTAATCTGCCAAGGTAAGAATGGTGGTGTTTATTTAGCTCCTACACAGTCTGTACATGTTTTTGCTTCCCTGTTTGTTCAGCTGAGCCAGTTGAAGGGGGTTGCTGTATGACATTTACATGTTTTTCAGACAGTGGATTTGTTGTTTATACACATCCAGTGTGGTTTCTTGGAGTGTGAGTGCCCGCTTAATGAAAACGTGTGTTTGGTGGAAAGTTACCACAGAAGTTCAAAGTATGTTAAAAATGTTGAAATGTCCAATCAGTGTGGACATTTGAGTGGGTGGACTGTTTTTTCAGTCAGCGTCACGGAGCTAAGACGACTGTCCTCGTGGCTGCTTTTGGCATGTTGTTCTGGGCCAACCTTTAGCCTATTTTTTTGTTCATAAATAAGAAACCTAGTATCTTAAGCCTTGGCACTGAGAAGCAAAATCATATGCATAATGTTTTCTCAAATAGTCTGTACTTGCCTTGGGCATATGATTTCAACTATTTGTGACGTTTTCCTTTGACCAGAAGTGTGTGTAAGTGTGTGTGTGTGCGCGCTGGCAGTTATTGCAACACAAGCATTGCAGAATAGAGATCATGTGTCTTGACTGACTCAACCCTCTTGTTTTTAAACTGTATGTGGGTCAATACACTGTGCTTCGCTACTAGTGTGAGGATTAACTATATTATTTCTTGATTGAAATTTAGTAACTTGATAAATCATGGTGAGAAAAAAAAAACATGTAAAAACAACATATTTGATTTTCCAGCCTGTCAAACTATTAAGCCTTTGAACCGAATTTACAAAAATAAACAACTAGTTGTGCTATTGATTTCTACGCATATTTAATAGTATTTTATACACAAAAACAGCTTTCTTAATACTTAAACTTAAAGCAGGAGTATGTCAGTCATTATTAATGTGAGTTAACCAACAAAAAAGGCTTTTAATTACTTTAAAATGTAGGCAAATCAACTCCTCTGGTCGGAATTGGTGCCATAAATATCACTGAACTCTAGCCTGAAGTGACTTGTTGATCCACAGCTTTTGCCCAGTGGTGCAGTCAGCTGTTTCTCATTGTGGGCTGGGTCTAGGCTGCTCTGAGGAAAACTATTTTTAAGCTCTGTGTTTAGAGCAAATATTTGGTTCTTCTATTGATTACAACTTTTCTACTGGGTTTTGAAACATCTACAAAAATTCATTTTTTTAAGGTCTTAAAAAGTTTTAAAGGTCTTTAAAATGTTTGCACGTCTTGCATTTTTTAATAAAGCATTTTCTGTCCGATTTGTCTATCTATTTCACACTACTGCAGCTTTGTTGGAAGATTTTCAATAACATTCTCAATGATATAACACAATTAGTCTTTTGCGTTATTATTATTTTTCTTATTAGATTTCTTGAGAATAGTATTTAAATGATATCTATTGGAATAGACGCAGTATACTACTTTAGGTCACAATCGTGAATAGGTCTTAATTTGTATGTTTTGTGGTCTTTTTGGATCTTAAAAAAAAGAGCACAAATATACAACCTCTCCATCCCTGCAGAAACCTTGTGATGAGTTATGTAAAGGTCTCAAGGAAAAAGTACTTTTGTTACTGCTTACATTTTCATGTGAAAATCTTTGTTTGAATTGATTTTCTTCTTTTTTTCTCTTTTTCCAGTATGAAGTGAAACGGAATTGAATTTTTGTACCATCCGCAACTGCTTCAAGTTCAGATCAAAAGAAAACCAAGAAACTGACGACAAACCACCAGAACAAGCAAAAATAAAGCCCAAGACGCGTGTGGAGGGAAAAAAGGATCACTTCAAAACAAAGAAGTAACCAAATCCTGAAACGACCAAAGAATCATTATTCAATCGAAACACAACAAAGAGAAGCATCCGTTCTACAGTATTGTGACAAGAAGAAGAAGAAGAAGAAATCTGATCTGAAACCAGAAGTTTGTGCCTACTCAACAGCTTTGACAAAGCACACGTCCCAACGCTGCTCCTAGCCCTCCTCATCCTCACCACATCTCCGACTCGCCACCGGGGTGTGGAGGGGGCTGCTACCTGCTAGTCTCCCCGTAGTTCCCCAGTTGTTTACCCCTCTCTTATTCTCCCACTGTTTTCATTTTATAAAAGCCCTTTTTCAAAGCAGTGTTATTGCACCTGCCTTAGCCTTTTGAGCTAGTCCTCCTTTTTGGCTTTATGCAACCATCTACAACTTGTGCCAGAAACCTGTAACAAGTGTGTGTGTTCAACTGTGTGTGTGAAGAGATCTACAAGAACTACTTTAGTGATCACAACATCAAAGGAATTTGGAAAAAGTAAAGGTGGGTAATATTTTTTCAGGCAAAGTAAAGTACTTCTCTGAGCTGTTTGTTGTGTAAATGTTTCTTCCTGTATAAGAGAAAAATCACAAGCTATTTTTCAAATGATGCATATTTATGTCCGCAAAATGCTATACCACACCACTAGGGAGCATTTTCTATAACCCTGGAATGGAAAGTGACACATATTGGGCCTCAAACATTTTTGCAATGGTAAAATTTAGCTGTTAAAGTTATTACTAAAGACACATGTGGATGCTTTTGTAAATATGAAAAGCTCAAACTTAAATGAATGGCACGGTGCAGTAACCTTCTGCTGTAATTCAATGTTAATGTGAGAGTAGTGCTTCTTGTTGTTACCTTGTCAGCGTTGAACATTTGTTATTTGTAGTGAAACTGATGAACTCTTTGAAGGGTCTGCTCCAGGTGTTTGTGGCAATTTATACTGGGCTTACTGTTTATCTGCTACAGCTGTTTTCACTAATTGGTTCTATATGATTAATGGACCAGAATTGCTAAGTCATTTGGCTGGTTTGCACTTGTGTTAAAGCAACACAGGCGCACATGTTCTGCACAGCTCTGCCAGGCAGCCCAGAGCCAGTGGGATAGCCTGTGTGGCTTGCAGTGGTGTGTATGTTGTTATGTTAGTAATTTAACTACAAAGACTTCATGGGTTGCATATGAAATAGCTTGCGTAAGAGGTTCCAAAGTTTAGCAAAGAAGTGGATTCACACCAACCTAAGTGTTAGGCAAGTTACTGTAAAATTGTAATATATATTATTTCAGTAGTTACTATTAGTTTCCTGAATAAAAATTGTATATATTCACAATATTGCAGTATCTAAAATATTACACTACTGTTACACCACTGAGTTACTTTGAGCTTAGCTTTATGTTAAAGTTGAGGTAGCTTTTATTAAAATTGAGGTAGCTTTTTTACTTAGTAAATTAGTACACTTTGTGTTTTCCACTTAAAAGAATATGGTAACTGTAGCAAAAAATTAGACCACTGTGTACTGTCTGTACTGTCTGATATGAATAAAAAAGGATTTGAGTTTTAATCAGGAGCAAAAAGCAGCGCTCTGATTGACTGTGCTCCGGTGGTCCCCTCTATTTTCACTTTGTTGTTTGTAAAAAGAAGTTTATGAGCCATAATTGCAACCAAAATTAATATATGTCAATATGAACTATGTTGAAAGATTTATTAGTCGATGTAAAACCTATGCAGCATGAAAATCAACTACACCACTTTTAAAACATTTTGCAGTACAAGTTCTATTAGATATTTCACAAACTAGTTACTTTTGTAATGAATTACTCCAACACTGATGATTGTGAATTAACTAATTAATTTCCATTAGATTTTTACAACACGTGCTGAGCTCTCGTAGGTGATGAGGCATCATGGCACTAGTTCTGAGTAGAATGAAGCTGGGCATTTCAGTAAACCAGGGAAAATTATGCAGCTTGCTATATCAATTTGTCTAGTGAAGTCTTTCTGACTTGGATGTTTGTGTGTCACTTGTAACAGAACAACACTGAAAATTATTGAAAAGGCTTTTATTTACCATTTGTGCAAGCTGGTTACAGCAGACAAGTTTTTTCAAAAGCACTCCCACCAATTTTAATTATCCCCAAAAGGTCTCATAATTGGGCAGACTGTCTTCACTAATTGGCTTGCCTGTCCTACAGAGCTGATTTCAGATATATTGCTGTTGTGTCTGGTTATAGTACAAACTACCAGGACCCAGCTTGACCTTTGCCTTACTGGTTCTGTTTGTTCCTTTCTTCACCCTTGCAGACGTCCTCTGGTGTGTCTTTGGGTGCATATGTACAAAGTCCGTTAGAATTATCAGGCAAAATCCAAATCGTTATCCAGTTCCGCACGTGCTCTGGCCAGTGTATGGGACAATATGGGCAGCCCCTGGAAAGGCTTTGTTGAGTTTACCTTGCCTGCGTCGCCACCCGCCGCGTTCGTTAGCGCTGACCTGAGCAGCACTTCCCCTGTGGGACTGAGCCTTTCACCGTATGGCCGATCTGTAAGTCTGCCTTCCCACCTCTTTTTCTACGTCCCAACCCGACCTGCCATCACACACCCATCCACCAACCTGCCCTGCATCTCTGCTGTGAATGGCCTAACTTTTCATCCCTGTGGGGCTCCCGAAAATAGCCTCTATCCAACTGTGAATCAGTTGAGGCTACTTTGTTTACAAGTGTCAACACATATACTGAAATTTTGTAAAACCTTCTTACAACGTCTCACCTAGAAACATAGACCAATGAATTACATAGTTTTAAATCCACCAATTAGAACATGGTTGCCATCTATAAAAGCCTTAATGGTGCAAAATGAGGCTTCTTTGGGACCCTTGTCATAACCCACATTCATCACTGTCCACTGTAGATGTACTGCTGTTTTTCCATTGACATCTTTTGAGATTCCTCTTTTTTTTTTCCTCCTGTACCTCACGGCTGGCCTCTATTGCAAGAATTTACACCCATTTAATAAAAGGCTAAGTTTTGTTGCTCTGGAGAAATTACATTTGTCTGTGCATATATTGAGTTAAAATTCAGTGTGTCAAGCTCTGAAGCTATGGTGGTTGGCGCCGGGAAGCCATGTTTCTGAGGAGAGATGTCAAAATGCTCATGTGCCTTTAACATGACTTTTTACTTGGGATGTCAGAGGTAGACTTTTTGTAACACTGTGGGCCTTCGTTAGCAGGTCAGATGTATGTTTAATTTCAAGAATTCTTGTGGTGGTTGTGGTGTGAATGAATAATAAAACTAGAGCTACTGTGATCATACAGTTCCAGATGTATTTGAAAACAGTCTACAGCAGTGGTAACCAATGGTTTTTGTTGTTGTTCAGAGTACATCCTAATTGTAGATAAATAGATTTATTTTCCAGTGGTTTATTATAAATTATTCTTTTTGTATTTTTTGTTTTAATAATATGTATGCTCTAGATTTGAAAAGATTTACCAAAAATAGCATTTTAAAAAGTCTGAAATCATTAAGTACCCCTGGGCAAGCGTTTGCGGACCTCCAGGGGCCCATGTACCCCTAGTTATGAAACACTGGTCTACTGGACGCGTCTCTTTAAACCCCCGTCAGCATACTCTGTTTCAGAGCTGTGTCCTCCTCCCCACAGCGCCCTCGAGTCATGTCCTCTGTGCCCAGAATGGAGCGGGGCTCTTCTGAACCCCGACCTGCCCATTCCTCCACTGCTCCTGTGCCCATCCCTCGCTCCTCCTCTGTTTCATGTCATCCACATCCCGGAAGCAAAAAACACAAGCGAACGCCCCTCTATCAGAGATCTGTAAGGGGCCGTGCATTAGTGCCACGCACTGTAGTGGGTTACCGCATGGTTTGGTGTTAAAATTACTAAAAGAAGGTGTGGGTCAGATAAGCACTGATAAAAACATTGGTTTGACCAAAAAATGTGTTTGCGTAGTAATGAATCATGCTTTTGTGCTCAGCTCTGCATGTAACGTAGTTAAGCGTTTAAAAGCCCTCACTATATGACACTAATCAATAGATCAAGTGCCTTGTTTGCTTTTGACTAGTCATCTTATTTATTTATTTATTTTGTAAGCACAGGTTAACACAGGAACTACTTAACAAAAGGGCTCTAACATAGATTATTTGTGTGTGCTACTGTACTCTTTACTCCCTCATCCACTTTGAAATGGCACGTTTGCATGTTCAGTCTTACGTTTGTACTTGATTGTGCATTGGTGTAGCTCTAATATTTGTTTTTGTCTTCTCCAGATGAGTTTTGATCCCAACATGCTCCATAATAATGGCCATACAGCTTATGCCAATGGGAGCGGGCCGGGCATCCGGGAGACAGGGGTGGTGGAGAAACTCCTCACTTCCTACGGCTTCATCCAGTGTTCAGAGCGTCAGGCCCGGCTGTTCTTCCACTGCTCCCAGTATAATGGCAACCTCCAGGAACTCAAAGTTGGAGGTGACCAGTTGCACCACTTCATTTCTGCCGCTCTTCAGACGCGTTTCAAATGAATGCTATGTAGAGTTTGTTACTTATGCCCTGTGCGTTTATGTGCACACAGATGACGTGGAGTTTGAGGTGTCCTCTGACAGGCGCACTGGCAAGCCCATAGCAGTGAAGCTGCTTAAGATAAAGCCAGAGGTGCTGCCAGAGGAGCGGATCTCGGGCCAGGTGGGGCCAGACCTGCACGCCTATGCCTTAACTATGCTGCATGGTTATATTCATCCAGTTAAGGAATACCATTTTATTTTGGTTGTGTCCTTTGTTTGTCAGTGCAATCTACATGTTTGTCATTGTTTGGTAAAGTTTGCTACTCATAATTTTGCTTTAAGCAGTCTAACTTAAATGATAGCTAACTATGTATGTAGTATTCACTTGTAATGACCCTGTCTTGTGTGAATTTTTTTCCTAACCATGTACTGCTAAAGCTCTCCCCTTACATTAATATAGTACATAGTCTAATTGTTCTGTCAACCTGTCATCTACCCATATGGAACTTATATATGGAATTAGTCATGATGTTGTGGTGTGAATTCATTTGAGGCAGAATAATTGTTTAACTTTGTTTTTGTTGCTCTTAGGTTGTCTCTGCTATTCCTGCTTACCTGGATGGGAAGTCTGCTCCGGGTCAGGTTCCTACTGGCAGTGTTTGCTATGAACGAAATGGAGTAAGTGAAACATCCTGGACGAAAAAAAACTAAATAAAAATTACGGGTTAATAAAGACCAAAACTGTGGCTGCAATAGTATCTTACCAGGTGTGAAGTGAATAGGTAATTAGTTGTATCAATGAATCGGTCGATTAAGTAATAGTTGACTTAATTTTGTAGTTTGATTTAGAAAATTTATATTGAACAGCAACAAGAAGGTGAATTAGTTGGGGACAGAATCATTTGCCTTTTTATACATACAATGTTTCCGATTCATTTTCAGTATAAATAATTGTTTTTGCATGAATTCCTTTGGATTTTTAGACTTTTTGAGCACAGTTTGGGTCAGATAAATTGTCAGAACAAAACATTCTTTACCTTCAAGAGTTTTAGTCACACCACTTTTTTGTCTACTTATCAGTGGATGGGACAGATCTTTGGCCAAAAATTTCTTTGGTCGACTACCAATGTAATGTAATGTACTGTAAAGCTCGTTGGTTATTCTGAAAGACGATAACTCAAATGATTTATTGATTCATAATTAGAATTAATTTGATGATCATCATTAAGAAAGATTTATTTTTGCAAACTAGTTTACACGTTTGTACTCCCTTGAACATTTCAAAATATTTTCAGTTGGCCATGTCAAAAATATGTGTTATTTATTTTTTTCATAGGAAGTATTTTATTTGACCTACACTCCTGATGATATAGAGGGCAACATCCATCTCGACTCGGGTGACAAAGTCAGCTTTTATATGGAGACCAACAAGCTGTGAGTCCTGGGCATACTAAACATTTCTTTTAAAAAGCATCCAGTTTAAATAATATGTTTTACAGTACTGGTGCAGTGAGTGCTCGCAACATTCAACTTGTGAAGAAGAAACAAATGAGGTGCCAAGGTGTAGTGTGTGCAACAAAGGTAAGGATTTACCATGGGAAACTAAGATTGTATTTGTTTTGTCATGGGCTACCTGCTTGACTTTGTAAACAATCATTTGTCGCAGCACTTTCGCAACTTTCTTAAGTCAAAGATATCAAACATGTTGATTTACTTAAATCATGGATGATGAGTGCTTCAATGAGTCAAAAAATGTAGAAAATCTGTAAAATGTTGATTTACATGTTGATCATTGTCCAGTCAACTTTGACAACAGTGAATGAGAAGAGTCAGATTCTGATAAACATTTGTTTTTTATAAATCCTCTGCGACATTGATCCTTGTTGACAGTTTTTGTACAATTTGGCCAGTGCACACAATCGCCAGCTTACAGACATGTATCCATGCTGTGTGGTACTGTTTACACGGGATAGATCTATGCAAATATATGCCAGCCAGCGTGATACTTGTGCACACTTCAACATCATTAAAAGCACCAATAGGACTGTTGCTTAGTAGTCCAGTAGACCATTAAGACACAGCAGTGTCATATCGAAATTGGGTAACCATCCCTAGTTTTATTGTCATATTCTTGACAAACTTGAAAATACAGTAATCCTTCATGCATATCTTTTTTTTATCTGCAGGTGTGGGGTGTTGTGTGTGTGACATAAATTATGACTTTGCAAACTGCTATAATGTCCATGTCCTGTAAACATTGCAGCACTTTTGTTGTTTGTCATTTCAGGAGGCCTTTGGATTTATTGAAAGAGCTGATGTGGTCAAGGAGATTTTCTTTCACTACAGTGAGTTTAAAGGAGACCTGGAGGCTCTGCAGGCTGGGGATGATGTGGAATTTACCATCAAAGATCGAAATGTTTGTCTTTTCTCCATGATAAAATCAAAAATCTCCGACATTTCAGTCTACTGACAAAAAATAAGTTGTATTTTTTTCCCCCAGGGAAAGGAAGTAGCTACAGATGTAAGGCTGCTGCCCCAAGGCACAGTCATCTTTGAAGATATTAGCATTGAACAGTTTGAAGGAACTGTCACCAAGGTCATCCCCAAGGTTCCAACCAAAAACCAGGCAAGTATCACATTCCGCTAAATAGGACTGTTGGTAGAGTCAAGTAAGGGTACAGGTACTTAACCTGGCGAGCCAGATGGTTTCACTCACCTGAATGGTTTGAAGTATGAACGACCCAATCACATTGCAGCAGTGAGATGTTAGCAAAGATTGCAGCAAGTAGCACCTGAATCAAAACAAAGATGGCAGCTCCCGTGCCATTGATTTTGTTAAGCAGAAATATAGAATTCTTCCTTTTTGAAAGATGAGCAGAGGTGACATTGGATATGCCTACGATTTAATGCTGTGATTGGTTAAGCAAAAAAACTATGGTATGCTGCACACTCAATCATTTTGAAATACTTAACTATGCTTTTAGTGACTTAAGTTCCAGATGGATAATATGGAAAAAATTAAATCAGAGGTCATCACATATCCACCTGGCTTCAGCCAGGTTCATTCTTACTGGAACATAATTGCAACAAAAAAAAGTAATTGGTGAAATACTACTTGTGTACTGCTTGCTAGTATCTATTTGTTTTTGATAAAACTCTTGCAATAATAATAATAATAATAATAATAATAATATAATAATAATAATAATAATAATAATAATAATAATAATAATAATAATAATAATAATAATAATAATAATAATAATAATAAATAATAATAATAATAATAAAAATAATACATAAATAATGAATTTTATTTATATTGCACTTTACATTTGAAAAACAAATCTCAAAGTGCTGCTCAATTAAAAAACACACAATAGCAGTGCTAACAATGCTAATATACCACAAGTTTAGGTGGCACGTAATTCATACCTCTCTAAAAGTAAGTTCTTTTACAGAATGACCCTCTCCCAGGCCGCATTACTGCACGTATCGGGTACACAGACAAGGAGCTGCCTTTTGGGGAGAAAGACACAAAATCCAAAGTGACCCTACTGGAGGGAGACCACATTCAGTTCAACATTTCCACAGACCGTAGAGACAAGTTAGAGCGAGCCACCAACATCGACATTCTGCCGGATACTTTCAACTTCACCAAGGAAGCGCGAGAAATGGTGAGTGTCACAAACAAAGACCTTATTTACAGCCCAACAGACCAGCCCTTGATCACCTTTTGGTTTATTGTTGTAGGGTGTGATTGCAGCCATTCGAGATGGGTTTGGTTTTATTAAATGTGTGGATCGAGATGCCAGGATGTTCTTCCACTTTAGCGAAGTTTTAGAGGAAGCGCCGTTGCACATCTCAGATGAGGTCGAGTTCACTGTTGTGCCTGTAAGTTGGATTGTTACATTTTTAGATGACTGATAAATCCAACTCACTATGCCAACTCAATGCTGCCTTTTGATTGATACTGTCTGAACACATTAAAATCAATGCATCTCTATTACTTTTAACTCTTCAGTTGAAGAATGAATATTAATTGAAGTTGTTTGGAAAAATAATTCGGTAAATAGCAAAGTACTGTATTTAAGACACTTGAGTTTTGTTTCTTGTTTATTGCAATGGATGGCTGGATATGATGTGATTGCAGCCTAAATATGATGCCTAAAAGCCTGAATTGTATGTAAATGTTGTTTTAACAATATTAATGCTTGAATGTTGACTTGAGCTGGTTGCTGTGTGTTCAGGATATGCTGTCAGCCCAGAGGAACCACGCAGTGCGCATCAAGAAACTGCCCAAAGGCACTGTGTCCTTCCATACTCAATCAGAGCAGCGCTTCATCGGAGTCATTGAGAGAGAAGTGGTGTCTGCAGCCAAGAATGCCAGCCCCTCCAAGGCCAAAGATCTAAAAGTATGCTCTTCTCTGACAACAATACTTCTGTTATCTTTCTTTTTATAGTGAGAAATGTATGTTCTTTCAGCTCTTCAACTATTTAGCTCTAATTTTCTGTGTTGTTTTGTTTTTGTTTTGTTTTTTCTTTTTCAATCCTCATCCTGTTTATGTCGTGTTTCCTTAGAAAAAAGACAAGGTAGGATTTGTTGTGTGCATGATTTCACAAAAAGATTAGCCACACTAGCTAGAAACCTGTTAACATTTCTGTTGAAAGGAGGTTACCGTTTTTCAGGATAAGGGTTGTTTACTCTGGCTGACTCTCAAAGCCTATAGAATGGTCATTAAGTGGTCAGTAGGGATGCACAAGTTAGACAAAACCAGGCATTCCAGTATTTGAGGTCTGAGTTCTTTAGGCCTCTGCTGAGACAGTTAGGTGTTTGGCACAATTTCAGATATCTATGTGAGCAAGTGAACTGACACACTGCCACTGTGGTTTATTACCTTATTAAACTTCAATTTTATTTGTATTGTTCATTTTAAAACCATTTAAAGTAACTGATTCTGCAGCCCTGCACAACAACACTATTAAGTGCTGCAGTAGGTTTTGCTATTGCTAATTGTTAATTGTAACATGATAAATGTGTAAATGCACTAGTGCCTCACTAATATGCTTGTTACATGAATAACTTCACACAGCATTTTTCTCTCCATGCATCCAGTTGAGTCTAAAATTTGGCTTGTCTTAAACTAACGGTTATAAAATGACTGTATGGTTGTGATGTACTCTTATCTTTGTCACCAATAGGAAACAGATGAAGGCTTGATTGCGTATGAAGACTGTGGAGTGAAGCTGACCATCCCATACTATGCCAAGGACCTGGAGGGAACATCATCCCCACAGGCTGGAGATAGGGTAGGTAGAGGGAGGACTGTACACATTGAACAATAGACCCTTTTACTGTTAGTAAACAAATATATCTGCGCGTGCCAACTGGTGTCCTCAGTAGCGCTGCAGTCCCAGGCTTTTCAAGCTACACAGGTGCAGTATCATTAAAAAAAACTCTTAAAAACTTAATTTAACGAGCGTCTCCAGATCCATCCACAGTTAGCTACTGAATGTTAGCATGGCGTTAGTATGTGTCCCGATATTCAGCGTCCTGATATATACTTATATTTGATGGAAAAAACTTGTGATAAAATCAACATCATGCCTAAATTTTGCTGCTTCAGGACCTGAACGACTTGCTGTTATTGAAAGAAGCATGAACTTTGTTCTCAACCAACAAATTCTAACAATCTGTTGGTGGCTTCAATCTGAATATCGCAAACGTTTGAGCTGTTGTAATTTGAGCTGAGTAGTTGTATAGTCATGAGTTCAGCTTTTTCACAACAGGGTATGTCTCATCTACCTGCTTTGTGAATGTGGACTGCACTTTTTTATTTCACTTTTAAGTCCTGGGGCATTTCCCATTTCCTAGGGCTTACCTGACCTAATTACACTTTTTTTTTGTTATATATAACAGTCTCATTGTTGATCTCATGATTAGGTGGAGTTTTCGATCAGTGAAGTGAAGAGGACTGGCCAGCAGAGTGCAGTGTCCATCCGAGTTTTGAATCGAAACAGCTCCAACGGAAAAAGACTGCATGGTTTTGTGGCAACACTGAAGGACAACTTTGGTTTTATTGAGACTGCAAATCATGACCAAGAGATTTTCTTTCATTATAGGTACATTTGTGTTTATCACATCTTTTTCAGGCTAAGATGGAACATTAAAACACTGATGATATGTTTGCAGTGAGATGTGTGGAGATGTTGATAACCTGGACTTAGGTGACACTGTTGAGTACATCATGTCTAAAGGAAAAGGAAACAAAGTCAGTGCTGAGAAGGTTACAAAGGTGGCTCCAGGTAAAATAGTACTTTTTTATATGTTAAGTGTCTGTATTGGTGGAAAAAAAAATACACTTTAAGCAACATATAAAAGGATCATCTATACCTTTTAGCATGCATTTTCACCAACTAGTAATTATTCAAAATGATCTCAATTGATGTTAGTTGCTGTTTGTTCTCACAGGATTCATGACTACTAATCTACAGTATGTATACTGTTTGTAATCCTAATCTTGAGCAACATGTACTCTTTTAGTTAACAGTCTTGGTGATGACATAAGTATGACTGTCATGGTGGGGAAAGTTGTCCGTCCTTTGCGTAGTGTGGATCCCTCTCAGAATGATTATCAAGGATTAATTGAAGTCACCGAAGATGGTGGGTATAACTAATACTGAATTACAAAAAAATTGCTTTCTTTGTCTTTAACTGTAAATATTTTGCATTGTAGGTGCAAATAAAGGCCAAAGTTATCCTTTTGGAATCATGGGCATGTCCACCAAGTCTGACTGTCTACAAAAAGGCGAGTCAGTGAAGTTCCAGGTCTGCACTATCCCACAGACTGGGCAGAAAATGGGCTGCAACATTGTTCCCCAGAGAAGAGCCACTGTAGAGTCTGTCAAAGATTTGGTAAGATTCACCGCTAACTGGTGTTTTTGCAAATGTAGCCTTTGCGCAGTTGTGTTAATACTTTTCTATGTTGTTGTCCTCAGTTTGGATTCATCACGTATGAAGTAGGTGACAGCAAGAAACTGTTTTTTCATGTTAAAGAGGTGCAGGACGGCCTGGAGCTTCAGACAGGGGACGAGGTGGAGTTCTCTGTCGTCCTCAATCAACGCACCGGAAAATGTAGTGCCTGTAATGTCCGTAGAGTTAGGTAAGTCAGGCAGAAAGCTTTTAAAATAAATTCTGAATGAGTTCTGAAATGTTGTGTCTGATTGATATTGTGTAACTTTATTTCAGCGAAGGGCCTAAACAGGTTGTTGCCCTCGTCCTGACCGCCTGGTGAACAGGCTCAAAAGCATCACTCTGGATGATGCCAGTGCCCCTCGTCTTGTCATTGTTAGGCAACCTCGTGGTCCAGATAATTCAAAGGTAAGCTGGACTTTTAAATCAGAAAGTGCATGCTTATTACTGTATTTGCTGGTGTTGATTTTGTCATTCTTTACGATTATGATTTTATTGTTTTACTTGTTTGATCGCATTATGAGGTGTGTTTCCTTCTATCTTTTTAGGGCTTCAGTGTGGAAAGGAAGACCCGCCAGCCTGGTGTAATGACTGAGCAATACAAACCTGCCCTGCCCCACCAGGAGATTACTAATGTGCTCCAGGGGCCAAGGGATATCTTGATTGGATTTATGCACATACTCAAATATAATTGGCATGTGTAACTGATCATCTGAAAGGGAACCTCTCTCATTTCCATGTTTGACGTAGCTAACCGGAGTTCTGCAGTATGTGAGATCTCTGCGCGTGTGTGACGTGTCTAAATGACTATTGTGTGTGATGGAAATTTGAGTGGTGATAGTGTGGCTGTCCATGTCCTGTCTAAAAATCTGCTTGTCTGGAATTCTGCACCTGTTTTTGTCCAATAGTCTGCTTGAGTGAGACTGTTAGCATGTCTCTGCTTCGTTTTTTTCCCCTCCCATAGTTAGTTTTGCGCCTTTACCCTCGGGAACTTGGGTTTCCGCTACTGTATGCTTTCCTACAAGATGCATAAAGCAAAATTTCCTTCCATAAGGAGGACTCATATGTGTGAGCTTAAACTGAAGACTCTTCTCTGCTCGTTTTTTTGAGCAGTTTTTAAAATGCTTTACTTAAGAGCTGAAGTGGAAGCATGGTGTGAGTGACGTATGTGGATGTCAAAGTAGTTCAGATAGGGTTTTACTTGTACCAATCAGGAGCCTTGAATACCGATTTGGTATTAACATGCTCCACTTGAAGCAATTTCCCCAGGTGCAGAATTCCTTGTGGCATCTTATATCTACAGTTATTTTATACTTTTTCTTTTGTTTTTTTTTCTTGTTTTTTGTTTTTTTCTTGCACATAATTTTGCTTTTTTTTTTTTTTTTTTCGTTAAAATTCAATTTGCTAATATTGAATTAAATAAGATTAAGGTGCCTAAAGCAAAACGGTAAAAAAAAAAAAAAAAAAAAAAAAAAAAACTGAAACAATTTAGATGTATCTTATGTTTTCAGCCAACCACAAAATATTGAACAATCGTCGTTGGCTTTTTTCTAGTAGAAATCAAACTGATATGCATCCTGAACCTGTGGGTTGAAATATCCTGTATGTAATGTGTGCTTTTTCTTAGTGAAACTTAAAGATGATAACAAAGCAACAAAGTTTCAGTGGAACAAAGGGGACAGATGAACAATAAAATCAAAGTTGAATAGGATTCTTTCAGGTTGTGGAAGTTGAGGCTGGAGAGCTATAGCCTATGTGCCTCTGCACGTTCATTTACAAGTTTGATTTTAGACACCGGGTTTCTGTTGAACCACGCACTGGTTCAAATGTACTTTTGTTAATGGTCTTGAATGAAATAATTAAAATTTTATGAAAATCTTTTTGTTTTGTTATTTAATATGTAGTATTAATTTAGCAAAAATTAAGTGTAAACATACAGAGAATATACAATGTCGGAATCAATGTTTTACTCATGCCACATTTTCTGTCATGTAAATGCATGTGTCCACGAGGGGACATGTGCAAAATTGACTTTTTAAATTTTGAATTTTAAAATTGCTTCCTCGTCAAAAACACAGCTTAAGTTTTGTTTGTGATATCTTTTGTTCCCCCCACTTGTTCTGAGCATTTCTGAAGCATTAGCATATCAGGCAAGATCGATTTGATTATTTACCTTGTGGAATTTCCTCTTCAGTCAGTAGTTACAGCTCTAACTTTGTTCCTGATGTGGCAAACACTGATGTGTATTTAGGAGCATGTTTGAAGAAAAAAACTAAATGCATCATATTTGTCCTTGAAACTTCAGAGAGTTTCAAGGTTTTATCAGCTGTTGGTAACAAGTTAACGCACAAAAGTAAACTTGCCTTTTGTAAATGTGCTGGAACCCATGTGTGACAAAACTGTATATTGTCATATGGCCACAAAAAAGGGAATGTGGAGAATAGTAAAAAAATAATAAAAAGATGGTACTGTGATATTGGTGGAAAGTAGCTATGTGACCATTTTGAACTTTTTTTTTTTACTTGGAATCAAATTTTTGATTAATTGCAAGGCAAAACAGACAGGTGGGTGTGAATAATTGGTAGGTGAAAATGGCATTTTCTGAGCACTGGAAATTAGCTGCAGGTCACCACAACACAAGATTACTCAAACATGCATGAACCAAACTAAAACAAAACTTCCACTTGCAAGAAAACATTTATTAATGTGAACTTGAATTTATATCTAAAATACACACTGGATGGCGCTATTTTCACAACAATGCTTTACATTTATGTTGACTATTATAAGCCTCCCCTGTAGTAATGCATTTCAACTATTCTTTATTCCACAGACTTGGAACTGGAAAGTGAAGCTGCCAGTCTGTCATGCACAACGGCACACTGGTATTACACTTTGGTACTGTGCAGATAGATGTGAGCTCTGATCTGTGTATGACCTTATTTTGAGCCTTCTGTGCTTGTGACCAGCGCGTCCACCACTCCCTCAGCTCTGAAGGTCCTGTGGGTCTCCTCCCTTTTATCTGCGACGGAGCAACCAGAGCATGAGGAGGACTGCCTTCTTTTCCGCTCTGGAGCATCCTGTTTGGAGCCACACAGTCAAACACACCAACTTTCTTTAGCTCCTTTGACAATTCTTGATCACTTGTTTTGTATTTGTGTTGGTAGATACTGAAATCTAATCCCTGCATTTGCACCTTGCACTCCGCCACTCCATCTTTCATTTCCAAAAACTCTCTTTGCAAATCTTTCTCGTGGCCGGTTTCTGCTTTGAGTTCATTTTCCCAAAACAGTATTTGCTCCAGTTCTTCTTCTGTAGCCCTCTGCTGAGCTTCCTCTTCAGCATTTCTCAGTCTTTGTTGCTCCTCAATGTCTAAAATCTGCCTATCCACATTTTGTATTTGCAATCTGAGCTCCTCCAAACAACTTCTTTGACTAATATGTTTTCGATTAATCTAATTTTCTCATCTTCTATCAGCATGCTTGTCAACTCTTGGATTTTAGTTTCTGAATACCTACAAGCTTCTTGTTGGGTTGACTCCTTATGCAGCAAGATGTTTGATTGTCCAAGTCTGACTTTTCACCTTTGTCATTCTTGACTTTGGCCTTGCTGTTTCGACCAGTGCCATCTTTGCAAAACGATAAAGTCACTTGTAAAGATGCTCTGTTTTTTCTGACACTTTTCTTGCTAATTTCTTTCTCACTTGCTGTCCGGTACACCTTCCTTTGCCCAGGTTCTCCAGCCATTCCCAGGCCTCCTCCATGATTGTCAGTGACTTTCTTTTAGGTCTTTTGATTTCTTCTAATTGCTCTAATTCAGCCAGTGGAGGTAAACTTTGCTGGTGCAGACTCAGAGAACTGCTTCCCCGCCGCAGTCTGGTGCCAGGGTCTTTTCTTCTAAGCTGCAGGCATGGTTGGTATCTGCCCAGTTTTCCGCGGAGCATCTGGTCAGTGCCTGCAGGGCCATTGTGGACCAGAGTAAGCTGGACATCTCGAGCCAGCTCTCCATACCTCTCCAGTGTCTCCAGAACATGCTCACTTGGAGTCATGCAACGCTCAAAGTCTTTGAACTTCTCCCGTAATGTGTAGCGTCCAGGCTGACCTAGATACAGAAACAGTGTCAGTCATAACTGAAGATATAAGGAATGCAAGAACAAAATGCAAATGTTGTTTCATACATTGTGTTTTAAATTACCTCCTGGTGTGAATGAAATGACATTTTGTTAAAAGTGTGCTTTGTAGCTTGGTGCTTATCTCTATACAGATGTTTTGCCCAGAATGACGCACATTAGGGTCTTAAAACCTATATGACATATTATCAAATTTTTCTAATTTTGTCGTAGCTTTGGTGTGTGAGCTTGTGGTAAATAGCCTATTTATTGTAGATTTACAGTGGTAAAGTTCCAGTTTATGAAGAAACTGACAAATAAAAATGGAAAATTACATTGAATTCTAAAACAGATTCCCTAAACACGTGTCATCAAAAAGTACCAAAAGCACCATCGTTTAACAAATGTGGCTAGGTGACAATTGTGTAATTACCTCCACATTTTGTTATATTTGCTGGACAAAATTCAACTACAAACCTCACTAAAACTGCCAAACTGATTAAAAACAAACTAAATGTTTAGTCAAATCTTAAAATCATGTTCACTATGTTTACTGGAAAATGTCATCTAACCTGTTAGACTCACTTAAAGGTTTTCCAGTATTTGCTGACATGTTTTATGTTTTTTTGCACATTTAATTATAATAGGCTATTTAGTTTTTATTTTAAGTTTTATATATTAGATTTTTCAAATCTCTCTTAATGTGAGTGAGCTTCTCTTTCCACAAATCTAGCCAGTAACATGTTCTGTTGGCATCATCTCCATAGATGAACTAGAAGATCTTTCAAGCAAGGCATTAACATTTCCATAGAAACAAGCAAGTGATTGGACAGTCCACCAGAAACCTAACGCGGTGCACCTTCATGTTTCTATGTCATGAATATGCTGTTTGCTATGACTCCAGTTACAATTAAAACTATTAATTGAACAGCATGATTGACTGAAAAAAGTTGCCAATGCAATATCAATAAAGTGGCCCACTTAAATAGTAAGACCAGCGCAGTTGAATATTTCCCATTATTAGTTAAAAGTGTTACTCACCTAGAGCTTGAGCCAATGCAATAACCACTTCTTGGCAAGTAGTATCTTTAGTAAGGCCGCATACAACTCGAGGAAGTCCATTCACTATCACCTTCACTTCCATCGTGACAAAAACCTGCAGTCCTAAAACGTTCTTCAGATGTTGTGTGTTAGTGAAAGCGCCTCACACATTGAAATGAGCTGGACCTATGTGGTCAGAGGGGATGTCCGACTTCAAGTAGACCAATTAGGCCAATTAAAATTCCTCAAAGCATATCTACAGTAGACTTTTTTTGTTAGATCCCACCCATGTTTTGAAAAGAAAAGAAAAAGTATACATTTGGAAAAACAAATGTTTAACTTTTTATTTTCCATTTGAAACCATATGGTGGACAAGAACAATAACAAATGACACTATTTGTTTATAAAGCAAATGCAAAAATTTTTTTTTTTTTCCTTAGGTTCCCACAATGTACCTGCATTGGACTGAATAGTGTCTCAAAATTCTTGAATTGCAAATATGTAAATAGTAGGCTTATATATTACTCAAGATCAGTTTGTTTGTTATGAAAGTGGTCTGTTACAGTATTTGGCACAATTATGACGACAGAAGACTGTTATTTGGAGCCAAGTTTCTTATCATTCACACAGGAAGAGATTACAGTTTAAATACAGCACGTAGACATGCTTTTCATGTAAACGATTCTTCATCAAACCTCTACGGCGACCATTCCTCACTGACCCAAAATATGTCCCATAGAGACAACAAAACCCTGTCATGTCTCTATTACAGCAGCAGAAGGAAAGGATGTAAAATAAGTTGTAACCACACATAGGTTGTTATCACTTCTTAACATATTGTACACAGGAAACCACATTTGATGTATTAATAGTGTGTAACATAATTTCAAGAAGGATAGTGGTTATCTTTAGGATTGGCAAAATGCTTAGACCAACCACAAGACATAGACCACAAACAAAAGAGACACAACGACCCAATTTAAAACAAAATAAAGTCAGAAAGAGTCAGGTAAAAGGTGAATTTAAATACATTTTACGTAAAGTACACCTGCTTGTAAATGGTTGAGTAAATAATTTGTCACTCCCAGCATAAGGTATATTTTATATATATATATATTTTAGATTAGATAGACATTATACAGTATTGATATAATATATAATAAATATGATATTTTGGTTTAAAACTTGCCCAAGATCATAAAATTTGCTTTTGGCTAAATCTAGTGTAGAGCATCTCTTCTTGTTGCTGTGAGATTGTCATCTGTAAACTACCATGTTTTTTTAAATTAACAATTTAATTAAAAAATAATAATAAAAGAGATTACAGCAATCTCCAGAGTAACTACCCATATTGTGAAAAGTTGTTGGCTGGCAAGATGAGAGTTGAAATATTGGAGCATTTATCAATTTTTTTTCATTCTACCTAGTTATTTATTGTAGGTTTTATTTTTTCTTTTGGTATTAATGCCCAACTTTTGATATTAGACTTTTACCAATGAAATTTTATAGTTCAGTTTTTAGCATACTAGTGTATAGCTTTCACTGAATTTCTTTATCACTTTTAGGATCTCCAACGTTACCTCTGAGCAGCCTCTGCACCAGGAGCTGTGGTCGGCTGTGGCTGCTGAGCTCTGGCTTGTGGGCCCTGGAGTTTGGTCTTGACCTTGACCTTGACCTTGACCTTGACCTCATCTCTTCTCTGGGCCCTGGGCTGGTGTCCAGTGGCTCCAGGTGACTCTGCTCCTGGTGCAGACAGCTCCTCTGATGATGTTTTCTTTGGGGTTGGGGTTGGAGACATGTGGGATTTTTTTAATGCAGAGTAAAGCACTTTGTGTTACATCATATCAATGAAAAGCGCTTTATAAAACAAAGTTTGATTTGATTAGATTTTTTAATTTCCTGAAATACTGTCATGGTTTAATTTTTCACCTCACAGATGCTGACTTTTTCTTCTTTGTCCATGCTTCTGCGCTCATATGTTATGTTTTATCGTTAATTATCACAATGTGAGTGCTTCTAACAATGGAAGAACACACTAACATTTAGACCTTACAGTGTTATACCACATATTTTTTCTCAAACTTTTTATAGTGGATCTCCTTGTTCCTAAATAAGAGTGCAAAGAGCTACGCTTGAGTCCTCCATCCATCCATTTTCTTCCGCTTCAACCGGAGTCGGGTCGCGGCGCTTGAGTCCTCAAAGAGCCGCATTTGGCTCTAGAGCCGCAGGTTGCAGACCCCTGAAAAACCAATAATATTTAATCCTGCTGAAGGGCTGTTAAAATGAAATATTTAAATGCAGTTGTTTTTTTCTTGCAACACAAAATGTAAACAAGTCTAGTCACTAAGATAAATCACCAGCTTGAAAATGTGTGAAGCTACGTTCAGATATTAGTAAAGTTTACACCATCTGGCCTTATGACTTCATAGAATGGGTATGCAACCTACATCTAACCTTTACCTGGAATGTTCCATAGTTAGGGTTTAGATTATGAGTCAAGATGTAACTTGGACATGTAAGCCTGTTTACTGCAATGGTGTTTTTAAAAGCCTCTCTGACTAATTAAAAAAAAAGGTAAATTCTAATAAAGCTAATAAAGATGTTACTTTCTTGTTGTTATATCTCTTAATACACCCAAGCTAGCTGTGTTATTTTTATTTGGCCTCTTAGCTACGCTGACAAACTGCCCGTTTCTAACCTGATCCCTTTAACTAGTCTCTCAACCAGAGGAATGTTGACATTTAGGATCACATTCTCTCAAAATAGATAGCAAAGTGACCAGAAGCAAAGCACACGCTGTCCTAAGTAATACTACATAAGTAAATTACAAGATTTTCACTTTGATTGTGTGTGTTGGCTACACATGAATGAAGTTTATTTTAATATAACAACCTCGGTCAGTGCAACATCTGAGTCACGTAAGTCAGAAGTGTCACTCAGTGCACATGGATAGTCAATACTCCCATTTGCAAATGTGTTTATCTCTTCTCCGATCACAACCTATAGAATGTATACAGAGGGCACGATTAGTCTATTTCTGGAACAACTCGAAAGTGCAGACTGTTGGCGACGCTGACGTGAGAGCATGACATGAATGACAAAAGGAATCAGGAACATGCAGCTTCTACATGTTCAGGAAGCTACTAATGTTTGACCTTAATTTCTTTTTGTCAGTTACTTTCTAAAATGGTAATGTTAAAATCTGACTAATGAGCATTGCTTTATCAGATTAGTAAAATGTTATTTGATAGAGCTGTTGAGAAATGTTTATCATTGTGAACCTATCCTACCTAAAACAAAGAAAGACATACACAACTTACTCACTGTTTTCCACTAGTAGTTGGCAAAAAATCAGCAGCAGCTTTTTATAACATAGCTAAACTACTGTTGCTACTGAATAAGATTTAAGAAATGCATTTTCTAAATACTCGATTTACCAATAACATGCCATAAATCTCTGTCCCTTCAAATGTTTCTTGCCTAGAGTTTGGCGATAAGCTGAACTTGACATCTGTGACTCTGTGCCATGGACCCCGCAGCGTGCCCAGCCATCATGAGGTTATATAAGCAGAGACCTACCACACACACACTCAAGGACCTGTTGCACTAGTCAGGGCTTCAAACTGCTGACTTAAAAATAGAGACCAGCTTACATATGATTCCCCGGTTACATCTAGGCATGTCCTGCATGGGCACAGGCAGCCTCTAGTTACACGTGAGCCTCGCTCCAAGCTTAATATTGCACTGCCCCAGCACAGGGCTCCACACTTTCTTACTACAGGGGTCCAGCGGCTGACCATCCTTCTGCAGTCCTCAGGGAGCAGTCATCAGAAAACCGCCATCATGCCTAAAGTCGCAATGCCGGGTGAGTATGAGCCCAGGCTGCAATATGTGAGGAACACAATTCCACAACAAAAAACAATGCTAGTCTGTTCAACAAGAAGAATGGGTCAAATGCACTATACTTTTTCTGGGACAATAAAGTGTGATTTAACCTTAACCTTAACTACTTGGACTCAAATGAGGTTTTGATGTAAAAACTCATTGGCTATTGGGGTCACTATGGCAAGAGTTGTTACTATCATAAATAACCTAACTTCAGTTGTTACTATCATAAATAACCTAACTTCAGTTGTTACTATCATAAATAACCTAACTTCAGTGCAAAAAAAAAAATTTTTTTTAATTAAGACAATTTGGCTTATTTTGAGGTAAAAATGTCTTTTTTCAAATGAAATAATCTGCCAGTGCAGTAAGAAAACTTGACTAATCTAGCTGTTTTGAGTAGAAAATGCTAGTTTCAAGCACTCTTAAGAGATTTTTAAGCAAATCTATTTTTGATTGAAGCACTTATGGCTTAAAACAGATACAAATTTGCTTAAAATAAGTTTTTATATCTAGATAAGGTAAATCAGAATAGAATATCTTAAAACAAGTCAAATAATCTTAGTAAAACTTGGTCTTTTTAAGTGAAAAAATCTTAAAACAAGTCAAATTTTCTTAGTAAAACTTGTTTTAACTTAAGATTAATATGCTTATTTAAGTCATTTTATCTAAGTTAGATTTTCCTCTTTTGCAGTGAGCAGCTTTTTAAAGTCCTCTGACAATTGTCTTGACAGATCCACAATGACGTTCCAACTCCTGAAGCTGTCAAAATCGTACTTATGTTTACACTGTTTAGGGTTAAATATACATGTTGTGTTTGTAATGCATGGACATCATAGATGGCAAAGGATGTAAACTAACCCCATTTGCACAGGTCATATTTCTCACGCTGTAATACTTACGTAATGCTGAACTTTGCTGAAGACTTTGTAATGATAGTTAGTGATGGTGAAGTGGTAGTGATGGAAATTTCACTCAGAAATGTAATTCATAGCGAATCTGAAGCAGACTGTGTGTTAGTAATGATTGCTAAATATAGAGCTACCTCTAGAAAACCACATGCAAACTACAAAATGCTGTCAAGTATGTATGATAGAAGCACAGGGATGGGAGCAGCTGCTGTCGGAGGAGCTGTGTTACAGTTAAACCAGTTAAAGCGATTAGAGAGGGCAAAGGAAGGTTTTTAAAGAAGACTGTGTAAAGTAAGCGTACCTGACACTAGCACATGAGATAAAGGCCTTGTATATGGCTAATCATGTCTTCTTTCAACTCCTCTCCACCGTTTTCACATCTGTTCTGTCTCTCCCTCTAATCCCAACTGTCCACCTCACTGAACACTTACTGGGACATGGTATGGTAACCTGCAGAGGGAGGAAGTAAGTACATTAAGAAAGACTTCACTGGAGCATGGGTTCCTCTGGTTTGTATCAACACATCCTGTGAATCCTTTCATTTAACTGCAGCCAAACTTTAAAGTTGCAGATCAATGAGTTTTGTGACTCAGGATCCACTTCATGTGAATTTGTGAAATAAACAATATTTAAACTACGTGCATTGATTAAATGTTCACTTTCAGGACTGTTCTGTTTAGATACTGCACAGTTCAGACCAGAACAAACTGAAACTGAACAGTTACATTAATTATCTACTTTTTTTAACATAGGTGGCACCAAAGATGTATCATTATTTCTTATTGAAATACAAAATTGGTGCAGCATGAACGATTTTTAATTACAAACAGTACATCTTCATTTGTAGTTCTCTTCTTCGCACTGCATGGGGGCTGTGATCCTCAAATATATTCAAAGCATGTATCATTCATTGTTTTATGTCATATCAAAATGTACGCGAAAAAATATATAGTCATATTTTTTCATAACTGACTGTAATTTACGTAACATTTTTAACCTGACACAATGTTTCATCTCATAAAGTGGACTTAAAGCTACATTAGCTTATGTCTGACCTCTTACGGTTGGACATTGACGACTGCATGTCTAACATACACTGTTCTAACACTTTCTTTTTCTCCACATTTCTTCACTCGTCTATTCTTGGAAATATCAATTTTCAGAGAGTAAGTAGAGACTGTCAAATTCAAACGCTCAAAGCAATGCTGTGTTTTCGGCATGTAGAAAACATGTTTAGTAAATTCTGTAGATTGTGGGTTGTACGTCTAATAAAAATGAACAAACACAGCAGTCTGACTATTCTGTTTCTTATCACGCTGTCTGTGTGAGCTCATGATGAAATACAGTATGCATGGTAGCTATGTGTCTCAAACAATCTAGAGAGAAAACAAATACATATTAGTACTCTGTAATAAATGCATGTTCTATTGTGAATCAAGTAGGTCAATAAACTATGCCTTCTTTAAGTTCACACTTTGACTGTGACATAGTTAGCATTAAGACCTTAATTTGTACAAGGTTGTATTAGAGTTTGTTTGCAAAGAATGATATCCTGACGAACAAATAAGTTGAATACATAACAAATATTAAATAATTACAAATAAAACACTTAGCAGTGGCAATCTTTTTTGCAAACAAATAAACTTTAGTGCTACAAATCTATACTTTGCAGTATTGGTTTGCTTTATTGACTTTCAATTCATAGTCTGTTCATAAATGTAGCATGACAAAATAATTCCAGAATGATATAAATGTACTCGTGTAATTTCACTGTTTTGTGTGCTGTACCAAACAGAGACCGATGATAAGATGCGGGCCTTTGCTGAGCAGGTCTTTGCAGCTGAAGTCAAAGATGAGAACGTTCGTGATGAGGTTTCCATGTTTGATGTGGCTGAGTGTCCAATTCTTAATCAGGAGATGGCCCACCATCTGCACGCTGATGATGACATAGAAAAGCGGTACATGTTCCATGGTCAATCTGTTCATTTTAGTTTTAGTTTACTGTTGAACTTAGGTACTTTAACACCTACAGAGATACACTACATAGGATAAAAAAATGTTTTTTCCTGTTTATCCACAGTAAGAGACATCAGCGTGTCTGCACAATGACTATGTCCTCAGGCTCTGCTCAGAAGGGAGCTGCTGCCCCTGTAGTGTCGGTGCAGGTGGACACCCCGACGTACCTGGAAGTTCCAGACTTCCAGAGAGTGGCTGTCATTGGAGACTATGCTGCTGGGGTAATGCTTTACACAATATTTTTTTTTAATGACCTTATTCATGATTTTTCCTAGAAGTTGATGGTCAACTCCAAAGTTCAGAAATAAACCACTTGTTAGTCTTGCTTACTTAATTCCAAGCTTCCCAAACATGTCTGTGCTCAGGGACCATGCTGACCCACAGGTCAAAGTTCACGTTCAAGTGCAAGTAGTTCATATTTCAGGAATGTGTTTTTGTGGCAATCCTGTTTACACTTTACAAGTTCAGTGGCTTCATGGGATGTCACAAAAATAAAAATTATATTTTTCTGATGCCTTAGCAGTCATTTTATTATACATTTCTCATCTGATTATTCTGCATATCACTAATAAGACAGCAGTTCTTTCAGGTAAGTAGATTACAGCATGTTTGTAGTGCTGATCTATCATAGCCTTTGTTACGTAAACAGTGTTTGGTAAAAGGCCCTTACAATACTATATTTAATACTGCAAAAATAAAATAACACCCTATAACCTAAACTAAATCTTCTACACAGTATGTGTCATACTAAATTATAATGTGTTTAAAAAAACACTAGCACGACCTTTAGTTGATTGAAAGGTGTATGTGTTTTTCAGGTGACCATGGATGACTTTGAGCTGGCTTGTAAAGGTCTGTACCGTGCACTAACCATCAGGGAAAAGTACATGAGGCTGGCTTACCAGCGCTACCCTCGCACAGCCTCCACTTACCTGCGTGAGCTCGAGGGCGAGACCTTCAGACCTGAGGACCAGTTGCAGCCAGGTTAGCAGTAAATCAGTAAAATTAAAGACTGACAAATAGACACAAAGCATGTTTTTAAGATTTGACATCTTTATGCAAGACAACACATCATAAACAATTTTTGTCACTATGTTGGAAAAATGTAAACTCTTTTCTGCTCAAAATAGAAATCAATAGAATTTACTTGAGAAGGTGGCATGAGTACTCTTAAAACTTCTTCATGCTTTAAATCCAGTATTCACTCCTCCTCCGAAGAATGGTGAGGATCCTTTTGACACTAAAGACCTTCCTCCAAACCTGGGATATGTGGCCCGAATGAAGGACGGTGTCATTTATGTTTACAACGATGCTGCTGCTGCAGACAAACACCAGCCCAAAGACCTCCCCTGCCCCGACTACAACACCTTTATCGATGACATGAACTTCCTCATTGCTCTCATTGCACAGGGCCCAACGTCAGTATTCAAGTAAAATATTACATACTATTATAAAAGTACAAATACTTAAATGGTCTTGTGATTTACAGTAAGACTTACACACATCGACGTCTGAAGTTCCTCATGTCCAAGTTCAATGTGCATGAGATGTTGAATGAGATGGAGGAGATGAAGGAGCTGAAGATAAATCCCCACAGAGACTTCTACAATGTCAGAAAGGTATAGTCTCACATCCCACTGACAATCAGAAACCTTAAGGTTCTCTTATAGCAGTGTATTTATGCCCTTCTTTGGAAACAATATAATAGCGCCCTCTTCTGACCTACGAAGACATTGCATAACATTGTCCTTTGCTTCTGTCTAAACCAGGTTGACACCCACATCCATGCAGCTGCCTGCATGAACCAGAAGCACCTGCTGCGCTTCATCAAAAAGTCTTACCGTGTGGACGCAGATCGAGTGGTTCATAACCTTAAAGGCCGAGAGGTCACCATGAAGGAACTGTTTGAGACCCTTAACCTGCATCCTTATGACTTGACCGTAGACTCCCTGGACGTGCACGCTGTATGTTCACTCCAAAAGTGCAAACATCAGAGACTTTTTGTATTCTAAATTCTCTCCTATTGTTGTTTGCTTGAAGGGAAGGCAAACTTTCCAGCGCTTTGACAAGTTCAATGCCAAGTACAACCCTGTGGGAGCCAGTGAGCTGAGAGACCTTTATCTGAAAACAGAAAACCACATTGGAGGAGAGTACTTTGCTACCATTATCAAGGTAATTCAATCGTAAACTAATGACAGCATTTGTATCACTATCAAGTCTAAAATTTAACATTCATTACCATGCATGCAAACCAAAACAATTTTATAACAAAATAAAGAGCTATCGTTTTTTTTTTTACTTTTAAACTACACATTTGTTTCTTTTGATCATCCTGATTGAAACCAGGAAGTGGCTAGTGATCTTGAGGATGCTAAGTACCAGTACGCTGAGCCTCGTCTGTCCATCTACGGCTGCAATGCCACAGAGTGGAACAAGCTCTCCGGCTGGTTTGTCAAAAACAGAGTCTTTTCACCACAGCTCAAGTGGATGATCCAGGTCCCTAGGATTTAGTAAGTTTCATATTTAGATTTAGTATGTTTTATTACTAAGGTAACCTCGTATTGTCAGTATATAATGTATCGTCTGTTGTTCAGTGACATCTTTAGAGGCAGAAACTTTGTGCCCCACTTTGGAAAGATGCTGGAGAACATTTTCTTGCCTGTGTTCCAGGCCACTATTGACCCCCACTCCAACCCTGACTTGAGCATCTTCCTGAAGCATGTAAGAGTCATTTGCTAGATATGCCTTTTGTACGTTTTCACAATCCAATTCTGAAATCACTGTATATTGTGTATATGCATTCGATCTGGTTCTTTTCCTGTGCAGGTTACAGGCTTTGACAGTGTGGATGATGAGTCCAAACACAGTGGACACATGTTCTCCACAAAAAGCCCAAAACCCGAAGAGTGGGATATTACCAAGAACCCCTCGTACACCTATTACATTTACTACATGTATGCCAACATTGCAGTGCTTAACCAGCTCCGCAAGTAAGCATCTGTTCAATGCAGACATTGTATCTTTACACAAAAACGTAATTACAGACTCTCTGTTGGTCTTCAGACAAAGGGGCATGAACACATTCATGTTCAGACCTCACTGTGGTGAGGCTGGAGCCATCACCCATCTTCTGGCCTCTTTCATGACAGCTGACAATATCTCTCATGGCCTCAACCTCAAGAAGGTCCGCTCACTTTCATTTGATTGTGGTCACTGGCATGTCATAATAAATGTAATGTAAATTCTTTGTGTCTCCGCTTCCAGAGTCCAGTACTGCAGTATTTGTACTTCCTGACCCAGATCCCCATTGCCATGTCTCCTCTGAGCAACAACAGCCTGTTCCTGGAGTATGCCAAGAACCCTCTGCTTGAGTTTCACCAGAAGGGTCTGATGGTGTCTCTCTCCACCGACGACCCCATGCAGTTCCACTACACAAAGGTCTGCGCCACAGGAAGCTGACTGTATAGTCACAATGTACACAAGTGTCTTATGTGATTCATTCAGTACCCAATGGGACATCCTGCCATTGAACGCAGTTCAACTGCATTGTTTGATCAGCTATTAACTTTGCTCTGTAATGCAGACAACATGTAATGTACAAGTAAAAGACTAATAGTTTTGTGTCCACAGGAGCCCCTGATGGAGGAGTATGCCATTGCAGCTCAAGTCTTTAAACTCAGCACCTGTGATATGTGTGAGATTGCCAGGAACAGTGTCCTGCAGAGTGGCTTGTCTAATGAGGTAACTAAATATGAAAGCCTTTATGAAAACAGCAAAGAATAATTGTATAAATTACAGCATATCCCATAGATAAATTAAACTACTTTCTATTTTGTGTTATAGGAAAAGATTCACTTTTTGGGTCAAGATTACCTGAAGGAAGGTCCAGAGGGAAATGACATCCGTAAGACCAATGTGGCTCAGATCCGTATGGCCTATCGTTATGAGACTCTGTGCTACGAGCTCAACCTCATCAAGGACGGCGTCAAGGGCGAGTGAACACACCTACAAGAGAAAACCTTCACTTTTAAACACATTTCTTTGTTACTTAATTTATAATCCATGTTGTAACCTATGATTAGGAAAATATTCACTGTAAAATGATTACACTTTTGCCCTTCCTTAATGTATTTGATTTTTCAACATTGTGTATAAATTAAAGAAAGTCCAACAACATTTTTTATTTTCTTTTATAATCAAGCTTATTGCGTTTTGTTGTGTATTTTCAAGGCACAATTCCAACTTCTTTTATAGCCTACTGTTCTTTCAGTATTGAAAACAAAAATAGATTGCCAGACTAAACCTATAGTAAGCATTGAGCCAGTAAATTATATTTAACTTAATCCTATAGTGATTGCGGCCTCTTTTAACTCTGACTCACAATCACCATGCCTGACCAGATTTTAGACTGGGACCTTCCTGAAGCTCGCACAAGTTCATTTTTAAAAATGGGGGACAGGGATAGATTGCAAACATCTGAAATAATAAATAAGTATTTTCTAATCAAATTTGTTTATTAGAAAATACTATTTAAATCTGTTTTTGGTGGAGAGGTTGACAAAAAAATAAAGAAAAATAAACAAGAAAAAATGAACATGTAATTAATCAAAACCAAACAAACCATTTAACTGAAATTTACAAACACAAAAAACCTCCATGTGTAAAAGGTAAAAGTAATCTCAAGGATCTTGACTCTTGATCCAAGGTTTTTACTATCAAATCAAATCAAATCAAATCAAACTTTATTTATAAAGCGCTTTTCATACATGCATGTAACACAAAGTGCTTTACATTTAATTAAAAACAATCCCACATGCCCCCCACCCTCCACCCGTCCCCGCCAGTCAACCCCCATATAACAAGCACCCCCCACATGCCCCCCACCCACACACACACTCACCCGCACACAAACACAAACTACTAGTCCATGAGTTCGTATAACATATCCCTGTATATAACAGGCAATCAGCATCAGCAGTGCCCAATCACCTAAACTTAAAAAAGGCACTAGAGGTACACATTCATTTATTATTGCATGCTATTGATCTGGGAAATTGGACCAAATGTTCCAAATTTACTATAAATGTTTTTTGTTGTTTTTTTTTTTTTGGTCATACCTGACGTCTAGCAGCTGATGTGAAAGGAGAGGTGCCATCAAGGCCAGCAAAATGTGTATGAGTTGCCTGGAAAATACTGAAGGGTTTTGTATCTGAATCCCTGGCAAGGGTGTGGCCCAACAAGAGGCCCCCAGCGGGGACGGAACGTTCATCTTGGTCCCGCTGTAGTGCAAATACACATAAGATCACATAAATTTGGACACAGCTAGAGGCAGAGAGCTCTTAAAACAGATGTGTTAAATTTTAACATTTTTTTTTATTACAGCTGTTTTAACACATGTTAAAATATTGAAAACGTATGTAGAAATTTGAATTGTGTAAACTAGTACTGCACATCTTTGTGTTAACTTATCAGCCAATCACATTGCAGGATGCATAGCACAAACTTGTGTTAACTGTGTAACTAGGACAAACAACACATCTTTGTGTTAACCTTTCGAGCCAATCAGATTGTAGGACGCACAACAACATAAAATGTAGTCAGATGTCTCATATTAGTAGATATCTCAGTGGCTGAGTGAGCAGCGCACATGTCTCTCATTGCAAAGATCCCTAGTTCAATTCCCGCGTCCCCCAAAACCCACGATGACATGAAGTGCTTGGTTAAAAATGTTCAAGCACAATATAGAGTGAAAAAGAGAAGAATAAATGACACATAGATTTTAACTACGCTAAATCAATTAACACATTAAATGTGTTAAATGCCCCAACACCGTCACTGTGTTAAAATCAACACATGTTGCGTTGTCCTTAACTAGACACACAAATGTGTTAAAAAATAACACATGTTGTGTTGTTTTCAATTGTTTACCAATACAGAAAAGTACCAGTCCTTCCAGACCCTAGCAGAGGCACATGCTCCAGCCTCCACTAAAGTCATTTAAGAGCACCACTTAAAAGGGCACTATGTACAGTTAAGAATCTCTCTTCAAAAATTTTGATTTTCTGTAAATTAAGATATTTGGCAGCATTTATTGTATGCAAGAGCATACAGAATAATGTTTATGCTCATAAATATATGTAGCCTATTTTGTATTCTGGGTGGGCCACAATAGTATTTTTCGGACTAGTTATCATCCTAAGCCACACACCTTAATTTATAAATATTTTTCTTTAAACCAGGAGACACTTCTCCAGTTAATGGGTGAGCCCTCCATAGTCCTGCAGTGTGCTGAATCCAGGCCCCTCCCTGTATGATAATAGGTGCTCCACCTTTACACCTGTAGAGTTCTTCTGAACTGTCACAATCACATACTTATGGCTTGGTGCTGTGTGTGTTTTTCTCGACGTTTTTTCACTCACCTGAATGTAACGTGTATGGGTCATGAGTCGAATTTCATTCACAAATGTTGATATAGCAGCATAACTTATGCTTTCTCACAGTGATAAACTTGTTGTTAGGGGGACAACAGGATTGGCTCAACTTGTTGTTACACCTGGGTCGATCGGCAGCAGTTCTTTTTGCGTACTGGCAGCGCTCACATCACCCGTGTTTGTAAACACTTTTAGCTGTTCCTACAACAGTTATCCAAAGTTTTTCTCCTTCTGGGCAGGTCACATTTTGATAAGAGTTATTTAAGGACGTTTTCAGGGAATTGTGATTAAAGTCACCAAGAACAAAAAATATTAAATACAAAATAGTCATAAGTATCCGCGGGAATTTACGGGATAAGTAAAAGGGAGAGAGCCCCACCCCAGACAAACTCTCTTTGTCACTGTGACAGAAGCCTCCAAATTGCTCTCTATGGTGTGTTAAGCTTTTTTCACAGATGTTAGGAGCCAGGTGTGCCAGTATGCTAACAACAACAACAGACAAACTTGAGATGGGTGAACTAACGTAACGGGACATTATGAGATGTAGTCCGGACATTGTGGACTAATTTCGACTTGAATTGTTACATTAACAAGATTTCTACTAGAGGGAAATTGTTTTTAAGTCATTTTATTTTGGGAAAAAATAATAAAAACAGTATTAAATGGGCATAGCCCAAAAACAATAATGAATGGGTATAGCCCTTTAATGTGACTTTGAAGGGACAGATCAGTAGTTTTAAACAGGAAGTCTCTAGACATCTTTTTCTAATACTAAGTTGTTTCAGGTAAATTGTATGGTTTTCAACAAACAAAATGTAAATGATGAGGAAGCGAACCTGAATTCTTTGTATTGAAGACCACCGCACTACCCACTCAACCACTGATCCAACCAGGTCACTGAGCTGCGGCGTCTTGTATCGTGTTTGTGATATGGAAGTATAACAGTTATGGTTTGTTAAAGATTGTATGGAGGATTTTCAAAAATAGTTTGTTGTCAGTCTTGGTCAAAAACAGTTGCATAGATTTGTAACAGCTTTGTACTTGGGCTAAACAAAAAAATAATTATAAAAATATATAAACTGTGGACATGATGAGACCAGTAAAACGTTGACCAATAGATAACGAGGTACCTCGTTATCTATTGGCCTGTGAACCTGTCAAGCAAACCCTCAGTGTTCCTAAGTAACTCATTGGCCCAGATAGCAGTGAAGGGCGTGGCCCTGGGAGGAGAAACACGTGTGCATCATTTGAAAAACAGCAGCAGTTGTTGGATTTGAAAAATCCTCCATACAACCTTTAACGCACAGCGACAAAATCACCTGGGCTCCTTTAATTTCTTCAACGTTATTGGCGGGCTGCTAATAATGTTTTAAGCATATAGCGCCACTATTGTACCCAGGGGTTAAAGTGGGCCGGAACGGTCAGGAACGGCGTTCCGGCACCTTCAATGACCTCCAAAAAATACATATTTAAATTTCATTAAAAATAACATTGTTATAATAAAATAAACACATGCAAAATGATTATAGTAATTAAAGGATGGAGTTCCAGTTGCTTTGAGTTGCAGTTGCATTTATTTGTAGCTTAGATCTATTTGATAAGTGATTAAGTCAGCGGCAACAGCGAAATGAACAACTGGCCCTGAACTACACGCGCACCTCGCTGCACAGCGCAGAGTCCAGTGGCAGTCATGTCACTCACGGGGAAACTGCTCTGTGTGTGAGGACAGGGCTCATCTCACAGCGGGACGGAAGACCCCAAAACAAAACTTTAATCACTTTTCTCTTCAACTATGTCAACACGGAGCTCAAAACTAAAGGCGACGTAAACGACGATGCGATCACCGCGCGTGTTCCTCGAGACAACTCGGCCGCGGAGGGCGAGCCCCTCCCGCTGGTGCTGTTTCGGATGTGAGGAAGTCTGACAGCGCGGTGCGCACGAACGGGCGAGAGCGATATAAGCTTCCAAATAACGCGTGTGGTTTTACCGCGCTAAAACTTGACTTATAAATTGGCACAGATGTGTAAAAGCCCAGCACTGAGGGCAGAAGGGCAGGAGCAGGAGCAGTGACAGGAGCAGAGACAGGAGCAGGAGCAGTGACAGGAGCAGAGACAGAGACAGGAGCAGAGACAGAGACAGGAGCAGGAGCAGTGACAGAGACAGAGACAGGAGCAGTGACAGAGACAGGAGCAGGAGCAGTGACAGGAGCAGAGACAGAGACAGGAGCAGTGACAGAGACAGGAGCAGGGACAGGAGCAGAGACAGAGACAGGAGCAGAGACAGGAACAGGAGCAGAGACAGGAACAGGAGCAGAGACAGGAGCAGAGGCAGAGACAGGAGAGGAGACAGGAGCAGAGACAGAGACAGGAGCAGTGACGGGAGCAGAGACAGGAGCAGAGACAGGAGCAGAGACAGAGACAGGAACAGTGACAGGAGTAGATACAGGAGCAGGAACAGAGACAGGAGCAGAGGCAGGAGCAAAGACAGAGACAGGAGCAGTGACAGGAGCAATGCATGGCAGGAGGGACTCAAGGAGAAGAGAGGAGCTGAGTAGGCTATAGTGTACACAAGCTATTGTGGGTTACAATAGATTGTGTACACCAAATTATAGAAAATTGTCTTGTCTTACTTTTGTGAGGAAGATAGATAGATAGATTTGATAATGCTCCTAAAACCACATGTGCCTAAAACAGTTTTACAGAGCTAAAGGAGGCATCCAGGGCTGGGGCCTCCCTAATCTGGTCTCTGGTTGCCTCTATTTTTATTTATTTATTAATTGCCTCATGTCTTTTTAATTATGGTAAAGTTACATCAAATAATATGAATATCACATCTAAAACTCACCAAAATGCAGGAAATTGCATTGATTTTTTCAAAATTCCCCAGACCTCCCTTTTTTTAAAGAGTAGCCTGATTCCAGCTGCTCAATGTCAAGACATATCAGAGAATTTCTCTCTTCTGC
Source organism: Mugilogobius chulae (assembly GCA_038363315.1). NCBI lineage: Eukaryota > Metazoa > Chordata > Actinopteri > Gobiiformes > Gobiidae > Mugilogobius > Mugilogobius chulae. The sequence continues at coordinate 27,687,662 of CM076414.1, forward strand.
AACCTCCAATAGCAAATATATAAGTGACAATATAAAAAAGACTATTTACTTTTAATCAAATCCTTTTGGATTTCGGTTTGTTCAAAATCCTGCTTATGGCAGGACCCTAAAATAGAGTTCCCCCACCTCCCAAATCCCACTTTAACCACTGATTGTACCGTGGTATCTTAAACATATTATGGGTGAACATCCGGGCTTTAGGGTCCTCTGGATGGAGGTAAGTCACATGAGGGTCCTCCTCATGGAGGTCTGCGAGGCAGGGTCCTCCTCATGGAGGTCTGCAGCCAGATGCCTCTCAAAGGTTTAGTAAATGACGTGAGAAAGGCCTTGAGATCCTCAAACTCAATTTCTTCCAGATTCACAGTGCTTTCTAAAAGAATTAGAGAGCTTGCACATTAGAAAATGTGCTACTAAGCACAATGAATACAATTTCTAGAAGTGGCGAGACTTAAAATATTTACCATAAGCAAATTGTTGAAGCGGGCAGCCAATGCAACATCATTGAAAATCTATACCCAAAAGCAGTCAAATCCTAAATTCATCCAAGCTGTGCCAGTTCAGAATACAAACAGATTCTGATACATCCTATAATGACTGATTTGCTTGGAGTTAAGATGGTTAAATAAATTGAAAAAAAAAAAAAAAAAGATTTCCATGGCCTCGATGATTTCTAATTTGTATAGGCCTAATTGTGGCCCGCTGTTAAAAGTTGTTTAAACTAGACTGCCCCTTTCATGATGCACTGCAGCCTTAGCTATTGCATTATAAACAAAATGTAGGTTACTGCGTTTTAGGACTGGCTCTGTTTCAGGCCAGTGAAGTTAAATTTTAAATTTGTTAAGTCTTTGTTGGCTCCGTATGGATGTAGGCCTCCTTGGGGCATTTAAAGCATGTGTGGGCACTCTTTGCTGCGTGAGTTCCACATTAAATACAAATGTGTTTCATAACACAAGAGAGCTGTAGGTGGAGCACTACCACCGAAGTTGTTCTGCTTTAAAATAATCTTGACGTGTGAGCTGATAGAAGCCGGATCCCTGGCTGAAAGGTACTCACTATCGGGTCACAATGTGGCGGAAGATAACTAAATGGCATAGCTGCTAGCTACAAATACAAAACTGTATCCAAATCATCGTTTTTATTTTTTTATTCATTATAATGAGCGGCAGCATAATTTTATTTTGAAATGCCATACCGGAAACCGCTGTTTCTCATTGATTACTTGATTGTTTTTGGCTAGAGTCGAAGAAGATAACCGCTGTGCTGCTTTTCTCATTTTCTCTGTAAGTAATCTTTTCGTCGTGCATACTTTGGTTTCACTTGGACATTACTTTGCAACATTCAAAGTTTCTATTCTTCAAAGTGAACATATATGAACTCCAAAATGCTCTGAACTCAAGAGGACTGCGACTTCACGTGCGCTTTTCATCACCAGATGAATCTTTTCGAACGTTTTAGCCGCTTGGTAAGTTAAATAAAGAGACGTGGTTTTTGCGATCTAATTTGCATTTTACCCTAACATTACTCATGTATATACATTTGTGCACGTGAGAAAAGAATAAAATGAATAGAAAGTCATGAGTAGAAACCATATCAATGAGGAAAGTGTCATTAATACCAAATCAACTCATGAACTTAAAAAATCCATGTTAAGTCAAATGCATTTATTCATCTATGGATCGTCTATGCATTATTGTTCTTGCTCAGAAATCAGATTGTGAGTACACTCTAACTCTGATACTAACTAGGCAAATCAATTAGTATTAGCCTACTTTAATCATTTGTTAAAGTAATGCTTAGTTAATTTGATGTGATGACATACAGTGTCTTTAACGATTTAAGTATTGTTTATGTGGTTTATTGTATTTACTTATTTATTTGGTTTCACATTAATCGCCCTATTTTTTTATTTCCCTATTATGAAACAATTGTAAGTACTTGTAGCCCTGGTTGAAAAACACTAGTCTAAGTAAACACCTATGTGTTAGCTTAACTTTCACTATCAGGTGTATTAAATTGTAGAGTAACAAAGACAGAGCTATTGCTGCAAGCTGGCTTTTCTTATGACTACATGCTGGGAATATGTTGCAAAACACTGGACTATCCCTTCCCATTACATGCAATAAAGCCACTGAAAGATGAGGTCAGTCATTCTACAGCCAGACACTATTTGCAAATCATCTGCATGTGTTGCCAAAAGTTGAAACTGCAGATTAATGAATAACCCATGAGGGACTGTTTCATAGAAGATGTGTATTGAATGTCTCCATAGAATACAGTCAAACAAATATATAATGTAAATCTCTGTTGTATGCTACTTTTCAGCTAACCCCTGAGATTATAGAAGTGCTTTCCACACCCTTTTGCAACAAAGAGTGGAAGATGTCATGCTAACTGGAGCATTACTCATCAGGAACACAGACTAGCTGCTAATGGACCAATCTTTTTAAGGTGAGTTCTCTTTATGTCGGAGTTCGGCAAGCCTACATATTTTCTTTATTATAGACTCAACTGTCACTGTTGATAGTGAAGCACAGTTGTACAATGGCTTTACACCCAAGACATGTTGTGTCTTGCCAGGGTGCACAAGGAGGGCGGTTTGAGGCCGTTTTTGAAGGTGCTATTAAGTTGAATTTAGCTGCCAGGTGATGACGGGGGAGTGCAAGCTGTGTGATAGTTCTGTCTGTCTGTTTCTTGGGGTGAGTCAGAGAGTTTCTCTTGGTAGTTTTTTCTGCACTGTTGTTGACATACTTGGGTTTTATGTCACTTGACTAGGCCCAATAAAGTAAAAGAGTTGGAAAGATTATAAAAGAAAAAGAGCTTGTTGAAGCAAATACAAGAACAAGTTATTTGTGCCATCTAAGTTAGCCTAAGTTCCACAGTTTGATAACTACAGTATGTTTTATGTCTGTATATTGCACAGTGATTTTTCGAGATAGACTGCTATTTGGGGCCGATATTTAGATTTTTTTTTTTTTTCATAGCTTTCTGAATTTTGATCGATATTTAATCAGGCATTGGTTTGGGCTGCAGGAGTCCTATGCACGTTAGAGTGATCAGCTGAGCTTCAAGTTAACTTTGGAAAGAAACTGTGAGATTTGTTTTATCTCTTTCCCATCATTAGCATTCCATTTTGATTTTATTCTTATCATGTCTTTAAGTAAAGTTTTATTTTAAGTAAAGTTTTATTTGCGGTTTATGACTTTGGCTGCAGCTCAAGCTTTTTTAAGTGTGTGTTTGTTTGTCAATATGAACCACTGACCTATATAATATGAACACATTACAGAGAAGGTTCCTGTTGGTATTTAGAATACAGTACAGTGTGGTGATTAAAACACTTTGTGTCATTGTGTGGTGAAAAGGAGAACTTAACTTGAATTGCTCTTTGAAAATGTGTGATGTGCACATGTTTAATTCATTAAACAAAAAAAATTAAGTTTAACTTTTTTCTCATCCAATCTATGCTTTTTTTTAAACTAAGTCAAAAATTTTAAAGTTGATATCAACATCTGCTAAAGAAAACCCTAAAATCTCTAGTGATTTTAAATGTATTTTTCTTTGTGATATAAGTACTGTATAATTTGCTGTTCATATATTGAATTACTGAGTTAAATGAATGAATGAGGGTTAATACTCGAGGGAGGGATAGAGGTGTACTTTATTAATCCACTGGTATGGAAATTCATTTACCAACCACTTGATGTAGCAAAATGTAGCACTCATTCTAAGGTTTAACTTTTGCATGAAAGGAAAAACTGCAAAAATCTATGCAGTACATACTTGAAACATACCTAAAAATACTTGCGTTTTTACTTTTTTGTGCATCTGGTATTTCCATTCGTTGTAACAAAGTATAACATTATTCACATAAGTGAACCTACAGTGTATTATTTTTAAACATCGCTCCAGCGTATCAACATTTAAACTTAGCTCAAATCTGTGGTTTGGGTGAAAAATCTCTCACTGTAATTAGGGACACCGGCTTCTCTTTCTTCCTGGTGCTCAGGAAACTCAGATCTAGCCTTCCTGTACCACATCCCGCACACCAGACAAACAAGGCAACTGGGTCATTTTGTGATCTGTATTGTGATGGCACAGCATTCCAACACACATTTCCATTGGATTTGGGTCAAAACAGACAAAAGCGTTACTTTGAGTACGGCTGGATGCCTAATTCTGAACCCCCTGACTCCATTCTGCTGCCTGACAGGAATGCAGCTTATAGAATTATGATGGTCAGGAGCGTAGCCATGGAGGAACCTCTTCTCCACAACCTGTCTCTCTGCGATTTAAATCTGCAACGTGTCCAAGTGCTGTGCTTCCAAGCAGACAGGAATGAAGGAGTGAGGTGCAAACGGAAAGATAGTAAATTCGTTCCACAGTTGGAAAATGTGTGCTATTTCTAATTTTATATAAAGCATCCTTAAAGAAAGAAAATGTTTGGTTGGTCCTTTGTATTTGTCCAGAAGATAAATGAGCAATGGGTGTGCTCATACTAGTCCTGGTTTGACCCCAGTTTGTGTCCAAATGTTGATTTGATTTTGCCTTGGTATATCCCTGATTCAGTACAACTTTAGTCAGGGTTTAGATTGGCACACTAAAAATTACAAAAAGTTACAACGTTACAATGTTCAGCAAGAATTTGGTAAATAAAGCCATATATAGGATTTTTCTTGCCCCCCTATGTGTTTTTGTGTTATGCTATGTTTTGTAGTCTTACTTTATCGGTCACAAACTTCAAATGATTTATTGTTTAAATGGCCTTAAAAAACCACAGTGTGATCATTGCCACTTGCAGTTTATTTGGGTTTTGAGTGCTGTGGTTTAGATGAAACATAATACCTCTTTCCTTAGGGGCATGCACAAGAAGGTCTTGCTGTAATTTCACAACTGTCTTCCCTTTTTTGTCTTTTTGCATTTATTTTTTATCTTGTCTGTTCAGAGTTTGTGAACTTCACTCCATCTCTGACCACAGTTAGTTGTTTCCCATGTGTGCAGGTTTCTTGTGTTGCCTCATCATTATCCCTTTGACCTCATGGTGCGCTGCATGGACTTGTTTTGTAAGTGTGGAGTGATTGATGACTCGTTTAACTGTCCTTTCTTTTTTCCTAGGTTGTTTACGTGAGAAGAGAGGAGAGGAAATGACACTGTGCTAGCAAAAATACAGAAGAGACCAGTGATATCATCTGCTTTAATTAAGAACAGATAAACTGGCTTTTTCTGCGCTGGAATGGAGGAGTGAGGGTGCCTTAACACTTGCCCCCTCTAAATATGCTTGCTCTGAGGCAGAAGCAGAGCGGGCGAGAGGGTGGACAGATTCTTCATCCACAAAAGGGGGCCAATATGGGGCTTCAGACGGGGCGCCCGCCACTACAGGAGCAGGGTCTAAACATCCGGGAGAAGATCTCACAGTGGGAAGGACGTAGCCAGCAAATTCAAGACGTGAAAGTACATGCACCAGTTTTGTCTAAAGATTACAATGGTAACGGAATTTACAATACAAAGACTAACATTTCAAATGCAGGCGTGGGATTGGACTTTCGGGAAGTGCATTTAAAGCCTACCACAACTGGGAGGAGGTCAGAACCCATTCGAAAATACTCTACAGAGTTGATAATCCTCCAATCAGAAAGCAACCGTAATTTACAAGCTGTTAAATCAGAAACTTTATCAACACAAACTTATACTACAAATACAAAACTATCATGTGTTTTGGATATTGAACTTTTTTCCAAGCCTCTGCCTCCACCAGGCAGTGAGGAGGAAGATGGAATGCCTGCTGGGAATTTTTACACTTCTCGAGGATTCTGGAAAAAATTGGAAGGAGACAGGTTAATGTGGGAGAAAGGTAAAGAATCTACAGGTGGGACTCAAGCTCCTCCCAAACCACAGCGAACATTTCAGTATGATGGACCCAAAGGCGGCAATAGAGCGCGTGCACAAACCAGTCCCTGCAGATTGGCCAATCAGAGAAGCAGCAGAAAGTTACGCCCACCTGACTTCCCGCCTCCTCCCTGTCCAGTGTCAAGGACCAATGGGATTTCCAGACACAAAAAAAACAGGTGTGTGTATTCACTTTATTTCAGGATGTTATATCATAAACAGGCTTTGTTGGACTAAGTTTCAGTGCAGTTGTGGGGAGGGCACTGCTGGGTTGATGTCATATGACCCAGCAGTATTGTTATCTTTCTTCCACAGTATTATCCTGGCCTACTTCTGTGGAGCACTGGTCTTGCATACATAAAGGTTCAGAAAAGGACAACACAGCAAAGTAAATTAAATAATTACATTTGGTGCATTGTGACCAGAATTCAGATTGGAAAATTGCCATATGCCATCTCTATTAAGCGTTGTCCCTCAGTCAACGAGTTATTATAATGACTAGAAAGAGCGTAGCTATTGTAATCTATAACAACAACAAATGTCCAGTTCCGGGAGCTATCTCTATTCAAGATGTCATACAAACTAATATGAAGCTGACATTTTTTAATTACTTTTTCACTTAGTTATTCTTCTTTTATAGTAACAGCAGTGAGGTAAACGTAATAATGATGAATGTTTGTGCTCATATAAAGTAATGACACACAAACATACTTTAATTCTGCATCAAATCCAGCCCAGTGCTGTGTTTTTTATTCACAATTGAGAGAAAAAAAGATTACTACACACACACAGAAAACAGTTCTCGGTATTATTGGGACCAAAAATATATAATTATGTTCAGTTACCCCATTTAATATTTGAATTATCTGACCATTACAAATAATGTATAGCAATTTTAAAGAGGACCTCATCATTAGGTCAGTCAAAGTTGTGACTGATTCAGGAGTCATTTTTTCAACTGTCCTTGCCACAATCCTTTACTATTTGCAGTCATTTGGAAGCTAGTTTAAAATGTTGCAAATCCGCTTACAAAAATAAAAACATGCATATAACAATCTGCTTTTTGTTACGTTGAAATGTCATTGTTAAATCATTATTGTGTTTACAATATATCAGTGTATACTAGGGCTGCACAATATATCGAAAAAATATCGATATCGCAATATTGACACGTGCAATATCCATATCGCAAGGATGTGCAATAATTTATTCAATTTAAGACAAGATTGAAAAGGCACAAAAACTAGTTGTGATAAAGCTGTGACCTGTCAGGCATAACGTGTAGGGGTACCGACTGCGGTTGCCAGATTTTCAGAGCAACGAGCAACTAAGCCGTAGAAAAAATCATCATAAAACATGACCGTGCCTCAATAAAAACAAGTTAATAAAATGATTAAGCAATTACTAAGCCACAGAACGTGTGCGGTTTATACGCACATCATTTTAATAGTGTAATAATGACTTTAAATAAATGTACAGAGAAATTCTTAATTGAAAAATAAATATCGCAAAAATATCGAATATCGAAATCTCAGAGCCCATATCGCATATCGCAGAAATTTTCAATATCGTGCAGCCCTAGTGTATACATACTGATATATTATGAATCATTATTTATGCAATAAATCATGATATATTGTATGAAATAAGAACTTGAAAGAGCACCATATGTAGTAAGTTAATCACAATTCAGTTATGATCTTTGCTCTAATCAATTACAATAAAAAGACTATTCAACAGTTTTACTCTCTTATGTTTGCTTATAGTTGAGGCTTACATTTGAAACAATTTAATACCGAGATGTGCATCCCTATTTTTTTATTTATTTGTTTACTCTGCATTCTAATGGTCTCTCTTTTCTCTGAGCAAATATTGCTTGAATAGTTGTGACTTGAGGATTATGATACAATTATAATTTTTCCATGTCTAGCAATAAGAGTTGTTTTTAATTATATACTTTTTTTTTTAATTCCATCAGTAGTGAGCTTCAGAGTTAATATATTAAGTTTAAACACACTTGAGTGGATGTCAAATGAATGTTGTCAGAACGTCTTTCAGAGAGAAACTCTGACCCACATGCAGAGTCAGCCTGGTTTTGGTATCAACATTGGATCTGTAGTGGTGACATAAACGATAGAAAGTGAGATATATTTGTCTGCTCTCCCCCCTCACTCACCCCCTCTTCCTTTTCACCACCACAGGAAGTCTTTTGAGTACGAGGATGCAGAACGACTCACGGCCAAGCAGGAGACGAAAGGAGGAGAAACCAGGAACTCCGGGTTATATCACGCCTACTCCGATGACAACATTTACGAGGACATTGTCTGTGAGTGTCTAGCAATGCTTATTTTAACTTTGCACAATGGCGAGCTAGTGCACAGGAGAAATATAAAATTGCAAACATAACATTACTAAAACTCTTTTATTTATTTGCCTTGAAATTGGTTCCCTGGTTGCTTTTAGATTATGTCTCAAAGATGATCAACAAAGGCCTATTTATTAAAGACTTTAGTAGTCTGAAGAGGTTCATGAAGAGAAATTTATAAATTATTACACTCCAAGAAGACACTCCCTTCACTCATGTTTGTCAAATTACTACATCTTAATGTTTTAGTACTTTATGCAGTTTGCAAAGGTACTGTTGATGAAACCATTGTTGCCAGCCAGATACAATGGCCAAAACAGGATATGACATAACTATGGCATTACACAAAATTACCCCTGGCCCTATAATTTATAACTCTTGTATTTCCAGATCAAATGGACATAGACGACCCCTATGAGGACATCAGACTGTCCCCCATGTGTCTTCCTATTGGCAGATCTCAAGTGCCGAAGGTAAATGTACAAAAATGCGTTGAAATGCCTATAAAAGATGAATAAACTTTGCAAAACATGCTGACAGGTTTTACATTTTGTCTACATTTTAAAAACCCAAGACCACCTTTATGAACCCTAGCTAATGCTTCACAACCCCCAGTTTCTGAAGCACTCTATGGAACTGAAATTAATTATTTATTTTTGTTTCTTTCACATTGATTAGTTATTTAGTTGCCATAATCATATCATAACCTAAACAGTCATGATTGATCTCTAAATTGTTTTACATTTGGGTCATTGTCTTTCAGCTCCCTCCAAAACCTCAAACTCTACAATCCAATTCCAAATTGGAAAAGAGGCGATCATCTGCTCCTTCTAAAGCGCTGACCCTCTCAGAAGCCCCTAAAACCCCTCGTCGCCTCAGCACACAGAAGAGCATGCGCACACCTCAGGTAGATTTCCCCTGCCTTAACTTAACCTTTCTGCTTTCTACACGGGCATCTGGTCCAACAACAATGTGACAGATGACGTGACGCGTCGAAAACCGAGTGGCAGGAGGCGGTAACTTACTGAGCAGGAAAAAGGCTGAAAGGACTAGATAGTGGTAGCAGTAGTTTAGCCTTTTTAGAAAGTGTCAGGGCTAAAGACATGCTTTCTCTGGACAGATTCTGTGCCATAATGAGACCTAATGAGGTAAGGCATGTGAGGTATTAATACGACTATGTTAATATGTGAGCTCAGGATAAAAAGAAAGTTCTGTCTGTTTCTTCTTGTTTACTTCTATTCATTTGCATATTTTTGAAGGCAAGTTAAACCCTTTTAGATTTATTTTTACTTACACAAGTGTCTAAATCTACCCAAATGTTTTAAATTTTCAAATGTAGAGCTTTGTGAATTTGTGTGAATATTGCCTGTGTTCCCTTGTTCACAAAACACTTTAAATAGTTGGTCTTGCAGGTTGGGTGACATTGCTGCTTAACTCATTATTTTTAGCGACATGGCGTTGTTTTTATCTTCAGTCTCTGAGATGTTTTGAAGTAAATGTATTTGAATGCTATTGTTAAATTGATTTGAGCAGGAAGTGAAACGGGGGAAGATTAGCAACCACAATAGGGATCCAAATAAAGAATGTATAGACATAAAATTCATTCACTTCTTCACAGTCTTGGCAAAGAAGGGACCACTTGAAACCTATTAACCCTTGAAACATATTAAATATCAAAAAGAATCAAGGATGAACTTTTTTCTTTACCCACAGGCCACACAGGTCGCTAAAACTGTCCAACTTATTTGCTTACATAGTTGATGGTGCATTTATTCTGAGGGCTTGTTGTAGTCACAGTACATATAGTAGTGTGTCTGATGCTGCATATCATCTTGATATGATGGCACAAATATAAATACTTATATACGAAAATCAAACCATAGTTATTAAAGAAATATGGTAAAATGTTCACAGATTTAGTGATGCTTTAAGTCCAGTACCTTCCTTTTGAAACACACGTTTAGTTAAAAAGTAAATGTCCTTCACCAAAACTTTCTCTTCCTAAAATATAAACAAACATGAATACATGGGACAGAAGACGTTTTGCTCACATTGTCAATAAAAGTTGTGTGAAGGATGGAGCAAGAAATCCGAAGCACTCTGAAGTAGAAAAATATATAAAAGTCCTTTGTTGACCAAGAACTGGCCTGGTGCACTTCTTGGACTTTAGGTGGACAAACAATCTATTATTAGTTGTCGAGGCAACACTGCAAACAGATATGCAAGCAATACATGCTGTAATACATACATGGGACACGGTGGCATAGTGGTTAGCGCTTTGGCCTCATAGCAAGAAGGTCCCAGTTTCGCCGCCCGGGGCCTTTCTATGTGGAGTATGCATGTCCTTCCCGTGTCTGCGTAGGTTTCCTCCGGGTACTCCGGTTTCCTCCTACAACTAAAAACATGTCTAATGTGCCTCCCCTCTCCCCTCTCCAGGACTGCAGATGCAAATTAGCTGTAAGCTACAATCTGGTACAAGCATCTCTGCCATTGGGCTTAATGTAATTGTGCATTGTCCTTAATAAACATTACCTTACCTTACCTTATGTTTTTTTTATCCTGTGATTAAAACACCTTTGCTAGAAACATCAGATTACTCAAAAACTTGTATAGAGGCTAATATATTGAATTTGTTATGTAATTGTCTTCTTGGAGACTATTGGTATCGATAATAAATCTGACATTACTGGAAATTCCAAGTTTGTTATCTCCTTTGCAGTACGTCAACAAGATCGAGACCATATTTGACGAAAGGAGAGGGAGAAAGAGAGTCAAAAATCAGGGAATACTTATTCGAGGTGAGTTTTACAGAAATGCATTCACATACATGAGATAAAGTGCCATCTCTAGTGGAAATACCCAGGTTTTGATGACGCTCCCAAGGCCAGCTGCTTTGGTAGAAGCCACTGATTATCAAACAAAGGGAGACTGTCTGTGTCTTATTATGGACTCTGTCTTGTTCATTTTGGGGCTCATTTTCTTTCTTCCTTTATGTCAACAGAAGAAACCAGCGGCACAGAAAGTGACCCTGAAGAGGGCTCCAAAGGTATCACTGTTGTGTCATGTTTTAAGTGCATTGTCATCAGCTTAGTCAGACCTGTCACTAGTTGAGTGATTTATTAGTGCTATGGGAAAGTACAGCACTGCAAGACATTTTTCAATTAAGTTATTTTTAGAGTACGGGTTCTCTGTGTGTTGTAGACACATTCAAATAACCTATTATCTTTAGAACTGTAGTGTACCTCTGTATAAAGCTTTAAGCCACAGCAGCTCTTCCCTGCTTCTCAGGTTTCACCAGAGTGTTTTTGAAGTCATTGCAGTGTAAAGAAGCTTGTTTTGGAATAACCAACAACCACTTCTGATGAATCACTGCATATGAAAGAGAAAAAAAAACATCTTAAATGGACATTACTAATTGGACTTGTAAAATTTACTAAATATATAATATATTCAGTTTTAATCATTTTCGCCTACTTATACTAATTATATATTATTTATCTTGTGCTCATCATATGCTAGTCAGGGCAATGAAGTGTCTAAAATGCAAAGTGCACAGCACACATATGTTTTGTGTGTACATATTTTTGTGCTCTATAAATGTCCATTCAGCCTCAAACCCATAAGTATTTACAAACAGAGATACCCTCAAAGCCACATCACTTACTGCAAGACTGAACAGAAACATAGAAACGGCACAAGGCGTATCACATTTACTTGAGAAAACAATGACTGTTATGGAAAAATGCGGCTTGGCTTTCATTTAGCGAAACCTGATGTGGAAAACAGGCCACTTTCTGTCCCCTGCTACACAATGTGATCACAGTATAGACACAATAATAGTCTTTGGATTGTTCTGTATTGTTAACTTGCATTGTTTGGCCCTCTGAAGGCTCCAAAAGATTCGTTTACAAGCAGTCCACTCTGAAGCGCCGGCCTGGGTACCGCACCCTGGAGAAAGACCTCCTCCAGCACCAGCAGCAGCAGCTCTTCCAGATCTTTGTGGTGGTGTCGCTTCGAAAGGGACCCCAGGGAAACACCTACTCTCCTGAAATTACACAACAGTTCCCCAAGATGGTGAGCTCTCCACCCTTTTGGGAGGTTATTGGCTATGGCATGCTTTGATCATAACTCTATAATTATTTTTGCAAATAAAATTATTGCACACTTTAATCCAGTTTTGAAAATTAAAAGGCTGATGCTTCTTGTTATAGATAAATTTATTGAAGAATAATTTCCATTTTGGAGAAGCATTGGTGTCTCTTCTTGTTTTTCATACATGATAATAATAAATAAATAATTAATGAATGTGAATACATACTTCTCATTGCAGCTTTCTTTAGTTTGTAACTTGACTAAGGAGATTTGTGGCATATTATTTTACCATATTACCCACCATTGTGACTGGTGACCTGATACTTAAACATTTGTGCAGGGTCAGCAGAAGACCATCTGCACTACTTAAAGCCAGTGTTCAATTCAAAGCCATTAGTCAAAAATTAAAAGCTTTTTTTTTTTTTTTTTAGATCCAAGAATGAATTTAAAAAGTGTACAATGCATTTGACATTTTTTCTTTTGTTGAATAATTTACTATTCGAAAAGCTGAAATCCGCATATCCTTTTTTGTTTTTTAAGTTTGACAAGGCGTCAAGGCTTTCGAAAGAGGCAGAGGACCAGCTGAAGGTCATTCCTAAATTCTGTTTTCCTGACGTTCAGGACTGGAAACCCTCCGCACACATACCAAGGTCAGCCCTGACACACAACTGCTTCAATGCCTCTTTCTCCACGGCACAGCTGTGTACTTGTAATATGATACATGCATGCATCGCACTGGCACATTTTCACTACATTGTATTTTATTGATGGGGTCAGTAGTTAACTGAGATTAGGTTTATCTTGAGGATTTTTATTTTGCAGTTGCCCATCTGTTTCTCCATCTGTCATATTAATAGGATCTATTAGGGATATTTTGAGGTGTTTCCGGGTTTGAACCTGGCACACACACAAACAGTTGAATACTAAGCACTTTGGACTTGGCAGAATACTGGCGACAGTTATGTTGTTAGTTTAACTGGATTTATAACCTACTTATGTCAATAAAACTCAAGTGTATAACAAACTGTCTTACTGGCACTAGAGCAGCAGGCATAGTTAGACTGATAGTACTCAAAAATATATTGAGATGTAATTTATAAAAATACGTAGTTCAGCAAACATTTACTCTGGGAAAAGGTCATCTGTATCTGTAATCTGTATAAAATCTTGCCTTTGTTTATTTTTTTATTCTTCTGTAGAACTTGTTTATCTTTTTTCCATTATTTTCCCACAGCTGAAGATAATGCATTCCAAAAGCATTTTATCACAGCTTAAAAGAATAAAAGATTATGAATGCTGGCACTAAACTGTTGCCTTTTTTATTGTCCAGTGAGACATTCTCGTTTGTACTGACCGGAGAGGACGGCAGCCGCTGGTTCTGTTACTGCCGGAAGATTTTGGTGAGAAACACGTCAGTCTGACTCATTCACACTATCTCGTAACACGCAGTTTATAATTCATCTGCATCTGTTTGTGCCATAAACTCAACCCTTCCCGAGAAGCACTGAATCACAGCTATAAACTCTTTTTTAAACCGTTACACACTGCAAGGAGAATTATGTAAAAACCATTTACAGCTGTTTTACTTCATCTGAGTTTGTCAGACTTTATGCTATGCTGTGAGGTAATAGCAATGAGATATCTAAGCTCAAGATACATAACTAAAATATGCTATTGACTGAAATTAACATTGTTTGTCTATATAAAAATAATATAGATTTGTGTCTAAATAACTAATCTAATCTGTCGCAAATAAACCTGTTCTCAGAAAACTCAGAAACTAACCCTAACAGATAATGTTTTAATTTAATTAGCATTGCCCCTTGTTCTCAATCATGTTTTGGTTATTTTAGGGTAAACAATTTCAGGTCAAAATAGTCACAAACGTTCGCAAAGGCCAGTGTCATTTCTAGACTCTGTGACATCAGTGTTGGGTTTGTCCCATCAAAACCTTTCGTCAAACTAATTGCATTGCTGCTCTTCACCATCAACCATTTCTTTCACATTTCCCTCATGCTTTTCTTGGAGAAAGTTTTGTGGGATTATTTAGCTTCACTTCAATGTCTTTGGTTCAGTCATATAATATATTTCTGCTTTCTTGTGTGTTTCAGCCCAGCGGTAAAGGCAAAAGGCTGCCTGAAGTGCACTGTATTGTTAGTAAGCTGGGCTGTTTCAATTTGTTTGCAAAGGTAATTCAATGCATTTTCAAATGTCTTTTTTCTTGAATACATTTTAGTGCAGTCAGGGGTGGTATGAAGACATGATGAGTGTTTTCTCAAAGTGCTCTTTTGTAGTTCACACCCTGCAGCATCATTTTATTAGAAGTGAAATGAGGCTCAATGGGGCCATAATCCAATGTAATCACTGTATGTGTGTGCGTGTGTGAGAGTGTGTGTGGTGAGAAAGATAGAACTTCCTTATAATTCTTATAGAAAGTAAAGTGGCCAACCCATTTTGAGAACATTTACTTTTTTGTTGTATATTATTTTCTTATTTGAAGATTACAATATTTAATCCTTTGCTAAAATGTAGAAAGAAAACAGAAAGATATATTATCACACATAATAAAGGTGCAAAATGTCTTCACATGTGAAATCTTGTGATCATTAGGAGTTCTCACAATGTCATTGTTTGTCAGATTTTAGAGGAAGTGGAGAGACGGAGAGAGATGTCCAATGCTCTGGTGTACCCCTTCATGCGCAGTGTGATGGAGGCCCCATTTCCTGCTCCTGGAAGAACTGTCAGTGTGAAAAGCTTCCTCCCCGGGACAGGGAACGAGGTAAGAGCTGTGTAAATTAACAGGAAGTGTAACTGATGCTGCTTTGTGAAGTCACCGTGACTAAGACGAATACGCAAATAACAATTAGTAAAGCTTTATTTAATTATGACAAATGATCTTTTGATTATACTGAGCTTGTAATCAATTGCATTGCTTCCAGATTGTATAATGGTCTTTAAATCTGGATACATTTGAAGCTTTATTTACCTTATGCACTTAGTTCTTTTTACGTTGTTTATAATGTATTTCAGTATTTGCTTCTCATCTTAAAATCTCAATTTTAAGTTGTTGTTTTTTTTTATTTTATTTTTAATTTTTTATTATTATTATTATTATTATTATTATTTTTTTTTTTTTTTTGAGTAATGGTCACTCCTTACCATAAATGAAAACCAAACAATCCTGAAAGCAGAAACTCTATTACCTTCATTCATTCATTCATTTTCTACCGCTTAATCCCGTTAGGGTGACTGGAGCCTATCCCAGTAACTTTGGGCCTTAGGCGGGGAACACCCTGGACAGTGGCCAACTTGTCGCAGGGTTAGACAGACAAACATTCACTCTCTCATTCACTCACTAAGGGAAATTTACAGTGATGCCCAATTAACCTAAACATACATGTTTTTGGAGGTGGGAGGAAACCGGAGTACCCGGAGAAAACCCACGGTGACACGGGGAGAACATGCAACTCCACCCAGAGAGATCGTGAGATGTTGACATGGTCCGTCCGACCCGGGAGTCGAACCCACGACCTCCTTATTGGGAAGCCAGAGCTCTAACCACTTGGCTACCGTGCACCCCCACTCTATTACCTATACAAACAAAAAGCTACATAAATTAAAACAAATATTCTAAAATGAATTCACTTTCAATGTTGAATGTTTCTTATTTCTGCTGTATAACAGTGATAAATGAGGAAATAAACAGCATTTCAACACTATGACAGAGTTATGGAATGACTAGGTATTTGAAAGGGCAGCTAAGTTCTGCATAAGTTTAGCATTCAACCAAATGAATCAGAAATCAGGCTATGTGCTGTTCATGTGAAAAATAAACTACAAGGATCCGTGCTTTAAGCCGTTTTAACGCACGATGTTGAGTCTTCGCATTGTGATGTGCCTCCGCACTTATACCACAGCTACAAACTGAAATAGCTCACCTGTGAATCTTAGAATCTTGTCTACGGTCTGAAAAGGTCTAAGATATTTAAGTTATTTCTGTTTTTTAAACAAAGCTAGATCCTTCAGTTAAGCATTGCCTGTGCTATATATATTTTTAAGTACATGTGTGATTAAAAAAAAACACACTCTTGCAGTCAAAACAGAGGCCTTCCTGTATAATCTAACTCTATTCTGTCTTTTCCCAGGTGCTGACGCTAACGCGACCGGTGGACTCTAGATTAGAACATGTGGACTTTGACAGCCTGCTACAGTGTCTTAGTGTGGGCCGGCTGCTTCGAGTGTTTGCCTCTCTGCTACTAGAGAGGAGGGTTATCTTCGTCGCAGATAAACTTAGGTATAACTATGTCACATTTTTGATAATTTTTTTATGTTACACGACAAGACCATGCAAAATTTCAATTGTGTGGATCCTACTTTTACATTAAACATTGATTGACTAAAAATTGACTATTGAGCCACAACTCCAGCAATCACAAATCTTATATCGCAAATGTCCAAAATCACAAAATGGAAACTTGCTAAGATGAATTCATATTTGTCAAACATTTTACCAAAAACCAAAGTATTGTATGCTAGAGGTCAACACATTGCTTTGGACATTTTGTGCCACAGCAGTGAAAATCAGAACATGCTCATTACACAATTGTACCAGATTGTAATAAGGTATTTGTTGTCAGCTGAATCATGAGTGTAATGGAGCCTCCCTTTGTACTTTCACCTCTTTATGCTGCTTACTATACAACTTGCTTGTCATGTCATTTCACCACAACTTACCACAGCTCTACATAAACAAATGCTGTGCTGTTGATTTCTGGTTGAACAGAATTATATACAGTGCAGATAAGTGTATTTAACAATTGAGATATAATACCTATTCTTTGTTGCAGTGTCCTCTCTCGCTGTGGCCATGCTGTGCTCGCTCTCTTGTACCCGTTCACCTGGCAACACACATTTGTACCAGTGTTACCAGCCAGTATGTTGGACATCAGCTGCTCTCCAACACCGTTTCTCATCGGAGTTCTGTCTCCTTGCATGCCAGAACTGCTGGAGCTGCCCATTGAGGAGGTTGGTTTTTATAAGCTTTCTCTTCTTTCTCAGCAATGAAATACTAATGTTGTAATTTGCCGGCATATATTAAGATATGCTGTTTTCCCTTTCACTATTTCTGTTGTAAGCAGTGGTGGTTTTCTCCTTGGTCTAAGTGTCTTTTTGTGTACTGCAGGTGCTGATAGTGGATCTGTGCTCCGACAGGTTTGTGGTTGAGGTGTGTACACAAATCCCTGTTTGGTGGGAATGATGGGTGTGGTCTGGGGTGTAGGATAGCTGTGCCCACACATGTCTTGTGTTGACATAAGGATATAAGCTGACTGTATCTCCCCTGTGACACATGCTCATACTCATATCGATACAAAGCTATAATTGTTCAAATGGGGATTTACTGCCACCCTCAGGATTAGTGTCAAATGATCCTAGTAATTAGAATGTTGACATGCATGTGAAATAAAAGCAGTATTAATAGTTTCCTGTTTTTTAATAGCGTTTTTTAGGGAAACGCCTTTTACTTGTATATATTTTGCCCTACAACCTGTACCATTACCCCTAGATCCATAACATAATTAATCCCATTATTGCTTTCACTGTTTTAATAAATTTTTTGTCTTGTGTGTGTAGATTGGTGATGAAGACTGCATCTTGCCCAGTAAACTCCAGGCAGCCCTACAACAGGTTTTGGAGGAGAGGGAAGCCATTCTGAAGCAGGACAGTAAAGAAGGTTTGTCAGCACTAAATATAATATCTGAAAATTACAGGGAAGCCTCAGCGAGTGACTGTAACACACATCCAAATGATACAGATAACGACTCGAGTGCAAGCAGCCTGTCATTATCAGATCGTCTTACAACTCACATCTCTTATAATTTAAAGAAGGTTGCAAAAATTTTAGTGTATATATCATATTAGCCTGATGCCTTGTTTTGGGAAATAAATGTTTATAGCTTTGAAAATTTTCCTTACTTGTCAAGATCAGTGTTTCTCAAGCTGTGGTGCCCATACAGCTGGTGGATAAAGTCTGAGTTTAGATCTAGTGGTACTTTGAAAGCTAAACGTTATATCTTAGGCAGTACTTGGTGTGAAAAATTTGAGAGTATTTGAAAAGGGTTAACAAGAGTTGTCATCTTTTTTTTTTTGTCCAAAGCAACCAAATTATTCACATTTGCGGTATTTTTATGTACTCCTATTGATAAAGTAGACTTGGTCATGCTAACATTCAGTGTTCATGTATGTGTGTTTGTGTTTTTTAGAGCTTGAGGTCGACCTAAGCTCCCTGGTGTCTGAGGCATTTGTGCGCTTCTTTGTGGAGCTGGTGGGACACTATCCTCTGCACATGGTAGAGTTACCTGGCGGCACAAAAGAACTTCATAGAGAGAACTTCAGGAAGTCCCACCCATCCCGAGGAGTGAGGCAACTCCTGCAGCTCTTCATGGAGACTCAGATGTTTGCAGGTTTCATCCAGGACAAAGAGATGAGAAAAGGATCTGGACGAGGTAAACATTTTACTCATGGTTAGAGAGCTTCTAGTGGCAAAAATATTATGTACATATTTAGATACTTGTTTATGCTATATATCTGAGTCAGTGTGGTTTTGGTACACATAATAATAAATGTCTATGTCCCATCCATCTTCAGCTTCTAATTGTAAAACCTTACTTTTGTGGATGTATTTATATATTTTTTATATTTCATTATAAACGTTGCCCATGCCTCTTATTTCTCAGGACTTTTTGAGATGCGGGTGGGAGAGTATCTAGAGTCCAACCCCGAGACAGCGCCTAGTGGTGTGAACAAATTCCTCAAAGGTCTAGGTAAGTGACATCTGTTCCAACACAGACAAAAACAAATCATTTTAGCTGACCAAAATGTATTTATTGTCCTATGTTGCTACTCAGGAAACAAAATGAAGCTCCTGCAGATTAAATGAGAGAAGACAGAGTGTGGCCTGTTGAATGAAATTTGCTGCTGCTGCGCTCCTTCTGCTTGATCCTGCCGAGTCGGAGGTAGCCTATAGAGTCCTGATTGACCACATGTGGAAAAGAGGGCTTTGGAGAGGACCAAACGTTCCTGTTCATGTGACATCTTTGTTGTGCTAAACATTTTAGTATAAGAAATTCCGTTACTTAAATGATTGCATTTTGTCAAGCATACTGTAAGTCAAAACATGCATTAGAAATAGCCAAGTTATAGGTAATTATCTGCTACATCAATACTATTGAGTTTGTTTAGCCTGGTTAGGATCACACTGAAACCAGATTTGAAATAATTTGGTAGTCAGTGCCACAATGTTCCAGAAGAACAAATGAAAACATTTTATTTGTGCTGGTAGAAAACCAGTCCCATACATTGCAGTATGGTTGATGATAATATTTCTCATATTGAAACATCCCTTTTTTTTTAAATACAACATGCACATTTCAGTTTTTCCATTTCCTTCTTCCTCTTGCCTATTTATAGTTTATTTCATTCTTATTTCTCAACATTTCAGTGCTCTCTCTCGTTAGTGCAAATGTTCAAAATGCTTTTTGATTTTTTTTTTTCTATTCATCTCTTCCTGTGGATGTAAATATTATTGTTGAAAACTATGTACAGTATTTTTAATATTTTTGTAAGAAAGCATAAGGATCCTGTAAAATCTGTAAATAAATGAGGGTCCAAGTACACTGTTCTATCTATTTTTTGCTCATCTACTGACCTGAACAACCACCAATATACTAATGCGAACGGGGTGTTCAGAGAAAGAAGGTTCTTGTCTTTAATCTTGTAGGTCTACACTTTGCTGAATTTTACAAGTAGCCTATTTTGAAGACTGATAATAACAGTAATAGGTAATAATATTAATAATAATGAAAGGTAATAGAAATAAAAACTTTTTTATTATGATTATTAATAGTAAACTACTGTATGTGTTTGTATTAGTCTAGATTTCCACACGAGGGCGCTGTTATCTCATCTCTGCTCTTATGACCTTTATTTCGTCTTTCGTCTCTGCCAGTGGCTCTGCCTCTTCAAAGCGCTGCCTGTTTGTGAACACAACAGAGGTGGGTAGTACTCAGCTGTTTTCAGCCTGCTCCGTTACATTTCCTTGAGTAAGGTGCCAAGGTAGTAATTCTGCACGCCCTCTGTCTACACAGATTTTCAGTTTTCTGTTTCTCGTATCATCTGGTAAATTCTAAAATAAAGTACAGAGATATCGGTTTAGTAGTTTGGATTCTCTGGATCAAGTTGTTTGCAGTTAAAAGAAAAGCTTAAAATATAAAGTGTTAGCTGTAGTGGTTAGCTAAGAAACCCATTTTCACACACTTATTTTACACTAACTCTATTCTAAATTTGACATCAAATATGATTTATTTCTTTTCAAACGCTGCTGGTTTAGCAGTGAATTTCTTTTTGTATTTGCATTGTGCAGTTAAAATGCACTTTATAGGCCTATTTACATATGCAAAGAGGTCAAGGCCAGGTCAATGACCTCGGTGAAGTTGTTTAGATATTGGATATTCCACATATTCAACATTTTCACTCACAAGGGCAGCAAGACTCAAATGTTCCCAAATCAATTCTAACTTTAAAAATGTTTAATATCTCTCTCTCTTTTTAAAAAAAAATTATATTGCATGTGAATACTATTTCGTTGGGCGTACCCGATGCTTATTATTAATAAGAATTATTTTGTAATGATTTGAGATCAACATTTCACCAAACCTTGAATTTTTTAAAGAAAAAGTGTAAACTTCTGACTAAAATATTAATTAAAAAATAAATGTCACAGATGAATCAAATTTCATTGGCCGTATCCGATGCTTATCATTATGAAGATTTATTTTAAAATAATTTTGGTCCTATATAATAAATAATTTTTTGATCCTAATCCTAGAAGCTAATCCTAAATGCTTATCCTTACTGAGAAATATTTTGAATTGATTTGGAGTGAACATTTCACAAAACCTAGAAGTGTAAATTTCAGACTAAAATATTATTTAAAAAAATAATATTGCATAGGCTATCAATAAGATTTCTCTGGCCGTACTCGATGCTTTTATTTTATTTATACAGCACATTTACACAGACAGATGTCTTCCAAAGTGCCTCACACAGTAACAGACCCCTCTCGATCAAGTTCGCCTAAACACCTTGCGCCTCAACCTCCGACCAAAATCAGTTGTGCCCCAACCTGCATGTTATTGACTTACCAATGTTTTTAACTAACTACGGTAACTCTTTTGAATTGGTTTGAGGTCAACAGTTGACACAACTGGAATGTTATTGAGGAAACCAGGGGACAGGGAACGTTAATATGTTGACTGTCTGTTAATAACAACCAGAACTTTTAACAACACTGCAAGCTAACACTAACTGCATTATGTTTGGAATCATCATGTCTTTTTGCCCTTGTGAGTGAAAATGTTGAATATGTCCAATACCCAATACCCAAACAACTTCTCAGAGGCTTTACACCTCTAGTAGTACAGTGCTGCAGAACTTTTACATCTGCTCCAGCAGAAGATCATATC
This sequence comes from Mugilogobius chulae, assembly GCA_038363315.1. Lineage (NCBI taxonomy): Eukaryota > Metazoa > Chordata > Actinopteri > Gobiiformes > Gobiidae > Mugilogobius > Mugilogobius chulae. The sequence continues at coordinate 27,709,520 of CM076414.1, forward strand.
ATTATTATAGAAAATATTTGGATGGAATGATCTTATCACCGACTGAAACTACAAAAGTTCACCTGCTTCACTCACTTTGCACCATGGTGTGTCTTCAGAGTTTTCTTGCTCCACCTGGACCGCACCGTGGCATGTCTCCAGAATCCTCCTGCTCCACCTGGACCACTTCAGGTTGGTTTCCACCTCCAACTGCATCAAAACCTCTAGTGTAGGTCCTGATCAAACAGTCTCTGTTATCTATTCTCCGTCCCTCATCCATAACATACCAAGAACAATGGTAGCTCTTTAACTTAATTATTAAAAAAGAGGTAACACACATAAAAACAACTTAACCACTTTGCTCACAATGAGTTAACACTGTGACATCTAAATTATACCATTTTGAAGTAGGCCTGTCTTTTTCAGGAGGATTAGCTCATTTATGTTGCCACTGTTAACTAAAACTTTTTTTTTTTGCAAAGTAAAGTCCAATGTTTACAGGCTTACTGTCTAAGTCCCTATGCCATCTATGGCTCATGCTTCTCCTCTCATGATCTATTAAATACTGTAATATTAGTAGTACAAACAAATAATAAGAATTAAGTCCTGTAAAGATTTGAATTTTCTGAGGTAATCTGTCTTCTCAGAAATCATGTCCCTTTTTCCCTAAAATGTTGGACACATTCTGGCTTTTGATCTTCTAAGAATCCAGCCCAACAATGGCTTCCTGTTCCCAGCGTGTTACTAATGTGGGACATCTCTGCAGCAGACTTTGTATCATACAGTCTAACAAATGATTCAGCCTTGAAGCTAGCCTCTGCTTTGAGCGATACAAAGACACAATGTCAAGTGTTTAAGCATGTATTCAAATTACTTGGAAATCATTTATAAACTTTTTCATTTTGAACTGTATTGCTTGAATAGGCAACCAAGAGAGTTTGGGAAATATAATGTGGGGTTAAAGACAAATGGACCATTTAATCATAGAATTCCCAGTGAAGTAAAATTCTTTCCATGGGCCCTTTTTACTTATTTTCCATGCAAGAGATCTACTTTTTCTTATAAACAACCCATAGTTTTAGGCTATTATATTTGTATTTATTTGATCAGTTTTATCATGTGTTATTTTTAAGTGTAAAAAAAAAAAAAAAGCTTTAGGCTGCCAGTACATCTATCTGTTTCTTATTCTTCCATTTGTTGTTTTTGACAGGCCTATTCTGTTTTACAAAGCTGTTCTCAAAGGTCCTATTGAACACTAGCAGTGGTGAGTTCTATTTTAGTTGTTTTATGACTAACTCAAATCTTGATAACCAAGATATTTTTAGAAATGGAAAGTAAGGAGTAAGGTTTGTAATATGCCACTCAGTGCTTTTGAAAGATAACACAGTGGTCTGTTTTGATCAAACTTTAAAACATGAAAGAAGTGCAGCCACAACATGCCAATGTTTACAGTCAATGTTAATAAGCCGCAAATTATTCTTTATACTGAACAAATATGACCTTAACCTGATAGTGAGAATGTGGGCTGAAACAGACACATCACATTAGATCTTCAGTACAGATCTACAAAGACTTAGAGGAAATATCTTCTGAAAAATACTGTTATGGCAGAGCATTCTCAGAGCTGTATACAATAATGATAAGAAGTACAACACTTCCTTGGTGCGCCTGGCCAAGCCTATAATGACACAGATTACTGGAAGACATAAACGTGACTGAAGGGGGCCCTAAAATTAATGAATGACCCTGAGTAGCTGTAAAAGACTGGATTCAACAGGCTTATCATAGTTTTCATTTATTTGGTCATATTTATAATACAGACAAACAACCTTCAGTTGTTGAACCTTAAACAGCAATTTAGGTCGCCTGTAAGCAAAGCTCACAGGGGAATGACCACATACACAAACAACTATCACAATGAGGGACCAACACATATTGAGTTGACTTCTACGATGTCAGCTTGTGGAGAGGGCTCAGGTAAAGTAAATTATAATGCATGAATCACTTGTAAAATATAACTTAGGAACAGGGATAGTTATATATATTAACTTTTATTAAAATTATATATCTATTGTGTATCACGATAACAATAATTGGACAATATTCAAAGTGCACTGTTTAACTTTTTGAAGGTAACAATTTTACTACACAATTCGGTAGAAATAGAAAGTTAAAACCATAACCTCTTTAATAGTGCTATTTGTTATGTCATAATGTGAAAAAATGAAGGAAATATCAAGGAATATCTTTTCCATGAAAATAAGAGAAGGAGGCTCCCCTCCAGGCCAAATACAGTGGGAAGAAAAAGTATGAGCCTCCCATTGAAAAACTAGGATTTCTGCATGTTTTGGGCATAAAATATGATCTAACTTTCATCTGAGACACATTGCACTCTGTTTAAACCAATACTGCATGTTTTTATTGAGTATTTATGTATTATAACCTTCACAGTATAGAGTAAAGACACCTTTGGTTTTAATAACTGGTTGCACAGTGCTTAGGACTGATTTTAGACTTTTAATCTTTACAAAACTGTTTCAGGTCAGCCATATTCTTAGGATGTCTGGTGTACTGAGGCAGTGTGGTTACAGAATTGAACCAATTGCTACCAGAATTATACATTTGTTCTAGTTGTACCAATTGTAATTTTCATTAATGACATCGTTTCAGGTTAGAGCCCTTCTTCAGACCTCTGTAGACTCCAAGCATTATTTGAACGTGTTTTGTTTGTCAGTTTTTTTGTTTTTTTTGTTTTTTTGTGTCATTCCTCTATCCACTTTATCCCATTTATTTTTTAAATCCATTTTGATGTCACAATGTTGAACAAACTGTTTTAGTACAAGAGTAGAACACAATAAAAAATGCATAAGATATGTGTTTGCAATTTGTGTGAAATAAACACAACTCCAGGTTTATTTTTCATAAGGAAACAATACTTTAACATAAAGAATTCCTGTAGTAAGGGCCATTAGAGCAACGTAAGCCCTTATCATTAACCATATCTTGAGAACAAGAGGAACAAGACCCAGCATGACGTTTTCGGTTATCTCTGAGTAGCAGTTCAGACCAGTGAGGATTTGTCAAACCACTTCCCTAAACTGCTAATTGTAACGCTGCAACAGTTGTATTACAATTGTCTTAACCCTCTTAACTGACGGTTGATAATCACAAATGCCAGCTATCTTTGTGAATGCAAGCTTATAAAAATACAACCCATTGTAAGAAGCAATGAACCATGCCATGTAGTATTTATCTTTATGCGTTTGTTGTGCTTGAGTTGGTCAAAACCTTTGCTGAAGGATTTGTTGCGGTGTCATCTTGACATCACAGTCAGATCCAGCTGGAGCAGGGGAACTTTGAAGACACGTCACTGTCAGGTCCAAGCTGGATGGATAGGTGAGCTCAGGAGACACATCACATTCAAGTTCAGTTGGAGCAGGTGAACTTTGGGGACACGTCACAGTCAGGTCCAGGTGAACTCCGGGGACACGTCACAGTCAGGTCCAGGTGAACTCCGGAGACACGTCACAGTCAGGTCCAGGTGAACTCCGGGGACACGTCACAGTCAGGTCCAGGTGAACTCTCCGGAGACACATCACAGTCAGGTCCAGGTGAACTCTCCGGAGACACATCACAGTCAGGTCCAGGTGAACTCCGGAGACACGTCACAGTCAGGTCCAGGTGAACTCCGGAGACACGTCACAGTCAGGTCCAGGTGAACTCCGGAGACACGTCACAGTCAGGTCCAGGTGAACTCCGGAGACACGTCACAGTCAGGTCCAGGTGAACTCCGGAGACACGTCACTGTCAGGTCCAGGTGAACTCTGGAGACACGTCACAGTCAGGTCCAGGTGAACTCTCCGGAGACACGTCACTGTCAGGTCCAGGTGAACTCTCTGGAGACACATCACTGTCAGGTCCAGGTGAACTCTCTGGAGACACGTCACAGTCAGGTCCAGGTGAACTCCGGAGACACGTCACAGTCAGGTCCAGGTGAACTCCGGAGACACGTCACAGTCAGGTCCAGGTGAACTCTGGAGACACGTCACAGTCAGGTCCAGGTGAACTCTGGAGACACGTCACAGTCAGGTCCAGGTGAACTCCGGAGACACGTCACAGTCAGGTCCAGGTGAACTCCGGAGACACGTCACAGTCAGGTCCAGGTGAACTCCGGAGACACGTCACAGTCAGGTCCAGGTGAACTCCGGAGACACGTCACAGTCAGGTCCAGGTGAACTCCGGAGACACGTCACAGTCAGGTCCAGGTGAACTCCGGAGACACGTCACAGTCAGGTCCAGGTGAACTCTCTGGAGACACGTCACAGTCAGGTCCAGGTACACTTTGTTTATTCTCTTCAAAGCACAAAACATCCAGACTATTGAAGCGCTCTTGGTAAATACTGCAGTTGTACGAAGTTCCATGTACACTGTTAATTTTGAGTAAATGGGCTAAAATAAACGCCTCTTGCTTGCTTCACACCTTGCTGAAGTAATTGTGCTAGTTCTTAATATGTAATAAGACAACATTTTATCTACTTTTCCACTGTCTGTTTTCCTTGTAACATAATTTATTGTACTCAAATATCTGACATTTTTACCACATCATAACTTACAAGTTTCCGGGAATTAACATATTATGGTGGAAAGTTTCTTTCTTCCTCAAGCCCTCATCCAAATCAGCATCCAAGAAATGGCTTTACTGATAGGGAAACAGCAGTGTTTGTACAGAGGTTACTAAATAACCAGTCAGCCGCCGTTACTACAGCAGCTGCTGGCTCACTGCCATCAGTCTGGGCTAACATATGATTCAAAGGCTGTTGATAGTAAAACAGTAGCTCTTATCCAGAGGCTCATTAACAGCTGTCTTTCTTACAGACAGGCAACATAGACAGGTTCTGTTTCTGGACTGAATAATTACAAAGTAGTGTTTGATCTGCATATGTAATTTAAATTTAAAAAATCATTATAAAATCTTAAGCTATAAAATACATCTTACTGTTTTACTAACCCCTTTTTGGTTGCTATCACTGCCCTTCTAGGAGATGGTAAAATGTATTTTAGTTCTGAGTTATAGTCATGAGTAAGGATAGATTACTTCTTAACTGTTTGACATTGTTCGAAGAAGGGTTTTGCTTTAAATGAATAATGAATAATTGAATAATTATTCATTATTCATATAATTTTTAATTAACCAGTGGCAACATAAATGAATAGTTTTTTTTCTTTGCACATAGATACTGATCTTCTTGCTAAATGCTTTTTTCTATGCAGGGAAAACTGCCCTGTGTGTTCATCTGTGCCCCTTATCTCTGACCAAATGGATTTTTGTATGAAATCTTTTCGTAAGTATTGTAGACAGAGACACAAACAGTCACGTTTTTGAAGTCATGCCAGTCCACCTAGTTTTGTTTAGTCTGTGGAGAGGCTATATGGAGTCTATAGGTTTGTCTGTTGACAATAGGATTTCTTATAGTAGATACATACATACATACATACATACATACATACATACATACATACATACATACATACTTACATGCATACATACATACATACATACATACATACACATACATACTTACATATATATTTTCTGAGTTTTGTTTCATTACTTAGCATAGCAAACCTAACTAAAATAAATAAACTTTGCTGACACCTATGTGAGTTCAAGGTCAACTTTTAACATAGCTCTGCGTAATAAGAACTTCTCCTTTCCCCACCTATTTGCACAGTGACTACAAAGTGTTTGCACAGGGGGATTTTTGTGTGTTAGGAGTGGTGAGGAGACAAGAAAGAGCCAGCCTCCCCTCCTCTGCAGATACCAGCTCAAGGCCAGCTCCTCAGCCCCTCCTTACGCCGACTGGGCATTTGCATGGAGAGATCAGAAACAGGTGATACTGGCCAACGGACATGCAGCAGGAAGAGGGTGAGAAAGAGGGTGGGACCTGGAGAAGTGGCAAACCTTGAGAGTACACACCCACCTGCACAAAACACACTGTGCACCTGGGAGTCAGGCAGAAGGACACAGTCACAGCACATGTGAGTGTGTTAGCTGAACAATTGACTTTTCGATTTTGAGGCCTGAGGGAGTAAACAGATGTGCCTGCATGGATCATTGTCTTTAAGGTATGCACAGACCGGTACATTTGGTTACCTGATGTTAGATTTAAAATGCGTTGCCCTGAATATGAAGGTAAATTACTAATATGAGAGAGAGATTGATTGCTTAATTTTTTATTGTTTTATTATTATCATAATTTTTAATTACACATTTTGCACAATGTATAGTTAAAGAAATGTTTTGACATTTTATTGCAGTTCATGATAGCCATCATCAAATACTTATAAAATGTAAACTTTCTTTGCTACTTTTTATTTTTAATTTTTTATATTTTTTATATATTTAATAAACTTGAGTCATATATTTTACAAGATTGTTACAGTAGTGAAACAATATGACCATTTCAGAAACCATAAATACAATATTAGGAAGCAGTTGCTTGCTTGTGTAGGTTATGAGGTCAGTTTTTGAGTATATTAGCTTGGACTTATAGCTCTATTTGTATAGTTAGTTTCCATATGTAAAGATAATAAAATTGTACAGGTGTGAAACCAGGGTCAATTCAAACCTATGCTGTTCACCATTTATTGAAAATATTTGTTTATACTAAAGCAGAGTTTCTCAAACTGTGGTACCAGGTCCCTCTGCTTGAGGCTGGAATATTTATTTAGATGTGGTTTAGTCTTATTTATACCATTATGAGCTCTAATATACTGTATGTATGCCACAGGTACCTGGAGATCTTAGGTTGTGGGACATTTGTTTTTGTTGTAGTGTTCATAGCACTAAAGACAGAATCATATGCTCTACTCGCTACTTTTCTTTGCACTACTATGTTAGGTGCACACACATAGCAGGTGGATTACACCTGTCCTGCTGCCTTTGTTCCATGTGTATTTACTCTTCTTTCCTATAGCCCATAGGCTTCTTGCACTTGTTAGCACAGCAGCCTAATCCAATGTTTAGTTAACCCCAGTTCCAAAAGCCAGTGTATCAAGTTTCATGTACCGTGAGCTTTAGAAACAGGTAGTGCAACATGTGGGCTCATGACAGTTGAACCGAAATGTGCTGATGCCACACAAAGAGGCTTAAGTGCAGGAGGGTTCATAGGAATGCACTGAACAACATAGAAACAGTTATCTTTGTGACTGGGGCTTGTGTAGGTCAGTGGGGCACAGCAGGAAAAAACATTGTTACTGATATGAATCTAGGCTGTAACAGATCACAAGACATGTTCTCTGTCTGTGGTAATAAAATCTGTAGCAATAGGTGTCAGTGTTTGTTTTGACCAGTACTGATGAAGAAAGTCAGCTCTCTGCTGGACTCTGAACAACCTTCTTTTGCCCCCTCGTGTCTATCTATAGATTCAGAGAGTTCACACACCACTCCTAGTTACAAAGTGCACTGCAAAACCATTCATTTTCGATTCACACAGAGCACAGAAGTCAGTTGGCTTGTTTATATTTTTAAAAAGCTAGTGTTTAACTGATTTAATCACTTCCTGTTTCTATTTCAATGGGGTTTTCACTCTCAGTCTGCAAGGAATAAATGCTATAAGTTCAGACAGTAAGAGAGTGAGTTGTTTTCTCTGACAGCATGTTAGTGACTTTACAGATCAGGAAAACATTTCACAAAAGGACATTTGTTGTATGGTCATGTTTATTAAGGGAGGTGTTTGTCAGTGATAACGCTAAAGATTAGCAGTTTAAGAATCAACAGCTCAACTGACACTTTATGCAGAGTCAATATACAGTCTGTGGTTTGACTAGTTTTACCTTTTTCTGCCTTAGAAATGAAACTGCCCTTCTTTTTGTTTGAATTGGGCATCTGTTACCTCTATAATAAGCCTTACAAGCATGATAATGAGTTGAGATAACATAATGTTTATTTTGAAGGAAGTTACCTTAACACATGTAAAACAAGAGAGACACTACAGGCAAAACTTTTTTGTGTCTTTTTAAAGGAATTAGAAGCTTTTGTTCAAATCCAGTTTTAAGTAAACTGAGAGAGGGTGGGGGGGCTTTAAACTATAGATGGAAAGCAGAGACAAAGGCTTTATTTTGTTGGTTATAGACCAGTTGTGCCAGTTATTATCCGGTTTGGAAACAAGTTTAACTTAAGGAAGAAAACTACTATTGTAGAAGTCAGCAGAAAGAAAGAGAAAAGAAAGAGAACATTCATTAATTAACAACAAAACAAAAGTTTTCAAGAGACAGTAAGACAAAAAGACAAAATCATAAAAAATAAATGTAATATTAACCTGGAGTAACCCATGACCAGGCCTTTTTAATGAGTGATTACTTCTGATCCAAATGAGTTCTTTACAAAAAACAGTATATTCATAAATATCTTTATAATCTGATGTCCCCTGTGCTGTAGGACACATCATCAAAAGCAAATTAGTGATGTTGAAAGATTTAATTATCATGACAAATCTGATAAACCTTAAAGACGAGAGTATTTTATTTAGCAACCTTCTGATAAAGACAGTGTAAGTTGCATTTTAAAACATCAGTGTGAGTAGGGCTATATGCATACTTTGAAGTAATGACACAAATGTGTTGATCAGTAGACGGAGGGCAAATTATAGCATATATAGCTATAATTATTGCAAAAGAATGTGTTCTCATACTAATAATGCAGGTTGAATGCCAGAGAAGTCTGAAACGCAGCAAGAATTTCAAGGGTAGATTGAGCGATTAGGCTCCAAACAAGTAGCCACTTTGTGCAACAGCAAGCATCTGGTCAAAGTGACCAAGAGGGCAGAGAGAAGGGAACCCAGGTGATCCAGTCATAGGCACAATGTGTCCTTCACAGCCCCAAAAAGCATCAAACAGCCACATATGACGACACGTTGTGCTTATTATTGAGATCACGCTGGAGTGAGCCAAAGAAATGTGCTTTCAGGATATCTGAACCCCATTCCATCCTTTGCATTCTTTACATAGTATCACTCAACTGACCCCAGCTTTTGTCTAGTCCAAGGTCAAAGGTCATAGGGGAAAACATTAAGATGATACAAACACTGAACTTGTTTAATTTGTAGTTCTGAAAACCAGCTCGGTTTTGATGTAGAAAAGCACTTCAAAGTTTAGTTTTCAGCCTTGGGCGACACACCATAAACTGTATTAGAGCAACATTTGCATTTTACTCTAATACAAAATATCTGATTATAATATCAGTTAAATACTGCTGTTTTTGCCAGTTAACCAACACATCTACACTATAAAGCTGTTTCAGGTCACAGAGCAGGACAATATATCTATATTTATAAAACTAAGCACCAAAGTTATTAAGTTCAGTTAATTATTCACTGGTTTAATTCCAGGTTAGAAATAATTGATTATTGACCTAATTGAACCTAAGTAAAAATCTAAAAATGAATAACTGAAGCATGGCAAGTTCACTGTAGCTATAAACTTGACATTAACTTTCACCTTTATGCTGAAGTATTTTGGTTGTGTTTTGCTTAAAAACTGCTGGTTGTGTGAGGATAGATGAGTCCTCTAGTGGACAAAATAGATGCTACAAAGCAGTTTGCTGAATCTTAGTAAAGTCAAACGAAAGAAAAAATGAAAAATTAGTTTCTTACTAAACATTTGAAAAAAACGCAATAGGTCTCCTTTAACAATAACCATCAAGATTTTGTACTTTTTTCTTTTGTATTGACTTGTCTCCCACATGTTCTTCCTTCTTGCTTTCTCAATACAGTTACATCCTACTCATTGTTGACACTCACCTACACAGGACAGGACAAAATCTTAGTTACAACAAACTTTTTAACGTGGGTGTTGTTTAAAGTCCTTAACCATCACACTTTCCTTGCCATCCGTTGAAACTCACGTCTACATTTGTGTCTCTCTTTAGGTCATTTTGAAGACTGTTACCAGACCATGAACATGGATCAAACCTCCTACGTGTGGCATGTGCCTGTTGGCCCCGTGGAAGACGCTGGACCACTGCAGAAAAAGATCTCCGTCACCAACTTACCGGAGTGCTCCATCTGCTACAACAGCTACGACAATGTATTCAAGACACCCAAACGCCTGGACTGTACCCACACATTTTGCCTGGAGTGCCTGTCCCGCCTGATGGCCGTGTCCGTCGATCAGGGTGACGCCGAAGGTAGCAGCAGTCTCTCTTGTCCTTTTTGTCGTCACCCCACCTTGCTAACTGCAGCGGGACCCCAGCTTTGCCCACGAGTCATGAGATCCTTAACACTTTACCGACTCCTTTCCAACAAGAGGAGTCGGTCTGGATGGAAGGGCAGAAACTGTGCTATAAAAGAAGAGACTCTGCAAGCGCCGAGCCGGACAGTCCCACGGCGTTTTGTATTTGCATTGACATTGGGGCAAGTAAGTCGGTGGACATCCCGACACAGACTCAGATCAGGTCAACGGGGTTTTTCGGACGGGTATCTGATTGGAAACGCATGGTGCTGTTCATAGTGATGATTGTTTTACTTGTGGTGGTGGTGCTGTGGCCCCTGCAGTGTGTTTTCAGCACAGGTAACATGCGCTGTGTATCCCAAGATCCCACCCAGCCCCCCTCCACTGCATCGCCTTTTACAATTCCACGGGGGCTCAAGTGAGGGCCACCCATCTTTTACAAACAGCCCTGTCTCATGCTGTTATAGTTTTGTTTTGTTTTTTCTCAATGCTTCCCAAGTTTATAGAAATGGTAAAGGAGCCAATCTACTTTTTATTTAGCCATGTCACAGCTGTTTCCTTATTTTTTGAAGGATTCATACTTTTTTAAGCACGTGGTTAAGATACTTTTTCTGCAATTACATTTTTTTTAACACATAGCAAAGTGAAACTGGAGTGGACCAACCACCCCGAATCACAGCCAATTAGAGTGCTGCATTCAGCTATTCCTATCAAAGTTTACTAATTTATTACTAAAAAAAGTCAGGTACTCCCAGCTTTAAACAATTATACACATTTTGAAACATATATCAGTGTAGAGCCACAGATTGCATAAAAAGGAAAGGAATTGGTCAAACATTTTCATCTGATGTTGTTTTGTGAGTCAAATTATTATTAGCGCTTGAAGCATTTCTTTAGATCTGAATCACATCATGTTGACTACTTAAGCTATGACAGCAGATCTTTCTCAGTTTTTATTGTAAAAAACACTACTTTTGGTTATTGAGCCCTTTTAGCAGGATGGTATACTTAGCCTCTTGGCCATAGTTTGAACTTCTTCTTCCTAAATAACATTTAAAACACTTAATTGTTAAAATTGGCAAAAAATACTGATGTAATGTAAAAAAAAAATTACATAGAGCACCTGAGGTTCAAAACCCATCCTTCTCTGATCTTAATTTACAATTTTACATGACATTCAAGGTCATTTTAGAAGGTCTTTTTTGTTTATTTTGTTTTCTATTTCACTGTCTTCTTTTGTGTTCAAACAAAGCAGCAGTTGAACTTGTAAGAAAGTGTCTGTTCTGCTAATCTGTATCAAAGGCTACAATTTTTCAAAAATGTTAACTACGTGACACAATGAAGTTTTTTCAAATGTCATTTTGGGCCTTTTCTTTGAAAACATCGTCAGTTCGCGCTATAAACTGGACACTTTGTACATGTATAAATGTAATAAATGTAATCCGATTGCACATTGTTTGAACCATGGAGCACCAAAGATTTCCAAAGACTCAGAAATACTTTGTCTCTTTGCTTCTCTATACTGACACGTACAGGCATCCATTACAGATGTTTTTTGTTCTTTAATCAACAAATGTGGTCCGACATGCTCTTGGCAAGAATACACAAGAACAAAGGAGGATTTTTTCGGAGGGTCCTTGGTTGTGACATTCACACACTGACATTTACAGATGAAATGTGAACTTTGCTTTTGGCTGCTGCCAGGAAATCCGTCAGAAAATGGAACAAAAGTGATGTGCCAAGTCGTTTATATTGTACATTGATTTTTGTTGTGTTTTTTTGACTACCTTGTTTACAGAATAAACAATTTGAAGGAAAAAAGGTTTTCATTTCATAGTTTTTATCATTTGATCTAAATCTGAATGATTTTTCATTTGAGACAACAATAGCTACGTCATTGACAGTAAAACATGAAGGAAGTGTTTATTGCCAGACAAGGTGTGCTTTGCTAAAGACCCACGCAGAGTTGATAAGCGTGTCCCAATCAACCTGTGGCTAAATACTACTTCCTTATACCACACAGGAACTGGCAGTAAACAAACTTTAGGCCATAGAATTACTTCAATAATTGTCTCTATTTCAATATTTATCTCTTTAGGAATAGATACAGAGCAGGGGAGTTTTCAACTTGAGACAACATTTATGTTTGTTTCTAATTTGGAACCACTTTCTTGAAATAATGTGAAAAATAAAGTAAACATCAGGCGAAGGCAAACATTGTAAAAGGTTTGAAATGTTGGTGGAACTTATAATTAAAAAGTGCACAGAAGTAAACCCAGAAAAACAGAGTTTATTTGACGTAATCACTATAAGAGAGAATAGACTGTTATTAGATGTTAGCATTTATGAATTGCACAATGATAATATGGTGAATAATGGGTTTTACTTAATCTAAGCTTCAAATGAGCTGTGATTCAATTGCTCCCTCTTGTGGATGGTAAATGATAGAGCACACTTGCTTTGTTTTTGGAGCACCACTGCATTAGAGAATAATAACTACCAAATAGGTTCTATTCACGTTACATCACAACATTCTATAAGTCAATAATGTTTACACATATTAATAATATTAATAATTATGTAATTGGATGTAGTCATCATCTGAAATCACATTTTAGATTTCAAAATACATATAATATACATATAAAACTGATTAAAAAGTAAAGTACTCACATGTGGGCCCTACCACCTTTCCAAAATAATAATAACAATATTAAAAAAGATTATATTAAATTATACTATATATACAGTATATATAAAAAATACTCCCCAAAACCTAAAACTCATTGTTAATGAAAACATCTGCTTGTGAATTGGCAGTTAAACCGCCCGTTATCAAAGAAAAATTAAAGCAGACTTTAAAATCTGATGTTCTTTTGTGTGTAGCTTGTTCTCACTAATAATTAGTTAATTATTAATCAAAGCAAAACTACAAAGTCTCTGCTTAATGAAAATATCAGCCAGTTTGTGTTAAAACTGGTTCTGAAACAATAATATGAAGAAGAAAACAGGCTCTTTTTTCTTATGACATTGTCACATTCTTCAGCATGAATGTAATATATGATGCATTTTCCTTTTGGCTTATGGTATAGTTGTAAATAGTCTTCAAAGTATGTTCTTGAGATAATAACAAACACATCTTAGTAAAGTTGCCATATCTTTTTATTAAGGTTTAGCGAGCCAGTAAACTTACTCACCAAATACAAATCCTTTCAGATAAAACACAGCTTTGTTTTTCCACTGTAGTACAAACTCAAATAACAAATTCAAAAAGCACACAAAGCTCAAGAGTGCACAATGAGATTCTCTCAGTCAGTCCACATCCACACAACCTGAGGCCAGGCAGACTGCAGTTTTCAAGTATCGATATTTCACAACAAACAGAAGACATTGAAATACAAAACACTCTCAAACAATAAATGAGTTCTCATTCATCGCACAAATCACAGTCAAAGAGGAAACAGCAGGATTCAGCACACTGCTACAGCTAGCAAAGTCCTTTTCAGAAATCTTCAAAATAACACGAAGCAGTCTCTGATGAGGGAGAAAGAGCAGCGGGACGTGTGAATGGAAAATAAGAGTTTTTATGTGCTTATGTTCCATCAAAGCACTGAGGCTCATCAGCTTTCACACAGAAAGCTGCAATAGTTCATGAACTGTACATACTGAATATAATTCAGGTGTTTGTAAAGTTCATAGCATAGATCTTTCAAAGCAAAGTTGTGGTGGCATTCTATTATTATTTGTATCATACCAGATAGATCTAAAAAAGACAGGCATATTTGGGTATGAAAATGTACTTTTAGTTTAATATTTTTAGTGCAGACGGTATGGAGGTTGGGTTTTTGTAGAATCAGCATCACTCTTGAGACCAGAAAATATGCAAAAAAAAAAAAAAAAAAGCTGGTATTGCTACTTGTAAAAACTTTTTAATATGAGATTTTCACTGGTTTGTCACCATCTTTACATTTGTAGATATTTCAGGGCTGACTAAAAATAGCTCGCAGTCTGTGTGAGCTTGTGGCTGAGCTCCAGGCTCCTTATCACATCAGTGACGTGGCCTACTCTCCACGGCATCATCGAGCCTGGATTATGGCCATCTCCTAAATTACTTTTTGGAGACAAATCTATTCTTCAATCTGGGCAGATGGCCATCTGGCTCACAGTAATCGTGCTGTGTCCCTGGTTTCCTTTGACCATCTCGGACAGATGTCCAAGTGCTTCAGACCGGCTGATTATCAGAGAGACAAGCTTAGGACCACTACACACTTGACACAGTCCCATTCAGGAGTTACAATACACTACACAGCACAGCTCAAAGATCAGGTTTTAGCAGTACAACTGTCTATGACACTTCCACACAGACACATTTTGCCAAATACTTGTCATAAGTTATGATCAACTGTTGAAAGTGATTTCCTAATATTTTTGCAGTTTTAACAGTATCTGACTGTTTTGTGTTTTTGAACTATGCATGGTTTACTACAAATCTTTTTTGTAATAATCATAATTAAATACAGACAAGTGGGCAGGGATAGGTGGTGGGTGAAGACAGGGCTTTTCTGATGACTCAATCATCAGCTGCAAGACAAGACTAGATTATTTAAAGATGCATGAATCATTCTTAATAAAACTTTGATTAGACTACTTATGAGAGAAGGCAGTTATAACAACGTTAAAAACTTACACAATAGGTCTCCTTTAAGGTTATGGTCACAAGACTATTCAACTAACTATGTGTCCCTTGGGTACATCATCTGTTTTTTCCATAGTATTGTATACTGTAAGACATTACCTTCATTGTAATCACCACCCAGCAGTATTAGAAACTAGCACTGAAACAAGCTCCAGTATGTCAACTACATTTTCATCTTTAAGAACATACATAAGAAAAGCATACCATCAGATTCAATCACCATGTATGGACAAAAAACAAAACAAAAAAACAATAAAAGTTGTTAGATGACTCATGAATGCAATGCTGAGAAAACAGCATGACTCCTTCACTTCTCTCCTAATTTGGAGAGACAATGGCTTTAGTCCTCAAGGTCTCTCTAGCAGGTTATCCAGGAGCCCTTATGATCCACAGCTGAAAGCACAAATCCAACTGCAGACAGCTTACTCCAAACCTGTCCAGTTAAGCTCAGCCTCCACAGTGAAAGTTCCCGGTACAAGGCACTTTACAGGACAGAAATCAGACCTGAGGAGGAGCCTGGAGCAGTGTGCTGGGAAGCCCTGTCCATTGTCCATCAGCAGCATGGTCAGGACTACAGCCAACTCCTGTTATTCCTGGACCACACCTGGAGAGCTGATACAGGGTCCTTCAAAAGAACCGCACAGCAATACCGCTGCAAAACATAGATAGTAATTAAAAAAAAAAAAGACTGGAAGCAATGATACGGTGTATAAATATATTCATGGTGTCTATTTTACACGCAGGTAAACTTTACACATAATGTACATAAAGTACAAAAATAACTTTTTTTTAAGATAGGCTATAAATAAATACAGGATTAAAAAGTCTAAGTTAGTCATATGTGTACATTTGAGACCAGTAAGTACTGTAGTTTTGGCTAGAAGCAAAAGTCAATTTTGAAAACAAATTCTTGATTGTATGGCAAATTAAAATCCAAAATCTGACACAGTAGAAGTAATACTGAACAGCGCAACATCTCCACCCAGACAGAATTTCAAACAAACATAGTCAGGTCTACCACCCCCTGTCTTTGCTTCTATCTCCAGGTATTGTGTAACACAAATTGATTAGAGTTTAAAAAGCAGAAGTCGTATTTTTAAGAAGCCGTGCCGCCCCAGTCAAACTTGTAATCAAACTTGTAATTCCAGACATCAATAAAGTTTTTGTATCTGAACAATGAATTTTGCTCTGCTTTAGGCTCTGATTTATAAAAATGCTCAACAACGACATTATTGGAGTTTCTAATAATAGGAATTAGAAACTCCATCAAGAGTTTCTAACTGTAATTATAAGAGTTTCTAATAGTTTCAAACTCTTTTTGTTGTTCAATGCAGGATTATAAGCTTAACCTTCCCATACTTTCAAATACAGTAGAGTAGATAGTTACATAAAGTTAAACTTAAAATAGATGGACCTAATTCAAAGCTCACTGGCTAAATTACTTGCTGCAACATTTGACTCTTATGCCTGAGATTCAGAACACTTTTTCTAATGGAAAAATGACCTGGTCACTAAGCCCTCGATCATGTCTTGTGGCAAATCCAAATTGTACCATGCACAATTAGTTTGTTTGCGTAATGAACAGGAGACAAAAGAGCTTATTGGTTTGTCATTTATAACAAAATGAAGCTTTTCTCAGGTCACATCAAAAGAGTTTTGTGCTTTGCTAATTGATTTTCCAGAAATCCACAATGTTTTTCCAGTTTCCGTGATATTTTGTAATTAATTTTTTTCTTGTAAGAGGCCGTGTTTGTTTTAATACAAGCACCCTAAGTGTCAAATCATGTCCACTTAAACTATATATTTTTATTAAAATACACAGAATTAATACTCTGGATTTTCTATGTAGCTGATACTTGGTCTGTCATAAATTTAAGAAGATCAGTGCTGTTTGTGTAAAATCTCATATCAATTATACTCTTAGGTCAAATCCCGAAGACATTATCCTGTGCTGAATAGTTTATATTTTTTGGCAGTTTGCAGTGCACAGAAATAAAAACTGAGTTGTTCCTTAAGATACTTACAGAGAAGTGCACCATGACCTCTGTCATCTTAGTTCTACCTCCTGGTGTTACTGCTAAAAGACGACTGAGGAGTTTTAAAGTTGATGTTCTCATACACACTGGACGCATCATCATTTGTCAATCTGAAACAGCAAATTCAAATCCAGCTGGTATAAGTACAGTACATTTTGGAGTAACAGTAATTATGACTTACACAGAAGATGATCGTGAGGAGCCTATGTTACTTTTGGACCTGGAGTTGGTCATGTGTCCATATTTGATATTGGAGTATTCTCTCTCCTTCATCTTATTTCTCTGTAAAAAGAGAGAACAGAATAAATCAAGAGCTAACCAGAACCAGAGGGGTGCACTGCAACCTCATTCTCTTTGTGCAGCTGAGTGAAATGCATTAGTCTTTATTATAAAAATCCATACTGAATCTAGGACAACTGAATATGTGAAACTATATTACATTATAATGTTACACGATTAGTTTTTTTGTTATTCAGGTCAGCACCTGTTGGGTTTAACTTATTTTGTGAAAATACCAGACACTCATATTAAATAAAATAGCCATCTTTTTCACCACCTTTGCTCTCCACAGCCACAGATAACCTTTCCTACCTGCTCCTCCTCCAGCCTCTTCTGTACCGTGTCGATGTACTGCTGCACTGCCATGTAGATAAACTTGTACTGAGCCTCGGTTTGGACCATCCCGGACCTTTGCTGTCGCACCCACTGGATTGTCTTTGGGATGTCAATGTCACAGTCCAGCCCTGGGACACACAAGGGGCTTTAATGCACTGAATGTTCCATATGGAAATGTCAGTTCACTCAGGATGGCCTACCTTGCCTGTTAATAATGTCAATGAGGATGTCAATGACAATAATGGTGCCTGTTCGACCAATACCAGCACTGCAAAGAGACAGGCGAAACATGGGACTCATTTAGCGGCTGTTTTACGAGTGGTTAGGGATGTCAGATCCAGTTTTAGTGTAAGTACTTTACAATTATTGACACCATGTTCAAGTGTGTGTAACAAATTACCGTTTTTTCTATGTAACAAGCTTCACAAAAAAGCATTCCAAATGATAAACTAACATAACAATAACATAAAATATCAGTCTTGTTTCAAGTTTACTTCTTTTTATTTTAGCTTGAATAAAAAATGTTGCTTTCTGAAAAATTGTGTTTATCAAAAAACCTCAGCTAACAGTGAAAATATTTTGGAATGAGTGTTTGACCCGTAAGATGTCACTTGGAAGAAGCTTATCTCAGCAGTGGTGTTTTACAATGTGAAACTTGTTGCATTTGTTTGTAACAAATGACTAGCTGGCTACATATTCTACCTGCAGTGCACCACAATCGGCCCGGCAGTGGGCATAGTGCTCTGAGTGCGATTGACCTCTTCCAGGAACCACAACACTCCTCCGGGCTCATTTGGAACACCATGATCCGGCCACGTCAAGTACTGGTAGTGCCAAATGTACCGCACCGGCTCCTTCTGCACAAAAATACACGAGTTATTTATTTATGTGAATACTTCAGTAACACACCAAGGACTCAAATCATTCAGATTAAAAATCAGACGCGAGTTAGTAAAGTTAGTTTTTATTGACTAAAGGTTACTCTTTAGAAAACGTGCCAATGTCAAAATTTCACAGCTAGTTACTATTTATTTACTCTGTTTGTAAATGTGAAATTTTCTTTTTTCTGTCTGTAAAAACCTTTTAATAGTTAAAATATTAACCGTTTTATAAAGTTCTCTGAAGCATTTAAATCTAGATACAAAACAATAATTAGAGTAATAAAAATGTCGGTAAAAGAAAAAAAAAAATTATTTAGTTAATTCAATAACATAAAATCTAATTTTCGCATTGTGAGAACTGTGAAAGTTGTACATAAAATGTTCCAGTATGACTGCAAAAAGTACTATCAAAGTTATTAACAAATTCTAATACATATCTGGGTACCACTTTCTATTAACACCTTAATTGGCCTTAGTAAACATGAATAAAGCATAAATAAAGCCTTAATTATTCATGAACTAATGGTGAATTAATGAATGAAAAAGTTTATTAATGCTTAGTAACTACTTAACTAAGGAGCTAAGGTTAGGATTTAGGGTTAGGGGTCAGGATTCGGAGTAATTAAGTAGTTACTAAGCATTAATAAGCTTTTTCATCTATTAATTAATCATTTGTTCATATTTCATAATTTGTTCATAATTAAGTCTTTATTAAGGTGTTATTAATGATTTACTAAGCTTAATTATTCTGTAGTTATTCTAAAGTGTTACTCATGTCTGTATTTGTGCAAATTTTACTGGACAAGTAAAATAATTTTCCAACTGAACAAACCTTTTTCTACTCTTTCTAGAAAAAGGTTTGGTACTCAAAGAAAAAAACTCTGCATTTACAGTACATAAAAATGGTGCTTGAATCAAGATAAATGTTTCATGTTCTATTGAACAAACTAAACTTGCCAAAATGTATTTGCTAAAATCAAGATAAATGGATAAATGTTGGCAGTGGGTCAGCACTGATTGGCTACACTCTTGTACTGACCCGGTCCAAGCGCGTTACTTCCAGCTTCTCAGAATGTAGTCCTGGGCTGGCCTCTCATCCACGTTCCTTACCAGGATCTTGCCATATTCCTTTGTCCCATTGAGATCGGGCCAGTACCGCACACACTTGTTCTGTTAGGGATTTAGGGGGGCAGAGAGGGGGGAAGCTGATGAATTAGACAAAGTAGAACACATCCCAAGCTGCTTTGCAATCAGCTTAAGTGTCATAGTATCCTGGTGTCATCAGCAGGCCCAGAGACACACCGTCTGAATGAGCTTATGTTCTCCAATAACCCCTCTGTATAAGGACGTGTCAACACTATAGTAAACATAGGGTTTAGACAACAGTAGTTAGCATTTTCCCTGCTTTATCTAGCTTAACATAAACAAGTTAGTACACATTTATCTGTTTCCTACTTTGTTTTGCTTCTAAAACAAAAGTATATAATATTTTTAAACCAATTTTTTAAACCAATGTGACAGAACATATTTTGATATTGTACATATATTTACACAATGTTCTGAGAATGTGGTTCTTATTAAAGAAACTGAGAAAAAGTTCAATACACTTATAATTTTACTTAAGGTCGAAAATGCAGACATATGACAGATCATAGATACTGTAACACACACACAAATGAACAGATAACTAGTTAGTTTTTGGCTACACTAAGGGTAGAATGAAATTCTTTTTTTCCCTGCAATGTTAACTTGCATGCATACTTTGAGCTGATAACTCACCCGTCCTCTCTCCATTTCTTTGGTTGTCATGACAATGACCCGTGTGTTCTCTTGATAGACCATTTTCCAGAAATCTAACACAGTGTTCTGGAGACAGCCCTGTGTGGCTATGAAAAATTTAGCCTCATCTCCATGTCGCCCATCTTCGTGGAAACCCTGCAAAATCAGTCAAAACTGAGTTCTGTTTGTCATAGCATAATGAAAATAAACAAATAAATAAAATTAGTCTGTGGTAAATCTTTTAATGAGCAAAAAATTGTGTTAATTTTGACTCAACTTACTTGGATGTAATTGGCGTTAATGTAGTCAGACCCAAGAACGTCTGGGTCTGTTTCTCTGATTTCAACACGTGTCGTATCGACTAGAAAACACATTTTTATTATTATGCATCAGTATAAAAAGAGACAACCATAATTTATATTTCTCATATTTTCTAAGAAATGTTATGACTTTGTGGTGATAGTTTCCACAGGAAGCTGGAGTGACAGGAAGTGGCAGCGCTGTTGTGACTCACATGGGAGGATATTCTTGTAGCGGTTTTTACTCTTGTTCTCTGCCTTCTGGCCTTCTTTCCGGGGATACAGCAGTTTACACTCCTGCTGTTGAAGTACCTGAAGAAAAGAGAGAACAATAGGTTAAAGAATTGCAAAAATATGTGTAATTTTAAACACAATAGCAGATCAGAAAAGGATCTTAATATGTGGGTGTTCAGGGCCAAAGTTTCAACTAAACAAAAGAGGTACAAAAACTGAATAAATATTAAGCTATGTATAAAGATAACATTTCCAAAATGCCATCCAAAATGACTTTCAGAAATACAGCAAAGTAAGCTAAGTAGGTAACAGTTGGATAAAGATATGCAGACTCCTAGTTCACATGATTAGTAAACTAATCCATGTCTTTAAACTTTAAACTATAAACTTTATAAAAGGGCAAACTACTGACAACTTTGTAAAAAATAAGACTTGTTGCTGAGCTCAGATCTATCATACATGGTGACACTCATTGACTTCACACAGCGGATATGAATGACATTTATGACTGCTTGGCTGAATAAAAATGACAGAAACAGGAACGTGTCGTGGACTGGAGATAAGGCCAAGCTGACATCGTTACTCACGCAGACACCCTGAACACAGTTGACTCAGTTTAAAGGACAAGGAAACAAATAAAAACATGGGAAAACAATTTGAACAGGTTTTTCAGTACAAAAGTCAGTACAGACAAACTAGGCTTAAAGGTCTACAATGACAGCTGATGTATTGCACCATAGCAAACATTTGGGTTTTATCTGTCAATAGAGCAAAATCTATATGAACCTGATGCCCTCTGCTTTGACCTACAGTATATCTTAAGTACATTTTACAGTGTATGCTTTTTGCTTTATTGTATTTTAGAATCAATATCTGTACTTTCTAATTTTCTACATTTCACCAAGTTTGAAAATAACCTCTTTTTTTTTTTTTACTATTTATTGAGAAATTGATTTAGTTCATTTAGAAGAGTTTAGAGTTAACTTTGAGAAAAATATGTAAACACTGCAAAAAGATTTGATATAGTCTTGCCAAAAACAATGAGAATTCAGAAATTTAACCTTAATAGGCTTATTTATTTTTCTAAGCCGTATTAGAATAAAATTACTTTTTGGTCACATATTTCATTTGTTGCAAGATTTTTGTCTAATGCAATTTGCAAACATTTTGGCTTGAAAGAATAACATAATTATTGAAACAAGTTGAATAATCTAGGTCTATATAACAAAACTATCATATCCAGAAAAAAAATACAATAAATAACTATTTTAATCAAGATTTATTTTTAGCCAATCTAGACATATTTTTTTTCTGTGTACAGTTCTCGACATGTCTGGAATATTTTTACTTTTTTTTTACTTTCACTTTTTTTTACTTTCATGCCATTTTTACTTTCATGTCATTTTATACAGAAAAAAAAAGAAAAACAAATGTCAAGGTTACCTCAAATTCTTCCCAGAATCCTTGCTTGGGCTTCTCAGAGTTGTCAGCTACTTTGTTGAGTTCTCGTACTCTGTTCTCTATGTTGGCAGCGTTTATTCTGGTAGCATTAAATGGCTGGCAGAAAATACATTTCAGAGAACAACATTAACTGACACTCATTCATTAAGCATTTCAGAACATGTTTTTGTACCTGTTTCAAGTGCACCACAATGCCACTCTTCTCCACCATGGGGTTCTTCCTGTAGTGGTCCACCAGGTCTGCCAGCGTGTCAAACCTCTCTCCTCCGCCCACGTCGTATTTACCGTCCTGAGGAGGACACTTTGCATTAGTTAACAGGCCTCTGCATTGACAGGCCTGATGCATGCTGTGGAAAAGCCTATTGACCCAGCTGTTAAATGGCCTGCAGCAAATTCTATCAAGAACACATTAGACTCTTCTGAAGCAGAGTCTCGCTCAGAACAGAGAGGCTTCAAAACACTAATTGAAAACATTATAGATTCTTAAAACGGACAGATCCTGCTTTACAATAACTTTGATAAATATATACAACCTGCTTCATTTTGTTAATCTTTATTGGTGAATCTTAAATCACATCAATGCATTTAATTAAATGCATTTGTATTTAATGAAAATGGAAAAATATGTGGTCAGGATAATGTCAGCGATGGAAAAAGTTGTGTTATAATACTGTATGTTATGTAACTAGGTTAAAACTAAGAAACTAAAAGTTTGTGGTCGGAAAAAAAGGTTTTGCTAACTGAGGCTGATACCCACAGAATAAGTACTCAAGAAGGTGATGTGAAATATAAGTGATAGTGAGTAATTTGTTTTTTCTTTAAGCAAATTGTGGCTTAAGAAAACAGACTCGTGTTGAAGTGGGGCTGGGTGTCAAATCAAAGCACATTACAGTTTGTAATATTATAGGTTTTCTGTGTCTTGCAAGGTAAGTTTTTATTTCTTACACTGCAAAAAATGAATTTCAAGACAAGTTAAAGTTGCTTTTAAACCTAATTTCAAGCATTTTGACTAATAAAATCTTGATTTATTGAAGAGACATAGATTATTTTCCTTGTTTCAAAGTGTTTCAAACTGATTTCAAGACATTACTTCTTATTTCAAGCCAAATTATTTGCCACTGAGTTAAGGAAACTGTTCTAACCCCATTGGCAAGTTTTTGTTCTTATTTTAAGCCAAATTCCCTAAAAAACAGTTAAAAATGTCTTGAAACTAGTGAAATACTCAAAACAGCTCAAATCTGGATTAAAATTCTAATTCCAAGTCATTTTAAGTAAGTCTAGATTTATAGTTTTTGTAGTGTAAGTCTCAAATGTGGTCACATATTTCTCACTGAACAAAATGTTATATAAAAAATGTAAAGCAGAATCAATTTATCACAACTACACCTTAATAAATAAATAAATAAATAAATACAAACCTTAATAAGCATGGACAAAGACTTCTAGTGAACAAATCATTACTATTTGATCAATATAAGTTAGGTATGTCTTGCTCATGCTTTATTAAGGCATTATTATAAAGTGCTACCAATGACTCATTTCTGTTTGCACATTTACAATATAGGTGTAAAAATGTCTGCACGGTTGTGTTCTCAGTCTTTTCACTTTTCCTCACCTGATAACGTATCATGACATGTGTAACCTTGGTCTTGCGATCATTGTCATGCTTTTCTTCATTGGTGAGCACCGACAGCACAAAGTCTCCCGGTTTGCTCTGGCTCTCTCGGACCAGAAAACTGCCCGCTTTGCCTTTTTCTGTGAGGAGTTTTTCTGCATCGCGCCCCGACAGATGCCCATGGTACCACCTGCATAAATACATTCACTTTTTAATTGCAAAACACAGCTTGCAGGTTCACACCACGAGCTTGAATGTGCAGAAGATAGTGGTTTACTTTGTGCCATGTAACTTGCACACTTGACATAAGGTCCGTGGTGGTTACATATATTTCGGGTGCGGACTCCCACTCAACATGCAGAGTGCCTGTATGTGTTGTTTATGTGCCTGTCGCTGATATTCTTTTCCTGTGTGCTGAGGGAGAGTGTGTAGGAGGCTGTGACACGAGGCACACATCGAATGGAAAAACCGCATAAACCAAAAATACAGACTTGTTTTTGAACCTAGAGAGAACATAAACAGTAAGACTGGTGGTATTTTAGTAAACAAGATGTACCTACAATGTACAATATATTATATGCCTAGAAAAAAAATATAGAAAAAGATTAAACATATGTACGGATGTGTCTGATGAGCATAAACAGCAGGGTTTTTAGAAGATTCTTTGAAGGTGGTAAATATTTATACTCTGGTTGCTTATGCAAGCGTAGGTGCAGCAAGATATACTGCATAACACTTTATACATCAGGAAAGCGAACTAATGTGTGACAATCTAATAGGTTTATGTGATAGTGACAAAAATAATGACATTGATATTTTGGAGGGATATACAGAGAATAAATTCAATGTATTAAACATGTTTTTCAACTTATCTTTCGCTAACATTAGATTTAATTGAATCACAGAAGTTACATTTATACACTTGATTGAAAGTTTACAGCATCACTTTTTAAATTTGTTATTTTTATTCAGTCTTATTATTGAATGTGTGTGTGCTATGTTTTGTTTTTTGTTCACAGAAATCTACCACTTCAGGTGACAAGGCCTTTGTTCTATTTAAAACAATTTACAACATTAGAAGCATACAGACATTTTAAGAAAAAGCTTTTACATTTTGTAGTTAAAGGGGCACTGTGTAACATTTCTGGCACGCAGCCTGTTCTTGTTTTGTTGTGCTTGGCATGTTCCGCAATATGGGACTACTCTTATGTGCTCAGATACAGACGGAGACTGCAGTGACGCCCACTAACGGTCATTCGAGGGGGAAACAAAAATACAATCTATGCATTTCTAAAGGTGAACAGAATTCTCACCCACTGTTCAAAAACACCACAGCAATTGCAGACTTGTTTACGTTTACTTTTCTAAGACTCAGTTGTGGCTTGAACTAGTTGTGCTTAAAGTGTCTATGACAGGTTGAATTATTAATTTCACTAAAACAAAGTTAAGATCATTATATTTAAGATTTCACTTAACAATTTACAAAGTTCATCCCAGCATAGTTTTTCAGATAACAAATGTATTTCTTGTTCATAGAGGATGACATCACACTAGGGAGTTGCTTGGCGACTAAATTGGGTTGAAACTCCTCTAATAACCGATTTTCATTTTGTGAGACATAAAATACACTAAAACACGCTTATTTTTGTTCAACTTAAATAAGGTAAATAAACATATTTATTTATTTATATATTTAACACATATTATGCATTTTTTGTGTTGATTTTTTCCTTCGAACCTGCTTCGAAGCACCTCCACTTTGGAATCTCATGCACCAGAACTAATAAAAAAGTCTAGTACAGTCACACAAGGGTACATCAAAAATTGAGTTAGAGCTCTATTTACTCACTCCAAAGAAAATTACAGAGGTTATGCAATCAAACCAATCTTGCCTGATGTGCTAATCCTGCAGAAATGCTCAAAATGAGTCTGGACGATTTATGGAGTTAAAAACAGAGCAGAATATCTCAGAGATCTATCTATGACATCACAGATCTGGGACATTCAGAACAGTGTTTTTGGAGAACAAAAGATTTCTCACAAACAAAACTTTAGCAGTATTTTTGGTGAGAAAGCAACTTTACAACAGGATTAAAAACTCAAAAAAGTTGATTTAGCATGATATGTGTCCTTTAAATAGAGTGTATAAAAAATTGAAAATGTCATTGTCTCCCTAGTACATATATATATTCAAAACTACTGTTAAAATACTAAATTAAATTTAAATGTTAACTTTGTAGAAACCTGTCATACGCACTTTAAAATACTCAGGTAGATCTTAAAAGAGCGAAAAAGTTGTGTTTTCCCACTAATTCAGCAGATACATGTTCTCCATCACAAGCCACGCCCACAAATATGTCCTCTGGAGAGAAGGATGTGACAGAACAAGGCCAATTTACAGGTTAAATCTGTGGAGAGGCAAACCCGCTCATAGTAAAAATACATTTTGGTTCAAGGTATTTGCGAACAATAAAACAAAAGCGATTGAATAAATGCAAGTCAGATTAGTTTAAAACTCATATACTTGGACATATTTGTACTCAAGCAGCCCTTCTTATTATTTTTATTCTCCACGTAACACATAATCTCACTGTTTGCGTTTCAGCAGAGAACATTTGTCTCCCATAAAACAGTTTTCTGCCAGTGTTGGTCTGCTCCTGCTGCTCTGTTTGTGCCTGTACCTTTCTGAAGTGGGGTCTTTGCAGTTGAGCGGGTACTTGAGCTCGATGACATGTCCGTTCCTCTCCCGCAGCAGATCCTGTTGCTCGGTGTAATACTGCACCAGCTCGGCTAGCGTGGCAAACTTCTCACCCCCGTACAGGTCGTAGTAGTCCCCCGAGTTCTGGATCTTGATGTGGGTCACCTCATCGTCCCGCCTGGGCACACAGACACAAAGACAATCTCATCACTTATTTATTTACACAAGAAACTACACACATCTCCGGTTCACTTTGGCTCGGTGCAAATGGAAGCCACCCACACAAGCAAGGCCACTTTTGTACTAAAGCAAAGCAAAGATTTATTGTTTGAGATAGATGATATATAAAATAATAAAAATACATTAACACTAGAGCTGTGTGATACGATGATTAATATGAGAAGTATGATCTCATTCCTGAGGCAGTGTGCTATTTTGGTGACATAGTAATTCCATGCTTTTTGTTAAATTCACCTCAAGCGTATTTGTCCCCACCCACTCGTTCTATTTAACAGTCTTTGTAAGAATCTATATGAGTAACAATTACAAGTGTGAACTCTCAGGAGAGGTTGACGACTTAAAGTGACTCTCTAAAGCAAAGTGAAAAATGTGGAAAAAAATCTAAATTGTGATCTGGCACCAAGAAAATGTGATGTAATTTCTTTGCCATATCAACAAAATGAGGACATGAATTAACCTTCATCAGATTAAACAAATAGAAAAACAAATGCTTTATTACAATCCTATGTGGAACTTTTGCAATCACAAATATAATTGATAATATATTTTTGCAGGACAAATACTTCATAACCAGAACCATTATTCTAAAAGTGCTTACTTATTAAAAGCAATTTCAAAGATATGTGGAGGATTTACATGTTTTCTTTTGTCAAATTTGGACAGACATAGTTCTGTTGTTAATGGTAATCAGCTTGTCAATCAAACTCATTATGTTCCTATAACATTACTCGTTGGTCATGTAAACAGGAAGCGGCGACACTGGGCAGAGAACATGTGTATTATTTGAAAAAACAAAGTTGCTGGATTTGTCTTGCTTTAGAAATGCCTACAATATTAAATTACTGTTTTATTCCAGCGGTTTCCAACCTTGCTTATCATGAACGGTCTTTTATTTTTGTCTCACAAAATAGTTTTTTTTGTAGCATATTTTTCATTATTATCATAACATTTTCTTGTTGTATTTTTATTTATGCTTAAATCCAAATTGATTACAACATTTTGAGATTCAGAAAACATCAAAATACACTCCTGGTAAATGCTTGTGTGCCCTATGGGGTCCCAGGGCCGCTAGTTTTGAAACACTGTAATATGAAACTTCATTTTCAAAATTCATATTTTCAGTCTCCACAGTCAGTGCAGTAGCTGCTATTAGTAGTTGTATTGAATGTAGTAGATTGGCAGAACTGTCTCTGAAGGGACAGTTGATACCACATCTTCAATACATAAACCATAGACATGGATACAACTTTATACAAGCATGCTGATGTAAGACCTGTTCAAGATTACAAACTGTTTAGAGCAGTGAGAAGTGATCATGTTTTTACTGAAGCGGGAATATTTCCACCTCAGAGTCCTGATTCTGAGGCCTCAGGGCGGCGGTGAGAGGTGAGTATGGAAAGAAAGGTCTGAGAATCACTGTTTGCTGTGAAGGTTGGAGAAAATGATGTGGGAACATTTTGAGCAACACTACACAAAACACAAGATGGAATATTTGCAGAATCATCTCCTCAGCTGGTCCAAATTCTTAGAATGCCGCAAAATCATGCTTGGTTATTGTTGATGGCCAGTATCTGTGAAATGTGAGTTCCTTTTGATCAAAGTTTTGGAAACACAGCAAAGACTGAGCATTGTTTAACAGTACAGTGATCTGAAAACATAATCTATAATGTCTGTGACGAGAATAAATAAGGAATACGACGCTTTGAAGAGCTTCGGGTGACAAAAACTGTAAATATTATTTCTTTTGTATCTTAAGAATAAAGGCAGTGCTGGCAGAAATTGTCTTGATGCACAAAACTTACTGATGGAAGAATGTTGACAGAATTTTTTTTAGACACCTACATAATACGCTTTGAGGTTCAGCTAGTGTGACTTCAAATGTGAACATGATTCTCGCTGTGAAAAACTCATCTCTGTAATGAACTGGCTTTGACCTTTTCAGCTTTTCCACTAGAGAGAAGACACAAAGACAAGTTATTACAAGCAGCACAAACGCACACCGAAAGTCTGCATAGATATTGGGATTAAAAACAACCACTTTATCACACAGACACAATATTTTTCATAAATCCATAAAACAAAACAATGCAAATGCAGTGACAAAGGAACCATGGTTTTCAATATTCAGGCTGGGACGTGATTGCTGCTCAGGAGAAAGTGAGTGTGTGCACCAAGACAGATAAGGCCGAACATTTGGTAGTACTTTGCATATTCAAAGTACTCTGGCGGCTTTCAAAAGATGCAGACAATGAGAGCGGGCACAGACGAGCGTGCACAAGGTATCTGTCTGACAAACACAGCATGCTTTAGCTGCTGAATAAGGTTGTTTTTGCAAGACTTCAATCTAAAGAAACATGGATAAAGTGTAGATTTGTTGCAGAAAAATAAAATATGTTAGTAAAATTGGAGAAAGTAGAAAAGGTAGTGCTCATTGTAAGAAAAAAGCTGTAGCTGTAGTTGAGTGGATGGATACAACAGTGAAACGAATTGAAAGTTGTCCACATCAACAAAGCTTCACATTTGGCTGTGGTTTTACTCAAGGAAATTCCTACATTTCTACTGCTTGTTCCCTTTGACTGAATGGATCCAGTGACTTTGGGCCTCAGGTGGGAGAACACTCTAGTCTGGACAGTTGCCAACTTAGAGTTAAACAAAGACTGATACAGACAGATAGGGCAGGGCAATAATATACCATTAGTGATAATATCGGGGGGAAAAAAATTATGTTGTCGACGATATAAATTTTTGAATTTTGTGATATAATTGTGCCCACACAGAAACTTTGGCCAAATATTTCTAAAGCTAAAACTGAACAAGAGAAGATGTGAGAAGTGAAAAGTTGAAATACAACTTAATACAAACATATAAAAGAAATATTAGAAAATAGGCTATCTTGGATTTATACCGTCACTTATATCGGATAGCAAATATTGTCTTTCATATCGTGATACAAATTTTATGGCATATCGCCCTGCCCCACAGACAGACAATCTCTCACTGATTCACTAGGGGGAGTTTACAGCCAAGTGACCTATCTGCATGTTTTAGGAGGTGGAAGAACGACAGAGTACGGAGGAGGACCCCACGGTAACCCAGAGACATCATGATCCAGCATTTGAACCCACCCTTAATGAGATGCCAGTGCTCTAACTACTCTGCTACTTTACCATAATAATTCAAAGTGTTCTAAAATTATATTTTATTGATAATGCAGTTACATTGTTTGTTTGTTTGTTTCCCAATGATTCAAAGGTTATTTAACTTTTTTAATGGAAGGTCTGTCATCTGCTTTTTCTGGAATGTTTCACAGTATGGCAACAAGTCTCTGAAAAAAGAAGCTGCAGATCAGAAGTTAGTTAACTTTTTTTAAGTATTTAAGTTAAGCGAGTAGGCTTTTTTGTGATGTGTAATAAAGTTGAGTTCACCCTGAGATGGTTCAATACAGATTTATATATATATATATGAAAAAGTTGAGTAACTATATATATATATATATATATATATATATATATATATATATATATATATATATATATATATATATATATATATATATATATATATATATATATATATTATATATAATATATATATATATATATATATATATATATATATATTAGCAATATCTGTATTTGATGTGTTCAATACCCAAAAATTATATATACCAATATTACCATAAAAAATCCATAACAATTGCAAAAAATTTTAGCTAAGCTCTAAAATAAATGTAACTTTTATAGCACTGTAAAGCTTAAATTCAGAAACACATACTCAATAACAATTATTGTACATTATAATACCAAGTGATTGGCCTACCTCCTTACCTATATTCTCCACAAGTTACTCAACTTTTTCATTCCGTTTCCCCAAGTTTTAGGTAGTTTAGTTAGAATAAGAATGATCTTCAATTAAAACAAACAAGGCGTTGTTTATCTTTCCCTTTACAGTTTCTATGAAGTCTATTTCTGCACTACTTCAAACTCACTAAAACTGTTCCTCCGTGTGAGTAACCTTGCACGGCCCTGTACTCCATCACTGTCACTTCACTCTCCCTCTCTCTCCTGTACTTCCTGCTAATTGCTTTATGTGTCTTTTAGTCAGTGTTGGCAGAGTTCCACAGGTCTGCTCTTCTCCCTCTCTCCCACTCTGCGTTTAACACCATTATCTGAATCCATCCTATTAGATTTTGATTCACTTCCCTGCGCTCTGCCCGCTTCGGACCTCTAAAGCCTTTACAGATTTATTACAGAGGGGAGATGCTTTTAAACGTATGACTCATGGACAACACTTTTTCTCGGGCTGATATTTTCAGACTTATATGAAAATGTTCTGAAGGATGCATAAAGCCTGATTGGTGGCTAAGACAAGTCAACGAGGGTATTACCATGCTAATGCAGCTTTTAAAGCATAAGTTAATAGGGACGTTTAAAGTGTGCTGGTTAATATTTCAGAGCAGTGAAAGTACAGGATACAGGACATGTCGTTTTCTGTTTTGACTTCATCTTCAAAGTGGGTGTAAATCTAAAGGCCTGAGAGGCAAAAGCACGACCTATGCAAAGGTGGGAAAAGTATTACTTTGCAAGTTAAAAGCTCTATACTTGATTTCTTACAAAAGAAAAAAAATTAAAAATAGTTTTGCCTCAGCACAAATATATTGTTACTGTGTCTACTCAGTAGTGTCTTCGTCTAATAATGTTGAGATACAAATCCTTGTTTATACTGTAGGCATTTGGCTAGCACCCGTTAGCATGCCCACACAACTCTAGTCCCTCTGGCTTCTAAAAGTTGTGATAAAAGCTTATAAACTAATTATGGTACATAATTAGAGGTTTGGGGTAGAAGAGTGGTTAGAGCTTTGGCTTTGGGTTCAACTCTCGATCGAGCCAAGTCAACATCTCAGGATCTCTCTGGGTGGAGTTTGCATGTTCTCCCTGTGTCAATGTGTTTTCTTCAGGTACTCCAACTTTCTCTCAGTTCCATAAACATGCATGTGTGACGACCCCAGTTGGCATATATGTGGGTGCTTCTAGTGTTTTTTGTTCCCTCTGCTGCTGGCTCTTCTCTCTCCCTTACAGGTTACCAGCATAAAAGACACCTCAGACAATCCTTCACTTCTCTCCACCAAGAGGCCTCCTCATCTTTTGCTCCTTTTGTACATGCTTTTAAATAAATATATTTTTGTACAACTTTTTAACATGTGTGGACTCCATCTTGTCCAAACCTTGAACCAGTTTGTGACACATATTTAGCTTTATTGAATGAAAGAGAGCGAATGATTGTCTGTCTCCAACCCTGCAACGAGTTGGCCACTGACCAGGGTGTTCCCCTGTCTAAAGCGCAAAGTCACTGGGATAGGCTCCAGTCACCAGCAACCCCTGAGGGAAACAAGTGATGCAAAATGAATAAATTAATGAATGTATTTATTTTTTAGTTTTGGACAGACTTTACAACTTTTAAATGGACACTTTAGTTTGTTTTGTTTTTTGTTTTGTTATTTACTATTTCAGGCAGCTACTCAAAAGTCTTTTTTCATTATTATTTTTGAAAGTGGCTTTAGCACCTAATAGGTATCGCTCAAACTTATTACACTTAGTATAGGGATGTAGATGAGATAGAAGGTAGGTGAAAACAAGAATTTTCAAAGTGCTCGAGCCATGATAATGATGAGCAATGAAAATGTAGTAAAATGTGTGTTTTTGTGATAATCTATAAATCAAGAACTTCTCAAATGATGTTCTGAAAAAAAGGCAGACCTAAATAAGTTATTATGGAAAAAAGTCTTAAATATCTAGATTTGAATATCATTTTTCTCTCTCATGCTCAAGATTTGTCTTTTTTCAAGATTCCTCAATAGAACAAGCCATTTTCTTTCTTTTTTTGGTTCTATTTTCAAGTTATAAATTCTTATTATTCTCTTGTTTCATATAAAGCTGTATATTTTTTGCTTGTTTCATTGGCAAATTATATCTTTAGACAGTCAAATCACTTATGAACTTGATACCTTTATGAGATGGTACATTTTTCCAGTGGAACAAAGCTAAAATTTTGCAAAAATCTTGTATTTAAGGGGCTCCTACATGTTCTAAACAACTAATCGATTAATACAAAGAATAATCGCCCAACTAATCGGTTACTAAAATAATCGTTAGTTGCAGCCCTACTCTATACCACAAACTGTATGTGTCTGGTAAAGTAGTGTAATCATGAACACCTTGATATTAATGCAAAACACAACACACACAAACTCCTAATTCCTTACATTCTGAATTATGAAAGTTTTGCCCTGCAGCTATGGTCAGTCATTTCCCTCTCAGCAGCTCTTATCATATCCATGTGCACTTATCCAAACTCCAAACTGACCTCTGCTCCAGTTCCCTCCTGCATGTTAACACCACGTCCTCAGTCGATACAAATCAGAAATGAAAGAGCTATACTGAGGTCTAACGGAGACTTTCTGGAGGTATCTCAGGTCGCTGGAGCACAGGCTCAGAGCGGCTGGATAAATGGACCTACAGCCGTATTCAGCAAGTGTTTTCACCTGATCTTAAAACGAGTAGTTTCAAAGATGTGTTTATTTGTGATGAAAGTGCTGGGGAAGAAAGTGAGCTGCAAAGATTGTGAACTGGTCAGTTATTGAATACATAGAAAAATGATAGCTATTGTACCTTAGACAAGTTTGAAAAGACATGATAAAATACAACACAACTGTAGTGTCGCTTTTGCAATAAGTTATGAGAATGGGAAGGTTAAAATTACAAAAAAATATAAGTAATGAGTTGCAGGACCATCGTGTACTTTTTTTTTAGCTAAAACATAGATTGGAGAAAAACATGTTTTTTTTTTATTTGGGTGTTTTTGTTGAACTAAAATAATGTAGAAATGTATGTCTTTATTCTGCATTTCACAGTATGGCATTCACCTCTTTCTACGTACTATTTAAGTCCAAAAAGTGCTAAATTGTTTCAGCTTTCATCCCTCAGACAGTTACACAGTGTCACTTTTGGTAGAAATGCATCATGAATAAAATCTTTTTTTTTTTTCTGGCAAATTGATTGCAACTTAGATAAACTTACATCACAATACAACAACTGACAAAATAATGTGTGGCCTTGTCATTGTCATGTACTTTATTACTTCTAGATGTTTGGAATGAAGAAAATCTGAAGGCAGTCTGTTTGTAACAAGAAGACATTTTGTCAACACATTTGAAAACTCTAGATAAACTAGATTTAAGCTAATGCAGCTCTCACCTCTGATAGAGAAGAGACTATGTTATTGTCCTATAAATAGCGCGACACAATGGAAACATATCTGAGCAAAGCCAGGCCAGCATTTATATAACAGGATCAAATCCATTAGCTGTGAGGTGAGCATTAATATAGTGCTCACAAAGTTCCCTCCTAAGAGCCTCCTCCACCTCACTGCAGGTCTTTAGGGGCTATAAAGAGCATGAGAAATGAGATTATAAACCTGACTTTCTGCCTTTCAACTATATTTCATACATCTGAAAATGTGCTCATTAGTGTCTCTAACTTCAAAGATTTCAGCTAACAAGTGCTCCTATAGTTGATGTTGAATTGTTAAAATGACTTTCTTGACTCACTGGAAAAAGGGATGGTGGAATAAATAGACATTTTGGAGGCAAAAGGATATTCATTATGCATTACAGAAAAAGTTATCGTCAAGTTTAATTTTATGTGGCTTGGTGGCAAAGTGGTCTACGCAACAGCACATGTCAAGCTTTGTGACATTGTGTCACTGATTCCTGACCATTTTCTGAATGTTCTTCCTGCTCTTCTCTCCCTGCTTTTATTACATATACTGCAGTATGTATACTGTTTATTTTTCATTATTGGACAGGACCTGTCCAATAATGAAAAATAAACAGTATTGATGGACAGTTACACTGACACACAGAAATGTAAAAACTCTTCAACCTTCTATATGCAACCTTTTTTATTATTATTATTGAATTAAATTCATTTTGCCAGTATATATCTTTTTTCAAAGTATATTCAGGTGAAAATCCATTCTCTTTGAAACTCATTGTGGCATACATACAATAAATGAACAAAACACGTGGACTGCTGGAAAACTTTTACATTAGATAAATAAATAATTATGTTTACACTTTCATGTGGGTAAAATTGGGTAGGACCTTTATCAGAAGTATCCTCTGGAATTCTAATTAAAAGATATTCACTTTTTTGCTCTTCTCTTGTCTTGCTTGGGACTACTTCAGTCATAAATGAGTCCTAATTTAGCCCTGTTTAGACCTGGCATCCTGTTGTAGACCCAGTGATACTTAAAAAGCCAATATTTGATCCTGCTGTCCCTTCCTGTAGCTCTATGTCATATGTCTGCTGCTGTAAACATAACATAGAAGACCATCTCTAGCAGAAGAAGACGCAAATACAGCTGTCCGACCCACCACACTCCCTCCTCAAGTAGAAAGGTGCTGGAGACAAGCCAGAGAGAAGGAGATAAGGCAGAAACTGGCAGACAACAGTCTCTCTATGCATTAGCTCCTCACAGCTGATAGCTCCCATAATGGCCTCAGTAAGATGAAACCTGACTAATGACTAGCGTAATTAACATCCTTTGCTCTGATAAGCCGGTCCATGTGTGTATATCCCATTGCAGGCACAGAGAATGAGTTATTGGCATGATAAGCTCAACTATGAAAAGCCTCTGTAGAAGAAGATATGGCAAAATTAAGCAATTATCTTCCATTCATTGCAATATGACTTGATTTGGCACCAAACCTTTCCAACCACCTCCATTTCTCAGAGATTAGAACGAGGCCCATGACATATCCAGTGGCTTCTTTTGTACGTATAAATAGTGCATTGGCAGTGTACGAACCGGTGCTGATAATAATTGTAATTTTCCCCTGACGTTTGGTGCAGTTTCCTGAGACACCGGATGCTGTGGCTGTGTGTGACTCTGCTGTTAAAGGGGCACAGGCTATGGAGGAAAAGGCTGTACATACCACTATCTGATGCACACCCACTAATGCCATTTTGGTAGCTGTGTGTAGGAAGCAGCGTGTTGTATAAAGGTTCAAAATAGCAGATAGAGGTTGTGGGTTTGATTCCTAAGCAGACAGCCAACAAGTTAATGTAAAAAAGCTGCCAGCTCCCTGGAAAAGCTTAAACGTTTGTTAAATCTGTGACTCGGAATTGCTCATAGTATTGTACACAAGTGGTGTGATACACAAGTAGCTGTTCACATGACATCAGACCACTGAATTTGAATTTTGAATTTGAATAATGAGCTGAAGTTTTAAAACATGAGAGGTTTTGTTTTGGCCACTACAAAAAGTTTTATTGCATTTTAGCTCAGGGTTTCCCCGACTGTTCTATAGGCAGGGCGGCCCACCCTCCTAACAACACCCACCACTCTCCCTATCACAGTATTATTTTTAGTTTTATGCTAGGTTTAACTACTCTTAAGACTTCTAAGACCATCAATTATTACCAATAGTTATTAATCTGCAGTATTTCGGACTATATTTTTCCTGTAGTGCACGCCCACTTCATTACCAGTCCTGCTACGCCAATAAACCTAGGGGAAACGCTGCAACACAGACAATTTCTAGAGAGCAAAAAGGATTTTGTATGATTTTGGCCATTTGTGATCAAATAATTCTATACAATGTGTTACACCATCAGTCGATAGCTATGATTCAATAAAGCATCATTATCTTTGTAAAGTCATTAGCGATTATGTGCTAGCTGCGCTAGTGCAACATGCTGATGTTTTAGTGTTCTGTAATGTTACTAAAGAGAAATAGGGAAATAAGGTTATGTTCACGTCTGAACTCATCTGTTGCTTAGAGCAGTATTGTTGTTTAAATGTATTGATAAGGTTTGACTATAGATGCAGTAACAGGAAGTCTCACTCTGCAGTCAATATTCAGGCAAAAATATCAGGTAAGTTTCACTGATTGCAGCTCCTCTTTGAGCTTACAGCAGTTTAAATATTAACTTTAGCCCTCGTCTCACTGACCAGGCCTCGTCTTAACTTCTGAGATCTAACGGGATCAGGCTTTGACAGGTAGACATGGCTACATTTCTTTTTGGTCTAAATTAGTCTTGACTTAGCTTTGTTTAATTGAAGATTTCCATATTTCCATTATTATTGGAATCGAAATTGGCATTGAGTGTCATTCTTTGACTATGATCAAGTTTGATATGTGACAAAGTAAAAGTAAGTAGACTTGTAATGGCAGATACTCTTGATTATTCCACGTTCTTTGTCTGTGCTCAGTAGTTTTTGTTCACAAAGGAACAGTTTGTTCTTTAAATGTTTCATAGGCGTTTCTTTACATTCACTCTCCTCATACGGGTCTAAAGAGGCTGGCCTGTCTGCCCACTTGACCGCCCTGTTGTGTACTTATGGTTTTGTGGACAGGGGACTGTGGCTGCAGCTTCCCCACCAGACTTACACCCGTCTTTCTGTGGAGAGAGTGATTTATGACACTCACCGCACTAACCACAGCTCCAAGTCAAGGCTTGACCTCTGGTATTACACAACATTAGAAAGAGTGACATAAGTCCACAGAATATAGTAAAGTAAAGTTAGTAGAAAAGAGCAAGCAAAAAAACAATAATGAATTGAAATTATGTCACAAGTGCACAAGCAATATACTATGGAAAAATTTGAAAATATATTGAAAAATTGCCAAAGAGAAAATACTGGAAGAAGTAACAGAAACATTATGTTAGTTTCAGAACTAGATCTACATTACATGAGTGTGTTTCTGCTTGTATTTAAAGATTATGTGAGACTGGACTGGGGTTTATTCCAACATGGTGAAGTTAATTGTTAAAGTTGACATCAAGGTCTCCAAATTTTTAACATCAAGAGCTGTATGCTGAAAAACTAAATGGAGGGTCTGGACCAAATAAAAGTGGGCATGCAATAAAAGCTTCAAGTTAAAGAGAGCTACAAAACATATTTGGGCTTAAAACCACCATAGCACACAGCAAAATTCTTGACATATAGGAGGTAGATTTTTCAAACTCAGTATAAAATCCATTACTTGTTGCTGTTTTGCAAATTCTTGAGGAGGTCTGAGGACCAGCAGAAATTGGTCTGAGGGCCACATTTGAACCCCGGGCTGAAGTTTGAACATGCCTGGTTTAGATAATGTGCAGTATAGAAGAAGGAAAGACCTATGGCTCTTGTACCAAGCTAAAAGTTTTCCACAAAGGCTTCTTTGAAAAAAAGTTTGTAACATAAGCAGAATGACAAGGTTTCCTTCTCTCTAAATCTCTAAATTCCAGTCAATGACAAGATTTTACACATCAAGCATAAAGAGAAGGGACCTACAAATGTAATATCAAGTTTGTTGTTTGAAAAACATGACATTACGGAGCATAATATGGCTGGTCGATTGCTATGACGTGTTATTTTTTTGTTGCAGGTTAAGGTTAGAGTTAACTCAGAAAACAAAAACAAAAAAACAAACAAAAAAACAAACTTAAAAAAACTATTTTTTTCACTTGATTCTACAAATTTTGAAGGTTGAAGTGTGAAGTGCGTGAGGACCCACCTGACGGAGAGGGTGAAGTCTCCTGGGTTGCTCTTGCTGGGTCGTGCCAGAAAGCTGCCATGAACACCCCGAGTCAAGAGGAGCTGCTCAGCCTCCTGTCCCGAGATGTTTGGATGGAACCACCTAAAGGAGCACAAAGAGAGACAATGGTTAGACCAAAATGTACAGCTTGAGAATGTAGAACACGCTCAAAGTTCAGAACATATGTGATAGACAAGCATAATGCTGCAACTGAAACAAAAGCTAAGTTTGAGATGACACCATTATCCAAGCGCAAAAGCTTCAATCATTTCAGTAATATAATGTTCTTTGCAAGTACCGAAACATCCAGATTTTTGTTTGTTCTTCAGTGTTATGCTTTCAAGTTATTTAAAATGTACACTCTGGAAAAATAGTGAATGTAATTGTAACTGCAATTATAATTTGCTTCTTTCCCGAAAGTCTGTATTTGTATTTATAAGCCTTCTAAACTTCTAAACAAGTGTGATAGATTAACAATAAATTGACATATTGCTGTGGTTTTCTATTATGAGAACTTGACTCTAGTCTATATTCACAGCAAAAATTAATTAGTCTGAAAATGTAATATAGAGTGGTAAATAATATGAGTTAAGATTGATAAAACAATAAATTATAGCATGCATTGAGCCCCTTTCTACCACTATGTCAAAGACCTGCTGCTATCTGAGAAGAAGCCAGTGATCCTCTGTAGAAACGATTTGAAAGTGGCACTGAACAAACTCCCTGCTGAGAAACTCCTCCTCTCATACAGATTTAAGCGGGATTTGGAGGTTCACTTTAATGAGCGCACCACAATTAGCTTGCACACTGACTTTCACACTGCACTGTAGACGTGTCAAGGTGGAATGGATCAACCTGCTGCACAATACAATACTGTAATGCCTGATGCAAGGCTTCTTTTCAGTAGAGCTGGAGCTGGGAGTTTAACAAGGTTACAGCAGATTAACCAGAAAATTGCAAATACAAATTTTAATCAGCAAGGGCAAATGGTTTATTCTAGGGATGGAAAAGAGTTGGAAGGCTTTGAAAATTGTTCGAAGTATGTAGCAATCGAATCGAAAGAACAGAATCAATCTGTTTTGCTCATGTGCTAAAATATACAATACGTGCAGCCTGACCTATGCACACAAACTATATTTGCATAGTACAAATTACAATAATAGCCAAGATGTATGAAGAAACAAAGCGTGAACTTTTACAAGACTTGATTGAATGTGCATTAATATGTTGCATTAACCACTGATGGGGGACTTCTAAATATGGACACGAAATATTACTGTTTACTGTTCATAAAAAGTTCTAAGCAGGGTTGCCAGATTTTCAGAGACCAATAAGCGACCTAGCCTTTGAAAAAAGCCCAAAACAAGCGACTTCAGACCCTCAATAAAAAAGTACTTAAAATAACCAAATAATTAAACATTATGTGTCGCAGCAGAACAAAGGTTAATGGTTTTGACATATTTTAGATAGTATTTGATCATTAATAAAGGATTTAAAGCGTGAAAATATGCTAAAAGTCTATATTTCTGTCATTAGTGAGCACATTTTCTTGAATCAAATTTGGAAAAACTGCTAAAAATCCTCTTGTTTATGATGTAAAAGTGCCTCTCAGGAGCAAGCCCAAAAAAACGCAACCCGTTCACAAGCGACTTTTCCAAAAAAAAAGCCCAAAGTCGCTAAAAAGAAGCAGACTTGGCAACTGTGGTTCTGAGCACTAACTTTTGTTTTGTTTTAAATGTAAAGCGGCGGAGCTAAAGGCATCTGGGGCTGAGGTCCTTTAAATCTGGCCTCTTTGAAGGGGGAGGCTTTTTGATTTACTGACTTATGTATTTTAATTGATAGTATAATGTTATCACATAATGAAAATATCACATCTAAAACTCACAGAAATGCAGGAAATTGCACAGAAATAAAAAAAAATCTTTTGGGGGAAAATTCCCCAGACGCCCCTGAATTACATCAAAACCATGTGATATAGAACAATACTTTTAATGGAGGCTTACAGTGTCTGCATCTATGTAATACAATAAAAATGTACTTTGTCTCCTGCTGGTGGCAGTAGGTTGACTCATGGTGTGACTCTTCAAGCATGACAGCTGAAAAATTTGGCTCTTGACCTCTGACCAGTTTGCCACCCCTGATATAGATAAAAATCAAACAAAGTTGAAAATCATAGCAGCAAATTAAAACTGAATCGAAACGTGTCTTCTTTAGTTTATTCTTGATGTGCAAATTGTTATTTTTGTAAACTGTTAGAATGTTCTTGTGGGTGCCTTAAGATGAAAACTCCTTTTTTTGATTATTTGACTCAATCTGACTTATCTTACTTTAAAAAAAATCTGTTGTAGCCTTATTTGTACTTGTTTATAGGA
The DNA here is from genome assembly GCA_038363315.1 of Mugilogobius chulae. NCBI lineage: Eukaryota > Metazoa > Chordata > Actinopteri > Gobiiformes > Gobiidae > Mugilogobius > Mugilogobius chulae. The sequence continues at coordinate 27,750,239 of CM076414.1, forward strand.
ATTGTTTATTGGGGCTAAACTAACCCGTGCCTTCGTAATGTCTCCTTGATGGATAAATATTTACTACATCCGCGTGTGGTTGACGACTGCAAGTACACTGCTCAGTCTTTGATATCTGTTATCTAAATACATAAATTTTACTTTTCAGATAGACAAATGTTAATAATGTAAGAATTAAACATTATTCACTCACAAGATAAAGTAGATTTTTGGGCCACTGGAGAAATTGTCAGTACTGGTCAGAATCAAGTATATTCTTTAGTATGGAAATCAAGTTTGACATTTTGTATTGTACTACATTTTAGTACTTTTACTGAATGTAGAATAAGTACAGTATGATTTTACAGCTGCCATGTTTAATATTTACCGTCATGATAGATTGCCTGGACAATACAGTATTTATCAAATGTCCAAGACCTTGAGTGGAGCTTGTGTGGTGAATGGCAGCATGTCAGATGTGTGGATTACATTAGAGCTCACATGTAAGCTGGGATCAGTGGGTTAAACCTGCCTAACTACCGCAATCTCAGGGCAAATCTACAGCACATTATACACAGGCAGGAAGCAACAGGCTGAGGTATCCTACAATACAATATGAAGGAAATAATGCAAGTGATAGATTATAAACAAGTCAGAGAAATCGTAATGAGATACAAACTAGTGTCAAGTAGGCTACTGCCGACTCTGTTTTCCATACACGTACAGTATTGACATATACACATGACATCAGCGAACTGCTTTGTCTGATCCCAGTTAATTCTGTGAACTTTACTGAACAGCACAATAAGGTCACACAAATGTTAGCATACACGTTTAAGCTGTAAAGACCATTCACATTTGCAAAAAGCCATGCAAAGTACAGTTATTGAAGACGAATCTATTGGTCAGCAATCCAATGTTTAATCAGCTAAGTGCAGAAAGAGTTTTTGGTGCTGCGAGGCCCCACAACAGAGCAGAGACATATGGGATAAAACTAGAAGAGTGGGAGCTCCTGTCCATATGCTTAGAGTCAACCAGTCGCTGAACATTTCGAGCAAAACCATCCGTGCTTCATTTTACCTAAAGACCAGACCAGAGGGACAAAACCCTCATGAAGGACCCTTCTCGTACTACCTACAGTATAGTTGTGCTCTTTACTGATTATAACAAGGGTACACTGCTGATTTTGAGCTTTAGTGTAAACTGTGCCAATTCTATTCCCCGTGCTTATACTCATGACCAGCTATTCCTATTGGTATTACAGTATCTTTAATTCTAGGATTGGTACAAGTTTTTGGATATATAATTTGGTGGCTGGTGTGCCCAGCTCATACACATTACCGTTAGCATGTTTTTAGCATTCTCAAGCACATGCAGATATTTTGTTGTAGCTGGTATGCTGCCTAAAAGATAAAACATTTGCACACAAACAGGACTATGGTGCTCTGTTTTTTATTTGTGATAAACAAGACTGTGGGTGAGATAAAAAAAAAAAAAAAAAAAAATATATATATATATATATATATAAAATAAATAAATAAATAAATAAATAAATAAATAAATAAATAAATAAATAAATAAATAAATAAATAAAATTTGAGGAAAATAATCAAAGTCCATTCTATTGGTCCAAATAGCAAATATGTCAGAGCTCATTGAATTCAAATGTAAAGTAAGTAATGTCATTGTAAGTTGTCCGCTCAGAGAAGGCTGGACTCTGGTGCTCTTAAGCTCCACACTCGTGCCAGACAAGTGGCATGGCTTTCTAGGAATGACTGCAGCAGGCATCCAAATACGCCTTCACCTTTGACCTTTCTCTGATCTCAGTGATATTCAGTGAAGGTGGATTAGTACCTGCATGCCAATGAATAATGTTCTGCAAAGAACTGCCACTCCAGTATGTTACACTACAGTAATAGCACATGGTGATTGCACTTTGAAAAACATTTAACAAAAAAGAACTTTCTCTAATGTGTGATAATGTTCATTTTAGCACAGTCACGCTGAATAAACATCGTTCATAGCAACACATTCTAAGAGCAACAATCTAATTTGGAGCGCCACACTTTTGATGCGCGCTTTAAAGGCCCACCGTTTCACTTTTAGCAAAAAAATAAATGGCGTCTTGTGTTCGCTGTCAGATCGAGTCTAAATAATTACTATTAAAACTGTTTTTTTTAACTCATATTTCGGAAATACACGCACGGATTCCTGCAGCTTTTAACATTGTTTTTAACTATATTCACATTTAACCCCTGGATGACTGTTTTTTTAAAGTTAAACAAGTACTACTCACCGGTGTACGAACAATGGACTCACTCACCGGTGGCACATCCAGCTGCGAGAGCTGCGTTGGACTCAGCCAGAGAGTCGCTGATCTGGAACACCAAATATCCACGTTGTTTGTTAAAATCCAAGAAGAGCGGGATGTTGATCTCATTTTGGGCAAAACTCTCACAAGTGCCAACAGTGCCCAACTTGCCGATACGGCTCAGTGCTCCGCCGTGAACGCCTCCCACTCGGCCTCGCCTGATCCTGCTGGTGCTCCCAGGCCAGGTACAAACGATCACAAATGGATCCAACAAGGAGCGAGACCAAAAGCGCCCATTAGTTCTACTCCTGTTAAGCCAAATCCGTGGATTACAGTTGGGCCACGTAAACAACGGGGTAAGCGAGCGTCTTGTTCAAATTCCACAATTGACATCACGCTGGGAAAGTTTAACATCCTGGACCACGAGCAGTTTCCACCACCGACAAAGAAAACCCGCACAGGAAAGCCACAGTTCACCCCAGCACCACGGTCTGACCGCCATGCAGCACGATGCACGGACAACTCTTCACCACCAGTCCTCGGCAACCTACATGAGAGTGAGTGTGATTCGCTGGCCAAATCTCCACCGACCACGGCTCCTCCGCCGCGCGGAGGTTCCGCCTCGTGTGCGCGGGGCTCGCCGGCCCCGCGTCGGCTCGGGGCGTCCTCTGCTCTCTCCCCGCGCGAGCAGGGAGATATCCCCGCTCCAGCGGATGGTCAGCCAGCGCCGCAAAGGCAACCTCACGTCTCCACGGTGCCGTCTGCCTCTACATCCAGGCCGGGACCGTCCGTGCTCGTTCTCGGATCCTCCATGGTCAGACACGTGCGAGTGCGCAAAGGCTACACCTCCTGTCACCCAGGTGCTCTGGTAAAGGACATTAGAGACTCCGCCCCCTCCATCCTACGTCACCACCCCACCGTCAAAGCAGTTGTCATTCACGTTGCCACAAACGACCTCAAATATCAGCAGTCAGAGACACTTTTGGATCACTTCAAATCTCTCATCTCCACAATTCAGAGTTTAGACAAACAGTGTATTGTTTCCGGACCCTTTTCACCACCTCGCTTTGGAGATGTAAAATTCAGCCGTCTTAGACAACTCCATATCAGACTCATGAACTTTTGCAGAAACAACCAAATCCCCTATGTGGACAATTTTATTGCATTTTTTAACAGACCTGAACTCTTTAAAAAGGACCGCCTACACCCAAACCTCACCGGATCCCGCCTCCTCTCCACAAACATCGAACTAACGGTACAGTCTGCCTGACACTTTCACCAACCACAACTCATTCCAGTTATCATTAGCAGAGAGCGGCCATTATTCAAAACTTTCAATAAACCCACAGTTAATTTACAGAACCTCAGACCACTTTCCACAACTCATACACCACAAATTCCTCTACTGACTTTAAATATGGCTGTTTTAAATATTCGCTCTCTGCAAAATAAATCTTTTATTGTTAATGACTTGATTTTAGATAATAATATTGATTGTTTATTTTTAACTGAAACCTGGCTGGGTGCAGATGCACCAGTTGTTCTCACGGAGGCCTCACCGCATGATTTTAACTTTGCATTTTCAACTAGAGATGGCAAAAGGGGAGGTGGCACTGCCTCAATTTGCAGAAACACACTGGCCACCAAACCCGTTTTATTTAATAATTTTAATAGTTTTGAATATCATGCAGTTGTTTTTAAAACCCACAAATTTTATGCGTAACTATTTATAGACCACCCAAAAAGTGCAGTCTTTTATCAATGAATTTTCAGAATTTTTATCAGTTTTACACAATTCTTATAATATGATTATCTTAACCGGTGATTTTAACTTGCACATGATGTTTTAGACCCATTCGCAAATGAATTTTTAAATGTTCTTAACTATATGGATTTTACCCAGCACGTGACACAGCCGACTCACAACAGAGGACACACTTGGACCTGGTCATCACGCATGGCCTGTCTGCTAGTGTGTCTCTGTTGTCGACTTGGCTGTGTCAGATCACTTCTGTGTGTTTTTTAATATCACTGGTTTTATTCAGCAGGAGACTCTGTGAGAACTGTGAGGAAGCGTCATCTTACCCTGAAGTGGCTGCAAATTTTATTCAAGTTTAAAAAACACTCCTCCAATTATTTTACCTGCCCCCTGTGATTTTATTGTGAATGATTTTAACAGTAGACTTCAACACACCCTTGATCACGTTGCTCCATTAAAATTAAAAAAGGCCCCCTCCAAATCAGTGGCCCCTTGGAAAAATGAGGAAATAAAACAACTAAAAAGAAATTGCAGAAGGGCAGAAAGAAATGGAGAAAAACAAAATAACAGTGAACTATGAAATTTATAATCACAACTTAAAACATACAACGCCTTCATCAGAAAAAAACGAAATGCATATTTTTCAAAATAATCTCAGATAATAAAAATAACCACAAAATTCTCTTCTCCACATTGACCACCTATTAACCCTGATTTTAACAGCTCCAAACTCCCTCCCACTGATGCTCTTTGTGAGCAGTTTGCAGACCACTTCATGGGAAGATAAACAAATCAGATGTGACATTTTATCTACTCGAACTACTGTTTTTAACACATCTGATTGTTTATCTTTACCAGAGGAAACACTGGACAGTTTTGTCCTGGTTAATGCTGAGATGCTTGATAAAGTTTTTCTCGTCAGTGAGGCCCACCACTTGTCTTTTAGACCCCGTCCCAACGCAGTTTTTTTTAAGTCATTTTATGAATCTTTTAGAGACGAGCTTTTAACATAATGAATTGCTCTCTTCAGACAGGGGTCTTTCCACTGCTTTTAAAGCTGCCAGTGGTCAGGCCCCTGCTGAAGAAGAGCAATCTGGATTTTAATGATTTTAACAATTACAGACCGGTATCTAACTTGCCATTTTTAAGCAAAATTTTAGAAAAACTTGTTTTTACTCAGCTTAATTATTTTTTAAACACACACAACATTCTTGAAGAANTAATATGCGGCTGGGGTCGATTGTATGAACGTGTTATAAATGTTTTTTGTTGCAGGTTAAGGTTAGAGTTAACTCAGAAAACAAAAACAAAAAAACAAACAAAAAAACAAACTTAAAAAAACTATTTTTTTCACTTGATTCTACAAATTTTGAAGTTGAAGTGTGAAGTGCGTGAGGACCCACCTGACGGAGAGGGTGAAGTCTCCTGGGTTGCTCTTGCTGGGTCGTGCCAGAAAGCTGCCATGAACACCCCGAGTCAAGAGGAGCTGCTCAGCCTCCTGTCCGAGATGTTGGATGGAACCACCTAAAGGAGCACAAAGAGAGACAATGGTTAGACCAAAATGTACAGCTTGAGAATGTAGAACACGCTCAAAGTTCAGAACATATGTGATAGACAAGCATATGCTGCAACTGAAACAAAAGCTAAGTTTGAGATGACACCATTATCCAAGCGCAAAAGCTTCAATCATTTCAGTAATATAATGTTCTTTGCAAGTACCGAAACATCCAGATTTTTGTTTGTTCTTCAGTGTTATGCTTTCAAGTTATTTAAAATGTACACTCTGGAAAAATAGTGAATGTAATTGTAACTGCAATTATAATTTGCTTCTTTCCCGAAAGTCTGTATTTGTATTTATAAGCCTTCTAAACTTCTAAAAAGTGTGATAGATTAACAATAAATTGACATATTGCTGTGGTTTTCTATTATGAGAACTTGACTCTAGTCTATATTCACAGCAAAATTAATTAGTCTGAAAATGTAATATAGAGTGGTAAATAATATGAGTTAAGATTGATAAAACAATAATTATAGCATGCATTGAGCCCCTTTCTACCACTATGTCAAAGACCTGCTGCTATCTGAGAAGAAGCCAGTGATCCTCTGTAGAACGATTTGAAAGTGGCACTGAACAAACTCCCTGCTGAGAAACTCCTCCTCTCATACAGATTTAAGCGGGATTTGGAGGTTCACTTAATGAGCGCACCACAATTAGCTTGCACACTGACTTTCACACTGCACTGTAGACGTGTCAAGGTGGAATGGATCAACCTGCTGCACAATACAATACTGTAATGCCTGATGCAAGGCTTCTTTTCAGTAGAGCTGGAGCTGGAGTTTAACAGGTTACAGCAGATTAACCAGAAAATTGCAATACAAATTTTAATCAGCAAGGGCAAATGGTTTATTCTAGGGATGGAAAAGAGTTGGAAGGCTTTGAAATTGTTCGAAGTATGTAGCAATCGAATCGAAAGAACAGAATCAATCTGTTTTGCTCATGTGCTAAAATATACAATACGTGCAGCCTGACCTATGCACACAAACTATATTTGCATAGTACAAATTACATAATAGCCAAGATGTATGAAGAACAAAGCGTGAACTTTTACAAGACTTGATTGAATGTGCATTAATATGTTGCATTAACCACTGATGGGGGGACTTCTAAATATGGACACGAAATATTACTGTTTACTGTTCATAAAAAGTTCTAAGCAGGGTTGCCAGATTTTCAGAGACCAATAAGCGACCTAGCCTTTGAAAAAGCCCAAACAAGCGACTTCAGACCCTCAATAAAAAAGTACTTAAAATACCAAATAATTAAACATTATGTGTCGCAGCAGAACAAAGGTTAATGGTTTTGACATATTTTAGATAGTATTTGATCATTAATAAAGGATTTAAAGCGTGAAAATATGCTAAAAGTCTATATTTCTGTCATTAGTGAGCACATTTTCTTGAATCAAATTTGGAAAAACTGCTAAAAATCCTCTTGTTTATGATGTAAAAGTGCCTCTCAGGAGCAAGCCAAAAAAACGCAACCCGTTCACAAGCGACTTTTCCAAAAAAAAGCCCAAAGTCGCTAAAAAGAAGCAGACTTGGCAACTGTGGTTCTGAGCACTAACTTTTGTTTTGTTTTAAATGTAAAGCGGCGGAGCTAAAGGCATCTGGGCTGAGGTCCTTTAAATCTGGCCTCTTTGAAGGGGGAGGCTTTTTGATTTACTGACTTATGTATTTTAATTGATAGTATAATGTTATCACATAATGAAAATATCACATCTAAAACTCACAGAAATGCAGGAAATTGCACAGAAATAAAAAAAAATCTTTTGGGGGAAAATTCCCCCAGACGCCCCTGAATTACATCAAAACCATGTGATATAGAACAATACTTTTAATGGAGGGCTTACAGTGTCTGCATCTATGTAATACAATAAAAATGTACTTTGTCTCCTGCTGGGGGCAGTAGGTTGACTCATGGTGTGACTCTTCAAGCATGACAGCTGAAAAATTTGGCTCTTGACCTCTGACCAGTTTGCCACCCCTGATATAGATAAAAAATCAAACAAAGTTGAAAATCATAGCAGCAAATTAAAACTGAATCGAAACGTGTCTTCTTTAGTTTATTCTTGATGTGCAAATTGTTATTTTTGTAAACTGTTAGAATGTTCTTGTGGGTGCCTTAAGATGAAAACTCCTTTTTTTGATTATTTGACTCAATCTGACTTATCTTACTTTAAAAAAATCTGTTGTAGCCTTATTTGTACTTGTTTATAGGAATTGTTTATTGGGGCTAAACTAACCCGTGCCTTCGTAATGTCTCCTTGATGGATAAATATTTACTACATCCGCGTGTGGTTGACGACTGCAAGTACACTGCTCAGTCTTTGATATCTGTTATCTAAATACATAAATTTTACTTTTCAGATAGACAAATGTTAATAATGCAAGAATTAAACATTATTCACTCACAAGATAAAGTAGATTTTTGGGCCACTGGAGAAATTGTCAGTACTGGTCAGAATCAAGTATATTCTTTAGTATGGAAATCAAGTTTGACATTTTGTATTGTACTACATTTTAGTACTTTTACTGAATGTAGAATAAGTACAGTATGATTTACAGCTGCCATGTTTAATATTTACCGTCATGATAGATTGCCTGGACAATACAGTATTTATCAAATGTCCAAGACCTTGAGTGGAGCTTGTGTGGTGAATGGCAGCATGTCAGATGTGTGGATTACATTAGAGCTCACATGTAAGCTGGGATCAGTGGGTTAAACCTGCCTAACTACCGCAATCTCAGGGCAAATCTACAGCACATTATACACAGGCAGGAAGCAACAGGCTGAGGTATCCTACAATACAATATGAAGGAAATAATGCAAGTGATAGATTATAAACAAGTCAGAGAAATCGTAATGAGATACAAACTAGTGTCAAGTAGGCTACTGCCGACTCTGTTTTCCATACACGTACAGTATTGACATATACACATGACATCAGCGAACTGCTTTGTCTGATCCCAGTTAATTCTGTGAACTTTACTGAACAGCACAATAAGGTCACACAAATGTTAGCATACACGTTTAAGCTGTAAAGACCATTCACATTTGCAAAAAGCCATGCAAAGTACAGTTATTGAAGACGAATCTATTGGTCAGCAATCCAATGTTTAATCAGCTAAGTGCAGAAAGAGTTTTTGGTGCTGCGAGGCCCCACAACAGAGCAGAGACATATGGGATAAAACTAGAAGAGTGGGAGCTCCTGTCCATATGCTTAGAGTCAACCAGTCGCTGAACATTTCGAGCAAAACCATCCGTGCTTCATTTTACCTAAAGACCAGACCAGAGGGGACAAAACCCTCATGAAGGACCCTTCTCGTACTACCTACAGTATAGTTGTGCTCTTTACTGATTATAACAAGGGTACACTGCTGATTTTGAGCTTTAGTGTAAACTGTGCCAATTCTATTCCCCGTGCTTATACTCATGACCAGCTATTCCTATTGGTATTACAGTATCTTTAATTCTAGGATTGGTACAAGTTTTTGGATATATAATTTGGTGGCTGGTGTGCCCAGCTCATACACATTACCGTTAGCATGTTTTTAGCATTCTCAAGCACATGCAGATATTTTGTTGTAGCTGGTATGCTGCCTAAAAGATAAAACATTTGCACACAAACAGGACTATGGTGCTCTGTTTTTTATTTGTGATAAAACAAGACTGTGGGTGAGATAAAAAAAAAAAAAAAAATATATATATATATATATATATATATATATATATATATATATATATATATATATATATATATATATATATATATAAAATAAATAAATAAATAAATAAATAAATAAATAAATAAATAAATAAATAAATAAATAAATAAATAAAATTTGAGGAAAATAATCAAAGTCCATTCTATTGGTCCAAATAGCAAATATGTCAGAGCTCATTGAATTCAAATGTAAAGTAAGTAATGTCATTGTAAGTTGTCCGCTCAGAGAAGGCTGGACTCTGGTGCTCTTAAGCTCCACACTCGTGCCAGACAAGTGGCATGGCTTTCTAGGAATGACTGCAGCAGGCATCCAAATACGCCTTCACCTTTGACCTTTCTCTGATCTCAGTGATATTCAGTGAAGGTGGATTAGTACCTGCATGCCAATGAATAATGTTCTGCAAAGAACTGCCACTCCAGTATGTTACACTACAGTAATAGCACATGGTGATTGCACTTTGAAAAACATTTAACAAAAAAGAACTTTCTCTAATGTGTGATAATGTTCATTTTAGCACAGTCACGCTGAATAAACATCGTTCATAGCAACACATTCTAAGAGCAACAATCTAATTTGGAGCGTCACACTTTTGATGCGCGCTTTAAAGGCCCACCGTTTCACTTTTAGCAAAAAAATAAATGAATGATTGAATAAATGAATGAATGAATTAATGAATAAAAGATTTTCTAATTTATGTTTTATGTAGAGTGAAAACATACAATTATGTGTCTATATGTGATCTGTCTGTCTCCATGAAGAATGTTCCAAATTTAGATTTTTACATATTTCAATGAGATTAAGTGACTAATTTTCCATCCTCAGAAAGTTTGTGTTACTTTAAAGGGGACCTATTATGTCAAATTCACTTTTCTTGTTTTTAACCTTGTTATAAAGGCCTTCCTTCATCATTAGTTTTCTCAAAGTTATATTTGAATTGATTCATGTATGTTTGAGTAATCTTGTATTGTTCTTCAGCTGCAGCTCAAGTGCTCAGAAATCCTCGTTCTCACCTACCACCTATCCCCTCCCACTTGTCTGTATTTACTTATTATAATTCAAAAAATGTATATTCAAAGTAAAGAGTATATGGTTCAATACTGTCCCATAGACACTTTACAACAATAAAAAAAAGTTTTGGTTTTTTTAATTTAGCTTCTTACAGTTACATTTTGAAATGAAGAGGCGGGGCTTATCAGTTCTGCAGTTTTGAACAAGAAGTCAGTAGAGCTGTTCCTATTTTTAAGTTGTTTTAGATCAATTTTGTGTTTTACAATGAACAAAAGGTAAATTACTGATTTGTATACGTTTTAGTTTCTTACTAAATATTAAAAAAAACACAATAGGTCCCCTTTAAAGGTACACCGTGTTACTTTAGGGGGGGTGAAAAGTCAACTTCATGAGTCGATAGAAAGAGAATCATGAAACTATAATATTTAAAAACATAGTTTGGAACATTCTTAATAGAGATGTACTGTAGATGTTTTATGTCAAATGTGAAAATAAAGTGAAAATATACCTAAAAGAGCAAGTTTTATTTGGCTCTCCTTTCCTTTTGACCAAAAACTTTGGTCAAAAGGTTAGACGGTCCACCTTTAAGGAAGATATTAGTTGTGTAAGTGCAATAAAAAACAATGTCTCAAGTTGACCAATTGTTTAAGTATCATGATTTCATCCACAAACAAAACAAATATTATGTTTAAAATAGCAAATAGTTAGATCAGTACAAACATGTTTTAAAATACATGTGTCTTTATATTAGTTTGTCTATATCTTTGCCTTGTTCAGTGCTTTTGTCAATTCTTCTGCATACTTTTAAAATATGAAGCACAGTCCACAATCTAAATTGTAAATTTCAACTGCAATATTTGTCTACAAATAAATGCTTTAACGCCAACATATCAGAACAAGATGCATTTCATTGTACTTCTGAATTCTAGTTATTTTGATTTGTCTTTTTTATTTTTTTTAAACTAAGCCATACTTGGATTCTTAGAGAGCCTTGCACGGAAGCACTGGTTTCCACACAGAGCCCTGGTCCAGACCCAACATGTATTTGTGACTAATCCTCTTGTACTGGTTATGTTTTATTACGTGTAATCTGTTTGGAGCTGTGGGGAGGCAGAGGGCAGCTGGAGACTGTGTGAGGTTTGAGGAGAGAGGGTCAGAATGTAGTCTGGGTCTGGACTGGGCTCAATGGAGAGAGTCAAAACTGTCATAGTTACATTTCAGGATTGATGTACAATAGTGCAGTGTGATGTAAAAGGGTAAAACCAGTTAATAAAAGGCTAAAACGGGTACTAAAAGACTTAAGCAAGGGTCCCAAACTCAAAAGAAGAGTGATCTGAAACGGTCAAAGTCGTTGGTCAAGGGCCACATTTTTTATAGTTTTGATGACTTTCCTGACTATATTCTATGCATATAAAGCTTTTAGCTTTTACAAACATGTATTATAATATGTCAACATTCATTTTTTGCATTTTACATCACACAAACACAAATGAAAAAAAAAAAAGTGGGTAACCAGACTGTCTCTAAAAAACTTTGGACAAACTGCATGTACTGTATGTTGTGTTATTCTAGTGCATGTAGGATTTATAGACACATCTCAACAACAGATTTCATCAGTGGGCCACTATCAATAATAATCAGAAATCATGACGACTGAATTTGGCCCCCGTAATTTTCAGATTTTATATTAATTATTCATTCCAACTTTAGCTAGTATTCAAGGACACTTTTTGTAAAACAGTTGAATCTCTGACAGCTTGATAGAAATAATAGGTCAGATTTAGTGGATATCTACACAAGATGAATGAAAATGGGAAAAGTTGACATTTCTAATGCAGGGACCATGTGGGTTATGACGAGGGCCGGCAGGTCACGGATGTCAGCTGGTGGTCAGATTACTTGTGGCATTGTTTTTAATCCTGCACAGATTCATATGGAAAAACAATAACAGTGGAGCAAAAGTGCCTTATGTCACAAATCCCCATAATCCTTCATCACAAAGCTACTAAGGCTTACATCAATTTATTTGAACAATAGGATGGACCCTCAACCTTCTCTGGGTTTCTATATAGTTAGGTTTTCTAGAATTCAGATTAAACAAGCCTACATATACAGTACGTATACATAATTAATTTGCTATTGTGTGTCCATTGAGCATATTGTAGCAAGTCACTTCTCAAGGCAATCTAACTCGCTAATCTCTTGTATTTTCGAATAATTTTTAATTAGAAAAATCATAACACCAAAAACTTTCACCATGACGTGTGTTGGCAACTTCATATTCTTTTTTTCTCTTCTATATTTTTGCTAAGAGCTTACTGGTCACTTACTAGACTAACATTTTAGATTTAGAACAAGTGAAGAGGTGAAATAACTGATAAAAGTGTTTTTCAGTGCAAAGCATGTTGCATCCATTTGTCTCCAATGGGTTTGAGCTGTGCAGTGGCCCTGTGAAGAGCCATGCATGCTCAAGTGTGACAGCATAATCAAAAATAAAAAGTGCATCTGCTTAAAAAGTCATAGTATATTTACCAAAACTGCATGTGTATTACATTTATGCAGACGTAACTGACAGTTGGTGAACAGGAGGCGAGGCTCCAGGCAGATAGCACAACTGTCCCACAGCCCACACTTCTTTGCAAAAAGAAGCAACATAATATTACTAAAAAACTATTAAAAGCAATAAAAGTTTTGTAATACAAAATTGAATTGAGTCAGTTTCAGTGTATATTCAAGAACAAAAATGCCCAAAGTGATGTTTCTAAAAGATGAGATCTCAAGATGAGATTTGTAATTTGAATGGAGGTGTCCCTACCTCACCATTGTGGTGGCAGCCTGCTCCAACAGTGCCTCTGTAATCCAGTCTGCTCCACAAGTGAAAGAGGCTACAGTGTGTGTTACTAGGTTAGACTGAGAGCGAGTGCAGCAGCGGGGGGGCGGGGGCCTTTAATCTGGGATTTGGGCGAGTGTGAGCCGGCCTGATACAGCGCTATCAGCCTCCTTCCCTTCCTCCTTCTATTTGAACTTGAGCAAGTCTTTAGAATGTGTTTCTTCAATCATCCAGCAGCTCAGCGGGGATCTGGCTAACAGGTCTGATAGGCTCCCAAACCTGGCTGGCCGTGCATGCCTAGGCCTCTCTGTGATTTGGGTGGGTGGGGCTGAAGGAGACAGCTGTGTTGCCTTTGCCTGCAGATTACACCTAATCGTGCATGTCATAGTTACACCAGATCATAGTTATGCCGAGCATAAGCCCCAATCCAGCCAATTCAGCAGAGCACTGTGAGGCTGGTAATTTCAGACAAACCCTGAAAGCAGCGGGCAGGAGAAGAGAGCAGAGATGACAGCGCTTGGACTCCTGTTGCTTTGTGACCGATCAATGACCCCGAGATTTAACAGGAGGAAGAGATTGCTCTGAAGAATCAAACTGAAAATATAAAAGCTATTTCACACTAAACTCTAAAGTGACCTCACATGACATACAAATTAAGATTGAGATTAAAAAGCAACCCAACATCACAGCAAGAAATAAGTGGGTTTAGAGCCTAAAACATGTCTGTAACTTTGCTCAATGATTAACTAGTCTATCTACAGTCCTACAGAGCAAGAAACCAGGGGTAATCTATAACTATATGCTTTTCACACAACACACATGACTCTACACTATTTTAGTAGGAACCTCTCTAAGTGGGTTTGATTCATGATTTGCAAACACTTTCTATACAGACCTAAAATAGATTTAAAGCCAGCTGTTACTTCTGGAACATCACATCGTAGTTATAAATCTAAAGTTTTATACTGTCAATATCACCTGAGGGCAAAAACTCACCTGCAACCACACTCATCACTGCTGCGACTGGCTTTTCTAGTACTACGAATTTAGATTAAACAGTTTAAAGTAAGACTATTTTAAAAGGATTAAACATTTTAGGGCTGCAACAAGTTAACCCAAGATTAATCCCAAAAAATATTGAAATAATTGGCAACAAACAAACTGTCTCCAGAGCATGTTATTGTCCAGCAGATATATTTTATTATGTCTATGCTGAATACCTAAATAAATATGAATATGTCTTTTGTGATGAACAGAATCTCAAGCAAGTATACTGATTACTGGGATGATTTCTGCAAGTTTAAGGGTTTAGCATTAGGGTCTGTCTGCCAGTTTAAGCTTCAACTTGGTTAAAAGGTGCAAGGTGTAACTTTCTGGAGGTGAAAAGTCAACTTCAAGACATCTAAACTACAAAAACATAATTTTCTTTTACTTTCCGTCAGACCAAAAAAATGAAGTATATTTCTGTCAAATAAAAATCTTGTCATTGAGATATGTTTGCATTCTCTTTGCTGTAGTATATTCAATAGGCCAGCCCTCTTCCCTCTCTCCTCTCACTTTCTCCTGCACAGTGCACAATGACCTGGAGGATTCCCCCTGACAGGCGACACACTAACCCCAGAAGCCTGTTGGATTTTAAGGGCTCATACATGTGCGTTAGTGGGACAGGGATGGGACAAAAGGCATACATGCACATTGGCGGTAGGTTAGGCTCTGGACACAGCCGACTTCTACGCTCCGTATCCTCTTACATAATGTCTCGCAGTGAATATAGCGCAGTAGGGCTATTTAAAGCTCTGTCTGTCTAGGCACGCCGACAAAAAGGTGATATACTTAGAGGCAGCGGTGAAGGGTATACTGAGCTCAGACAGGACCAGGGTGTGGACCTGAGCAGTGTGGGAGATATTTTTAGTCCAGCGTCAAGACTGAAGGATCACGTATGCTGACGCTGGGTTGCCATGCTTTACTGACATATAGTTACATTTAAAGTTTGCACTGGGCAATATATCAAAGCTTAGATTATATCATGAAAAAATTTGTTGCAGTGAATAACGCTACAAAAATTTAAAACAAAAACTTGAAAGTGAAGCTTCAACTATATTTCTGTACTTTTGTGATTAATTTTACAAACGTTTCACATTTGTCAGACATTATTCTACAATCCAATAATATTCATTTTGGATATTTTGCAGCTAAAATAAAAGATGTTTCTTTGCACATTTTGTTTGTATGTATGTAAAAATGTATGTAATTAGTAAATCTAGTTCAGCGTATTTTGAATATGACACAGTACACTTTTTTTGGAGCATACTAAGCTCTAAATGATACTATTCATGTGTATATATTACCTTTATTCCTTTTATGAAGACACTGAGAGAGGACATTGTAGGGAAGCTGCAATCTCTGTTGGTTAATATGTAACTGCTGGCCGTGTACAGTATCTAGTCAACATGCTCGGGTTAATATTGACACTAAAATAAAGACCATTTAGACGACTGGAAAAAGAATGTATGCAAACAGGTTTGATGCACACATACTTTGGCTCAAATTCTATATCCAAAACAGTATTATGTCAATTGAACATAATTGTCTTTAGATGTATTAGTGAAGAAAAAAGTGAAACTTATGAAAATCAACCCTAAAATTACAAAAAAATCATAACTTTTTTGAGAGTTGTTTTTGGTTTTTTGCTACAGACGACTGTTTGCTTAAAGAGAAGGTGAAAAACCACATCGCTGTAGGTGACATTACATGTGACTTGTTTGTGAGCAACATTTCCATTCAAGAAAATACAGTATATGTGTGGTCAGCTGTAGGGCTGGGCGATGTGGCAAAAGGTTAATATCACAATATTCTTGGAGTCAGATCACAATTTTGATTTTATCAAAAAAAATTTTCTCATAATGATCAATCTCGATTTTGGATTCAATTTTGTATAACCTTTTTAAAAAAAAAACATGGCCTTAATGAACATGAACATGAACAAAAACTTTTAATATGTCCCATTTATTAGTTGATGACTCAATATTCTGCCTCCAAGTTTGATTTTTGCTCCACATACACATTTTCACTGACAAAAGATTGGTTTTCGATCTTTCGATTCAAAACCTATCAGCAAATAACTGAAGATTTGTTTCGATTCGATCTAGATCTCTCGATTTTTTAATTAATGGCCCAGCCCTACTTTAGGGTAAGTAACATGACTTTGGTCAGTGACTGGTTAAATGCTGCTCAAAAGCCGAAGACCGATCAGAAAAATAGTCTGTATTTAAACAGACATGTACTGGTGTGTGTGGATGCTGTAAACAAAATGTCATTGTTTTTCTATGACGATGACAATACATCTTCAATCTAAATCTGATTAAATAATAAAGGGGAAATTGTGATACAACAATTTTATAAAAAAAAAAGCAGATTGTCACAGAGATGAGCTCACCATCTGACTTTTATCACAATATTGCCCAGCCGAACATGGCCGCACTTAAATGTTAATGGCAATAATCATGATTGCTTTGGGGAAGGAGTCGAATAAACCAGACTTTTTACAATGTTTGGTTTTCCAAGTACCAGCAGATCAAAAGTTATACTATATTAGGCTGAAATTAGAGCTTAATACACAAAGGTAAAAACAGATAGGGCAGTTCAAATGAATGCTTAGCTGAAAACATAAATAGATATGAAACAAATATCAAGTACCACCAGAGGCAGCCTGAGTACCATCAGTAGTACACATCCCACAGTTTGAAAAACACTGGATAAAAGCAGTAATCAGCTAAAATTGTTTTTTTTTTGCAGACCCAGTAGGCCTAAAAGTGATTTGCGTGCAGCTCCATGTGCGTACAAGTCCAAATCCTAAAAGCAGGTGTGGAGGCCTGTTGGACAGACATAGGTCCTATCTGATTCCTCCACATGTGCGGCTGCTTTCCTGTCTGCTTATCGAGGGCACCACTGTCCTGACTGACACGCCAGAGAGTGGAAACAAGGTACACAGCACACAAACGCTTCAGTTTTTGACTCACCGCTGCTGGGCATTACAGTAAAGATAAAGGTTTTATGAGTCTTACTGCCACGGAAGTCCAGCTGTGTCACTTCCTGTTTGGGTCTGGTATCACCAAAGAACCAGGGCAGCCATTTGGCGCCATTGTTCTTCTTGAGGTACTGCTTCAGGAAGTCAACATTAACTCACTGACTGGCATGAAAACACATTTAGTTTGCTTTCAGTGCATTCTGTAAAGCACAAAGTGAGAACACAGAGATGAAGGAAACATCAACTGATCACAGTATTATGTATTTTTAGTAAATACTTCAAAACAAAAGGTTGTTTTTAAATGTGTCCTAATAGTTCCAACCTCTCACAAATCTTTCAGTACATGGCTAATATTCACATACATGCATTTTTGGCTGCATGTGGATTAACTTTTTATAGACAACAAAGAAACTGAAGTGGACCACCCAATCTCAGCCAATCAGAGTGCTAGTAGGCTATCTGTGGGAAATAAAATCCTTTACTATTTGATTCAGACAGAACACAGCAGTCTGAGTTTGTCACAAAGTGCTTCATTGGCAGAATCTTTTCTGATGAAAAAGACGAAGGTTACCAGCTTTAAGATCACATAAAGCTGTGAAAAATATTATGTTTGGTTTTTATAATGGTAAAAATGTTACAAAAAGACCTGATTCGAATAGTTACATTGCAAAAAGAATTTGACAGTTTTCTTATTATTAAAGCTGAACTAATATAAAAAGACGAATTAAGATGGGGCTGGGCGATATTGACAAAAATGAACAACATTACGATATTTGTACAATTTTCTGTCAGTGAGTGCCCCTCGGCTCAGGAATCAAATATTCAAGTACAAATCTAATCTAATCAGTTCAACCTACATCTGTTAAAATCTGTCTTCAATAGATTATTTAAGACTAAATTTTGCCAAATAAATCACATACGCTGGAAAAATAAAATAAATGAAGTAATGCATGATATACAGTAAGTAGTTGACTATATTGTTTTTAGTGATTGTTTAGTAAACTGTCTTAAAATGAGACTGCCAATGGAATAAGTCAATTCTAAAGGCCAGTCCATTTAAAATTAGAACAAAAAATACTGCTCTATTAGCAAATCTTATTAAAGACAGTAAAAATAACTTGAATAACTTGTTGAATGAAATCTGCTATACATGTAACTTTTCCTTGACAATTTGAAAATTTACAAAATCATTGAATTACATTTCTTTTGTTACCTAATTACTACAGGAAATATTTGATATTACACTTTTGAATATCTTGAAACTAACATTCACAATATTATCTAAAATTTGATACATTGCCCTGCTCTATTTAAGTAAT
Organism: Mugilogobius chulae; assembly: GCA_038363315.1. Classification (NCBI taxonomy): domain Eukaryota; kingdom Metazoa; phylum Chordata; class Actinopteri; order Gobiiformes; family Gobiidae; genus Mugilogobius; species Mugilogobius chulae. The sequence goes on from CM076414.1 coordinate 27,768,758, forward strand.
TTCTGTTGGATTAACGCAATTTCATTTGAATATTATTTTAATCAAGCTAGCTTTTTTTGTTTGTCCTTTTCTACTTTGTGTGTCAAAATATGTGAGTAAACCAAACACAACCACATTTTTAACCAAATAATAAACAATTTGGCAGAACTCGATAAACGTAGCCCTGGTCACTGTGATAGAGAAACTTTTTTTTCCCTCTAGCATGATTTATAAGGCAAAAGCTCAGTGTTTAGTAACCAACCATCTCATAAACGTCTGGTATAATAACATACAAAAGTGCACATCTGCTCTCTTTCCACCCATATACATGCCAACATTGTTTCCACTACAAACGCTCTGCAGATCTGCCGACAAAGCACTTCTTCACAAGTATAAAGACCAAAGCTGCTGCTGAAGTTGACATTGTGACTTAACCTTCAGAGACATACACAGTGCAGTTTCATATAAAAAGATACACATGTCATAGATGTGTTAAAGCTCTGAAATGTGTTTCTATTAAACGGTGTAGTATGAAATGTATATTTTTTATCCCTGTAATTAAACAGGTGTTGTACTACAAGCTCAGGTGAAGTTATATTACTTTAAATAAAGCTCTTTACCATTTTATTCACTGTTCATTGCGACTAAAAAGTATAATACAGCTGCCGAATCAGAATTGTGTCATTGGGTATTTTTTCTAGATTATACAAAAATAACATTCCTGCATTCTGAGAACTTTTTATTTATTTATTTTTTTCATTGCTAATATTAAGAGCAATAAAACTTTCAAGGTGTCCTTTAGGCCTTTGCCCTCATCCTGCGTTTTAAATTTATTTTTTTTCTAAGTGAGTGTGATCATATTTTTTTTTTTTACAAATAAATAAAAACTGTTCAGGATTTTGCTTTCAGGGTTGTAGTGATACATGCTGCATAATTCCAATCTCTCTCTCTCTCTCTGAGCTACGACGATTAAAAAGTGATAATATTATGGAACTCCAACAGTTATGATCAAGGAGTCTCCAACCTTTTTATAGCCAACCTCCTTTTACAAAACTAAAATGGCAGCAAGCTACTACTTTTAGTGACCAGAAGAAACTGAGCTCATTTAGGCAACAGTTAGGTACCACTGTAAAACACCAAACCACTGTACATTTGGTGCACTAAAAATGAATAAATAATGAATTTGTCTATCAATAAATAGTTTTTTTAAAAAAGGGAAATGAAAATGAATATTATGTTTGATTCCAAAACCCTTTGGAGAGCTACTTTTATACTATTACTTTATTAATGTTATATGTTGCAATTAGCATGAAGCAAGTTCCTAGTTTGTGAATTTTGTAACTCACTGACAATGGCAATAAAATCTATTCTGATTCTGATTCTGATTCTGATTCTGATTCTGATTCTGATTGTACTTGGAAGGTGGTGGAGAGCTAAGTTACAGGCTGGACACCTGTCCGGCCACTTTCAAAACGTGTCCCTATTCTGTTAAATCTGTTAATCAATCCCAGAGGGCTTAGTTATTTACAATAAAGAAGGCTTGACAATGTTTGACCTGGCTTAAAAATCATTCATGTTCAAGGTAAAGGGGAAGAGAAGGTGTGCACTCTCAAAAAAAAAAAAAAAAAAAAAAAAAAAAAAAGTGAGAAAAAATTATGTTGAAATGTAAAACTAATGACCTTCCACGAAACACAGTTTAACTAACTGTATCGACCAATAATCAATGATTAATGTATTTCAGAACAAAAAAAGCACATTCTGCCATAATAAAGATATTATATTATTTAAGCTAAAACAGTTTTTTGGAGTCTGTTGATTGCATATTCTTTATTTGCTTAACTACACGTTTTAACACAATCCCTTCAGTTATGTTTTTGTCCCTTTAGTGCTAAAAGTTACTTCACTGTGCAAGAGAAGTGTGGATAAACTTGATGTTTTCATTAGGCTACAGTAGTTATTGTTAGCTTTTTTACTGCTTCAATGCATGAAATTGCACCATCCTTTGCATCATGAATCCGAAATGTGTAAGAACTATTATGTTTATCTACTGCTTAATATAAGTGCAGTTAGTTTGGAAGCACTCTGAATTAAAAGTTGCTTTGCAGAGTATCACCGGTCTGCTTTTTCAGGCGGCACAGCGCGCTCCAAGCTCCGGCGCAGGAGTGTCTAAACCCGCTAAAGCTCCAGCCCAGCGACATGACAGCGGATAGAAGAGAGACAACTGTACCTGCGGGATGTCATGTCAGTCCGTGAGAGCCGTGTCCCGTCCGCAAACCTCCGCTTTCTGTCTTTAGAGCCGCTGTGTACAGCCCAAGAGTGAGCGCCGCGTCCACAGTCACCGTGCGCCATGTGGGCACGTCATGTTCCGGTGGGACCCTTCATAATAAGGTCTAATCACGCCCACACCTACGTCAAGTTTAGGGAGAAACATTTTACTTTGAAAGGCAAGTGCAAAGATTATGTTTTCTTCGTCCGTGCATATGTGTGTCAAATCTGAACTGTAAGAAAACGATTTTAAGAGTATCATCCACCCCCCGTCCTTATCAAAAACAAAAAACACACCTGTAGAAAGTTCAGTGTGGTTTTGCACAGGAAGTCATTGCTTCTGGTATTAAACTTCTTTAGATCATAATTGTTTAGCATGCAACAAAATGCAAAGTTATGTTATATTACAGATTAACACTGTAAGCACAACAGTTCAACATTGATATTTCTAGAAACCAACAATCCAATCATACATATGAATTCCAACACATTTAGGCATCTAAAATGCTGCACAGAGTGACTAAATAATCACATAGCAAAAATAAAACCTCAACGGTGGGGTAGGTGATTTTCACACTTAAGACACATTTAAGTTTTAAATCTGATAATTTTCTGACAAAATCCCTCAAAACATTGTTGATATCAATATTTATTAAGTTTTGGTAGCCATTTGAAATTAAAACCCCCTTTTTTTTCTCTTTCAAAGTGAAATTGGAGAGGACCACCCAAGTTCAGCCAATCAGAACGCAGCATTCTGCTCCTGATCAGAACTAAAATTCTGTATTATTCGATTCAGACAGTACTCAGCAGTCTCATTTTTTCACAGTGCTTCATTTATTATAGACTTTTTGTTGGAAACACAACATTTACTTATTTACAACTGAAAAAGTTAGCTACCCCACCTTTAAATTAACAAATAATGATTAGCAGGTCTATGTTATTCAGGAAAAGTCTATTGTAAAAGTGAACAGTCGACATTGAGTATAGGACATAATTAATGACAAATTAGCATTTAAATAGCCTATGTCTAAGGTCAGTCTGTAAAATGACCATGAAATAATAAGAGATTCAGTAAATTGTTATTACTGATTGATTACTCACATGTAGGCTTCATGTAAAAAGGTTGTTTCTAAATGTTCAACTGAGTATTTGAATAGTAGAAATGTAAACAACAACATGTGTACATTGTGTTGGACTTATTTGAAATCTCAGTTTATTTAGTATGCATCATTATGTCTTTGCCAGTCCAGTCTTTGGCATTGAGTTACATGCATGCCGTTCTTATTTACATGTGAGGCACAAACTTTATATTACCTCCATTTAGGTTGTAAATATCCCCACGCAACTATCCAGCCGTTTTGACGTCAGCTGCCTTCAGTTATCAGCCAGGGTTAATCTACTGTTACAGACTTATGCAATGTCTGTGTGCCCAGGGCTATGCTATAACACACATATAGATCTGCTCTAACACTGTGTGGCCCAGCAGTGGAAGGTTACGCATAAAAGGACAAGATCAGTCTGGAAGCATTATGTTCAGTAAGGGTCAGGAGTAGGTAAAGAGTGCTTGGTTTGAATTGAAACAGTGCTGTCCCCTGAAGAGACAATGTAAAGTCTGTTTTAATAATTTATTTTTAGGACTAAAAAATGTGATCAGAAAGAAAACTCATGATATTGTCTGGTTTTTACAACAGTGATAATGTAAATTGTGTAAATAGTGTAACGCTTATTCTAAATCTGAAAATGTATATATACTTTATTTACTCCACTGCTCTAGTTTTCCTCAAAGCCTAAACCCAGATATAACTGATTTCGCTCATAACAATACTTTTATAGATTTATTTTGTTTTTAGTTGTGATTGATAATGAGACCTATTCAAATTTATGACCAACCAGAGCAACCAAGCAATACAAGCAGCAATAGTGCACAATCTTAGGTATTCCACAGATACAAATCACATTCAAAGTTTATTTATTATTATTTATTTGTTTGTTTGTTTGTTTGTTTGTTTGTTTGTTTGTTTGTTGTTGCCTTTATCTGTTGCTTCTAAAGGCTTTCCAAGAGTGTTGATTTTTAACAAACTATTAGAAAATCAAACAATGAAAACAGCATTGAAGAAATATTGTAATTCTTAGGTCAACTTTTAGTTTTCTCAAAAACTCTAAGACAGTGGCACAGTGGGGCCCGCGGAAATAACAGGGGATCTAATTTGGCTGACAAAGGGGTGCTATGATGCTTTTTTCTTAATCTGGTAATAAACTTACTATCGTCTTAAAACTATTTCAAATCTTTGTTCCAATTGTGTTTTACAATTTCATGTTTAATTAGTTTAATTAGTTAGTCAAAAAGCAGAATGAGTAGTGTGAGAAGAACAAAAGCACAAACTAACTTTAAACCAAGTTCACCAAAGTTAATTTAAGTTAACCAAAATTATTTTTAAGTGTTTATCAGAATGATATGAGAGAATGAGCTTCTGTCATGTACAAAAGTATGACAATAGTCAGAGCACAACATGTTACATGTTTTCACTAGTTTTCACTCAACATCAGATTGTTTAATGGTGAGCATGAGTAAACATTATACGTACAGGACTTTATACTAACATATCGATTCAGGTTTACACTTCTAAATGGCCACTAAATAGTCGCTCTGTTTGTTTCAGTTGATTTTTTAGATATATTATTATTTATTGTCTAATTTAATGGAAGCAGACAGAATCTAAATTTCAGGCTTCTTCTTATTAGATTACAATTGTAGCATCACTGTCATAATGGCGGTCCCAGATTTTCAATGTCCAAAATACATGTTATTTTATCTGTTTTTGCACTCACTGTATGTGTAACTCTTGTAGTGTATTGCCTGTACCAGTTACAGTGATTTAGTCATTGTTTTACAAACCATTCACCAGTGTTGAGTAAACAGTTTGGAGCTTTAAGACCCCTGAACTCTGACCCCACGGAGCAGCAGCCTGACGTCCTGTTGAGTCTCAGGAGCACAAAGAAGAACCAGGAAAGGCTGTGAGCAGATGACAAGATCCCAAAGAGGTGAGTGATCCTTAGACCCCACCTCCTGACCTTTGACCTCTGGGCTCAGACAGAGCTCACCCTGTGATCAGATGTAGCACACTTTCGACCTAAAGAGGATTAGGCTTTGAGACGTTTAGGACAGAGGAGACTTTGATGAGCTGAGGGACAAAGACAGGGGGGATCAGCGAGAATAAAAAATGAACAAAATGAATCAGGAAGCAAACTGTTTCATAATGTATTTATGTTTTACTTCAAAGAGAATTATTTTCCTTTTAAGATAATCAAATACATTTTATTCAAAAGAAAATTAGCTTGACCCTTCTGACACTCAGAATATCTTGATCCAGAGATAAGATGAGTTTTGGTGAGTGAGACATCCTTTCATTTTCCTTTCATTTATGAATGTATTATATAGTCAGTTTACAAAGTGCAGTGTAGGTATTGAGCGTGATACTTGGAAATGCAAATAAATGCAGCTACAATTTGATTAGACAAGCTAAAACTAAAACATTCCTAGTAATTAACGTTAAAGAAACAGACAACATTCCAACCTATTCATTGTAATAAAAACAAAAAAGGACAATAAATAAATCAACTTAAATCTTTGTGTTGATAAAACTTGGCAATGCGATGCTTTTTAATTATAAAGAAAGAGAGAGAGACAAGAGAGAGAGAGAGAAGAGACAGAAAGGAGAGAGAGAAGAAGTCAGAGTCAGAGAGAGTGAGGAGAGCAGAGAGAAGATAGAACAATGGAGAAAGAAAAACACAAAAGAGGGAAACAAAGAGAGAGAGAGGAAGAGAGACAGGAGAGAAGAAAAGATGGAGCAAGGAGAGAGGAGACATGGAGAGGAGGAGAAAGAGGAGAGAGGAGAATCAGAGAAACTGAGAAAGAGAAGAAAGAAAGACACAGAAGAGAGAATGCAAAGAAAGGAGAGAAGAAAGAAGAGAAGAAAGAAAGAAAAAAGAAGAAAGGAAGAGAAGAAAGAAAGAAAAGAAAAAAGAGAAGAGAGAGAGTAAGTGAGTGAGAGAGTGGTAAAAGAGAGAGAAATCACACAACTATCATTACAATTTAAGTTAACTGTCCATCACAGTAACTATAGCTATTGCCTCATGTAGTTAAAAACGACACAGTCCTTAAAACTATCTGAACATTTGGCGTATGAGTGACACTCAAAAGCAGCACTACGTCATCTAAAAGAAGCATTTTGTCCCTGCTCTGAGTGGTGAAGTCATGTCCCCAGACTGTAACAGGAGAAGACAGTAGGGATTGTATTATTTCATGTCGTTGCATAATTTATTATCATTATTCAACCAGTGAAGAGGTACATTAACCCAGGTCCACGGATCCATCTCCCCAGACACTTCCTCCTGTCTCCAACTGTCAGGCAGAGAACACAGTTTGTCTTTTTAGACATTCACCTGAGAATCTGGTTTAATTTACTGATCCATATTGATTTGTATTAAGACAAATGATCGACTTGAAGTTTAAAAAAAACAAAACAATGCTGTGTAAACTAAAGGAATACTGATCTGCTTGACCATGAACGTGAGACATACAGTTAATACTATTGTAAAAAAAAAAAAAGATTTTGAACACAAACACAAGTACTTTCTTCATTAAACTTTTTAGTTTTAAACTAGTTTTGATAAATCTCAAAATTATTAAAATTTTCTGAAAATGTAACAGAATGATCTTGGTTTTTATTAATGCTGGTAATTGACGCAGTTCAGGATTAGCATGTACTGTATCCTCATACAAAGTCAGTCTTCAATAAATCGAAAAATAAAAAGATGTTAAAATATAAACATTATTCTCCAAAGCATTTTTTTTCCAGATACAGGTGAGCTAATTTTTATTTTATTTAAATTTTTTCCTTCACTCATGGATATCATCATCTGAAAATGTTATAAGACAAACTAGTACATCATCTGGACTTAGCACATCACAACATTTTAGAACGTGAATAGAAAGTATTAGAGCATGAAAAATATTTTGAAGGAACTTACTGTATATGTATATCTAAGATTCTCCTTAATCATAAGATACGACAGTTGTGAGTCCATTTGCAAAAACGACCAGCAAAAATAATCTTGCCAAAAGAAGCTGGCTTGATTTAACACTGACTACACCATGCTGAAGATGAACATTTTCTCCACGACTCATTTGTCCATTATTGCCCAGTTCAGTCACATTCTAATCTGTCCCATATTCCACTGCTCCTGCGCTGTCTGGTCTGTGTCTTCTTCTACAGCGTCCCTTGTGTCTCTGGTTCATTACTGTCTGCTGTGTTCATGTTGTGTTAAGGAGGCTTTAATCTCTCTCGTTAGCCTTATTAGCCGTAAATGCTGTGTGTTTTGATCAAATCCTCACCGGGATTGAACAGTTTCTGAGCATTTTAATTAACACGCATACAGAGCTGTCCGTTAAAGGTGCACTGTGGAGCTGTGGAAAGCCGTACTGGTCTCCATGGAGATAGTTACTTTAGCTAAAATGACACAGACATGTGAAAAGGCAAGACTCACTCTCTCTGCGATCATCAACATCTGTGATTGAAGAAATAAAGATTCGTCTGATTCTGCACTGGAGATAAGTGGGTGCATTTTGCTCTGTATCAGAAAAAAGTGAGTGGGATTGACAGATTAATTAGCCAATCAGGAACGTGCATCATCTCCTGTATGAAAACCAACATGGCTGCTTACGACTGGGGAAAAAAAAGGACAAATACAGAAAAAAGTGAGTACATTTTGGTCTAAATGACACACGACCAATGAGCGCCTTCGTTTTATGTTCATCACGCAAATAAACTAATCTGATTGGCCGGTACGTTGTGGAGTTGATCTGAAAGGATGAGGGGGTGGTGACCAGACCAAAGCTTCGCAATTTGCCAAAGCATGAGCTCTGGATCTTGGGCAAATAAAAGAGTGTCATTAAAAAAAGAGTTTCAGAGATATAGAAACTTAAAGTAAGTATTCACACAGATTTTGAGAACTGTTTAACTGTCAGTCTTAGAGTAGATGATGTTTGATTAGAAAAAATTTTACAAGCAATTTTTTTAATACATCCGGACAAAGAAGCTTTCGGCAAGGAACAGCAAGTTCAACGTAGAAAAACTGCATCGCACACTCAGGTGGCAGGTGTGTCAGCAATTACCTTCCTTGGATCGTTTCTTAATTAAGTACAGCGCACAAAATTGTGATAGCACAGGTGATCAAGAGAGTGACATCATTTTTTCTATAGCATAAGTTTTTGTTTGGAGAGCTAAACATGTCACCAAGATGTCTACTTAAATGTATTTTAAAAAATAAAACCTCTCAGCAATTTCACAAGTCTAAAACTGAGAAAATATGTAGCATTTTTCAAAAATGTAGTGGAGTAGAAAGTACAGATAACGAGTCTAAAATGTTGTAAAAGTCAAAAGTGAATTTAGTATGGTTCTTTCACTTTTATGGTTCATAACTTTCCACATACATATACATTTGTTAATTTATAATTTCTGTCTTTCCAACACTGGTTTAAAAAAAAGAAAAGTACAGCTACCATAGCAGTTAACAATTCAATATAACATCTTTTCAATGGGTAATTGTGATCAAATTGTGTTTAACGGGAAAATTTTAATTTTTTTTTTCCTAACAATATGCTGTGCATTCTTTAAAACGGCCTATTATTGAGCTTTGATCACAGTTTTGCACACAGTTTGACACTGACAATTGAACTAATTTCTTGTGATTTCATCATGAACTTCATTGAGAGAAAACCAAAAGTTTAAGCACAACAATATCAACAAAGAGTGACTATTTTGAGGAATCTGAATATAAATTGCAAAGACAAAGAGATAATTATTCTCTCTCATTAGGTTCAGACAAAAAGAACAGTGTACGTATAGATTTTTTTAAAACCACACCTATAGAGCTAGATACAATCACACACAAAGCATAGAATTAAGACTACAGATACCAACAAGATCCATTTGGTCGACATTTTATTTCATGGTGGTAGGAACACAAGACAAAGGTCATAAAGTTAGTAATGTTCAGGTCATGCCACTTTTACTGGAGCGCAGGCCAATGAGGAGGCAGCGCTGTGGACAGTAGTTTACAGATGGAGGTATAACCCACATGAGACATAAATAACAGAACAGACTCCCAAAAACAGTAAATACAGGATCTTTTTTTATAGAAAACCAGGTGCAACATGTTTTTATTGTCTCCTGGAATTTTGTGTGTATGTTTGCAATTACTAATTCATCATAAAATGGTGGATGAGGCTAATATGCTGGCTATAGTAGAAAGATATGATCTGTGTCGCCTGTTTAGTTAAGGCGACAGGTTTAAGGCAATTAAAAGGTTTCATCCTAAATTTCTATTGTTCTATATAGGATGTATTTACTACCACCTGAATGGGAAAATTCAAAATATAATTTCTAAGATAGTGCTAGAGTTTGAATGTGTTTGATTTCTGGTCAGAGTTTGATAATACACAGTATTGTAATAGCTTTAGCGCAGGGGTGTCAAACTCAAATGGAGCTGAAGCCAAATCAAGTGGAGTCAGAGTTGGTGGAAGGCCGCATTTTAAAATATAGGTCCATCCGTGTTATTCAAAAATGGCAATTGAGCTATATAAAATTAATAAAACACATTTATGTATATCCAGATCTATATTGTAACACATTACGTTATGTTGCATTATATTATTTTTTACATACTGTCATTTCAAGAAGGTTTTTACTGCATTCCAGTGCATTTTAAGTTTTATAGTCACATCTCAGCAAAAGAGTCTTTATATTTCCTTAAACTTATTATCCATTCTGGCCTGTGTGACTCTTTTTGTTGGCACCAGGCTGCAGTGTATCTGGAACCTGTAGTTCAACTTGTTACATGGTTTTATCAGTGGCCACTATCAAGAATAATCCAGCCGAGGCCACGTAAAATCATCTTCCAGTCCGCATTTGGCCACTGAACCGCCAGTTTGACACCCCTGCCTTAGCGCTATCCCTTCCCCGATTACACATCACTGTGAGAAGACAGACATGTTCCAGTGTATCTCACTAAAAAAACAAAACAAACCTCCACAGACCACACATTTTGCTAAATTTACATAAAAAAATTGCAGGGCTGTACAAAAAAAAGGACATGGGGAGGATGTCAGAAGAGAAAGAAAAACAAACCACAAAACAATAATGCTTTTGAATATTGCCAAGGATTTCATATCAAAACCAAAGTCTTTGAGCTGTCAGAGCTTATTGCGGAGACAGCTTGCATCAGTTCAGCGGATGTAGAAGATACAAACCCATGCGGTAGGTAGGTAGGTAAGTAAGTATTATGTTAGTCGACTGTACTGAAGGGTAATGCGCTCCGTTTGAATAGGCTGTTATGGCTTCAAAACCAGTCTATTAACAATTTATCAACAGCCCGAGAAGTTGGAATGCAGAAACAGGACGGTCCCAAGAAGAAGAGGAGCTTATTAGTCCGTGATGTCCCTTTGAGCTTTCCTCCTGCTTTCCATAAGGACACACGCGGTAACACCCACATCCTGCAAACCTTTCCAACTGAATACTAGAAACATTTGTTGAAAATTATAGAAGAGCTTTTTTTAAAAATTCCACAGTGACTTTTTATATATTTTTTCCCAAACAAAAAACAAACAAAAACAAACAAACCCAAACAGAAGAAGTGCATGCATCTATAGTGGTCATCGCCTGCTGATTGTAAAACAGAACACACAACAGTACAGGAGAAGAAGAAGAAGCCATCTGACATGTTCACAGTTCCTGGTATTATAATATACTCTATAATTAGACATTTATTCGTGACGATGAGGATGGAACGCTCCCTCTGTGTTAGTCATATTTCAAAACTAAATCCTCTGATAGGTTTGGAGAGGAGAGCTGGAATTATTATCTTTTGATGAGTGGATGCCGTCAGGTGCTTTTCTCTCTGTAGCAGCTCGACTGTCCCATGGATAGATTCTGAACACACAGTTTGGTAAAGTCCGTCTGTGTCCAGTTCAACGAGGAAGAAGGAGAGGGGGGAATGTATGCTGCCTGGCTATACTCGTGGAAGGCCATGCTTGGAGGGAATGTGGACGATAAATATGGCACCAAGACAAGGCTAGTAACCGGGAATAGTCAGCTTCGTCCACCAGTGTTCAAGTAACCAGCAAAAAGAAATCAAAACAAAAGAGCAGGCTTGTGGGAAAAAAGGTAGGGCGCCTGCTTTAGGGTTGAAAAAGGACTGTTAATGGAAAAAAATATATATCAAACAAACAAAAAAAAAATCTTCCCATATAAAAAGCAATGAAAGTATACAAAAATAGAAATAATTACAGCAGGAGACTGGGCGCTATGGAGGGAGCAGAGGAGAGTGGGAGCTTGAATTTGTCACTGGTTTCTCTCATTGTTTTGTCTCTGCTGGGACTTATTTGGCGGCAGAACAGTGTAGTATCTGGGGGCTGTTCAGGGCGTCTTCCACCAGGTGGAGCTCTACTCCATCCACCACCACATCCTTGATGCAACCCACAAAACCAGTGCTGTAAGCTTTGGGCAGACGCCGGGCCACAGACAGCTCCTCTAGACCTCCTGCGACACAAAACACACACAGAACAAGCAAAGGTTAGAATACAGAGCAGGATAATTTAAAGGTGGCTACTTGTATTTACTCAGTTATATTTACTTGAGTAACATATCCAAACCTTTGGATACTTATTCAAAGTGGTGGTCAGAAACAAAGCAAATATACTTATGCACAAAGTAGTTTAGTGGAGCAGTTTTACATGTCTTTTGTCCCGGGTAAAGTCTTATGATTCTCACTCAGAGACATGACTTGTTCAGATGAGCTCCTACAGACTTACAAGAACTGTTTTTCAGGTTGTGAGTGTAATGTTACTGATTTTGTAGCTTGGTTTAAGGGTCAAGGGTTAAGCGCCAACAATCTGCAGTCCTGACAAGCTTTCAATGGCTCAACCTTTATTTGTTTTGGAAATGCTAAGAATACAAAATTTCAGCTAGTGTGATTATAGTATTTATCCCCAAAACATGTCTTTCAAATCCAAGCCTTTACAAAATGAATGCACATTTTATGGATTTGACTGATCAGTTTACATTGTGTCTTTTGAAGTAACCTGCTGGATTTGATTACCGGTATGTTTTTAAGATGCAAAGTAAAGCCACACACTAACAGTGTTTCAAACGATTTAGTGCTTTCAAGAGGTGATAGAGCAATGTTTGACCAGGGGCTCTTTTCTTTTTTCAAGTAATGAAAAGAAGATTTTACCCATCTCTTATGGCTTTTGTGTTTCTTTAATTACTCTTGCTTCAGTGGTTGTTTCTCCAAAATACTTGCTTTAGTCTAACTGTACTTTATTTACTTTTAAGTCATTTTTACTTGAGTAGTATTATTTTTGAAGTAACATACTATAATGGAGTACAATTTCAGCTACACTAACGAACTTAAAAAAAAAAAAAAAAAAAAAAAAGGAGATCCAATGAAGTATCACATGCTTAAGTAGACAAATACCAGCAGTAGTTTGAGTTATTGTAAATTATTTTTTATGTTCTCTGTTTATATTTTGCTCATGTTTTTCCTAGTTTTATGTTGCACGAAGCACCTTCCCAGCATGTACATTTTGTTCACTGCTTTCCGCCGTAGTTCAAAGATGAGTTTCTAAAGAGAATGTTTATGCTTTATTCAGAATCTCTCTCAAAGCCAGCCAGTAAGACTTTATTTTGCAATTGTTAACCTACACAGCACAATTATTTCAGCAGCAGAGCTTCAGCCTGAGCTACAGAAGCAGTACTGAACATATCCCGAAAATAGTCCGTAAACAAACTAAAAAGTTCATAGCACCTTAGTTCTAATTGTGTGCTTCTACTCTCAAGATCAGAAAGCTTCATATGACTCACACCATATTCCCACAAGACTTTCTCTTTTTATTTGACTATTTTAGTTTGGTTATAATTAGCACGGGAGCTTTTGCCGACATCACGCTGCGATAGGCGCAGTGAGCTGGCTGCAAACATAAAAGCCACAGCGCGTATGGATCCACACTAAACATTTACACAAGATTCTTCTTCTCCACACAACCTAAAAGAGTGACTGAAGTACATTTCAGTTCAAACACAGGGAATAGTTTCATCTATAAGTGCTATAAACGGCCTGATATTCATGACTTAAGATGGGCTTTGTCAACAGTATCCTTGGTGACAACTGATGGACCTGACAACACGCAGCTCTATTTCAAACGGATTCAAAATCATTTTCAAAGGAGGCTAAACTTCGTGAAAAATAGTAGGTTTTAATTTGACAAGCTGTTAGTGTGTGCAGTCATTAATACTGAACATGCTCATTAGATTTCATTTATTTCTAGAATCGGAGCTGGAGCCTGTCACTGACTTCACCTGACTGTCAGAGTCAGACAAGATATATTTCTCTCCAGTGTCACTGCTGTGGCAAGTGCTATATATTTCTTCACTTCTGACATAGAAGTATATTTATTATGCCAGAATTAGAAAAGGTATCTCTTTGAAAACAATCCAACATAGGGTCCTACTTAGACTAAGGCCTAAAGTCAAAGGATGTAATAATAACAGCTGTATTTTAATGATATTGCTTGCAGAGTATGACAAGAATTCCTCTGCCAAAACATGTTGTTTATATTGCAGCCACACAGTAAAGAGAAGAAGAAACTACAAAACCATGGTGGGCCATTTCTTACTCACACAAAAGTTCTTAAACCTTGAAAGGTGTAAGTCTTCAGAATGCAGTAATCAAGGTAGCATTTCACATTTTTAAAGGCATTCGAATAAACAGTTTTTTTACAAGGATATTTTATATAATACTGTGCCAATGATGTGTTTATTGCATCTCTAAAAGTGCAGGAAAATGCTGTTTACATGTTCCAAAGACACTTTTTTGAGTTTTTACTGTCCAAAATAAGAATAAAATAATAATAATGCAATTGATTCAATACAGTGCTTTTTAAGACCCCTAAAGATGCTTCATGTTATGCATTATTTATTCAAGCTACTATTGTAGCCACAGCTGCCCTGGGGCAAACTGACGGAAATGAGGCTGCCATTTTTCAAAACTGGCCCATCTAACCACCACCATCCTTTCTAGTGCAATGTTGCCTAAGGACATAATGACAATTTCTCCTTTTGCAGCCCACTGTGGCACTGGGGTTCCAGCGGTCTCCCATCCAAGTACTGCTCAGGCAAGGGCTGGGCAATATCGTCATAAAAATCAAATTGTGAGCTCATCTCTATGACAATCTGCTTTTTTCATGAAATAGTCAAATTGTGATTTCACATAATATATTTTCAGAATATTTTTGTGCTTAAAAGTAGTTGTTATTGTTAAAAAATATTAAAATATTCCAAAAATATTACTTCAAATTAATCGGTTATTGTTTTTAAACTTTTCATTGAAGGGCTGAGGTTGCTTGTTTGGGATTTATTTTCAAAGGCTTGGTCACTTGTTTTTAGTCAGTCCTTGACAGCTGGATTTGACCAATGACAGTGAAGTAGGAACATCCTGAAAAATCAGATTATTATTTTTTATAAATCGACATGAATCGTGATAAAATTAAAATAGTGATCTGGCTCTAAGAAAATTGTGATATACATTTTTGCCATATCGCCCAGCCCCAGGCCCAACCTGATAGCTTCTGAGATCGGACAGGATCAGACATTGGCAAAGTGACATTCCCAACCTTGTCCCAACACTCAAAGATACACAAGAAAATGTACTTATACATTTAAAATAGTTCATGTTTATATTTCGGTATTTATTTCTGTAATTTGTATGTAGTATAAATCATTTCCAGAATGCAAAAAATCGCCTAAATTGTGATATGAAAATACCACCCAGGAGAAGGGACGGGGCATAAAAAAGTTTGCATCCAACATTCCAGAAACAGAAGTTCAAAGTTGTCATAAAGAAGCAGGTTTAACAACTATTCATGTTCCCCTAAACTATGCAACACCAAACTGCTTTGAGGCAGCTCCAAACCTCCAAAAGCAGCACTGGTCCATGTGAGTGCTGTCAGGGTCTGAATAGTGAGCAGACTTTAGTTTACAACAATTAACTGCACTTGTTCTTGAGCCTTGATAAGTGAGTGCACTTAGAAGCCTGTGTGGACTTCTCTTCTGACTTCAAAGACACAGTTATAAACTTGTCTCACCATTTTACTCTTGACTTTGTTGCTCTTTTTCCACCATGTTGCTTCATTTTTTGACCTAATTGCTGTCTGCTGCCTGAATCCTTTTGAAGCTGCTTTGTGCTCGAGTTTTCCAGCCCGACTCGTCATTAGTGTCTTTCTTAATCGTGTCACTTTGAAAATTCTATTCAGCTTTTAACAGGTTTTCATGAGAGCCTGACCTGGACAGTTTCTTTTCATATTTTGTTTGGCTTTTTACTCTTTAATCTTTCCAGTTCGGTCGGCTAAAAAGTACTAACAACCAACAATTAAGATGGCTAGCTTAAAAAAACACCTGACAAGTTGCTAAGTACTAGAGATATATATATATATATATATATATATTCCTACAGACAATATTAATGAAAGTACTTTACCTACCCTTAAATATGATCATTTGTTACTGTTTTTATTGTAACTTCTTGTATAATTTACTAACCACTACATTTATGTGTTGTGGTCTAGAGAAATACCAGTAAAAATTTCCACCAAAGACTACAGTATACTGCAAAAGTAGCATTTCGTGTCAAAAATAAGACTGCTGTGTACTACCTGAATCAAATAATAAACTATTTTATTTCTTATCATTAGCTAAAAGCAGTATTCTGTGCTTTGGTGATGCACCTTTGTTCCACCTTGATGTTTGTAAAAAGATGTTCTAAAGCCATGACTGAAATCAATATTTAATGTGGATATTAATAACTGTTCCAAAAGGTTAGTTAGAGAAAGGAACTAGTTATCAGATTTAAATACCTATTAAAAATCAGTTACCCCAACTTTAAGTATTAACTGTGCAATACAATAAAACACATACAAGCTCTTGTATTGTAAGTATTAACTGTGAATTGTAAACTTCATCTTTTCTACCAAAACATTTTTCATGTAAATCTAGTACTTTGTGACATTGTTAGTTTGTTGTGAACGACTTGACTCCAAGCAGAAGTATCTTAGTTCTCATCAAAACTCAAAAAGAAGCACACTGATTGGCTGTGGTTTCACGCATAAAGATGTCCTTAAGCTGTAATTGCTGCCCAAAATGACTGCGTGTGGATATGACATGTTTTGAAAGAACGATGTATTGAAGAAGCGTGAAACTAGTTTGACCATTTTAATGACTTACTTCTGGCTTTACAGCGTGAAAATCTGCACCTTTGACTGCCTTGCTCTTACAAGCCAATATTCTCACTAGTATTCACATACTCCGATTTTTGTATGGCCAATTGCACAGCTTTAGGACCTCTTTTTCAGACACAAAGGTGAAATAGCTCACCTCATCTCAAAGTTAAAAATATGACCTTTTCTTAATATGAAATGTAATTAGATGAAGACACTGAGGTCTCACTATACAACACACTTTCTGGTATTACTATAAAACAATGTTAGATACTTTGAATTTTAGTCACATTGCCCAACAGCATTTATGCACATTGTGACTATAAAAAAGTATTGTAAAGAATAGACTTGGGTCCTGAGAAAGTTGAGTCCCGCTGTGCTGTGTGTGTTCCTGAGCCAAATTGAAGTGGAAGCAGATAAGGGCCAGACGCTGGTCATATGGAGAGCAGGCTTGTGCAGTTTGTCAGATAGGCTTTCTCTCCTCCACATAATACCTGAATGGGCCCAGACACTTTTTCAAGCCTACAGCAGAGCGCCGACTTTTCTTATCCTCTGCATTACACTTTGGGGAGACACATTTACTCTTTCCAACTCCAAACTTTTCCTAATATAAAACTTAACTTTGTTTGCTTCTAAAGTGTTTACAGTGCTGCATTTGTGCTGTGTTTTCACTATTTCAGCACCTCAGACTTGCACTTTACAGAATATTGAACTTGACAGATATAAACAGCTTCTGTTAAATCCCTGCAGAAAATGAAATCTAACTTATTAAATATTCTGGTCTATAAAAGCTAGATGTTTTTTGTTTATTCGGGTGATGCAAATCTAAAGATACAACTGAAAAGGTTTAATTCTCATAATGAACAAGTGTTTTTTTTCTGAAAACAATGGAAAAATATTACAATTGGCACAATTAATTTTGGTTGTGTGATTCCTATCAGTATTGTGGAATGATGACACTCTGCCACAAGCACTGTCATTGGTTCCAGTTAGTGTTGGCCGGATTTAAAAAGGTTAATACTTGGTTCATATCTAACATCAACCAGCAAATATTAGTTTGCTACAGAGTCAAATAAGACAAATAGTCTCATCCCGGTCAGAAGAAAACTTTTGTCTTTCAGTCTCTAGAAAATTACAAATTTAGGTCTTTTAATGCAATCTATATCAAAAGAATCACATCACAAGGATTGTTTTAATAAAAGTAGTCACAAACTTGAGGAAAAGTAACATGTTGGACAAAGTAAATGACACAAAATTAAAGATTTTACTGTTGTTTGGATGTGGCAGTTGTAATTATGAAAAAAACTAAATTGTGATATTGTATTCTGACATCCTTAGTCAGAAACCCAGTAAAAATGCTAAATTACATTATTTATAAAACATGATGACTTACCTAGCCAGAGTGCTCCGTCAGTGTCCAGTTGTGTAGCTGCCAGAGGTGATGACCCTGTTACCGGTGCTTCATTGCCCACTTGTAGCGAACCATCTCTGAGTGCTCTGAAAAACACAAAAGAAAAAAAACAAACATTTTTGACGCACAATGATGCATATTCACAGTCAAAGTCTTTAAATGCCACTTAGGGTTAATCGGAGACATCACGACTGCTCCCATAACTGCTTTCGCCAAATGCCTTTCTAAATGCACCCGTCTCACAGATCTCTACACTCATCATTAGCCAAGAATAGTGACGACTGCTTAATTTGAACGTGCTAGAACAGGCTCCAGCCGAGAGTGTCATTAAAGGCTAAGAGAGCACATTGTCCCTTTTTACACCTACATCAATTAAGCCTTCTCCATGTTGCGGTGCATATCCAGCTCCTCACAAATCGATTATTCTCTCTTACGTGATGAAACCTAATCTAATTATCCCCCGTACTCCCATTCCCGCTGCGCTGACACAAATGTGTGGTGGCGATAAGGCTGACGTGACGCACGAGGAGGTAAATGGGTCGTTTTCAAAAGTTCAGCAGTGAATTTGAGCCTAATGAGCAGATCAATTACTGTGACATCAGCCAACTATATGCAGCCATAACACAAATACAATAGACTAGCCAAACTCAGAAAATGTATGTTTTGAATGTGTATTTAGTTAGGCAGTAGAAGACTGAGCTTGCATGAACTACACCTATTTATTTAAAAATGTAATCAACCGTGAAAGAGGGAAGAATGCAATGCTGAGGTTCCTGATTTTCACAAATGTTTTTGTGTCTGTATTTCTGTTCAAATACTTCTTAGCTTTCACACATCCTTAAGCACATGCAATTATGGCTTAAGAACTGCTTTTTACAAACAGCAAAGTGAAAGTAAAGTGGACCGCCTAAGCTCAGCCAATCAGAGTGCTGCTTTTGTTTCTATATATGAGAACTAAAATGTGTCATAGTTGGATTGAGGAAGTACACAGTGATCTGATATTGTCAAATGTGCTGTTTTTACAATAGGTTTTTAGGTTTAAAAGAGAAAGTTTACTACTTTACAGCAAAAAAGTTAAGTGCCCCACCTTTAAATTAACATGCATAACAGGCACAGTTGTAAATGAAAGTGAAAACGAAGGGAAATGAATGGTCAGCTGCTCACATATCATAGTTTATAATTAGATGCAAACACCTGATTTGAAAAGCAAATTACAGATTTTGACATGAATTAATAATACTCCTATATTTTTGACCAATGGGAGGTTAAAAATATTGAAGTAAATGTATTTTAATTCAAGTTGATTGAACTTGCTTCATGATTCTTTTTTCTGGTCCATGGCAATTTCCATTTCCATGGCAACACCATTTTTAATGTTTATTTCTGAGCTCTATGACTGCATGTCTCTGGAAAAATAAATATGTTGATAGCACATTTCTCAACATAGAAAGCAATCACATCTAAATGAGAACAAGCAGGTGGGGGACCCTTCTCTGTAACAAATACACCGATTAGCTTTAAATGTAAATACTGCAGAAAAAATAGCTGTGTGCAAAGGAGTTGCGTTAAAATGAGCGTAAAGCCTGTGTTTTCTGTTGTAGTCATTCTGATGTTAGAGGAGGAGGGAGCTGGGTGGGGAAAGTGCAAATGATACTGTGAATATGAATGTTCCTCTTCAATAGTCCTGGATTATAGATTTTTATGCCTCACCTCTTAAACATTCCACTCATGTATGGTGTTATTGCCAAATCCTGAATACATGTTGGATGTAGCACCATTACTGTGTTATTTATATCCGCTGTGCCCTGCTTTCCTAATGTGTCATTTAATGCTAAGACGCTCGAACATGTTTCTCCTTTTGAACATTTATTAATGCATCTAAGCGATCCGATGTGCTGTGTGTTATGGTCATGCATGAGCAGCCATAAAAAATAACCTTTATGTGAAACTAATCACCATCTTGGGGAGAATGGGGCGTACACCGTCGTCCCAGCATACACCGGCAGCCCATTTACACAGCACATTTCATACACATTAAGTAGTTTTGTTCATGCGACATCACAACAGTCCAAAAGCCTCTAGTTTTAGGTGTATAGCAGGTGAGGATTTCACAGAGGCAACAGTTAGATGTTTTGAACTTGATTTGTGCTTTGGGCCTTTTAACACCTAAGATGAAATGGACAGAACATTGAACATGTTTTCTGTTAACACAAATTAATGTAAAAAATGCAAATTTGGTAAATAACACAAAATGAAAATGCGTAATGTAGCTTAACCTGTTGTACTACAACAGGTTAAGCTACATTATGCACAGAAACAAAGAACATGAATATATGTATTTTCAAAATGTTTTACCCAGTTTGACCATTTTGGTTCCATCTTTAACTGTACTTCATTATAGACATGGGTATAATTAATTCAGTTGTTACATATATTACATCTATTATACCATATATAGATATTTATGGATTGTTTATAGATGAGCAATTCTGTTTAAGAACACAGCACTACATCTTGTCATTTTCAAAAAAAAAATTTCCCAATGAAACTATAAACATATATGACAAATTTGAGAACCCAGCCTTTAAGATAAACTGAAAACTGTACATATGATGTTCTGTCTATCATTTCTTACATAAACAGCAAAATACCAATTGCATGATAACTCTTCCATCCATCATTAGTCAAGAACTCAAGTATGGACTGCGCCTCACCTGCTGGCCTTGATACGTATCCAGCGGTTGGTGTCGACGCGCACAGAGGAGCGCAGCACCACAGGTTTGGAGCCTAAGTCGTAGGTCATCTGCACGTGCCCGTCCACAATGGCCAGAGCGATGTAATCCGAACGCTCCACACCTTTCCCGCTCCACAGAACCAATCCCTGGGTTGTCTCCGTTCGCAGGCTCAGCTCAAACTTGTTCACCAGCAAAGCCTTCTCACTACACAGCAGAACAGAAAAAACAGTATGAATCTAAAACAATTCCACAGAATAACACAAGTTTTCTTCTCTGCAGAGTGAGGTAGTGCTAGTTCTGGTTGATATTAGTCACTGTGTAACAATTGAGGGAAAAGTAAGCATTATACGATTTCAAAAAGACTGGGATTTACAGGAAGTAATATCAGAGCCATGCGTTTTGCTAAAACAAGACTATGGCAGTAAGTGTGTTGATGTTTTGTTTACTGGATCTCTCAAATATATATTATATACTACCTCATAAATTATATTTTTGGTGAAACTCAAATACAAATTTAACTCAGAAAACTGTTTTTACCCACCAGTCTCAGTGAAAAAGCAATCTATGTGACATTTCTTAGTTCGATTCCAAATAGCTTCCTATTTCATGTTTGAAATATTGTATAACCATTAGCACTTTGATCTGAGGGCAAATAAATATTGAATGTTTTAAGACTTTGCATTTTAAAGTCTATGCCATTTATAATTGCCTGTGTTTGAGTGATCTTTAGTGAGCTATTCTAAAGAATCAAAGCTAACTTATGGCACTGAAATTCAAATGTGATATGTGTCTAGACAAGTTTGGAAGCATGGTGGTAAGTGCATCTCTTTAACGACTATGTTTGGCCAAAGGCATATTGAGCTTGGGTGCTAGCCTATGCTAGAATTGCAGTCATTTGTGCTGAATCTGGATGTTGTCAGAGTTCAGTAATAGCGGGGGGTGTTTCGCTCTTAGCCCCCTCTGTCCCGCTGATCACGAACAGCCTCAATGCTTCCGCTGCATGTCTTTGGGCTTCTGTTTGATCTTGCTGTCTTGACGTCTACCGACTGAGACGAGGGTGGATTTTGGAAGCTAACCCAGAGAGAGGCGAGGTTAGTGTCACTGCTCTGTGTGATGTGTCTCTGAATACAAAGTCCCGGGAGAGATAACAGAACGTAGTCAAACACACCCCAGTATACCTCACCTCTGTGCACCAGGGGGATTAACAAAGTTCTATAGTGTACAATCTCCACTGTGCATATTTAATAAGTCAGGTAAACAGTGTCAGCTCAAGGCAACGGGAGAAGTTTGCCTTCAGGGCTTTGTGCCAGACGTCCTTGACTTGAAGTTCTATTTATAAGTTAGTGTTACAACTGACTAAAATAGCTTGGAATTTTTATTTATTTTTTATTTTTTGGTAATTTTCCTTGGATTGCAAATAATAAAACATTATTTTAAATGTGCTGCCCTTCATAAAGTTGCAATGCATTACACATATAGAATTTAATGTTTCAGATGACATCAAATATCTGTTTATAATAATAGAGCATCTGAATGTGTTTTATCACAGGCTTGGTCCCAGAATATGCCCGGAGCAATTCACTGCACAAGGTCAGAGTTTATGTGGCCTGCAGACTGCATCTGAGCATCTATTATTTATGACACATTTATATGGTCAGACAGAATTATTCATTTATAGTGGAGGTGAATACTTCTTCTCATATGTGGCTTATGAAGATTTCAGTTAAAATGTGCTCGGATGCTCTGCTTATTTCAGGTAGCCTTTTACAGTTTTGATAAATATTGAATGAAACAGGCTAAAAAGAAGGCTTGGCCAAAGTTCTAGATAACATGTTCCATTCATGTAACACAACTTTTTGTAGGCTACTTTTTACAACTAAAAAGAATATTGGTTAAAAGCATTCTAAATAAAGTCTTTTCTTTGCTACATACAGCTCAGATGGCAAACCTCTCCCAAAACAACACATTTGGCACAAAAGTGAAATCCTACTACTCTAGATGATGTCTTGAAAACTGCCACAGTTACCATGGAAACATATTAGCATGAAGTGGCATTGTTAGTGCGTGCAGTGTGCGTTCTATAGTATCTACAGCATGGACATCTGTGCCCCTGATAGCACTTCAGCCATCTACTGTACACAGGAAAAGACAGACAACACAGAACAAGGACACGAGACAGGACAAGGAGCACAAACAGAGAGCATCATGGGAGGACAGGGAGCAGGGCGGGGCTATTAGGTCTATTCTGTGGCCGTCCCAGCGGATAAAAAGAGAATCAATGAAATGAAATGTAAGTTGATTTTGTTCTGGCCTCAGGCTGGCTGGCTCTTGGACAACAATACTGCTGCCTCGTCTCAGCAAAACGAGGAACAATTCCATGATCAAATTAGATTTTCTAAAACATATTTAGAATGGAAACTTGGCCCACTTCATTAACTAAAAGTGCTGAGGCAAGTATGGTATAGTGAGAACATCTGAAAGTGTAAAGCTAATCCTCTCGTGGCAAACCTTCATAGGCTTACACAGGGACCAATAAATCTCCATGAGTGCGGCCTGTCACTGATAAGGTCAGGGTTATTAAAAGTGCTGAATATATAATGAATTCAACAACACCAGAGCAGAACGTTCCAAATCACAGAACCCAGTGATGCCAGAAAATACTGCTCCAGCTCAAAGACACAAAGTTTGATCTGAGAAAATGTTTTGATGAACAATAACTTATTTTCATTTTCTCCACGTTAACAATATAACAACACATAACAAACAATTAAACAGGGCTAATAACAAAGGCTACCCACTTTCTGCATAGTTGTTTCTGTAAGCATATAATTATTTATTTCTATTTGCTAAAGTGTTCCTGAAATATGGTGAGACGTTTGATATGACAAAACATTCATTTTTAATATCATGGCACTACCAGCTAAGGTGACTAGGTATTTGTCTTCAGCTGTAGGTGGCAGTAGTGCCCAGATGTAGTGCTGTCCTAACTGGTGCCTGTTTATTATTAAGAGCAACATGAGCAGAGGCTATTTGGATTTAGGGAAGTGTGTCTCAATAATGGCCACAATGTGTTCCCACTGGAGATCATGGGCCCTGTTAGAGCCAGGGCTGAGCCGCCAGGAGAGAGGATGAGGTGAAGGAGGAGAGGCTGAAGTGATGGAGGAGTGGATGGAAAGCACTGACAGACTTACCTCTGATCGGAAGGGTTCTCCAGAGATTCAGGGCTTAGGGGAGGAAGCAGGGAAGGAGTCAACGACATGCAAGAGCACAGAGGACAGGGGGGAGTGAGGGAGGGGCTTCAGTACTGAGCACATCAACAGTCAGAACAAAGCTTGTGAAAAAGCTTGGTCTTTTCTCATTGTCATATGGAGTAAACCCCATACTATCTAACAGCAAACATGACTATTATGAAGATTAAACAGGAAAGCTCTACATGGATGTCCAGGTGTATTAAAATAAGGCCCAGTTAGGTGCTCTTTGGAGATGTCAGGTGAATTCCTTATGGTACAAAATAGAGAACTGTCTGCCAAATATGTAAAAGATGCAGACAAAAAAGAAAGGCACTCTGAAGAGTTATGGGCTCGACACAAGGGGAGCGACAAACGGCAGCGACCCAAATCGCAGAGGGTTTAAAACCAAACACCCAGGCAGCAATAAACTGTTCCTGTTCCAGGACAGATCTGGGGTCTCCCACACATTTGATTAGCTGTTCAATTCAAGGAAATGCAGGTAGTTTTAGCATATGACTTTAATTTCAGAGGCTAAATGCATTTAAAGAGCCACCAGAAGTTTCACAAATTGACTAAAATATGCCTTTTATTGACTCTGCTTCACATGGAAAGAAAAAGCTCTAGGTAGTAAAGCAGCAGCAGGTTTTGTTATCAGAAGATCCAAATAATAGTTTCATAAGATTTAAAATATGGTCAAACTGGACACAGCGAGAATTTTTAATTCAGTTTGCTTCAGAATTAGTGCAGTTTCTCATGTCATATAATTTCTATATGCCACGCTGTGGCTGTTGTACAAGCGACAGCACAAATAACATATTCAATACAATACAAAACATTTTCAACTTTCAGAATCACATTGCCACATCTACGTGCACGAGCATGAAGTTTTCAAGTGCACTATTTTCACGTGTTGCCTAGTCCAGAGAGAGACAATTTTCGCATTGTCGCACAGGCTCTATTGGAAATGAATGGAGAAGCTGAGACGTTGCTCTCTGTGTGTCGACCCCATTAGACTTAAATAGTCTTCAATAAAACAAGGCTTTTTTAATTCCAAAAATATATCAACGTGCTTCAGCTCAGACAAGCCTTCTTCACGATGCAGATCTTTTTTCTAATATATATTTTTTTCATCTACATTGTTTACGTATTTGACAGACAACTCTCTCCATTTTATACAGTAACATTGTGTTGAATAATAGCTATGCACCACCCTAAGGTGGACATCAAGCACAATCAGTGCTTCCTGTATGTATTCATGTGGTCCCTTCACATGCTGTAATTAGGACTTTATGGGTTCACAATACAAAGAGATGTAATTGTGATCTTAGAACATACCCATAGAGAGCTAGAGGTAAGCCCCAGCATGTTATCCTTATAGCTTATTCGATTCAATTGTAAAAACATATTAATCCCCTAGGGGGGTAAATTTCAATACATATAAAGCTATTTTCTCTGTTTCATTCGTCATTGGCTCTGGTGGCGTTGCATTGCTGCTGGCAGTAGGCAGCAGAAAGCAGGTACATTTTGCTCTCCATGTTATTACATTTTCGTTCAGTCCTTGGATGTTGCATGGCAGTAAGTTAAACATGGCGCTAACGGTACATACATCTGCACCTCTGTCAGTTAGGTATCATTCTTTGAAAATCTTGGATCTATTTGATGGCAGATTGCTTGGTTATCATTGCTTCTTAAACAAGAACTACACTATTCACTAGATTGACAGAGCTTGTCCATGATGCTGATGCTACAAGGGCTACTTCAAGTCAATGTCCAATTATTGGCCCACTCTGTGTATTAAGGCTGCTGACTGCCACAGTACAGCCTCAATTACCTTCTTGTGGCGACTGAGAAAAATTGGTCAATCGTCAAAAAATGGGGTCAAGCGCCACATTGGTGCAGTGCCAGGGCCAGATCTGATTTGTGGCAGAAATAATAGGCTGTGAGCGCATCGACCTGGGCTTTCATCCACGCGTACAGGAGGTGATCAAATAGTGGCGCAAACATTAACCCAAGGTGAGTGCTGGCCAGTCATTGGCCTCAACTGGGCTCTTAATGGCCTCTGGAGAAATGTATTCATCCCTTTAACTAAATCACAACAGAGAGGATCGATTGAGCAGTCGGGGGCGGCCAGCTCTTGCTTTTGCTTAGCTTTCCGCTCATCATGATTCGTAGCAAATGTGACATCTATTAAACTTTTGACAGTCTGGCTCTAAGGCCCACTGCCCCCTCCCACTAAGTGAGATTGATGCCCTTGGCTACACACTGCGTCCAGATCTCGATCGGAGGTCTAATCTACACAGGGAGACCAATGTGTGATTAACATGTCAGAGAGGCGCATTACGGACGGCTCTGTAATTATTCACAATTACAGTGAGAGATCGGGCAGACTGACACCAAGTCTGAATGCAGAGGAGAAACTCTGGGCTTCATCTGAGCCTCATTCTGCACCACTGCTTTATGGGATTTTAAGAAGAGGTTACTAATGGAGCTAATGAGCAGAAACGTCTGAGGGCTTCCCTGTGCATACTTTACAAACTGGGTTAAGGGCAGTTTGCTCGACACAGTCACCCTCAGCACAGTAGAGCTCAGTTTTATGTAATCTACGAAGGCCCAGTTAAAACAAGGACTGTGTAAAGTTTTTTAACACTATAATTTTGTGGATGTACAGCTCATCAACAGATTTAAAGCTGAAGGTGCCTGATTTTCATGTTGCAAAACGGAAGCAATATTTAAATATGTGAAGCTACTTCCTAGCTCTCACAAATACTTTTAATTTATATCAATATCCATTCATTTTTTGGCAGTAACTGCAACTTGAAAACATCTGTTTACAGATAGAACACTGAAGTTGGCTATGTAGTAGAAATAAAGTACTTCAGACAGTACACATGAGTGAGTCGACACCACAATTTATGGTATCAATACAATACCAAGTATTTTGGGGGATTTGTTTTCAATGCCATACCGATACTCGATACCAGTACAATTTTACAGTTGGAGGCACTTTAAAAATCTTTATCTTAATTACTCTCTAAAAGGACAAACAAATCAGCAGAAGCAGG
This sequence comes from Mugilogobius chulae, assembly GCA_038363315.1. Classification (NCBI taxonomy): domain Eukaryota; kingdom Metazoa; phylum Chordata; class Actinopteri; order Gobiiformes; family Gobiidae; genus Mugilogobius; species Mugilogobius chulae. The sequence goes on from CM076414.1 coordinate 27,795,769, forward strand.
AAGTTAAAACTTAAAAGCTGCGCTGAAGTGAGTTTGACACAAAACAATGAAGAAATAACCCAAAAATTCTCAAATTCATGGCTTGCCTTATTATTTGCATTTTCAAATTAGTATCAATCTTAGGATACAAATATTCATACTGGAAATTTAAAGATTCAGTATGAAAATATCAATACTTCGATATCAATACTCCCATCAGTAATACACATTAGACTGATTTTGTCACAAAGTGCAGCATTAAAAATCAAAAGTTGACTAATACACAACACAAAAAGTCAGGTACCCCAGGTTTAAGCACAAATACTGTACATAACATACAGTACAGTTCATGCTTAAATACTTGACAGTATTGGATAAGTCTCAATTCTTCAACAGCCTTGTTTTTGACATGATTAAATCTAGGCTTTTAATACCCGTTAATACTTTTAGGACCCCAAAGGGACTGTGTGTTCAATTTTGTTTCAGATTTGTTTTGTTTATGAACTGTTATGAGCATGCATAAAATATGACACATTTTGTAGAAGAGACTTTCCTCTGGGGCTGCAGCACAATGCTTATCATGCACACATTCATGCTTCCCTTTCACTCCGGAATCAACAGAACATCTAATGACTGGGGGAGAGAATGAGATCTGCCAAATTAAATTACGGATATAGAACTCTGGTGTTAAGTCGTACTCAAAAATGATTTCAGAAAAAAGATACCAATGAAATTATGGTGGGAAACGAGATGTGCTTTAATCTCATATAACGGGTTAACTGGAAACGATGGCTGGTTTTTAAAAAGTGTTAGTGGGGCTTGAAGCTTATTGGCTGGGATTACTTACTCTGGAATCTCATTGTTCAGTTGGCTTGAGGAAAACAGTGAAGGACATTGACGTAAGACAGGACAAAACGTGGACAGTGAGGTAACATATAAGACAAGACAGACACAGACTGTTGATTTGAGCTTCTTGAAAAGTGTGAAGATGCTTTGAGTGTGGAGTGCTTGTGTGAAGAGCCGATATAGAACCATATGCCTGATTTCCTTTCAGGTGAGCCACATAAACATTCAGCTCATGCCAAACCTGGAGGCGCTGATCCAAACGCATTGATGGATGGATGGGAGAGTCGACTCATCAGACGCCTAAAGCCACTGCGCTCTTTCCTTTGGAGTTGTTTTCACACACTCCAGAGACACTGGCATCATCTACATTTTCTCTCAAATTGCAGGTGGCTCATCTTCAGAAAGAGCTGTGTTGGCCATGTTTACAGTGTAGGTAAAGAAGCCCAGATTGGACTTTTTTTAGTTTTGCCTCGGTGCATATTACTCATCAGTGCAAGCTTAATTTTAGAGTTTTGGAATGAAACATTAATAAGCAGTAAGCAGTCCTTTTTCTGGTGCAGACTTCATATTGAGCTATAGGTTACTAAATCCAAACAACTCTTTATGAGATTATTCTGTGTTGTTTTTAAGATTCATTTTACAGACCACATTGTACGTAAACTATAGCTTAGCTTACCTTGTAATTTTGACACTCCAAAGCAGTGTTTCCTAACTTTTTTTTTTGGAGTCGGCACACTTTTTCAGATGAACATTTTTCCTAGCATACTTCCCACATAAATCTGTCCAAATCAAATCATTTTTGGAAAATTTGCCAATCCTTTTTTAGTGTCCTCATAAAAAATATTCCCAATAATGACCGAAATACGTACTTACAGACTTGAAGCATTTTGTTATCTTCAACTTTGTTAGTAATGCTAAAAAATACAATTAAAATGGGTCTAAATCATTAACATCTTGTTTGAGATAGATTTAGATTGAATTTAGGGGTGATTATTGTGTTCACCTTTTTAGTAGGGTTAAAGTCACGTCACTTAATTTGGACTTTTTTAAATGCTTGGTCTGTACTGAATAGTTTTTTTATTGTGATGAATTCACTGTATTTTGTTTGTTTTTTTATTACCACTTTACAAGAAATGTAACTCACCAGCATTAGTCCAAGTCAAATGTAAAAACATGGGAATGAAAGCTTGTGAGATAATTTTCCACATGACTGCACAATCTTGAGGCAATTTGATCTTGCTTCTCTTGTCTGATCCAACCTACAGTCTAACTGTATGTTACTGTATGAACTGGGAGTGAAGAATACGGCCGGGAGCAGTGGTCTGATTGTGGAGCATCTCTCTAATTAGTGGAGCCCTGTCAAGTGGCACAGAGAGACAGGAGGGCTAGTTCACCCTGCGGCCCTGCTCTGATCCCTCCAACCGAATGCACGGTCTGAGGGTTATTGGCCTAATAGAGCCAGATTTAAAAGTGTGGGTGTGTCCTCTCCTTTACCTCTTTGTAACTGCATTGTGGTACTCGATGAACGTCCGCCCATCAAAGGCAATGGCCTCCGTCTCCCCGGCTGATTTCTCGTAGATGGCTGGAAAAGAGATATATTTTTCAGGGAATGAGATCATACCAATCAATAAAAGCGGCTTGAGATAGCAAAGCTTGAGTGGAAATGGGCTGCCGAGCAAATGGGCCAGAGGTTCGTAGTTTTAATTAACGTGAGAGGGGCTGGGCTGCTACACACAAGGTTAATGTAGGAGGCAGCAGCGGAGTAAGGATGAGTGATGTGGACCCGGGACTGAAGATGTCTGCAAATGATGAAAAAGACAGCCAACTCTCCTTTAGAAAGAACATTTCATGAATATGTAAATCATACATTTCGTCATTTTCACTACAGCCTCTTTAGTCTGAAATCAATTCATAACAGCAGTGGCAGAGTAAAGACAGCCCTCCTGCAGAAGTTGTATTTTACTGAGAGAGAGCCCAGAGGAAGCAGGTCTGTACAGTAGGCACACAAAGACTCAGATCACCAGGAAGGCAAGCCAAGAACTAGACTTACATAAAGCACCACTGACTCCAGTCCCACTTAACTCTGAACGAGCCAAGCATATTATCATATTAAAAGCAATCCAACTCAAACTGGCTGTAGATGTGACTGTTCCCATTTTTAAGGACTGATAGAGAAGTATTTAGCCAGAGTTCAACTTTTCACTCTAAATATTTAATATTCAAAACTGAACTGCAAAACTGCGCATCAGTTAATTGCCTAGGAACATCCAAAAAGTGTATATTAAAATAAATAACATGGTTTCATATAATTTTGTCAATCTCCCTGAAGACTAGACAAACTAACATAATTCTGGCTTGGATTCAATCACTGATTTGGCAGAACATTTTTCAAAGTGTGCAGGTATTAAGGTTTTCCCTTGTTAATCTGTCTTTGCCAAAAATTGAAAAAGAAAATAATTATGCTATTAAGCTACTATTTTTATAGTTTTGTAAAAAAAAAAAAAAAAAAGAAAACAAATGAAAAAAGTTAACCACAGGTACTATATTGTAAGCCTTTCTGGTTTCTAATTGAAATGTTAAAACGTTAGAGAGGCATACTCACGGTTCTGGCAGCGGGCCCCAGAGAAGCCGCTCAGACATACACACTCATATGCTCCAAGCTGAGGGTTACATCGGCCCCCGTTGTGGCAGGGCTCCTGGGCACAGGGGTGGTCCTGGAACATGGCCACATTACTGGAGCGGAGGGCATTATCCTCTCGAAGGATAGGTGTCCCCATCAGGGTAATCTGCAAAAGGACAGAGGGTAATGTGACAACTAATAATAATAATAATAATAATAATAATAATAATAATAATAATAATAATAATAATAATAATAATAATAATAATAATAATAATAATAATACAAGAAAAAAAATAGTAATTTGTATTTATATAGCTCTTTTCAAAGACACTTCACATTTTTCATCGTTGATTCACTCCACACTCGACTGTACTGGAGCAGCTTTTTGAGCTATCGGCCTCCTCCTGACCATCATCAAGCATTCACACGCACACACCATTCATACTGGTCATACTACTCCCATTCAAGAACTGCCCAGGTCCAACCTGCTTAGCTTCTGAGATCTGACAGGATCAAGCATTGACAAGCTGGTATGACCACACTTTACAACTTCCATGCTTCACATCACACAGAAAATATTCACACTAAACACATGGCTGATTTTAAATTTAAAGATTATCCAAACCTTCCCAATCAGACGGTAAGCATTTGAAACCTTGTGTCCTTCAGCAAGACACATATGAATTAGCCTGCCTTTTTGTTAGTGTCATCACAGGATTACCAATGGGTCTTTGTTTATGACGATAATCTCCTATGTTTAGGTGTCTCATGTGTGTCTGTTAAATTATCTCCACAAAACAAACACAATAAAATACTAGTTTCATATTTTATCCTAAAAACAAATCCAATATACAAGTTTAAAAGTCTTAGGTATGAAGTAGCCAATAATCTAACTCTGTGGGGAGTGGAAGGTGAAGTAGGGTGTGGATGAGTCAGCTGTGATGGATGCTTTGTGATAAAGGAGAACTACAAGGAATGAAGACAAAAGTGAACAATAAGGCGGCTCGAACTGTTATATGTTATTTCTTTCGCAGAGACTACCGTGGAAGCACAAACTAAAGGTAACATATTTGAGAAAAGATGGTTTTGAGAGGATGAAAAGAATTACAAATGGCTGAAGATATAGCAAATATATAAGCACTATATAGCTGTTGTTGCACATTACAAATGACCTTCAGCATCTAACTACATGCTCAATATATGAGTTCTCCTGTTTTCCATAATCCATCATAATCCATAGTAAAAAATAATTACTACACCTCCTCATCTCAAATTCTTCTCATGCTTTGAACCCACCTTGATTGAAGCCTAAGCTTTTAACTGACTATAATGCCATCTCTTCTTAAATCCTCTTTTCTCAGAGCATTGATTATGTAAAGCCATTATTTTTAGACCTTTCTTTCAACTTTTATCTTTCCATCCTTTGTTTTGTTATCTGATTTCATTGCCTAGAACAAAACACTTAAGATTACCATGCTAATCGAGGTGGTTGTTGTCGTGCTCTGTGTTTTCTTCTGAGAGAAATTATCTTAAGACACTAGCGGGTAATTTTGTAGATTTAGTAGAACATAGTTTACTATTCTTTTTTATGTAAATATGTCAGCACGCAAGAAAGAGAATTATAAATCCACAGCAAAAAATGCATTAAAAATACAAATAAACTGCACGAGTTAAACACAACTTCAAACCATCCTGCTCATAATTAACTAGTCCCTTTGGGCAGAGGCAGACAAACGCCACACTCATCCTTTTGATTTGCTCTCAACTGTCAGGGGAAACTTTGTAGGAGAGGACTAATGACAAGTTTGTGCAAACAGCAACATCCCGTCTTTCTTCTCTAGGGTTATTTTTGGCACGCGGAGATGAGTTTTCTGCTTAAAAAAGAGGAAATAGAACTGGAAAGCTGTCATAGGAAGATGTAAGAATGGTGCTATGGAAGAGCTTCAAATCTATGTTCTATTCATAGTAAACAGTAATCCAAATGAGCTGTGCCTCTGGTCAACACACTTAACAGGAGACAGTGTGAGGGGGAAACCAAATAGGGTCCGTTCTTTAGCCTAGTCTGACTTCTAATAGCGATATGGTTAGCGCTCTGGCCTCATAGCAATAAGGTCCAGCTGTGCCTCCCCTCTAACCTCTCCAGGAATACAGCTGTAAAAGTTACAATCTGTTACAAGCATCTCTGCAATTTACCCTCAAACCGGTTGGACCAGTTTTGCTCCAGGTTACATGCAAGAGAACAACCACCCTGGAGAGACAAGTCCTGCTGTATCAGATTTCACTACTCCATGTTATGTTGATTTACATAAATATTGTTTACTAACTGTTTGTACTATTGTCTGTAAAATTACACACTGATCTTTCTGGAACATGTAGCACAATTTTAAACATTTAGATCTCATATATGTGACTCTGTGTGCAACTTTGTGCAGGGTGCTTTTTTGTTGTAAAAACGTTATCTTTATTGCTGGGATATGCAGTGAGCAGGGGTTGTGAGCATGCTCAGTTGCATTTGTCCAGCTGATGATTGTTGTTTACATACGTTAGTGTAACGGTATACATGGTCGTAGTGAATCGTTTCGGTACACACGTTCGTTCGGTGCACGTGTGTACCGTTTCATACTATTTTATGTAATAATGATTTTGCGCGACCGGGCGAACTGTTCACGCACGGCATGTTTCTACACGGACAGTATTAAGTGATGCAGCGCTAGTTTATTTTGTGTTTTTTTAAACGTCTTCCTTGGACTTTTATTCATCCGCGCTGCTTACTTGATGCCAAGTGAATACTTCTGATGGATTTACATGTCTCCGCGCTCGTAAACACTTCAGAATCATCGCGGACAAAGACGAACATTTGAACTCACCACCGCGTCCAGTACACAAGCACAACACAAGCTTCTGAGTAATCTGCACAACACGCTCCTTGTGAAAAAAGTCCATCGCCACATTCACATGTCCGCTCGATAGACATATCTGTCTCAAAGGCTCCAAAAACGTAAGCTGCTTCTATGAGCTTCCTCTTGATTCAGCGCCACACTGCACCACGTCATAAGCCACTGTTCAGCAACATTAGAATCACGCACTGAGCAAATACAAGCAAAAATAAATAAATTAAATTAAAATAAATAAATACAAAAAAATACAGATTTAGTGAGTTTTTTTAATATAAATAAATAAATACAAGCTCAATCTAAATAGATTTTGTTTCTTTGAGATATTCCTGCTGCAGGGTATCAGCGTTAAATTAATATTAATAGAATATTGTTGCTTTTACAGTGAAATGTACAAATATTGTTTTCTTTTTAAACATAAAACCTGAACTGAAAGTGTACCGAAAAATACCGAACCGACAACTGTGAAAACTGAAAACCGAACCGAATATGATTTTAGCGTACCGTTACACCCTAATAACGTCTGAAATCAGACTACAATTGGTCGGGACCACGTGTAAGCGTGGTTTTCGAAAAATCAGTTTACAGCTCTTCAATAGGTCTGCCCAGGTTTACATGTGCTTTGTAAAACTGGTTTAAATTGGACTAGGCTAGTTATCCGGTTTTCATGGCCTCCATGTAAACGCCCTGACTTACAATAACATGTATACGTCATTATTTTAATGATGCTCTGTGATACTTAAAACATTGAAAACATTGAGGAGAAAGCATTCCATCAGGGGATGTAATATCTATTTGTGCCATGCAAGCCCGCTCAAAAAAACAGACTTCTATTATTATTTACTGCACCACAGACATCTAAAATGGCTTTTGTTTAAATCTACTTTTGGTCAAAATGCTACACAGTGCATCTTTAAACTGTGTTTCTTTTAAACCTGAAAAAAGATCTAGAAGAAATATGCATCTAGAAATGCAAATGACCACTTTTAGAACATGGTTTAAAGCTAATAGAATTGTATTTACATATGTGTGAACCCCGTTTAAATCCTTTGTATTTATTTAGGGGTTTTACACCTGCAGTTCTTCGCAGGGAACCATTCACATTCACAACACATTCATACACCAGTGTATACAGACACTAGAGGCAGGGTGAGCTTTGGTCAAGGACAAAAAGACACAATAAGTGGGATCGAAGCTTTGCTTTGTCAAAGAAGTGCATACAGTGCTTATCTTCTTTAATTGCAGAAGAGTTTACCTGCTGAATGGTACCCTTGAAGCCCTCAGTGAGCGCTGCACCTCGGGCCAGGCGGCTATAGTCCGGAGCTCCGCCCACAAACAGAGATTCCTTCAGGTTCAGGTCCACATGGAGATTCTGACAAACAGCAACAAAACAGTTTTTTTTTTTTTGCAGCCACACTTAATGGGCAAATCCAGTACAATAATAGAAAAACATACAATTGCATTTGTAGTAAATAATATTGCCCTATAGAATGTTTTCATGTCACATAAATAAAACCTGTCACGGTCAGGATAACATTGGTTAAACAACATTGAGCTTTTTCATTGTCCACATTTTCATCTAGGTTTTAAGGATGATTAATGTGAATATGATAGATTCCAGTGTTTCTAGTACAGAGGGGGCAAGCTACAAACAGAATACGACCGGCACTTAACAGAAAACTCAAAATAATGGCCAATCATAAATTGTGACCTTTAGACTGTTAGTGCATACACATTAAAAGTAAATTAATTTACGTGGGAAAGGCGAGGAGTTGCAGTCCTTTCAGATAGACCTTTGGGACAATTGCTGCTGGGTTAGCAAGGTGCTGCTTGCTCATTTTGCCTCAAAGTGCAAGCCCACTTAAGAGGGAAGAAATTAATGATATCAAATTTATGTAGGGCAGTAATTGCCACAGGGCTTAAGCGGAGTTAATTGCTGTGAAAATGATGGAAAGGGTGAAATAAACAGGCTCTGCGCACAGATTAGGAGAGCAGAGGCAGCAGAGCAGGGGCGCAGACCTGGGGCTGTGTCACTGCTCTAACAGAGACGGGCCAAGTCAGGTCAAAGCTCTGGACCTCGCCGTAGCCTCCAAGCTTAGGTTGTCTTTAATAGTGAAGCTTCATTTCAGCACCAACAATAGTATATTGAAATCTTTGTTGCAAACTTGTAATGCCACAGTTTGTTATACTCAGGACTTTTAATAATGTGTACATTTCTCTAGCTATTCTTACTATAAACAATGCAGCTTACTTGGTGTGATTTGTGCCGTTAATACAATATTGTGTTTTGTATGATTTGAAAAGCTGCGTGTCTATTTGTCAGTGTAGATGACATGACATCATGATACTGTTCCTGTTAATAACTAGTAATAATAAATGATAAAAGAACAGCTCGGGTTGGCTTGGCACCTCCTACTGTGTACTTGCTGGGCCTGGGCCCCCTGGTAGTCTGCACTCTCACTTTGGGCGTTGATTGGCAGGATACACTCGCCTACACCAAACCCATGAAGACGTCTCATTGTGGCACAAAACAATGACTGTCGTGAAGAAGGCTTCTCCTTCCCTCCCACCTTCCCACCTTCTGCCGCCCACACAGCAGATGGACTGAGGTGAAAGCCAAGCCGCCATCTCCCCACACTTGGTCTTCTCGTGAAAATGTTCCATGAAGCTAACTCAGGTTTTTTTCTTTAATGTGCATGTTGAGATGGGAGGAAGAGTGCTCAGTGAACAAGTGAAATATGGTGAAAGGTGTGACTCGGTCTGTCTCATTACCTTGCGTGATTTCTTATTTTCCAGACAGCACATCATAGAGAGGGGATAAAATAGGGAGGAAGAGAGTTATTAGGGGAAGGCTAGTGAGTGGCTGTGCACAGAGAGGCATGCAGAAGCACTCAACGCATTCAAAAGAGCATTATCTATACAACAGCGGCATTGAAGGAGTACATTAAATAAAAGAGGCTCATGCAATACACACTGAACTAGACAGTAAACAACAACTACACTAAAGATGCACTAAAAACATGCATGAGGCAGATGGCGTCATTAAGAGATAAGAAGGAAGAAGAAAGCCATTGCTGGTGGCAGGCTGTGCAAAGTGCTTTTAACTCAACCTCATTTGGAGATTTCCAGCAGCTTTCTTAATGTTAGACATATTTGAAACACAGGGCGGTTTGATTTGAATAACCCCAGATAAAAAGCTTGGAACAGAGACACTCATTTGAAAAAAAAATATACGCATATACACAATAACAAAAATGTATTGTTTTTTTTTTTTTTTCATTTATAGCTTTATCCATCCAGAATGTAGTAATATTTTATGTTTAAAGGAGTTTACCTTGACCAGAAAAATACCATTTTTAATTATCTGTGTGTTCTCAGTATTGGAGCATTGAGTGCTTTTCTTGGTGGAAAAATAAAACATCTTAGCAATAACTTAAAAACGCTGCATTTACAAAAGAATAAGCAGCTTCTGTTGAATAAACTTGTAGAAAAGGCACAAAGGAGATATATTGAGTCAAATCTTTTTCTCTAAGTTTTCAACCTTGTTATAACAGCCTTCTTTCATCATTAGTTTACTCAATTTCAAACTCATTCATAATAAAGCATGTATGGTTCAAAAGAGTAACAACCACTTCACAACAATAAAAATTACAAATTAATTTTATTAAATTAGCATTTTTTTTTAAAATTTAAATTGCAGTTTGTTAGATTAACTTTTTACAATAAAAAACTAATCATTTCTGCAGTTTTGAACTGGAAGTAAATTGACCTCTTTTTTGTAAATGTAAATTTCTGATGTACATATAATATAGTTTATTTCTAATTACATAAAAGCACAAAAGATCCCCTTTAACTTCTACTTTCTGCTTCATGGGACTCACTTTCATTTCACTGTCATCATACATACTGCTCACCACCTGCATGTAGCTGCCGTTGGGGTTACATCACTAAATTGTTTACGCTTTAGTATTGATTTTGTGTATTTTGTGTATGAACTGCTCAAAGCCCTAAATGCGTGGCACTGTTTCTGCCATCTCAGTTACACTAAAAATGTCCTACTATACAAAGCTAAGTGCAAAACAGGCATCACAGTATTTTTATTTTCATCTTCAAATGCAGTCCATGCTAACACATACCATACAACTTTACTGAAAATACACCACTCCAAACACTTTCATATCCAAGCTTCATCTTAGCCTCCATCATGGCAGGAGTCTTTGATTTCCCCCAGCGCACTCTGCTTCTGTAGATGTGACCACCTTTGATGTAATGCAGTCCAGGGCTGGCTCCTTCAAACTTCTACTTATAGGCGAGTGGAGAGGGGAGCATTAGCTGGCTCATCCCTGTCCCTCCAGACCCCTCCAACGCACTCGCCTCTCTTTGCTCTGCTCTCTTAATAAGATTTTCTGCTTCTCTTGCTACAGTGAAGCACAATTACCATAAAGATGATGGTGCGGTGGGGGAGGGTTGAAGTGCAGAGATAAAAAAATAAAAAATTGCGGAAGAGTTGACGGAGTGCATGTGCGTGGTTGCAAATTACGTCTTTTCGTATAATTGGATGACTTAAGGACTTATCAAGCGATTTTATGCCTCTTATATAAATGCATGTACCTATTGGCTGAGGAGTTTCATTATGCGTTCTTTTATCTGACTTTATCTCCCTACCTTAAAAATTTATTGTAAAATGCTTTCTTTATGCAACACTGACTTTTATCTCGATTGTGTCAGTAAGCGGAGGGACTGGGTTACAAAAAACAGTTGAGAATTACAGGACTTCTAAAATTAAGACAGCTTGTCAGAACGGCCCTCTACATCTGGAGCGCTCTCTCGTACCTTGACGGATGTCGGGAGATAGCTGGGTATTTTCAGCAAATCAAGCCGAGCGGTGTGAAGTGGAGGGGAAAAACTCAAGCGATAGGGAAAGTTTGCTGAATCAACTGTGGTAAAGTTGAAACCCAGAGCCGGATAAGGTCAAACTCAGAAATTAAAGCAAGGAAATGAGAAAGAAGCAGCAGACAAATACTGTACAGTTTATGAAGCAAGCAAGGCGTAGCATAGCACAGATCAGTTAGCCTTTCATGCTAAGTCTATGGGACAAAGTAAACATTAGCAGGATGCAGTTAGCTGGAGCTCACCGGTGCCTCGCCCCGGACCGGGTCCTTCTTGTTGACCATGATTTCTCCTTTGCGGTTGGAGCGCTCCAATTGATGGTGTTCCATACGTTTAGCTGGATGGGTCGACTCCTGCATGACATGTGAATAGTCACAATGGTCAGTGACAGACAGGCTTTTACTAGACAATATGTTCTAATCTGACTTGGTACTGGTTTTAGTGCATGGTTGAATAATTATTATTCACAACAACTGTACTATTGAAATCAAATAACAATGAAAAAATAAATAAAATAATATGTGTATTCATATACGGGTCTTCTACATTTATTGAATAAAATTAAATTTAATTCAAACAAAAAGAAAAACAATTGTTAGCCGAAGACTGATAATATAAAAAGGTAGTGATAGATTTTTTATAAAAGAACTACATCTCAAAGACAGTCAGACAAAGTAGATTTATTTCAAAACAGCACTGTAGATGTCTGAAGGGTGGAATATAGTAGACAATAAATAAATAAATAATAATAATAATAAACACTGTATATTTACATACAGTACATTGTGAAAATAAATCATTTAGAATCTACTCGAGAGCCTTGTATTGTAAAAGCTATGGTGCACTGACCTGATAGTGGCAGGGCCTTTGCCTAGGTCGTAGCGAAACTCTAGGATGCCATTGTTCAAGGCCAGAGAGATGAAGTCTCCTTTGCCATCGGACTTCTGACCATTGTAGAAGATCACACCATTGGAGTCATTGGCCATGAGCACCACAGTCATGCTGACCTTTTGACTGCAAACATATCACAAGCAATGGACATTTTAGTGCATGTCATCTTTCTGTTCCGGAGACCAGCCGGAGAACATATTTTGCATCCTGAAGGCCTGGTGTTATTTGTGTAACCCTCATTGTCGATTCAGCTGGAGTTAAAGTCAAAGCACTGCCGTAGGCTTGTGAAAACACCATCATCTCCTGTGTGAATGTTAGCTTCCAGCAGAGACTCACCGCAGATCGTGCCCATAGAGATGCAACCCCTTCAGCTCCAGGAACGAGTCCCCATTGAACAGCGGCATGTAAGCTCCCCGCCGCTCTGACACTAGGAGAACAAAAAACAAAATGTGTGTAGTAAGTACAAGCATTTTAGGTTGTTTTAAATGCACTATAAAAATCAAATCCTGCTAGAAGAAGGTAAATTATAAGGGAAAAAAAACACACACACAAGAATAAGACTTTAAAGAATGGTAAGATGTAGCTGAGAAAATGTACTAATGCAACAAAGTTTCATAAGATAACTTTATTTATTATAGTGTCAATATGTTTTTTGCTTTTAAAGAAATAGATTGATACACCTTTATTTTTCAGGGTTAGCTATTATTTTTAGCAGTAGAAAGATTAAGCAATAAACCAAGATATATATCTGGTTTATTTAGTAGTATACTTATTATATACTCTATATCATTTCAGCAGTCAGGGATGAAGGGCATACTTGTCAGTCATTCTTGAAAAACTGTCACCATTATGTAAAAATATGGATTTGTTCTTTTGCAGCCTGTGGGGCATAAACTTCCCTGTGGTAGAATTTCAAACACAAAAAATGAGAAATTCTTATGTCAGGCTGATTACACAGACGCCAAAGACTCACAAAAAGGCTCTGCGGCAGTGTGCGGTTTAACACTACGACTGGGACCTATGAAATAATACCACCATTGTGTTATGGCAGAGCTTTTTCTGCAAAATCATGTCTCGCCAACGGTTCTACATTTCTATGCCCTGGTATTCCTTTACTTTTGGCTTGTGCAGTGATTAGAGGAGGCACAGTGCCATCATTGTAACAAGTGACTTGACAGTAAAATTACCCAAGGCTATGTTGTACAAAAGTGACACAGTTATGTAATATAAATAAATGGCAGTAAGAATGAAAATATACTCATAAACAGTGAAAAAGAATCATTTAAAAATTATGTGTATCATATTTGGATGTTTTTGCAACACATTTTAAATTGAAGTGTCCTGTCAGGTTTAAACAAGCTAACACCTCTTGATCTGGCAGGAAAAGTTGTAGTATTTGTAATTGGCTGGGATTAGCTGAGCCACATCAGGATGGGGAAAGGCAGACGGAGATGAGAAAGCTAATTAGCTATTGTGCGGGAGACTGCTAATGATGATGGCACGCACCACGGAGAAGAGGAGAAAATAGAAGGGAATGCTCTAAAGTGAAGTGGGTTAGAATAATGGAGCTGCTGGGAATAGGGTTGTACAGGGGCTTTTCCACACTGTGGCTCTGGGCGCCCCGGGATCAATAAGTCAGCAAGGATCCCAATGACCAGAAAATCCTCCATCATGCATGTCGGATCAGAGAAAGTTTTCAAATTAAACTTTTATAGCCATCCCATGCACCGGATCGTTTGATTGTAATTGTGTTTATATAACAGTAATGCAGGCTAATTAGGACTTACTATAGAAACAATCCAAACAGAAGATGTTGAGAGGAGGCAGCTAAAGGCCCTGAACCTGCTCAGTTGACTCTGTGCATGGACGCTTGCTAAGTTTTATTGTTAGCATTGAAAGACAAACACACTTTTTATAAACACAAGTGTCCATAGTGAAGTATTCTCCCGATCTGCAAAGCTTTTAGCATGGTGTCAGAGAAAAAAACTGACAACACTATTCACTTTCTGACCGTGAGTATTTTTTGTTGTTGTTTTAGACTGAGGCAGTAAAAAGCCCATTGAAATGAACTGAAAAGAAAGTTAACATGTCTAAACACATAAGTCTAAACACTGCTCTTTTATCACAAAACTGTAATGATTTACCCTAACACAGGCCAAAGGCACAGCGCTAAAAAGACCATTCAATAGTCTAGTTCCACCCATGAGTAAAGTCCTTGAAGCGAAATATTAGAGCAGCATAGCTATAGTGATAGTAGGGTGCACCTGCAGCCTACAGATGAGTGGTCTGGTTACTGGAGCCTTATCTGAAGCCTGTCTACAGCTGACACTAGGCTGACTGACGCACACATAAATCACCCTGGGCAGCAGGACTGATGCGATTAGTCTTCTCATTGATTTAGAAAAAAATAGCCTTTTGGAAAAGGATACGCTTTCGCTCACACCACATTGATTTTAGTTCACCTCAATTTATTTTAATCACCTGCTAACTGGGACTGGAGGAGGACAGTCCTGTGTTCGGACTCCATTCCCCTAACACACTGTTAAACACTGTTGCTCACAGAGGTGTAAGATAAAGAGGAAATCAGACTCACCTCTCCATTTGAACCCAATCAGGAGTAGGCATATAAAACTGTAACAGACACTAACTCAGGATACGACAATGCCGAAAGCTCTAATGATGAGCTTCAAAAGACCTGGTGTTTTCACAGCTCTGAGTTCACTCTGCCATGATGATCTGAGCTGCAACATGTTTGAACACTGCACCTGTAGGCGGACAGCCGCCGCTAACAAGCCAAGCCAAGACCAGGCTGAACGGCCCAACGGGGCCAATCATTCTACTGCACAGCAAAGTAACAAACTCCCATTTTAGCCTCCAACACCCTCACTTTGATTTACACAACACACAGGCAGGAATCCGTCACAAGGTGCACAAGCGTGTGTAAAATGGAAAAGTACACATCAGTATTTTTAATAAAAGCCTAATGGTCAAATGGACAAAGATCTTGAGTGGGCTGAATTGTTCCTCCAATACCACCATGTAATTGATGTTGTTGAACATACCTTTCTCACAGTGCTTGCCCTCCCGACCCATGGGACATTCACACTTGTACCCTCCCTCGGGCTGGGGCTGACACTGAGATGAGGGGTGGCACCTGTTGGGCTCACAGGGGTCATGGACGTCAGCGCAGGTCGGACCTGGACAAACAATAAAAACACAAAAAAAAAATTATATCTGCTTTTGTTTTTCACAGCAGTTGTCTTCCTTTATAAAAGTGGTCATTTCTAATAGGTTATGTAAATATTAGAGTGAGCAGAGTATCCTGTTGTGCAGTTTTGTTCTTTGCCCTGAGCATGAGCCCATCTGAACACTGCTGTCATTACTGCAGGACTCAGGACTGTTAATGAAGCCTGTCCTGCTGAGCTCACAGGACTGTTCTTTACCCTCACTCTAATCCAAAACACTGTATCGACTCTCGACATGTCTTTCTCTACCTCCCCTCATCCTCTCTTCTGTCGTCTTTAGCTTCCCATCAGCCACAGTGCCTGTCCTGGCCACTTTATAAAATGACTAAATTAAGAGCCTGCGGGCGTCTGTCCAATTCTCATTATCTCCATTCATTCCTGTGCCTGGTGCCAAAAAGCTTTGATCACTGCAATGCTTCTTCAGAATCAAGACTTTTCTTAATGGCTTCTTAACTGAATGCTCCCCTAAAAAGTTTTTTGTAAAGATTTAGTTTGCTGCCATATACAGGAATCAAACTATTTATTTTTAATCCAGAAAGCTAACCGAGTGACAATAATATGACGTAAAAATAAAAAAGACTGAACAACAAAGTGGACCAAAGAGAGCCTCTGTTTTTTATATATAATTTTTTCATTCTTTTTTTTTTGTTTGTTCTGCGTAAGCATTTATTTCAGGAACACATAGTTGATTTTGATAGTGTTTCAAAATGACTAGAAGCGCTCCTGCTGGGAACTGGAGCTAAACTGTCAAATGAGGCTGTCATAACCACAATGAATACTGGAAAAAGAGCAGAGCAGTTGGCACACAAACATATTTTAGTTGTTCAACTCTAAACACAAATTGCATTTCATCAATAAACTAAGAGCCTATCCAACAAGACTTCTATTAATTACAATGTTTTCTCACCAAATAAGATGGATAGATTCACCAGCCATGCTAATTAATTTGTCAATCAACTTCAACTGTTCTAGAAGGAACTGATGAAGCCAGACTAAATAGAGCTACATATTTCAACCAGATACTGATGCAACCGAGACTTTAAAACAGATTTGTTCACTTAAAGGTGCACTTTGTATCTCTTCTGTTGAGGTTAATGTTTTGCCCAAAGTTTTCGACACTTATCTATCTCAACTGATGCAAAAAGGTGACGTTGTAAGACCAAAGTTACTGGTCACAAACGTGTAGTAACAGTGTTCTGATGTCAGGTTTTAGCAGTAAGATGGCAGCAGATATATTTTCATGTGAGTTTATGTCATATTTTACCAGTGCCTAAGATTTATCGAGGCTTGGAAAATAATTGCTTTAGGTGCAAGAAAGATAGGTGAAAACAAAGTTGTAAAAAATTCTAGGCAAAATTTGTTTAGCAGACATTCTGTAGCTTTGGTTGTTATGGCGCCTTACCCCAGAAACCTCTTGTACATTTGCAATGGAACATCTCGGCCTCTTTGACCTGGCAGGTGGCTCTGTTCTTGCAAGGATTGGGCACACAGGGGTTGTTCCCACACTCTCCTACTCCACTGCCGAAAAGACTGTCTCCACCGTTCTCTTGTAGATTTAGGACTCTATTGTTTACATCCAGCAGGCGGATACATCCCACCAGACCTCTGTCTACTCCGGTCCGCTCTTTCACACTGGAAAACACAAAGGTTGGAGAAAACAGAAATGCATGCTGTGGTGAGGAGTTGGCAGGTGTTGGTCAAAGTAGTAAAGTTATATTACAAGACATTGTCAAACGCAATTGAATTTGACATACAAAAATGTGAAATGGCTCTGCATCATGGAATAAACCTGCAATATCAATCGTCTTGTGATACAGATATTGCATGAGATATTGAGATAACTTTTTGCAATAGGTTGTGCAGGTCAATGCTGTAAAACAAACAGTCATATTAGAGTCTTACTCTTGTTTCATGTCCAGAGGCACTCCTCCAATGAATAGGTTGGTGTCCAGATTGAGTCCATCTGTGCCTCGGGGGCTCTCTCCCTCTACGTGGTCCTCACTGTCCACACTCAACATAGCGTTGCGGCGGTTACGGGTCACCACCAGCTGATGCCAGCGGCCCTGCTCCACCTGCACCTTACTGACCAGAGTTCCTGTGCCAGAGCCTGTGTTGAACCTTGAGACCGATACAAAACAGAACACACAAGTTGTTAGAGCACATTGGGAAAGACACATTTTACTTGGTTTAATTCTAGCCATATGTCGCAATTTTCTGAATCAAAATCATTTATTGCATGTTTCTAATCTCCTACTGTTCCTGAACTGCGCATTGTTCCAACTAGAATGTCTCCATTGAAAAGCTAGAATGTCTAGCTTTTCATTCATTCACAATGTAAAATGAAAAACAGAAATTTATGACAATTCAATGAAGACCAATTGATTTTTCTTTCTAAAAGTCCTATACCTAATTTTTTTAATAAAGAAAATAACATGACAATCAGTATTACTTTAGGAAAGTATTTGTCACAATATCTAACATTATTTTGCAAAGTCCCATCAACGCTGTGTTTTTAGCATTAGACACAGCAGAACTCTGTTGGAATTTTAAAGTGGTGAAAAAGCTTCAAAACAGTTTGTGGTATTTCTGAGGCTTTTTCATTCGGTAATTGAGCAAAACATGCGGACTGCTGCTACTTACAATTTTAACATGGTAAACAATTATTGTTAATAATAGTATGTTATTATTATCAGCCTGCAGAGCTTACTTTTTATCATACTGTTTTTTATATATTAGGTTTAAATTAAACCAAACATCAAGCATTTTAGTTTTTATTACCCTCTCTGTTGATTTGCCAACTTGCAATCTTTTATGACACTACAACAGCTGATGAAAAGCTTAACTAGCTGTGGCACATTAATTTTGGACTTGTGCTTTGGTTTATTTTGTTATAGAAGATACTTTAACAAAAAAATCCAGTTAGAGGACAAAATCAGGCAATGGGAACGGTGCGCTTCTGCATGTAGTGAGTCAAAGTGAGAAATAATTAGGGCGCCTCACTTTCATATCAAATTACAGCAGCCACAGGGTTTTCAGCACAAGATGTTTGTTCCTTATCGAGCAGTGCCTAATGACTGGAAGAATCCGCTTGCATTACTCAATAAGACAGTGATGAAAGAACGGAGGTACATTCTAAACTAACAGCTACTCACTTAGCGATGTCTTTCACACTTTTTAATTCAGCGTTTTATCTAATGAGGAGAGAGGACGCGTCTAGCAAAAAAGACTGGTGTCGTATGCGACCCACACAGCTAGCACGAGAGCAATTATCTGCCACAAATAATTAGTTCTTCTCCCTACGTCTTGGATTTGTAAAGCGGTGGGTGGTGATCCAGCAGTGGTATTTTAGGAACTGAAAAAGAGCTTTATCTAAAAAGCACAAATGACTGATGATCTCACTGAATCTGCGATTGATTTCAGGCCGCATTTAGAAATTTAACCTGGCTCTGTGCAGGCCTGAGAAGAGGTCAGGATGTGATGTAGTAGCCAAGAGATAAGAGATGCTCCATAACAGGCGCAGAGCTGAAAAGCTAATTCGTTTTTCACTCTTTTCTGCCCCATGAGTTTTTATACACACAACTAACTGCGGGGAGTCAGTGATTAGAGTTTAAGCTATTTTATCATGTGCTATAGTATTGCTGTAAAATATTTGTCTTTAGCTCTGTTATATACCACACAAAACTAGGGTCTGGGCAATTAAAGAAAAAGTCAATAGATCGAGATTCAGTCATGTTGAATTGTCAATTATTTAGTTGGGAGTTTTTAATCAAAAGATTGACAACTAATTTTTTTTGTTAGTAAAAACATGTGAATTGGAGGCAGTAGTCAACCCCAGAATATAGTTACAGTATATAATAAATTGTGTTTTCTATTAAATGGAAATCTTGTAAGTTTGTTTTTTTATGTCCTTAAAACTCATCTATATTTTGACTTTGAAAGTAGACGAGACTGATGCAAACATCAGGATCGATCAATATGGGAGAAAAATTTCTGTTACTATATTTTTTACCAGATCGTCCAGCTTAACATCCAATAAATGAAACAATGTAACTAAGCAATGGATAAAAATACATTTTCAATATAATATTTCAATTTTGTGTCAATTTTCAATTTTTTTTTTACATTGAGAGAACTTTGTAAGAAAAAAAGTTTTGCACAGTGAAGAGATGTATATGTTTTAATGAGAAAGAAAAAGTACTTATACTGCATTAACTCTCACGACTCTGAAGTTTCGAAGTGCACCTCATAAAATATGAAAGCTGTTCCAACTGCTTAAGTTAATGACACACTGGTGTAAATTCTGTGTTTATGTTTGCGTGTGTAAATATATGATGTAATGAGATGTAATGGTCCAAACAACAGCACATGCAGGCTCCATCTGTAAATAGTGAGATGTCTGAGTTCAACGTTCTCGTCTGGATCTGATTTATTTCCTGCTGCTACTATTTTAAACATGTTGACTCTGAGTAATTATTTGTCTCATTATGCCGAGAGCTCACCATTTGTTTTACTTTTATCTCCAACCTCTTCCTGTCGCTGCTAAAATGACCTGGTTTCCTTTGGGGGCTTTCATGTGTTTGAATTGAGTCGCTAGCTTTATCTCTCTCACCTGAGCTCCACCCGACCGTCGACCAGTGCCAGAGAGATGAAGTCCTTCTTCCTGTCCTGGCCGTTGTAAAGCAGGATGCCAGTCATTTCGGATGTCCTGAACTCCATGGCGATGCGCACAGTGTGGTAAGCACTCATGGTTTGGAAGGCCAAGTATGACTCGCCGCCAAAGGATGGGAGAAAGTATTTGATAGCTGGAAATGAAAAAGTCTTACAATGTCATTACTGTTGCTAATATCAAAGTAATCACAAAAGGCTTGTAGTGTTGAATTACAGTACTCATAGATTATGGGTGGAATTTAATAACCTTCACAGGTCAATTTTAGGGAACACTTTTGTAATAAAGTGTTTTCAATAACATACCATTACAATAAAAAAGCGTCTTTAAACACTGCATCATTTAATCCATTTGCTTGTGGTAATGGAGTAGCATGTAAATATTATTTCTTTGTCAGCTCCTATTAAATCTGGGGAGAACGTGACAGGATGTGACAAGTTTATCAAGACTCCCGGAGGCTACAGAGTGAAGATGAAGAGATTTTAACAGACATCTTCACAGTGGATCCTTTTCTTATTTTTTGACCACTCCACGATTATGATTATGATGTATTTTCCTCCCTGTGTGTCCATCACGAGAGGAAAATAGCAGCTGATGAGCTCTTTGTTAGTGATTGATCTGGAGGAGGCTGCTGTTCAGTTTACTCAGCCCTCACTACAGCCTCTCCTTGAGACTCAGATAATCCTCATCAAACCAATTAGTGCCAGTTATAGTGGGAGGCAGCTGTGAGGTGGTTTCACAAAGCTAAGAAGTTAGGGCAAGAGGAGGGATAAAACGCTAATAAATTCTCCCTCGTTCACAGGATTTCTGTAAAACTGACATTGAAAAAAAAAAAATCACGCATTAATTACACATGCATAAATAAATGAATGAATAATCTGCACTCAGTTGCTGATTCTTGTATAAGAAAAATCGCTACAGGTCAATCTATTGCTTTGGTTTTCAAATTTAGAAGTGCAGTGTTAGGTTAAAAATGTATTTAATTACAAAATATCTGCAAGAAAATGTATTTTGCATTGCAACCTGTTTAAATCAGAGACTGTGTTCAAAATACTTAAACTACTTTTCATGCTGAATTGCCTTGTATTTATAGTAAAAAAAAAGTTGTTTCTTAAGCATTTATTGGAGATATAAGAGTACATTTTATCAGAAACTAGAGAAAAAAAACAACTCTTCTTCTACCTGAATAAGTAAACTAATTAGGCCTTCTAAAACTTGCAAAAAGATAGTATTAGTGACATATTCAAAAAGTTATGATTCCTTTGATGTGTTGTCTGCCCTTTGGAACATATTTCTTCCAGATGCTGGCAGATCTTCTTGTTCAATAGGGATATTGTATTGCATACAGTGCCATTATCCAAATACAGTATATAGCAGCTTTTAAGGATGTGGTTAGCAGCGATTACAGAGAAGCTATGAAGCTGAGTGGAAATGGAGCGCCTAAAGCTCTTTCAGTAGTTTTACAGCCATTGTCAGCCTTGTGGGGAGACTATATAATTCACAACTGTTTGGT
Organism: Mugilogobius chulae; assembly: GCA_038363315.1. Classification (NCBI taxonomy): domain Eukaryota; kingdom Metazoa; phylum Chordata; class Actinopteri; order Gobiiformes; family Gobiidae; genus Mugilogobius; species Mugilogobius chulae. The sequence continues at coordinate 27,817,316 of CM076414.1, forward strand.
TCACTGGTTTCAAAGCCAATTGAAGTTCATTTTCTTGATTTTCACTAAGAGAAAATGTAACTGAGGTAGAGCTGGTTGTATATCCTCTGCACATTGAAGTGTAGCTAACAGACTCAGAAGATACAGAAGGATATAATATAATGGTAAGTAAAGTGTTTACCTAGTTATGTTTCTCTCCTACAGTATTGATAAACTAGAGTCATTTTTAGAATAGGCTGACGTTTTTCACAAAATAGAGAATTGCTGAATATTACATGCAAATTTGAGTGATTCAACCTCAGGCTCAAGTAGATACTTGTGTCAAATTACAGGCAATTTCCATCATTTGGAGAAGATAACATGATTACTACATGTGAAAAAAGCTATTGACCTTTTTGATAAGGCTTTATCTAATGATTGTATTTATCAGTTAATGTTTTCAGATCTGTATGCATGCTGTATGTACAGTCATTCATAATTCTACTAAAAGGCTATGTAGTGTTTCGTTTCATTAGATCTTCAGTATGGTGTCACTGCTGTACCCTTCTACCTCACCTTTCTCACAGACCGCGCCCCCTCTCCCGGCAGGACACTTGCAGGTGAAGTCTGTGCCCTCATCCTCACAGGTGCCTCCGTGCTGACAGGGGTGAGAGTCACAGGGCTTCCCGATGGGGTGGTGGCTCCTGCCTGTGCCTGCACTCCTGGTGGTGCCTGCGAGAGTTGTTGAGGTAGCAGGCATGGCAGTGGTAGTGACACGGGCAGTGGTGCTGGCTTGGGCTGTGGTGGTGCGTCTGGTGCTGAAGGGCCTGCGGGTGGTACGGGCGGGCGACGCGTTACATGGGCAGAGGTGAGGGGAGGTCTGGTGGAGGTGCGGCGGGGGCAGGGGTAGTCACAGAGGCTGTGGTGGTAGTGGTGGTGGTGAAAAACGGGATGGTCGGGAGGCCTGCAAACACAAGGACATTGACACATTAATAAACATGTAAAAAATAACTGTTATGTTTACACCCTTCAACTACTAGATCTAAAATAGTAATATACACTTTCTACATATAAAGAAATGGGATCATTTAAAGTGACAATGCTAATTTAATATATTTGTGACAGGTGCCAAGTAGAAAAAAAAATGTCAAATCCAAACTTCTAAAGAGTAGCTTAATTTAGTTGTTTCATCAGAAGAGAACTTAGTCATGTATTATTCTTTTTTCCAATTTAAAAATACATAAATTAATTAATTATTAAACAAAACAATTTACCATTATAAAAATTATTCAAGGTAATTTCATTGTAACTACCTTGAATATTTTTTTAGCTTATTGGACTCATTGGTAAGCTGGTTATTTCTTCCAACTTCAAGGTAAAAAGAGAGATTAATTTACTTACTATACATCCAAAATTGTACCAACGACTAAATCTCAAAAAGCTGTATTACCAAATCATTACACATAATTGTTTGTTTCCTAATTTCATAAAATATTGTTGTGTTTATAACCCAACCCTGTTTCAGCCTTACTGTAATTAAATCGAATATTCTGATCTTCTGGCTTCTTCACGGCGATGCTGGTGTCTCTGGAGGCCTTGAGCTGTTTGAGCAGAGCTTTCTCGATGTCCTCTACTGTATGCTTGGTGCCTGTAAACAAACGAAGACATGCTCAGAACCACGTCTCAGAGGGCTGTGCAGTGGAAAAGCGGACAGTGACTTCTTTCAGCGAGCCTTCAGGATGTATGAGAATGAGTGTGTGTGTGACAGGTGGGGGCTCTCCGGGGGCTCCTTGTCCTCCAGCCGCCACTTGGCCGTCTTTTTCCAGATGAATGTCTCTCATAACAGGCAGCGCAGATGTTCACTTTACTGACCATAGAGGAGATGAGGGGACCAAGGACACTAAATGACGATCATAAAGGGGAAACAAAAAGAAGCTGTGCTTATGGCAGGTAATGGTAGGAATTGTTCTGGGAAGAAAACATATAAAATAGTGTTATGTATAGGGTTTTATAGTTGTTTTTTCTTTGTCTTTTCTTTTAGGTTTAAAAACAGTGTATTTGTATTAACATACAACATTTGCCAATTTCTAAGCAATTTTTTTAATTTTAATATTGCGATTTACAATTAACAAAATGTAAAATGACTATTTGCTTATTGTATAGTTCAGTAATAGGAAACGTACCCAACAACACTTTATTAACACACAGTATTTCCAGAACAGGTGCAAGACCACATGGCAAGTAAGTTATAGAATTTTGTTTGGAAAGAGAATTTTGTCAACAAACTTTTTATTTGTAGTTTAAATAACAATGAGTATCAAGCCTATTCTCACCTAACGTGGCTCTATCAGAAGGATTCTCACAATATTTGTAATTACAAATCTGATGAATCCATCTGGAGTGACCCCTGCTACACGGTTAGAGATGGCCAGGGTAACATGACCAATCACAGCATGATGTTTGTGCTTTTCGCTTGAGTGTAATTGACAAGTAATATGACTTCTATGTATGCTACTTCTGGGTTCAGATGCTTCAACCAATCAGACTCAAATATTGGCGTGAGGTTCTTTTTCCTCGAGCGAGCGGAGTCATTCCAAAATTATAATGTGCAGAATTTAATTCAGAGTTATTGTACATATATCAGTCTGGCATGAGGCAAGTTAATTTCTCAGCATCAAAATTAAGTTTGATATTTAGTATTGTGACACTGAATTACATTAGAAGTTGTTGGATTTAGAACGTGCATAAATTTAGTGTAAAAAATTGCTAAAAACTAAGAAAACAAACGAAAAGTAGTTGAGAAAACTCTGCCGTCGTGCAGCAGAGCAAACAAAAAATAACCGTGGAATAGTCTGAATAAGATTTCTCAATAATAGAGATGTTCTTGTAAATTTGCATTAGAATAATACCCCAAATATGAGACACACAGAACTCTATTATTAAATCTGTTTGTGGAGCAGAAATGTGTGTTTTTTTGTGATTTGGAAAGACATGAAAATTATTAGAAATTCAATCACTTCATCAGAGTTGGAATATGTTAAGATATGTTTTACACAATCATGGCAGAGTAAAGCTGTCACTCACCTGGTTTGAAGTGTGCCTCCACAAAGGCCAAGATGGACCTGCTTGGAGCCAGGTTCTTCACGCGCACGCTCATAAAATCCTTATGCACGTCGGACTTCCGGAACAACTCGTTCAGCTGTAGAAGAGGGACAGAGGAGCTGATAAATGAGGCTGGTAATGAGCTCCACGCTATCATCAACACAAGCCCATTTCGGAGCGCCGAGTCTATCTGCACACAGGAACCTACTGGCACTAGAGCTCAAATTGACATTTAGCAGCAGCCGTGGCATTAATTATAGGAACAAGTTTAGGGGAGGGACACAGATAAATGTCGGGCTGTGCTGACATGTTCTCCTGATTGGTTTTGCCTCTTGCCCTCGCAGCCGCAGCCGAGGACATTGAAGGTTTTCTGTCTTTAATGGACAAATGTAGGCCAATATTTCATCCTCAAGTGTTCGCTCATAATTCTATTCATGTCGGCACGGCAGAGAATTAATGCAAGATAATTAATGAGTGTGATTCTCTACTCAATCAGAAACGCAACAAGGTTCCACTGCCGCCGCAGAAGGACACTTTTAACAGCACACTACTGGACTCACTGCATAAACCATTATATAGTTTAGAGAAAAATATCAAACATGTTGCTGTACAGATTGCTTCATTTCAGTTCAGGGGAGTAAATGGAAGCAGTCATTCCTTTTTTCCTAACTTCAGCCATATTTTGATGATTGATTGTTTCAATGGTGCTGAATGAAATACTAAAAGTAACCGCGTAAATGAAAAAAATAGAAGAAAATTTAAAATGGCATTAGTTGAAAAAAGTAAAATATGTTTTTTGTCATTAAAAATTTGATGCAACATGCAACATATTTAAAACCAGACATATTAGCAAGAAATATATCTCTCTGAGCAGCCTCCTGCTGGAAATACGGCACATGCCAATCCTGACCCGAATCCTGACTCCTGTTATTGTTTTTCAGTTTAGCAGTGTAAATGTGTTCAAATGTTTTTGTTGCCTTATTTCAAAACTAAAGATGCAAAAAATGAGAAAATAATAAATAAAGAAATGTGTTTTTGTTTTGATTTAGTTTCTGAAGTTGCTTAGTTCTTGCTTTAAAACATCTACAAAACTGAAAAGTTCCACTTTCAATTGCATAAAAATCATTCATAAAAAAATGCATTTACAGTATTGGTGTGATACAGAAAAGTCAGTTATGTCAGGTTATTGCTTCCCTTAACCTATTTTGCACTTGAGAAAATGCTTGATAATAGGTAGGTCTCAGATGGTGAAGTGAAGAGTATTTATAAATGTCTGCAAGAGTCAGTGTATGTGAACTTTTGCACCTGCAAGTTTTAATTGACATAAGTAACACTCACTGTGGCTGTTAAGTGTAGATCCGCCAACTTTGGGAAATTCAAGTGCGCACTAATCAGACCAAATCGAAAATCAAATTATGTCTATCCAATCTATCCACTAGAAGCTGACGTTTAAAAAATATGTAAAAGTGTAATTAAACTTAAGACCCTTTCTGAAGTATTTGGCAAGCAATCTTCAACTTGATCTTTGTCAAATCTACAGAAAGGCTTCTCATCTTTAGAATTAAATCATAAGAACTAAAACCAAACGTGTATCAGAACATTTCAGTCTGATCTGATCCATCATTATTCTACAGCGGCACCATCCAATCACTATTATTCTACAAGACATCACCGTCTGTTACCGGGCGGCCAATATTGCGCCTTTATTAAAAATCAAATATCAGTGAGCATGATTCACTCAACCTGATATGATGTGGCGTATGTTTCGTCATGAACGTGGCTGCCAAATAACCTTTTTATCATTGTTATTTTTCTATCTCTTTCTGACCAGAGAAATAAGCCCAATTCTCTGTAGAAGATTTTTATGAACTTGTTATGAGAAAATGCGACAGTGTGACGCCATATTTTCTCATCTGAACAAGCCCTGTCTTCATTTTCTTAACAATTTCCGGAGACTGTTATGGAACTTATCACAACTGCAAGAAATATATAAGGAAAGCAGTTACTATCGCTGTAATTTTGGCAATCATTAGCGTAGGGTGATTGAGCTGAGCAGTCATGTGATGTGTGGCGTGGGCGGGGGTCACGAGAACATCTGGCAGTGCCTTTTTGAAGAATGGACTGCCAGAACTAACGCTGCGCTCAATCTTAAGGCCCCCAGGGATCTAAGCAAGACGGCCAGCATTACATCATTCAGTTAAATACATAGGCACGTCAACAAAACGTTACGATAAGAGGTTTTAAAAGTTACACTATCCATCAGTTTTTCAGAAATGCAACGCAGATGTTTGACAGAATATAAGTACACTTTATGAACGATAAAGTCAAAGGTAAAGAGGTTATACAATTCTGGACCTGTGTTTCCTTACTACTAGATACTTATAATGATTTGAGACGAAAAGTTATATGAATCAAAATGTTATTTGTTGTACATCTTGATAACTGTTTTGTGATAGAGGCCCCTTCTTGGGCACTTCAACTTTTTCCTCATTTTGTTTATCATCTGATAAAAAATAAATTGTTATGTTACAGAAAATGCAAAACCAAAAAAAAAAAAAAAAAAAACTACAACAGTTTAATATGATTTTTTAATGGCCCAGGCGAATGACACCGGCTACACTGCTCCTTATATTTACCAAGGGGAAAAAAAGGACATGTTTTTGTGCAAAGCTTGTTCTTATTTATTACTAGTCAGCCAAAAAGTCTTAGCTTCACAAAGAGTTCAGTCCTTATGCTCCAAAAGGTTCTGAAACAGTTTCAGTTTGAATCTTCAATGATTTTTGTCAGAAAAATTGGCTCCTAATGGGTTAGTTATTGATATAATTAATAACATATGGATAATAAGCTGTAATAATTGACAATGTACAGAACCAAGTGTATTGCTTATAGTGATAAAGTTAGAGAGTTTTCTAAGTGGAAAAACAAAGTTCAAGGGATTCTTGTGAACCACTGATCAAAGGTAAAACTTTACATAGAAAACTGGCATGTATCTGACACAATTTGAATTATTTACTTACTTGGCACATAGTATATACTAAAAAAGGTTAATTTTCAAAGTATATTATTTGCTATGCATTGCTTACATTATTCATTTGCTGTGAATGTTCCCCAGTATATGTCACAGTATTCAATTGCACATGCATTTATTGCTACAAAACACATTGAAAAACACACATTCTTATTATGAGCATTCTTGTTATGATGTGGCCTCTCCGAAAAGCCCAAAGTCCAAATTATGCCTAACAAATAAATATATACATTTAAACTACTTACAGCACTCTCTATGCTCCGGGCCGTCTCACCAAACAGTTCTGATTTGGGGTCTTCCATCTCGGGGGTGTAGAAAACCTCCTGGCCCTCCACTTGATCCAGATGTAGGAAGCCGCTGAACTTAGTTGTGACTGTAAAAAACACAGCACTGTGTTAAAAGATATGATTATAAACTGCTTCTATGTCTGCCTTCCCACGGTGCACTGCTTGGACCCGTGCCAGTTAGTGATGGATTGTGCACATTTGACGAGAAGAGGTTAGTATGTTGGGAGTCTGAGGGAATAGGAGCAATGCTGATAAAGAAGTGGTGGGGCCAGTTTTTACCAGACCGAGACTCTTCCAAAAAGTTGGTTGGGGAACGGAGAGCTGTGCAGAGAGACAAGACATTAGACAGAACTCACAAATATGAAAGAACACACACTGAAACCCAGCCAGCGGCGCCACAAAAGTGCCTCCTTCAGCAAAGACTAAGCCTCCCTGAGCGACCTTGAGGGTTATGTTGTCGAACATCTATCACCCCTCTTATACGACTTGTGCTGCTGCTGCCAGCCTAGTGTGTATGTGAGGAGCTGATGCTAGGCCTTCCACGCCGCTCGTAATCAGCTGAACAAATTGCCCAAATCAATCATGTCTGCCCCTGCCAGAGCGACGCACGGAGAACGGGAAGACGCTCTTGTATGATTATCGTGAAAGATAGACGTAATTGTCTCCTTAATGTCGCTGCCCTATGACTGACATAGCCTGCTTAAAGTTGCATGAAAACGAATGGCGCACATGTAAGCTCTTTGACGGTCTTTTTATAGCAATGCATGGCACACGTGGATTGAGATGTGTGACCATAAAACACAGGCAAATGGGCGAGGGCTGGCTTGATAAGGGAAAAGAGGGGAAAAGTGGCCAAATCTGGCGTTTGATCTGCAAAAGAAGGGAAACACATCAGAGCTGCTGATTTTCCAGCCCAGTGCCGTGACGGACGTAAAGAGAAAAGAGAAACGACGATAAAAAGGAGGATGGAGGGATTGGATGTCGAGATGCTATCGACTGTAAAAAGTAATGGATTTGTCAGACTTCCAGCTGCACATGGGCGAGTTTACAGTAGCGCTGCACTGAGCTGTTAACCTTATGTGAGTGTTTGTTCCACATTATGTTCTATGGAGAAATAATTGTACAGCTTAAATGTAACATAAGGCTATATCTTCTGTTCCAACCTTTGCCTGTGCTCATGCAAATGATTAAACAAGGGTAATTTGTCAAAAATACATTTGAAACTCATTCTTTAACTATTATATTCACAAAAAAGAGAAACAAAATGTGAATATTTGCAATATATACATTTGAGAAATGGACAACGCCAATGGACTTTTTAAACTAAAAATTATCCATATTTATTTTTAAATAGTTTAGACCTGACTGAAAACTTGTGGAAAAAAATAAATTCTCTACTATTAAGATAAGACAAGATATCCTTTATTTGTCCCACAATGGGGAAATTCCAGTGTTGCAACGCACATTTTAAGAACAGCAGGGAAAATAGAAACATGCAATCAAACAAGATAATAGAAATAAAATAGACTTAAAATATATATAAAGATACAATAATTAAAAGACTATGATTTACAATAAATGTTTGCTATGGCACAGTGCAGGATATGACAGGATAAATAGATAAAGTGGCATCAGTATATAGTATATAGTATTATGTACAATATATGACTATGATTATGTACAACTGCAGCAGATGAACAGAATAAATAACCAGTAATAAATATGAGGTATAGTATGACTATGTTTATGTACAGAGCAGCATTTAAGGAGGTATAAATAGAGGTAATAATACTATCAGATAAAGTGACATGAGTGAGTTGTATCACATATGTTTCCATGGTAACATATGTTAGACAGATAAATCTGTCTAACAATAAAAATGAACAAATCCATTTATGTTTGGTCTTTGCCCAAGATTGAAAAAAAAAATAGGACATGCAACAACGACAACAAAAATAAACCTTTGAAATTACAATGGCCCATATAAATCTTTAAATGTACTGTGGAGTTATTTGAATCAACTGACACATGATGGGACATTTTTGTTACTTTCATGTAAAAGTCGATATGTTGGTAGAGAAAACAGCCCTGTTTGTGATAGTCCAATCTCCGAAGAAAACAGATATACAATAAAATGTCAAAAACCTATGATGAGCACGTTTTTACGGATAAATATCTTACGAAAAGCCAGAATGCAAAACAACCACAAATTTTGGTTGAAGCCACATGAGGAAATTTTCTTTGGGTTTGACAGATAAATGTTAACTTACCCCAAGCCCCAGTCCTAAACTTACCCATTTTAGTAACTTGAAGCCTAAACTTACCAGTTAAACCCAAAGAAAATGTCGCCACATGGCTTTAACCAAAATTGTGGGTATTTTACATTTCGTAACATATTTAGGAAAAAAAAAAAAAAAAAAAAACATGGAAACATGCTCATCATACGTTTTTGACATTTTGTTGTAAATCTACGCAAATCCACGAGACTGTGTTGGATAAAGCAGATTTGAATGTTGTATTTGATTGTTTTTTTTTAGGTTGCTTATTCATAATAATGTGCAAACGTTCCTTAGTTTTATTAAGAAAATAACTTACTTTCTGTGACATGAATAAAGGATTTTGAGAGATCTACTCCAGAGTCAGACTGTGTGGATTGGACTCAGCCTTGAGCCACTTCAACCTTTCACATCTCAATAAAACCCGAGGACGGTGAACAATCAGAGAGCATCAATAACGTGGCGGCGGATGGACACGCTGTTTCTTGCGACGTGTCATTTCACTTCTAATGAGCGCGACGTTGGCTAAGCCCTCCTCGGGAGAAAAGAGATCCGGAATATCGACCTGGCTATTGTGTCGCTGCTTTTATTGGTAACACTTCAGCTGAATGAGGTATCGATCGCTTGTATGCCGACAATGTGTGCAGAGATAAATATTTACAGGCCCTACCACATTTGTTACAATGGCTGTCTTGCAGATTAAACTTGTTTCCAGAGAGCTTATAGGGGTATAGTGTGTCATCAAGGCCACTTGAAACCAATGGAGTCTACAGCGCTTTGACTATTTGTAAAAGAAGACTGTTTCAATTGACATGCTTTCTACATTCTTTGTTACTATACATCTGCAAAAGGTAACAATGGGAATTGGTTTGGAAAAATCATCTTTTGGTTAAAAGGTGTATGATGGAGTGGTGGTTACCTAATTCAGAAAGGTTTGGAATTACACCAATAAAAAACCCTCAGTACCTGAAATGGACCGACCACAGTAGTGACACGTGCCTTTCAAATATCCTTATTAGATCACGTGCATATGAAATCAAGAAGCTAGAATATGATTCCAGACCAATAACTGTCCATGTGTGTAATCTTGGTTGGTTAGGCTTGCAAAACCTCTCACTAGGTCCTTGCCCATAAACCCCAAGCATGCATGGTAGGCTAATCCTCCAGTTTGTGCCTTTTGACAAAACCCTAGCTCATGATTTGGAGATGAGTCCTCAGGCGCTGCAATGTGGTCGCAAATTGCTTCTGACAGGTGAGACATTGGTTGAAGAATGGGCAAAGACAAAACAGTCGACACTACCCACTGATTTTGTTGGCTTTTGATATTGCTAGATGCTGCAGGTCTAAGCCAAATTGAGTCTCCGAGTTTGACAGCACTAATTGTACAGCTCAAAAATAGCACAGCGTGACATGAGCTTGTATGACGGCACGAGCTGTTCCCTTCATTGTTTCCTACTGACACCTGAGTAAAAACAGCTCCTGCCACCCTGCTAGCTTGTTAAATCTGAGCTGACACTCAGTGGTTTGTTAGAAGTTGTAACATGAGCCGTGGATTTATTCTGTGTGGTGACCTGTAGCGTTGAGGGCATCCGCACGCACATGCTCTGTCGCGGTGACACAAAGAGGGCCAAAAACACAGCAGGAGCGGGGCAGGAGGGGCTTTTATCTCTACAGAATGACAGGCACAAGTCTTTGATTGGTACATGACTCCGGTCAGTCCCCGGTCGCCAGCCTTGCGCCCCCATCCTCACTGCTTAGCTCTGAGTGAACTGATGCAAGACCGGATTGAGATTGACTGTGTGTAGGCAGAGAGAGGAGTAAGATATAGTGCAAGGAGAGATACGGGACGCTGATGGATAAGACAGCTATACGTATAAACAGTATGCTTGTGAATGTGAAGGTTAAAGAAACTAGCATGCACACATTTTCAGTTATTTTTTCTTTCAAAAATCACATTGCAAAAACACGTATCTTATTATAATTAATTTATCTTATTTCTTGCATAGTATATCTAATTGTAAGACCAATTTAGCTAAAGTAAATTCAATAAAAAGAAAAATACTTGTTTTAGATATTTTGAAAATCTCAAGTCAAAATATTATTACAATAATATTTCCTTAACCCATGTCAACATTTTATATCATGAACACTAAAACTTGCCTTGATATATAAACCAGGGCTTAAACTAGACTATAACTGCACTAGACGAGGACTAAAGCTAGACTAAACCAGGACTATACAGATGAAGCTGCTAAACCAGGATTAGACCAGACAAGACTATCCAGATAACCAGAACTAAACCTGAACTTTACAGAACTCTCAGGACTAAATCTGATATAAATGCTGGGTTTGAGTTTATACCTACATACATTTGTTTTGAGCTGTAGAAACTAGTACAAAAAAAAATATTAAGAATCTTTTTTCCACTTATTTCAAATAGATCTTGACTTGTTTTGAGTATTTTTTAACTTAGTAAGTAAGTAAGTAAGTAAGTAAGTAAGTAATAAAAGTAAGCAAGTAAGTAATCTTTATTTGTATAGCGCATTTCACAGACACAGAGTCATAAAGCGCTTCACAGTGAGATGAACCCCTCCCACTGAGTGACAGTAAACTGCCCTGGGGCAGCTCAGCACCTGGCGCCTCAACCTCCGACTATCACCAAGTGTTCCCTAACATGCATGTTATTGGAATGTATGTGGGGATAGGTCAAAACAAGAAATATTCACAAAGAAGCATAAAAAAATAACATATTATTACTTTGAGTAAGCTAATGACGTGAGAAGGTTAAAGATCATTACAAGTTAAGATTGCCATCTTAACTTGTGTTTAGATGGCATTTTTTTTCCCCAGTGCAGACTTCAAAAGCGTCATCAATACCCATGAAGACTACTCAGGTTTGTCTAAATGTTTTTTCCAGCACCACCTGTCAATAGAATCATTAACAAGTGAGTGATGAGGCGCCACCTGTTCCCGTCGGTCTGTTGGCAAGGCATTAAAGGAGACATATTTTGCTAAATCAACTTTAATGAGCTTTTAACCTTCTCACATCATTAGCTTACTCAAAGTTATATTTTGTTGTTTTTTTATGCTTGTTTGTGCATATTTCTTGTTTTAACCTAACCCCACATACATTCTTGTAATTAATTGCAATGTATCTTTATTTTTTATTCTTATGTGCAGCCAGCCATTAAAAAACTGCTACTTGCTGATTGCTCGGGTGAAATAATATATAAAGAGGTGAGTCTTGTAAGTTCATGGTCCCTTTCTATCAATATTGCTGTTTATAATGAAGTAATACAGTGATGATAAAACTATTACTCATATCAAGAAGCCTATCTGCTAAAAGCATAGTACTGTATGCCATAACCTCAACTTCCACATTGTTTTGTAGTTTGAAATAAGACAAATGTGCAGTCGCATTAAAAACTTACTGTGTAATAGGAAATGTATTACACAAAAAAGCCCCATAGAAAATTCTAGAATGAGAGTGGCACTAAAAGAATGTTTAATAGGCCTGTTACATTGGGGGCCGTTGTATTGCAATCGATTTGGAGTAAGTTTAATTTTGGAGTGTTGCTGGATCAATGCAACCTTTTGTTTTTAATACAAAGTCAGAGATTAAACTTTGTGTTTGTGGCACACGCTTTAGAATTAAAACAGAAAAAACGGAAAACAAGGACTTTTTAAGGATATGAGCATATAGCAGTCTTGTGTGTTGTTTAATAGAGCTGTTTGCACTTAATATCAGCAATTCAGACAAAACGAATGACTGATGTGGAACTCTGCAAGAGTAAAAAGTTTTACCATCTATATTCACCTGTTAAGATTCATATATACAGTATATGAGAAGTGCTCAATATACTTGCTGTTGATTTGAATACATGTTCAACCCTGTTTCTCCAAAAATACTGATGTAAGTAGTGTCAGACAGAGAAAATATAGTTTTCCTAGGAGTAGTGATGTCCAAAGCAATAACTTGTACACAGTTATTTTACTTATTTTACTTACAGGGGCAGTTGGAGCCCTCTGGATTACTGGCTGCAGTGGTTCTATCAGGACAGCAGCCGAAGTCGGAGTTGTCACAGGAGGATCTGTCTTCTGCTGTGGGGACAGTAGTGCTGGCCACTGTGGGACCTGGAGACAACGCAGAGGGGAACAGAATTATTCATGAAGCTCACAAATATTCATACACTCATCTTGGCTTATCTCGTGGGCCCAGAACAGTCTTCCGTTTAGAGACTTGTGAGCTGTGACAGAGGGAGTAAGAATTCTTGGGTCATCCAGCTTAACCTATAGCTGCTTCTTGTTTGCTCTGTATCTTTTTTTTTTTTTTTTGTAGATTGTTTTAATGTAAGAGATGAGCTAAAACTATTGTATTTTCTATACAAACTTAACAGAGTTTTTTGAATGTGATCTCAATTAATTAAAAGTTTTTTAGTAGTCAAAAACACAATACAAGTATAAATAATATGGGTGAAAAAAGATGAACTCGATTTTCTCTCAGCAATTAGATATTGCACCATAACACAAAAACTACTATTTAGTCCTACGCAGTTGATTCTGCATAATTCTTTAAAGGTGAGGTACTTGATTTTCACACTGCAAGCACAATTTAGGCTTTAAATCTGACAACTTTCTGTCATAAATCCTTCAACACATTGTTAATATCAATATGTATTAAGTTTTGGTTGCAATTTTTACTTAAAACCCACTTTTTTCTCATTCAAAGTGAAACTGGAGAGGATCACCCAAGCTCAGCCAATCAGAATGCTGCATTTTGCTCCTGATTAGAACTAAAATTCTTTATTATTTGATTCAGAGAGTACTCAGTCATGTCATTTTTTTTCAAAGTGCTGCATTTATCATAGACACAAAGTTTACTAATTTACAACTAAAAAAATTAGCTACTCCAACTTTAATAACAGGACGCCATCCATCATTCTTTAAGTACCTTAACAAACAATGTGATTGGATTAAATGTGGAGTCTTCGTCAGTAGTTTACTCAATACATTGTCTATTCTTTGCATAATACGCCACATAATACAGTAGAGATACTCAGATCCAATACTAGGGTATTGGCACCGATCTATGAAGCCGGTATTATGGTTGTGCCTTTAACATGTGGACGTTACACTAAAAATGACTGGCAAACGTTGATTCAGAACCTCTCATAATGCATGACATTTCCTTAATAATGTTGTTAAAACATACCATATAAATAATATAGTATGTTTTGAAAAGAATAAAGCCATTTCAATCCTTATACTGTATCGAAATCAGTATCGGAATAGATTGGTGCAACCCTAATATAAAGGACATGTATCTTAACCTGGTCTGTTATAGTAGCAGTCAAAACACTAAAGTTGAAGTTGTAGTTTTAAATTGCATTCAGCCCTTTTTGAAATCAATCCAAACATGTGCATGGATACAGTTTTCCTTCATTTCTGATTTTAGTCAGCAAGCTTTCCAGCTTTGGCATTTTGCGACATGGCATCTGTTTGGAGTAATTACATGGCATTTTCCTTTTACACCTGGAACCCATTCTGTCAGTCGCAGACAGAGATAATAGCCAGTGTTACCAGTCGTGTCACATACAAAGCACTTTAAATGATAAGGGGCGGCGATAAGAGCTTAGTGCTGATTGGGCCGACAGTTAGCTCCAAGGCCTCCCGGGCGTACGGCAAACACACTTGCGGTTCTGTTTGCCCAGGTTCACTGTATATCTTTCTATCTTGGGATATAAAAGACATAAAAGTGACTGGTCTTTCTGTGGGTGAAAAATGAGAGTCAGTATCAGCACAGTCCTCTCTAATGACGCTGGCGGTGGTCAGAGCGCCACACTTTATGGCCGCGGCGAGATTAGAAATGATCGCGGAGGCAAACAGCTAGCGGCTAAACAAGTCGTAAAGACGACGGAGGCGAGGGACGTCCCTCTCAAGGACTCAACACGGTCACAGTAAGGAGAGGACAAGAAGGAAGAGAGAGAAAGAGAGAGAGGGGAAGAGGGTGAGTTTATGGGGCAACTGTATACGCTGTGGTTTTGAGATTTACACACAAGGGGCTGGAGAGGAAGGAGTCAGTGGGGAGCAGTGAGGCCTGTCAAATAAACACAGAGGCATACGGCACACACAGTTTACAATGTGGACAGATATACAGGGTACTCAGACAGTGATGTGTGCACTGTGGATTGGAGAAACTCAAAGGGCACGTGGATTGGGAGATAACAAGCTTTCACAAAGCAGTATGCAGACATTCTGTGTAGATTATTAGACTAGTAAAATCTAAATTATGCCAATGCTCCCATGCCAATGATGACAATATATGTAGTTAATATGCATGATCTGTGCACACTAAAAACAATTACACGTGCACACTACAAACAATTACATTAGCTACATTTGTTTGCTTATTTAAAGGCACAATTAAATCACTTAAAATCTATTTCTCCCTTGCACTTGTTAATTTATCTGTTCAGGTGAAAATGATTTGTGTCTCCATCTAATAATGTTCTTTTCCACCAAAATCCATGAAGTTTGTTTGTTATTGTTAGCATTGTGGCTCACTGCCGTTAGGATTCCTCGTTCCAGCTGAGAAAAAAGCCTAATACGCATTGTGTTGAATAATTTGGAGACTCACAATGCATTAGATAAGTGAGCAGAACATGTGGACTGAGGAGGAAGTTTACAATGAATTATTTCTATTTACTTCCATGTTTAAGAAAGCAAAAATCAAGTAGAGGACCTTTAAAGAGACTTATTTTTTTACTTACTTATTTATTTTTTAATTCATTGTGTTAGGAAGCTTTAGAATCCAAAGCTTTACTTCACAATTTAGAGACAGGATCATTGCTATATAATTTGAGTGACTGTTTCTATGTTTGGAGATGCACAGTTACTCCTATCAGTTCATTGACTTGCACATACATGTCGACTTGGTCACAGGACACAGGTCTAGCTGACAGACAAGGCTCTACACGTCTGAGTTTCTGGTCAGCGGTGGACAGCAGCATAAATTTGCTACACAAACTGAATGGAGAAACAGCCAAAGAGAGAAAAAGAACGGGAGAGAGCGAGAGAGAGGGGGAGGACAATAGCACCAACAGAAGAGGAACACATCAGGGCCACACAGTTACATCAATCCCATCCGGTTACTGCGAGCTGTCAGCCTGGGCTGCAAAGACACATGAAAAAAACAGAGCAGAATAGAAAAAAAGAAAACATGTTTGATTGAAAAGTCTCCGTCGTTGTTTGTTTTGGTGTTGTTTGAGTCAGGGGGGCATGTCGAGATATTCAGTCACACCTCTCTCCCTCGCCTCTGAGAGAGCACTCTGACAGTTAGGCTCCAGGGAGCTGCAGATGCGGACCAGCGGTTTCATCTGGACTGTGGAGGGGATTTTACACAAGCTGACTCTGTTTGGGCTGCTGTGGACAGGGAGGGCACTGGAGAATGGCAGGAAAGAGCATGGTGATGTACATGATGCTGGACCATGTGTGTCTGACAAAATGTGCTTCTAAATAAAGTAATATTCTTCCCCTTAATGTAGCTAAGCAAGTAGCTATGGGCATATTTTATTCAAGGAAAAATTGGAGACAGCAAACAGAAAAGGGACACTTCTGAAGACATGTAATTTCGGTATTTTTTTCTTCTTCTTCACAAAACTGTCCTCCTGTAACAGTTTTTCTCAAGGGCATCAACATCTCTTAGAATTTAACACTATCCCATATTGAGAAGCTGGCCTTTGCACTGTCCATCTGGCAGGTGTCACATTAAAAAGCCTATTTAGGAGTGTGAAAAAAACTGATCACAAAAACAGTTTTGACCTGTCCATGAGCCATGGTGACTGACACTAAAAAACTTTGGTCCAATGATAAGCCAAATACTTTACCTTATTTGCCTATTATTTGTGAATTGCACTGCTCATAAGCTAATCCTCAATTGTAGTTTGTTTGTGGTGGCAATATGTCACTATATAAAGAATTTCTAACAGTTTTCCTCCATGATAATGTAAGACTAAATTAAGTCATTGTCATCAAAGAAAAAAAGGTCATAGCACAACTATGATTTAAAAATATGGATGGATACTGTATTAATAATAAAATCAGATTAGAGGCATGTGTATTTTGTTACGTGCCCTTGTACTAATAATGAATTATTGGACTAGTGAGTCAAACATAAATTATTTATCAAATGAAACTTTAAAAATGCTCTTGCTGATTTCTGACCACCGGTATTCCTCGCATTCTGCTCCATTTGCATCATAAAACCTTAGCTGCATGTTTCATGAAGCCATGGATGTGTTAATGAGCACCTGTAAGAAAGAGCATTATGGGTAATGAAGTGAAAGGCGGTTTTACCAGGCTCCTCTCTCCTACTGGCCACTGTCGAGACCCCGCTGCCAAACTCAGTGTCCGGATCGTCAGTCTGGCCGTCTCCGCTGGGCTCTCCACTGCCTGACCCATCGAAGGAGGCTGCTGAGGGTACAGGGCTGCTGCGGGACGGGGAGATGGGTGCTGGGCTGGTTGGCTCAGGCTGGGGGTGTGTGTGGGTGGAGGCGGGGTGGCTGTTTGTGGAGAATGAGCTTGGAGGGTTCTCGGTGGTGGCGTCCATGTCTCCTGTCCTTGGGGGTGGGATGCCGTAGACCAGGTTGGGAGACATGGTGGCGATGGTGGTAAGTGAGCTGAGGGTGGTGGCGGGAGGGATTGGAGTGGGTCGCTCATCTGGTTCGGAGATGGACTCTGGTGGAGGGAATATGCAAGGAAGCAATGGATGAATGATTGAGAGAAGAATGGAGATGTTTATTGTCGCTTATGACTTCTCAAACAAAAATAAACATGATCATGATCGAGATCATGTGAACAGCAATAAAGCTTAATAGTATTTGTCATAATACATAGGGTAATAAAAACATATATATTTAAAATTGAAAACTGTTTACTTGTCATTTAAGATCAATTTATGCTAAATGTAATTTAATGCATTGCATGCTTTTTACGGACCTGCTGAAGGACTGCAGATGTAAATAAGCTAATCCTGGTGTAATCAACATTTGATCAATGCATTTGTACATGGTTTATAACAAATAAAAACTGAGCAACAGTCATTCTTAAATCTTAAAGATTATTATGTGAAAGAGTCAACCTGCATCATTCACATGGTTGCACTGGATTTGTACATTGAATTTGTCACAATTCTGTGAAGAACTCTAAAATAGTAGCTCTTACCATAACTGTGTTTCTAATCTCCTAGCCATCGCGTTAAACCAATGCTTTTATAAAAGATCAGAGTCAAACACAAAGGCCGATTAAAACATTCATTTGTATAATTGACATGAAGTTCACCTAAACAGCTAGAATCACCATAAACGTACAGTGAATCAATCTAGTAAATGTATCTTTCAAAAGAAAAAAACTAACAAATCAATAAACAACTGCACAAAAGTTAATTATATATGCATTTGTAAGTATGTACTTCACATCGTTCCTACTGAAACTGTGTCACAGTTTGAAGTTGTTCTTTTGTTAACAAGCACATTTCAGTGCAAAGGCTAATTGTCCTAAATTGTGTCACTAAAACTAGCCTGCTACTTTACTTTTCCTCTTTAGAAGCTAGGTTTAAGGAGTATTGAGACCCTGAAGAAAGAAGGTGTATATAATCTTAGCATTTTTTAGCTGGATGTTACAGAAGTAAAAATACCTTACTCCATGCTTGTCAATGCAATGTCCCATTTGTACAGGTAGGAACATTTTCAAAGGTTCCAGTAGTCATCCTTTGTTTGTTCTGAAACCTTTCCTACAAGACTATTTCTGCTGAAACTCCATATAACCAACTATTTGACTGTTGGATCAAGTATATTCCTTTACAACATAAAGGAAAACATATATAAGCCATGTATAAGGGCCTCATTATGTGTGAAAAGTAATGAATTGAGCTCATATGTAAGTTGACTATGAACATGCCATATATAAGCTTCTTGTGAGTTATGTAGCAGTGGGTTAGAGCAGTACAGTCCCAGCAGCAGGCTCCTCTTCTCTGTACATGCACAGTATACATGTTTGTGTGCTGCCAATGCCCATGAATTATATATCCATATTCAAATGCTGCCCCTCCAGTCGTGAAGCTTTAATCACCAACAGCCAGTGCCTCCGGTGATGAATGATTGATAGAAACGGGGCAAAAATGGCGCTTTAACTCTAGCTTCAAAGACTGCATGCAGCTCGCTTGTGGAGAGAGCATCCGTCATAGGCACCACAAAAACACACTCAAACCAGGAGAGGCTCTACAGAGACTGTCATTACCAATGCAAAAAGCACTAGTGCAAAAGGACAGACCGTCTGCAATAAAGGGACGATAAATACGACAAAACTCTAGAGAAGCTGGATTGGGCTGCATAAACTGAGGCAGGCAGGTATAGCTACATTGTCAGTTTACTTTACAGTGCGTCCCACGAGAGGCCCTTGGTGTGTGGGAGAAAGATAAAAGCATATAGTCTGTCTCTGCCTCATTAGGATTCACCTAACAGTATGTGTAGGACTTAATGACACTGTAATAATCACCATTATATCTGCAATTATTCACCAATGTGTGAAATGCGATTCCTCCTGTGAGGAACGATAGCAGAGACATGTGGGTGTCAGATTAAAGACACAAACACATTTGCTTAGAGAATGGTTTCTACTATCACTGAACTGGAAAACAGGTAGTTTGAGGCACTTTTTGGTGAGACACAAAAGCTTTGTACCTTGACAAATACTGTATGTGACACTTGTAATTCATTATCTGTTCTTCAGTGAGCCATAGTAAAAAAGACTTTAAATATTATATCTGGACAATATATTTTCAAATCAACAATGCCATTCCAAACAAATATTCCACGAAAAACATGGGCATAGTTCCTCTATAAACATGATAGGGATCTTATGATGATTGGAATTTCTAAGAAATACTTATGAAAAAATATTTAACTCTAAAGACATCTCATAGGTCAGAGTTTAAGATAAGCTAAAAACTTCTAACGTAATGATTTTGAGTACAAGCTCTGAACTCCATTTTATAAAGTTTTAATAAAACTGCAATATTCCCCTATTATGACTGGAGTTATGCATTTAAGTGTGAAATGTGATGCCCCCTGACGGTGCAGATATTGTCAGATTTGAATAGAGGCTTTAGGATGGAGCAGCGTGTGCTGATGCTATCACTGTGAATGGTATCTGCACAGGCTTTCCTCTTGGCTACACCTGTCAGTCAGGTGAAGGCTTAGCGTCAGGAGGCAGGTGCCCTCAGACGTCTATGCGTTTCTGTGCCAGTGAGCTGTATGACATGGAGAAGGTGAGAATAAACTAAGACTGACTGTGTTTGGCTACGTGGCTTCTAATCATGTTTAGCACTACATTTGACTTTTCCTCTGTTTCTTCAAACTGGACAGTATGTCAGTGAGTAGAAAAAATATTTAAAAAGCACCTATTATATTTTTTTGTAGTGACAGGCTTACTAAAAAAGTAATACTAAACAATAATAATCATTATTATAAAAATTAAACATTAAAATCTATAATAACAAACTGGACAGTAAAAAACAAACAAACAAAACAAGCAGTGAATTGAAAGAAAGCATTAAAGCAGGCTAACTAACATGTTGGCAGAGGTCTAGTGCCACATGCCACCATTTGATGCCCATTTGCTACAAACCTACAGATGATAACAGATCACAGCCAACTTTAGCACTGAGAGCTAGTAGAGAAGACATTAGGAACAACTAAAGCTAGTATACATGCAGTTTAGATGGATTCTGCATATGTCTCCCTGAGAAATATAGAACCTAAAATTGAACAAATTTTTTTGTCACAAAAGAATGGCCAAAATCAATAATGGCTCATTAGACTCCATTGTTCTTCAGCTTGAACACTAGCATGTGCTTTAGCATGCCTGAATGCTGCCTGAGCACACTGGAGGTGAATGTGGCACTGAGCAAGACTGTTCTTGGTGAGAGGCCTAGTCTGAGAAAATGCTAATTCACACCCAGCCACACGTGAAATGAGCTGAAGATCTAACCCTGTGCTGACAGAGCAGCTACCCGCCGCGCCACCGCATCCAGAGAGAGGAATTAAAAGATGGGTTGGTCGGTAGTGTCGTCCTGTGCTGCGGCATGTCTGCTCCTCCCTGGGGCTTCGACACTGAAGTAGACACTGCTCTGTGTCTTCCTGCGCTGTGTGAGAACTCACACTAGGTGAGGCTTAGGAATAAGCCTCTTCTCCATTGCCAAGCAACGTAAGAATTTGTCTGGATGCTGGTTCACTTTGCGGAGAATTCACAACTCTGAATATGTAATTACCAGATGTTCAGAGACTTAAACCTCACCAAACACTTCTTTGCATATCTGACTTTTTCAAATGTGTGTCTAAAAGACAGTTTCTAGTCTGTTTTCTGAGTGGTGGCCTATTTAACTTTAACAACATCTTAGTCCCCACTGTGTTCAGGAGATTACTTTTCCAGAACTGAGAAGATTATCAGTGATGATACACTTGCAAAAACAACAGATCAAAATGCATAATCTCAATCACATTGCTTCAAATTAGATTGCTAATGGCTTGGTGAAATTACTCTCAGGGCATCTCACCCTCCTGGCATGTTTGTTTCTATCCCATGACTATAAAATCAGATATTTTCAGATAATACAGATTCCCTAGGTGTGTGGCCCCCTGCTGCTCAGTAAAGCTTGCAGACTGCTGTCCCAGTTTGTGCTAACATTTGGTCACTGATACGTGCTTCACTGGAGAGTCCCTCTCTGCTGCGGAGTGTCTGTGGCTGATAAGGTGATCTCACATGTTCAGACACCTGGCAGAGCGTGGCTGGGAGCCAGACTCTCACAGCTGGGCTTCTTTCCCCTTGTGCGTGTCTTGAGTGTCTGTGGACCTCCAGTTGTGATGCAAGCTGGCATTCGGCGCGACGACTTCACTGAACATGAAAGCTTTGGACCTGGCATGTGTCCTGATGCCTATTACACCCATCCAGAGTGTGTCCATCAGCACACAGGTTGGGGGCATGGCTACACATGTTCTCCACTCTGCCATCATACTAAACCATGGCAGGGCTGGCAGGCAGTGGCATAGAAAGGCAAACTAGAACGGTAGTTCTTTAATGATTTCTGTCTGAAATATACTGACAATATATTCTGATAGAAAGCAGCCAATCCTCCTCTCCTTCAGATTAGAGGACGCATACACAAAACTGCAGTGATCCATCTTCAGCTTGTTGAAATGTTCCCCTTATCATTTCTCTTAATGTTCTTATCATTATCATTAACAAAATTTTAAAAAGAAACCAACCACTTGAACCCTGAATATGACCCTGAAAGCATCTGGTATAGTAATACACCACTTGTTAGTTTCATACAGCAAATCTTCCAAACTCCACATTACCTTGTGACAGAGACAGATCGACTGTAAGGAGCAGCCAGCAGGAGGGCCTCAACTCATAACATAGTGATGGGGCCCCTGACAGCACTTGGCCCTATGAGCTTTTGTATGATTCATGTGGGCTCTTAGGGACCTCACCTGTGCACTGTCCAAAGTGTTGCACTGTGATGTCCTTGTCCTGCCTACAGGCAATGGTCCGCAGCTGGCACTGGTCTGCGTAGGTCACCCCATCTGATCCACACACCTGCTCCATGGAGAGTGGGAGAGTGGGGGACACATATTAGCTTCTAAATTGCAAACATTCTCACAGCAAAAATAACAGCATGATGGCCCCAAACCTTAGTCTTATTTGGCTCATCGCAGTCCGGAGAGGGGCACTCGCAGTGGGCTTGGCCATTCACCTCGATGCATGTGGCACCGTAACTACACACTAAATCATCGCAGGAAGTGGGAGCCTCAGGACCTGGAATGGAAGCTGGTTTAAGTCTGTGCTTTCCAAAACTATTAGCAGCAGTGTTTCTATATTTGTTTTGCTAATGCAAAGCTAATTAAAATCTGTCTAGAGAAAGCAATGCATCCTACTGACAGAAATAAACGCTTGCAATAATCGTTTTATGATAGAATTTAGCATCAATAACAGGTCATCCTGAGATAAAGCTGGAAGCAAGCTTATGACACATCGGAATCAGTTCCCCACGGTAGGTCAGTTTTTAAGAATAATAGTAATGTACAGTGCTATTCTTCTTTGCAATTAGCTTATATATGCAAATTCTTCACAAGCGCAATAAAAAATGTTCTCAAAAGGTTACAAATTGACAGTTTGGGCACCACACTAGTAAACATTTCAGATTAGAGCTGGATCATATCAAACCATTCAAGTAAGCACTATCCCTGTGGTGAGGGGCAGAGAAACACATACACATGATTATTAAAGGACTGTACCTGATTTTTGCATCCTAAAATGTAAACAAACAGAAATATAATTTTAACCTTTTCCTTCAGGCTACATGATTTCCTCACGTAGCTAATGCATTCTGAGCTTCAGAATTGTTCATCATGTGGAGTTTTAATGTTTTTTCACAGCTTTTAGCAGCGAGGTGAGTCACTATGCTAACAACAGTTAGCCACAATGCTAAAAACAAAAACAGAAAAAGCTGCCCACAAACGGATTTATTAGACAAAGACAGGATTTGGGAATAATTTCCACCTGAATAGATACATTAACAAGGCATCAGTGCTAGGGGAAATTGCTTTTAAGTTATCTTGTTGCAAAAAAAATCGAGTACAGCCCTTTAAGTTTCTTGTTTTATTTTTCCTCTTCATCTTGGTTACCCAAGCCTTTGATTAAAATGTAGTTTAGATGGAGTGCAATATGAATATTGCATTTCCATTTCAACTGAAATGAGTCTAACATTATGTCATTGATTAATCTGTTTTTGTCAGGATTATGGAAATGATAAAGATAAAAAGAAATTTGGACTCTCTTATTTAGAGTCAACAATTATGAGATGAATCAGACGCTAAACTTACAAATTAAAAATATCAACCAATAGGACTTTTATATGGGCTTTTTCTATCTTTTTTATACAGGTCCATAACACTCAATTCCAATGAAATCGCCTTAGCTTTTGAAGAGGAATTCTTAAAACTCAACATATGCCCATGTCAATCAGACACTAACTGCAGACACCCACATCGCTGCTCTATAAATTTACCAAACAAAATTTAGGTGGAAATTACATTCTGTTTTGTCTTTGAGTCAATCAGAATCAGAGACTATGTACAGAATACACACTATGCACTCTGTCTTAACATAGAAATGTTGAAGTTTCCTTTCAAACATTTCTTAATTGTACATAATAAGCATCCCACCCAGGTCTGAGTGATGAGGTAAAGGTGCATCGGATTATCGGAGCACTGTTTGAAGGCTTAAAGTTGCCTCAGCGTGCTACTCCACCATGCACCCTGTGTCTTCTCCCAGTCTTGCTCCCAGGGACTCTCTGCATTGTACCTGCTTTCATGTAGGACCACACAGTCTCTTGTCTTTGAGCTTATGGCGTTGTGTGTGGCTCTAACTGTGCTGGGACCACTGGCTTCATTAAGTATTTGACTTCCAGTCGATATCTGCTGTTGCATCTTAATCAAGGAGCTGCAGGCATCCACAGCATGGGCTAACCTTTGCTTCAAATGGCATTTAGGCACGTGCAATCACAAGGGCTGTTTTCATTAATAAGCTCTCTAATCAATAGTCCTTATGCAGGGACGTAAACATGCACATACGGCACAGTGAATCCTCCACAGTAAAAAATGATGAGGAGGAAATCAAACATCAATAAAGATGTTTGATGCATATGCCGTTGGCTTGGTGCAGTATTTGGCTAATAAGCATTGATCAAATGCCTGCAGCTATCAAAGCAGACAGATGTGGGGAGCAGATACAGACTGGGTTGGCTGTATTATCTACACTGATTACTGACAGACTGCTGGAGTGCTTTATCAAATCAGATCAATTATTTCCAATTACGACGTATTGTTTATTCGGTTAATGAATGTACAGAATCTCCAATGCTATCTTGCCTAGCATTTTGACACAGATAAACATTTGCTGGTACGTATTTGTGCAGTCAGTATGAGGCATTAGAAATAATCTCTGCATACCAAACAACACAAAATAAACTCACAAGAACTGATTGACTTTCATTAATTTTGTTTCTGTAAATGCATTTCTTAAAGTTCAATCGTATTTAATAGCAATCAAAGAGCTTGGGTCTTTTCAGCTGATGCCTTGAGATCACCTTGTGTAAGTGGAAAAATTGTTTCTTAAGTCATCAAAACGAATTCATACAATAGGCTGCAGAAAGAATATTAATATATGCAGGACCATTGGAATGCATTTAGAACTTCTAAAACTATTAACACATTACTCCCAGTGTGATATGATTCAACCTTGGACTACTACCTGAGGCACACTTTCTCCTCGCGGCATTAAAAAGACACTAGTTAGATTAAAGCATAGACTTCAAGTAGCACATAGATGCTTCATATAATTAATTGTATGTGACATTGGCGAAAGATAGTTTATCACCTATCGCTAGTTAAGTGATGCAAAGGTCTTTAATTGTGACAAATAATTATTTAATTTATGTGCATGAATTAAAATGAATATGCACATTTTCTAATTAGTATTGATTCTGCAGTGGAGTATGATGGATTGTTCCGGGAGACCTCTGGAAGCCCATAAACTATTCTCTATCATGTCCCTCCATAATTATGATTAATGCATTTGTGCCTTGGATAAGGGCTACACGTGTTGTACAGTGTGTATGTACAGTGAGGCTTGTTACCGTGGTCACAGCCGCTCATGCCCATCTTGCTTCCATCTGGACACACGTTACACTTCATGCCCTTCACCCCGGTCTTACAAGAGCACAGGCCGGACATCTGCTCGCAGTCATCCCTCACTGAGCCCGCTGGGTCACAATTACACGCTGCAATGTGCACGCAAAACAAACAGACAGTGAATGACAAACAGTCTACCGTTTGAATTATGACTCTATTAACATGTCACTTGTGTGATATAATCTAATGTTACTTGATGCATCTCTCTTTGCAAAGAGAGAATTTCACAGCACTCAACACTATTCGATAAGTTTTGTGCATGATATTCTTTTCCTGCTCTTATTTATTTTTCAGGGACTGGGTGGATAAACTTGCCAGATTAATCCTATATTTTCCACAGATTGAAAAACGCTGCCACAATTTGAAGCTGGAGTAAGATAAATAAATAAAAAGGGCTTGCCAAAAAGGCCAGCATTGTTTCATGCTGCTAGATCCAATACTTCCAGAAATGAAAACCACAAACAAAGTCTAACTTACTGCAATGTCAGAGTCAAAATTCCATCATAGATATTTGAACCAGTGTCATTTGAACCTAACTGTTCAGAATGTAGACACATGACAGTTTGAGCAAGAAAAGGAAAAAGTACGCTTGGACTGAGGGAGAAAGATTCCCATTTCTGTAGTTATAAGTGTTGGTGATGCAAAGATTTGTAATTTGTGTCCCAAAATAAAGATAAAAGTCTAACTGCCTTTTTTAGGGCTAGGACAAAATGGCGTGTAATGTAGACAAGTTCTCATATGGTTTTATTTGTTCGATGTGGTCATAGTTACTAGTTCCTCAGGGATTGTACAAAATGAGCATGCAAGAGGAAAAACAACCCTAGGGAAGGACATCAGGCCCATCATGTTCGTGGAATCGATCATGTGTGTTTGTTCCTGGCTGCCCCCCCGCTGGAGCTTGTATTGGCGCCTGGAGAGCGGACGGCAGGTTGGTGTAAACCTTGTTAAGGTCATGCTATGGGTAAGACTCCTGCCCGCTTCCTGCTGCGCCACTGAAACTGTTCTGTGGCTGTGGGAGTGCGTGTCCTCCACACCTCTGGGCTGGCCACCGTATTGCATTACAGCGAGATAAACAAGAGGCCGCGACCCTGGCTCCCGCTGAATACAAATGCATACTGCTCATTCACTCAGACATCACTGTGTGTCTATCATCAGAAACTTTCTATGTGCATATTGCGAGGTTCATAATGTGGCAAATGCTTTTAGTGTATGCAGTCTCAAGGGAAAAGAATCAAGGAAATCTAATTTGATTTACCGACATTGGCGTCTCTGACACCAGACATGATACAAGGGAAATCAAGTCACTAAGTTTCTAATTGTTCAACATTTGATTTAAAGTGAGGGAAAGATTTATGATTTTTAAAAACTTCACAATTTTAGTACTTACTGAAGTAAGTTACGGTAACCCTACAGTGTACATAAATTAGGCAAAAGATAAGCTTATGCGTCTGATAAGGAACCATGTTTAAATAACATTTTGACACATATTAAGTGGCTAGCTAGGATTGTGAATTGTTACGGAAACATTCAGTATATATATTAAAATTAAATTAAAATGAAGTCTGTTGTAATGTTCAAACGAGTAGCAGTCGATAAGATGTACAACAAAACGATTTAGCAAGTTGCATTGATTGGGTTTTTTTTCACATTACACAGTACATTGGCTCTCAAAATAAATGGTAAGGTGCATTTGTCGACATGAACTACACTATAGAGCGTCGAGAATATGTAATATACTCAGGAAATTCAGTTTGTGATTAAATTATATTATACATTTTCAATTCTCCATAACTCATACAAGTGTATTTAAATATTAGCCATTTATCTTATTTTGACTCTTACGTGTGCATCCGCTCATGTTCTCAGTGACAATCCCTCTGAAATTCCAGAATCCGGGCTCACAACGATCACACTTTAAGCCACCCACTCCAGGTTTACACGAACACTGTCCCGACGCTGGATCACATGTTCCCTTGTATGACCCATAGACGTTACATTGACACGTGCCTGCAAACAAACAGAAAATTGAGAGAAACTGATACTGACATAAAGACAATAGGCCTCATTCAAGAAAGTTTTCTTAAAAAGCATGTGTAACTTCCATTTTAAGATGCTGAGAAAACTCAGAGCCAGATTCACTAAGTGTTCTTACGAAGCACAACAACCTTGAAAAGAGATTAGAAAATGAAATATTTGCTAGAAACTATCGCTGTTTTAAGATTTCCCCATTGTAAAAACAAATTAGTAGACTAGGCAGGAGCAGATTAAAGTCAAACCTATGGAAATAATGTAATTGCTTTAATGCAACCGCTTTAGCCATACCAACTTGCTAAAGCCGTCAAATCTCAGAAGCTAAGGATGTTGGACCTGAGCAGTACTTAGATGGGAGACCACTAAAGGAACCTTAGTGGGTCGAACAGAGAAGAAACTTGTTGTTGTGTCCTTAGGTAAGACACTTCACCCATATTGCCTAGTATAGATTTGATTTTGAGTGGTAATGGTTGGTGGTGGTTGGAGAGGCTGATGACGCAAAATGGCAGCCTCGCTTCTGTCAGTTTGCCCCTGGGCAGCTGTGGCTACAATAGTAGTTTACCACTACAGAGTTTGAAATGAATAAATAATGCATAATGTGAAGCGTCTTTGTATAACAGTGTTCCACACAGAGGCACTGAGGTTGGAACTTGCTGCTATTCTCAACTACATTTACAAAAAAGACATAGTTTGAGGAGTGGCATAAAAAGAAGGATAATATGTTTTTAGGTAAACTCCTTATAGTGACATTCTAGACAGTCCCTTCTTCTGTGTGTGCAGATTTCCAGAAAGCTTGGAATAGCATTTTCCCTCCATCTGTGTGTTCCTATCATTCCTCACAATCATCAGATGAAGAGATTTTTCCTGTCGATACACAACAACATTATCATAATTATTCTTGGATTAAGATGAAACATTTGCTGCTTCACAACTTTGCTTCTGTAATTACAGTCAAGGACAGTAAGGACCATATGCTGAAACAGCCTGATAGAATCTCGCACCTACTTTTCTGCTGCGCCGAATAAACTTGAGCAGACCTACTGCATTCACATGTTATTGTATGGAAAGGAAAAGTCACCTGAAGTTCTTTAAGGTTAACCCCCGACAAACAGCTCTATTTCCAGTTTTAGTGCTTTCGTTCTATTCTATCATGGTCAAAGTAAGGGTCTCTTTTTCAAGTTTTCTTTCAAGTGCTTTTCCTTATCTTCAAATACAGATCCATTAGAACCATCACAGTGCAATATGTCATAGCATCCATTTGCTTAAGCGATGCAGGGAAAAAAAAGGTTTTATCAGATGCGGAGAGCAGAGAGTTGAAGTTGCAACCTCAATATATTTGATAGTTTTTATAATGCATTTTATGTCTGCAAAAATATTTTTAAATAAAACTGTCAGACAGACATTTGTACTTTTATGCCAAAACTCACCTTTGCTTTCCACTCCACTTTGCTTTCTTGGCGAGCACTCTTTTACTTAGTAATAACTCAACTTTTGCAAATTGTATAAAGGTCAGGGTCTCATTTACAAACGTAATCAAGGCCCACTGCTCATCAACTGAGAAAGTAATTACTGAAAGTGCTAGCAAATCTATTATGGGATTATTACATATTAGGCACTTGGGCCTAAATAACAGTAGAGAAAACAATGGCATCAATGTTTTTCTTGAGTACAATGCCAGATTTTTTTGCAACATCATATTATATTAGCTCTGTTGTTTTCTATTAGCTTTTACAGAGCTCATCTAAATTTGTGATGTCTAAAAAAAATAAAAAATGAAGCATGTGTTGCACTTACTGGGACATCCGGCCTGTCCGACCCCCAGTGCAGCCGTCATGTTGTCTGAACAGCAGCCGTACACAGACAGACCACAGTGCTGGAGTTCTGCCAGCCCTGGTGCCGCGTCGCAGATACGGCTGAGGAGCACAGAAGAACACCAACATTTGAGCGATTACGTTGGAAGCGGCAGGAATTAGACAACACAATCTCCGGGCAACATGGAAGTTTTTTGCCAACAATGCGATTGGCTAGAGGGGCAGAGGTGGAGAGGCTGGCAGCCGGCTACAAGATAACAATTCTATTTGCCACTTCCACAACAATGGCTCAAATTCAGGGAAAATATGCTATTAGCTCCAATGGAAACAAACAATAGGCTTGCTGCTGAATGTGCAGCTGACATTTACCACCTACAAGCAGCCATGCTCCTTTCATTTGTTCTTGTCTAATACTATGGAATTGTGCTGCCACCTTACAAGCACACAAGATAAATATATTAGCGAACAAACTGAATGTTGTTATGAAAGACTCTTGCTTACTAGCAATGTTCTTGAATAAGTAGCTGTAAAGTTGTTTACAAGACCCTTTTTAAATATTAAACATTATTATTATACTTGAAAATTGGCTACATTTAATCATCAGATTATTTAAAACATAAATGAATTATTCCAAAGACAACATTAATTTAATTGACCTTTATTTGAATTAAGTAAACTAGTAATGATAATAACACTGTTATAACATGTTTAAAACTCAGAAAAGTGAATTTTACATAATATGTCTACCAGTTTATGAAACCTTCCTAATTTTAAGCCTTAAAACTATAAAAGGATATGCATTCTATTCATTCTGAGTCTGCCTGCTAAGTATGCTTTACCCTCTTCCATTTTTAATTTTCGCTTCATAATGAGTCTAATTTGTGAATAATAAAGGTCAGCTTCCCATTTATGAATGCTAATCAGTTTTATATCTCCTAACAAGTCTCACTTCATAAGTTATGAATTATGTTTTGAATCATATGAATTGTTTTATAAAAGCTGTTGAATGCTTCACTAGTTAGAAATATTTGCACAATATAATGCAAAAACAGATTTTCTTTAACTTGTTCCTGTAACTTTTTAACATCTTCCCTTTGCTGTAAAAGGCAACATAACATAAGCAGTGAAAAATGTCTTCTCCAGACTTAGGACATGTCCAGAGATTTGAACAGAACAAGAAGAGTGTAGCACAGAGGTAGACTTGAATGGACAGGGGAGAAAAATAGCCAAAGTTGAGTCCATACTTTGTCAGAAAAGTAAAGTTGTACAGTCAGACGGCTCTCCTCTCTATTCCCTCCCGATCTCTTTTTTCTTGTGTTGCTCATTTGGAGTTTGGAGTCTGGAGATCCGGGGGCCATAAATCATGCTGTTACTGGTGTGGATATGAGCCGGGGCCTAATGGTGATGACTGGGCTCGCTCCAGAGATGGGCTTTGGACACACTTCATTTAGCGTGCCACTTTCTGCTGCGGTGTTGGCCTATCTGTTCTGAGCCTATTAGGGGCAGCAGAACTTTTAATTTCATATGTTTCTCCATCCTACAAAGGTTTTTCCTCTTGAGTGGCTATTGTCCTGGGCAATGTTGGCTGGCTCTGAACAAAATATGAGTTTTTGAGCTTCTCCGCTGTGTTCTCTCGACTGTGATGATTGTGGCTTGTGTTATATCCCCCTGAGTGGCTGATGCGCATGTGTTTGCTTGTCTTCTGAACCAGCTGCAATAGTCACTGACCAGCAGAGTTGGTCTGAAGAAAGCATGTGGCATTACATAATGACTTGGCCAGTTTATAGGAGGCAAACTTCATAGTGAATTTAAAGCTGATAACACTATGTATTGCAGATTGGGAACATTTTTCTTCTGTGGAAATTCTTAGACTCATTCATTATGAATATCACTGAAGCTATATGTTGCAATGCCACAATGCTGTTTTAAATCAGACGATATTTCTGACAACTTTACACTGCAATTCAGGTTAACACAATCAGTAGCCAGAGAGATTGGTGTCCTCTAAACAGTTTTTTTTTTTTAAGCCATTTTTAAAACAATATTGTCACTTCACTGCATGTACTGTAAATAGCTCCTTGAAGATTAGCATATTGCAATTCAGTTTTATCAAGAGAGAGATCCACATTTAGTTAGAATACATTCTACATTCTAATACATTCATTTTCAAGATGTTTCTGAGCTGGGTTTTAGTCAGTGCAAAATAGATACATTTTGACAGCCAGGTGTTGGACATTTACAATTCTTCTCCTTCTTTAGAAAATATAAAGGATTATGGAAAAGGACAAATGTTTAACTTTAAATATTCCTAAGCTGCACTCCCGTCTGCCCAGTGGTTCAACCGACTCAACTCTTTGGCCCAAAGTGAATCTTAAGAGAAAAAGTCTATCTTGTTAAAACTGTCTCAAAGTCTTCGTTCATGCTATTACTAACTTTGAGGTCAAATGAAGTTTCTCTTTACAATCAGAAGTCAAGTGGAAAAGTGAAATTCCCTAAGAGCCTGGTCTATGTAAGCCAATAGGGGAGCAGTAGCCTCAGAGGACTCCTCGAAAAGCGATTGATTATCCATGGATGGTAGGGAAGCGTGACAGCCGGTGCCCAAGGAGGAATCTTTGGGGAAAGGTTGAAAACAGTAGCAGCAGCAACCCTTCTTCTCCACCTTTTCCCATGTGCCCAGTGGGAATCAAACTGGCTGAAATGATGGCTGAAAATCCCTTAAGTGCATTTTACTCTGCTGCCGGCTCTGTGCGAGAAAAGCTCTTCATTTAACATGGTCAAGGAGAGGAAAAGGAAGGAGTGTAACCTTTGCTGCGTAGCCAGTGATATGACAACTATTAAAGCTGATAAATGTCATTCATTTATGTGCAAAGTGGACCTTTTATACTTAAGTGAGTGGGACAAAATGGTGTCCCAAGCGAGCCCGGAGCAGACCTATGAGCGCAGGTTTAATGCATTCAATTGTGGGATGAAGTGAGTCATCCTTCTCTGAGCCTGCACCGTGCAGATACTTCTCCGAGATGAACGAGAAAGCTGCTGGGAAGAGGCAAAGGCCCGTGGCGGATTTACATCACATTTAAGCTGCTGTTGCGGACAGTGTGGAGACAATAGCAATGCGGTTACACAAAATGTCTTGGTCAATGGGTGGAATGAGCAATGGGATGGAGGTGGAAGTGAGGATGACGGCGTATGAACTCACCTGTACACGGGCCCTGGTTCTGGATCTGTAAGTGTTCCTGTTTTTCACACCGGGCTTTCTTCAGCTCGCACTCATTACTGTAGTTTTTACCATCTGAGCCGCAAACCTGCCAAAAAAGATGTACTTGAATTTGTCTTTAATTACTATGCTAATTGTTAGCATTACGACATTTTTAAGGTGAGGGCAGCCAGACAAATAGTAATGAAAGAATTCACACCTACAGTATACAGTATTTAACAGTTACAGTTAATTGAGTAAATCAAATCAAATGTATTTATTTTTGTATAGCCCAAAATCACAACAACAGTCATCTCTGAGGAATTCCCAAGATTGTTAATTTAGCAAACATGAACGGTAGAAAATAAAAATAAAACATTCAACAACAAACATTCAGAAACGGTGATTGATCGAGCATGTCAAAGCAGAATATTAGTAGACAAGCAAATTAATAATTGTCCAGAGCATTTCCTCTCCTTAGACCCTTCTTCTTGGCAAAGAAAAACTCAAAAAAAAAAAAAAAAAAAACACCTAAAAAAAAATAAAATAAAAAAAACTCCAGTCCCTAGACAAATAGGCTACAGATGTAACTAAGACTAACGCAAATCTAACTGCAGATATAGACTATAAGTCTGTAGAGCCAGTGTCTATTAGGAGAGGGAAACGACTCATCTAGCAGGACCAGGACAGGGTAATCCTGGAGAGGGAGGTAGGTAGAGAGAGAGAGAAGTAATGCTTTCAGGTCCACGGTTTGGCCCAAGCTATTTTTAGCATGTTTTCTCATAAATGTACTGTAGACATTTTGGTTTTGGAAAGACTGAAAAACGTAATATATATGATTTATTGCATTATATATTCATAGTCCCTGAGTAGTAAGAAAATACTTAAAGTCAGTTTTCCACCAGCGCAAAATTGGGGTGAAAATAACAGATGTTGTTTTCACTCAAATTCATTAGTTTTCCATTGTTGTATTGATGGCATTTAAGCATACCGACACAGTTGGCTATCAAAAGTGAAACACATCATGGTGAATAAATCAGTGGCTCAGAAAGCATTAGGTAAATGAGCAAAGCAGGTAAAAAGCCATAAAAAAATATATATTTCTGATAGTTTATATTTTCAAGAGTGCAAAGAATGAACATAGCGTCTTTAATAAATCATAACATCATTTTAGGTTTAAACTGCTTGATACAGTATTCATTTGAACTAAATTACATCAACATTATAATTTACGAACGTAATTTCATTTTTTTTTTTTTTTTTTTCATTTCATGGAGCTGTCTGCAGTTTCCATGAACTTAAATAAAGCCCCCCGGTTTTTAACAAAAACAAAATCACTGCTAACAATATCAAAGTGCTTGTGCTGAACCATGTGTGATTTGTGATCGTCGTACCGGACTGTGAGGGACACTTTGGCAGCTGAAGTCACACACACAGCGGTCCTCCTCTGCATCCTCATCCCAAGATCCACCAAACATTCGACATTTGTCCTGTTCGCAGCTCTCCACTCCGGATCCCGACCCTCCGGAACCACAGTCTGCAACACAAGTGCGCACACAGTCATTAATCAAACATAGCAACACTCACGGGAGATAACCCCAGGTCGGGCCAAAAACCATGTCCTACTTCCCAGTCCTGCTATGACAAAGATCACAACATTTAGATTTGGCTCACGCTGGTGTCTGGAACTACAGGCGCTGCTGCTGGAACAAGATAATGACCGACTGTAGCGAGGATGAGGCATTGACTAAATAAATTAGAGTCAACGTTTGAAGGATCGTTTTCATTTCAATTAAATTAGAGACAAAAAGTGAGGTAATTATTAACTGTGGCGTCCAAGTGTGCAGAGGAGATTGGTGGCGAGGGCTGCTTTATGGGTCTATGCCTCCTCAGAATACAAGTAACTGCAAAGTGTTGTGTAAAATCTAATTATCTCAGATGACTTTAAAGGAACTTGTCCCAGACACTTTATCTTGGACCCTTAATGGCATTTTATCAGTTTAAAAGTCTCATTCTTGCTGACCTAAAGCTGCTGGTAAATGATGGAAGCCTGGAAAAGATTATCAAGAGGAATAAAGACTTTGAAAAAACAAACTTTGACACAGGCAGTCAATCTATCAAAGGTTATAGTTTTTTAATATTGCATTTGAACAGTTATACAAGTATTACAAGTATATTTGTCTCGACACATAGTCACAATTCTGATATGTTTTTGATTTTGTTAAAAGTCAAGAAACAACTAGTTTTTCTGTATATTGGCTAAGCAAAACATGGCTTTTCAATAAACAAACAGTAGATTTTATGGAATTAAGTCAGGCAATCTGAATAAAAGTTCATCTTTCTGTCATTACTGGATCAAGTTTTGTGAAAAACACTAATAAGCTACTGTTTACTTCCTCTGACTGAGAAATGACAGTGGAATCAACACTTTTCTGACTGAATAAAAATGACAAGACAAAGCTATAGAAGGACAGATAAGGATTAAACTCAACGACAGAAGAGAACGGAAACACCACTACCGAACAATTCATTACTAATTTCGATATTGTCTCAATCCAGGGCTATTTAAATGATACAATATTTGTGTGGAGGTTGACTCATGCAAACAATTACAATATTTGCACTTTTTTTCAGTCCAATGGTTTTTATACAATGATTATTTTTTTTCACCTCACAAGTTATTACAAAAATGCTCAATATCTGTAAGTGTTGCTACAAGGTTCCATAAACATGACCTAATGCTGCTTGAATAGATAATAAAACAAAAACAAGAATGACTGTGTGAAACGAAACTTTGTCAAAAAAGCAATGAACCCAGACAGAAAACTTTCCCTCAAGGATTCTTTCACAGAAAACAGACTGTGGGCTGTTGTAGTACTCAGCTAAATGATGTTCTGGGAATCTGGGTTTTGAAGATGCAAATGTTACCTACAGTGGAAGTCCTTAGGGAGATTAGGTGCGAGTTTGCAGGAATGAA
Organism: Mugilogobius chulae; assembly: GCA_038363315.1. NCBI lineage: Eukaryota > Metazoa > Chordata > Actinopteri > Gobiiformes > Gobiidae > Mugilogobius > Mugilogobius chulae. The sequence continues at coordinate 27,852,790 of CM076414.1, forward strand.
AGCACAGGAAAGATGGAGAGAATGTCAGACAGTGAGCACAGCACCGCAGGGGTTGGCAAAAGTTCATTTAAAACTAATTTGTGATTCAGAACGGAAGCATGGTTGGACTAAAAGCTCCCAGCACAGCAAAAAGACAGCAAAACAGCAGGTAATCAAGAGCAGTTTGCTGTGTTGTGTTTGGTCTGAGACTTATTCAACGTCTGGTATTGACGGGACAACTCTAATGGTTGAATCAATGTGAGAAGGAAGATGCACTTATCATAAGGCATGTTTTAAAGTGGATTAAGGGTGAGGGAGGGGCAGTCGGCGGTCAGAGAACACAGCCTGCAGAGCCTATTTGAGATGGGTCATCAGCAATGGCCAGTGACAGCTCGTGTGGTCGATACACTAAAGAGCCTCACTTTATTAACTTTGGACACAATGGGAGCTTTGTGTCCAGCTCTAAACATCAGGGCTGCTTAAGGACACGCTCACTCTCCATCTAAAAACCTCTCCGACCTTTGTGTTTTTGCCTGGATTTACCTCTGTGGCTCCATATTGATCTTGGACAGAGGTCTGTGTTAAAGGCAACATTTTGTGACAGGACTAATGGTTAAGCTAATGGCTTTCAACTATGGCATTATTACAAACACTGGGCTTTGTCACCCAGAGGTGAGCTGACTGCCAAGGAGGAAGAAAAAGTAAGTAAAAGCTTTTCACTTTGTGCTTTGAGGAGCAAGATTTTCAAAGGAGTTTGTGGCCTGTAGGTTTTATGAGACAGGACAGCATAGCGTGAAATGGGGTAGTAGTGAAGGGAGGACATTTAGCAAATCACACTGAGGTCAGGGCAACTGGAAAAAAAACATGGAGCCACTTTTCATTGTTTGATTTTCCTGACAACAGCAAAGTGACAAGCAACAAAACAAAAATAAAACATCCTATAGATACAGTTGGTGATATGTCATGGGTAAAACCAAATCTAGTGGTGTAATAGAAAACACTCCATTCTAATCAATGGGTGTATGTGTATTTTAAGAAGAAGTCCCAAAAAATGTTATCTTAGTGGACGTTGTTGTACAGTGATTGCCAGCATCACTGTAGAATATAGCACACAGCTCTCTATTTAGTACAATATAATGTAAATTCAAAAGTTTGTGCATGCTCTTGTTGTGGAGGATTAAGTAGGATTTTTTTAAGTAAGATTGTTTTACCCACACAAGTGCACTAATGTAGGCTGCAAATTGTAACTGAAACAGGCAAGTCCTCGGTTGAAAACTGTGGTAAGGAATAAAATTAAATACTTTCAAACCTTACATATTAAAGTAAGTTTCCTTTTTTGGAGCTTTAATTGGCAGTGTCAATTTTACAACACTAAGGTCCACAAAAAAACCTTGTAAACATCTTTAAGTGGCTAAAAGATTGTAACAATGTTCCGTAGTGATTTAGTCCTTTACTTGTGTAGACATAGTGTTGAGGACAAAAGTTTACAATTTAGTTCCAACTTTATTTTGCTTCTAACAATGAAATGTAACAAAAACTCACAGCCAATTCATATTCAAGCTGTCAGCTTCCTTTCACCCAGCAAGATGAATAAATAAAGACATCAGAACAAAATAAATAAAGCAAAGGGTGAAGGAGGTCCTAATTAACTGTTGCTCTTTGATGAAAACACAGAGCACTGCCTGTGAACCTTTCAGTTAATGCATGCCATGCTAAGAAGGCTGCATCAGCTATTCTCTCAGTCCATACGCTCCTTCTTCTTCTACTCCTCCACCTCAGAGCCTGGTCTATTTGGCCAAGAGAGCTCCATTAACAAGGAGAGCTCCACAGCTTGGAGAACAAAAGCAGATAAAAAACTTCAGAGAGAGGGAAAAAATAAAAGAGGAAAAATAATGGAGCAATGTCTGAGAATGTCTACAGATGAAAATGCTGTAATATATAAATAAAAAATCCCAATGTATAGAAATAGTCCCATTTAATAGTACTGGTAGAAAATGCAGCAAAGTCGTTTTGATATTAATCACAGTCGATTACACACATAAATTTGGTGTCTGAGAGGGTTGGAGTGACCTGTGGCATGCATTGGCTTCAAAACAATAGGGCCAGTGTGCAGCGCATGTCACAGCAGAGACATGAAATGACAGGGGCGATGCACAAGGATGCAGCGTGGCTCCATTTACGAGTGCTTCTGCTCCATCTATCAGTCAGTGAGCCGGCCTGCTCCTGACGGATGTGACAGCGCATTAGTCCAAATAAAGTTCTGTGGGATAAAGAGGGATGGACCGGCATGGCAGAGTGGAAAGAGGGATGGGGTTCTGGCTGATTTGCAAAAGAAGAAAATGCATTTTGCTGCATAAACAGAAGGTTACAAGAGCTGTGATTGATGGCCTGTGAAGGGAAAATCTGCTGATTTCATTCAGCTCTTTTGCCTTCCAAACACCTAAATTGCTTTTATTTTGCCAGGCTGTTGTTGTGTTTGGTGCTGTCTGGTTCAATCTGTGCAGGATGGAGAGCGGGTCAGAGATAGTGCATCCCAGTGTGTTCCTACACTCATAATCTTGTTTATTAAATGTCTATTCAATTAAAAAAGAGCAGCCTCTTGGGCTGATACACCCTTCTCACTTGCCACTTTGTCAGTGTCCAGAAAAGGAGCGGAGGCCAGGCCTACCCGTGTGTGAAATTAAACAGGTGATAAATTTCCCTGTACGGCCAACAGTGTGAACACTGTCATTTTTCATTACTGCTAAATAAAAGACAGGCGAAAACAACTTCAGTTTTTATGCTTCGTGCCCCTCCCTCCTCACATAAGACTAATGAGAATGGTTTTTAGTCCACCCTATGTTCAACAATAAATTACGTTTTTCTACTTCAGACAAGAATGGAGCAAAGACCTGTGCAGCATTGCCTCAGGCCAGAATAAGGACACAAAAGCCGCCTCTGTCCCTCTATTCTGTGACAGGAAACTAAAATGATTGACATAAAGCACTAATTTTGGGACAAACTACTCCTCATCCATCTGAGCGCCGCATGTAACCTCACATTGTCTCTCTGAGTGAGACGTGACAGGGAGTAACAGCTACTTGGTTTTTGATCATTTTACAATTTGAGCAGACACCCTGCTGAGGTCTGGGTCACTTCTGAGGGGCTGAATGGAATGGGGACAGTGCCTGTAGGAGAGCGGACGGATGCACAGCCGCCCCAGGGTGAAACGTATCGATTTCAGAGCGGCCCATCTCCAGCCCATCTGTGAAAGTGTCCATGCCCCTTTTGTGGAGAGCCACAATTTCAAAAAAGGACGCAAGCCAAATGGAGAGAGAAGCTAGTGGGAGGGATGGCAAACGGTGACAGGAGCAGAGAAGAAAAGATTCTATTGTGTCAGTCTGATAGTTTTCTCTGAACCAAAAAGTGCAGGATGTTGGGAGACTGTCCAAGGTAGAGAAATAGTGAAACAGGAAACTAAGCCTTGCAGCTGCTATCCCTTCGTATAACTGATGTCTCTTGGGAAATACAACAGATTTGAGCCTAAACCACACTTTGACTCAGACAATATGTGCTAAGAGCGATCAGCATCACTTTACTTCATGCTCTACATATAAAGCAGGTCAGTGTTATGATGTTAAATCAACCACGAGAGGCTTTAGAGGCTTGATTTGCCACGCAGGCCCCAGAACACCGCAGAAGACAATGGTCCAATGAAAAGAGGAAGGACAAAATATAGTAGACAGACTCCTGGCTGGAGGGGCGCAGCTGAAGCCCTGGCTGCTGCAGCTGTAATCTGGCTCCCTTCACACCTCGTCAGGGGAGAATATCTCCAGCGTGACCACACAGCAGCCGGTCGGCATCACAACCATAGGCTGGTGTTCTCCCTCCAGAGGTGCCCCCAGACAGACACAGAGAGGGGGCTGTGATGGGCTGCTGTGCTCTGTCAGAGCTGATTTAGATATGATTTGCACAGGGAATTGGATCACGTTTAGTCATAATGTGTAGAGGCAACTAAGCTATACAAATCACAATACCCACACTATCAAAAACAAACAGGACGTGATTCAGGTACCACAAGAAGTTTGTCCTATAATCAATAAAAGGTTTCCATTGTCCTACTATAGATTTGAGGGGTGCTTTTTGCTTTCATGTGGAGGTTAAGCAAGGTAAGTACATCTTTAGTCTTTTATTTCTAAAATGATTACGCGAATGAAACCATACGCTCATTTCCACCATGAGGTGAATGTTAAACATCCGCATTAAGAGCTATAAAAGCAGTGATGTTTGAAAAGCACAAATGAACAGTGTCTGAGTGCTCAAATGTGTTGACCTGGGCTTAATGACCCTGCAGTGATTGGTGCTTGGAAACAGGTTGTGCTCAGATCTGATGCCTCTCAGTAGCCTGGTGGGTCTTTTGGCTGTTAGCATACATAAACGCTTTGAAAATGCACAGCTGACTGAGTAGTGTAGCACAGGTCGACGAATAATGATAATGACAACATCTGAATGGAAGGTTGGTTATTACTCTACTTCAAATACTACAGTATTTCCACTTGTCCGGTCAAGAGCTTTTAGAATTTCCTAAAACACCCAAAAGCGTTTTCTTGTACAATTCTCTGGAACTTTCTGGAACAATAAAAATGCTGCTGCCTGTTGCTTGAAACATTTTAAGATAAATTATTATTAGTATTATTTTTTTTTACAGTAGGTCATAATTTGCCTGGGATCCAGAACCCACACTTCAGCAAACTGCGAAGAGTGGGTCTGGTCGCCACGCCCTCCACCTGCATTTCAGATCAAATCCCCATCGTACCGGGCATTCAGGTTAGCTTATTTGCGTGACGCAGATGAAACAAAGGAGCTGATTGGTCGTCTGTCATTTAGACCAAAATCTAACTTCACTCACCTCACATTAAAATTGTTTTTTGCTTCGCTCATTGATTCTGCAGAAATTCGTGATGTTTTTCAGTTCCATGTGATATTTGTTCCATGTATTTTTTTTTGTTGGGAGCAGCCATGTTGGATTTTACATGGCGGAAGATGCGTGTCTCTGATTGGCTAATTAATCTGTCAGTCACGGCTACAGAAATCCGAAAGAGGGACACGGTGACCAGACGATATATTTTTAATAGATCGTCTGGATTTTCCAGGCAAGGTCATAATATTGTTTAGTGTTTAAAGGAGTACTATGTAACTTATTCTGGTGGAGATGCAATTTCTCTGCCTGAAATGTGCCACAGTCATTAATGTTAAATTAAATTGTTTTTAATAGGTTGAAAAACACTGAGGCTTGCCACTCTATCAGAAAAGTTATGCAGTTTTTATGTATTTGCACTTTTTTTTTTAAATCTAAGTGACCCGTAAACTGTAGTATTTAAATATATTTCCTACCTTCATCACAGCTGCCGGCTTTGACCATGTTGATGTGTTTCTTCTGTAAGCAGGAGGCCATGCGGAGAAGGCAGTCACTGTCGTACGTGATGCCGTCGCTGCCGCACACTGGGATGGGGGGTCGTCTGGGCATTGAGGACACTCACACTTGTTCTGGACACAGCGTGACCCCAGGCACACACGGTGCTACCACAAGTTTCTGTAATAAACACATCAGTCGTGAGCCTAGGGCAGGGTAACGCTACTGCTTCTAAGTACTTAAAAAATATATGTGCTGGTTGTTTGGATACAGCTCATTTGCATAATGAATTAATTGCATACATATTCAATTAAGCTTCAGTTGTGTGGAGCTTGCGTTTATGTGATACCCAGAATCAGTTAAGAACTTGCTGCTAGGAGACACTGTTACCGAGCTGATTAACTTTATCTAAATGTGTAAAAGAGCTAATTTGAATTCCCAATAAGAACACAGCAACATTTAAGACGATATCATTTGTTTTATATTTGGACCAAACTAAAGCATATTGACAGTTTGTGAATCCTTGACTGTTCACTGACAATTGCAACAAATCTTTCATCATTTGTGGTCAGTCTTTTGATACTTAAACTAGGCTGGAATTTAGATGACCCATTCTAAAATAGATTCCATTTAATGTTAAATCTGAATTACCAGAAATGTGCACTTTTTTGTCTCTTGCAATGTTACCATTTTAATGAAACATTTTACTTTCTGATGCATAGATCCATATTACTACAGATTGTAACAGTCCCTTAGAGTGTGAGGTGGCAGGTGAGTGGACATGTGCCCTGGACTTACTGCACTCTCCCTGGCTAACCACTCGCAGGTCCATCTGTTCTTTACAGGCCCGGACGTGTAGTTCACACTCGCTATTGTATGTGGTGCCATCGCTGCCACACACAGGCTGGTGCGAGTCCACACACTCGGACGGACACACACACTGACCGCTCTGGGCATCGCAGATTGCACCAAAGGAGCAGTTGGCACAGGCTTCATCTAAAGGGAGATAAAGAAAATGAGTTAGTGTTCTAAATTGTAATACATTGTTTTTCCATTGTTGGCAACACTGAAATCTAATCTAAAAACTAGATTGCTGGCCTTGACTCAATGTCAATCTCCATTAGTACAGGCATGTTACAGGTAAAATCTGTGGAGAGTTAACCCTGCACTTTATAAGGATGCACAATGTTCTAAGGTATTTGTGAGCAATCAAAATACCTTCAGTTGAATATACAACTGCAAAAAAACAAATACGTTTAACTCTCTAGAGCTCCCGTAGCTAACATCACGCTATCCCAGCATGCACTGCGTATTCTTGGACCAGCAGTGATGATAACATTGAATTCAACGGCGGCAGTCAGGATTATCAAACTTTATCAGAGTTCTACAGAATATGGATTATTTTTGCACACTGGGACTTATAAATTATCAAAGACAGAAGAAAGCCAGGGATTTTCCACAAGCTCACAGGCTGCCATTTTGACGAAAAAAGTGGATTTTTGCAGCTAAACTAACTAGTGGTGAGTTAAGACTTACATTAATTAAGCCAGAGATTTATTGATTTGTTGTTTATTCTGGTTAATAACTTAACAATTCAGTTCTTAAAACAATTAAAAAAATAAAAGCACAAACTTAAGTTTATATTAAATTATATTCTATGAGATTACTGCCACCATGACGGTTGCAGGAAATTTAGTAACGTGAGTGCAGAAGCTCTAAACTGTGCAAAGTTTCAACCTCTCCATGGAAACAAAAAGATGGTTGACCCCTCACAAAAGTTGCAAAGTGCACATTTAAAACAATGGTGCCAAAACCTTATTTTAGCAAGTTTTATTTTTTGTTAGCTTGAGAAAGACTATCGAGCCATAAACTACTTCTTCATTGTGGTGTAACATCTGCAACACAATTTCTTCTTTTTTATGTGAGCCCTGCTTTACTCCATTGTTTAATATTCTCAGAGTAAACAGCAGCCATAACAAGACATCCACTCATGAACGTGTCTCTTGTGTTTTACAGTTGACAAGGCTGCTGACAGCTGCTGGAGAGCGTAATGATGTAGTGCTGCTCCACACTTACAGAGCAATGGATTTTACTGAAAGCAAATTCGATTCAAAGCATGGTCTGTCAGATGTCCGTTAAAAGCCCCACAGTTCCAAATTCATGTGAACGCTAAAAACCAAAAACTGTCAAATCCAAAAACTCATCCAAGGATTGAACTGGAGTGTGGAAAGTGTAGAAATAGACAGAAAGTTCCGGAGAGCGCGGAGGACATGGTGATTGAAAAACTATGGAACCACCCAGACTCTCCTCAAGCTCGGAGTGAACACAAAAAGCAGCCCTATTTCTCTGCAAAAAGGAGAAGAGGCTGCCAGAAAGACGTGCGTCGCAGCAGCACTCCATCAATCAGGACTTTATGGGAGAATGGTCAAAAGCTGAAGCCACTCCGCTGAAAGAGCCACATGACAGGCCGCCTCAAGTTTGCCAAATGGCACCGAAAGGACCGCGAGAGCATGAAGGGAAAGATTGTCCGCTCCGATGGGAGACAAGATTGAGCTTTTTGGCCTGAATACCAAGTGGTGGATGTTCACAGAGCCAGGTACTGCTTATCATCAGACCACTGCAAGGAAAGTAGGAGAATGTTTTAAGTAGCAGCATTACAACCATAAGAGCAGTTCAGTGTTTATGAAATAAGTTGTTTAGAATAGAAAATAATCTCTACATAGAGCAAAAAAGAAAGCATCTGGAAAAACCTCTTTAAAGGATGCTACATATACATTGCACTTTTTTCAGGTACTAAATGAACTATAGCATAAGTAGATCATAATTTTACTCTTAGTTAATTCCGAATAGTAATTATTTATTTGACATTTTTTAACTCTGCATGAGTCCTTGTTGCTAAAACATGGAAGAGGATATGGGATGGGTGAACTATGAAGTTACTGAATACTGCAAAATATGCAAAAACCTCATTGTATCAAGGATAAAGCTCATAAAAGATATGTCTCCATTAAAACATAAATATTTAAGCCAACAGAATCTAATTCTTCTAGTAAAATTATTTATTTCAAAGCTTTAAGCGAAGAGGAAAGAAGAATAATTTCTGCATTTCTGCTGCTCACTTCTTGATCACCTCATTAATATACCATCTCTCAGAGCATTTCAAACTTGTGGCAGCTGATCTGTGTTTCCCCACAAGGTACTGTTTCATAGGTGTTCCTTATTAGTTGGACCATCCATCTCATGAGGAATTGGCTTCGTCTGGAGGCAAGGTTCCCCTGATGAGAGCTGGCAGGTTCAAACAGGCTCCTGACTTATGGCTTGTCACATGGGGCTGCAAATGAATGAGCGAGCAAACGCGAGGCCTTGTAGGGAAGACCCAAGCTAACGCTATAGCTAGTTCTGACTAGCCCCGACACCAATTACACCTGGAGGATTGCATTAGCCCAGCTCGCTTTCACATTCAATTAGAGCCAGCCTAATAACCGCTGCTGATTTAGCGCTAATTGAGGGAGGCGAGGCTGGCCTCCGGAACCTTCCACATTATTAATCTGTTTATTACTCTTTTACTGGTGTTCATTTGATTCATCTCTTCATCTATTAGGAGCTTGCACTGCCATTCCAAATTCATACCAGCGGACATGATTGTTGGTGAGGAGCAGCAGCACAGATCTGGGACAAAACAACTAGTTGGAAAATCAAACTTAATTGCCAATTAATTTCCTGGGTACTTAATTCACAAGTACATTTTGAGTTTCAATGGGAGAGTGGGAGGTAATCTGTTGAAAAATTGTCATTATCTAGAGTTAGCTAAGATTTTGTCAAAAGTCAATAGTCACTCAACAAATAATTTGACAGAAATAAAATATTATGATTTTCTGTCATTTTATTGAACTATTTATTGTTTATTATTATTTCATGGCTTGTTTTATGAAAAGTTTTTTTTTCGTTGATCTCGGCCTTCTGCTTACCTACACCTGGCTCACGCTATCCAAATCCTCACTTCATATTCTTTGTTGCAGCTTCACAATAAAGCACAAAGCTAGTCCCAAAATCAATAAACAAACAGAAGCATAAGCGTGGATGTAGTGGCACTGCTTGTCCGCGTGTGTAGGCTGCCATAAATCAGTGAGCCGCGGTGTCGTTCCTTATCAGGCTCTGAGCTTTGATAGCACACTCGCTTCTTTATCAGCTCCGGCCCTGCGCACCTGGCTCTCCGCACTGCCTGATACTCCAGACTACATGTCGCACACGGGCGGAGAGAAGAGGAGTCCTGTCGACGAGCCAAGAGGATGCCAGGAGATTGTCAGTGACGGTAAGACGTGCTGTCATGGCAGATTTGGTCGTCCCTAAGGCTGTCAGCGCTAATTTCCAGTGTCAGTAACAGTAAAATACTTTTCTTTGTTGCAGCTTGGCATGAAGAGCTCAAAACGTCAAATAGAACAAGTTAGGCATTAGGCGTGACTGGAAGTTGACGACATATCAAAATGGATTAAGATTTCTGCCTTTTAATTGTTGTTAAACTCAAAGTGAGCCCTATTGAAAGTTATAAATATAATAACTAGCTAATTAGTATCTGTAAATATCTGTACTTAACTTAAAGAAAACATATGTAACATGTACAATTGGTTTATAAAGAATATTACAATCACGAATGAATTTGGGTTGGCAAAGTGTGAAAAGGTCTGTAAAGATTAGAAACTACTGACCAATCAGGAACAAAGTTTGCTTGAGTGGATCTCTCGAGAAGACATATAATCAAGATAGAGAATAAATTGTCGCTTCAAGTTGCTCGGTTGTTCGCGCAACTAATGATACACAAACTGAATTACACTAATGATGATTAGCCTAATTGAGAGTAGCTGTCCTTGAACAAGAGCAAGTAGTATGATTCCGTGATGCACAGATGGTTGTGGTCTGTAGTCGCAGATAGGTGCAATACAACAGTTCAAAGACATCCGAGAACAAGCTTGCTGGTCACTGTTGTTGGCCGCCTAATTAGTTCAGCTCCCAGCCTACTAAGTGGATAAGTGAGAAATCTGGAAAGAGCCAACCCAGAGTGACGTAAGCACGCGATGGAGTTTCATGTCTGTCCTCTTTTCTGTATGGATCAATCCTTCACTAGAGAACCAAACAACTGTACAACCAAGAGGTGAAACCAAAAATAAACAACAACCAGTGAACATATCGTCCACTGCATTGTAAGAGTTAAAAATAAATCAGATTTGCAATGGTTTTCAGTAAAAAGCTCTTGATTGGACTGACCATAGTTGTGATACCTGAGATTTGGACATACATCTCCACGTTTAGTCATGGTGTGAGTCGTAGAAGGTCATTATAGCGTCATTTGAGTTGTCTCAAGAAAGCTTGCTCCATCAAATCTGACATACGACCTTATGTCACCATTTTAAGATGGCTATCCATGTTCTACCCTTGTTACTTCAATCTACACAAATCGTCTTTTATAGAAATAAACACCATAGTCTCTTTGCCTTCTTGAACGCAAACCAATATATAAAGAGAACCCTGTATACAACATAGTTAAAGCGTAATATGTCATGTTTGTAGTTTTCGTAGGAGATTGGTGTGAAATAAATTGTAATGCATAAGCGCTTTTGAACCTGTAATTATTATTGGTCTATTTGAAAAAACTTTTGATAGCAGAAAAAAAAGAACTATGACTATAAGAAATCGAATAATTCGAAAGTCTTGCAACTATTTTAATCCTCTCCAAATGAGTGTCGATAAGAAATACACTTGTAGTATTCAAAAGGTGACTAGAGTTACTTAGACTACTGTGTGAATTATTGGTGGTATCCTTACTTAGTTTGGTTAGACCCTTTCCCTGAATGTTAGAAATGCTGTTTGACTTGTGTGTAGATAATTTATTTTATCTTGAATTCTGCATCTCTGTGGCAATTTTGTGCGTTTACCCTATTTATTCACTAAATAAAGCAACACTCTAAACAAAATCCAATCCATCCATCACTATAATCCTATTATTATGTCTCAGATACCCCGTTCACATATATCACCTCACTTCTATTATTTGTTCTATACTTAACTTAATGGGTGCGTTTTCTATTAGGAAGACTTTCACTCCCTCAATCGTTATTCACTTATCTATTTTAAATGACTAAAATGTAATAGCATCATCCGTTAGATCTCTAAGATCGCTTCTATACTTTTCTTACAAAACTGTTTTCCTTTGCAGCACGATTAACAAATATGTTGCAAGCAGGGAATATCAAAAATCAAGACAAATACAACATTACGTCTGATTAACCTTTATTGTAAAACCCATTACAGCTGAGGTAACAGTATTGACAGATATATATTAATATCTCACCCCTTTTGGTTCAAGTTTCTCATAGATATTTTAGTTATTTATTTTGCTGATTATGTGAATTCGTCCTTAAAAAAATGTGTCTCTCACATTTAACATTATCTAATCGCAGATATTTTATAGACACTTTTTTGTTCAAATCAATCACTGCGAAAAAAGTAGTTTTGGATACTAGTATTTTGGCAAAAAATCTACATTTGTCAATATCTTATAGAATACAATTGTCAGATGTAACATATCATGTCTTTCTAATGTAGATCAAAACAACTGTTTGTTTGTAAGACCAGTACACTTGATCACGCGTTATTAATCTATAAGCAATCTGTGTACCATCATCTAGATACGTTACTCACCTCCTAAAATTGCAAATTTCAATGTCTCTAAATACCAAAGAAGGCACTATTAGTGTATACTTTCTCTTACCTACTAACTGTACTGTCATTAGTGCAGCTTAAAATACATATATAACTAACATTGGTTAGTGCCTAATGTTGAATAGTTTTCTCAACATCCCATATACTCTATTTTCATATTTATATTTGTATATTTGCTCTATTAATTTTCTAATAAAGATAGTGACATTCTGAGAAAATCTCCTTTTATGTTTATCCTCTCTAAAAAGTAGATTCACTCTATAGAACTATGATATATTTGTCCAATCTTTATTTCTACATAATATACATTACAATACAAGCCAACAAACTTTATTATGTAACTATGCACAAACGATCTATCTTCAAGAAAACCTACACTATTATCCATCTAACTAGTTGGAAGATTGGTAAGAAACTCTCTTGGATAAACCACATTCAAGTGAGCCTTAAATATTAATGTACTGTGAGTATCTGCCTCGTTGCCATAACCACTGTATTTTGTGCTTAGTGCTTTTGAGTAGTAGGCAGATGCTTGTAGCAGTCAAAAAGTATCCGATTATATCTGTTGTTCACCAAAGCAGTGGCCTTGTGAAACGAACATACAAAATATTATCATACGTGAGTTAAATCTAAGCATCTGAGAGAGAGTGCCGGTTTGACTTAAATGCTGTGTCCTCTAGTGTCAAATACTGCCTGACGTAGTGAGTATCGGCTCGTCGCTCTGTTGGCGAGCTCGGTTTATGTAGCCTGGTATTAAGTGCAGAACATATGCGACCGTGCTGCCTTAGTGCTGTTGAAAGGTCTGGACGACAACTTGGGCCGTGCCAGTATGATGTGCTCCGCTCCACTGTTTTGATGTGTAGACACCGCACCCGCGTGAATGTTTGCTGTGTGGAATGGCAAGGTAATATACCATCTCTCATAGCTTTTCTAGCCCTGTTCTAGTCTTCTCCTCCTTCCGATGCGCTCTATAGGCTTTAGCCTTTCCTGTACACCTTGTGCAATTACTGCTGTCATCTAATATAGAACCGGCCCCTCCCTGACTCGTTAAGTGGGATCCACAAAATCAGGAGGTGGACCGCTAAAGATTTGTCACCGCTCACTATCATACAGCCTCTGTCTTATATAACCTCTCATTCCGACGTCACTATCGGTGGTGATGAAGAAAACTATTTGTGTATTATCACTTGCTCTCAACCTTTTGTTTCAAATGTTGCCTCCACCTCTTTCTCTCATTGTGTGTGACAAGACCAAAAGAGACTGCACACAAATATTAACCGTTGCAAGACTGATATACACCTGCGGGGGCGTCTATTAACTGTGCGGCGGCCCATTTTCTCAAGTACCCACAAACGGTTGTAAGGTTGCCCGCCACTCAAACATACAGGGGGAGAGAGAAAATCTAGAAATAATAACTAATGTCACTCATATCAGCATCACTCGCACTGAGCCATATAGATAACCACTATTTCCCCCGGCCCCAGGCAAAGGAATGAAATTAAGGGCGGCCCCATGTGAGATGAGCCGAGGTGCACGCTGGTACTGTAAGCACACACACCATCCCAATATGGCAACCAACCTATAAGTCTAAAAACTGCCATTCACCTGCTTTCCAAATATGAGAGGCACACTTCGTGCATCAGTATATCGACAGAACCTTAATGCTAGAGTAAAGAGTATAGCGAGATATAGCGTGATATGAAAGTGAGCTAGTTTTCAAAAGCTCACTCCTCAAGCTCTAATGTGTGAATATGGTCGCTCTTTGGCTGGGAGGTCACAGTAAAGGAGAAACAGTACCTTGTTTATGTCTGGAACATACTAAGACCAAACAATATTTCTTAATGCTACCCAGTTGGCACAGAAGTGTGACTTAACGTTCAAAGAGATCCGCGTGGTAGGCAATTGGACAAAGTCGTGTGTCCTAAAGCAATGTTCAATAAACACACATGCGTAGATGTCTTGTTTATTTATGCGATTGTAGTTTCGCTTACAGTAAAGAGGCTCTCCCAACTGTGTTTCCTCTACACACGCTCACTTACATCGCTAACCATACACCACCAGCGGTGCGGTGCTAGGCCTGTCTACTCTCTTGCTCAATAGTTTTTATAGCATTCTCCTATTGTTTACGAACATCTAGATCAGCGAATTCAGAGCATTTGATAGCTGTTAACCACGTAGTATGGTCACAAATGAAGTATGTATAAAATCACACAAAAGTGTGTTGATGATTAAAAAAGCCCGTATCACAACTCCCTATCGAATGATCCTGACAAAATCCTACAGTGTTTGGCATATCCTTTCACCTTGACAGGTGGCGTTGTACGACCTCCTGTTCCACACCTCTTATTTAGTTTGATATAACTTTTTTTTGACTAATCGCTCCATTATTGTCAAAAATTATTGTCAAGAATCTATTATGTGAACGTCACAAAATTAACAGACTCTGAGCCACTTTTGTATTGGAAACACCCTAAACCATCTATCTACTACACATTGCTAAGTGCTAGTTCTGAAAAATGAGAGAAAACCACAGTTTCTCAGTTGGAGATAAGCCCTAAATCATCATTAGAATCTATCAAACTATCAAAACAGTCCAGAAACAGTCTAGAGTGAGAGTGCAGTTCCAGCCCATAACAGTGTCACTGAAGATAGTTGGTGCCCAGCTGTTCTTAAGATATAATCGACTCCCTAGTTTATTATTACCTGTGACTATCAAAGGGTTATTATGATGTTGAATAAATGGCGCCACCCCAGTTTAAAGATGTTCTAAGACGAGTCCCCAGAAATTTATCCCAGCCCACATTCAATCTATATCCATACAGCATACTGCCGTGCGCCGTTGCTACTTCCTGCGCACTCCGTCCGAGTGACCTCACTCAAGCAATTTTATATGCCACCAGATCGCGCTAGACGGACAAACACGATCGCTTGGGTGAGCACGGAACATGATCCATTAGTTGTCTGTTATTTGACAGTTATCAAATGAACCCATCTTCGCTTCGCCCAGCATCTCTTCGCTCGCCAGCACGTCTCTTGAGAAAGTCATAAGGCCTTCAAGTTTGAGATGCACCAGGGAACCCAATACAAACCGGAGAAACGACCGTGCCATGCCTACTCATCGTACATAACCCGAAACGCAACTGCAACAGAATTCGAAGAAAACAGACTCATAGTCAAATTTCCTACAAAATCCGTGTTTCATGTTGTTGTTGGCGTTTAGTTGTGCCTTAGTAATGTTGTGGAAATGTGCGAGCGTTCTAAGGACTAAGAGGCTTGTGGACGAGTGAGACCGCTCGCTGCTCGAAATGTGTACAGAGACTATGGCTTCCCTCAGAGTACGCTAACCTGCTCATATTATGAATATACCCAAGAAGTCCTTTCTTTAAAGTGTTCCTTTGTAAGCTCAATTTGTAGCCATGAACATGCGTACTGGACACTATGCTGTCTTCTCGTTGTGTGCCCTCTCATATTATACTTGTGTGACGACTTCCTTGCTGATGTTATTGATAGAGTAAACTCACTCACACCCAGCCGCTAGATATGAAGTCATTCGTATTCTACAATCAGCACTGCAGGAATCTCACTCATTTCTCACAGTTCTGCTCCATTATAAAAATATGCATAATGAATTACTCTCCTGCTCAAAAATATTATCATGTTGAGATGACTTTTCTTACCTGACAAAGATTTGTGAGTGTGTGTTTGTAGTTATTTTGCCTGGTCTCCAAGAGGCTAATAATTGCTGTACTTCTGCCTAGAGTGTATAAAAAGGCTTGATCATGGGTGGGAAAAATATTCAATCATCAATTAGACTGCATGGGAAAATTGCCGTTACAAGATGCCATTTAGACGTGGAGAGTTTTCGGAATAGGTTTTACCAAGCAGCACAAATATGTCTGTGTGCCTGTGCAAAGGATCTTTTTACCCCATGAACGGTTGCTGTTGTCGTTAATGAGTGACACTACAAGACCAAGCAAAGTGACTTATGCAGCCAATTACTTTCATGACAACTAAAGTGTGTCTTAACAAAAGGTCAAAACAGGCAAATTGGAGGGAATGGGCAACAAGAGAGTCAAATGCTGATGCCTGAAAACGAACAAGAAGTGTTGAGAACTGTATTGGAAGCCTGAGGAGTCATATGTGGTTGTACCTAGTAAAAGTCTGTGAACGTGGATAGTTGCTTGGCCTATGGCAACGCAAGTCTATTTAAACTAAATCATAGTCCATAGGGAGATATCATTTTCTATCTTTGAGCTGTAATTTACACTGTTCCTTCTCTGTGAGACCGTAAATGACTTTATTGTGTCATGTGTCAGAATAATGTATGGATTTTTAACGAGACCTATATATGCATACAAATGTAGCTTCAACGTGATTGTTTAGTGGAGGATGTGTCTGAGGGAAAATGACACAAGTCCAAGATTACAGTCTTTCGTGTACATTATACTGTGCTTTTCAACTGTCTATGTTTCCATCTGATGTGTTTTTATAATCGTCATATAGTGTTTTCTTTCTTTAGATAAGACATAAACAAGGAATAATGCATCTTGAGATGCTTCATAATGAAGCAAGAGCCAATGTAATTTCAGGAATACCCCAGGGCCCCACCTCCAATATGGAATAGTAATATAGAAGTAGAAACTAGGGACATATTATGGGGGCACGTTTACAGTATATGTTTTGTTCTTTTTCAGACTTAGGCAAAATTTCTGGAGCTACAAAAGAAATAACAGATACACTATAGCTCCAAATACACAGTCTCTAATTAGGAAATAATTGGGTTTATAGTTAAATTCATTGTTGTGCATTAAATGTATTTGGTTTAGAATGCTCAAAAGGATAGGACGAGAAGGGAAAAATGTTTTCCAAACCTAAATACATATTTAAATATTCTGAATCTATAGTCTTCTTTTCAGCCATTGTTTCTGTAGGTTTTATGTAAGAAGGACAAGGAGCTTCATTGACTTACTAATACTGAGCACCTCAAAGTACATTAGGCTATACAAGATTTGTTTGTTTTTAGAGGGACATACAATAGGTTCTGTTGATGTGATTTTCACAACCTCCGCTAAGGCAACATTATTTAATACAAAAGGATCGCAACAAAAAACAGTTTTTGTTGTAATACAATAAAGAGAATTTGTCCAGTCACTAATGAAAATCACCAGAACGAAAATGATCAAAATTAGCTTTTAGATATTTCAAGAAAAAGCAGCACTAGACAAAAAAAGCTTCTTAGAACTGTCATTTTAACTTTAACCATTTCATATACATGAAGACATTACATTCTTAAAGTCTTTTTGTGACTGTCAAAAAAACAACAATATTTTAAAAATGAGCATATTTAATGTTTTTGAAAAATGAATGTGTTTGAAATAACCTGAGGAGGTGTGAATACAACCTTTTTAATGGCAGTGGATTATAGTGATTCTGCAAAAACTGCCAAAGTAAAGAGGTTGGCTAGATGTTTGTTCTAATGTATTTCGCACAAAATAGCAATTTTTTTTTTTACAAAACCAAGCCAAAACACAAACTGGCATGTGCATTTGGCTTGTAATTGCAATTGCTATGACAACACACAAACCAATCTCCTACTCACCACAAGGTCCTTTGTGCTGGATGTGGATGGCCTTCTGCAGTGCACAGCTCATGGCTCTCATCTCGCAGGGGCTGCCGTAGCTCTGCCTGTCCGATCCACAAACGGGGTCCGACATTTGCGGACAGGCCTCGGGGCACTCGCACACGGGATCGTTATTCTTCACCACACAGACTGCCCCGTGATCGCATACTTTATCAACGCAGGGGCTAGGAACGTGGAGATCTGAAAGACAGAAAGGAGAGTTAGGCGTGCAAACCGACCAGAGCTGGAGATTAGGAAGTGGGGGGAATATAAAGTGGAGGTTGAAAGAAAAGGACATAGGGGACAAGGAAGGAAGTTAGTAACACGGGTAGCAGCAGGTGTGTTAGACCGCTTTGGGGAAAATGCATTAGGGAAACTTTTTGTGACAGCTCTTACTACTGAACTTCACATGTCATTTCCTAGTCTCTTTGCCTATACTGATGTCTTCTGATTTTTTAAAGAGAGTGCAGAATCCTTGGGTATGAGCAGATAAAACATGGCCCTGCAACACAATGAGATGAAACAGTACAGGGACAATGGCCTCTCAGACTCTTGTTTTTGTTATTTTTCTGGCAGGGTAAATGCATTTGGATTAATTGACATCCCCTGTGTATACGTCCTCTTCAAAGGCTGCCATTTGCACCTCAGTGAATGCGACTGTCTCAGCCCAAGCTGGTAGCGCTGACATGGAGCAACGACCAAAGGAGCGTAGAAATAAAAGAAAAATAGTGAGCAGATAGGAGAAGAAAAAAGGCATCGAGAAGAAGAA
The DNA here is from genome assembly GCA_038363315.1 of Mugilogobius chulae. NCBI lineage: Eukaryota > Metazoa > Chordata > Actinopteri > Gobiiformes > Gobiidae > Mugilogobius > Mugilogobius chulae. The sequence goes on from CM076414.1 coordinate 27,871,267, forward strand.
ACAGCCTTGTGCTTAATAATTCAGAAAAAGCAAGCTCCTGGGCAGAGGCAGATATGAAATGTGAACATCACACGGAGGTGTATGCTCCACGCTGAGCCGCGGCAACAACACTTCATTAAAAGCAGGCCTGGATTGTGTGCCGCGGATTGGGAGAAGTGCATGGGTGTGGAGCGGATGGTCAGGACAGGGCCGGGCTGAAGAAGCAGTATGAACAGGCCTTTGATCACGGACCCCCAGCCCGACGCAGACATATTCACTGCTCTGTGTGTCAGCTCCAACATTCAGCTGCACTCTATGACTCTGTTAGAAGAGTGGGTCTGGCTGCATTGTGAAAATGTGCTGCATTAGGTGATAATGAAATCACTGTCAAGTCAAGTTTAGTCATGTTTCACTAGATATCTTACTTTTCTATAAAATACACAAAACAAAATGGTTTTCTAAAATGCTTTGTCTATATGATGAATCATTTAAAATAGAGCAATATAGTAGATTATTGAAGTCTGAATAGAAGTTTAAAGAGAGCCCAACATGTAAAATCAATGATTCAATGATTTGAACCTTGTTATAAACTTAATTGATTCATGTATGTTTGAGTAATCTTGTATTCTTCTACAGCTCTTGCTCGAGTGTTCAAACACTTCCTGTTCTTCACTCCGCCCACTTGTCTGTATTTACTTGTTGTAATTCAAAAATTAACACTCAAAGCAAAGCATGTGTGGTTCAAATCTGTCCCATAGTCACTTTCCAACATTAAAAATTAGTAATTTAAAATGCGTTGCTTGTTACAGTTACATTTTAAACTGAAGAGGCGGAGCTTAGTACTTCTGCAGTTTTAAACAGGAAGTCACTGGAGCTGTTTCTATTTTTAAGTCGTTTTTTTATCATTTTGGGATTTACAGTGAACAAAATGTAAATTACATATCTAAATATGTTCTAGTTTATTTCAAAAGAGTTGGAAAAAACACGATAGGGCCCCTTTAATAGATGGTCTGAACCGAGCTTCAATATATGGTATTACAATGATGTACAGATTGGCAAACAAACTGGTCATCGGTTAGAAAACGCAACATTTGCTGACAGAAAGCCAGAAAGTTACTGGTCTCCTTCAAGTATCAAAAAACATTTTTTTTTTATATATCGACAAACTCAAAAACCTTCTCTTCTGATTTAAAGTTTATAAATCATTACCAAACATCTTCTGAACATTTCTGACATTATAAAATGTAAACGTTTGAAATTATGAAATACCAAAAGTAAAAGTACTCAAGAGCATGTATTTCTTAAAAAAAACAACAACTTTATGATAGTGTCTCACATACGGTCAACAAAATGAACCAACCAGGTAAACTGAACAGAGAGGGTGTTCTCACTTGTGAGCTGTAAACTGACTTTCATTTGGCGCCTTACCCTAACAGCTGGTTGTAAAAGGTGGGTTGCAGTTTCCAATTAGGCCACCTCGCTATTTAATTACAACTATTCATAAGACGATACAACACAATCATACCACCAGCTTTTGTTAAGGGGTTGTTGGCATGGTAACAACCCTTCATATTAAGCCCCTCCTGCTGATGTCCCATTATTAGGACTATTATGAGATTAGATGGCGTCACAGGGGGCGTTGTGGCACTCTTGGCCTCTCTGCTTCTCATTTATTAGCCTGAAAGTGTTCGATGTTACCCACACATGTAGCGCTAATGCCGGGTGAAATTACCAACAGACAACGCATAAAGAGCTAATTAGAATCTTCTGAAGGACTGGTGATCCAAGAACTATTGATTTGTGCTTTTAAAAGCCACATTGTTAACATTAATAAGGAGCAACATTTGAATTAAGAGTGTTTTTGTCTTAAGCTGTAGCGAAACAGACTGCTAAGCTCCAAGATTTAAAGCAAGAATCAAGGTCGTTCGCATTTGAGAGCTTACTTAGTGAAGGCATTTTGATGCAAGGATTCAGTCATACTTTTACTTCAGTTTGCAAAGTTATCTGCTCAGAGTAAAATGATTTCTTGTACAAGTTGTGTACATTGGTCAACTAGAATCAAGTCCTTGGATATATTTTACTAGTAATGCCTGTGCTACCTATTGCATCTGCTCAATTTCTTTTCATTCTATATATCACAAAACTGCACATTGTTGCTGAAAACCAGCAAGCACAACTGAGCTTGTGTCAAAAATTGACTTAAAATTTGATATTGTACATTTAATTTGTAAGTTTGATGCACAGAAACGGGAATGACCACTGATACAGGCATTTACACTCTAGTTCCTGGATTTAGCTGATGAGCTTGGGTGTAGAAATTGCCTACAAATACCAATGGTGTGATGTCAGACGGTTTCCACAAAGTGAAGTGAAACTGGCTGACGTATCAGGCTAATATTTTACCACAGTGTGGCATAAAACGTAACTGTCTTTATTACTAATGCTCCAAAGAATAGCTTTAATATCCATGGAATCATGCAGGTTACTTTTAACTTAAAGAAGTTTTTATATAGTATATATATATATATCTATAAACAACTAATACCATAATTACCAATTGAAAGTAATCACTTTATAGGTAGAAGTCTTACAAATATAAAAGAAGTATTTTAAATATACTCCAAAACAGCCTTGTTCCTAAATATAAAATAGCATTGTTATTTGACTGACTGAGCATTCTCCATCCCCGCTTTAGTGTCTGTAAGTGGTTTTACTTTCCCTGACACTTCCACATTCCCCCATGCTATTCATCAGGCATGGGTCTCCGTCGGCTGGCAGGTCTATGACACTGTGCGGCCTAACATGAAGTAATCCTCTCTAAGTCCAGAGCAGGGCTGTACCATTCAAATGCCGCACTAATTAAAGCCGTCTACACCACCTCTGCCAGGCTGGGGCTCTGACTGAGGTGACACCAATGTAAAGTTCTCCAAGTCACACCAGGGCTGGAAACCCTTATTAGAAAGAATTATTCATCTTCTTAGAAAATTTTCTTTTGCTGGAGGCTGCACCTGCTCAGCCGCAAAGACAAAACCCTTTCAACAGTCGCGCTTCTTGTATGAACAGCTTGGTTGCTTCTAGAGTTGGCTGACGGACACAACGGTACATGCATGAAGAGATTTAAGTGCTTGGGAGACGACCAGAGAGGAGCGGATATGAACAAACGCCATCCCCAAAGCTTTAGTTGTGACAGTCTGCCATTTCAAAGCTCCCTGCGGCATCCAACAGAAAGACTTTATAACGAAAAATTTTCCACACGGGCAATTCTGCAGTCTCCTTTACACTCCTTGCACTTATTAAATCAGGAAGAAATTTAGCCTGCAGAGGAAGAGGCTGATAAAAAATTAGTTTTGGAGTTCAAATTCTTTCATCTTCTTAGCGAGACAAAGGAGACAGGAGACAAAGCCGTTATCGGGCACTGCAGTCGTCTTCCAGGGCTCGTCCTTATGAAGTGGGCTGGCGAACTTTCTCTCCAGCAGCCAAGGTTGTGCGGTTAAGCCGGGATCACAGGCTTACAAGGGTTGCACACGTTTGGCGGCGCACACAAAGAAGCAATCACGTTGGAATCAATTGTTTTCCAAGACGAAGCAAATTAAGCAGCAATGAACATTTTACATATTTATGCGGCACCTTGGAGAACTTTGAAACCACAGTCTGACTTAAAAATAGCTTGTTTTGGTTAGCCATGGACATAACAATTCATCTGAAACCATGCATTTTTAAAAGAAAGTCTTAAAATATCAAACATATTTAGAGCAATATATTCAGTTTCTTTTGGCGTAATACTAAGACGCAGTGATTTGGTAGACCTAGATTTTATTGCTATGAAGTTGTGTAAAATATATTTTGACTGAGCATGAATCAAATAAATATAGATAAATAGAGAAAAAATACATGTGTTAGTTGCAGGAATGCTGATTGGTCAGTGAGTGTCAAACAAAATTGAAATACTTGAGCTACTATACAAGAATAACTAGAGATGAGCCAATAAGGATTTTTTTTTTTTCCAAAACCGATATCTGACGATTTGCTTCCTGCTGTGGCAGATAACAGATATTTACCAATAGCTATATTCACACACTTACTTTTCACTAAACTAAAACTAAATGTATTTACTTAGGAAATAAAAAATTACGACATTATTGTGTAAAAATGCCGTAATTTTTGTAGCTTACTTGCTTGCTTATTTATATTTTTTCCACTTACAAATGTATGCTTTGATGAGAAATTAGGACTGTGCACAAAGACTATTAAAAACTCCTCTAAAATTATCCTTTTTGATATCAGCGAATACCATTATTGTCAAAAAATCATACCAATACAATACTTTTGATACCAATACTGACACAGACATCCTTCATTTGTCCAGGAGGGATCCATAACACATACACTGACCAAAGTTTTTAAAGGTTGCTTGAAGAGCTTTTACACATTCTAAAATATGCTCACTTCACTTCCACAAAATGCCAATATGCCGTTCTCTGCTTCAATCTACCATTGTAATTCTGTTCTCTTGTTTTAGAGTTGATACCCACAGCCCACACTCAGGATAGTTCAGATGAGTAGACGCCTGCTCACCTGCCTACGGTATCATTACTGTCCTCTTAATGGCCTTACCTGACAGCTAAAGTGGCCTTCTCATCTTAAAGCTTTAACCCTCTTGATAGGCTGAAACAATGCCACACAGCTTTTGGTCGTGTTCCTGTGTTGGCTACAGTGTGCAGGCTTCCAAACTGTTCACTCTGCGTAACATGCCGTTAAAATACTAGGAGATTATTTTGGCTGTGGCCTCCTCCCATCTCCACTCAGCTCATACATATGTTAATTGGACTTTCCCCCTCGGGTGTGTGTGCACTTCCAAATAGCTCCCCATATTATGCAGGGCAGCAAATCAGGGTAATCCAGGTGATGCTTGAACTCGCCAACTGGCAGCAACAATCGCCTGCCACGACAAGGTATTACAACTCAGACCTGCAGTAGGGCTGTCGTCTGCCACCCAGCCCCGCCCTGCGTGTTTTCTCACCCCTGAGCCTTTGATCCGACGCATTAAAAACATTTATGTATCGTATTAGTCCAGGGAAGAGGAGGCGGGGAGAAAAGGCTATATTAGCATACAGCAAAAGGCATACCCCCAGGCTGTGTCTGTCTACTACTGAATACTTATCACAGGCAACGAGCGAGCCCAAGCCTCTTTGTGCATTTACAAGTGAGAACGCAGCGCTCTTCAAACTGGAGACACGTAAAAACAGCGTGGGGCGGGAGAAGAAAGCCACACAGGGCGCCTGAGTCTGTGACAAGTGACACTCAAAGGTACGACCTGTCTAAACACTGTCTGTCAAAGGCAAATGAGGTGCTTTTATCATCAGGGAGAGCGCTGCTGGAACCTCAGATCACATTTTCTGATTTTTACTGAAGCCCAAAATATACAAGGGGGCAAAGAAAACTTTTGTAGCAGCACCAGTCTAATCTGAATGAAAAGTTTTCAAAGAGAATGTGGAGTGATAAAGTATAGAGACAAACGCTGCTTCTGCTGCTGAAGCCTGGAGTCACTTCTGACACGCGTTTGACCCACATTTCAGCTGGGTGTGCAAAGCTAGAATTCGGCTGCTGTCAGAGGACTAGGGGTCTCTAGATGCTGTCATTGGCACTCCCTCCGCACAGTCTCTAATAAACTTGATTAGTAAAAACAGCTCTGTGTGTCTGGTTCTTTTCCCTCTAGTTGTGACAGTTTATGAGGGCATTCTCTGCAGTTTGTACACCAAAGATTCTCATCAAATAAACATGCAACTGATCAAATATTTGCCATTCACAATAAACACCTAAGTGACTGATTTTTCTTTGCTGCGTTGCCAGGCTCTCCGTCAATGACAATGTGTCTGCTGCTGAGTGATGGTGCGTTAACCTCCAGAAGCGACAGGCAACACATTTCAACTAAGTCTCTCACACTCACATGAGCTCCGTGCAAGTGCAGTCATACACTGACACACTCTCAGCTGTGTACACGGCAAATGACAAAGGAGCTGTGAAGAACAAATGTGTGCCCGCAAAATAGGCTCTTTCATTTGTTTACTGCTTGTTTTCGAAGTCAATGTATTCTGCACACAAATTCTGCTTGTGTCTGCTGCCTCACGGCTGCTTGGACTCATTATTTTACACACCACAATGTTTGTATGTGCTTCATTGTCCTTTGGGCTGCTGAGGCCAATGGTCAACTCCTGGGACTAGACTCTCCAGTACTGTTGCTGAATGTGCAGTAAATGATCAGTTTTAAACTGCACTGTGGAGTTTGTATTAATATCACAAAACAGGTCTAAATACTCTGCATTTTCAATCTTAAAGATTCTGATTTTTGCTTTTTTTTAATGTAAACACAACTCTAAACTTCTTACTTCAGTCTACATGCTTTACTCCCTTACCTAATGCATTTTGAGCTGTATGTGTTTTAAGCTTTTTAACAGCTGTTATGTGTCGATATGCCAACGATAATTAGCCACAATGCTAACAACAACAACAGTGGACTTAATGAAGTTTGGTGAACAAAACGTGACATTGTTAGACGTAGTAAGGACGGTGCAGACAACAAGATATTTACAAGATATCTGTTTTATTGAAAAATCAAGCATAGTCCCTTTAAGTATGGACTTTGCCGCGGTGTTGAATTCATTTCTCTTTTACCTCCCAGTAATGAACGATGCAGTCTAATCTATATTCATCTGTAAATTTTAGTGTTTTTTTATAGCTCTTAGTGCATATTGCATCACATAATGCACATTAAAAGCAGATCTACCTAAAGTGACAATAAATGTAGCCATTTACATTAACCTTTTAGAATGAGACACTTTTAAACTGTTTGGTGGCGGTGCAGCTGTCAGACGCTTCAGACAACAACTCTTGCAGACAGACAGAACCCAAATGTTCATAAAAAAGATAATGGGTTGACATTAAGGGAAATACATGATTTAAATGAGTTGAAATGCTGATGATCTCGAGCTAAAGTTAGTGAGACAAATTGCTTTAGTCACAGAAATACTATGATTATAGCTTATCATCAGTCAGTGGATAAGTATAAATCTAACTATCATTGATATGGAGCCTGCTATGTATCACAGCTTTTAGTAGTTTGTGCTTCTGACCCGTGGTGACGAGCAATCATAGCATCAAGTCTGGAGCTGAACCGACACATCAAGCGCATATAGATTTATAATCAATTATAAATCCAAGACGCAATATTTCCTGACTTTTAATCAGCACAGGCCAAAGATTAAGCAAAAGGCTTTAATCAACTTGCTGAGTGCGCAAGCATGTCGGGCAAATTAAAACGTGTATTATATTTCTACAGCTATAATTCAGCGGTGACAAATGTGTCAGGAAAAAAAAACCTTTTGAATGCCATCTTGATTTTCCATGCTGACGAATCCCACCTTCTTCCCATCATGCCTTTGTGATTCACTTCCAGTCAGCGTCTTCGCCAGCCGTGGGCCGCATTGTGATTTGTGAGTCATTCGGTACACAAGTTAATCAGCTAAACACCCGCATGTCTTCTTCTTGGTGCGATATCAGTCAAATCGAATGACGGGAGGACAGTAGCGAGACGTAGCAGACAGGATGACTCTTGGTTTGGGGTGAGCAGTGACAAGGGAGGGGCTTCTGTAAGACCTCTGTCAGAAGAGTCAAGGGAGATGGATGGCGGAGTCACAATGAAAGGATGTGACGCGCCTGACAGATGACAGAGTGATCAATCACCGCCACTGTCCAATCAGACGATAAGGATCATCTTCATTTAACATACCCAGTGTTCTCTGCTGAAGTAGAGAGAAGCTATAGTCACAGTCACACAAAAGCTGTTGAGGAAGGATTTTCAATGCAGAGAAGCAATGATGGGCTTGCCAGGAAAGTTTGGACAATATAATAGAAATATATCATCTGGGCACTATGTTTTCTCCTGAGCTGGGGAGTTAAATTCTTCTCTAAATGACAAACAACAAATGACCAGACTCACTATTCATATTGCAGAAGCGTTACATTTCAAAAGAAAAATGTCATTTGATACATTTGTGTTGGTTTTACTGACAATAGAATGAACGCAATGGTTCTTCACAACTGTTTTTCTACATTTTTTGAGTGTTGACATACTTTTGGTTGAAAATATCCCACGGCACACTACTTACTAAAACAACAACACTTTTTGCAGTGGCTCCAAATTGGGGACCGGGACCCTTGGGCTCTCTGAGCCATGTGTTGAGAGTCCTCCAAAATTGGGGATAACATTATTTAGACATGAATATTACAATTTCTAACAACCACAAAGACACAGTGCTTTTGATGTAAACAACTGCACAAAAAATGAAATAAGGAGTAAGCTGCTTTACATGTTATGATATTCTCTCATCTGTTCTATTGTTTGACTTCATGGTACAAACGTCCCCCTTAACACCAGTCACACCTTTGCACAAGCAGGTCAATAAGGTATTTGATAAAAAAAACATGAGGCGGCATCATTGTGACATCTTTCAAAAACAACACCTTTTTACATTTGAAAACTAAGATTGTATTTAAATGTTTAACCAATCCTGTGTCCCCAGTGTTTTGTGATCAGATGTCATGGCTCACTCTGACCTAACACCAAAACTTCTGTGAGTGGAAGTTCCAAAGTTCTGAACATCTTTTGGACAGTCCAGTTTCTCCTCTATTGATTCCAGAACTAAAACTACAGACAGAGCTGAACACATGACCATGCTAAATTAAATGTACATTCTTAATGTTAATTGTTGCTGTTTTATCCTTGTACTGTATCTTTGCCTAAAAACCTCCCGTGGACAGGTGTTAAAAATTACCACTTGTGCTTTGACACTTAAAACAACGCATTTGGTTCATCCAAAGCAATATTAACTTTAAATCAATACAATGAAAATGAATAGTCCTCTATTCAAATTTGGTTATTAACATGGTTTATGCTTTTTACTCAACTATATAAAATAAATCAAGGCACACAAGTCGTCCCAGCACACTAGTTAAAATCAAGGCTTACACCATTAAATTATAATAGTAAAACTGAGCCGTGTGACATTTAAGCAAATGTGCCCTTGGAACACTTTATTTTATTCATGTCAGTTACAATATATTTATAGAATAATCTCAGAAGAAAGAAGCTTTAGCCTGAGGAAACATGTAACAGTGAAGTTTATTTTATTCTCTATATAATGTAATATTAGCAAGTGTCAAATGCACAGAGTGGGAGGAACATGGGTTACAATAAGATTCTTTTTTAAAAAGAAAATTATGACAAGACTGTTATTCTTTCTATCTTTCTGAAGATTTGCCTCAAGGGTCCGGATGCCAACAAAGAGGGAGTTCTCTCATCTTTCTCTTCTTTCAGATCAGTCAAGACAGTGATGGCGCACAGCACAGATCAGCATTATGTGTAGTGCATGGAATATAATGTGAGGTGCAGTGAAAGCACATGCACAACAATAAAAAAAAAAAAAAAAAAAAAAAAAAAAAAAAACCTGCACTTAATTGTGAGCCATGTGCCTTTTGCAGCCTTGTTTCATATCTGAACTTGTATATGATGAGCTTTAAACAAAATGATCCTTTTTGTTGCACAAATTACTCATAGCTATGCATCAAGCTAATTGAAGTTCTGCCTATAACACATTAGGCATCAAGATTAAATGCTGGGATTTTCCTAACAGCTTTCTACAAAATAATTTGCATATTTAAATATGCTCTGTGTGTATTTTATTCATAGCAAATGGTTGCAATATAAAAAAAAGTCTGTCTGGATTTATAAGCGTTTTGTAAGTTTTCTGGGATTGGTCGGTGACAGTCCTCTTAAGTCCTTTGGCAGCTCTATCAGAGAAAAGACCCTCCTTCTAATCTTCACATAAGCCTCAAAGCACACTGGCCCCTTATAAAGAACCATGTGTGACTACAAACCAAAAGATAGAGTTAAAAGAATGTAGCTGGTTGGTATATGTGCAGTGAAAAGGAAAAGCGTGCCTGCTGCACACGGTACATATCCAGTGTCTCTATGGGCACCTACACGTCTTTTGATGTTTAATTAAAACTGTACTGAGGGGACGCTATTCTGTTTTGAAAAGAAATATGCAAATGTCAATAGACGGCATTGAAGAAACATGCAAGCAAAGGCTGACAACTGCGACAAGCGAGGGATGGTCGGCGGATAAAGACAACTCCAGTCAGACAAACTCGGAAAAGAGAGAGATTTGGGCGTCAGAAATATTGAAACGCAGCAAAACACATGCGCGGCCATGCAATTTGTGAGTCTGTAATTAAAGCGCGGTCCAATGATGCTAATGAGCCCTGGTGTTTGTGACGAGAAGAGATAACTGTAGCTACTGGGATCTTCAGACGCCCGCAGCATCAACACATCTATTGGGGTTTATCTGCATCTGGCACCAACAGCAAAGACAATGGACTGGACACAATTAAAGGGCTGTATGCTGTCTTCTGTGCTGATGGAGCAGAGGAGAACAAAAGAGTCATCAGTAGTTTACAACGGCTTTATCGAGGCGCGAGGCAATCTGAGCCTACAAGGGCCGGTCGTTTCAGAAGTGAGGGATAACAGAATGGCATGGCGGCTTCAATATTTGTGAGTGCTTATCGTTGTTGTGTCAATAGGAACCAAAATCCACTTTAACAAAGAAAGTTTTTGTGGAATTGCGACAATGACAAACAAGGCCGATAATAGGATGTCATTTTACTGATTTCTTAATTTAAATGTTTGTTTCCAGCTAAACTGAAATGTCTGTGATTAAACAATAATCCACTTTTTGGGAAAGGCTACTTATTAAACATAACTTTCTTTTCTCACACACACAAAAGGTACATAAGACAGGTTAGATTACCCCTTTTAGCAGCAGGTATTCAACTGACAAGATATTATAAGCCTCATATTCCCAAGTAGGGCAATGATGTTTATAATGTTACTTCCTGGTTGGACATAGGCAGCGGACATGAGAAAGGTAGAGGTATTTCCACAACTGTAACTAAGCAACCATACTGTAAAAAGCGCCAAAATCTGAGTTTTGAGAATTTTTTTGCCAAATTATTGGTAAAATTATATTTAAAAAAAATTATGTAGTGAGTAAATTGTGCTTTATGTTTTTCTGTAATTTTAGCTTTATTTTTGTCAAATTTTGCTGGCAATTTCAATGTGACTAATGTAAAATTATTACCCATGAGAATATTCCACCAAATAAAATATTAGTTGTAAAACATTGAGAACCTATAAACCAGGGCTATTCAAATAGCAGCCAAGGGGCCAAATGCGGCCCACTAAGCAGTATTTTTTGGCCCTGCTGGATAAAACAGATCATGAACAACTGGCCATATTGTTTGATAAACAAGTTAATTGTTGTTCATGGTGAACTTTGGTTGCTATCTTATTCAGTACGATACATAATTTACATCGTAATCACACATCATTTAAACCAGATCCTGTTATGTCATTTATGATTCAAATCTCAGTTGTTGACAGACTTTCAGTTTGTTATCTTAGTCTTGTTTTAATCCTGTTTTTTATGCAGTAATGCTTTTTTTTATTTATATTTTTTTATTTACTGCACTAAAAAAGCAATTTCTTATACATACTACCTATGACAGTAGTTTGTGGATACACATTTGTAGTCTGGCCCTCAGACTAAATCTATCCCACTGGTAAATATAATTAAAAGCCCTGATTTAAACCCATAGTCTTTATGTTGTTTTTTTGCCGAAAACAGGACAGTCCATTACTTTGTGACATGACTTCTGTAGTTTGTGACTTTGCAAATTTGAAATAGGCCTATTTATTTGGGGAGCAGCGCGGTCAGGAGCCATGCAAACACAAAGATAGGCATGTTAAAAGGAGAGGAAATTTAGTAAGGAGGAAAAGACAAGGTAGATTTTCAACCTCTCACACATGTAATACACATAGAAAGAAACAATTGTGACAGGGGCAGACAGTAGGCTCAATCCTGATTGGTCCATTGGTCCTCTGAATCCATGTTAAGGACGCCCTGAGGTTACCTGCTTCAGAGGCCCAGAGCCGGACGAACATAGACAGACAGACAACAGAGACTGATGCACTGAAACAAGAAAGAAGAGCTTTATAAACCGAAACACACAAAGACAATAGCCCCTTTTACACTGGCATCTAAAGCGCACTTACACAATTCTATTTATAAAGAATTGTGTAACGCTAATGAGTTTGTACACATTCATGAACATACTAAATGCTGAAGCTAGTAGCTAATATGACCTTTTCAAAAAGTTCAAAAAGTGTCAAGTAGTAATTGACTGAAAAGTCTGAAACATTACTGTGATTTAGTTGTCCATCAGTGTAAAAAGGGCCATAGAGACAGACAAGAGAAAAATACATGAAGGCCAGCTGGCAGGGTGACTGGCGCTCCAGCGAGGGTGGATGAGACGTGAGATGAAAAGATGCCGCGTGGATGAGAGGTGGAGAAGTGGTGGCACGGTCACTTTTTTATAGGCAAAGCTTGTGAAAATTTCCCATAACATGACATTCGTAGAGACAGAGGTACAAATGGTGCACCTGGTAGAGTCACAGGTGTATGGACTCACCACATGGCCCCTTGTGTTTGACCGGGATCAGGCTCCTGCTCAGACACTCGGCTTTGCGGCGCACACAGTCGTTGATGTAAGTGTGTCCGTCTTTGCCACACATGGGCTCGTAGCTGCCGTCACACTCGATGGGGTCACAAGAGCAGCGGCAGTCAGCTGCTCTATCACACAGATACCGTTGAATAGGCACTCCTCTTTACATAGGTCTGTAAGACAAAAACAAAACTATATTAATATGTATTTGACAACAAAACATATATGCATATCTTTTAAAAGAATTGCTAGACAAATGTAGCCTAGACTTTAGCAGTGGAAGTTATTCAGTCAAAACTTCTAACCTCATAGACATATTGGTGACAATTTATATCTACTCCATACTCAGCATTAGTAAAATAAGATGTGTACAGTAAAATAAAATCTTTACAACAAATGAACTAAATTAACTTTGTTTATTATCTTTTGCTATTTCCATGCAAACTAGGTGAATTTGCAGCTTTCAAGTAAAAAAAGTCAGGGTCTGCTCTCTGCAGTGGCTAGTGACATTTCAATACATGTGACACCATCTGGAGTTTGTTCCCTAAAAACTATTACTTGTAATTTGTGCGGATATATTTATTCTCACCAATCACACTGGTCCTTATACCTTCAGACTTCATTCCTTTTTCTCCTTTCAGTTCTCCTACACTGTTCCGTTTGAAATGCAGTTTCAGACAGTAAGTAAGGGTGCCACCGTGCTGCCAGATTTTAGGGGTTTAGTGTTACATTGTTCATGATAAATTAAGTCTCTATTTATGCTTTTTAAGGCCAATATGGATGTTATAAAGAGGCAATGGCATATTTATCTTCTGATTTAAGTTAAGTGCAAATTAACCTTTAAAGTCCTAATCAGTGCACTACAGGCAAAATCTAATATGGCCTAATAACCACTATTTTATTAGACAATTTCAAGTTACGTGGATGACTCATTTCCAAGCAGTGCTGAGAAGAAACTCTCTAAACACATGATGTATGATCCACTAATGTGTAACGTAAATGCAGCTTTGAAACACGTGCTCTGCGACACATAAGGAGAACATTAGAGTAGTTCTGTATAGCTCTGTCTATAGAGTATGTGCAAAGAGTGCTCAGATAAATGAGCAAGGTGTTCGTAGCCGCAGTAGCCTCTTGAGCTGATAAGAGCCAGCAGGCCTGTTATCTGTGCTATTAGAACAGCCTCTAAGCCTTGGTCAACAAAAAGTTGTCAGCTTCTACTGTACGAGTGATAGCCATCTGAGGAAATCCAATTTCCCTGCTGCATGCTGTGTCTTCTGTCAATGGGACATCACCCTTACAGACACACCCTGGACCACTGTTCTCAACAAGTTAGACATTTACATCACATAGAGACCCATCCGCTTCTTAGGAGTGGGTTTAAATCAGTCATGATGTAACCTATAACTCTATAACTATAATTAATTATTAAACTGCTTTTTGGCTCTTGCTGCTGAAGTTTACTTTGTTGCCCAATAAATTAAACCTTTAACATCATACTTTCAGCCAGAACTTGCAAATATTTTTAATTTAATATAAAAACCATAAATAGACTCTAGTCACCCTTGATCGCTGCTTTGATGTAAATGCTTTGCCAAGCGTTAGTTATTCCAAGTTTGTGAATATAGTATGTGCCAATTTGCAAGTGCACAGTTTTTCCAAATTGGAATTAATTCAATTTGAAACAGAGATCCATGAAATCACATTCCAAAGCAAATGACAAATTGGCAGCTAATGGAAAGGGCCATTCTGACTTGTACCATGACATTGCACATCCTCGAAGGCCTCTCGCTCACATACAGCGCTGATGTAATTAAGCGTGGCACGACAGCCTTTTAAAGACAGCCTTCTAAAGATGAGACGAAGGAATTGAATTGCTGTACAAATTTGATCCAGTGATCAGGAGTAAAATACAATCAAAGCATGACGATCCCTTTTAGAACAGAGCTTCAAATTGGATTTTCTCCCTTTGGCTGCAAATTTGCTATTTTACATTACCACTGTTTTTTTCTTTTGTTAATTTTCTGTGGCTGTTTCGTCTACTCTATAATGGAGTAGACGAAAAACACTTGCAAATGTCACATGCATTTCTTTAGTTTACACTCGCTCTTTTACACAGTTGTACAACTCAATGCATCTTCTAAAAAACAAACTAACAAAACTGAAGTAACGGCTCTTATACAGCTTTAAAGTTCTCTATGTGTATATCTTACAGTATTCTGGAGCGCAACACAGCTTACATGGACATCAGTCCGGCTGAACATGTAATTACAGTTTGGATGAAAACTGATTTATTTCCCAGTGGCTGGACAAACGCCGCAGGAAGAGCAATCAGTTAGCACCATCTCAGGATTGATTTTTTGTTTATTCTAGCCCTGCTCCTACCTTCTATGAGCTTTCAAGCAAAGACAAGTCAGAGCAAAACAAAAGCCATGATTTTAAATGAGTCACTGTTTTTTATTATCATGACGCACACAGTTGTAAAATAAAGATTAATAGGTTTTGCTTAGTCACTAATAATAAGAGCTAACAAGAAGTATCAATCAAGGGTAATAAACTGATTGAAATTAAATAATGTTGACGACCAGAATTTTAAGTTGTATCATATCGTATAGTTTCAAAAGTAAAATTACTATCCTAGTCTGTAATATAAGTTTAGAATACTTTATATCTGTTAGATGTTTCTGAGCACTTACCGTGTTTCCGGCAGCGTCCGGAGTGAACCTTGGTGATCTTGACTCCTTTTTGCAGCCTGGTGGCGTACATGGCGCACTCACTGGGGTAAGTGTGTCCATCGCTGGCACACAGCGGTTCAGCGTCGGGCGGACAAGACTCTGGCAGACTGTAGAGGAGGGGCTGTCGGGTCAGACTGTCCACGCGGCACCGGCTATTCAGGCTGTTCTCATTGTTCTCACTGTCTGCACATGGGTCTAAGGAAACAAACAGGCAAACAGATTAGGTCCACTTAACAAGAGGGAAATATATAAAGAACTAATTAACATTTGACCTTTTGTAACTTTTTGCTACTTTTTTGCACACTTTCTTGAAATAAATTTGGTCTAAGTTGTTTCTAAATTACTTCAAACACATTGTTAGCGTGTGCTTATAGAGAGGAATAAAAAATACACTTTAATTAGCCTCTGGAGAAAAAGAGAGTACAATTTGTTTAAACAGAGCTCAAGATCCAAATTCAAAAATAGTACTTGAACTAAAAAGCATGACAATTTGGCTAACGAAGAACAGGATACAGATTGTGCCAGGCCTGGATACTGGCAACATTCTCATTAAGAACCATCTCAGGTTTTTGGATGAAACTTTTGAAAGAAAGTTTTTCCAAAGTGTGGATTGAGTTACCGGTCTAAGCATGGAAAGTTAGAGCGTAAGGAGAGAGGAAGGACAAATAAAATGTAAAAGGTGGGAATAGAGACATCATAGTCCATCATGGCTGCTCCTCTGATCTTATCTCTAGGCCAGCAGCTGCGTCTCTCACTGTGGGACCCGGAATCCCTTGGCCAGACAAGGAATAGATGAAAAAAGGGTCTGTTTGATTTGCTCCCTGGCACATTCCTATTTCTTGACGTAGCAGCTGTCTGGCACACTTCTCCATATCAGCGCTGGATCATAATAGAATTGGTTTGTGGATGTGTGGGACGGGGTGTTACTTCTGGGCCTTATCCTCACTTGCAGTGCTGTAGGCGTGCGGCAAGACAAAGGATTAATGTAGCACCACGACATATTAAATCTCAGCCCAGCCACCGGCGACTTAGTCAAAACACGAGGATAGAACAAGTGATCATCAAGGAAGGAGGTGGGAGGAGGAGAAAAGACCTCTGGAAGTGCTAAAAGAGCAACCCAAACAGGATCTGGGGTTTTGGCTGTTGAGTAAGACGGGGAGAGAGTGTGCCCAGCTGTGGACAAGTCCATGCAGTTTTCTATCAACACAATGCAGTGGCTCGCTGGGACTAAAACAAACAAGGCAGTGTCATTATTCATACAGAGAAATTGTAACTCCACAACAGTCAAAATCTAGCCACATGCTTTACCAGCAGGAGGGCAATGTAGAAATAAATGTACAAATAAAAGCCAAAAACCTATACTATTCAAGAACTGAACCTCCAGCTTTTAACAAGATCTTGTATTACAAACATTACGGTTACTCCTGACAATTTGGTTGAATTACTTCATCTGAAAGCTATGGTACTTCTATATTGGCTGCATGCATTGGCTGCATTAAACCTACTTGTGTTACACTGATATTGTTAGCACTCCTGCCTCACAACAACCCAAAGCCAGCCTGAACATGTGTTGTCTGTGTAGAGTTTTCAGGCCTCCCCCTTCTTGCTTCCCTTCAGTATATAAAAGTAAACAGATATGATTCATGAGCACTGAATAGCATTTAATTTTGTTTATGTTCATAAGCTGTTTTGTACTTTCTTCCAAACATCATTATCCTTGAATTACAACTGAATATCCTCCATAAGCCATACTCTTTACCTCTCACTATCACAGCGAACAGGATAATTACTGAAAGAATGGGCTGCAAGCTACAGAGGCAAGAAGGGCGGATAAATCAGTCGCATTTGTTTGACTCCAGACGGCCTGGGCCCGGGCAGAAATGGCGGTGGAAGATTTAGAGGGCCATCAGGGCTGACTGGTCCCTGGGGGCCCGGCGCTTCCCTGGGGAGCAAGGGGCCAACTCAGGTCACTTTGGCTAACTCTGGCTGGATTTATACCAGCAGCCTTTCGTTGTGGGAACTGCCTATCCATCTCTGTGTGCCTCTGCCTGCATCTGGATCCTGCTGCTATGAGTTCCTCCATATGGTTTCACCAACAACAAACACCCAGATCCCACTTCCACGCCTTGGGAGTAAACAACGCTCGTCTAACGATAACAAGGAAGAACACAAAAAGACCAGTCACTGTCAGATGCGACAATGGCAGACCTACTTAGAGAAAACAGCAATCCCCACAGCAGGAGGAAGAGCTACCTGAATGAAGGAAGGGAATTAGTGTGATTCTAAAAAGGACATACTGAGAGGCAAAACAACAAACACTAAGAAACAATGAGCAAAAACTGGCAGGTGGCAAATGGCTGTGGAGAAAGTTGGTGAGCAACATGATTAAGAGTTTCAACTGCAGTAAGAAAGTCAGGGACAGTACATAAAACTATAGGTAAGATAGGCAAGTTTGTGTACTAACATGTCTGGTCTTAAAACAATCTATACTTCAATTTGATAAGAAAGAAATAGAATAATACACAACACACACACAATGGCTTAAGTTGATTGTCGTCTTCTCTAATCTCTAGTTCTCTAGTAAAAAATCTGTAAATTGTGTGCCTTCATCCATTGTTATTCAGTTGTGATAGCTCTTCTGTTCTGTCTGTTTTATAAATTGTAAGAATATGTATTACATTTGGTCTCTACAAAGATCAGATTGTTTCTTGACAAGACAGTAGCTGAAAGACTGAGGACTGCTCGTTGTGTTTTGTCCTGCTCACCACACAATCCTTGGTACTGCACTCGGATGTTCTTCTGGCTCTTGCAGGCGTGCTGGTGCAGCTCACACTCGTTCCTGTAGTCTTTCCCGTCACTACCACACACTGGCTTCTCCTCTTTGCCCTCGCAGCCCAGCGGACACATGCACTTGGCCGACATACCGTCTGAAGACTGGACACAGGTGCTGCCGTAGCTGCACGCCACTTCCGAGCACGGATCTTTGAGAGCTGTGAGAGAAAAGACAGAAAAAGTGGTTATTACAACTGTCAAGCAAGGCTGTACTGTACTCCAGAGTGCATCACCATTGACAGGATCCCCATTTAAGTGGCTGCTGCTGCACTTTTCAAAGCCCAGAGCAGTTATTCGGTCTTCTCAAGCACTACTTGGCCACCCCTGGATAAGAACAGCCTGTCACACTTGTCTCCTCGTACAAACAAGTTTAATTTTGAATTCAATTAGAAGCTTTGCATTCTTGGCGCATTGCGAAATTACTATGCCGGGGTATGCTTTAATCGGCACGTCTGAATAGAAACCTTCTGAATATTTACCTTTTGCAAATGAGCTG
The DNA here is from genome assembly GCA_038363315.1 of Mugilogobius chulae. Taxonomy (NCBI): domain Eukaryota; kingdom Metazoa; phylum Chordata; class Actinopteri; order Gobiiformes; family Gobiidae; genus Mugilogobius; species Mugilogobius chulae. The sequence goes on from CM076414.1 coordinate 27,889,924, forward strand.
TGGAGCAGAATAAAGGAGGAAGTGGCAGCCGCCCTCAGGACTCAGTATCCAATGTAATTAAACAGCATGCCACTTGTTACTTAAACTGATACTGTGGGTTGTTCTCAGCGGGGGAGCGCCTGTGTAGTACCACTGTTACAGCATGGTCGGTGAGAGCCATAAACAGCCAAAAGAACGACCGCCTGGAGAGTCAGGTTTGGACTACTGTAAACAAATACACAAGCCCAATGTGGGGTCTGTTCTATTCTCATATTGAACACCAAATAACAACTGGCCTACCATTGTTCTGAAAAGCAACATCTTTAAGGAATGCTTGTTACTTGTATTAAGGTTAAATTTATGCATGTTGCCACCAAAAGTTATTTCTTATAACAACATATAACTAGTTCCGTATGCTCACTTAAAACAGCATTGGTTGGGTCTTTCCTGAAAAGTCACAGAAAGGTGTTCATCTGTCTCAGGATAAGATTTAAAGAAATTATGACTGAAAATGCTATTCTGTTGTCTAACTTGGTTACTAAATTATTCGATCGAGACTCAAACATATCCTAAACATCAAAGTCAAGTTTCAAGTTTTAATTTCAAAACAAAACTAGATTGTTATTTGTGATGACAAATAGCATATATAAGGTGTATTTTTACTGTTAAGTATTCACTTTTCAAACCTCTTCAGTATCTTTCCTTATATGTGTTTGCTAAAGTATTGCTAAATGTAATAGAAAGAATACTCTCATGTTCTCAAACAACAAATCTGGAACATCCCATTCGTCTCTCTCCATGAGAGGATGGGGTGTTACTTAGCTGAAGATGCCCTTTCTTAGATTTCATATTCTCCACAAAAGACAGCCGTGAGATTACAATCTGTGCCTTGTTGGTGTGTGATCCATATTTATGACAGCCACAGCCAGATGTACGCTTCAGTGAGAGCACAGTGCTGGCAGCCTTTTCATTTCCTAAGACCCGTCACTTTAAAATAAATATTTACCCATGTCCAATATTAAAGCAGCTTTTGTTCGACCAAACAGCCATGAATCTCAATGATTGGGGGAGTGCATCTATTAAATGTCGCAGTGTGCTGTTTTATGCCGGTTTGACGTCGCACTGACGGGAGAATGGCACCACTGGTTTCTTAATAAGAGCCTGCAACGTGAGCTCAGATATATTATAGATGTTAAGAGACAGCAGTGGTACGTGTAGCGCTCCTGATCAAAAGCCTTCCCCACGTCGCTTCATCTTTACGACACATTTCGGCGGCTCGCTCTTTCCTGTCAAGTCCTTTTGAGGTTTGACTCCCTAACGAACAATTTCTGTTTCCTTCCTGCCACTCCAGACCTAATTTATGACTGAAAAGAACTTCAAAAAACAAAGTTGGAAATTATAGTTCTCACTCAAGGGGAGGCTAATGCAGAAGAATGAAATCAGAAGTCATTGTGGTGGCTTTAATGGCAGTGGAGCAGAAGCAGCGATGACACTTGGCTTCTAATCTGTGGTAATCATGTGAACAATACAGGGCTGATGACCTCCAGAGTGCAGCAGTGGTTTCAAATGTGAAAAGAGGAGGTACAATGCTTCGCACTGACCTTACTTTGAAATTGTTCACACATTTTTCATGTCTTAAAACACGTTCACACCTGAGTTCTAGCAGCTGAAGTTCTAAGTAAGTGTTCTTAGATTGGAGAAGACTTTGCCAAGTGTTTTCGATCTAGTAAATGGTACACAGTATTGCATGCTCAGACAAAACTCTCTCTCTTTAATCTATAAATCTAAAAGGTTGTTAAGAAGATACTAGCTTTCTCACTGATACAATGGTAGATTTTAATGTACAACATGTTTATTCTTATGGACAAGATGACTTACAATTATTTAACATCATAGTGAATCTAAATGTATTATGATTTTTGCCCCATACCAACTGTCTAAAGCAGTGCTTCTTAACGTTATTTTCTTTGTGTGTTGAGCATCATATTAAAATTTGTCTCACATTTCGAGGACCCTCATTGTTGGACAAAATCTTTACTATATCTTTACTATAGTAGTTTATTGCCGATTACTAATATCTTGTGGTGAAGCAAAGGAGCAAATATTCAGCTTGGAAGAATATACCTGATATTGCCTACGCAATCATCTCACCTGTCCTTCTTCTCAGACCCAATAATGTCTCGCTCTTTAGCTTAACCCCTGCACAGCTCGTCCAATCAGCTTCAGCTCTCATCTCCTTCTCCTTCCTTTCAGCCTTTCAGGGCTCCAGGGCCAGATTCAAAAGAGCAGCTCAATCTCTCGTAAGCGTCATTTCGCCACATCACAACCCTCCTCCACCCCTTCTCCACCTCAGTTTCCACCTTCACCCAGGCTCTGGGGTGAAATCTCCTACTCCAACAACTCATCCTTTATCGCATGCTCATTGTTTTCTGGTGAGGCCTAAGCGCCAAACTTGTATTAATAAATGTCATCAATAATCGCTTTTACTTGTCTGTCTGAGTTAAAAAGGCTCCAACCTCTTCTTAAGAACGTGTAATTTACAACACAATACACATTCTTCACACAAAAACACAAAATTGAAATATTATCTGAAAATCATTTCAAAAATTTCCTGGTTAAGTATTCGTACCCCTGGTTGGGAAACACCAATCTAAATCATTACTTTTTCTCTTATAAATTCCAACTTCATGAATGATAAATAAAGTCATATGTGATAGAAAACATTAAATATAAAGTTCTTTTTTAAATTGCAGATCAAATTGACAAGGCTTTTTCAAGAAAAGCCAGACTCAAACTCACAACACTTGTTCCTTGCTATCACCTTCTTAGGTCTTAATATAATATTTTTACCAGATGATTATCCAAAGAATCTTGAAATCTCTGTCCTTGCAACTAAGAAAGTAGGTCATAGCGAGGCAGTAGGAATATATCAGTTTATATGTGTTTGTACATCTGTATAAATATGAGATTTTATTTGTTGTATCTCACAGTTTTTGTTTTCTTTTCTGATTTCAATGCTATTTTTCATGAAGAAAGACAGATAAATAAGAAAACATCTCTAACTGGAATGACATGCATTGTTTGCCAGTATTCTCCATGTGAGTACGTGGCCCCTGTCACAGTGCCTGGTTGTTAGGTTGCTGCTGGCGGTTGGAGCCCAGCGCTGCTCTCTGTCTGCAGGGAGGGACCCCCTGTTTGTTTTGTGACAGTAAACACCACGCTTCTCACACTTCTTCATCTCATTAAATAATAACCCAGGCTCTCCCGTGCCTCTGCTCAGAGCGGGGGTCTACGTGTTGACAGCAAATGAGAGCTGGGGGGCATTGGAGTGAGGTATACGAGGGGCGCTTGATTTGTATGCTAACATGAGTTGATTTGGAGAAGGATGGGGCGGTAGTGCAGATAAGTCTCTCTTCCTGACTCAGACAAGCGGGCAAATTGACTGGGTGAATGTGAGCGGTGTAACAAGCCAACTTCTCTGACTGATATTTTCTCATTATTATTATTATCATGTGAAAGAGGGCCGAAAAAGCGCAGAGAAAGCACGCGTATGGAGAAGTCAGCACACTCGCGAAATTAGAATGATCCAGGTTGCCAATTAGATCTGTCTCCCTCACCGGAGTCAAGCTCGGTCTGAAACGGATAATGAGAAAAAGAAGATAAGCGGGCAGATAGACGCAGATAGAGACTCAAAGTGACATTGAGGTAAAGCTATTCCGAGCACAAACACACAGGCGGAAACTGGGCTTTGTGGAAAAAAAGACAGTCTGCATACACGATTGCAGTCACTTCATAATAGTTACACTTTGAAATTACTTATTTTGTCGTCAAACAAGAGAGCAAGCAGTAGAAGAATTTATCCATTTTGCCGACAATGTGATTCTCTTCCCTGGAGTAGATACACTGTGGCAGCTTCAGATAAAGAGCTTACAAGTCAAGTGTAACATGTGCACTTTGTGAATGGGACAGGGTAAGACTTGTGGGACAGAAGTCAGTCTTGCAGAACAGTGGATAGGCTAAGGTTACTTTATCAGAATGCAGTCAAATATGAGATAAAATGTTGGTGGCATAGACTATCTAGGAAAAAAAACATGAAGGAAGCAGATGTTAGTGGTCAATTCCTGTCCAATAAATGTTGTGTTTGAATCCAGCCCTGTCAAGCACAAGTAGTTGTGTAAAACTATGTCATTATTATTGGTATAGTCCTGGAATTGTTCACCACAAGATTAGTTTTACTTAGAACCTCAAATAAATTCTAATAACTACATTCCCTCACTGTTTGTCATGTGAATTATCCAAGTCTTTAAAAAAATTTGGATAAAATTTCCTCAAATTTGATCTACTATTTCAGCACATGTTCCTATACAATTCTAGTCCTATAAAAATACCTTCTGTTTGAACAATTTTAATTTGTGAACCGATTGTGAATGAATTCAAAAGACTGAGTTTATGTAAATTATCACTATTAATTCCCCAAACCATTCTTTTAATCAAGTTACTGATTTCATCTGTAATTAACAAAAGACCTAAAACAGAGAAAGTAGGAGCATGGAACGTGATGGTGAATGTGTTGACAAAGTTTGGGCAAAGCATACAACAAAGTTTGAATGGAGGGGCTTTATCGGCTTACATCGACTTTCTATTTCTTGCTGTTTATTTTGTTGTTTTTACATTTTTAACAGAGCAACTTGAAAGCTCTCTCCTTGTTGAGTAAAGTCAGCAGCCTTAAACTGTAGCTTACTGTAAAGAGCCAACAGACCACTCATGTAAAGTGTTATTTAATGATTTTATCTGCACTCCTCGTCAACTTTATGATTATTTATGTTTTCAATAATGTTGTTTAGCATTGTAACTGAATGCGTCTTTCCCTGCTAGCTAAAGCACTTTGAATTGTACGACTTGTGCTATACAAATAAACTTGTCTTGCCTTGACGGTGGCGGAGTGATACAATCATAGTGATGAGACGGTTGCGCTCTATAATGGCTCAGTATGGAAAACGGTAATGGAACTAATTCTTGAAAGAAAAACAAATGCGTGTGTTGAGAATAATTTAAGAAAAATACAGAAAAATATAAATACATTGTTGCTGCAAGTAACCTGCTTTATTAGAAACTTGAAATGAATAAGAATAATAACACAAAGAATAACTTCAAAGCAATTTTCTTTGGCTACAAACAACAACATGACTGACAGTTAATAACCAAAAACTGTCAGGCTGTCTCCTTCACTGTCTGGTCTTTGTAGTCTTTTTTGGAGACATTCCTGAGTGTGCATACTTAAGTTAAGCTATTTTCTTTAATCAACTTTGTGCCATTTAAATGTGTGAGTATGTACCCTAATTTGTGAGGAAGGTCACATTTTGTATATGCTTTTGCAGGGGCAGAGCTGAGTCGAGTGTTTGTTTGTTTTGGCTCGTTTATGATTGTAGTTATTTATTCATTGATGAGAACAATACTTTGGGTAAGACAGGCCAAATGACTGTGTAAACACATAATCAAGTTTCTCTATCTGTATAGTTGAGGTTATGTTGTATTTTTTATGCACTGAGGATTGTCCACACAAGTCAAAAAAAATTGCATAAAATGTATTGTCTTAGGGCAGACCTGGCAAACGTTAGTCTCAGTTAAAACTACTACTCCAAATATTCATCTTAATTTTATCAAATTTTAGTCTGATTAATAATTGCTAATATTTGGCACATATTTCACTTGTCTCAAGACATTTTGACCGTTTACAAGATATTTTAGCTTAATCACTGCAAAATGTGAAATAATCTTGTCAACAAGTAAAATTCCTAACAGAAAAATTAAAATCAGAATTTTAGCAAATCTGAAGACATTTTTGCATTACAATATTTTATTAATACTTGGATGTGTGTACTTGTCTCTAATATACCACAAAAAATAAACATTAAAATCAGATTTCAAGACATTTTAACAATGATAAATTTTATACTAATACAATAATTTGGTCCGGCTCTTTGCCACTAATCTGGATTTAAATATGGCCCTGGAGGAAAAATAATTGCCCACCCTTGTCTTAGGGTTATCTACATTACTTTTTCAGTGATACGAGATTTAGTTGAGGCCTTGTGGGGACATTTTTATATCGAGTTAACAGCTAAGTTCAGGTCTGAAGTTACACAAATGGGTAAGTTTAGGTCTATAGCTTATATTAGGAATTTGTTAATATCATAAATAATACCACACATTTGCATACACCAAATAAATTAACTGTAATAAATATGCAAAAAAATTGAATGACATGTGCGTGGTATCGACACACATCCTTGTGAGACTAGGCTGGATTCAACTTCATTTTGAGCTGTGAACACGACACTAAATGTGAGCGCTATAGAAGCTTGCCCATGAGCATGAAAGCCAGGACCACTGGTGAAGAAGGAAGGATTTAGCTCTTCTTCTGCAGCCTCTCACATAGACATCCAGGCACAGCTCTGATCCACTGTTTGGCACTTTATTAAGTCATCAGTGGGGCCTGTCAGTGGCACATCGGCTTACCTGCCCCCCACCAACATACCACCAGACAGACAGTTTGAGTTTGTGGGACTATGGCTCCTGTCGCTGCAAGGTATAAGAGAAGGAACAGTGGAGGTATAGAGAGCTAATCAAATGCAACGATGCCATGTGGGGGGCAGAGCGGCGTGACTTCTCATCAAGGACCACCCCGGGAGCAGAGGGAAGGTAGAGTACGGGAACGGAGTAAAGTCTTGTGTCAACAAAAATGACAGACAAACTTTGAATTCTGCAAGACAGGAGAACTGCTGTCTCGTATGCAAATGTTGGCTCAAAGTTAAAGCCCCTAAGTTTCGCCGAATTTTTAAGCAATGTTTTTCGCTCCATTGACTGTTTCTATTCCTTTGACAGTCAGTCCTATTTTGAATTAATAGGTAATTGAACAAATTTTCTCAGAAAGTTAGGTTGTAGGAGGGAAACAGAATGCTCCTGGTTAATGTGATTTGTGCGCTGAATTCTAACTTGAGAATATTACCAAGTCAACACTATCAGAATAACAATGTATAATGAGCTAGCTCCATTTATTTTAGCACATTATTAAATTGCAAGCAACATGCTTTTAGACATGTGCAAAGAAATAATTACTTGCCCATCACCAGGTGCAGACAAAATGAGAGAACCTTTTTTGTTTCTGCAAAAAGGAAATATAATTGATCAGCTGCACAATAAGAGAATAATAGTTCAAAATCAAGATAAAGAACTATTTCAAAACTATTCAAACCGTTAACTTGAATATTAAATTTGAATATTTAGTGCAACTATCAGAAATCTAAAGTAGATGCTTCTGATTTTCCCAAACCCATTTTCAGTGTAAATATTCATCACCATCATCATCTCTCATCAGCCTTATGTGATCATTTCCATAACCTTCCTCTGGCTACGTATCATCACTAAGACTTATCCAGTAGCTGCTGTCAGCGAGACTTCTCAAATCACAGCAGTACATTTGCACAGCTCCAGGCATAGTTACACGAGCTAACTCAATTTTGAAGTGCTTCAGCAGCCGTAATCTTATGTGGTGTTTCAATTATTCTATCATTAACATATCCGCACCGGAGTTGAGTGATGGCATTCTTAAAAGTTATGCACAAACTTAGTCGAGATTTGCTTTGTTCCAAGTGCTAAATATGAGCATGCACCCAAACGGTCAGAGCAGGAGATGAGATGAGGCGCAGAAGGCATGGATGCTAGGAGGGCCAGCAGATTAGCAGTGCCGCACAAGCCAAGCGTTCTGTGCCCTAAATGATGGTTCTCTGTTTGATGCACTTCCAACAAAAACTTCACTGAATCAATAAAACTTTGTTAAAACAGCCATGAAATGTAAAACTTTTGGTTAAGTTGTAATGTGGACCATTAAGCTTACTGTACTTAAAAAAATGGATTCAGGCAACTACATTGTTTAGTTACTTAGATGAAGCTACTTAGATTCTACAAATTCAAATATGGATGAGGAAACCACCTGGCAAAATGTCTTCTTTCTTAAACTTTTGTGTACTTTTGACATAATTCAATCTTCTGTTGTTATGGAACCTACCTTGACCACCCAGGGATTAATATAAATTTGTGTTGATAAACACATACTGTAATTTAAATAACACCATTTGGTGTTTCTGTATTCTTCCAGAGAGTAAATATACTTTGGAACACAATGTCTTGTTTAGTAGATTCCTTTACAACAAAAGTGGTCAGACTTAGATGAAGGACTGTAGAGTTTTAATTACCGTCTGTAAAATTGAGCAGCGAAATGCCATTGTCAAACACTGAAGGCGTATCCGGGTGACAGTAGTAGCTGTCATTTCTGTAGCAGATAACATGGGGGCTACACACAGACAATTTGTTCGGCTGAGTGACTGACACCAGGCGGGACAGAATCAAATCGAGATGTGGCATTTAAGGCAGCCACACACATACAGCCCTTTTTTAAAGGACATTTAGCTCAAAGTAAAATATCAGTGAGATTGAAAAAGCAGGTTTTGGCAAACCTTGCCATAGGGCTTTTCAGGTGAGTTAACATTAAGCACTGTTCATTTTTCTGCACATGAATTTTTGCAAAACTTGTCAGCAGGCTTTTCAACTGTGAATGATTTATCTAGGGTACTGTGACCCGTAAGGGATGTGACATATGCATCAAAAGACTTCATCAGTAGAAGAGATATGTCTGTTTTTCTCAAAAGTGAAGTCAATTTGTCTCTGACAGGCTGCCTTCAGCCCGCTTTAGGCCCATAGTTGATGGAAGCGACCCTGATGACCCAGTCTTTTTCAGAAATGTTAATTGTTCAATATTATTACAACAAAGGTAACCCATGGAAGGAGAGATCACATCTAGCTAGAGTATCTCCGCTCATCTACAGTATTTCTCACAAACGTTATGAAGTAGAACGGGAAAGCCATTCACAAATAGAGAAGTTAATTACCTACAGTATGTTTAGTAATTGATTGTGTACCAATATGAGTTTAATGATGCTAAACTCTACCCACAACCATAATTTCAAACAACTGGTCAAATTGGTGGTGAGTGGCTTGACAAAAGGTGTTTGTGATCAGAAACAATCCACCCTGACATAACAACAAGACACTCAACATGACTGCAATTTGTTTAGTCAGTTTACTTTGACCTGGCAAACATTCTAAAAAAAGCTGATTTTGTGCTTAGTTTCACTTTGATGAGGTCTACACAAACTAAATATCTTTTACAGTGTATACATGCATTGGATTGCAAGCAATTAAAATCAATGAAAAGTATTTCCTGACCTTTTAATCAGTTCATCTCTCACTTGGCTGCTTTGACACAAGACTTTGACTATTTTCAACATGCTAAGTATGTGATATAAAAAGAATCATCTCAAAGTGAATACTTGGAGACAGCTCTTAGTCCTCAGCAGGTTTATTGTTCCCACTGAAATGCTGATTATTCATCTGCTTGTTTTGACTGATGTTGTGTCCACTCCTACCTCCTTCTGCTCTTATTTCAAACGCTGCATAAATGTGCCTTTGTCATTTAAACTAATATGTACTGAGCATTCAATAAAAGCTCCATCTCTCAAACAAAACCACATCCTAAATGCTCCACCGTCATCTGCTTTCATCTCCTCACTCCACACTCCCAAACTACATAAATGCATTATTGATTACATGTGATCTTGACCTTAAAAGAGTAAACAAAGAAGGTCTAATAGGCTCCGGACAGTGCTTTGGAACAGGCTGGACCACGCTGTCGTTTTAAAGATGCCCTCGCCTCTTGCCCACGGCCACCAGTCCTGACACTTTTCCAATAGGTAATACACTGTTTTTCCCCACAGGCCATTAGCAGCACGGCGCACTGTGCAGACCGTAGTCCAGCACTGTGTTTCTAACTTGGTCTGTAAGTCTTTAACCTTGCTTTATCGAGTGGCCACAGGAGTAAAGTTTCAAAAGGCAAGATGATTTTAACTTGTTTTTTTACACTTTGAAGAATAAAATGTTCCTTTTTGTGCTGCGCAAACCTTTCGCTATCAAACTCCACTGTAGCAGTAGAATCATCAGCTGTGTCTTTACAACAAGAGTGTCCACTGAGAGCCACATTTTAAAACATATAAGGAGCCACAAACACTTGACATAGTAGACATAAAGCTCAAACTTTTCTTAGCAATAGATTGAACAAGTTTTGTTTTTTCTAAATAAGCTGTTTTTGACCTAAATCCATAATACAAAGCTGTCTTTACTTATAGCCACAATATGGACATTTACTTTGACTAGGCAGCCTCTTGTATTTCTTTCTATGGAAAAGCAGTGCCTTTACATATTTTTGTCACATTATGGCCGAACACCATTGTCAAAGTATGGCTATCATTTTAAATTTTGACTGAATTGTGTAGACAGTTGCATGGTGCACCTTAAGAATAACTTTTAACTTTTCTAATTAAACTGAATATTAAAATTTGCTTTTAATGTTGCAGTCACCTTTCAAAATAGAAAAAAAAAAAAAAAAACTGCATTGCACACTCAAATGGCAGATGTCCAAAACGTTTTATTTTTCAGTTAAATCATTATCCAGACTGTGATGTTTTTTGTTTGTTTTTTTTCTATAAAATTTATAAAGACTTATAATGGGCTAAACCTAAACTTTTTTATGTTATGCAAGACCCAAGTCATGTCATCCAGGCCCAGACTAGTGACATGAGCTATACTGATCTGCATATTAACCAAGGCAGACTTAAAATCTCATTCTTGTCCAGGACATTCAGTCATCAGAGGCCAAAACTACAAAGCTTCAGTTTCACAGAGTCCAAAGTTCAGCTAAAATTTGAACATATTTTGACGTGTACGAATTGGACATTTTGGCATATGCAGTAGCCTTTAGTCATACTTTAAAGAAATGGCATTAATTATTGAATTACCGGCAATGCAAATCCCATTGTCTACATGAGAACTCCTGTGGATGCCTCTGTGTGTATCCTGACAGCTCCACAGAGGTTATGTGTGGCTAGAAGTGTGTGCTGGTGTGCACTGAAGCGCTGAGTAATAATACTTGGCCTTTGCCACCAACAATTGCTAATGAGTGATAGCCGCTGGGTCCAATATGCTGTTTAGAGCTGCTAACATGTCGCTAACAGTGCTGTCAGACACATAGCACAGTGAGTGGCTGACACCACAATTAACACATGCATAATGACTGATCTTTTTCTCTACTATTTCTTTTGTTCTTTGACGGAGCGGAGATATATTGTTTTCTCTTCTGTGATTATTATTCAGCACTGTGTTTCATGTTCAAAGGTGCAGTTTTGCAGGTGATGTTTTCTTTTTCCATTGCCTATTGTGTAACTTTTATTATTGTTATTATTATTATTATTATTATTATAGCACTATTATTTGTATGTTCTTGTTGCATATGTTTTCTTACTGTGTGTGTGAGTGTGTGCATTTATTTCCCCCAAATTAATTTTTCTAAAGCTGGAGCTTCTTGTTTCCATGTAAATGTTTTTCCTGTGTTGTGTTTTTTCACAAAAAAAGAAAAGTGTAGTTTTAAGACCTGATGGTGTCATGACTGTGTGGGGGCTTCAAGATGTGGCTTTGAGAAGTAACTGTTCTTTTAGCTATACTTTATCCAACACTATTGCATTTGTAGCTCAGTCAAACATATTCCAAAGTCTGAATTAAACTGCATTGAATATGGAGAAGGCATCTGAATTCATCCCTAAAGAAAGGTACAAGGTATTTCTTTAACTTCATTTTTGCATATGAAAATGCTAAGAACTAAGTACCAACATTCTTCCAGCCCCTGTTTAGTCAGAGGAACTACCCTGTCCCTATGTTTGTGTTTACAAATGAGAGTATCTAGCTTTTGTATTGGAATCTCTATCACCTGGAACTTTTTAAAAAAGTAAGTGGGTTAGGAAAACAAAATTAGTTTTGTACCATCCCACATAAAACCGTAATGTACAGAATTTAAAACATCACTGAAATTAACACTATTCCAACTTATTTACAGATTTAAACGTGTATTTTGGAGGCTACTGCTTTTAAGTGATTTTTCTTTAGGAAAGGGAAAGCTTGTCTAAATGTGAGAATGTATAAAGTGTGGGCAGCATCCACAGTTCCTGCTCTGTGGAAAGAAGTCTACAATGCAGTGGAACTAAAAAAAAATACTAAGAACTGCTCTTAAACTTCAAAAATGTGCATTTGTTTTTCAAATGCATTATATTAAAATTTCTCTAGTGATGCATCCAAAAAGCATCACTATAGAAAATACTCTTCACTAGCTGTTCTGATGTCTGACAAATTATTTGAACAGATTAATTCAAGATGCATTGACATATATTATGTAATTGCATTGGGTTCAATATGAAACTGCCATTTATCAGTGCAGTCAGGAGTTTTCACAAAAACACAAGATCATTATATTCAACTATAGTCTTGTTTATTATTTTGCTCTCTCTCTCTCCACACTGTGCAATCAAACAGCTCCTAAAAGCACCCAGCTCATTTTTCCAATATAAGCCCCTGTGAAACATGACAATTTCATTTTAACAACTTTGATAAGAACCGGCATAAAAGACTGCTGTGACATTTATTCAGAATTGAGCTAGAGATGAGACAAACATAAATTGATTTTCTACATTTTTAGGCTTCAGTTATTGCTGCTGGAGTCTTTTAATTGGAAATAAAATTGGGAGGAAGGAACGGAATAGAACAAACTAATCAGAATCAGAAGTATAGAGGTACATTGTGATGCAGAGCTCTGTGCTGAGGAGGCTGGTAGATGGAGGAGACAAGGGACAGAGTGGCATTGAGATGGGAATGTGAGATGTCATGGTCAGGCCAGTGGTCAAGTGATTCACATCAGATCCACTCACATAAACATTCTACATGCACACAGACATAAGCACTTATGTTTGGAGGACTTCAGTTGCAGCAGGACATGTTTTGCTGTTCCTGCTCTGTTCCTGTTTTGCTAACATTTGTTATGTGTTCACTTGAAGCACAAATTCTATTTATTTGTGGATTTTTTGTTTTTGTTTTCCTTTCTGCCATTTTATGTATTAAAAAGCATAGTAGAAATGCTCAATAAGTCTGACTGAGCATGTATTTAAAACAGTGTAGAAGAGAGCTATAACGACATCAAATTATCTGAATCTGGGAATTTAGGACCAGCGTTTTCTGAGGCTCAGAGTGGAAAAAAATGATCTCACATGTTTTTTATTCAGACCACTTTATCAGTAAAATGTATTTACCCTAGACTTGTTTTGGCAGCTATTGGTGGTGAGCCATCTTCAGAAACGTTAGAAATATTTTGACTATATGTCACAAAACCATCTTGTTCATTATTTCAACAACAAAAAAGACTAATCATAAAAAATAAGCCATACTATTTTGTACTAGATTTGTAACTGTACACGGAGTAAAGTCAGTAATGCTTCATAACTGTAGCTTTAAAAAGTTTTAGAATATTCAATCAAAGTTAGCTAACTTTAAAATAAGCGCATTTAAATTTACTTTGTCGTTTGAACCCATCTTCTCAGGAAATGTAGCTGCAAAGAAGAAATCCATAAATTAGCACCTTTTATTTCTTTTTATGTAGACTTGTCTATTTGCAAAGATGGTTAAACAACTGGTATGAGGCATAAAGACAATGAAACAGCGTGAGGCACAATACTGTAGACAAGACGAGATTGCATTTTATCATAATCATCTTTATAATGAGCTGCTTTATTGTCATTTCCTGTGCATTACAAATAGGTTCCTGACAAATCATCAACACAGTTTTCTGTTATTCTTCACTGTTAAATAAGCTAACCTATTTCGGTGGCAGCTTTCTTGACAAGCAAATGAAATCTCCACATGATCTTGTCCAATCCTAACACACTAAATATTCTTACACAAATCCAAACACTTCTCATCGTCACTTTTTGCTTAGTGCATACGATGGTGCAGACATGGCCAAGATTTTGATTAAGACTGTCGAGCTGCACTACAACCCTTGGAGGAAAGTTGCAATAAAACACAAAGCCAGACACAATATTACAGTGGTTTAGAAGAGGTGTGACTTCCCCAAACACTTCCAAAACAAATGTACAACAACACAACTTACCAAGGACATCGGGTTCAATCAGGCACAAGTCTATAAAGACTGGAATGTTGTATTGTTTAGTAATTATAATGATATGTATGATGACAGTGATGTATGAATCTGTTTATCTAAAACATTTAACAGTCCAGCAGATGGTGCAACGTTAAGGGTAAAAAAAAATGACTCGCTACTGATGCGGAAATTTGCGTAACAGAGAATAACTTGAATCTACCGTTGATGTTGAAACAGTGTGTTACATTTAGAAATTCCCAAAAATCAGCATCAATAAACACAACACAGGTCTTCAAAAATGGGTAAGAAAAGTGATCAGCCACCTTGTGATGTCATCAAGTATAGTTTCAAAGCTAACAGTATTTTTAGCCCCATGTTTACTGATTTATTGCACAATTTTGTGTAGTGTTTTGAAGATTTTGTTCATTTTTGTTCAATTATTAAGTAAATTGGGCTTATGCGTAACGTCTTGTGCTGATTCAGTTGCCGCAGACCCTTCGCCTACCGCCTCCACTCCAGTCTGCCTCGCTGGGCTGCGTAGCCCCAAGAAGCTCAAAAACAACATGCGTCAAAAACAGGAGTTTGTGATATAAAAGTCTTAACTGAAGATCAAATAATTATATCAGGAGCGCTGATGTTTTGCTCCTCTGCTGAGGACAAATTCAATTGTGTGTTTTCTGTCCATGTGTCAGCAACATATGTAGTTAACAGTCTGCTGTGGCCAAACATCAAAGAAACTTTATGTAAAACTACAAACTTTTGTAGTTGATAAAAAAAAAAAAAGTCCATGCAGAGTGACTTTACTTTGTAAATACGACATAGTTCACTTTCTTTTCCTGTTTGGGGCGTTCTGATCCGCGGAGCTTGACTTGGCCGGACCTGACAGGACTCGGACAGAGAAGAAAAAAGCCTTGATCCGTATTTTGGTTGACAACAGCTCTGCGCAGCTACTCTAGCAGTCGGAACAGAGCGGGACGGAGCTGGATGTAGTGGGATTAGCGTGTTAAAGTCTCTGATTGATCTAGGTCGCTACATCTGGTGGTGTAGTTGCCACAGTGACAAAGTTGTTAATGTGGCCCTTACACAACTTTACAAGTCTACTAAAACATAAACAAGGTCAGGATTACTCAAAGTTATGACACAATCAAGCTTGAAATTAAATATGTAGTAGATAAGTTGAATACTACAAATCCCTATTTTACTTTCAGGCCAACAAACATTAACTTTTTACAGTTCCAATAAAACTCCACATTGTGACAAAAATATAGCTTTTTTCAAACCTTAAATGCTGTTTACTTTTGCATGAGTTTTCACCGACTAAATCAATTAACTGATGTCTGCTTCTCTAAATGAGCACATTGTTTACTGCGCACACAAACAGTCTTCTTCTTTGTCTCACTTTTAATAAAGCCACACTGTGCCCTGGAGAATTCAGTTTAAACAGTCAAATCTGGCTTTTTTAGCAGCAGCGAGCAGACACATACACACATATACACACACAAGCACCTATCACAGAGACAAAGCCCGCGCTCTCACCAAGATATTCACTCAAATCCAACTTCAGACACTTGTCGTCCATTCTGTAGCAGCCCAAATCACATCCCCACACTGTCTGCTCAACAGTTATACTCATATTTTCAACACAGCAACACTTTTAACGTCCTCGCTAACAACCAATTGCTCCCAAAAGTATATGTCTACGAAATAACACAAACATGCATTATTCAGAGCAAGTCAAACGCATAAATACATTGAAAAGTGTGGAAAAACAAGCCTTGGTGGAGCATTAGTGTGGATATGGGTGCATGTACGGAGATTGTTTGGAATTTTAAAATGTGATCATGGAGGTCTAAAAGTGTTTCACAGCCTTGGTAGAAGTTTAAGCCAAATAAAATCACGGTAGATCTGGGGATTTTGATTGAATTAACACAGATAAAACTCAAGCAAATTAGAATTGGAGTGCATGACAATGAGGCGAGAAAAAATGGAACACAATATTCAACCTATGTCAGGTAGGCCATTAATTTAAAGACCCACCATGTAACTTTTAAACATGTTTTTCACTTTTCATCGTTGCAACCATACTGGGAAAACTTCGATAATAAATCAGAACATGTATTAACCTTTAAAAAAAAAAAGAATGAAAATGAACATTTTGAGGTGGTACATTTCAGCTTTCTAAAAGATGTTACATGTGCATTGTCATTGTCCAATAGTAATACGGTGCAAAACACTCACAAATACCATATACTGTTTTCAGTTAAAACTGCCATTTACCACCTGGGTAAGTATTTGAGGAAGGTTATGTGGTCACAAAATTCTTGTGAGAACATTGAAAATTCTCTTCTCCCAAGCTTGATGTCATCCAACTAGAATTATTTTTTCCCCACAACTTCTTTTTATTCCTATAAAACTACAATTTATATTTGCAACAAGTTTTCCTGATACAGTTCAAATATGAAAAAACAATAAAAATAGGTCTATGCTTTTTAATTAGAGATGCAGCAAGCTTTTTCTGCTCGATACTTTGGCAATATCCGACACCCAATATCAACTGACTCTAGAGGACACTTTTTTATCTCAAAACTTAAGAAAACTGGTCATTTAATGTTATGTTTGTTATTTATTGTACCAGTGACAACATAACATAAAATTTCAAACATTATGAGATATTCTGGAACAACATCAGCCTGTAAACAAGTCCTATTATCTCAGTTAAAGGCACAGTCAGGTATTGGCTGGACCGATATCATGGGACCGATACCTGACCTACCAGCATTTCATTATTGGCACCATATTCGATCCCCTCCTTGATTTTAATACCACAAGAATGATTAGATCTATTCATAGACCACTTTGGACAAGTCTCCCAGGAAAAAGCACCAGAGCTAAGCAGAAAAGTTGCATAAAGCATTTTAAATTCAAATCTTAAAATGGATAGTATTTATTTTTGGTGATAATATATACTTCTGTATTTGCAAGTAGATAAATACAACAGTCATATAACAAACATTACAAGGCAATTCAGAAAAAAAAAAAGTGACACAGTGCAATAATTGTCTGGGTTTGACTACAAATCACTTTTACTGTTGTAGTTTCATGTACCACTGAACATTATAGTGGTTTAATTGCTTTAAGTATGTTGTAGCAATTTCAGCTTTGAGCAGAAACTGTAGACATAGTACGAGAGGTTAGAGATGTGAGAAACAAATGTGGTGCAAACTGCAGCAGTGCTCTTTATCCATCCTCCTCCTCCTCCTCCTATGTGAGCGCAGTTAACAAGGAGACAGTATATTTTTCAATCTGTTGGTGTGCGCGTGCCCCCAGTGTGTTTATACTTCACTGAATATGCCTATAACTACAGTATCAGCTCCCTACAGTAGACACAGTGTGCCTGGCAGCCTGTGCATGGCATCGCTATGAATACCAAGTACCAGTCAATGCCCTGGGGAAATAAAAAGCACGGAAAGTGGAGTTATTTACAATGACCTCTCGGCCCGTGCGTACTATGTGTGTGTGTGTGCATAAATGCGTTTAGCAATCAGCCACAGCTACGAGATGACTCTGTGTGTGTGATACAAAAACGGTGGAAATGGGCAAATTTGGTGTGAAAGTTTTGTGAGGCAAATGGAAAGAGGAGGAGACTTTGACAGAGTTGTTTGCAGGGCTAAATGAAGAGGCGGGAGGGAGAGATGCAATGTGGAGGAGAGGGGGATAACGTTGTAGAACAAGGGAAGAGAGTAAGGTAAGGTACAAGAAAAAATAGATCTAGATTATAAAAGAGTAGGAGTGGGACGAGATCTTGTGTAGTGAGAAGGGTCATGAAAGGGTTGAGTGGTGTGTTGTGAGAAGCTGCAGTCAATAGTCTCCTTCAAAAAAGATTTATACATTCTGACAGAGAACAGTCTAAGCTATGCCCCACTTTTTATTTCATAGTGATAAGATCAATATTGAAAAACATAATAAGTTCCAAACTTATAAAAAAGATCGCCAAAAAAGTATAGTCAAACACATATTTCTATCACATATCGTCTAATTCATCTGTGGACAGGCAGGAATAGCACTTTTTTTACCTTAAACATTGCTTAAAATGTATCCCTAAGAGATATTTGGGCTGACTGCATCTATACTCCTTCTCATCATCCTCGTTAGCAGGGAAAAAAGGGGTGAGCCTGAGCATCACAGAAATGATTAAACTCATATCACTTAAAAAATAAGAAAAAGTGACATGACGAAATGTCAATAAAAAAATTCAATAACTTAATTTTAAAATTAGTTTTGCTAAATTCTGAATTGAAACAATTCTTTGTGTCACATCATAAGCAAATTCTACAAAAGTGCTATAAGAACAGAACAGTAGCAGAAGAATTTATATAAACGGCTATGCTCCACTGCTATGCAGTTAAAAATTTTGTAGTTGAAAAGTTAACCTGTAACTAATACTTTATTGAACTCCATTTGGTAGCTGGTAACCAGTTTGCACTGGGCAAATCTAAAGAGACCCATTGTCATAATTACAGCCAGTTACAGGTCAGGAATACTTACCTTCCCCATAAAAAAGTAGATATTTTTAATACTGCAGAAAAAATACAGCATTGATATTTATTTTTTATCCACAATGTAGAAAAAAAGTAAAAGTATTGTATCTTAGCTGTAAAAATGATTTTGAGTATAATTATCTCTAAATCAGTGTCAGATTTAGAGGAATTGTATTTTCAAACTGCTCATTATGTTAGATACAAGTGTCCTACAAATACTAAGTCATTGCTCAGCTCAGTAGTTTCAGCCTTAAAGCTGCAGTCCAGGTTCATAAGTGTAAATTATATGAATTTAATTATGCCGATACATGTCCTGTAACGTATCTCGATACACCTCCCTGTAACGAGACACGTATTGCCAATGAGCTTGTCACAATATATCCCCGTATCGATACATTGAGTACAACCCTAACTTGCACATTTTTTTAAGTTGTAGTTTCAAGAGGAAAAACAAGAATTAACATTCTAAGAAAGTTTCTAAGCTGCTTTGGATCTTTGTAAAGAAAAAGTGCTAATCATCAAGCTATTCTGATATCTAAGCCATACCATTTCATCTGAATCCAGCCATATATGAACTTTCTATAATAATTATTTCAAAGAACGTCAGCAGCAGTGAGTTCCATTAGTGTCTGATGAGCCGAAGCCCAAGGTCTTTGCCTCTTTTCCTGTTCAGTGACTGCCCATGTCAAATAAAAGCCAGCTTTGAAAATATGAATACCTGCCAAGATTACGCCCCTCAAAACGCTTCTGCTGTCACACAAGTTCTTAAGTTCAAGTCGACATGTCACCTCTCCATTTTTATCCCTATCTGTAAATGAAAAGAGATTCTAAAATTGCATGTAGTGAAAGAATTCTGAATGGTGAATTATTATGTTTTCGCAATCCTGTCAGAAAATGAGCACATAAGCAGAACAAAAAAATCAATGAGAAATATCAAAAAGCTATTCAAATATTTCTACTTGTCACAACAGTTGCTTTTGACCTTTACCTGTATGAATGCAAGCTGTCAATCCTACGCTCCACTTCAGTCTACTCCTTCATAAAACACAATGAGAGCAGTAGGGGGACAAAAAGCCATGGAATTGATGGGGAAAATGGTGCACGGTTATCTGTATGTGTCACAGGGGGGGCACGCAGCACGACATCGCAGCTACAAAAGATGGACAATAAGTCAGAATAAGTGGAGAACCGAAGAACAGGCAGGTTGCTTTCATCTCTCCGCTCCGTATTGTACTTCCAGAGGGTCTGCGGGAAGCTTCCTGAGATCCCTGCCCAAGCCATATGAAGGGATAAATCAGGGCTGTACTGGGACACCTTAACGCCACCACTATACACATCAAAGTCAGACCTTGACCCAGTGGGAGAAGGGTTTTTCAAGGAGTGCTGTCGATCATTAAAAGTCATCTTTGCAACCACATATGGAGATGACGAGATCCATGTGGTTCATTGACCAACCAATTGTAATATTATGAGCAGCTCAAGGTTGGTGTTATAATGGTGGATATCCCCAAGGTCTGGACATTATTAGAGGTGCAAAGGAGGATGTGGTGTCATGTTAGCAGCAGCGGACGGTAGGCCTTGACCCATGTCAAGGTCGTAAAAAATGTTTATGGGCATCTTCCTGACTCAAGACATTAACGGCTGGGTCAGAATGTTCAAGTGTCAGTGAATGTGTTCGACACAAGCTCAGTCATAAAATATGTAATAGATAATTTGTAAAAGGCATCAGCACATAATGTCGCAAGATAGTTACTACCCCAATCATGATGTGCGTCCCTGATTGGCTGATTAATCTGTCAATCACGCCCATTGACATTTGAAAAAGAAACACTTTGGCCAGACGATATATTTTTAATACATTTGTTTTAGAGGGATTATTTGTTTATCAATACCGGAGATGCACACACTTGGTATGTAGAAAGAGCTGCTGCTGATTGATACAAGCTGTAGCAACAACTTGAGCCAGGGTTGTTGTCACCAACAAAGAGTTTGTCACTGTGCAAAACTGCAAAAACAAAAGTTATACTGCTAATTCAACATTTGTGAATGAAATTTCACCCTACGATCCTTAAAAAAAATCAGGTGAGTGAAAAAACGTCGAGAAAAACACTGTCCAAGCTTCAGGAGCCAGACGTCTGTCAGACTGGTTCATACCTGATCAAAACAGCTAACTCTTGTCCTGTTTTGTTGTTTTATTTATTAATTTTTTGACAGGGACAGTGTACATTAATAAACATTACTGTAAAATGCACCAGATTAGCCAAATGGCTTTTTTTCATCCGTTGTCCCTGGACAGCTGTTCAAATGGTCTCCCTAAAGAAAAACATGAATTAAGTCACAATTGAACATGATATAGCAGTGAAAGGTATACAAATGCTTAAATAACAAATGCTTAATCAAAGAGGTTTCCCAGTCAAACTGTCAAAGACAAGAGTCTTTCTGCATGGGGCCTGCACAGTAGAGCTGAAAGTGACGTCGAATGGTAATGCCTCTATATATTGTATGGTATTTCCAGGCAAATGACTGATGGTAGCTTGACTTAAATGACCCTCATGACCTGGTGACATGGACTTACTTGTGACTTGCACAAATATGATTTTTTTTTGACTGAACATTTGATATTTTTATTGCAAATCCCTGTTAGCACATGCTGTAATTCTGCTACTGTCAGATTCATTTCAGAGAAGTCGTAATTGGCATGAGGTTATGAAAAGTTTGTTCTTGAAGAGCAAACATAATGGTAATCCTTTTATTATTATTTTTGAACACTTGCATAAAATGTAGCTAAGTGTACTCTTCCAAACTCTCTAGATTTATTGCTCATACATATTTCTTTAAAAGACTCCCAGATCATGGTTTTAGCATCCTAACAAACAAAAGAAGCCCTCTCTCCACACACAGACACTCCACTTGTTGCACTCTGGAGAAAAGAAGTTTCACAAGAAAGAAAAGTCCTTGTTCCACCAGAGTGGCCAGACAAGATGAGCTGTGGTCTACGCTTCAAGGAGCTACGTCGTATTTACAACCATCCTCCAAGTTCAATATTAGAAGTAGAAGTACAAACCCATAGACTCTCACTGGCCGCGTACCTCGCCTTCTCCCTGATCAAAAGTGCATTCTCACCTATTCTCTTTTTCATAGCTCAGTAGTTTTGCCTCTGTGCGTTAACAGACATTTCTGCTGGGTCAATTTAATGATTTTGATCAAATCCAGAGCAATTTTACTTTGAACCACTTGACCAGCAAAATTGCTACCTAGCCTATTTAGGAAAGCTGTAATTAGTGCTATAAAAAACTATAAAAATCAGGGCTGTTTCTGCGACTGAGTCACTCACACATCAGTAACATTGGCACTTCATAGGGGGCATATGTTCTAGAGATGTAGGGACAAAATTATGCAACTAATTGTCCATGCATTGACTATGAGGCCTAAAGCAGAGCCTATGCTGTTATCAGTGTTTATCCTTCGATTATATAGACAGAATGTGAAGAGGCCGGGATAAGAATCGACACACAGCAGGAAGAGGTCAAGCTACTCAGCTAGAGGAGATTGGCTTCCACTCTTCAGGTTGGAGGAGATGTGGTCTCTCGAGGGAGAGAGTTCAAGTATCTGGGTCTGGCTCGAGTGAGGACAGAGAAAAAGAAAATTGACATGATAAATCCACTGGTCAATAAAGCCTTAATTTTCATATTCTTAATAATCTGCTCTTACTTCCAGCATCATTTTATAAGCCCGTGTTAGTTGTTCCATTTCTGTTGCCTTCAGCTGTTGTGTTTTCTGAGATAACCTACTGAGAGAAGAGAGTCAAATGGAGATAACCAGGCTCTCTCTTCTGTGGCAATCTAAGTTCAGCATGGGGAGATTTACAACTGACAAACGGAGTTCAACAGTCTTGTCCAAGTGAATTTTCTATTCACTTTTCCCGTAGACTTTTTTTTA
The DNA here is from genome assembly GCA_038363315.1 of Mugilogobius chulae. Lineage (NCBI taxonomy): Eukaryota > Metazoa > Chordata > Actinopteri > Gobiiformes > Gobiidae > Mugilogobius > Mugilogobius chulae. The sequence goes on from CM076414.1 coordinate 27,912,472, forward strand.
TGAAATATTAAAAGACTACAAGAAAAAATACTAGCTAGACAAAATAATCCAAACCAATTTCGCCTGAGATGCTAATGCAGCAGAAATGTTCAAAGGCAGTCAGGTAAGGTAAGGTAATGTTTATTAAGGCACAATGGCAGAGATGCTTGTACCAGATTCTAGCTGTATAATTTTATTTATTTAAAAATGATATAGAAAATCTACCAATAACATCACAAATCTGTGAAATTCAGAGCAGTGTTTTCAGCAGAGAAAGAATGGTATCTCAAAGGCACAACTCCTGCTACGTTTTTGATGAGGAAGCAAAGATAGAACATGATTAAAAACTCCAAAAAGTTATTTTTGCATAACATGTGCCATTTAAAGTTCAGGTCCAACAAAAACGATCAAGTTTGAAACTCATCTCCGTGAGGCTATTATTTTACCAGTACTAACAATGTCTTATCAAAAATATATTGTGTCTTTATGACGCAGCACTAGTGTACAATGTTTAAAGGAATATTTGATCTTTTTCCCAATAGTTGAAATATATGAAACAAACAAACAAACAAACAAACAAACAAACAAACACACAATTAGACTTTGATCAGCTCACAAGTCATTATAGAAGATTTCTTTGATGTATAGCAAAGCTACCTATTCAACCCATGCCTCTAAAAACATAAAGATAATGGCATTTGGGTAAGATAAATGAACACCAAAGAGCAGTGAATGGCCTGACACGACTTTGTGACAACCACATGTTTGCTATTGGCCTCAGGAGACCCTTCTGCATTTGAATCTGGTAATTGGCGACTCTGTTTTATGACTAAGGTCCTGAGATAATAGCAGTGTTGAGGCAAATGAGGCTAAACGTGGGTTCTGGCTAATGGGAGTTCAAAAGAGAATGGTGATTTGGATATTACAAGTTTTTACTGTTAAAAGCTTAAGCGATTGTTGGACATGTTAATAAGTCAATTTGAATAAAGAGGAGGATTATTCTGCAGACGAGTGTGCTGGAGTAAGTGAAAATATGCTTAAAAAGGTATGGCAAGGTTGAGTAAGTTGCCAACTCATTGGTTTTGCCTACTTAAAAAATGCTTTGTAATCATATTTCTGTAATTACTTCACAGATCAAACATAGAATAGTATTTTTCAATGATTAGATTTTAGAAAGTTGCATAAAAGTTTTTTTTTTTTTCTTTTCTTTTTTTTCCGTCTTTGTCAAACGCAATTCTATTGATTTATAACAACCTTATACTATTGGTACACAGGAAAAGAATCCGAAAAATATATAATCTGTGAAGACGGAGAGGCCAGTAAAGCATTGGACAATAGAAAACGAGGTACCTCGCTAACTATTTGCCTGTTAATTTGTCAATCAAACCCAGTATTTCCCTAACTCATAAGCATGAAAGCACTAAACAGTTGCTAGATTTGTCTTTCCTTTGGAAAATCCTCCATACAACCTTGAAATAGATTTGTAGACCAGAGTGAGTTGAGCCATATCTGTACACTGACAGAAGCTAACCGCATGCTAACAACATAAACAAGACAGTGTCAACTAAGATTCATTTGAATACAAACATGAACATTATATCTGTGCAGGAGCAAAACTGTTACTTTGTTACAAAAATGGCCTATTGAAGTGGTTCATGTATTTAACTCAAACGATGTGATGGCTAAAAGGACTCTAATCCATAAGTTCGCTGAGCCAATCAACGTCTTCAAAAACCTTCCTTTACATTTGAAATTACAGCATCATGAAATTCTATATCAAAATGTATTTTTTTAATCTGTGTGGACTGCTGCAGGAAGATCCCATGTGCTTGTTTTTCTTAAAATGCTATGACATAGTTATCTTAAAATCTTGAGCACAGAATGTTCAGTACTAACTTGATCCACTTGTCATGCAGTAGTCATAATGACAGACTACTGCATCTTTGCCAAATGCAAAAGTAAAATGCCCCTAATCATAAACTCCACATTCTTAACAAAAAATACATGCTTCAGTTGTAATTTAGCAGCAGGCCATTTTTCACCTTTCTACTCAGCATGTGTTCCCATAACTGCATGAGTGCTTAGAAAAAACATGTTTGATAGCAATTTCCCTGCTGGTAAAAAGCACATATGCTCCTTTTAAAGCGATGAAAATTACTTTGCATTGCATTCACACCACCAACAAAACAGGCCAGCGCTTTATTGGGAGCCAGCTGAGACTTTTCTATTTCTTGGCCCGCTTCTTAAGACCACACGGGTGTTCAATACGACACCCTTATATCGTCCAAAAACACAAATGAACCAGTGCAATCAGGTGTGAAAGCACTATACAGTGGCCAAAGGAAAACGCAGTGGAATATTCCTCAGATTTTAATAGCTGCAAAATATTAAGAGGGTTATTTAAAAGTAATGCATAAAAACATATCACTACAGGATTAATTTTCAAGTCAAAATGCCAAAATAATCATGAGCCATTGCCAGCAAAAATAGCTTTAAAACACATTTCTAAAATATTGCACATGAATAAAGCAACTGTAGACTTTTTACCTTTAGTCATCTATCCAAAACATTTTCAGCCTTTCAGTTGTAGCTCTGACAGCCGAGAAATCAACACTTTAGAGGTTGAATTTGGAGTAAAAGTGAGGTTTGCCTGTGGGAGCTATCTAAGGCAGAGCAGCAGTGTGTCTGTGAAGTACCTGCCCCTGCTTTAACAAATGCTCAGTCAAAAAGGTGTCCAGTAAAAGGGGATAATCTGGCAGAGAAAACTTCTTTTGTCTGCTCTCCTGAGGACCAGATAAGACTCCGAGAGTTGATTTGAATTGGACATGACGGCTTCTCAGAACGCTGGCCAATTCACTTACCCCGCCATTCAAATAGAATGAGTCAAACCAGGCTGTGCACAAAAGCACCAATCCAGCCACCCACAGTATTCTTCAAGTTAAAAGTGCTGTGATTCCCCGCGCTCCTGCGCTCCTCTGCACGTACCACATTCCTCTCCTCACCGGTCCTCCATCACACCTGACAACTCTTCACAGACTGACCTGTCCAGACCCTGTGTGACGCTTAAATTTAGTGGAAAAAGAATCAGTACACGCCACTTGACTTCAGCTGGTCTTTTTCCATCTTTAAACTATCCATTGATGAATACAAATGGGTTAATGTTTCCCAATCCTGGTTGTAAAGAGCCCATGTATATTTTAACTGTATACATTAGTGGGATCTTTAGCTGAAAGTGAATTATGCTAATGTAAAACCTCTGGACTATTCTATTCAACATGACACATTGGCTTTTTTGTTGTTGTTATTCTGTCTGCAAATACCAATGATGGTTTTGTATGTAACATATCTCAGCCATGCACAATACAACAGTTTTTTTTTTCCAAAGCTCTGCCTTCATGTCCACTTCCACACAGATCACAGCAGCTGCTCAGTCCCTCATCCCTGTATCGAAGCCCTCAGTCAGAGCGCTGCCCATTGACTAGAGTCATTTGGCCTGCGTGGGAGCTTTTAGCAGGGCTGTAGCAATAAAAGCTAAGGTAAATAAACCGCCACACGACAGCTGGATAAGTATTTGGCACATACTTGACGATAATTGCTTGTATTGAGTTGACCGGGCAGTACAAATGCAAGCAGCTGAAAAAAAAAAAACACATGAAAAGAAGACAGCGGTGCAGAGTACACAGTGATCAGCATAAATGGTCATTTATAAGGTAACACTTCATACTACTACTTGCTAGTACTACTAATCTAAATACAGCATACTACACGTAATTCTATTATAAATTTTATTTTTCAAGCCCGATAGAGATTCAGAATTTCAATCATAAACCTCTAGTCCTTGCTGTCCATCAGGTTATGCACTGACATAATTTTATTACAAAAATGCTTAGCAACATTTAGAATGAGTAGCATTTTTTCAATGTATTTCTTTGTTGTCGTGGCAACGGCTTGAATTTGTTATCAAGTTTATTTTTCCTGTTTTAGCTGTTTATTGAACTCTTACAAGAGAAAATGTCCTTTCTCTCCATTAACTCTTATGCATCGTTGCCACTCAGCACTCACATTTAGAATGATGTGATGCCACCTGCATAACCTCTATACAGGTATCAAACCCACTGTTCTGCCAATTCAATGCAAAGCATAGCATAAAAGTATTATAATAAAATAACAAAAAACACACATTGTAAGGTCTGTGTGTTGAGTAAATTCCTTGGCGGACCACCTACTGCAGCTTACTTTTAGGTTAATAACTTTACCCTCGGCATTATGTTAAATAATCCCAACCTTGTTACAATGGGTGCCCTGACCTGAGCAAAATCTCATTTATTAGCAGCGGGTCACCACCAATTACACTTGTCTGTTCAAAGTGCAGCCAACAAAGGACAGGAAATACCATAATGATTCTTCATCACAGCTGCAATGCATTATGGGAAGTCTGCCAATGAATATACAGCAATACTATCATTAGATGTGTCATTATGAATATGTTGTACTTGTTTATTATGTGTGAGAGTCTGGGTCGCCGCAGTTGGTGCAGGTAATTGCAGGGCTGTTGATGGCCTTAGACCTCCCTACACTATTATTATTACACTTGTGTGCTTTGAGTCTGGGACATACAAAGAGATATGGGTTTAAAACACTGATTAAAACATGAAACAAAACATAATCTCCAAAGAAAATCTAAGTGAACGGGTCATTTCATCATGCAAAACGGTTGGCTAGTGTACTTTTTTACTTTTTGACACAGCAAATTTGAATTGTTCATATGTTCTGCTTTAAATAATCCTTAAATTGATTTATGTTAAGAAAAAAGACTACTTTTATGTTGCTCTAAAATGAAGAAGTAGAATTTTAGACACTTGACGTTATGATATTGGTTTATTCTACAGCCACAGCTGCCCTGTTCGTATACTATATTACTGTATATTCAATATCAAAATAAAAACAATATGTATGTAAATAAAAATATGAACAATGAACCAATCAAGTGCCTTCTTTCTCCAAGCTCCAGTCTAGATTGTAGAACTTCAAACTATTGAATTTGGCTCCCACCACAGTTTGGAGCACTTCTTACACTTCCACTCACACATAGGCGTGGTGTTTAGCCCAAGGACACACCAGTATGCACTAGGCACCAACCTACTAGGGATGGGACGTTGTCGCGAGATCAACATGTCACGATATGATTTTTTCCGTATAGGCTATTATGAATGGTCATGTTTTGTATCTTCGAACAACTCCAGTAAAAAGTCTCCTCTACACACAGACTTGCAGCGGACTTATTCTGACAGAAAAGAGTCTAAACTCTATCCCAGTTTTTATTTTGTGATGTTAGGACCAATATTGACAGAGATAATTAGTCCTAAACATGGTAAAAGTTAGCGGAAAAAATATCTAATATACTTGCGGACATTTAAACATAGTTTAAAATAGATCCACAAAGAGTTATTTTGGCTTATGTCATCAATAACTTTGTAAAACGTACGAAAGTCTCACTCCTTCTCTGTCAGATCAATTTCAGTCAAATGATTTAACTCATATCATTTAAATAATAAGAATACAAGGTGATAGACATAATAAAAGGTAAAGCTAAACTAAATAAATATTAAACAATAATAAACAATAAAAGTCAAATTTTGTAATTTGCCTTGGGGTTAGGGTTAAAATTCTGAATTGAAACAAAAAATGTGAATTATTTTAGAATTTCTTCTTCTCGATCTCATAGACCCAATCTTGTGGCTCATCTTGTCTTGTGAAAATTCTGTCTCGTCCCATCCCTACTAACTACCTCCAACTGTCAAGGGTCAATCAAAGAAATCTTCCCATCTCTATTTGTTATTAGTGCAGACAGTTAAATCTTTTATTTCAACATACTTTATTTATTTCATTTATTCCTAATGTCTATTTTTCTCCACTATGGCCTCCATCCTCCTCCTTCCTCTTTGAACACTCACCAAACTCTTTATTGGTGCCAGGTACTGTAATCAGAGCCCTGGAATCAGCATCGGACCCACACTGGCAGCTCAGGCTCCACTCTGAATGTACTAGGGCTATTTACCCAAGCTACTGCAGCGTTATGTTGGCAGGACCCCCCTCACGAGCTGGAACAGCCTGGCTATTCTAAAGAGTGGCAACGAGAGCCGTGCACCCACCGCAGGGCCTTGGGGAGAAGCACACTTTTTGTTTGGTGAGAGTGCAGGTGGCGCTTAAGCACTGGGAGAGCGGCCACATTGGAGAGACAATGGCTTGGACATAATGGGGACGTGTTTTATTATTGGAGGGATAAATGCAGGAAGAAAAGCGCCTGTTGTGTGAGGAAGAAGCCTAATATAAATCCATTTTCTTCACCATAATGGCCTGTTTAGTGAGGAAAATGGGATATTGCAGATTTGAACACTGGCAGGGGTTAGTTCCACTGCGAGACGCCAAACCAAACAGTATCAACTTAAGCCTAACTGCAGATTTGCTAATCAAATTTATTTAGGCAGGGCCTTAAATTGGAGGATTTTCAGTTTCCCATTTCAAATGAAAATGCAATCAGGAATTTTAACCAGTGATAAAATGCAAAAAAGACAAACCTAATAGCATTTGGAAAGTGAACAAAAGAGATAATAAGGAATATAGCTGATAGTATAATTTAGTTGAATGAGTCAAGTTGATGAGGTTTATGATTGGTTTTACTATTTATGAATACTTTTAAGATGTAAATGTTCATTTGGTGGGACAAGATCAAGACTTGTTGATGACATTTCACTTTCTGACTAAACCATGCAGACTACGAAGTGGCTGAATACAGTATTATATCTTTCCTTGACAATGTTTGTGCAATAATATGACAATTCATCATCAGAAAAACATACCTGCAGTTTTCATGCTTTAGGCTGAACATTTAAACTGTTAAACGAATAATTACGCTTGCAGGTGAGAAAAATATTCAAAAATCACTAGTATATAACTGCTGTATTAACTCAATAACATTTTTTTTACTTTGTCAGAGCTAAAGCTGTTGAACAAAAGCTTTCAAACTGTAATCTGGAACTTCAAACCAGATACATTTTTCAGCCTGTAAGATTAACTACATCTAGTTTTGATAAATGAACAAGGCTGAACATACCTGACATACTAAATCTTTACAGCGTCAGAACACGGCCCGCGATGTTATTACTGGTATTTCGACATAGCTTTATCTTTCATCTTCCCTCACAACAGAGTGAAAAAAGTGTAAATGTCACCAAATGAATGCTGTAAATATTATGCTCCGATCGACTGCTTTGAGCTTCAATGTTTACTCCGAATTGACTTAGCTATTGGGAGCATTTACAAAGTTGGTCAATAACGTGACTTGCAAACACAATATCAGAAACTTTCTCTCCAGCTTGTCTCTTCTGTCTACCGCACACCTCCACTGCCTGGCCTTTCTACAGCTCCCTGATTGAAGCCTAATGGAAGCTGCCAGCGCGGGTCAGATTACTTTCTGAAATATTGTACATTCACTGATCCTATACTGACATTGATCTTTCTCTGGATCAAAGGCACCAATTTCACCTCTCACAGCGCTCAATACAGCTAATGGTAACAGTTCATATAACAGGCGCTCACCCCTGCTCCACAGACCACGACATTAATGGCCTCCATATATTTCCAAAGATTTTGTGGCAATGCTCCGATAAACAAAACAATTACTTAAGGTGCCGGTAAAACACGCTGCCCACTTGTTCAAGCTAAATTAAAAGATTGTATTGAAATATCAGAGTCAAATGTGAGGTTGTGCGGCTGAATGTGGACTTTGTATTGCATGCAAACCCACGTCCACAAGCAATTATGAATGTTTTAATTAAATGTTTAAACAACAAGGGATTTTCTACAATACGTGGCAAGATCATTTTTGTCCAACTCAAAAATGAATGTAACAATGCAATTAACTTAAGAAGACACTGTGCAAACGCCTAACGTTTTGTTAGATTTCATTAAACCAGGGAGGACTCATTGTCTTTTCACTTGTAATTTAAATTTAATTACATAAAACAAAAAGACAGCATTTATAAGTGTTTTGAGGTTAATCAGAAAACAACAGAAAGAGCAAATCTACCAGTGTTAATGTTCACATCAAGAAATATTCAGATTATGACTCTGATAGTGAAAAAGCTAATGATTGTATGATTCTATGGATGTGCTTGGACTGTACAGTGTGTTTTTGGTTCTAAAGAAAGGGTAAAAACAAGTTTAAAGTTCATGAGATTATAATAATTGAAGTGATAAATATTTTACAGTATAACTATACTTCTTCATGGTCAGATGAATTATCCACCTGTTTCCCTTTTTTACCCAATTAGGAAGATAAAGCATTTTGCTTCTTTGTTTTTTTCTCATGAATAATATATATACGTTGGACTTTCTAACAGCAGGGCAGACTCGTATTTTTTGCCAATAAGTCTAAGACCTACTCTCACATATTTTAATCACTTTTTTATTCTTCAAAGACTCAAGGCATGTTTAAATCAAGAAACTACTCACCTATTATCCCACAAATAATACCAAGCACTGAGGGTGAGGTTGGTTAAAAGTCTATTGCTCTAGGACACAATAACATATTGTCCTGAGTAGGACTGGGCCATATTGACGAAAATATATATATATCTGTTATATTTTTTTTTTTTTTTTTTAATAGTTTGGAGTATCTTGATAAAGATATTCAGACCATATTTTATCAATCCAACTGAAACGTGCTTTAAAAAACGTCTTTAAAATATTTTGTTCATGTTAATAGGTTTGTCCCAATTATTAAAATTGTAATTTCAAACATTTTGACAAGACCCAAAACTTTTTGGTTACACCTTTTTGCTGCTGGATTCCCCAACCTCTTACCAGATAAATGTGAGAAGAAGCATTTTTTCTGTAAACGAAATACTGGATTATCAATCTTTGGATATCTTGAAAGCAACATTCACAATATTTTATCTAAAATTCGACATCCAGCTCTATTCCTGAGGTGAGCTACGATCAAGCCAATAATCTTTGAGCCATTAGATACGACTGTTTTGTCCAAGATGTTAATACCGAGAGCAAGATTTCAACCATTAGCCTTCAGAGTTCAGAGAACAGGCACTCTACCAACTGAGCTACTACTTCTTTATCTCTTTTTTATGCCCAAATCCTTTCAAATCAAATTGCCAAGTATAGAACACTCACAGCAAGACCTAAGTGCTAAAAATTCCATGCAACATTTACTCTTAAGAACTAAGGCAGGGGGACGTCTATATCAGGACTAAACCGGACTCAAACAATGACCAAACTAGGACAGGTGTGAAAGCTAAAAAGTTCTCCTTTATTGTTAATAGAATGTAGCAGCTCTGGCAGGCTAACTGAAATCATAAATGAATGAGAAGCAGAGACTTACAGCATGGCCCTTTGCGGAGAACCTTGATGCGTCGCTGGTTTTCGCACTGGGCTTTCTCCAGCTCGCACTCGTTGGTGTAGGTGGTGGAGTCGGAGCCGCAGACCGGAGTGACCAGAGAGGGGCACTCCACGTTCTTACACACGCACTCGGCCTTCGATGGGTCAGTCGGGTTGCGCTCGCACACTGCACCGAAGCCACACAGCATTCCTCTGCAGCCTGGAAAAGATATGAATTACAAAAAGATTAGATTTGAAATAATGTACACAAACTTGGAAGTCTTTTATGAGAAGATGTAGACGCAAAAATACATTGCATTGTTCTGTTTTTTCCCTTCAGGAATTAATAAAACGGTCTTATATTCTTTCTCTGAAATATTCAAAAATCATTCTTTTCATTTCCTTTTTTATTATTGTTCATTTCCTCGACATCCTTTCTGGTATAAAATGGCTAAGTAGCCCTATTGTCATTCTCATATCATCATAGATTTTTCCTTTTATCAGGATAAACACAATAATCAAGCAGATGGTTATAATGTCTATTTCAGTACTTATTAAAATGGCCAAGAAAGTTCTTCAACATTGATTTAAAAAACTATATTCAATAAAAAGCTTGGCACTAAGAAAAAAATAATATTACATTTTTGCTAAATGTAGTCTACGCTGTCACTTGAACTCATAACTACTTTTTACTCTTGGCTGGGATAATCATGCACCACAATTTTGCCACTGCACAGGCCAGTAAACACCACATTTCACTGTATTAATTAAATGCATTTCTAATAGACCCAAGTGAGCTAATTATAGACTCGATTTTGTTCCGTTTTCTCCCGCAGTGTCCTTAGTAAAGTTTTAATGACTGACTTTAGCTGCACTAAAAGTTCCCTTGTATCAGCAGACAGGCACAGTTCAACACCGCCAGTGCATCAGGGATTAGCAGTGATCCTAGCGCGCAAAGCAAACAGATGCCGTCAATTCATTCAAGGGAGAATTTGTCCAGCGAGGCATAGTCACTCACTCCCCTCACCGCCTGCTGTGTCTATTGAAAACATTGGCTCCGATGTAAGATTTAGAGGAGAGAAAAAAATATACTCCACGAAAATCAATGCAGGCGACTGTGGACAGTTCGTTTTATCCCTGGAAGAGATAGTAGACTTTGAAAACATCAATGTGATCCACCGTCCAGGAAGAAAACACAAGGTTAGTGAAACATCGTAAGCCGCCACGCACACCACTCTAAGACTCTGAGCCTGCTCTTCCCACTGCGTCTGCGACTTTGATCAGGTGTGAAACAGCAAATACCAAACTTTGTGTAACATTGCTCAAACGGCCTGCATCGGAGAAAGTAGTGTCCAAAGTTGTTGCTGAGGCCAACCATAAAGTTAGTAGGATAGCCATTCAATATGATTACTCTATGATAATCAGTCAAAGTAATAAAAAGGGTGAGATGTTTTTATTTGCATAATAATCTACAAAATATGAAGCAGGAAATGCATAGTTCCAAGAGAACTAAATTGAAGCTCTGATATTTTTGGGTGAAGTTGGCTTCCAAAAAGAGAAAAGCTTTTCAAATTTCCACAACGCCTTGTAAGAGTTAGTTAAAACAATGCCACACAGAGACAGGTCTTAACTATATACAAGTAGGAACAGAAGTAGACTGAAGCGGTCTTTAATGCACACTTTAGAGCTACGCTGATATTTTTTCATCGGTGTGCAGTCACATGACTCACAGTGAGTAGTAAAGTAAGTCTGAACTGAGTGTATTATCAAATGTGGGACTATAGTGACAGACGGTGAACATTAGACTTCAGCTATGTTTCTGATTACACATGTTCCTGAGAATTTGGGTTTATTTATGGCACATTTATTATTTTAATAGAAATAAGGACAGTAAAAAATATTGTTAATCTGCAGAATGTGATTTTTGCCCTGCCAGATGATCACATCATCACATTCTAGTATTTGAAAGATAAATAATGAGCTATAATGATCACTGTTTAATAAAACGTTCCCCACTTGGAAAAATTGAGTGCAGGTAGAATTATTTCTCATTCTTCATACATTGATTGAAAAGTCAATATAGTAATTATTGTAAAAGGCTTATCACAAAGCAAAGTCTGACAGCAGAGGCAGGCCTGCTGGCAGCGCCATTTGAAGAGATGGCACACCTGATTGGAAATCTATGGCCTGGAGCATAACGCTCGAGCAAATATAGTCCTCTGAAGCAGGCCCATGCAGTCAGTGGATATACATGTTAGACACAGCTGCTCTTATCAGGGACTCCCAGGCCAGAGCTGGAGCAGGCACCATGTCCACTCAGACCAGTGAGCAGGTGGCATGTCCCACCGCTGGGCTAGTGACTGTGAAGAGTGGACAGACAGAGAGAGGAGAACCGAGGATTGGCATCAACATGTGCAGCTTACATGGACTTCTGACCACAAATTACTGTGTGTTTTTTCACCATTGCATTTCAATTTTGTTTTATACTTTGCTTCAAATTGAAAAAAGTCTAGTATATCTTTTCTACCACCAAATTATTTCGATTAATTATTGCAAACTGTTTACATCCTGACCATTTTACTTTCTGTTTGTTTTGAATGTCGGTATAACATCTTGCTAAGAGGCACAATAACATGGTTTAATGTGATGCTAACAAACACTGCGCGTTGTCTATTAAGTGCAGTTTAAACATTTGCAAAGGCATTCTACCATGTGCAAATTTCTACTTCTTCCATGCCGACACTCTGCAAGTATAATATAACAGTTTATTTTAAGTTACCACTATATCTCGAACCCCTGACAAATCTGGCAAGCACACAATACATTTTAATGTATGTCTCATTTAACTTTTTGCAGATTCTTTTTTCTAATCTCCTTTGTCGCACGCTGCTTGTTCGTGCGCCGCCTAAACCCCCCTCTGCACATTCTTCTCTGTGCGTGGACTGACAGGCGATGAGGCTGTTTTTGACTTGCCCAGTGTTCCCTGTGGGAGCGCCCTGACAGCTATACCTGAGCCGCTCTGTGTTGTGGCAGAATCACGCCCGGTGGAGGGGGGAGAGGGGTATGTTACAGAGCACATCTGTATTCTGTCTTGGAGGTAGTAGAAGCAGGCAGCATTACGCACACGCACACATCGGTGACACAGGTGTGGGGAGCATGAAGGCCCAGTCCTGTGGTGACAGAAGGTGCACGAGATCAATGAGTCGCATGTGTACGGGGAAGGAAAAGGGGAAAGCTACAGGGCTAAGTATGTGGTTCAATAACATCTTTTGTTACAGAACTGCTGTGACATCATTGTGCGACCTGCAGGATGATCTCTACCAGGTGTTTTTGTATGTAAATGCTGCAAGTCCCATTCGAGTCACACTATATTACACTATGTGCTCGTGATATTTGTCATACTAAACGAGATAACCAGTTATCTTATCTTTCAATTCGATTCAACCATCTTACGTACATTTAAAGCAAAGAGAGTGGAGTTTGTTGTACTGTAATGGCAAAGACAAAAATGCATGTACTGTTACAAAAAGAGAAATCACTTTACTGCAAAAACGTATTTCTAAATTTGCAATAATGTCATAAAATCTGAATTTTAAGACTTTTTTTTTCTTGTTAAGATGGTTGTACTTGATAAGACTAATGTATTTGACTTGTTTTGATGTGTTTCTACCTTGTTTAAGTAAATTTGGTTCTAATTCATGCCAAAATAATCAGGTGGTGTGCCGTGGAAAAAATGTAAGCAAAAAAAGTGTGATGTGGCTGGGAAAGACTAATCTAATCTGTTTAAAACAACTAAAATTAAAATAAATGTTCTGAATTCTAGTAGCTGTAACCATGTGGGGATAAACACTAATGACAGTGTAATAGGAAGCAAATATTTTGATGTGTTTTTGACCAAAACACATTGATTACTAAAAAAGAAGATTGCTATATTTCACCCACACATTGGTACAAACACACATAAAAATACACTATGCAACTGTAATAATCCCAATCCAATAAAACACAAATTGCCTAGAATGCATAATGTGATACCTAAAGTTAAACAAAACGATCTATTCATCCATGTGAGCAAAACACAGTTAGCATAAAAATGAGCTTGTCAGATGAAGTTAGTTAGATCTCTGGAGCAATGTTTTCCTTCTTGCCCGTAGCCATGCAGACTGACAAAAGGCTGACACCGAGCTGCCTGCGCTCTCAAAGTCCAGGTATCAAGTGCACCCCAGACCAAGCACACAAACGGAATACTTGTGGAGTGATCCGTCCTTCCCTGGGAAAATCCTCCAACTCCCAGGGATACAGACATTTGACACTTCCGATTTTTTAACACAAGAAAGCAAGTTATATCTAGAGGGGTTAGAAATTCAAGTTCGCAGACAGAGTACTAAAAAAAAAAATCTTTGTCAACAGGTAATGTGAAATGTGCCGGTCATGAACTTGTGTGATTGGCAGTTAGTCTCTGGGAAGACTAAGGAGAAGTGACAGCAGTGTGGATGAAGAGGACATGTCCCACAGTCAGAGGTGTTACTTTACATGATAAGGTTTCAGCTGTGCAGAGCGAGGGCAGGGATTCTGCAGAGTGTGAGGCTATAGGGCAAGTGAGAGAGAAATGTGCAGAACTTCATAAAAATAGATATGTTGCCAAGTCAAGCGCACTGAAATACTGTATTAGCGTTGTCACGATACTAACATTTCGACTACATTTTGATACCAAAAAAAATACTCAATTGTATACTGTATATATATTAGTGGTAGATCAATTTAAAAATGCTTATGAAAGGCCAAATTGTGTTTTGTTGAGTATGAATGAGGATCTAGATTCGATATAGATTTGTTATTGTTTGTATCAGATTTTTGATACTACTGTATATCCAAATAATGGCAAAGACTTTAATATTGTGATGTGATGTGGTTTATTGTCTATTCAAATACTTGTTGCATTTTTTATGTATTAAAAATGTGTACTTATTGCAATTCAGCACTAATATTATCATACTGAGTTTAATGAAGATGCATTCTCAGAATGTGGAGCAGCATTTCTAGCAGGAAAATGTAATTTTGTGATATGACATTGTGACTAAACTTTTTTCTACTTTTCTTTTTGTCTTTTGTCTAAATTTTCTCTAAAGTCAGAAACAGAAACTGTTTCCAAATACATTCCTATTCTACAAACCTCTGTCTTATGTTAAGGAAGTTAATTTTGTCTTCTTTAAGTAAGATAGTTGAATAGTTTTCTTTTATATCTGACAAAGACTGGAGTAGTGTAAACACCTTTACATGTTTCGACAGTTACTTCGGAAGTCGAAGGGCGAAGACAGACGTCACCGTCGGAACATGTAAAGGTATTTACACTACTCCAGTCTTTGTCTGATACAAAAGAAAACTATTCAACTGACCTTCTGTCATGCTTTGTGTGGCAGGTAGATATCACAGTAAATGAAAAAACTCTTAACATAATTATTAAACATTCTAAGTCAAATGTGATCAAATCAAAAGTGTAATTGGCTTTTAAGAAACTTTAGGAAAACTCGCAACCTGTGGGCAAAAAGTGGTCACTGAAATGATTTCAAAAAACACACGGGATGATTTCTGATTATTATTAATAAACTGCACATGATAGTTTAAATCCAATACATTTTTTTAGCATATTTTTACAACCTATAGAGTCTGTAAAACCCCAAAAATGCACTGGAATAAAGCAAACTGCATACAGTTCCTAGTTACCCATTTTTCTTTGCTTATTTTTCATTTATCACAAGGACTGAATAAAATAAAACAATATAAAAGAATAAAAGTGGATATGTATGTTATATTAGGCTTTATACATCCTAATATCATAATTATACTGAACCTAGCATAGTCAGGTCTATATATTAAAATGCAACCAACTTTGACTTTGATCATTTTCACCCAGTTCCACTGGAGTTTGAGGCCCTTGAATTAATAATGTTTAAGTCATCGCATTTTTTTATGATTGATTATTTAACTAATTCTCAGTAGTAGCAAAGAAGTATGGAGTGGTTTTGAGAGTGACTCACCTTTTCACCTATAGATGCTTGACAAGAGGTGTACTATTTATAGGATTAAAAATACATGAATGAAGCTGAACACAACTCTAGTTTTTGTTGAGGGCACACCTAACATTCTAACATAAGTTATACTCTTTATGGAACTCAAAAGAGGAAAACAAAATAAAACCTTCCCACCAAGAAATACAATCTATAATTTTGCCATGGCTTTCTTTCTTGGCTTGCAAAAAACCGAGACATGATTTTCTAAAGCCACTTTTCTGAACAAACCCCATTTTACACCACTCTCGACACAAATAAAAGAGCTGTATACAAGTGTGAGAGTGTCCACATAACAGGTGGTAATCTTTGTCCATCCCTGCAGCGTTAAAAACTTCACTTTCATGCATTTATTTTCTTCTCCGCAGGCTGAGTTGGCAAATCCCATTGGGGAAGAAGACAGCATGTCCGACCGGAGCTTGTCACAGGTAACGCTGGGTTCTTGTTTGGATAGCTCAAGCATTAAACACGACACCAGCCTCGAGGAGCGGACAGTGCATCACGATTATGAAGAGACAGGCAGAGGGAATAATGTCATAAGAAAGTGTGGAGGAGTTACAATGTACTGCCAGGCGTCTGATGTCCAGGTCAAAAGCCAACTCCAATTTTATGCAGGTAGTCAGAGCTGTCAGTTCAAAGTATCTCTAGTGATTTCTACAAGAGTTGTTCAACACAAAAAAGGAACGAGAAGTTGTCCTTTTTAACCTGCTGCTCTCTGTTGGGTATTAGTGTTTTTGTGCATTGTCTTAACATTTATTCACTGCCAGAGTAGATTCAAGGTGACTTATAAAACTGCTATCAATAAGAGTGGAATAAATAAGGAAATAAGTCCTTTGCAAAGCCGGCATCTTTAAAAGTGTGTGGGGCAATGACTTGGAATGATTGTGCAGTTTTGAAGGTGCGCTGCATAACTTGACATATGCATTTTAAGGTGAATCTTTAGCAAAAACATAGATTGAATAAGATTAACATACCCAGGGACAATGCGCTAGGTGGTCTAACCCCCTTTTGTCATTTCAGGAGAGAATATGTGGTTATGCTGAAAATGTCCTCAAAAAATTAACACAGGGCTATTTTTTCCATCCCACAGCAGCTCACTACAAACTGCAGGAGTTTATGGAGAGAGGTGATGTGCACACAGGTTCAGAAGCAGGGCTAGTTCATTAGTTACATAGCTCATCATTGGCTACAAAAAGAGATTGACAGATAGTTTGACCAATCACAAGCAGCACTAGGTGGGTCAAAGATTCTCATTGGTTCAGGATCATCATGCGCTCTTTTCACAACATGTAAGCAGAAAAAACGAACAAAAAACGAGTGCATTTTAGGAATAAATGTTCATTTTTGTCGAGTTTTTGAGATGGAAATAGGAAGAAAAGCCACATGAGTTTGTAGTTTGTACAGAGTGGTGAAAAGTTGTGAGTTAGGCAAGTTTGGTGAATTCAGATGACAACTTTCTGACAACTTTGCAGCTAATAATATCTTTTTGCCTGTTTCTTAATGGGTGCAGTTATGTAGCATTCATGTGTTGTCTAAATAACTGAGTTTGGTAAAAATGTGTTTGTCTCGTGACACTTGTCTTGTGTTGGTCTGACATACGTGTCTCTGTTTTGGTGCTTTTGAGTGTTTGGAGGAAAAAGGTCTTATTAACACTGATTATTGACTGTATTTCTCAATTTGTAGAATAAATACTATGATAACTCGATTACTGCCAGTATTTGTCTAGTGGCCATAAGTATTTGTAATAGAGAAACCTAGTGCCTTCTTGACGTTGTGTTCTTTAGTTTCATTCTTGTCACTTGCAGCAGTAGAGTATAAAATAGTTGGTGATTCATCGCTCATCTGCTATGAGTCATTTTTCCAATATAATCTACACCAGTGGTTTTCAAACTTTTCACACCAAGTATGACCTAAATTAGCTTTTTGAGAACCTCCAGAATAGATCTACATCCATAGTTCATCCCATTTCAGTTGTTCAGCTGTGACCATGAACCAAACTTAAAATGAGAGTAAGCTTTCAGAAGACACGTATGGCATAAGTAACTTCACAAGGCAACCTACAATACTCAAAATCATTAAAATTGTGGTATACATGTTTTGTATTTGCCCATACTTAAGTACACCATTTGAGAATCTACTCATTTGATTATTGGCAGGGCATTTCCAGCAGCTTATTTACATTTTTTGGCAAGAGAACCATGCCTTGTCATACTGTCACTACTCCATGAAAATTCTTGCCAGTCAAATTGAAAAACAAGCAACATTTGGTCAAGCATTGGCTGGGAACACTATACTCTTCTGCAGAAAGCAGAATGCATATGCCACATTGTGTACAGCGTCTTGCCTTCGCTGCTTCGATTCAGACAGACATTTTCAATATATGCGACCCTGTAGAAACAGTTCCTGTGCAATCGTCTCTACACCTCTGTGCACAAGCTCTCCCCAAAGCCATTGTTCGCAGCTGAGCGCTCTATCAGTTTCACTGTTGTGCTGCCTAGTTGCATTTACCTCACACAAAGCCAAAAAAAAAGCAAAAAGTAGTAAGAAACAATAAACCTTGGGGAAAAAAATCACCTTGACAAAAATGGTTGCTCGTAGGCGGGAGTCTATAGTGTGAGTCCAGCATGTTGTGAATAATTTCATAGCTTTGCTCACAATGCAAAAGGTGGAGGAAAAAGCAGGAGGGTGCGCATTAATAATTGACGGGAGTGAACTTTATGCAGTCAACGAGGATAAGGGAGAATTGCATGAGAGCTAAGGGCAGGTGAGAAGAGCATAGACACAAAAAAGTTAAATCTTTATAACTCAAGTACAAATAGAAAAAGGTATTATTCAGATACTTTGATATGTTGTGCAAAAAATAAAAAGTATCTCAAAAGCTTTAGGTTTTTTTAGGTAAATGTGATTATAACTAAAAAAAAACTTTCTAACAATACTTTAACTTCGCTAGCTTTTTGACTACTTTCAACTAGGGATGGGTGATACCACAACTTTTGGTATTAAAATATCAAGCGCTATATTGGTACAATATCAATACTCAATACTGGTCTAACCATAAAACTATTCAAATAGAGATAAAAATGATTTCAAAGTAGCATTAAAAGAGAACAAAACACAGTTTACTCTGCTGCTTGTAAAGTCTGTATAAAGATCAAAAGTGTTTATTTTTTAATGTACATTTAATTAGTATCAAACTGTCTACAAAAATAGCAAATATTTAAACTGCTAAACAACGAGCAAAGACTATTTTTATGCACTACCAAATTGTCCAACATCTAAAGGAGTACTAAATGATTGTGGATGACTGACAAAAATACTACTACTAATTATAGTTAATTTAAAAAAAAAAGACGACAAAACTATTCTTCTTACTTCCTAACCTAGCTGCCACATTGATGTATGACCTATTGACAGGAAATGGACAGCGTGGCAGCATGGATCGGCTGCAATGTCACATCAAAGTAGAATGAGTTGAAATTCATGATGCTCTATCGCTCCCTGGGGCCACTATTTCCACTTAGTTCTTAATAAAGACCGCCTTTATTTGGGAGTGACGCTAAGCAATACAGATGTGCTCCCAGCTCCTTTCCCAGTGCGAGCGAGAGGGCTTTAGCCTCTACATCAGCACCGGCGATGTGGGGAATGGTCGCTATGGAAACAGTCAGTGATGCAATCGGCACAGAGCGGTTTGCCTCATGTGGTCTGGGAGCGGAAACTTGAAGTCATTCGCAGGTGGTTTGGAAAGAGCGCACATACAGTTCACACACACTTTTGGTTTTATGAAGAACATGTGTTTAGTCGTAACACATTTCTGTCAAGTCTGTCTCTTCAAATAATAAAAAAAGGTGACTGATTGAGTTATACACGTTCCGTTTTTCAGACGCAATTCACAGAATTGGATGAAGTGCTTCACAATCACAAAGTTTATTTTTTGATGACATAAAAATGAGATGATAGAGTCTCAAAGTTTCTGATGTTATTTCGATCAACTTTCACACCTCCAAAAGGATTAGATTGGGTTCTTTGAACTACTGAATCCAATCCAGGTCTATAAATTAGGGCCAAGATATTACAGAAAGGAGAGCAAAAAGTTATTTTTTTTTTTATTTCGCAACTTAGTTTTGTAAATTTTGCCACAATAATTACATGTTAACCATAGAAAATATTAAAAATACAAATTTAAAACTTAAAGGCTATGCGTAAAATATAGACATTATAACTACTGAAGCCACAATCAATCTTGATTGTCCGGGTGCGCTTTGACATTTCAGTTGACCTGCATACACACAGACACTGTCACATAGAAGAAGCAAAACCAAATAGAAAGAAGGATCAGCTAATCACAGTTGTTAATATTGTGATATGATTATTAATACGTCATACTATTTCAATCACGGTCTTAAGATGCATAAATTGTTAACCAAAAATAGCGTGCTGAATCCAGGACTGAAAAACTACATGTATCCGGGTTTCCAAACACTATATACATCCTTAGTCTTATTTTGATTTTATTTTTAAGACATAAGCCTAGATAAATTATCTGGTATGTTTCCTCACCTTCTAGGAAAGGAAAAAGGAAAAAAAAATGTAAGGGGAAAAAGAGAAACCTTGAGGAGACCACATTGAAAGAGTGTCCAGGACTGATGCATCTAACTGCAGATGAAGTTGTCAACTTTAGGACAAAGACACAAATGTAAGAGAAATTAAAGCAGCAGTACGTTTTAGAGAAGGTATTTTAGATATACAGCTTGTCTGCAGTTGCATTCTTCCCATAGACCTAACTTATTTATTGCACTCATTACTTACCCGAGAAACACTAAATGCACTCACATCCTTTTGAATTGATTTGATTTAACAGGAAATCAAAGTGCATGGTGCATTTCTTGACCACGGCTAAGATGTAAGCTGATATCAAACGCACAATAAAATAAGTTTCTAGTTACATCTTGCTAGCTGCACGCCTCATATCTATCTGCAGTGTGTAATGAAAGTACATTGCCTCAAAAGCTAATATACAGCTCTTGATATTGGGTGCTAGGTCTCCCATATTACATTGGTGGAGGTGCAAAAAGCGCTGTTTCGATTTCATCTTCATTTCTCTCTGCCCTGTACTTTGGGCTCGGAATGTAATTTGGAAGATCTAATTCTCTCCACACATTGTACGGTGGTCTGGATGTGTGTGGGAAGGGATGTGTGCCCAATGGCAAGTCGGTGACCCATTGATTAGAAGTTGCTCAAAGCTATAGCCTGAACCACTCATCAATATCATTATACAACTCAGAGTCCACAAGTCATGTTCGATGCCAGTGCTGATAAATCTGCAAGTGGAACGCTCCACTGCAGTAGCCAAGAACAGTTAACCTGCAAAAAGGAAAAAGACAGCTTGACAGGGGCCACATTGATCTGCGGTTAAGGGCTCCTGGGAGCCCAATCCGGTTGATTATTGATTCTTGTGCAATCATAGAACGCACAGTGTGGAATAAAGAAAACATCTGTGCCCAAAGGATCGCCTTATGCTGATGAAAAAAGCAACTTTGAAAGGAGAAACAAAATTGGAAAACTAGACAAGCAATGCACCAACTTTTTTTTATCAAGAAAAAAACATTTCTAGCTAAAATGACCATAGTTAGTTAATTACACAGCAGTCCAACAGCATACCAGTCAATGTCTTAAAGGTTAGCTTCAACCTGTCTTTGGTTTGTAACCATGAGTAATCAATATATTCAACAATGTGTCTAGTTCATGGTCTTTTTAACAATGACATTTCTTTTTTCTTTGACCTTCTGTCACACAAAACACGGGTGAAAAAATCGAAGGACAAATTGGCAGGAAATTTGTTACATTTGTAAATGATGCAGTATTTATTAATATTTTTGTTAATATTAAAAGAGAGGCCTATATTGGCAGAAACTGTGTCAGTTCAGCACAAACAAGGTAGTCTTCAAGCATGCAAGGCTTGGGAAGCAACATTATTTCCATGGTAACCATGGAAATAATGGAAAATACACCATGTTTCTTGTCAGGTTTGCAGAACTTTCACAGGAATGCATTAGCCAAAATAAAATAAAAAAGTAAACAAAACAACTGTGGAACAACTCAAAAAAACTGCTGGTCACTATTGTTAAATGTATCTACTACTCTGTAGTGTCAGAATAGGCTTTAGTTGGTACTATTTTAATATTTAGCAATTTAATTTTCAGTTAACATTAGTCCAACTGAATATTCCATGATGTCACGATCCCAAACCTTCCGATTTTTGCATCCTTAAAAATGTAAACAAATTAAAATAATTACTACATCAGTCTACATGTTTTGCTCAGTTACTAATGCATTCTGAGCCTTCAAATTGTTCACTACAATGTACTTTAAGATTTTTTTTTTTTCATAATATCTCAAATATATTGCTAATGCACCTCTACACTGACATAAATTGATCCTAAAATAAACACAAAACTAGTTTTCATTGATCCATGCATTCTAAACAGGAAGGAAATGTCAAAAATTGATTTAATTTTCCAATATAAATGCAATTGATTTTATGTCTTCTGCATTATTCTGCAGCTTTGAGTCAAATATAGATCCCAAACATTCATCCTCCTTCCTTACCGGCGTCATTATTTCCAGCAAAACATATACTTGCCTCAAAGCACATCGCCAGCAAACTTTATTCCCGACTCGCATTACCATGAAAAAGTGTCATTTTTGAGTGCAGCCAATTTACTTCCAAATCGTTATTTCTGCATATATATTCAAATCAATAGGTCATGCGTGAGGAGAATGGAGCGGGTGCTTGTTAGAGACTAATCAAACGCCATTGTGATGATATATATCCTCTCCCGAAAGACTTTGTTGCTCCGTCAACTCAACGCACAGCAGTCTCTTGATGCTATTTCCAGCCTTTCCCAGGTTAGGGCCACTTATTTAATTTTAATGAAGTCCCGCCGGTGTGTAGTGTAAATAAACAGCACTGCAGACTGAAGCTCAAATCGAGTTGTTTTATGAGCTCCCCATTTTTGATTAGGTGCACTCCGGGCGTAGTTTGGCTAATATTTAACATGCAAATTAGAGATCCACTTGTAGCCGTTTTTTGGCAGGATGTTTGTGTATTCACGTAGCATTCAATTATAACACAGATCTGTCTGAAAATAAAACAAAGTTAATATTTTTGCGATATGTTCAACAGTGACGGTAAATTTAGAGTGTGCTTCGAGGGGAAAACATGACATTTCCAAATAATATATAATTTCTGAAAATTATTAGGCTAAAAGGTCACTTCCTTTATCACAAAGCACAACAAACCAAATGTTTTGGTGTGAGTAAGCTGTGATATGGATCAAGTATTTTATTTCAATTGCTAAAAGGTTGTTTTAACTCAGATGAACTTGATCCAACTTGATGTATTATTAATCTGCGTATCGTTTTCTTTTTTGAAGATGTTTTGAAGGTTAGTGTAATTTAGTTTTTACTTCTCTCCTTGTACTAAAAAGAAACTAAATGTAGCTAGCTTAATGTCATTATTGTATTCGAGCACTTAAATATATCATTGAGTTTTAAGCCTGAGGACAGAAGCATAATTCCAACAGGTCAAGTTTGCATCGACCAAACACTTCAAATCAGCGACATTAGCGTTAGCCTTTAGCAACAATTACCCTAAGTGACATGCTAAAAATGAGCAGCTAATTGACTTTTACCTTTTCAAGCATAACAGCATTAGAATAATTCATCTTATCTGAATGCATTAGGGAGGATAATCAATGGAACAAATCAGAGTAAAGATTGGAAAATGTCAGAACAAGAGATCGAGAGATAAAGTCTGACGTCAGGCCAATATTCTCCCTTTTTATTGCATCTTCTTTCTCCAGACAAGAACGATACTATGTTTTGGTAGACTGGCTGCAAAAGAACAAACATATAACTTTATTTGAATACTTTTAAGCAGAGAAGACACTGCACTGAACATGATTCCACTTCTGTCTGTTCTTGTAGATGGGGTAGTTTAAATTTTGAGAAAACTATATGAAAAGGGGTCTAACTTTTCCAAAACAATAAATTTTAACAATCAAAATTAGTCATGTCATGATTACATTTCTGGTTAGAACATCACATCATCAATTTAACACATGTATTTTTTATTTCGAATATGCCCACAAGTTGTTCAAAATCAGAAGAAATATCCGTCAAAGTTTGCCTTATTAAGGTTTCAATAAGAAGCAAACAATTCAGTTAATAGGCTATGGTTTTCCTCATTAAGTTTGGAGTTTATTTAATTTTGAAGTTAATTTAAAAAATATTTTTGTCTGATGATCATGACTGGAACTTTGTGTGAATAACAAGCGCTTCTGTTTTACTGTGAGACCCCAGGAAGAATAGCTAATGGGGATCTTAATAAACAAACAAACAAACAAACAACAAACAAACAAACAAACAAACAAACAACAGTACTTTGGAGCCAAGACTGATCTCAACATTTTCCAAAGTTCATATTTTAGTCAATCACGGGTCTATTTTTTTAAACCAAGAAGAGACCGAAATATTCAAGTCAGCTCTGTTAGAATATAACAACCCTAATAAAAATAATAATGGAAAATCAACTATTTCCTAACTGGACAAAATGACCAAACAAAACCATGAAGTTTGAAACCAACAGTAGAACTGAAACATCTGTATTCGATAGTACTTTGAGAAATGCCATGAAAGCACTGACGCAATAAGGATTTTTTCTCTGCATTCTTTCCTGAATGCAAGCTCCTCCCACTTTCGTGACTTCAGAAACGTGACGGCGTGATCAGTTCTGGCCAATCAGCGCAATGGTGGAAAGAACGTAGAGAAATACCTTCAAAATGAGACCATTGTTAAAACAGTGACAAAAACTGCATGACACTCTATGGGGACTTTTTTTGGGCCCTACTGCTGCAGTTCAGCTGAGCGACAGTAATGCAACTCGCACGGGAAGAGAGAACACGGTGTCTTATCCAGCTGTAATACTAAATCCTTAGAAATGCCTCGTCCCTAATAGTGAGAATATAATGCAAAGGCTAAAAGATGCATACAACTGATATAAATATCCAACACTTAAACAACAAATGTACAACTGAGCATCTTCGCTCGTTTTAGAATTCCACTGCAGTATAATGGAATGATAAAAGCTTCATGAAGATCCTGTGTTTCCACAAACATGAAAGAGCGCCGTCCGTTCTATGGCACTTCTGAAGCCGCGTTGCCACTACCTAATGAGTCACATGGGAATATGCGCTCAATCTGTGAACCGCCACCAACAAACTTTCAATCCACACTTTTTCTCCCTCTCTCTGTGCTTGGAGTTCCCTACGGCCCGGCTTATCAATAATGGACACGGCGCAATGACGGAGCCCGATTCTGTCACCTCTCATTCCCCCCGCAGCTGGCAGCCATGACACCTCCCCAGCACAGATTAGACTGGTCTGCAAAATACATGAAGGTTTGTATTATTCAGCTAAGCCTGTATATGGAGGAGCCTCAGAGATTGTTGTGGAACACGAGCCCTCACTCTTGAGAGTTGGAAAGGAGGATGTTTGATAGAGTCAGAGTGTGAAAAGTGTCATGAAGAACCGTGTCACATTAAGGAGAGAGTGAGAATCAATGCATTCTTTTTTTGCATTGAATCATATGGTTTCCATGTATTAAAACAAAATATTGGAGTGGCTGATGGTGCAGTTTGACAGTCTTGTTTTGCCAGTTTTCCCAGCTTAAACTGTTGATTACCACCAGGGTATGGAGTGACCACAAGCAAAATTGCAGATGTCATCCTTCTTACATACATTTTAGATTGATTCATGCTTTGCTACGTAAAAGTGGCTTGGACTAAAGGCTATGCAGTGAAATGTTTAGGTAGCACAAAATAATGTTTGCTTTTCTAAATCAGTGGAATGCTCCGTAATTAGAGTTGAAAGCTAAAGCAGATCCGACTTAAATTTAAACAAATGTCCAACCCTATTTCTCCCTCAAAACAAAGAAATACAATTACTTACTTCCCACTTTTTTTTTTAAGTAACCTGTATACTTGAAGACAATGACTTATTAGTTCATTAGACTACATGCTGAGTTTCTTGTGTCTGTGTAATTGCCTCGATACAATGCTTGAGAGTGTGAGAAATCATGATAAAACAGCACCCAGACTTCTGAGCATTTTTGCTGCATGTTCTCCAACCTCTCCCCTATACTCCGGTAATTCTCCCCGAAATCCCACTACCGATATGTTTCGCCAGTGGTGCGTCTTGTCTCACTTCAGACAGGGCAGGGGGATATGTTTGAAGACTTCAGACTTGTCACTATATCCACTGGCAGACAGATACAATACTAAAAAGGAAGATGTTTCAGGAAGCATACAACTGACTCATTCTTTGTGCCAACACATTAGCAATTCAAACGTCGATAAACAGAAGAAGTCATATAAAAATGATGGAATTACATGAATTTTATATATTGCATGGATCTAAGGGGAAGGTTAAGCTAAAGTATGATTGAATGTAACCTTTTTTGACATGTTTTTTAGTGGTAGAGGAAACCTATGCAGATACGGGGAGAACATGCAAACTCTACTTAGGACCTTCTTAGTATAAAGTCAGAACACCAACCGCTGTGCCACTGTGTTTCCAATTTATTTGCAGTGTCTGAATATCATTTAGCGGTCTCAATCTCGTATGTTATCTCGTCAAAAATGTGTCTAGTGATCTGTCCAACCAATACCATAAATCTATATTTTACTGAAACATTTCAGTGAGTTAGTTTGATCCTAGAGACTAATCTTGAAGCTTTACTTTGCATATGTGAATGTGTGATTGTGTGCCGAAGTCCATGTGGGTGAATGAACATTAACACTCTTTACATACTTTATACTGCCTTCTGTAAAGTGCTTTTCAATCACAGGTATTATTACTAGAATTGGTCTTACATTTTTCTTTGAACATTCTGTACATTCTCTCCTCAGAACATCTTGTTAGCTGTGTCAAACCTCCGCAGGGCTAACACTGGTATTTATAAAGCAACAGTGTTTCATGATTTGAATATTTCACATACAACATGTTTCACTGTTTTCCTAGCTGTCACATGCAGACTAAAATTAGCCGCTAAGTGCAAGTGGATGGATGTGGGAATTAGTGTCAGCCAAGTACCACGCCACTTCTACGGAGCATCACCGCATCTGCCACCCATGAAGTCTGCCCCATTTGACTGGATTGCAACATTACTGCCCTGTCCCGCTGAGAGGAGCTGCTGTTTCCTCTGGTTCCCTTCAAAGCGCTGGAAAAGTGGCTCCAAACCGGCCCTGGCTATGGGTAGCAGAAAGGGAGGGGGGTGTTGTGATTCCTGGAGGTAGCCCAATAACACACTGGCAGATGGCGGCGGGCTGAGACACGGAGACAACCTGGGGAGGGCTTGGATGTGGAGCCAGGAAGTGCTCCGGAGTGCTGAGCTGGTCCGCGCTGGGTAAAAGAGGGGCGGATTGTTCCATATGCTCATCATCTTTCTGCCTAATCACAATGAGGTGCCCATGGACCCATCGTTTGTACGTCGACAGTGCAGCCGCAGGGGACTGTGCACAAGAGCTGAGCAATACTGCGCTCGAAGGCGTGTTGAATTGTGGTTAAAGGGAGATGAGGAGCCAAGCAGGAGTTTGCCAGTCGGATTCTGTGTGGGACCATATGGGATGAGAG